>CM074546.1:5515169-6784295 GCA_037305995.1 Sclerodermus sp. 'alternatusi' | reverse complement strand
CTAATCAAATAAAGAAGATAGAAAATATTAGTCATCTTAAAAATTTAGAAGAATTCTGGGTAAGAGAAATATTTAATATATTTCATTTTTCTTATGTCCAGTGCCAATATAATATTTTCTAATATATAATTCAAATTTTTTATTACAGATGAATAATAATCAAATTGAAGACTGGACAACTGTAGAACATTTGTCAGCCAATATAAAATTAAAAACCGTCTATTTAGAGCAAAATCCCATCGCCAATGATCCTACTTATAGACGGAAAATTAAGTTATTATTACCATGGTTAGTACAATTAGATGCAACCCTTTGTAGATAAAAAATATAACTTTTTAAACAATAATGGAGATATGAAAGAATATGATTCTAATTATTATATGTCTCTAGAAATTACATAGTAAATATTTTATATAAATTTATTTTTTCTTTAAGTATTTAAGAACTTGAGAAAGATTAAATGAACAAATAAAAAAAATTCATGATAATTTATCACATAAATAAGTCAATAAGTCGTAAAATGCGTGTACTGTATTCTCCTCCACTGAGCTCTTAATCTTAAGTGATGTATTATTTTCTTATAAATCAGTGTCTCTGTGCTTTTAACATTATTTAAAAAGTGCGTACGCTTATGCACGCACAGTACACATACCCAACATATAGAGATGCATAACATTTCCAATAGTATTACTCAAAATATTACATAATTTAAGAATCATGTAACTCTTAAGAATATTGTGTTATAAAATAGTAAATGGAAGTTGAATTTTTTTTTATGATCTAATAATAAAAGCTTGAAGTAATTTAATATATTTTGGTTCTTATGTTATTTAAAAAATGAAATATGAAACTTATTTCATGCGAAAAGCATTAAATGTATCATATTTGGAAGATACATTTAAGAAATACGAATGAAATCCTTATTGGATTAACATTATTTTAATATGCTTTGAATTTCGGTAATAAACTATATATACATTACTTATTTCTTTATTACACATTTGAAATGATTCGCGCGCTTTGATGTATCTACTTGTTATCGAGTCGCTTCAAGTTATTAGATGAAACTTTTTTAATAAATCTCTAATAATCTTTTACAAATATTTTAATAATTTATTATAACGTATCCTTTAAATAAAGATCGAGTGTAATGTCTATTAATATTATTCATGATTAGAATCATTATATTATTACTCAACAGATTCAGTAGTATCAATAGGGAATGAGAGAGAGAGAGAGAGAGAGAGTGATTACGTTGAAAAGATAAAGGTTATTCGTGATTGGGGGAAAATTTTAAAAAGGAGTAATGATTGGCCGATGTTGCACCGTGAGGACTAGTGGGCGAACGCATTACTAAAATCTGACGTCACCGTTAGCACCCTCATGGTCGGCCATTTTGTGAGTGTGTGCACGATTGAGGTATTTGTGTGTTGAGAAAGGCTTTTGCATTATCACCGAATGATTTAGTTAACGGGATAAGCTAGCTCGGTATAAAATTACATGTGTTAAAATTGCGGCATATCCCGGAATCTGTATAGATTTGTACAATGGAAGAAAAGGCGTCTTTGAAAGAACTCGACCAGTGGATAGAACAATTGAATGACTGCAAACAACTGACAGAAAGTCAAGTGAAAACTCTCTGCGATAAGGTATACTTAACGCATTTCGTGATTCTCCCTCCTATTTGCAAGCCTTTCTTTCATTTCTCATAGATCTTGTAGATCTTCCCTTAGCTTGGAAGTAAAACTATTTTCATTTCTAATAGAATTTAACTGTTCGACTATTCAAAGATAAATGGCTATACATTGCATTACCTGTACGCATCAAGCGATGTGTCACAAGTTCTTACTATAATACACGTTATTTCAATTTCAAGTAAACCCCTTTTATGGATCATCGTTAACCTTGGAACTATATACTTTCAAAATTTTTATATACTTTACTTTTACTTTACTTTACTTTACTTTTCTTCACACTTATATTTTTATTGTAGGATACTGCTAATACTTTTATTTACATTAAACAATCGCTTAATAGTGATACTGTGGTTTAAGCAAATTATACAAGGCTTATCCGTAATATAAAGTAAAAATCTCTATAGAGACATTTATGAAAATTTCTATTGTAGGCAAAAGAAATCTTGGCCAAGGAATCAAATGTTCAAGAAGTCAAATGTCCTGTAACAGTTTGTGGAGATGTACATGGACAATTTCATGACTTGATGGAATTGTTCAGAATAGGAGGCAAATCCCCAGATACAAATTATCTTTTCATGGGAGATTATGTAGACCGTGGCTACTATTCGGTTGAAACTGTTACATTACTTGTAGCCCTGAAGGTATAGAGTTTATATATATATATATATATATATATATATATATATGTGTGCATTATATTTTCAATAAATTTTACAGTTTGTGTAAATATTTGTGTGCATATGCTGATTATTTTTAAGTAACAAATGATTTTATTTTAGGTCAGATACAGAGAGAGAATAACTATTTTACGTGGTAATCATGAATCAAGGCAGATTACACAAGTTTATGGATTCTATGATGAATGTTTACGTAAATATGGAAATGCCAATGTCTGGAAATTTTTTACTGACTTATTCGATTATTTACCATTAACTGCATTAGTTGATGGACAAATATTCTGTTTACACGGAGGCTTGTCACCCTCCATTGATACTTTAGATCATATCAGAGCTTTGGATCGTCTTCAAGAAGTACCACACGAGGTTATTATTACTTTATAATATTTAGCAAAATATTTTAATAAAAACATAAAGATGCATAGACTTTATTAATTTATTACATTTTTAGGGGCCTATGTGTGATCTGCTCTGGTCTGATCCCGATGACAGAGGAGGTTGGGGTATTTCACCTCGTGGTGCAGGTTATACATTTGGTCAAGACATTTCTGAAACATTTAATCATTCTAATGGCTTGACTTTAGTGTCTAGAGCTCATCAATTGGTAATGGAAGGGTATAATTGGTATGTTTAGTTAATAATAAGGGTTTTTTCACGAGTGTCTTGCATATGTAATAAGAATTTATTAATTGATTTTGTTGCAGGTGTCATGATCGTAACGTTGTCACTATATTCTCAGCACCTAATTATTGTTATCGTTGTGGAAATCAAGCTGCAATTATGGAACTCGATGATGCTTTAAAATATTCATTGTAAGTATGCTTAAATATTTTTCTTACTGTTGTGTAAGATAGAGAAAGTTTGAAAATTATTTTCTATTTCAGCCTTCAATTTGACCCAGCGCCGAGACGTGGAGAACCACACGTAACTAGGCGGACACCAGATTACTTCCTGTAAGGCGTTAACGGAAGTAAATATAAGGTAGGGGAATGGAATCCTGGCTTTATAGACATGCCACAGAAATATAGGTTATGATAGAACATCAATAAATGTGTAAGGTTCCAACTATCCTTGCACGCCATTTATAGTCTCAAGTATTATATCATGGCTCACTTTGTGGTGTCTCTCTGAGAGACAAAATACATGCCCGCGCGTATTCTGCGCATTTCTCCCATACATGTAGACACAACATTAATTGTACACAAAAAAAAAAACAAGAAATACAATAATGTACACATTTATTAATTAAATTCATTTCTAGCATTCAGTTTTATAATTTTCACTAAATTGCGTGTATTTTTGTTATAAGGAAAAATATGCAATTCACGTTTGAAGGTAGTTCTTAGCGAAAATGTGCATGGTATTATTTTGGAACCTTGGATAAATGTTGATTTGATACGAGCTGTTTATACCAATAAAAAGTTTTCCATATATTTCAAAAATATAGTACAAGGTTTCAGAAAGGATATCAGAACTATTATAATTTATATACTTACAAAAAACATTATTACTTAAATGAATGGAACATGAAATGTCCCAAGAGAAGGAAAAGGTTTTTTGCATCAGTACATGCCAAACGTTGAAGAACCAATAAAATCAAATTAACAAGTTATTTTATATTTCATAGTTTTAGTATCAAGAGAGTCTTAAAAAAAAAAAGGAGATAATTATATTAATACTATGTGTTAATTATATTACGTGATTTTTTTGAATGATAGATTTTAGAAATACGTACATTCACCCCTTATAATTACATTTTTAATATTTAATGGATAATAAGTTTATTGTAATTTATCCTCCGCAAATTTTCATTCAAATAAAAAAGAATTAATTTTTCAGAGTACTTGCAAGAGAAATTGATTGCTTTTGCATTAAACTTTATAAAACTTCAAAATAAAATGTACACTTTATATCGAATAAAGTTATGAATATATAATAGTCAAATTAAAAAGTAATTGTGAAGATATCGATGATTATACCTTTTTACTGATGAATAGGTTTAATGAGAGCTTCTGATAAATAAACATGTGTAATACAAGTCAAACCAACCCAATGTGTTGTGTCAAATCATTCATATACAATTGATATTGCAATATTATATGCAAAAAACATCTAAACAAATTCGCGTACATAAATATTTATAACATAAGCACACATACAATTTAAATATATACATAGTGAAGCGCTTAAAACAACGCTCTTCTAACAGTGATTTTCTTATCATTGATATACAAAACTGTAAAATGTACGCGGGGTGTATAGATGTACATTTTAGAAATTTATTAAGACTGTAAATTGAAAAGGTAGTACAGTATTCATAAGTATTTGGATACTGGTGCAATCTTTATTTCTGCACAATACAGTCTAAACTTTATTTTTTCCATTTTTTAGTACGCATAATGCAATATCGCGCTCGTGCGCACTCTCTGGATTATAACAAGTAAAAAAAGAGACAGAGAGAAAACAAAAAAAAGAATGAAAAACAAAATATTGACATTACGAAGAAAATATTAATCAGTTACTTAGAAATACATCTTATACATACAATAATGAATGATAGAAATTAGAAATTATATAGCTAATTTTATAACTGCTATATTTATTGTCTTGTCAACTCTGGAATATAATTGAACAAAACAATTTGTAATGTAGCATTTTACGAACCATTAAATTTAATAATTTGATTATAATTCGAGTTGATTAAAACATTATCTACTGCTGGATTTACTTTATTGTTTATTTTCAGTAAAAATATATAATGAATAATTTTTTTCCATCCTGTGTTTTGTAAATGCCAAAAAATGTTTAAATTTTATGTGCAAATCGCTAAAAGATTTACGACCACTACACATGCACATTTGTTATTCATCCACGTTTTGTTGTATAGAATGTTCGCAAAAAAGGTATATTCGCTTTTGAGGGGTGATTTCTGACACTATTCTAAGAACTTTTTCCCCTTGACATTTTGGGAGTTAGGGCCTCAATTTTTCATCATTAGTGTTTTTCTGTTGGCATATATCGACACAAAAAAATAATAATTAAAAATTGAGGCCTTAACTTGCAAAATACTAAGGACAAAAAATCTTTAGAATAGTGTCAGGAACAATCCTTTTAAAAAGGATTTTCTAATTTCCGGATACCCTGTATATATTCTTATTTTACTTACTTAACTTGCTTAATCGAAATATTTAATATCAATAAAAAATTTAACTATAAGTATTAAATTATAGATTGTGCATGTACACATGGTTTCATAATACCAGCTTGCAATTAAAAACAATAAGATTTTTTAAGTCTTATATATATATTTCAAAGCCTTTAAATTTATATAATTTAAGAGAAATTTGCAAATACTGCATTTAAGCAGAGATGATGTAGGGAGAAGAATGGGAGGGAGAAAGTGTGTGTGTGTATGAGAGAAAGAGAGAGAAAGAGAGAGAGAGAGAGAGAGAGAGAATCATCAATATATGATAATTATGTCATCTTATTATGCAAAACTGAAAAAATAAAGAGACGTTATCATATCATAGTGGTTTTAATGTTTTTTCTACTTTTAAATATATTAACATTCTTATAAAAATAGTGTTTATGCTTTTTCTGTTATGAAGAGTTTTTATAATTATTTTTTTAAATCTTATTCAAATAAGTAAAAAATAATCACATATTTAGTGTACGAGTATATAATTCACTTATACCTTTGTTGCAATATAAATTATATTCATAAATATTACTATTCTTGTAAGTGTACAAATGCAGGTACATATATTTAAATTATTAAGATCATCTTTGTATCAAAAAAATTTAACTTTTATACTTTTAACAATGCTTTGGTGACATATATTTCATCATATTATATCTCTTTAAATCATATTTCTCAATTAATTTGTTCTTTTGCACATTAATAGTTTAATTTTAAGTAATTTTGTCCAATTTAATTAAGCTTTATTCCAGTATCAAGATCAAGAAATTGTTTCATAATTTCATATGTTGTAAAACTAACTGCTACCATAGGAATTGCTCGCATATAATTTATGCTCATTCCACGGTACAAACCCTTTATTATACCATTTTCATGATAAATTATTCTCACAGTTGTCAGCATTCCCGATCTATATAAAAATTTATTTTTAATATTAAACTAATAGATAGTAATATATTAACTGTTTTTGTAAATAAAAAATCAGTGAAACAAGTAATAAGTTTTTACCCATATTTATGTGTTGCTGGATTCATCATAGCTAATTGCATTCGTCTTCTGGTAACATCTAACGGATACGCGAAGCTTTGTGCTATTGCTCCTGCAATGCTTCCACATAATAATTTTGCAGGTAATGTCAAAACTAAACCACCTATAAAATATTAATACAAAATTTTTATTTGATCAAATATTTTATAACTCGAGCAATTACTCACTAGTATTCCTTTCACACTTATTGCAAAAATATTTTGGTAGGTATTTCATTACTAAATATTTCAACTGTTCAAAGGTATAGAAAGAAAATCCTGCATAAGGTACCATGCCACAAATTGTTGGTAAAAAACCTCTATAAAGTGCTTTAATACCACCTTCCTAAAAAAAGTGAGCAAGTTTAACTTTTATATTAAAAAGATGATTAATGTGTATTTGCATTTAAAAACTTTTCGAATTAAAAATTGTTTCTTTATAGCTTACATTTTGAAATATCGAGATAGCGGTATGCTTGACTCCTGAATAGATGTGTTCCCCCGAAACTTGAAAAGCAAGTCTTGCTCTAATAGTATCAAGTGGGTATGTTAAAGTAACTGCTGTAACTCCTGCAGCTGATCCAGCTAGGAATTTATCTATGTGCGAGTAGTTGTGAAATAGGCCACCTAAGTACTAACAAAAATTAAATTAAATAAATATTAATTATCATATATTGATGGGAATTTATTAGTTTTTATTAAATTTGTAACAGATAAACGATAAGGCACACGTAACAAGCAATCTTTTATTAATGGATAATTAAATCAAACTTTTTAATCAGCAAATAAAAATCTGATATATTATGCCACTCATTATAAATCTTTATGCAGGAATGCTCACCTGTCAAACATTATATAAGTATAATGTTTCTATTATTATTCTTAATAATTGTTACTTCTACCTCTCTCTGTGGGGGACCACTTTATTCAGAAAAAATGATGCATTATTCAGAGCAACATGTAAATTTCAATAATGACTGAAGCAATCTATTACCTTTTTATATAACTCAAATGCAGTAAACTGCGTAGCCGCATATGGAAATATCCTTATCATTTGAGCACCATTTCCTTTATACAATGCAAAAACTTTTTCTCGTTGAACTATTTCTCTTAAACCAGAGAAAACTCCTGTAATATAATTCAAAGATAAGGATCTATCGAAAAAATATATTAAATTTCTAGTTAAATAATATCTTACCTAAATGTTTATAATGATCATTGTGGGCTTGTAACAATATTTTTATTCTATCTAAAGGTGCAACTGTTGTTTTTGAACACATACCGGCAATACCTATTTGATGTTTGTAAAAAAAAATTAACATTTTAATATATAATTTTAATCCTATATATACACATGTTAAAATCTTTAATCAAGTTTGTAATCTAATATTAGTAGATGATAAACGTTAAAAAAGAATTAGCATGAAATTTTACTAACCTCCAGCAAGTAGGCTTTTTGCAATAAATATAAAATTCTTTTCATTTTCTACAGTTTTCAAACTCATATTCGTAAAGAACTGTCAATGTACGGTAGACAAGCTGACTTACTAAAAAGGAATGAAAGTAATCTAAGTTTCTAGTGAAAGTATCCAAGTATGTCAAGCACCCCGTCTTTCTATTGACGTCTCTACCAGCTCTATTACCATTGCTTACTGCTGCCCACAAAGTAAGGAAGGACTTTGACCCGCAATGATATTTCAAGATGTCTTATAGAGAAACACCAAATATTTAGGTTATACTAGCTGTAAATAAGAAAAAGAGCAAGCCGGTAACCTACTTATTGAGGTGCAGGCAATAACCTCGAAATTTTATGGAGTTGGTCGAGGCGCTAACAGTGTTTGTTTCAAGAATTAATAATATGATGTTGGTAAATTAATCGTTATCATAGGTGCTGAACTTACCTAACTAAGGTAATTTGGAAAATATAGTGACATCTATGAGCTAGTCGTTCAATTGATTTACTACAGGACTTTTGCGTCTTTTGTGGTAAAGTAGTTCGTGGTTGACAAGTCCAGTTCCATTTTTTATTTTTCGCCTTTAATAAAATTGTAAGATAAGTGAAATAATTTTTAGTGAATTATGCTATGTAGCAGAATGCGTGCTCTAGTCCGTTTGGTTGTAACTATGCCTTTATTGCTTAGAATAAGACAAAATTCTACATGTCAAGTCTGCCATTTTTCCTAGGAAATAAACTGTCAAATTTATCAAGCTTTGGGCATTAATTTTTCTATTAAGTTTAATTAGTGCTATCCTAAACTCAGAAAGAGAAAGAGAAAGAGACAAGAACGTATATCTATGAACATTCACCTAACGATTAGAATTGATTTCATAATTTTTTTATTGTTTTTTGAGAACGTAAAACAAAAAATCAGAACGTCCTGCATAACCGATATACATCGTACATAATAGTGTCAGTGTGAGAAGGATTCGGTGCTTAAGATGCAAACATATACATATATATATATCAGTGTGTGTGTATCTGTATCCATTTTTTTTTACAGTGAAGCAAATGGCTGTACTGAAGGGATGCTAGGGAGAAAAGGGACAACACACAGTTCTGTAGCTTTAACAGTATAGTAGCTATAGTAGCTATAGCAGCAGCAGCAGCAGCAGCAGCAGCAGTAGCAGCAGCAGCGGACAGCAGTGCGTGCAAGCTGCAAAGCCAGGATCGCTAAGATGGATGCTTGTGCTCTGCTTTATGGAATATGGATTTTGCCGCGTATTTCGTGAATATCAAAGGAACCTTCCCCCTTTAACGAAAAGAAATTTTCCTTTGAATGTGAATCATAAATTAATATTGCAAGATGAGAAGCTTCTACAATATGCAGAATTGATATAATCAAGCGCCGGTATTTAGTGTAATGAAAAAAACATCTAAAACCAGTGTGGCAATAGTAACCTTCTACAATGGTGGATAACAATTGTATTATTGAAGGAAATGTTAAATTTCGTGATGGCAAGAAAGTAAGTATGCTTCATTCTAGTGCTTTCTTAAAGAATTCTCAAAAGGATTTTCCTTTAAAAAGAATTTTAGGAAATGTAAAGATTAGTATTAAAAGCGAGAAGGAAAATTGAAAGATTTAATTATGTTGATGCTTCATCATTATAAGTAGAAATATAACATAAGAAATGTAGTATTTAATAATATGTTTAAATAAAGAATTATTTTACAGTGGAAATCACGATGGTGCGTTATGAGGAAATTATCGCCAGTAGCAGGTAAATATAGTTATTTTCTTTCAATTTAAAATTAACAACGATAATAAAAAAGTATTTATAAATGTTAATTTACGCGCGCGCGTAATACATATTAAATATTTTCTTACAATTGGATCTTGTTTCTTCTGCGCGAGAGTGTGTGTATTGCGCGCGCGCGTGTATGCGCATATATGGACAACTTCTTTCTCTTGACTCTATTTGAAATGGCAGCTATTGCATCTTTGATGGATTGATTACTTGAGAAAATTGAAATAAACTTTCAATAATTGCTTTACCTCAAACAATTACTATCCATATATGCTGAAATCTACTTTATGAAAGATTTCATGTTACGTGTAATTAATTATTTTTCTCTACAATTGAAATTAAATCCTTCAGTTTTATAATTCTTATTTTTAATGCTTACTCTCTAGATTGCTTACATTTACAACTATATGGAGATAGCAAGGACAGATATAAACAGGGACAAACAAAAGCTTCCTTAAGTTTAGAGCATTTTTTAGGAGTACAAAGTGGTTTTACTCTTGATAAGGAATCTAACACAATAGCTATAATCTGCCAAGACATTACAGTCGTTCTTGCATTTGATACGCGAGAACGTTTGATACAATGGCAAGTAAAAATTTCAAACAATTTGGGCGAAGGTAAGAGACTGATTAATGTTTCACAAATTAATAATCATGTTTGATCAGTATAAATACAGTATAAATCAGTATAAATAAATCATGCAATTCATTTTACAGACCAACAGTTTTTGATATTGATTTCTTCTGTACCGTCCAAAGCGAAACTTTCTAATGGTCCTGCTCATTTGCACATTCAAGATCGACGATTTTGCATTACGATGGGTGTACCACCGAGATTGGTTGGAATATGGGAAATTGCTCACCTACGACGTTACGGTGTTATTGATGGTAGATTTTGTTTCGAAGGAGGCTCGAGATGCGGTCGCGGTGAGGGTTTACACGTTTTAATAACGGATCAAGGCGACGATATAGTTACAACAATTCAGCTGGCGGCCGAGGGTAAATTATCAACGAAGAAAAGACCGTTGGGTCGTAGCGAAATGTCAGGGCAAGAAAGCCCGCGAAGGCAATTTTCACGATCAGAGACTAGAGCGAGCGATTTCTTTCCGCCTACTATATATTCTGGCACGTTGTACGAAGATCGATGCGACAGCTGTAAAAATGAAAGCTCCCCATATTGGTCCTCCACCGAAAGTAGCCGTCAACAAACAGAACTTGACGGTGATTACAGCTGTAGAGATACAGTATCCATCTCGGAAGTGTCCGATCAAACCGCAGACTGGCATAGCTGCTCCCTTACTCGCCAAGGAACAGTTAGTTTAGAACGATGCGCAAGTTGCATCAGTAAATTAGGAGGAGCCATATCTACTAAATCATCAACGTTGGCAGCTGCGACTAGTACGAGTGGTATGTGCGGAGTGAGTGGAGTAAGTAGCCCAGCTACTGTTAGCAACTTAGGATGTCACGTACCTCCTCGAGCTTTTGATCGTCTATCATTATCTTCGTATAGTAGCAGCAGTCATGACAGTGACTATTCGAGTTCGCAGCAACTCGATTGTCATTGCTCGCAGCATCAGCAGCAACAAAAGAAGATCATTCAACAACAAAGTACTGTCGTACAACGTGCTTCAACGAGCCCTGGAAACGCATTGCCACCTAGACCGCCAAAACCGTCCATTCATTCCAATAACAAAATTAAGAAACCGCCCATGCCGCTTCCAAGCGAACAACAAGTGACTTGCGTGCTTCCGACTCAGAAACAGGTCACAGTTCGTAATAGCGACTTAGCTTGTCCATACGGTAATTACGATGTTCCAAAGACTTTTAGGGGCCATCATGCTTTATTGGAGCAAGGTTCGCAGCAATCTACCGATCAGTATTACGATACTCCAAAAAAAATTAAGGAGTGTCTTGCCCTACCAAAGACTTATCCGAATTATGATACTCCACAAGTACCGCAAGCTGTGGTACTTCAAAAATGTGGTTGTCCAGCCAAATTAACTCCAATTCAACAAAGCAAAACTTTTTCAGGCTGTCCTTGTCACAATGTTATGAGTTGGGCTGGTTTTGTCTTACCATATTGCAGACGAGGAGCCGGCATTGAACCTACTGGCGTCACTGTACAACCAGTAAGATTATCTGGCGAAGGGAAGATGCCAGTTATGAACGTGAGTGGAGAAATATCAATTTATGCATCTACGAAGAAAATTTGTGAAAAGACTGAAGGTACTACCTCCGTAGATAAGAATGAAGAAAATCATCATCAACAAGTTTTTAATTCGGAGGCTAATTCGAATGATTATGAAAATGTAACGCCAGTAATCGATAAGCAACCAGAATCTAAGCAAGCAAATTATGTCAACATTGACTTTACCGATTCCCTTGAGTATTACGAAAATAGTAAAGATTTGTTAATTAAAAGCGGTATATCCGAGGAGGAGATGCAGAAAATTTCTGACCAAATAAAAGAGATTAAATTGAAGGATGAAAGTAATCAAATATGTGAAAAATGTGGTCACACGAAAGAAAATGAAAATGAAATGGATTACTTAGAAATGGACCCTGAAAAGCAAACACCGAAAAAGAAGAAGAAGAAACAGCAACAGCCCTTCCTCCCTGGATATTTACCTATGCAACCACTTTATAATACATATTCCAAAGAAATTTTATCGAGGTTATGCAATGGAATAAAAAGTTCGAGTAATCCAACATTATCTAGTTTCGCATCATCGTCCTCGTCGTCCTCGTCGTCCTCGTCGTCGTCGTCATCGTCATCATCAACATCAACATCAACATCAACATCCGCAGCAGCAGCAGCAGTAGCAATAGCAGCATCGGCAATAACAGTAGCAACATCATCGGATGGTGTTAAAAAACGTTCTGATTCGGAATATCGTATACCAGGATCGGCGATGCTATCAAGCCCGTACCTTAGACGGCGGTTATTCGATGGTACTAATGGTATGGATGGGATACTTTTAAGAAAACGTTCTTACTCAGCTGAATCTGCACATTATCTTGATGATGAAAATCCTACATTTTCGTCGAATCTTACCATTCACAAGTGTCCCAGTGAAACAAATAAAGCCTCACCACTTATGAGTGGAGAAGATGCGAGTCTTAACAATTCACAAGTTGTAAATCCTCAAGTAAAAAGAAATGGAGATAGCAGTGAGCAACCAATGTCCGTAGTGTTAGTCACGCCACAGACATCCTTTATTAAAATTCGTCGTTCGTCATCGGTACCATCAAAGACAGGTCACAATAGAGATTCCTCGAGCAGCAACGATTCCGGCGTTTCCACTGGATCACTCAGTCATCGAACAACAGAATTTGTTGAATTTGAATTATCTCTAGCTTCCATTAGTGCAAACAAGAAACAAAATGTTTTATCAATTTGTCGAAAGAGTCCACCGCCAACATGCTACCACAGTAGCCTACCGAGAAAATCAAAATCTAGCGATCCATTGCGAGAGCTCTCATTTCAGTTCCAGAAAATTAAGACTCCTACTAAATCTTCTTCTGCCGAAGCTGATATTCCTACGTGTTTGCCAAAGGGTATAAAGGGCTACAACAGCCCTGGAGAGGTTTCTAGTGCGCCATACATTGATTCACGCAGCACTAGTAGTACTTCGGATATGTCAGATTACATCGAAACATTATCTTTATCGTCGCATTCCTCGTCAGATACACCAGACAGTTTGAGGTGATTTTCATTAATAATTTTCATGAATAACCATTCATTTTCTATGCATCTATTCTATTCGTGTCAGTCATCTCATATGATATTCATTCTCTATTTTGCATTCTCTTTAATTTAGATTAGGTGGAAGGGCTGTTACTACAACGCTACGTCCACGAAGTGGAAAGGAATATTATAAAATTGATCGTAGTATTTTAACTGAACAAGGACGTGCGTTGAGTACTCATTCAACGTCAGTTAACTATGCGAATATCACTCCAGTATTAGAAAAAAGCGAATCTCCATCACCTGGATATATGAGTAGTTCTCCGTTTGAACAGCCACAACCAACTCGAGAACATTTTTTGTTTCCGGAAGTAAGTAATGCAACCTGAATATTATATTTTTACTTTCTATTTTCGAAGAAAACTGCCAACTCATTTGAATTTAACTCTCTCGTCTCATTTTACCCATTACGCGTGCATTGATTTCAATTTTTAAAATAAAATCAGGAAATTTTATTAAAAACTCTATTGTTTAAAGATAAAAAGTTGTTATTAAGATCAAATTTATCACTTGTCGGATATTTAAATGCCTAATGTGACTTTGTTTGGGAGAAAGATGGAAGAAATCTAGTTCCTAAGAATTCCAAACAAATTCAATGAGAACATTATATTAATAGCAAATCATTCAGATATTTTGACTGTTTACACTATACGCGGATATCTAATACTTTGTAAATGTTTACTTACTTAAGATTTACATGATACTTACAGAAATATCCATTAAAGGAACAAATTTTTTAATTCATAATTACTGATCGTTTCCCCTAAATTGACACGAGTCAAAAAGTCATTACTCACAAAAATTAGAATAATTTAGATTCTAGCGTATAGTCGAAATAAAGTCAATAAAGTATACTATCTACAACGAGTCGAACGAACAATTTCTAAAATATGCTCAATAAGTAAATTTAGTAATATAATTTATATAGGAAGAATCCTGCCCTAGAGTCAAAACTATACGTATGCATTATATGAATGATTTTCGTGTAATCTTTCTTTTATAGAGTATATTGCTATATGAAAATATTATATAGAGAAATAATTGAAGAGAGAATGCATTCAAAGGTTTTTATTTTACTAAAAAGAAGTATGGCAAAATTTTTAATGTATTTTTTTTGTTTTTCTTAATTCTTATTAATTTGCAAAACCTTTAAAAGTTCTCCTTTTCAAAAGTATTTCTATGTTCGATATTTTAATTTTCAAGCAATTGAAATTACATATTATGTACATGTATGTGAAAAAACATACGTCACCTTATAATAATCATTTCACATACATTCATATTTTTATGCAATATGTAGCATACTATTTAGTATCTCTGATACATGTAACTTCTAAGCATTTAATGTATAGAACGCGAATATAATGTAGTTGTGGAGCATGAACAAGTCCAATAGAACGAACTTGCAAGTAAAATCTAAAATTTTAATTTTTAAATATAACATTCTCAAAATTTAATATTTCAATATTATATGGTCGTATAGAATATATTTCCTGATATTATGCAACGAAATGGTTAAAAAGATTTTGAAAGTTTTTGTACATTCTATGCAGTGAAGAAAATGTAATTAAAGTATTTATTATTAATATAATTTTTTTAAAATTATTTCTTTATATATTAAAAATATGAGAAAGTGAGTATTTAAATAAATTAAAATGAAAACTATTTTATCCAAAGACATAATATCATTTTAGAACATATATGATTTAATTAACTATTAGAAATTAAGAATAATATATATATATAATACACAAAATAAGAAATATAATGTTGACAGAAACAGACGGACAGATAAACAAATACATACACTTATTCACTGCAAAGTTTTAATTATTTGAATTTTTAATTATTATCGTGCAGGAGATAACAATGGTAATGTAACAGAATTAAAAGTTTAAAATGGATCTTATATTGATATAGATCTCGCATACAAGGATTCCGAAAATCACTATGTAGTGATACTTAATGCAATAATAATGAAATGAAAGATCTGGACTAATAGATCATAAAATGAGTGATAATGCCAGACACGAGTTATTGGTACGCGTTAAGACCCACTTACCTTCTCACCTTAACTTGGCACCGGCTTATCCACAGATCGAATGTTCTTATTCGCTTTAATTATTAATATACATTATGCTCTACAGAGCAATCAATCAAAGCAGTATTGAAAATCAAAATCAATTTAAAGAAGAGAATTAATAAATTAATAAATGAGTTACCGGTAAATAATCTCAACGTCATGACTTAACAAGAAGAATGAAAAATTAAAAAGGAAGAGAAAAGAAAGTGTTATATTTTATGATTTATTTCTGAAAGATCTTATGACACGCTGTTGACATTTTTTTCTAATTATTATTCTAATTACTATTGCGCAAAATATATCATTAAATATATGAGTAAATTTATTTTATAGTATGGAACTTTAATACTAAATTAGAGTATTATCGAAAGACTGAACAATAGTAAACGTGGATACATAATGCATATAGTAAAAAAAGTCTAAATACTTATATAATATACATATATGATTGTATTTATTCATTATTATACATTAACATTTTGCTAGTGACATTCGCCGTAAAAACCCGAATTTCCTTGAATAAAAATAAAAAAGCATGTAAAATAGAAGCAGCATTTTTGTTGGTTTTCTGTATCAAGACGGTGATGAATACTATTTAACTGTGATTTATCGGTCAACAGTATAAATTCTATTTAATTATTATCAACAATTTATACGATCTTTACAAAAAACATAAGAATACCATAAAAGCAGTTTGAAATAAAGTTGATTATCGACTAAAAGAAACGATGGTATTGTGCAATTATATCAAATGCGCAATGTATCATTTTCATAAACATAAGTTGGCGAATGATGGAATTACTGACTGTACGAACGCCTAGTGTTATTATTTAAATTTTAAATTATAAGGGATTTTTGAATATATATAAAAAAAACGTGTACTTACAATATAGAAGATATATTATTCTCAATGAAATATCTATCTTATAAGAAAAAATGTAACAGGGTCGCACAAGCTAAAGCATACTATGCGTATTAGCTTAGAAACTGCTTTAGGCGAGTAACGCTCATGTTATTTTATCATTAGATTAGTAACTCCTCCTCTCTCCCAGATTTCTTTCAACGATAATTTTTGCGCTTACCATGATTTACGTTGAAAACTTAGCAAAACATTCTTCTTATCCTTTAAACTTACTCAAACTAGTCAAACGCTCAAGTACTATATATATATATTTTTTTTTATTTTCCTTTTAAATTATAAAAAAGACTTGAGACAATTGAATACGTGATAATTAGTTAATTACTAATCTATAGTTTCCAAAGAATATATGTTGTCAATATTGAAACTCTGCTTATAACCATGTAATGTTCATTTGATTAATATATCTATTTATGAAATCTTTTATTTTTATTCATACTAATTCAGGATATTACATGACGTTATATTGAAAGCTCTTTCTCTTGCGTATCATTGATCATTCGATTGATTGTTCATTAACAAGATTTAAGAATAAACTTCATTCAGATTTATGTAATACATAATTTATAAAGCAAAAATGTAGTGCATGTTTGTATATATACAATACTGTAATAAAAACAAGAGTTTTGTTTATAAACCTAAGTATCTTAAGCTATAAGTAATTTATGAATTTAAGATTATCATTTAAGAATTTCTAAACAGGGCATTTAAATTATTATCATTATTAAGTTATTATTTATATTAATAACTTAATTTTTTTGATAAACACAAGCAAATTCTTAATGCTATTGAATATGTAACTATGGATTTCAAATTGTAAGAATAGAAATCGATAATAACAGATTAAATTAAAGAAACTTAATTTCCTTCGACAATCGGTTGCTAAGATAAATTCTTAGTTTTTATTTACGCATAAAAAAACTATGTGAAGAATGCATTAAAGCAACTCATTAGCTTTTGCGCAATATTGACCATGGAGTCGATTCTTTAAAAAGTAATATAGTGTTTAGAGAAAATTTTAATAGTTGAATACAAACAAATCGTCCTTTAAAAAATATTATTTTCTCTTTTAAAAAATATATATTAAGAAAAGTTTGAATTTACAATATAAACCAAACTCGTAAAATTAGATATGTAATACTTTACAATACACATTTTGATGAATATATTAACTTTTTTATCTTTGTTATTTTTTAGCTCAAAAGAAAATAAACATTTTTTTTAATTAATTAATGGGGAATGATGTCTCTCAATTATAATATATCTATTGAATTTATGTTACGAGTACAATGTGTGTTACAATAGATGTATCATATAGTTGATAGATATCTTATTCTAAAAACAATTAAATACTGTAACTAGATCTTGTAAATGGAAATGAAAATAAACAATAAAGTTTATATGGTAAACCATATAAAGCAAAAGCATTTCATCAAAATGATAACAAATTCAAAAATGAATAAAAAAGGTATTGATTTATTAATTTAAAATTTTATATTATCTGTAATAAATGAAACAAGGGTATAAGTAGTTTAGTGCATCATAAATTAAGACTCGTATAAAATTTGTAGTAACTGAAATTATGAATTTATATTAAAAAAGTAGAAGAAATAAAAACTATCCAATATTGTTTTGTGTTTTGACTTTTACATTAGACATTCTTCTTGTTACAATATCCTGCATATTAAAAGAAATTAACAGAACTGCTTAATTTTTATATGTACAAATATTTTTTGTTGTTTATTATATACTTATTCGATGTATTTTATAAAAATACAACTCTGTATTAATACATCATTTTTTCATATAGAATATAAATAAAAGTATTATTTATTAAAAAGTTTACAGATTAAATGCTAAAAATGATTCTAAAATATCTTACATAAATCATATTCTGTACACATAATAACAATTAAAATATTTTAATATTTCTTTAGTGTTATTTTCATAAATAAGTTTTCTTGTTCCTTTTCATTTTCTTCTGTATATATAAACTTGATCTATCTCACTATAGCTCTGTAATAAATTTTAAGTAAAATACTTTCCAAAATAGACTTTCCATAAATTAATCAATAGTTACGTATAAATATATATTTATATATAAATTTTTATTTCCATACCTGTTAGAATTTTCGATGAATAAAGTAAAGGTACTTTTAGAAATATCTCCATTTTTATAAATATTCGTGTAATTTTTAAATTGATAATTTAACATAACAAATTTAACTTTACTCATGCTAAGTAATCTCTAAATCTTCATTACATCTTTGGATATGATTTTTTACTGCACAAAAGTAAATTTCGACGTTATGTAATACTTATACTTTAAAGAACAAATTCAATGATACATATATATTAATTTATAATAGTTATCAATGCGATAATAATCATTGTCAATTTTCTTTTTAGAGTATTTATACAGGGTGTAAAAATGATAAACAAAAACATTGTAAGGAGCTGTAGAAGAGACCAATCTGACAAGTTTTTACTTATCAGCTAAGACTTCTAGCTTCAACGTGGCATAAATTTGATTGATTAGTGTATTTGGGTGTACCATTGTACATCCTGCATATTCTTATTTTATATTTATTTCATAATAACAATGATAGATTACTAATTAAAACTTTTATGGCACTTGCATTATAATTCTTCATTAATGCGCAATACAAGTACATAATGGGATCTTTAATATTTGCTTTTCGTATATTTTATCGAAAATAAAGTCTATCTAGTTTTAATATATTTAACAATATTTTTACACGCTGAAATATATAAACTATAATCATTTTACTTTCCTAAAATAACAATATAATAAAAATAATTTTATAATAAATATATTTATGATGTGTGCAGATCGCAGTATCTCTTAAAGCTATAGTTCAATAAATATTTAATGATAATAAAATTTCTGGAGTTCAGAATATTCTATTCTCTATCTTTCTGTCCTTTTTATTTTTTTAAAACATCAGGACTAGATTTAGATAGCACAATAGTATATATTGTTATATTATTTCTTATCTCTGTTCTATTTATTTAAGTCTTTGTTTAGAAACTAATTGATACTATTGATTATTCTACTTTTTTATTTTTTTAATATTTCTACCTTTTAGTTTTTGAATCTTTGAACAGTTATTAATTTAGATAGAATGATATAGGTAATATAAGGTTTAGAGCTTTTTCCTTAATAAGCGTATAGGTAATTTACTATCCCTACTTTTCAAATCACTAGTATTATTAGTGTGCGATGATTCCGAATCTAAAAGCCTTTGACACAGTTTATACACTTCTTCGTTACTTGAACTCAATCTATTGAATCGTCTTTCGCTACACAAACTATCGTTTTTTTTATAATTCTCTGTTTTAAATCTGAACTGCGAACGTATCGGACTTGAGGCTCTTGTTGCTGGTGCTGTTCTACTTCCGGAGGAAACACTACTTCGTAATGGAATTTTACTAATACATTGATTATGATTTATATCTAGTGTTGAATAACGTAACAAGGGTCGATTAAACCGTTCGGTTGTAACGCAATCTGTTACCTCTAAACTATGTCGTTTTATCTTATGCTGAGTTTCTTTTAAATCTGGAATCTTAATCGAATAATTCGCAGAATGTCTCTTTGTTCTGTCTAATATATTTTTACCATCCTTATTGAAAACTGCATTAGAATTTCTCTTTACTTTTTCTTCTCCTTTCAAATCTAATCCAAAAGGTATTTTAGTGATGGGTGGAGAAGAGTATTTTGTAGATCCCAAGTCAGATTTATAATATTGTCGATCATTAAGAATTTCTTTAAATGCACAATTTCGAGGGTATTTATCTTTACAATGAAATGGCAATGAATTGGCCTTAACTTCATTTCCATCTGTTCTATATTTAACGGTACAATCTTCATAACTGAGAGCAGAATATCTCTTGAGCTTTATTTGGTTAGATTTTAAATTTGGTTTATAAGAACTTGTATCAATATTTATTTTTCTTTTCTCAAAAGTGTGCTGCCAACTTGGAACTTTTGATGCACCTTGTGAAGACAATAATCGAGCAGGTATTCTTATACCGGCATCAATTATAAACTCGTCATCTGACAGTGTTACCGGTATCTCAGACATAGAGCTAAAAGTCCAATAAGAATTATAATGAATTGCATCCGTTAAAGTTCGTAGTGCTGTTATATTAGGTAGTATTTTTGTGCTAGTAATGTTAGTACAAGATTTGCGATGAAAATTGTTAGTCAATGCCAGAGAATTATAATGCAGAAACTCATTCTGTCTTTTCTCTTTTATATTATATGGAGAATACTGTAAAACACGATTTCTATTTCTCTCATCATACGGATTTGATACAGTTGTCAATGCTTTGAATACTGACAACTTAGAAAAGTTGTGTTGTGTTTTTTGTAAATTGTTACTTCCCAAAAATTTATTATTTACATTTTCAATTCTTGCAGTATTTATGTCCAAATTGATATTATTTAATTTCTTCAGAGGATATATTAGAGGATTTTTATTAGATGTAAGTTGTGCCCAATTTGACGTTACGAGGTTGTTACTAGAAATACTAAAAGCAATATACAGATACTAGTATGAAGAATTAATGAGATACGATGGCATGTAATTGACGTTTGATATGGCGTTTTGCCAAATTAAAATTAAAATTGTTAAACTTATCATATTATACTATTAAATCAGTTAATTATACATGCTGGATGTAAAGTAATAATGAAAATCCACTAAGTACACGATATATCTATAATTAGAATACGAATAAAGAATTTACAGCAATAATTAGAATAATCAAATATTAGCGATTCTTTTTATAGATAAAAAAATTAATTACATTAAAAATATTTTAATAATTACCTGCTCTTTGAAGTATCAATATGTCCACGAGAGGTTGTAATAGAATCTACAATATATAAAAACAATTATTCACATTCTACAGTTTTAATAAATACTACTTATATATTTAAAGCTTTTGCAGAAATTTACCTTTTGTTGTTAATCTGAAAATGAAAAGTGATAAATTATTACTATATATGTGTGAGTGTGTGTGTAAATTACATATTTCAATGCTTTTTAGATAAACTGCTAAAAACTGAAAACTTACGATCCTTTGGTTGTCGATTCAACACCCATTTTGGAACGAGCAGCTAAATAATGAAAAAAAAAAAATTTAACGAATTGTAGTATTCATTTATCAAATAGAATAATATAATCATTTTAATTTGATTTCATACTTGTAAGTTGATTCTTTTTTGTAGTACCGCTGTTTAATGGTTTTCCAGATAATGATATTCTTCGTTCTTCTTCCAGTTTTTTTACATCATCAGCGTCCAATTTTGATAATTTTGATGTTGCCTGTAAAAACAATTAAAAAATAGTAATACAATTTTTTTTTTTTAATAGAACTTTTATAAATAGCATACAGCCTGCGATTCATATCGAACATCAATATCTTCTAATACTTTAATGGTATTTTCCAAAACAGCTTTTACATCATTATCCTTTTCGCTCGATAAATGTCGTATTGTAGCTTCTAATGCTGTTAATAATTTTTTATCTGTAGGCACTCGCAATTGCTTCTTCATGAGTGGCATAAGTGTAATAACTTTTAATCGAATGTTTGCTATGGGATCTTCAGCAAGACTTAATAGTATTGAAAAAAAATGTTCTTTAAAGTATTCTGATGAATAAATAGCCATAGCTTCAACCATTATACGAACAAATAGCATTCTAACGTAAAAGTCAGAACTTTTGGCTAGATCGTTAAAAATTCTATTTCTAAGCTCTGTCCTTTGCGCTGGCTTTACATTATATCGTAAAAAGACTAGATACATCCTACCTGCTGCTAAACGAACAGGCAATGGCCTCTGCAAAATTTTTATAAAAATGTTTAAGCATATTTCGATAGTCAATACATTTATAGAAGTAAGAAATACTAGCTTACTGCTTTTAAAATTCTAGTGAATGATAATGGTATAAAGTAAGAATATATAAAATCACTTGGAAAACACTTTGGTAATGTTTCAAGTTGTGCAAACAAAGTTTCTGCTATTCTCCAATTATTAGTAACTGCAATTTCAGCTTCGCACTTCAATATAGCTTTTCCCAAGTCCATAAGTGTTGAGTCCTTTATATTATTAAATTTAAGCAGAATTTTTATTAACTTTTTATTAGAAACTTAAATAAAATGAACTAAATATAAACAAAAAAGTAATTACCACTTTTTCTGTGTTAATAATGTCGTTATTACGGAAGCAATAAAAAATAACTTCCAAATTTGGAATTAAGCCTTGAAGTACTTCTACAGAATCATCTCTTAATAATCTTACAATATCCAATTTTATTCTTCCTACTTTTTGACCAAGTATTCTAGCCACCTAATAATATAAAGAACAATAATCATATTCCTTCATATTATTTTTTAAATCAATTTGTTTACTTCATGAACATGAATGTAAAATAATTTGTTTACTTCATGAACACCACATGCTACTGTCCTTCTAACCATATAGTAAGGATCGCTTGCTAATGCATTAAAAATGGAGAGTATTATTTCTGTATCTTCAGATGATGATAATACAAAAGTAAACATAGCTGGTAAATTAAAAGCACAGTGCCGTCGACATTCCACGCATCTATCACCCACTGCACTGTCATGTATATTCTAAACAAAAAATTAATTATTTCGTATGATCTCCTAATAGTAAATGTTAAATACTAAAAAAAATTATTATATCTCTAGTGCACTTACAAAAGTAACATCTGGCATGACTTCTTTTTTTGTTGTTGGTAAACCCATTTGTGAAAGTTGTTGAAAATACTTTAAAAACCATTCTCTTTCCACAGTTAAATAATCTAAAAAATTGTATAATGATATATTAAAACATACACAAGAGCACGAATGCATGCATACACTTATCTTACTTTGCAAACCAAGAACTAATTTTCCAAATTCTTGTGCTATTACACATATTACATTATCTTCTGTTGCTGATGCATTATCACAAAATTTTTTAATGAGTGGAACTATTATACCAATTAATGTATCTGTAAATAAAAAATTATATCAATATTTACATGTTTTTGCAAAAAAAGTTATTTCCTAGTATATTTTTATAAAAATTTGTTTACCTTCCTGTAAAGAAGGTATTAAATTTACTATTGTTTGTACAGAAGCCCGCCTGACATCACTTTCTTCATCAGTTGCTAATTCTACAAGTGATGGTAGTAAAGCAGGCTTAATACATTCTGGTTTAAGGCCTTCAGCAACATATGGTAATTGTAAACACATATTAGCTCTTACTTCGCTGTATACATCTTGACAAAGAGATTGCACTGTTGGCAAAACTTCCTTTTGAATCCTAAAAAAAGAGTTTCTTTTGACAAATACAATACAATGAGAATAAAATAATTCTTTCCTTTCTTTGTGGTCCAATGTATAATGTTATATGTATGTAGTATACATATGTGTTTGCGTGTATATTTGTTTAATAAGAATTGCTATTGAGATTATACTTACATATCTGAATCAAATCTAGTGCAAATTTTTCCAAGAAGTTTACCACTTGTTATTCTAGAATAAATAGGTTGTGCAAGTTGTCCATTATTTACAGCCACTCCAAGAATCTAAATCAATAAATTAAAAATTTCTATTATATAAATAATTTTATATAATAACTCAAAAATTTCAATATTTTTTTTATAAATTTATAACTGTCTAATTGGATATATTTTTTTTAATCAAAAGAAATTAATATGTCCTACATACCTGTGATCTTATAATATCTGCAGGTAGTAATTCAATCACATCTAGCAATGTCTCTAGCCATGCATGATAGATAACTTTAAAATTAATAACAATATAAGTTTTGAAATGTAATTATTTTTGTAAATTCCATAATTTTAATAAATTCTTATATCATACCTGGATCATGGCTTTGATTATCAAGTGAACGCAAGATACTTTGAAGGAATGTTTGGCTGAAAACACCATGGCTTATAAGCTTTTGCTCTAAAATTACTTTGAAAGTGGAAGCTGCGGCAATATGAAACTCTGTTGATGCAGTAGGTAAAGACTGTTGCATTTTTGGAACAACTCGAGACATACATGCTTGTGTATCTGTAGCTAAGAGATCTGGCAGACTTTGAATGACACTAAGTCTTTGAATTTCTTCTCCTTTCCTTTAATAATTTTAAACAATTGTAAACAAAAAATTCCTAACCTATATTTTAATTATATGAAATACACATATATCATTCAGTAATTTGATTAAACTATTTGAAAAATTACTTTTATATGTATACATATATATATATATATACATACATACGCACACAATATGTAATATACAGAAAAACTCGTACAAGCGTGAATACTCGCTCTTTATTATTATAAAATATCATTAATTTAAAATTATACTTACAGATCTAGTAATGTGTGGCATGAAAGTAAATTGCCCTCTTGCCACATTCTTTAAGTGCATCTTATTCATTGATGCAGAATAAAAGTAGTTTATATTTGGTTTATTATGGTTGATTTAATGTGCAAAAAACACTCAACATAAATAATTATCATACACTGAATCATAGTAGCTCATTGCATGATACTGCGTGTATAATAAAGAACGAAATGATATCCTATCATACCGACAACACCATTATAAATAAGTCTACAAAATACTGAACACTAACTGCATTATATATTTTAGATACTGACGAATGTTTCCGAAATTAACCGAGTACTTACGAGATTATGAAAATTAAGATGCAACATTTAAAATTAAAGATTCTTTTTAACATTTGTTATAAAACAATGCAAATTAAAAAATGCTCAATAAAAATAAATTATTTAATTTAATATAATAAAATATATGAATAATTAAGAAAATTAAAATTTTTCAAAACTGATTTATATATTTCTAATTAATTTTCTTCAAGTTCATTTGTTTTTAATATAAAGCCATTCTTCTCTTCCTAATTTTTATTTATTTTATCTTATAATTATATATATCACGAAATAAAATATATTTATACTTACGTTAAAAGATGAACTGCTCTATCGATGGGTTTTTTTTCTAAGTTTACACTCAATGTATGCTTCTTTATTTGTTCATCATTCTAAAAGTTATCATAAGACCATTAATAGAATATATTATAATAAATATTTGTGTATATATGTGTGTATAATATGCTGTACTCTTAAATCGGGTAATGGTCTATCTAATTGGAGATTAGCAAATTCATCAAATTCCATAACTTTTAATGGTTAATTGTATCAAGATACGTATTTTTTTATAATCATTGATTATAACCTTCAATCATAAAATAGATAAACATCAAATATTAAAATAATGAATTGCACTTGAATTCTTTTGTTTTTAAATATGAAAAATAACATTATATTTATTTACAGCTATGATTTTAACATAAATACAGAAACTTATAGTAATATTTTGAAATAACTAAAAAATAAAAATTCTTTTGCCTTAAGGAAAATAAAAGGAGTGGTAAAAGAGAAATATTGATACAAATAATAAAATAAAATATATATGTCAATAAACAAAATTGTATGTATATAAAATATGAAGAGTATATTTACTTCCAAAATATTATTTAGATAAGTAAGTATATATATACACACCTTTCATGGACATGTGCATTGAATAGTTTATAATATAAAATTTAACAAGTATGTAAAACTTACAATATATATAAACACGTGTGCATGCATGTTTGGTTAAGTAGACACAATATACACACATACATGTGCGTACACACGCATCACATACCCATGATTCTGACCACTTTGTACACAATCTAATGTTTTTACATTTTGTTTTAATTACATAAGGCACTTCTACATTTATATTAAATATACATTTTCTATTAGGTGTTCTGTTTTATAGGTCTAGAGTGAATAATAACAGAGTTATTAACAATTAAATGTTTGAGTGACAAGGGAATATTACTGGTGGTAATAGATACTCCGGTCTCAAGTAAGAGTGACAAAGCAGACGGCAGGTCTTAAAAATTCGAATATTTGTTTACGTTAATTGCGATTTAGTGAGGAAGACATAGGTTGCGCCTACGTCTCTCCTGCTCACTCTCATTCGAAAGCGGGCTATCAACATGTGGAAGGGAAGGGGAGCTTCTATTCCTCATCAAATCTTTAATTATTAAAACTCTTATTACTCTCACTTTAAAAATGGTAAAGGACTTTTCGTCATGGTTCACCTTAGAGTATTCTCCCCTTCCCTCCTCTCCTAAAGGAAGTGCAACAGCTTAGTAATATCCTGTATAAAAAATTAATAAAAAAAAAAAAAGAAAAAAAAAGTATGTGAATATGTGTGTATTTGTGTGAAGAGAAAAAGATTAGAGTTTCGGATGATGATAAAGACAGTTTCTATAAAAATTGATAATGTTACAAAATGAATATGATAAAATTATTATGATTTATCAATATGCATTATTTACATTAAAAGAGCATACATATAACAATTATTACAAGTCCTCTCAAATAGGAAAAATACATTGATTGTTCAAAAAATTGATTTACATATTACAATTTTACTGAAATATATTTTGATGTATTATCTACATACGTAAATTTGATATTCTCAAAAAATTATATCAATATAAACAGCTAAATTTTAGTATTTTAACGCATAAACTTGTCAATTATATATATATCTTGAAGAGCACTATGTCTTAAAATAGTAGAAGCACCCTGAATGAATGATGATGATGGGGGTGATAATAATTAATATTTAATAATAATGATAGTATAATAATAATAATAGTTTAATAAGTTTTTTGTTGACGAAGTTCTGAATTGTATAATGATTTTTCAACTACTTTAATTAAAATAAAAATTGAATTATAAATTGTTCCACTTATGATCAAAATGCTTGAAGCAAGAAACTACATCACAAAGTATCATTATTATATTTTTATCTTATTTCAATACTTTTAGGCGCGTGAACAAATAAGTGAATAATTGATCGATTGACTGATGGAATGAATGAATAAGCGAGTTAAATGAAGGTAAAAAAAGGAAAAACAATATTGGTATGGGGGAGAGTATTCCAGTTTAGACTAGGTTCTATCGTAGCCAAGTTATGAACTACTGATAAAATTTGACACAGCATTCGTTTTCTAAACTTTAACTGATAACTTTGAAATTTTCTAATGGATTCATTAATTAATAATGTGCGAAAAATATATCAAACATAACTTTCATCATCTATTACTGATCTCCCGTGTCCCAAGTGTCTAGTTGTAATGGGAGCACGTGGTTGAGGTGGTGGCCGATAAGGAGGTGGAGGAGGAAGAGATCTTGATCTTCCAGCAACTTTATGACGATCTTCCAAATTCATATGTACCGGAGGTAATTGTCGAAGTCTTGGTGGTAATGGAGGTGGTGTATCTGACCAGATTCTTTCCTCATGCTTATCTTCGTCCACATAAAGGTCTACTGCTTCTGTTTGTTTAAATGAATATAGATCGCTTCTCTCTCGAGAAACGTTTATTTCACTTTTTCTATCACGAACTTCATAAATATTAACATTTGAATCATATCGTTCTACACATTCGCTAATTTCTTTATTAATATAAATATCACTTTGAACTTTTTTGAATTCATATAAATCACTAGAGGAATGATAAGTGCTATTTTGCGAAACCGGGGATTCCCTATTAATATAAATTTCAGACTTAACTTTTTTGAATTCACTAAAACGATCCTTTTTAAATTGATAATGATTATTTGAGATGCTTGCTTCTGTAGACAGACCTTGCTCTGAATTATGAATAGATTTTCTTTCCATACGATTATCTTGTTGTTGTGATCTCTCGCACTCAGTTCTAATATCATGTGGTTCTTCCAACTGTGCAGATGATGCTCTATATATATCTTTGCAATTTTCCACATTTTCTTTCATAGATTCCTGAGAAAGATATTCCCTATTGTAAACATCTTTCTCATAAAATCTTTCTTTACGATGCTCTTGTTCTTCCAATTTTGTCCTAGGAGTCCGTTTAAGTTGAGCTCTTAACCAATCTTGACGTTGGAAATTTGGATTAGGATAGCCTACTATTCTTTTTTCATCTCGATAAACGTGCTCAGCATTATTCAAATGATTATTAGTAGAATCATATCCATTAATTCTATCCTCCCATCCTCCATAAATACGAATGTATGATTTCCCATTAATTTTATCATCCTTAACGAAAGTCTTGTCAAAACTTGAGGAAGACGCATTAACAACTGAATCTTCTGATCCGACAGGTGAATCTGGGATGAAAAGCTGGCAATCGGATAACGTTAATCCAGAATCTCGAGACAAAGACATGTGATCTTTACGAGGTGGTTCTGTCAAATCCAAACTATCCAAAGAAATTCCACCTGCTAATATACCACCATCGTTAATATAAATATTATCGAAATATCTTAAATAATACTTACAGTGAAGACTATCAGTGCTTTCTTCTGCTCCACTATCACTACGTTCTTCACCAAAAAGCTGCGTAATATTTTCACCAAAAAGTATTTCGCAATGCCGTATTAACATTTCTGTTAAAATTGGAATTGTCCTACTTTGATTTACTGTAGGACTTTGTGACCAGAGTAAACTTGGTCCGCAACATATCCCCAAATTGCTAGCGCACATTAGGTTGTGTTTTGACCGTCTAGCGATATGGTGCAGCACGCAAATCAAATGCGACAGTAAGCTATAATTGGCTTTGGGCAATCTATCTAAAATACTAAATTTTAATTTGATTATAAACAAACCGAAGAGATTTCTTCTTTTCCTTTTATTCATATTACAATTTCTTTAATCGAAAAACAAATTTTCGATCACTTACTTTTTGATGGTTTGAATTGGATTTGGAGTATCTAAACAATCCATCCATAGAGGAAATAGATGAGATGCTAAAAGTGGATCTGGCAGAGATCTTAAAAAATCTTTGAGCAAAGCAGCGATTGCTATGATAGGTGCTTCTTCTAAGCAACTAGAATCTCCGGACGATTCGATCTGATCACGCAGTTCTCTAACAATTCTCACATTAGCCGATTTTCGAAATATTCCTTGCGTGAACGGACCTTTTGTAAATAATTGTTGAAGCATCACCAAGACTGGTTTAGGTAATCCATTTTCATCTAATCTAGATAAATTAACGCCAAAAATACTAGGATTTAACGACAAAGACCTCCTAAGGAGACCAGTAATTTTTGATTTATTTTTTTTAATAGGAGACTTTAACACGGGCCTAAGAATAAAATGACAAGTATCATGTCCACTCTTATTGCAATGCTCCAGATCGAAACCTTCTTCGGCTGATAATGTGTGCCGCAAATTCGATAATTTAATAGCAAAAGGTCGCTCATGACCAATTAAAGGATATGGAGCTTCATCTGAAGATGTTCTAGCCCATAATTGAAAAGGGCCTTGCAAATCTAATAATCGTGTTGCTAAGTTGACGCAAGCTGCGGCTGTCATTTCCAAACCAACCATAATAGTTTTACACTAAAAAAAAAAAAAAATAAAAAAAAAGGAAAGAAAGAAAAAGCAAATAAACGAAAATGATGAAAAATCAATAAAAAAAATGCAGCCATATTAATTTAAAAAATTTACTCACGTATTCTGTATTCGTTTCATTGTCATGATAAATCACTTGAATGTTCGTATCCGGTGGTTCTTTCATGCTCTCTTTTCTTACAAGTTCAGTTAGTCGAGTCCACCATAGATCTCTCGTTGCAGCGGTCCTACAAATTAAATCGTATAATGATTATAATAAAATTGATATGGAATAAGTAAAATAGAAATTAGTTTTTTGTTTTCGAAACTTACATGAAAGTAGCAACTACATTTGTAGTCGGCCATCCAAAAACAAAACTTGTTTCTTGAGATTTATTTGATTCAGCCACGTCTTCGATGTGACTAGCAGTGAGCCAAAGTTCGCTCATTCTTACAGACTGTTTCAGTTTAAAATTCCCTCCACTTCGTGCTTTAGCAATTAGGAGAAGATCAGAGAAGAGAAATAGGTGTCTCTCCTGAGATTGCATACCCTGAAATACGAAACAAATGAGTGAGAGAGAGAACAAATTAAAGAATTATTAAAAATTAAACAAACCGTTGTAAAATGTACTGGCGTCTCAAGGAGAAATGTCCTTGATGGAGATTTAGGAATCGATGAATCACTTGCAAGATTTAAAGACTTTTGTGACAGTACTCTGGTCAATCTACTTGAATTAGTGTTGCCTCTTTTGCGTGCAAGACTCTTCATTTTCTATGAATAAAAGGAAAAAAGAACGAATGAGTGAAAAAAGAGCAGGAGAGATCAAGAGTCGACCTTTAATTAATAATAATTATGAAGGGAAGAGAAGCAGATAAGACTAAGATAAATGTAATTAATGAAAAATACCGTAGTGAGAACATCTCGCTCATGCAATCGTAGATTATCCCCAGGAAAAAGTTGTTGAATACGATGCAAATCGCCTTCCAATTGACCGCGCTGTAGAACAGCGCCACTTCCGGCGCTACCATTTCCGCCTTCCACCAGATTTCTCGCTTCCTGACCGAGGTACCTTTCGTACTCGGCGAGCCTTTGAACCTAGAAAAAATTAGTTTTAATGGAAAACAACGCGTTTAATTAGATTTTACCTATTTTTTAAATAAGGATACCATTTTAAAAATATACTCTGGCATAAAGAGTTCATCAGTAGGTATAATCTGATAAGGTAGGACAAGGCAGGGCAGAGGGCAGGGCAAAACAGGGCAGGGCAGGGCAAAACAGGGCACGGCAGGGCAGGGCAGGGCAGCAGAGCTAACAGAACAGAACATAAGAAAAGGAAGGCTCTATTACATAATTGCATGGAAAATACGCCATAAAATTTTCTTTCTTTCATTTTACTTATTATTCTGTTAAAATTAAGTATATTTATAAAATGTAGTCGAATAAAAATTGTAATACATTGTGCATTATCTATGATAAATATAAGTTTCAGTCAAACTTGCAGAAAGTGGATTAGTTTACTTGACTTCGCCTTTATTTGATATTGCATGTCGAAGAATTGATATTCACGAGAGCCATTCTTGCAGAAGCTCAAACACACATGATATAGACGATAGTTGCATTTAATGAGGGACTTGTGATTACAAGAGGTAGTGGAAACAAGATACGATACATAATCACACATATCAATTTCGAAATCTCAAGTTTGCATCTAAAACTTACATCTGAATAAAGAATCGTGTGTGCATGCACGTATTCACGCGTAATTATGTACGAGAATAATTAGAGAGTAGGAGAGAAACAATGTAATGACGAGAGAGAAGAAAAAGAAATTAAAAAAATGTAGTAAGAAGTTTAGTCGATGTGTGAATTCTCGGAGGATAGTAAGAGCTAAACAGTGACGAAAACACGAAGGGAGTAGTAGTAGATGTCCTTGAAACGTAGCAGTTAACTACCTACCTACCTACCTACCTACCTACATACCTACCTACCTAACCAACCTAACCAACCTGCCTACCTACCTACCTACGCGTACCTATTTATCTACCCATCATCATATACCATCATATGCCATCATACATGTATATGTATATAAAAGGAAGAATGTAAAAGAATACGCGCATATTCGTTGATCAAACAAACATAAGCAAATTTGACCAAATTTTGATCCTTTTAAAAATATTGCAATTTCATTGATAAATAAAAAAAAGGATGGAAAGACATAGATATTCTATGACTGAACATACACATAATTTTCCACACCACCCTACATACTTCGTGATTCCTGTTTTATCTCTCGGAACGACCTTGTCAATGTTTGGATCTACGAAGATGCTTGCTTAGTCATCGTTAGAGTCCTGCCACCACATTATCCCTCCTCTTTTCTCTCTCTCTTTTTCTCTCACATAAACAAAATTCTTACATAAAAAAATAATGTTACCACAAGAGTTATTAAAAGAGGAAATTTTTTAAGCATGACAAGATCTTTGCGCAGTTATCTGATTTCTACCGAATGACAGCAAATTCATTACAATTAGTCATCATTGGAATGTCGATTGACACATTAGTCAATCTATTTCCCATTTACTTAGAAAAAAAGAAAAAGGAAAAACCGATTCATTTGTTGTTTGAGCTCGTAAATTCCCATTACTACACGATCCGTCAGTAACTCTCCATAAATTTATTTAGTCACTCATATTACGTATACGTGTACGGTACATGTATACCGGACTCAATAAAATAGTAAGACTGAAAGCAACAGCAATAGCAGAACAAGTGCAAAAGTAGTTTGAGCGGCGCGTTTCAACGCTGCTATGTTGCAAAGTTACAGCAGCAGCAGCAGCAGCAGCAGCAGCACTCGGTCATTGCACCAGCCCAGTTTTCGAAATAACTTGAAACGCGTCCGTGACTCTCTCTTTCCTCCTGGCTAATACATACTCATGCAAAGGCCGTAGTATTATCTGCCTTCTTCCTTTCGTGTTTCGGCGAATTCATCAAAATACCAAGAGCGTTTATATTCTGCTCGTTACTCTCCCTCCCTCATCCTCTTTCTATGACCAAGTGCCAATTTTCTTAATTTTCTCTATGCACTGGTAGTATTATATTAGAGCCACTATACACATGGGTCAAAGATAGTTTTACGAAAAGAGGAGTGTGCATCGCATGCACAAGCGAAAGAGATAAAAGAAGAGAAGAGTGAAAGAAGGAGGATGAGATGAGACGAGACGGAGATGGGATGTGGGATGGGATGGGATGGGATGGGATGGGATGGGATAAGACGAGACGAGACGAGACGAGAACGAAACGAGATGAGATGAGATGAGATGAGACGAGGTGAAGCGAGGTGAGATGAGGTGAGGTGAAACGAAAAGAGACGAAACGAGATGAAACGAGACGAGACGAGACGAGACGATGATGATGGTTACGGCGCCAAAATAGAAACGTTCGTGCATCATGGAATACGGCGAGATAAGTAGGATATGAGTTAAGTATTTGAGTAAAGTGCAAAGTAGAAAAGAAGGAGAAAGAAGAAAGGGAGAGGAACTTTGCTGCCGCTGCTGCTGCTGCTATATGGTGAATAAGCATTTGGGACTATACTGTCGTGGTCAAAGGCCTTACTGCTCTCTTCCTCTACTCTCCCCTCTCCTAATCTTTTCATTTATCGAAAAGGAATTTTGAGAGTCACGCTGTAATAGTTTGGACTTGACGAAGAAGCAACCGTGACCGGTCGGTCGGTTGTTCGGTCAGCCGACCGGCCGGTCTTTCTCTGAAAGATACAGACACACGTACACGCGAACACGCGTACAAAATTTGAGCTCTATCGAAAATATGATTAAAAGCTCAAGTAATGCCCTTTTTCCATTATTTATTGCTATATCACGTAAGATACAGAATGTAGGAGTGTGATAAAAATATACGATTTAGCATGAGAGGGAGGAAAAGCAATCTGCATATTGTAAGCATGCATGTTAAACATGCTTATAGATGATATAAGACGTATACTCTATCAAAACTCACCAATTCCAAATGTAATTCCAGTTTGCGCACGTCGTAATATCCCTTGTGATACTTGAACCACATTACGCGACATTTTAAACGCGATTATGATGCATTTAGGATTCTCTCGAATAAGGAATCAAACTGAGAGATTAAGACGAGGCTCCACTAATTCACTCCTCGAAATTGATAAAATGGAAATAAAGAAGAATAGAGTAGTTTTCCTTATAGAGTGCAGTGAGCAGAGAGTAAAAAGCATGGGATAAGTAAATCCTTGAAAAGTTGAAGGTATGCACCACACGCACCCTATCGCGTCGAAGTGACGAATGAAAGAGCGCGCCCTCCTGACCGAGCACTCGTTCCTTCCTTCCTTCGTTCGTTCGTTCGGTTGGTCCGAGGAAATACATTTACGTGTGAGTGTGCGTATACTTGTGCCGCATATCAGTACAAACTCATAGGCGCAAATAGCAAAGGAAAGTCGAGAATTCATCCCTTGCGTTAGAAAAGAAAACTAAGCAATCGGGGCGGTTTTATCTATTTTTTTTTTTTTTTTTTTTTTTGAAAGAAAGAAAAAAGAGAAAACGGAGACACAAAAGACAAAATAAAAAACTATGTAACTATTGGTTTCGAGTAATCGATGATAATTCATTCGGTCATTCACTCACTCTCAATTGAAAGGGAGGAGGAAGCGGGAGGAAAAGGGAGGCTGCGCTAAAAGCAATCCAGTGAAAGAAAGAGCATCTGGCGAGCGAGTTTTCTGATTTATGAGTCGACCTGCTCTATTCAGGACGTTAGGCTTTTGAAAACTTTTAGACTGACTATTATCTATCGAGCCTCCTCGCAATGCAATTGCTTGCTTATAATTATTACAGCAAGGCCTTGCGATCGTCCAATCGCATCTTTCAACAAGCTTCCTTCACATTCGAATAGCTTCTACTTTCTGTTTTCTTTTTGCCTACAGCCCGTTTAAGGCGAATGGAACGTTCAAACTAGTTCTCTTTTATTTCTTCTCTAATTTAATTCGAATATGGAGGAGAACTTACTTACTACTTATGCTATTCGCATTATTTCCTGGCTATGTTGTCAGGGATATAATAAATTACATAAAAACTTTGTATAAAAAAATAGCTAATCGTAAAACAAAATGATACAGTGACCATTTTGCAGAGCTTGCTTGATCCTAAAAGCGATTTACAAATGGCTATAAAAAGTGTTCCGAAAAAACGCATCATTCTTTAGAAGATTAAAGGGGAGAAAGAAAGAAAAAGTAAAACAATGAAAATCAAAAGAATAATTTAAGATCATATACGAGTATATGAGATAGGAATATATTCTCCGCTTATCGTGTTTCTTAAGTCAAAGAGTTACAGTGAAGCTTAGATTTAAGAATTTGTAATGTGACATCTGGTAGAACGGGTTTTTTAAAAGAGATAAAGAGAGAGACGATAGTAGTCTCGATTAGGTATTGGGGTCTGTAGCAATGTAAAATGCACTATTGATGGAGAGAGAATCTTTTAAGGATTACTCGCTCCCCCTTCTTCCTCTCTTCCTCAGTCGACAAAAGTTTGGATGTACTATGGTACATTCCATTTGAAAATAGAAGCAGCCAAAGCAGGTAGTAGTTTGACTATGGTTAGCGACCATCAAACTAAATTCAAGATACAGAATGCGTTAGAAAAGTAGCATGTGTGTTATATATGGGAGAGATAGGGATGTGTATGCGTGAAAGAGAGAGAGAGAGAGAGTTACCGAAGAACTTTCCGATAGAGCCTAGATGATAAACTTATTGGTGGGAGTGAATTTGTGTAGGTGTCTCATATTACACACAATACAAACATAATACTATATGATACATGCATAAAAGAAGTTTAGTTTAAAAAAAAAATTATATTTTCATTCAAAGTATCATTTCTTCATAATTATTGTTTTCTTTTATTTATTTTTTTTTATTTGATCCGGAATTTTTTTAAACTTAAAGCAGATAAGGTTGAAGGGAAGAAGATAGAAAAAGAGAAAGAGATAAGACGTACAGTAAAAGTAAGAAAGAAATTATACTGCAGGAGAAGAAACTAGTAGGCGAAGAAAGAAGGCGGTGCGACCCGGTTGGTCGGCCAGCCAGCTTACTAATACTGATATTGATATACTGATAGTGATATACAGAGATACATAGAAAGCGTTAGTTTTGATAGTAAGCATTGTATGCATTCCATAAAAGAAGCAGAAACATCTGATCGACTTGCCTGGCCTCTCTTGCTCAAAGAGAAATGACGACGCTTTACTTGCCTACTCTTTCTTCACATTTAAAATATTTCAAGTAATGCATTGCTAATAATTTTTAAATAATTCAATAAACAAAATAAGAGACACATAAATAAATAAAGAAATGAAACCAGAGGAAATTCAATAAATAGAAAAGAGAAGCTAATCTACAATCATTTAGCATATATATTTACTTAACATATTACAACTGACTTCCGGTAAAATACTACTGTGTGCTTGTGTGCATATATACACGTATTTCTTTACTTTAATGAAATGCGTCTATATGGATCATATGTGTTCTATAGTGGAGAAAAAAGGAAGGAAAGGGAAGGGAAGGGAAGGAAAAAGAAAGGAAAGGAAAGTGAGTGAGTGAACGAGTGTGTGACTGAGTGAGTGATACAAAAAATTAAGTAATCAACCCAACATGCGGGGAGAACAGGTGCGCAAGAAGCAGTGACCTCGATTTAGTACAACACATTCGACAGTAGATTTTCAGATTTCTTACACATACGTATAACGACGTAGAATGCAAAATGTAAAGGAAAAGGAAAAAGAATGGAATGGAATGGAATAGAATGAAAGTAAGCAAGACGCACATAAATATAAATATGTGGCATCGCAGCGAGATGTAGAAAGGGAAAGAATATCTGCAGTGAGCGCAGAGACATGACCTTGACCCGAGTGGAAGCAATCAGGTAGGTATCCTCGAGTCTGACCTAACTGCTCTGGCATACATTCCTTCTTTAAATCTACTGTTTCTTACATTTGACAATACTCATCTTTCCCGGTACTCTCTAGTGCTTCAATTTTGACTCTTAACTTGACTCGTATGATCTGATCTATGTCCATGAATTTCGAACAAATGATTCAAGATGGGGAAAGATCACAGTGCATGAACGTGTATACCAGAATAAAGAGAATCAATGGAATTTATTTTATTTGATATTTCGAGTTTATAGCGAAAGAAAGAAAAATCAAATAAAAGTAGCAGCAGTAAAGTGCTGTAGATGGACCTACCTGATGAGTAAAAGATGAATTTTTGGGCATTTGCAATATGTTGCATGCAAAAGTAGTGGTGTACTTTTTAAGATCTTTACGGTCCGTTGCTTCCTCAGTGTGGCGGCCATAGGAGTGGTGGCAGTTCATATAAGCCAACCAATTTTTTTTCCCCTTATTCTTCCTTTCCTTCTTCGTTACTTCGATATCTTTTTTCTTTCTTTTCATTTGTTTATTCATTTGGTCCCTTGACCATTTGTGGCCACTTGAAGTGTTTCAAACGTTTTTCGTTTCGTTTCTATGTTTCTTTTTACCCTCATTCCTTCCTTTCTTCATTTTTTCTTCGCATCGGGTATGTTGGATTCTATCCACATATCTCATCGCTGAGGAAGCTCGGAATTTATTCCCTACTGGACAATGTGTCGCTAATAAATTCGCCGGACATTTAGATTGTAAGGAAATTATTGAGGTATCGTCGTATTGTCCGTACACTGTTCGATTTTACTTTTCACAAGTTAATTGTTAACGCGTACTTCTAACTAACTACAACTTTCTATCCTATACACACGCACATACCGTACATGTGGATATGTGTCGAGAAAGATGTAGAAGGAGGAGGAGTAAGATTCTTTTGAATGCGTCAGCATGGGAAATGCATGTGAGAGCGGAGAGGTCGCACATCCGGAAAATTAGGGCTGAAAATAATTATATTTCCCAGGTGCGTAAGGCTACGCACGAGCACACGAACGAACGAACGAACTTTGAAAGGGAAACGACCAAATGACGAACGTAAATAATACCTGCTTATTTTCTCCTTTTCTTCAGGATATCCTCGAATTATGAAGGGAATCTCATTATCATAGTTATTTGCATTTTATTTCTAAAAATATCTTATCTCGCAAACTTTATTATATTATAGAAATAGCGTAAAATAGCTAATCTCTGTAAAATTCTGAAGAACAGTGATATAAAGACACGATATATTATGTTGGAGAACTGAAAAGTGTCATTAAAGTTAGAAGGCAAATCTGCCCTTGCCTAAATATATAGTCCACGCCAAGCCTCTTTCTCTTTTTCTCTTCTTTTTCTCTCTCAAGCATTCTCAAGATCGCTTTGTATTCCTTTCCATTCGATTTATATGTGGTTCGAGTTGATTTGATATTGTCATGCAAATTTTTTCTCACAGCGCTTTAGAATTAGTGGCGGTCTGTTCTTTCGAAATGATCACCTCCGCCGTACTGTACATTCTCTATATGTATGTATATATATATATGACTCTGTTTTAACTTTCACATATGCATACAACGATACTATTATGCGAAACTAGTATTCTTCCCTCTTTCTATCTCTTTCTCTCGAGTTTTAATAAAAACTCGAAGCATTTAAAGAATACATTTGATTAAAAGAAAAAGGATAGATTAAACGAAATTTGTGTAGATATGCGCGCTTGTACGATGATAGACACAGCAATGTATAGTGGTTGAAACCAGAAATGAAAGTATGCCTCAAATGAGAATCGTGTCAAAAGGTTTTATGTCAAGTGCTGCTTGAACTTGAAACCAACTGACCGACTACTGCTCAGAGTTTCTCATTTATATGTGCATGCATTTTTTAATGTAAAGGATAAAAGAAAATAGTATTGGTAAAAGAAGAAGAAAAGTTAGATAAGAGAGAGAGAGAGAGAGAGAGAGAGAGAGAGAGAGAGATATTATTAGTAGCCTATTATATTAGCTTATATAATTTTGTGCATAAAAGAAAATAGTGTCAGAGCATTGTACTTTAGTAACTACGTAATGAGCTTCGAGTACTTGGTTTGCTTTAAATTTACTTGTTGATAAGAGTGTACCAAGGAGATATTTTCAAGAAACATGTGTCTGTTTGATATAATGCGCTTGCGATTCATATATGAATATTAGTTAAAAAAAGTCGCTTTGAAGGAAAAGGTAAGGAAAAATATGCAACACGCATATTCAGCTTCAATAGAAAATAAATGGCATTTAAATGGACAAATCGACTCACTCACCTCTTTCATACCGTCTAATCTGCCCAAACTTTTGGTACCGCGAAGTGGAAATGTTATATGTTCTTGCCATTCTTCTCCGTTAGAAAGTTGCGTCGTAGCCGTAGTTATCTGCTCAGCTTGCAAGTTCAAATCACGAGTCCTGCTTTTGCTTTTACGTTTGTCTAACAAATGTTTGGCACGAGATTTTCTTAAAGGTACCGCAGGATCGTCTTCTGGATCACTTTGCACTTCCCATCTAGTGGGCGACTTGAAACGCCGCCGAGGACTCGTTGGAGAGGTCATTGGCGACGTTAATCTTTGAACTAGGCTACCAAACATACTCATCATGCTCCGATCACTCGTATCTTCTCTACTACAGTGTTTCTCTTATTTCTCTAGAGAACCACTTTTTTATTACTATAGTTCATTTATCCTTTTCTTATTTACTACTGCACTTTCCTCTTCCTCGCTATACACTTTACCGACCCCCTCGACCTCTCTTCTCTCCTTTAATCGACACACTCCTCCCTCTATCCTTGATGGAGCATGGCATTTTCTCCGTCAAACAAGAAAAACACTACCACTTATATACTCGTGGTATGATGCCGCTCATTGCCTGGTAGCTATCTGATTTTTCCCGATGACGCTGTGCAAGTTCAAATTACCAACTTGGAGAATTGCACATTTGTCGTTCTTATTACTGTAAAGACATCGTCTCTCAATGAAATCTTTAGTTATACCATCTCAATAACCTCTCAAAATATACATACACACACATATATATGTATATGTTTCTTGTTCAATGAATAAAATTTCCTTGGGAGAGAGAGAGAGAGAGAAAAACTAACGTTCTTAAGTGTTGGGCGAGTGAATTAGCAATACAGCAGTACAGCAGCACAGCAACACCTGGTATAGATGGTGGAAAGACAGATTCGTTGGAAAGAACGCAGAAGGTATTTGCCTTCAGGGGGTGCAAAGCTCTCGCGGCGCAAACACCAGATGAATCGACAGTAGCTCGCCTTGCTTATTTGCTTACTTGCTCTGCATTTGTCTGTTCGCTTGCTCACTTTCTTTCACTTGTCCGATTGCAGTTGCTGCTGTTTCCTCTTCCTCCTCCTCCTCCTCTTCCTCTTCCTCTTGCTTTAGCTGCTGCCGTTGCTGCTGCTGCCTATCTCTTACACATACTTCTTTCATTGCCCGTCTATCTTTCTTTATCCTTACGCTCTCTCCCTCTCTCTCTCTCTCTCTGCTTATTCCCTCTTTTCTTTCGAGTTTTTCTAGAAGCGTTATGACAATTATATTCACTTTCACCAATTTCATCCAGTTGCAAATCCTATCTTTTTCTACTGGCAACACAAATAAGGAAATTCCATCTTGCACTGAGATCTACTTATTTACACTAATCAAAAGAAACGAGTCTTTTTTTTCTTAAGAAATAAAAGAGATTAACCGACAGAGAACACATTAATGAGTAATAATAAACATAACTTATTACCGATGTTCGATTAATGAATTAAATGTAACGCCAAAGGAGAGGAGAGGAGGGGAGAGGGAAGGAATACGGAGGATGAGTTGAAAAATAGAATAGAATTAAAGAATTGATGAGACCAGTCGAATTAAATTTGGTAGAAAGTAGTAGGAGGTAAAAAATAACAGGAGAACACAGCGCGACGCAAAGCCAGAGACTGTCGCACCGCGATATGACCGGTTGTCCTCGCTTGGACCTAGCCGAACATTAGCGAACATTGCCGAGTAATCTCGATGCCGGTCGAAGCAGCGCGAACCGGCACGAATTTCAGCGATCCCGATCGACGTTACCATGGAAACCGGGACTTATTCTCCCTCAGGCCTCGTTCACCGTTCGCTCGTCTTTCCTCTAATCTCTTTGCTTGTATGAAGAAAGCATCGAAAACCACTGAAAACCACTGAAAACCACTGAAAACCACTAAAAACCACAGAAAACCACTGAAAACCTTCTCATTGAAATGTTGGGATATGTGCATGCTTTACACGAATACGTATATACGTAAGTATGCATACAGTCATAGCGCGCATACGCATATACAAAAGGTACGCGCGCGCACGTGAGTGGGTGTGTGTGTCAATGAATATGAATACCGAGGGTAACACCCTCGTCGTCCCGCTGCCTTGGGTAAAATTCCTTCGTATGCACCTGGGGAAATCCCTGCTTGAAATCTGTCAATTCTATACTGTGTTGCTAGCAAAGATATAAACGTGATGTCGTTCGATGCAGAGTGGTAGCGCGTAAAAACTAAATTTAGTGAAGCAAAATTTAAAAGTTTGTCAAATTCTGAGAAAATTGTGTAACTACGTATCGCCAACACATCTACAAATACTCGGCATATTGTACATATGAATGGATACTTGTACGTATCTTTGTCCTTAAGAGTAACAGGTTTAAATTTCATACTCGCGCGGCAGGTGTAAAGGTTAAATAAATTCTCTCTATCGCGTGATCACCTCTGTCTTTGCAGGATAAGAATTCTAACTCGTATGCATAGGAAGAGAAAGATCCTCCATACGTATTCCTTTTTTATGTTACAGCGCTGCATTGTTTTCAATTACCGACTCATCTGAACACTAATGAAAGAAGGAAGGAAGAAAATATTCATTTTAGGAAGGATTTGCTTCATTTAATAAAGCGTAACCACGAGAATAGAAAATAACAAATGGAATCTAGGCGTAAGAAATCAAAGAGCGTCAGTGGGAAATGAAACTTAATTCGAGCGACAAAAGGTTTCCCTTCCTTCCACCTGCAACAGCAATACAGGTAAATCAGCTATGTGCATGTGGTTACCATTAGTACGATGGGAAAGTAGTTTCTTGTGAGAACCAAAAGAAAAAAATCCTCGCATGTTTGTAATCTATTTAAATCAAATGATATGACGAAGCGAATGCGAACATGATTGATTCTTGTTCTTTTGTGAATCGAATGAATGAGTGAGCGAATGAGTTAGTGAGTGAGTGAGTGAGTGAGTGAATGAATGAGTGAGTGACTGAGTGAATGAATGAATGAATGAATGAATGAAGAGAGAGAGAGAGAGAGAGAGAGAGAGAGAGAGAGAGAAAGAAAGAAAGTATATTTGTATCGGAACTACTGCTATCGAATAATCCAATAACAACAAAACTGTTAAAGCAAAAACAGATAGACAGGTAGGTGAATACCATATGCACGTAATGCATAAGTGAGAGATTGGTCGGCTACATACACATATACACATAGATACGTATAGATATAAAATGGAAGTACAGTGTGATTTAACAATGCATGTAAGGTGTGTGTGAGATTCAGGGGGGGGGGGGGGGGTAAGATTTTTTCCTTTTTTCTTTCGCAGCAAGCGAGGTCGTGCCTTGTAACGGTCCTTTAGCGTTGTGGTATCTGGCGTTTCGCCTTGCGATTCAAATGACCATTATAAGATATGGTCAGAGAAGTAGGGAGGGACAGAGAGAGAAGGAAGAGAGGGAGAGAGAAGGAATAAAAGATGAATCGCACGGTATAGAGAGACGTGTGCACGCATTACGTTATTCTCTATACTCTGAGTCTCGAGTGCGTGCAAGTTTGTCCACGCTCGGCCGCCGTTCACTCGGCGACTTCAACAATGGGAAATAAGGTAGAGAGCCCCGTAACGAGCACGAGTTATGTCCCCTCGTAATTTCTCATTTATATTTTATTATAGTATCGCAAGGGGTGTAAAATCACGTCAAGCTATGATCCTTAACTATTTTTTCCTTCTCTTTTACCCTTCTTCTGAATGATCTAACGATGTTCAAGGGAAAGATTTGCCAAAAAATGACAAAATTGATCGAATCAATGAATGAACGAACGAACGAACGAACGAATAAAAGATACGATAGTGGCGCAAGGTAGAGTACTCGGCAAGGTGAGAAAAAGTATGAGAGAAGGCATGACGAGGCAAGGTGAAGTACGAAATGTGAGCAGAGAAGAAAGAAGGGGAGTTGGAAGAAAGAGAGAAGAGAGAGAGAGAGAAAGAGAGAGAGGGGGGAAGGACGAAAAGCTCGCAGGATGCGTAGGTTCGTTCACGGTGAATTTCGTTTCCGCATTGCACGCGAGCCTTCGCATTGGATGAAAAATAGCAAGGCTCTGTCGTCCAGCAGCTTTTCATTCCCTTGATACGTCGTAAGTACATACGTATCAAGTACATTAGGTAGGCAGGTAAAACGTATCAGTGTACGTACATGAGTGCGTGCGCTTATGCATGTACAGTATATATCGTTGAAAATAACGATCCTCTGACTAACGGTATTGCAAATTGCTGCGGTAAAGGGCTCCTTTCGTGTCCTTTATGACGAAGAATTGCCACTGTAATATTGGCTGTGTGTATAAGAGAATGTTGCTATAAGATAATAAAAACCGATGATAAGAGCGCTCAATCTCTCCTCTCCTTCCTTTACTGAATAAAATGTTTATTCGTACGTTTATTGTCTTCCACGTTTCATCGTATTTTAATCCTGTTTGATCGATCGATTCTCCTATTTAATGAATATTAGAATATCGCGTGATTTGTGCGTAAAACGATCATGGTAAAAAAAAGAATCGCGAGCCTGCTTTCGGTGAGGTCTCACAACGACCTTAAGCAAAGTAAAAGCCCATAAAAGACTGAAGAGAATTTTTCTGACCTACTGTGTACAGTACGCTACGCGCTCGAGGTCTCTCCCCCCTCTCTGAAAAGGTGCTCTTGCAAATACCTTAGCCGTCGGCTAGCTTTCCATCGGTGAAAGCTCGACGACTGTCACTTCTCCCGCTATCTCTTCTCTTTTTTCTTTTTAATTCTTTTCAATTCTTCTCTTCGTCTTTCTTCCCTCTCTTGCTTTACGTGTAATACCTCTGTGCCACACACGAACCCTTCATTATCCAACACATCTATAGATTTCATAAGTATGCTCTTTCTTTATCTATTATCGGAATAACGGATGTTGTTCTTCGGCAACGTTAGATATGGCGATACTAATTCTGCAAATCTGAGATATCCTTGCTATTTTATAACAAGGATATATTTATATCTTTATATATTAATTGTAAAGAAAGAAAGAAAGATAGAGAGAGAGAGAGAGAGAGAGAGAGAGAGAGAGAGAGAAAGTGGGAATTTATTATTCAAAAAAGTTTTTTAAAAAGAAAAACACAGCTGTCTATTCGTGACATCCGCCTACGTGAAACCAATAATTTTATCAAATCATTTATGCGTCCGTGCCCATTATCCATTCTTTTTCTTAGTTTCATACTTTGCTTCTTTGAAAGAAACAACGTTTCACCGCCAATCAATATATTAAGAAGGTTCCTCGAGCATCAGGAATCTTTGATGATTGCCTCTCAATAACAATTTAATAAAACATTACACCTCGCAATCCTATCATTTCATTGTAACGAGTTACGAGAACGAGATGAAAGTTTTTCATCCAACTCTTTAAAATAAATATAAGCATTCCTCTTGTTGCGCGTGTCGGCATAGCACGCCACTCCCATATGTATTTATATTCGAGTCGAGTTTGTGCGACTCTAACACGTGTTACTTTGGACGTGCATAGATTCAAGTAATGCCTTTACGCATGCATATGCGTGTGTTGTATATTGTAAAAAACAAGTAAAGACAGACAATGCGTTTTTTTCTATATAAGAAATAATGAGAGAGAGAGAGAGAGAGAGAGAGAGAGTGTGTGTGGAGTGTACATACGCGTCTATAGTGCAGTAGAATTAGCGAAGACTTACATAGTGAGAGAAAACAAAAAGTGACGACTTACCGGTAAGAGAAGTAACGCTGATGGAGAATATCTGGCTGCAGCTTGTTTCAAACTGAGAAAATGCAGGAGAGGATCTTTTGATGCTTTTAGAGTATCGAGACACCTCTGAGCTTCCACGTACTTTTCTAAATATTCCCAGTAAGAATTCCAAAATGTCACCGGAAATAAATCACCTAAAAACGAACATTAATCATAATATAATTGAGGATATTATAGTATAGGTATTTTCTCGTGATTATACGTTGATTATTAAACGCAAAAACCTATGATGCTATTAGAAAGTTGCAATACTCAAAGAGTGCTTCAACATTATTGATTTGATAATAACAAGTTTCTAAAAAGCACTTTCATTTCATGTCATACATATGCTTGAACGTATAATCGTTAATGATATTCATCTATTATTCAAGGATTGCTTTCATTCACGCATTCGAGTGATTTGCTTGGCTTAATAGTGTGAGAACTCGATGCTCATAAAGATCACACACAAAGTGAGAGTAAATGAAAAAAGAAAAAATACTCACACGACTTGAAGGTATTGCCGTCCCAATTCTCGAGTGCCTCGCGTATCTTATAAAAGGAATAAAAAAGAGCAATGTTAGAATTGATTTTCACGTAAGATCTTATGTATGTATGAAAGGGGAACGATGAGAATTAATTAACAAGTTTGATTCTAATTTTATTATAATATAATGAGAAAGGAAGTATAAGATTTTAAGAGAAAGAGAGGAAGAATACTCGCACGTGCGTTTGCATGTTTGTCCGAAGGCATAAAACGCAAGTACATTGGACTAATTCGAATCGAATAACCAGCAGTATTTGCTGCTAAGATATGATGCACTGTGGATGAAGAAGAGAATGTAAAAGTTTACATATAATACGTGGAATATATATTTAAAGACCTAAGAAACAATTATGTTCCTCGAGAGCAGATGCAAAGAGTTAGATTATTATTGTTATTATGAAAATAGTTGAAAAGAAGATTGGATGGACCAAGTGCCGCCATCTCTCAACATAGATATAAAACGAAATACACTTGTAGAGAGAAAAAGATTGCATGTCGATAATAAGGATTCTGCCTACAATCACTTCTGCAAGTATTCTTGTATTTTATTTTTTTTAGTTTTACCCTTTTCGAGTGGTTTAAGCTGACTATCGATAGATCCACGAGTGGTTGAAAAATGACATCTCGAAATTCCGGGAAGCTCCGAGATAGCGGTCTTGCGTACAAATCTTTGGCACTGGATAGAATTTCTTGATACTCTTCTTCAGCGTGTAATAATTTTTCAGTTGCTCTATACCGTCGATCCGTATCTAAAATATTTAATTCTCGTTACGAAATATTCATATATACTTGGTTATATGTACTAATTTATATTAACAAATGAATATCAAAATTACCTCCAATTGGATTGTATTGCTTAGCAGAATCCTCAATGAGCAAAATTTCACCGTTCAAGAGAGCAACATCAGCTGCGGGATCAACTTCAGCCCTTGAACCAGCTAACAGTAGCCTGGGCCTACATACTCGAAATCTTAATAATACAGGTGCGACAACGGACGATATTACTCCTGGAGATGAGGATGCCAACTGTCAACAAAATAAAAATAAATTATCAAAAAGTTGACATTTTTAACTTTTAACAGAAAGACAGGAAATCTGTAAATGATCTTTTTGTGTAAAATTAAATCTGTATCTTTACTGCTAAAGAAAACAAAAAAAATAGTATGATATTTACATATAGAACAACAACAATCTGGATTACTTTGGTCCTAAAGCATCCGGAAGGGATTTCCGATCGCTTACTTGCCTGCCTATCTACCTGAGAGCGTGCCTGCGTTCCTTCGTGCCTGCCTACCTGCATACCTGCCTACTCGTCTCTCTGCCTGTTTATCCCCCTTACCCCTTGCTTGCCAACCTTCCTTCCAGAACTTACTTTCTTCTCATCAGACATTCCTTTCTGTGTAATTATTCAGTTCAGTGACTCCTATGTTCATTCAATATATTCTACAATACTCAAATCGCAAGAAATGTTCATCAACCAATATCCACACACAAATCTATCTGTACTTTAAAGTTTTACAGATTTAGTGTTTATAAAACGTGTGAATTGTATAAAAAAAAAACATGAAACAATCAGTAAAATTATCTGCTGTAGAACATCCTGCTCCTCCCAGTCTCATTACGAAATAATTGGCATGCATATCGGTTTACGTTAATCGATTTTCTTGTTCTTCCTTTCTTTGTCTTTTCTCTCAATCGATTCTTTCCAAATAAAGACAAATAGAAATTATATGAGTAAGATAAGAAATATGTTGGCCAATTTAAAAGTGATGCACATGCACATACACTCGTACAGTTTTATCTGTATAATGCTGATGATATCAGAATAGCCCACCCCCACTAAGCTCAGTGGGCTCCTTTTACATTGTGCCTCTCCTAGAATCCATGGCCACATGATTCACACATGTTGCAAAGATATTGTCCCTTGTCTGTCATGCTACCTCCACCTAGGTTGCAAATATTTTGTCAGAAATTATTTGCAAAATTTTTGTATCGAATGTGCATGGACCACATTAAAAGTCCAGAGGACTTCCGAAGCGATAAAAAACAAGGAAACTCTTCAAATATATGCTCAAGGCGTTAAGGCTGTTGATGAATTTTGGATGATTTAAGATACATTTTATTTTGTTTTGCAAAATTCAGCGAATACAGCCCAGCAGGAATACAAAGAGTGAAAAGGCAGTGTGCGCACGGTTAATTGAAAGCGAAACAGCGCTTCTTGGAAATTTGCTTTCGACGTTGGAGATCAGTGGCCCCTCATTGGGTCATACAAATATAGCCTTCGCTACAACTATTCTTGAGAACCTATTTTATGGGAGAAGGACTCCCGTCGCGTTTACTCCGTTCAACAATTTCAAATCATTTAATTGCACTTGGCGTTCTTCTTCTCACTTGATAAATAGATGATAGGGAGGAGTTAGCTAGCGAAAAGTAAGATTCTAACTGGTATGTATGACCTTTCTGATAATTAGCGTCAACGAAGCAAGTACAACGGATGGAGATTTTTGTTTACTGACACACGCACACCAGGCCGTTTTTATAGTACGAAAAACCTTGAAGCGTCACTTTCCTTGAATTTTTAGCACGTTTCATAGAGACGGCTCGGGTCTACCTAAGTATTTCTATGCATGTATTGTTGCATGAAAGCAAATTTCATGTAAATATTCTCTTTCTTGAGAGAAAAAAAAGTACATGCATTTTCTTAAGAATCGGCCGAGGAGAGAGAGAGAGAGAGAGAGGGAGAAGAGTGTTGCAGTAGAACATTAAGTACCACGTAACTTGAATCAATATGAATCTCATTATCAAAAGTCATCGTTCCCATCGGAGACGCTTTTCACATTGCATCTATTCTGTCATACAACAAATGTCAGTTTGTGTTTTACTTCCTGTTTCATAGATTCTCTTCTATTGTACTTTGAAAGCGACCGGAAAACAACAGATCCAATCAAGTATTTTATGTGAAAATCCTTGTCTCTCTCTCTTTCTATACTCGTACGTAGACATAAATTATAAATACATTATAAATTTACTTTAGCACATAAATTATTTATATGTATATGTATGCATTCTTCTTGTCACTAATCCCACTGAGATTGCATTCTCTTTTAAGGGTAATTTGTAATGTATCCTTTTAGTTTTGTTTTTAATAGTCCCAAATGAGATATGCATATTTGATAAGATAATCTTGAGAAGTATTAATCTTACCGATATCATGTATCACAAAACGCAAAGAAAAGGAAAGAGAAGAAGAAATATTAGAATGTGAGTTAAGGTAACGTAAGAAGGAGCTCTGATATTGTCTTGAGGAAATTTGACACACAAACGACACAAACTAATCTATATATCTCTGTACATGGCATAGGACCTTGAAAATCCAAGATCTCAATGGTACCTAGTTGAGATAATAGTAATAGTTTTATTGATATAAGGATTTTTGTTTTCAGAAGAATTCCATAACAATTAATAAAGATTGATAATGAATATGAATGATGAATGATGAATGATGAATAATTCTGCCCACGTATCGTAAATAATGCAGAGACTCAAAGAGTGTGCAGGTGTCAAAGAGACTTGTCGGTGATTTTATAACGCGCCTTTATTAGAGATGGAGAAATGAACAAATATTTACCCACGCAAGTTGATTTTCAAAGATACATATGTATATGTAGATGTATGGGTAGGTGTAGGTAGGTAGGTAGGTCAGTAAAGAGAGAGAGAGAGAGAGAGAGAGAGATTCGCTTGTACAATTCCCATAATTGCTTATTCTTTTACTTTTAGAAAATATGAAATAGTCTTCAAATTCGTTGATAGTTTGAACAACAGTCAACAATATTGTACATCTTCTGTTAGATACACACACGTGCTATACGCAAAACACGTATCGTTTGAGATTGTAAGATAGAGAGAATGCATTTGTAAGAATATTCAATATGTTCGTGCTTACATTTTAAAACACTGGATACTGTACATTGGCAGTATTCTATGAATGTTTCGTAATTTATGAAAGGGAGGGGGAGGGAAAACTTAAACGAAGAAAGTAAATATTGGTGTGTCGAGCTTCTTCTGAGCGTGTCTTTCTAAAATCTGTCTCTCGAAATAAGATGATTCTTCGTAGAGCACAAATATATATCATAGATGGAGAACGAATATCAGGAGAATGTTATTAAGGGGAGGGGGAGCTTCGAATAATTAGAATCAAAAGAGTTCAAGGAGTTTAAAGAGTTCAAGGAGCCTCGGTAAGTAAAATAAGCAGTTGCATGCACATATTGGCAGAACGATTGGCAATGGAATATTGTTGATGCAAAACCAAATAGAGAATGTAAAGAATGCTTCTTATGTATATGATCAAGTGCTATGCGATGAACTGTGAGGAATAAATCTCTTCTCTATACCAAAGAAGCTTTCACCGTCTCATTGATAAACAAGCAATGCATCAACGCGTCATCAATGTTGATGCTGATATCAAAGTCGTATTATACTCTATTATATATATATATATATATATATATAGATATCTTTGCACCAACCCAATGGAATCTCAATGGTCAAATGAAACCTCCTTATGCTTAGCAATTTGCCTTGACTTGACTCGACTCGACTTGACGTTCTTACATAATTTCATATAGCTCCCCACATCGATATACAATAATACTAGATCTCAACAATGTATCGACAATATGACGCGCATGACATCATTATTATTTCTCCTATTCCTCTTGCAATTTTTCTTTTAAACATTTTACAATCTTAACCGTTTAAGTGCCACGTGTCTTTGCTGTTTTCCCGTCCAAAAGTGCCAAGCGGCGCTATATCGCTTGTCTTATTCCCTCTCCAAGAATGCCAAGGAGCGCTATTAAAACTATATATATATTTTTATTTATATTATTATAAATATTAATATTATTATATTAATATTTAAAACTATTAATATATATAAAATATATATATTTTATATATATTTATATATATATAAAAACCGAGCGTGTCGCGGTTATCGGTTTCGCAGCCTAGAGCGCTGGCACTTTTCGAGAGACAAACGAGAAGCGCAAAATCGCTCCGTGGCACTCAAACGGTTAAATATATATGTGCACTGGGCTTCTGTAAGTTTTACTCTTCAGATTCAAAATTTTTAACGATAAACCCACCTACTATATACGTGTCATTTATCTATATTTATTTGCGCAAAAGATTTCTTCCTCAAAAGCTAATTGATTTATTCAATCGAAAGATGCATATATATACAAATATACATACATTTATTATGACGTAAGTGTAGTGAAAGCTTTTGCAAGTTTCACCATAATCATGAATCACTTCCTGAAAATCTTGACAGGGGAATGACGTGTAAACCATTATCATCGTTATTATAATTACGATTATCGTTGTTGTTGTTTTAATACCATTTTTTTTAATAAATAAAGAACAAAATTTCAACCTACTTAAAAAAAGAAAATAAGAATAAAGCAGTAATTATCTATCTTAATCATATTTCAACTGTTATATTATACTATGATTATTGGTGGGCGTAGAATGACGCGAAAGATAATCGAAGAATGTACATGTACCCTTTTTCCCTTTTAACAATCACTACACGTGTATGTAGACAGTATAATTTCGAAAGATTTCTATGTAAGATGAATGTAAAATGAGTACAAAAATGTGTTGTTGAATCATGCGATACTGAATCGTTACTTACCGTAAGATGAGTTTTATCGGGCGCAATTGCTGTGATCTCAATGAGTTTTGGCTCAGGTGGATTTGCTTTATTTAATATAGCAGCCGGCATCTTTGTCACGAGAGACAATCTCCTTGTGAGACGTCTACCCAATTCTGTGTGTCGACGCAACTTGACACGTGATCCAGTAGATCCCTTGTAGCTTCCAAATTCCATTCTCGACGACATAATCCTATCGTTTTTTTACGTCTTCTTGCTGCTCTTGCTCTTCTTTCCTTCCTTCCCGCTCCCTTTTTTCTCTTTTTTTATTCGGATTAGCAAAGACCTTACTATCTTGTCTCGAGGAGTACAACATTTCTCTTTTGCACTTATTGGGTCTCTTTTCAAGCATCAATGATCTCTCCCTTTCCTTTTTTCATCTACTGAAAAATTGCCGATATTCAACCGTTTTTCTCTATATTTACTCATTTCTTTGACTCTACTTTTAAGTCTTGAACATAACTACATTGAAGTTTCCTAATGGAACATTATTCTTTAATACATAAATTCATTGTACAATGGATGATTTTTATAATGTAAAATTAATCATGTACCTTTACGAATGAGTTTGTCATTTCTGTTTCTGCTCTATAACTCTCGGAAAAACACAGGCGCGAACTTACACTTTCAGAGGTCACAGGAAGAATGCACTCTATACGAAGATTTAAATTGACATAATTTCTCATGAGTAATAGGACACATAGACACTCGATCGCAATACACTAAATGAATAAATAATTAAGTAAGTAAGTAAAAGCAAAATTTATGAAAACGGTGGAACAATAAGCTCTAGTTGGTAATTCAAAGTATTTGTGACATGAAATCCAGAAGAACATTCGTTTCTCTCTCACTGTACATTGCTCGTTTGCCTCGCGCGCTTCGACTGAAATTGAATTGCTATGAACCTGCTATTATGTGCTTCCATCTCGCTTATACAGCTTCTACTTGACTACTGTGACTGCTTTAACCTTTGATTCTGCTTTTCTGCTTCTGTCTGTCTCTTTAACTTACAATAGCAATTTGGAGTCATCTCTCTCTCTATCTCCCCCCCTCCCTTATTCTTTTCTCCTACTAATTAATTTATTAAATACAAATAATGAGCATATTTACATGTGTATGTATATAATATATTTATTTATGTTTATCAGACACTATAATTTAAATGTTTGCTTAAAGACAATTTATAGTTATACAATTTAACAACTGTATACAACTTGTGTATATGTGGATGCGCGCACGCTTATACATAGGAAATTTAATAATATAACCTCAAAATTATGTTTTGACTTTTGATAAAGCACATTGTCTTAAGTAAAATAATAATGGATAAGATTCTTACAAGATCATTGAATGCATTACGTACATTACGCTGCAAACAACATTTATTTACTAGTCAATGTTCAAAGTAAGATACACTCGTGTGTTTTAACAAGATTTGATGTGCATACTCAGTAATGATTAATTTCAGATAAATAAGTATTTTAATTAATAGTTTATATAATTTGTTTTTCAGTACATTAATATGGTCAAAAAATATAGAAAAATATGTAAGATATCAATCAGTAATATGTCATAAAACTTTGCTGTTTTGCAATGATAAACTTGGTATATCTAAATTGGTAAAACGTAATATGTTTATTCAAACCCAAGATACCCCAAATCCAAACAGTTTAAAGTTTTTACCAGGGGTAACAGTTCTTGATAAAGGTTGCACAAAAGATTTTCCAAATCCTAGTGATGCATATTCTTCTCCACTTGCAAAAATGCTGTTTCGCATTGATGGTGTTAAATCTGTATTTTTTGGATCAGATTTTATAACAGTTACTAAAGCAGATGAAGATATTGATTGGAAAGTTTTAAAAGCTGAAATATTTGCTACCATCATGGATTTTTTTGCTAGTGGATTACCAGTTATGACAGAGGAACAACCACCTACTACTACACGTATAATCATATTTTATGTATTTTGTACAATTATTTTTTGATTAATTATTACCAGGAATTTAAAGAAAATAATTTTTACCAGAGATCAATGATGATGACGATGAAATAGTAAAAATGATAAAAGAATTGTTAGATACGCGGATACGTCCTACCGTTCAAGAGGATGGTGGTGATATTGTATTTGTGGTACATATATATTTGAGTTTACTCTGACAAACGAAATATCGATACATTTAAAAATTTTATTTTTGGTTAGTCATCTCAACTTTATAACTAAACACACGTTTTAGGGCTTTGAGGAAGGTATAGTAAAATTGAAAATGCAAGGTTCTTGCACAAGTTGTCCAAGCTCTATAGTGACATTAAAAAAAGGAGTTCAGAATATGATGCAGTTTTATATACCGGAAGTGCTTGGCGTAATAGAAGTGGAAGATGAAACTGATAAAATTACTAAAAAGGAATTTGAAAAATTTGAAAAACAAATAGAAGAAACTACTAAACGCAATGAGCAAAAATAAGATTGCTATTTTTTATACGATATAAAACATTAATGTTAAATGCATACCACAAATTTCTTCTATAGTGTATATATATGATTTAATAAATAGTTGTTCAATAAATAATCTTATGAAAACCACAGTTGTTTATTGTTTATTCAAATATACATAGTACATTTAACGGCTAGAGACAGACACTTGCCAAACACGAATGGTATTATCAGAGTATCCAGCGAAAAGCGTTTGTCCATCAGTGGACCATGCCAAAGATAAACACTGAGGTGGCTCAGCTTTACTGGTTGCAGAAACAACTTCTGGTTTAAGTTCTTCAACCATTTCTTTAGTCTCCAAATCCCAAATTTTTATCCAGGGTCCAAAAGCGGCACAAAGCCAGTAGCGATTGGGACTGAAGCATAGTGCTGTAATAATGTCATTGTGATCTAAAGTGTGGAGGTGTTTTCCATCATTCAGATCCCACAGCATTGCTTTACAGTCCTATAACAGTGACAAAATTTGATAATGAGATAAGTATATCAAGTTAACTGTTAATAATAAAAACAAAAAACTGATTCTATATAGTCGACACGATCGATTCGACTTAACTAAAAATTAAGAATTTAAGAATTAAGACCCTTAATTCTTAAAAACCACTATGCTCACACATGAATGCAAAAACTATATTACATTTTATTATAAAATATTCATCTTCATTTTATCTATATATAGAGAAAAAACAGAAAAATTCATGTTACCTTGCCACCAGATGCACAAAGGGAACCATCAGGTGATACTGTCACTGTATTGAGGTATCCACTATGACCACTATGATTGATCTTCAATTTACAATTAGTCAAGTTCCACACCTATATGGATATTAAATAAACCATATTCTATATCTTTATCATAAAATATGTAATATTGTAAGATTTAATTTTGACAAATTTTTCAGTCCCATATCCGCAAACACTCATGAAAATCATGATAGTATAAATAGTCTCATCATTTCAACATAAACTTATACTAATAAAGTTTATAAGTGATAAACTAAACGGTACGTTACCTTAACAAGACGATCCCAACCAGCAGAAACAATTATGGGATTTGAATGATTTGGAGAAAAACGCACACAACTGACCCACTGAGAATGTCCATCATCTTGAATGGTGTATTTACATTCGGCTAGGGTATTCCACAATTTAATAGTTTTATCTCTAGATCCAGAAACGATTTGACGATTATCAACTGAGAATGCAACACTTAAGACATCCTAAAAATTATACAAATATTAACATAAGAATATATTGCCTACCTCGTATAATGTAAAGAAGACTATATTACATATAAAACAATACATTTTTTCAATTATATATCTGTATATAACAAAAAATATAAAATTGAACCTACTTTAGTATGATCCTCAAATCGCCTTGTTGTACGGCCTGCAGCAAGATCCCATAATCTTAAAGTCTTGTCCCATGAGCCAGATAAGGCATAATTTCCATCAGAAGAAAGAACTACATCACTGATAAAATGAGAGTGCCCATGCAAACGTTTTTGCGGAATACCATAGCTAGTTTCATCACGCGTTAATTTCCATACAATTAATGTTTTATCTGCAAATGTATAACATCTTTTAATCTGGGGTTGCATAAATAAAAATAAGTAAAAATATATTACACGCATCTGTTACTTACCACGTGAAGAAGACAATATCATATCGGGATATTTTGGGTTTGTTGCAATTTGCGTAACCCAACCATTATGTCCACGCAACGTTCCTCTTAATTGAAGTGTTTCAGTCATTCTTGATATTATTTTTTCTCTATTAATTCTTGGATTAAAACGGATTTCACCGTGCTAGACACACATACGGCTAAGAGACCCGTTGGAAAAGAAAGCTCGCACTTCTGCCACCTAGATGGATGCCAATGCCACCATTTTGAATTGATAAAATACTATACATAAACTTTTACTTTTTGGCAATACTCTACAATTGTTACTAGGAATAGTACTAGTAATATAAAATATGCTTACCGACATATAATGTTACTAGAAAAAGTTAATTCAAGAAAATTACACCAATGGCGCTTCGATCATCTCCGAATAGTCTTAGATTTTCGATGGAAAAAAGACGACTATATTGTGTTATTGCTGCGTATTAATGATTTAAAACGAAGTGCAAAAATGTCGGCATTCAATACACCATTATTAACGAAACAGCAGAAACGACAGTCGTTATCAGCAAAAAAAACAAGTACTAATAAAGGCTTAAAAAATGTATTGGCACATCCACAAGTACATTGGTATGTCTTAACCTATGCACGTGTGCGTATATGCACTATTTTTTATATCATTAATTATATATAAAATAAAATAAAGATTACAGATTTTATATTTGTATTATTTCTATAATTACTTATAAACTTTACAGGCCTATTATCGAAGGGGAACAATGTTCAAAGCTGGAACGTATTTTAAAAGAGTGAGATTTTTATAAGATTTATTTAATGAATAAGAAACTAGTTTCATTAACGTTTTTTATTTTCCTTGATATTATAGAACTCTCCCTGAATTGAAACAAGCTTTTACTAAAATTCCTTGGTCACGATTAAGACGATTAAGTAAAGAGGAAAGAAGAAAAGTTAAGAAAGAAGCACTATCAGAAAACAGCTGTTTATTAAACAAAGATATAACGTAACTGATTATTTCTTAACATTATCAAGAATAAATATATTATTATAGTGAAATATATGAATACTATTAAAATTTTTTTTGTAGAGAATCGGTAATCTTGGGTATAAATGCTGTTACGCGCTCTCTGGAAAAAAATAATGTTTGTTCTGTGATATTAGATGCAAATATTGAACCATTATTTTTGATAAAACATATTATTGCAATGGGAGAGAGCAAAAAAATTCCAGTTTTTCTAGTACCTTGTCTCAAAAATATAACCATGAAAACTTTTGGTTTCTCTTCTGCAGCCTTAGCATTGAAGGTAATTTAAAAGTAATAGTATGAAGATATAGGTATATCTCAATTATGCAATGTTTGATCTAAACTTTTTTTCTGTAGAAAATCATAGCAGAAGTTCCAACTCATCATTTCTATCACCTGCATAAACAATTGCAAGATATTTCTTTAAATTTTTCACATCCAAAAAATTTATGTCAACAAATGCTTGAAAATCAAAATGATGATATTAATTTTATTTTAGTAAACCAAGATAAAAATAATAGTGAGGTAGAAAAATGTAATTCTGTAGAATCTTGCACTCTATCCAGCGACGTATATAAATATAGATCATCTACACACAAAAGAGTATTTATACCCCCAAGAAAAAGTAATGAAGATAGCTCCACAAAACAAAATTCTAATGAATTTATTGCAATAAGCAATGAATCAAATTTTGATAATAATATTAATGACACTATAAGTAAAAGATATGTTAATTTAAAATTAGACGCTAAACAAGAAGATAAAATACCAATCACTGGCTCAAACATAATGAATCAGAATAGTAATTTAATAACAAAAGGAGTGAAAAGAAGGTATCAAGAACATTTAGAAAATCAGAAAATAGATATTACTTACCTATCATTAAAAGTGAAACGTTTGAAAGGAAATAGTAGTAGAGTGAAAGCTACTAAAACTAAAGGGAAAAAAATCCATGAAAAATAACTTTATATAAAAAATTCTTCATGATATAAACCATTATAGAAAAACTATATATTTTATTTAATAAATACATTAAAAACAAATTACAAAAATTATTACAATTTATTATCACAGTATTTTTCTTTCCCACTCTTTTTGCTATAAGTATTAAATATCTCTTGTGAGAGAGAGAGAGAGAGAGAGAGAAAGAGATTAAATTTAAATATTTCTATTCAAAATATGTTGGAAATAAAATCAAGCTTTATTCACTAATCTACAATTATTAAAATATATTTAAATATCCATCACCTATACAGGTAAGGTGGATTGACTGACAGATGACTTAAGTATTCTTGAAAAAAAGAAAAATCCAGTAGTTCCTCCTGGTATTCGACTTATTAAAAAAGATAACATTGTTATTAATTGTAAGACGGCACATAATACAGTTAAAGGTGTTGATTGCAGTTGCAAAGCACAATATAGTGTTCCTAGTAATGTTGAGAAATAGAAAATAGAAAACCACTGTCTTTCAGCAGTAAAAAGTGACTTTAAATAATTTACAGGACCCCATAAAAAACAAAAGCTGAAATATATATTTTACAAAATACACTTGTCTCCCTGGTTGTAAAAACTTAAAAATTATACAATACAAATTTACCTCGCCAAAAAGAATATGCTTCCTAATGTATAAAGTAGTGCAAACTTCCTAGTTTTTAAAAGAAGTACAGGTACATAAATAGCCGAAAGAGAAAAGCACAAAATACCTGTAAAAAGACAGGCAGCAAATGCTACAAATCTCTGCATTCGTGTCTACAAATATGAAAATATTTTGGTTATAAAATTTGTTAAAAATAAAATACATATAAAGCTTAGCTTTCATCCTTTTTTTATAACAGTAAGATATTTAATAATCACTTAATTGTAAGACTACAAAATATTAGACACTGATACATACAGTTATTGGTGAAAGTTTATATATAAATTAAAGTCCAATCTGAGGCAAAAATAAAGTACGCACCATACTGGGACAAAATTGTTTTTGTACTTGTTGCATCCATTGTTGTTCAACTTTTGATTCCTCTTTATTTCCACTTAGCCATTTTGTGAATGTAGGTTTTGGTATAGATACAGAAGGTAATGAAAGCTTTACGGATTTTTCACTTTTATTATTCAATAAGTATTCATGCAACTCCTTATTCAGATCAGCCATATTTATAATAGTAACCAAAAAATTGAATGTTTTTCGCTATTATTTCACGAGATGGAGCAATAGGTACTAAAAATGTCAGGATGGTATGATAATTATGACGATTACTTTGGGAATATTTGTCTGAATTTATATCTTGCTGTAGGTTTTGCATTCCGAATTTTCATTTAAAATATAAAGAAATTTAATTCTTCTATCGCTTAACCTTGAATAAAGACAAGGAGAAATATAAAGATTTTACTGTCATTACACTGTCTATGCCACAGCACAAGAGAAATTTTATAGAAATTTTACGAGAAAGATGGTGATAGTGTCACCACCTATCATATCACCTATATTATCGACTGTTTTAATGATCTCATATCATAAATTTACTAACATTTGATTTCTTAAATGGACAATAGTGGTGTCTCTAGTCTCTGGAGCATTTATAAGGTTATTATGTAAAAAATTTTAGTCTTATATATTTATAGATAAAAAAAAATGATTCAACTCATAACCTTGTTAAATGACAAAAATGACATGTAATGGGTTCTATTTTGCGCCAAATTCAGATTTATGGCTGTAAGCAAAGTAGTTTACTGTTAGGTTTTAATAAATATTTATTTAATGTTGTAAATAGAAAATTAGCTTCCAAAGATACTATGAAAGTTCTTAATGTAGCTGAAAAAAATGATGCCGCCAAAAATATTGCAGATATTATTTCTCGAGGAAGTTCAAGAAGGGTAATTATTTAAATCTTCAAAGATTAACTCGAATTTATTGCAAATATTAAAATTTAGACTGAATTTAATAGGTAAGAAAAGCTATTATCAATCATATTTAATATTTATATATAATCTTTTTTGTTTTAGAGAGATGGACTTTGTGTATATAATAAAATTTATGAATTTAATACACAATTATGGAATCAGAGTTGTCAGATGATTATGACCTCGGTATCAGGTCACTTATTAGGATATGAATTTCAAGGTGTTTATCGTAAATGGCAAGGCTGTAATCCTCTAAGTTTATTTGATGCACCTGTAAGTAAACAGTGTTCTGATGAAACATATATAAAAATTAAAAGGACATTAGAAAGGGAAGTACGAAACTGCCAAGCTTTAATTATTTGGACTGATTGTGATAGAGAGGGAGAAAATATAGGTTTTGAAATAATAGAAGTCTGCCAAGCTGTTAAGCCTAATATTCCAATATATAGGTAATAAATAAATTAATCTAGAATATGATTTTTATTTTTAATTTAAAAATAATAAGTAACATGATTTTATGTATTTAGAGCTAAATTTTCAGAAATCACTCAAATATCTATTAATAGAGCTTTACAAACTCTCGATGTACCAAATAAAGCAGTAAGCAATGCAGTAGATGTAAGAAGCGAATTGGATTTAAGAATAGGTGAAACATTTATTTATTTATTTAATTATTTATTCATAAGATTAACTTTAATAAATCTTATATGATATAGGTGCTGCTTTTACAAGATTTCAAACATTAAGATTACAAAAGGTTTTTCCTAGAACTTTAGGAGACCTACTTATAAGTTATGGAAGTTGTCAATTTCCAACATTAGGATTTGTTGTAGAAAGATATCTAGCAATAGACAGATTTAAACCTGAACCATATTGGAAGATAAAAGTAATAGATGATCATGATGAAGTCTCTGTAGAATTCAGATGGTCTAGAGTAAGACTTTTTGAAGAATTGCCATGTCAAGTATTTTTAGATATATGTCTTGAAAATCCTAATGCTACTGTTAAAAAAATAACTAAGAAACCAAAAAGTAAATGGAGGCCTGTACCATTAGATACAATTGTAAGTAAAATTGCAGTTTTACTTTTTAAAACCTTGTCTGATATATTTTTTATATAGGAATTAGAAAAACAAGGTTCCCGTAAGTTACATTTAAATGCCAAAGAAACAATGAAAATTGCGGAAAAGCTATATACACAAGGTCTTATTAGTTATCCACGTACAGAAACAAACATTTTTCCAAAAGATTTTAATTTAACATCTTTGGTAAATCAACATACTGGAAATTCACTATGGGGCACTTTTGCAGCACGTTTATTAGAAACAGGCATAACACCGAGAATGGGCAAGAAAAGTGATCAAGCTCATCCTCCTATTCATCCAACAAAATATACTGATACATTACAAGGTTTGTAAAGGAATTTATAGAGAAGTCTATGAATTTTTAGTATTCTGTTTTCTTTTTTATAGGAAATGAAGCTAAGGTATATGAATTTATAGTGAGACATTTTCTAGCTTGTCTGTCAAAAAATGCAGAAGGCTATGAAACTATTGTTGAAATTGATATATCAGGTGAAAAATTTATAGCCAATGGGCTTCAAATTTTAGAAAAAAATTATTTAGAAGTGTATATATATGAAAAATGGAGTGATAAAGAAATTCACGAATATCAAGAAGGTCAAATTTTTAGACCTACTGATATCAGTATGATTCAAGAAGAAACGTCTCCACCGAATTTGTTAACTGAAGCAGATTTAATTGCTTTAATGGATAAGCATGGCATAGGCACTGATGCTACACATGCTGAACACATAGATACAATAAAGGCGAGACAATATGTAGGCTTAACAAACAATCAACACTTTTTACCTGGAAAATTAGGTATTGGTTTAGTAATGGGATACGATGAAATGGGTTTCCAAATGTCTAAGCCTCACTTAAGGTCAGAGCTTGAAAGAGATTTAAAATTGTAAGCTGATAATTTAATGTTTTTAATTTAAATAGTTCTTATATTTTATAAAAACAATATTTAATTTTGTTTATCTTTCTCTTTAAAGAATATGCGAAGGTAAAAAAGATCCTAAAGTTGTTCTACAAAATCAAATAGACAAATATCGTGAAGTCTTTAAAGTTGCATTAGAACGCGCACATTTAATTGATACATCTTTAGCACAATACATAGATGAACAACCAACACAAATAGAACAACCTGAAATAATTTTGATATCCGAAGAAAAATCCATTTTTAAATGCCCAAAATGTGGCCTGAATATGACATTAAAAGACAAGAAGCAAGGGCAAGGAAAATATATTGGCTGTATGGGTTTTCCAACATGTAATAACGCTATATGGTTCCCACAAACTGTAGAAGATGTTGAAGTTTTAGATGAAATTTGTACTGTGAGTATATTTTATGCATTTATATTTTACTAATATTAAATTTTAATAAACATATTTACACTTACTTTCTTTTTATAGTGTTCAAATAAAATGTTAAAACTTAAATTTAAATTTAAGCGTAATTCTTTCCCTTTATATGGGACTACTAAAATTGCTTGTATCGGAGGTTGTGAGCCTTTATTTAACGAAGCACTTAATATAAAAAATGAAAATATTAAAAAAACTATAAAATTGAACAATTCTTCAAACACTAGTAGTGATAGTAGTACCCTAAATTTTAATCAAATGCCTAATAGTAACAGAACTCAAAGGAGTAGATTAGGGGATACAGATTTGAATACAATTTCTAGAAACTCAAATACACAAAATACAACAAGAATGCAATCAAGCCAAACTCAGAATTTGAATTACAATCAGAGAAATCAAATTAACAATACAATTCGTAAAATTACTGCTCAAAATAAAAATTCAAATACAAGTTGTGGTGCTTCGATAAATTTTATAACTGGAAATAGACCAACAGCAACTAATCAAAAGGCGTCAAGCACAGTTCAATTGAGCCAAACTTGGGGGAATATAGATGATAATGCTATTATCATCTGTAAATGCAATGAAAACGCAATTAAGTTAACAGTACGCAAAGAGGGTCCCAATCAAGGTAAAATTTTTTAAATGTAATAAAAAAAGTTCCAATTTTATATTTAATTCACTATAGAAATTAATAAATTTTAACATTTTTAGGGAGACTATTTTATAAGTGTGCTAAACCTCAAGGTATTGGTTGCGATTTCTTTGTATGGGCCAGTGATAGTAATATCAGTTCCATACAGAATGTATCCAGAATTACAACTAACATGTCAAATACTAATCAAACGAGACAAAATGAACAAATAAATTCGGACTTTAATTTGCCTACATGGACCGATCTAAATGTATCAACGTCGACGATGGATGTTAAATGCAATTGTGGACAATCGGCTAAAAAGTAAATATGATACAAGAATAAACAAGTAACAATTTTTTAACAGTATAATATTTGTCATTTAATTATGTTGCAGATTAGCGGTGCAAAAAGATGGTCCTAACAAAGGACGACATTTTTATGCGTGTCCTAAAGGAAAAGGGAATGGTTGTAATTTTTTTCAATGGGCAGATAACGGTAACCCCGAAGGTATAGTAAAAGTAACTTAAAAAACTAGAATAAATATATATACATATATAATTGTGGAAGATATTTAACTTGGTATAATATATCAGGGAATGATTCTGGAAGAGGACAATCTAGTGGTTCCTATAGAGATTCCGCTCCAAAAAGGTCTAGAGCAACAGGGGCTAAAAGGAAATGTGGAATTTGTGGCATTGAAGGTATAAAAAATAATCATTTTTATTAAATATTTATTTTTCGTAACAATGAATAAAAGAATATTACATTTTGTATGTTTCACATAAAAATATATAAGTTATGTTAATGCCTTTCAGGTCATACGCGAAAAACTTGTTCAATGAACGTAATGGACTGATTTTAAATAGTATTATTAAAAAGTGAAACTTCTATTAAAACTGTGAAAATAAAATTAAAAATACAACGTAAAGTATAATATTGTAAGCAGGCTTATTTTTTATAACTTTGTGTATACACAATTAAACAATTTGAGTTTAGTTTCTCCTACTTGAGGAACATAATTCTAATTAAAAACTATGCTATAACTATTTTTATATTTCATTTTAAAATAAAAATAAAAAAGATTTAAAACCTTATATATATATTATATATATTCTGGAATACTTTGAACTTTTTACTCAATATTCATGAATTTACTCTAAGTATTGCTTCTCTGTGATTGTGCTTCTGCCGTTATTTCAGTTAACTGAAACATACATACATATATATATTATATAGAAATATTTCTTGAATATAATTTATAATATATATATATGTAGAATTTCTATCAGTTTAAAATAAAATATTTTAAGTTAAAGTTATTTTAAACATTTTTTTACCATATCCAACAATACTTCAATCTTTAGTTTTAATAAATTATTTTCATCTTCTACTTTCTTCTTCTCTTTCCTAAGTTTTTCATTCTCTTTAAAAGTTTCACTAATTCTTCCAGACTCTGCAATTGTATTCGACATAAAAATTGAACAAAATCAATACACAAATCTTGTTTACCTGGAATCCATGATCCAGCTTCAAAAACAGACTCTTGATCACCAAGTCTCAAATGAATTGGCCCAATTTCAGGTCCTAGCTCTTTTTCTATTCTTTTAGGGCTTAAATCCTTATTCGCTAAAAATATTGAAGCTTTTCTTGTTGGTGTTTTCTTAGGAGAAAATTTATTTGAAAAAAATGGCATATTATTGAACATAAAAAAATATATATGGCTTGTCTAAAGTGGATTTGATGTCAACCTTGGTTCTCGCTAGTATTTGATAGTACTCCCTAGAATTCGTTTCGGACTAGTTTCAATGAATCTAAATAGAGGGTCGTGTAAATGCAAATTCCAGACTGAAGGCCGTGTTGGTATAAAGAATATTACAGGATCCTAACTTACCTAACTAAGGTAACCATGGATATTATATTACTAGATTGATTTAATTCCTGAAAGTGGCACTTGTGGCGTCTCAATCATTTCAGTCAGATCTCGAGAGTATTTATAGGCTGCGCCTTAATGACAAAAGTTTGGTCATAGAAATTTCTCTCTTCATCTCCGGTGTATAGTGTAGCGAGGGATTTTTTTTGTGATATGGAAGAATGAAAAATGTATGTTTCCACTCGACAACCCCTAGTAATATAAATTTATTATTTAAATTGAGCCGAATGAATAATTTTTGCGTGCTATGAATCTGTCATTAATTTATGGTATGTGTTTACATCATTACAAATGACAGTGGTCATTTAATTTGGTCATGTAAGAATTCGACCAGAGTGACGTATAACAGAGATGTTTGAAGACGTTAGAAATCTTGGATTAATCGCGTTGCATTAATTCTGATAAAAAACGAATAATTATAACAATTAGTGGAGGTATATGAATGTTGTCTACAGAGCAAAGCACTATTTTGTGGCGGGTCTTAACTGGGATTGCCATTACCCAGGAAGACCAAGAAACCGCCTTAATAGTAAGGTAAATAATTTATATTTATTTGTGTTACTGTATCGTTACATTCGTTTTATAATGTAAGATTAACTTTTCTAAGAAAATTCAGTTATTAATAGACACAGTATTCTTTTAGTTTTGTCTTATATAAATATTTAGAATAATAATTATTTAGAGTCATGTTTTATCACGGATAAAGACATGCTTATTCAAGTTTCACCACTTCTGTCTCCATTGACATTATTAAATTCAATATTATAGCCAAAAAATATTTATATACGCGCTTATATATATTTATAAACATAAAACAAATAGAATTATTATTTTAAAGTCAAAAATTACTTGGAAGATATAAATTTGTATTACAATTTTTCAATCGTTTTATATTACATAATATTTTCACATTAAAACTTAATTTCACAAAATAATTGATTTTTTTTTTCTAGTTTTTCATTAAGACTGCCAATTTAAGACTGAACTACTGATGCACGGGGTAATCATAATTAGCATTACCAACGGGCAGCATCAATGGGAAACTGCTTATCGTGCTCCAAGGTGCCTCATCCACCAGTCACCACAAATCAATCAAATTCCTTAGAAACTAAAGAAGGTAAGTACTTTTATTATATAATGCATAATATTTATTACTGTTTATATTTGTATTTATTTATCATTCTTGTTTCTATTGTAAAATATACATTATTATTTTCTATATTTTATATATTTTCTTGTTAATTAAAACACAAATTTTATCTGTAGAGACTATGGAACTTAGAGGGTTGTTCCCAAATTCTTGGCCACAGACTGGATCATTTGTGCCTAACGAATCACACTTGAATGGGAACAAAATATCATTAAACACATTGTCAATGCTTACAAAAGTTGGCTCGGATAATTGTGGATCTGTACCTTGTGTGCAGAATAATTCAAGGTTATCCAGGGGATTTTATGTACGATTACCTCCTCTTGGTAGGTCGGGTATATCTTCAAGCTTAAATAACAGCTCTGAGCCAAAACAGCAGAAAGATCCATCTGAAAATAAAATGAATGCTCTATTCGATCAATATAAGGTATATTGAAATAATGTTAAGTAAGATAAGAAAGAACAGATTGCCACATACATATTTGCATATCTTGTAATTTGTTTATTTTTATAGGATTCGCAAGAAGATGTTATACTCGCCGATGGCATAGAAAGATTTTGCGCAGACTTACGGCTTTCACCAGATGAATTCAAAGTACTTGTTTTAGCATGGAAATTAAATGCTGAGCAAATGTGCCAATTTACACGACAGGAATTCATAACAGGACTGAAAGCTATGAGGGTAGACAGTATTCATGGCATACAAACTAGATTACCTGAAATTGTGCAAGAATTGATTGCCAGTAATGATCTTTTTAAAGATCTATATCGATTCACATTCCGATTTGGCTTGGACGTAAGTTCAGGTCAAAGAATACTGCCAGTTGATATGGCTATTGTCTTATGGAGACTTGTTTTTACAATACGCGAACCACCATTGTTAACAAGATGGCTCAAATTTTTAGAATGCCATCATATCAGAGGAATACCTAGAGATACTTGGAATATGTTTTTGAATTTTGCTGAAAGTATAGGGGATGATCTTAGTGCATACGATGATGCAGAAGCATGGCCAAGTTTATTTGACGATTTTGTTGAATATGAAAATGATCAGATGAACCAAAATATCACTAAAGATGATATAATGAAAAATGCTTCTATCGATGAAGCTTAATTTCAGTGATTTTAAACACAATCCTTTTTTAAATAAGGTATTATTCCTAATATTTTACCTTTCAATGGGATAATTTTCAGTATCCTGTTAATATTCTTTAAAATAAGGCTTCAATTAGACGAAGAACTGAAAATATATTATTAAATAGGCTATTACCCATTATAGTAATTGTACCTTTGCATTTTAACTCTGATATTTATCATCATTTAAATCTGATATTAAGTGAATATTTTTAAATTATAAAAGATTTTGACGGATCTACAGAAATAGATTCTCAAAACTTCATGAACACATAAAAAACTTATAATTAACTTACAGCATCTAATTATCTTTATTATTCTTTTTCGCTCTTTTTAGTTTTTTTTTCCTTTTTTTGTCTGTCTCTCTTTCTCTTTCTCTTTTTGCAATGTTTTCTAATGAATTAACAATAATATTAGAAATTTGTGCGCTCTTATAAAACTTAAGAAAGTTAAAGATAACCTATTGTAAATTACTGTTCAATATGATATAATATGATTTACTAGTGTACAAATTTTTAGTTTATAATTAAAATTTTGCATTAACTGATATAACATTGAATGAAGCCTTATTGCGGGCTGTTGCAATAATTTTCATAAATATGAAATTAATGAAATCTTAATTAAAAGTGAAAATAAATTTCCACAAAATGAAAGCTCTTAAAATAATTTCATACATAATACAAAAAGATATAGAAAAGGTGCATCTCATAATTGATACAATATATTCATATATTATTTTAAAATTAATTTTTGGTACAAAGAAGTTGGTTTTGTAACTTGACAATATATTTAATAAATTCTTATTAAATCTTAAAAAGTGAATTAGGTAACTTGACAATACAATAATTTTTTAAGATTTTATGAAATAAATTGTATCAATTAGAGTTCTATATTTTGTTCAGGTCAACATTCTATGTGGATATGTGAGTACACATGTGACATAAAGTACGCGCATATGTGATGTATGTATGAGTGCGAGTGTATAAAGAAAAATTTAAACTAATGTAATTGTAAATATGAAGTATCTCAGTTTTAATTGTAACATTTTACTTGATAAATGTTTTTATAGACATTATAGGATGGTGTTTCATCTTAAGTCTTACTACTTAAATCACGAATGTTATGCTTTTGATGCTTCAGGAAATATTACTGAAAATTTAACGAAAGTCCTTATACAGTGATATATCGAATAGATCTGTAAAAAAGCAGAATTCATCCTGAAATAGTATTTTGTAATTTGTATATGCAAATACTATACAGGGTGTTTTAATCTTTTAAAATTATAGATCAGGCCAATTTAAATCGAAAAGTCCTGAATAATTTTTTTCTAAAGTGAATTATAACAATTAGTACTTAGCAATTAAAGATTCGAGGGAAGCAAGAGTGAGAGTGAGAGTGAGAGTGTGTGGTAGATTGGGCGGTGTATACCTACCTGTCTGCTTTCCTTCTCACGCACTCATTCCCTTTCTCTCTCTCTCTCTCTCTCTCTCTATATCTCTCTCTTTCTCTCTCTATCTCTCTCATTCACTCATTTACTCAGCGACAGCATAAACAAACGTTAGAGCGAGTTGGAATAAGTTATTAGGACCCGCTTACCTTCTCACAGGTACATAATGATATATAAAATTATAACTACATATTTTCATAATGAAATGTAAATTGAATTTAAGGGAGAAACTGTTATAAATTTTATATTTAATTTTAGTCATTTTTCAGAGAGAGAGAGAGAGAGAGAGAGAGAGAGAGAGAGAGAAATCACGTAACTTGGCAACATTTTTTTTTTTAATTTAAATGAGATTGATTAATATAACTAAATATATATTTAATGGTTTGCTAATTCGTATTTGGTATATCTAAAAAATGTTAATTTTTTATACTATTTCTATATATATTAAAGTGATAATTTTTACATTTCAGAGCGAGACGGTATAACGATTTAATTCATCTATATATATTTATATTGATTTTACTATCACTTTTATTCGCGTGCATGTGCATACAATGTTAAGAGCTTTGTTTAATTTTGAATATTTCAAAACGAAGTAATGATTGAAATCTCTAAATGATGGCCTCATTAAATGTATTAATTAATCTAAATATAAAATAGAAATAGAGATAATATATTAATTACAAAGAAAAATAAATTGTAAATAAGAACATTATTCCTAGGAAAGATTCTCTATATCAATAAATTTTAAAGAGAAGAATAGAGAAAAAGAAGAAGAAGAAAAGAAGAGAGAAAGAGAGAGAGAGAAAACTTAATAGAAAAGTTGTGAAAAGTTTCATAGTATATTATGTCCTAAATATTCATGTATAAATGCTACCGTGTTGTGTCTTCAAATATTTGATATTAATTATAGTACAAAGCAAATCTTGTATGCTACTTTATTCTTTATTACATATATGTGTATATATTAACGAGGAGGGATATTTATGAAGTATTAATTTATAATATACTAAAAAACCGTCCTGTTTCATGAATGGAAATTGTTTGAAACATTATTAGAAATGATAAAATTTAATTGTATTCAAATTGTTTCCAAAAATGATACTTTTTTTATACACTTAAATTCATACAATATTCAATATATTTTATAAAATAAGAATCTACTTAAATGTTTGTGCAGTTTTTTTTTGATTAATTATGATTTAAGATTTTGTTACTATTGATTTTTTTCTTAATAATCATTAAATTATATAATAATTGAAAAAGGGAAACACTGAAGATGATTCTCTTCAAAGTTATATTTATATAAAGGCTATCTTTCCAACATTGCATAAAGTTTGACTTAAAGTAGGCAGTGTAATATTATCAAATGCGTCTATTAATAAATAATAAAAGTTTTGCTTTTCTACAACTATTTTTGATCAATAGTTAATGGATGAGTAAAATTAAAAAAAATATGTGATTAAAAACATAACCGAGGATTAAATATGTTGTGATAAATGCCCCTTATCCCAAGCTAGATTAACTTAAATTTCATATTATTACTAACATTTTGCGTATAAAATATTGGAAATACTTATCATTACATAATTCTTTAGTTTAAGTAAGAGTAAATATTAATATTTTAAAATGTGATGTTTTTTATTTTCTATATTTTCATACTTATGCGACAATGGCGAATAAAAAATTGGAGTATATCATACAATCATTTATATAGTAGATTAAAGTATATAATAGATTACAACAAAATTTCATTTTTATATTGATATGTACGCTTCATTTTTCTAATCTAAAGTAACGATATATATATATATATATATATATATATATATATTTTAATCACATCCCTCCCTTCATTTTATTATATTATTCTTTAAGATTTTTTAATTTCAAAACTAATGTGTGTACTTTTTGTGTCCTTCATATAAAATAATTGAGTAAGGTAAATAGTATATGCATATGAGTGAGATATATACGATTTAGAAACATGAAAATGATTTTGTGACTTGTAATTAAAAGATTTAATTTATATATATATATATTAAAAAGCTATTTTTAAATACTATTTATCTTATCACACACACATATACAATGGAACAATATTCTTGCAATATCGCGCAAATGGATTTAATTCCTCTTGTCTAATATACATTATATTTGTAAATAGAGAACTAAAAAATGCTGATTAAATCTATTTATTCTCTTTAAAAATGTGTATATTTCTTAAAATATATATCATGTAATAAATGTGCAATTTATTGAAACTTATTTTTCTCAATGCTCTTTGATTATTCTAAATTGTTCAGTCAAATAGTAAAATTTTGTCTTATTATATCTTTAATGGAAGAATATAAAAATTATTTTAGAGAGATAACATTAAAAGTTAGTTTATTAATTATTTGTTCGTCTGACTCAATTGATCTTTTGAAAATAGTTTCTGTTAAATATAGATTATAGATCTTCTCATAATACTTTTAAACAAAGATTCAAATAGTTGAAACGTAATAGATGGATAGAACTGGCTTGCATATTCTAGTCCTTTGACTTTTTCATACTCCGTACCTTTATATCTACTTGATAAGAATTCTTTGCAGAATCAGAAAAAGCTTGAAATACTATTATAAATAGAAGAAATGTAAAGGAATAGTTTGCATTAGAAAGTGTTTGATAAAAATTTAGTTTGATCACTAGGTTCGATATTTATAATTTAAGAGAAATATGGAATAAGCAAGCAACTGTGCGTGCGTGCATGCGTATGTATGTATGATTCTTTCAAGAAGATTCATATTGAGAAGTCGATTCGATATGGTTGAAATTGAATATCGTGGGTAGAGGTAGATTTTATCGGTAAGAAATTTCGTTAGATACTCCTTCATCTAGGTTGCGGCGGAAGAGAATTTGCCAGTGGTATAAAAAGGGCACCGTGGATGGGGGACACATTTTACACCCCTTGTGGGTGAAATCCTTAAAGCCCTAAGCTCCGCAGTGGCGCCGGATCTCACGTAGCTGTAGAAAGACGCAGTAGAATAAGCGTTGAACGATGGATGAATAGAGGCTTAACTCTGCGGCCGTGCGGTTCGTATGCGCGTTCGTTAATACTGATTTGAATGGTTAATTCATCAGTTATCGTCAGCTATCTATGCTTTACCTTCCCTTCCTTCCTTCCTTCCTTCCTTCCCTCCCTCCTTTCTTCAATCAAGTCAAATATACACCACCATGTATTGCTCGCATAGATGAATATCGAGCATTTTGACTGACTATAAAGCTTGACTCTACAATTATAGCAGGAATTTTTCAATTTAGACACCCCCAACTTGATTTAATATCTCAAAGCGAACGGGAGCTCTGTTGTGTATTTGTGATTTGTAGTTTCGAAAGATTGCCAGAAAGATTTTCGCGAGAAAGAGGAAATCGAATGTGGGAGAGGCATGATAGGAGGAGTGCCTATAATATTAATTTGGAGAGTGGTTGCAATCGACGTTTCTTGCTTACGCATAGAGCTCTACCCTTTATTTACAAATTACTCCATTGCTTTATTGATTTTGTTTGCCATCAATCACTTTGGTATACACCAAGTCCACGAATAAGCTACAATTTCGAGATAAAGCAGAAAATACGCTTTAGAAATTGATTATAGGGGCTTATGTATAGAGAAGATTTGTTTAGATTGCATTGGGTTCTCTCCATAAGAATTTATAATTAATTTGGCTGTTTGAAATTTCATTAAACCTGATAGGCTATTGCGATGAAAAATTTATAGCTATCATTACATCATAAATACATCTATATCCTTCTAGCGTAACGCGCTTTAGTATTTCCATATTAAAAAGGCTGTCGACCGTACACTACGCTTTTCTCTGGTTAGCTCAATGGATAAGGGACACGGAGACACACGGGCTAATTTTTATTCATAAAGTGTTTTGGTTTTTTCTTTTTTAGGATTCTAAGGAAGGAGGAAACCGGAAGAGGGAACTCTCCGTTACTGTTTACTGGTTAAGAGACAAATCTGTTACAAGATCGGTTGTTGTTGGGAATCTACGCAACACAAAGCCTTTCGCATTAGTAGAAAGGTGGTGGTGGTGGTGGTGGTGGTGGTAGGAAACCTTGAGGTAGGTAGCTGCTTTCGCGATTCCTGTACGTTATACTAATTTGGCGGGAGAGCGCTAACGACCTCTTTGAGGTCATAACTTTTGCCGCAGACTCGCGGTGTGCGAGGAACGTGTAGCGGTGTTGGTAGCTGCGCTCGCACGAGTATCCTCTGCCCGCAAGAGAGGGTTGTTTCTCCCCTACACCCACACCCACGCCCCATTCTCCAGTTCTTAGCCCGTTCGGCGGCAGTTGAGCCGCGCGACGATCCTTCGCTACTGAAAAGCGCGCCGTGCCACTGCACGCGGCCAAGTGCGCGCATGTCCCGCAAAATAGCGCGCGCGTACAGGAAGTCACGTGGGTGGGGTGGGGGGTGGAAACGTGGGAAACGTGCTCCGTCGAATTGTAAAGCTCAGTAGTAAGCGGCGCGAGCCACCAACGGTTGGACGTGCGTATCCCCAAGTTTGGGTTTGACGCGCGTTGCGTCTCGTTCTCTCTCGAGTGAGAGAGCTTAAGAGAAAAACAAGAGCTTACTTCCGGTTTTAAGCTGTGTGCCGTCGTTCGAGTGCCGACGAATACCTTCCGCCGTTTTTCCCCCATACATACGCACACCACGCATACACATACACGGACAAAGTCACGCGCGCGCGCTCTCTCTCTCTCTCTCTCTCTCTCTCTCGAGTCAAAGTGAGATATACCGTCGTTCGTAAACTTATTCGCGCTATTCTACACACACCTGTACAAAAGTATCGTATCCCGCGAGGTGCTCCACCAAACAGGAACGGCCCATCGACTTGCGAAAAATGTTACGTAATTTCGAATGTCGCGGCAATTTCCAAGCACTCGCACTCGGTTGAGCGGAGCAACGTCCGGTATGAACTGTCACTCGAGAAAACCGGATAGAAGCATTTTGTAGCATAAAATCTGTGCGTGCGTGCGTGCGTGCGTTTAGCGTGCGTTTAGCGTGCGCGCACTGCTGCAGTTAGTTTAACGGTCACAGAGGCGACCAAATCCCTCCTCCCCCGGAACAAGAGGAAAAACAAATTTTCACCAAGATGCGCGTCCATTCTCCTCTGTTTTGCCTGCTTGTCATCGTAGTCGCTCTCAACAACGGTGAGTATTTCTCTCTCTCTCTCTCTCTTTTTTTCTTTTTTATATCTTTCTCTACAGATTTCTTTTTATCGAGGAAATTCAAGGAAATTCAAGGAAATTTGCCCCTCCGGTACTACCGGAAGTACCGGAACTAAGCTGCTTCGTACTTTGACAGGCTTCCGCTTTCAAGTTCCTCCTTTGCATTCTCCGCCTTCTCCCCTCCTCTCGTTTGCTCCAAAAAGGAGAACCACGCAAAAATAACGTGGTACGGAGTAACACTCGCGTGATCCGAACCATAGAGAATTTCACGAGGGAAAAGTGCACAATTCTCTGCAATAATAATTAGTTGAACGAGAGAGGGAGAGAGAGTAATGTATCATTACCTCCCGCGCGATTTACTTCGGTTCCCTTTCATTTCTCCTACTTTTCATACTTTCAATGCGAGCTACTAACACACAGCTACAGTCACACTTTTTCAAAGGAGGCGAGCGAAGCGCATCTTTCAGGGGAAATTCTCAAGAGGGGAAGAAGAAGAAGAACCTGGATGACTTATTTACTTATTAAACACCCTCTCCCCCAACCCCTTCCGGTGTTCTCGTATTTGGAACTTGCAGTTGGGTCGCGCGCGCGCGTAGAAATTTCTTATAAGATTTGCTTAAAGCGTAAAGGAAATGAGAAAGAGGAGCAGATTCGTTTCAACGAAAAAAATTATCCGATTAATTATTGTCTAAGAATTTTAATTTCAAAAGAGAGAGGAGAGAAAAATAGAAAGGACTCGCTGCCCGTGCGGGAACTATATGCAGGAAATTTATGGACGATTATGACAGTTACATGCTCGGGAGCGTTGGTGCAAGTTAGAGGTTTGTCCGATGCAAAAACGAGACAGCTCCGGGATTAGTCCGATTCTTGCTCTGGTCGAAATAGCCAAATAACTCATGTACCCACACACACACACACGCACACTGTTCTTGATGACCTACGATTTGGAGCTGCATCGTGCACACTCCTCTCGTCAATTTATCTTTCTATTTTCATCAATGATGACGATGACGATGATGATTATACGGAGAGAAATTCATATTTATAATTGTAAATGTATTGTCCGATGGCAGAAAGTGCGAGAGAGTGCACGATACACCACGAGTATTATGATAATTGGGAAAAATGGCGATAAATTGATTTTGACGTGCGTGAACCATACACGCGTTTCACAAGCTCATCTCGTATCGTTCAAGTATCTTGGCGAGGGCCAAGTACTTTTTCAGTGTGTGCTTTGGCAGAAATACTGGTTGCAAATTAAAGTCACGCGGTGGCGGCTCCGCGTAATTCTCGTCAACATTTATGAAAAATAACGAGCGTACAAGTGGAATATCGTATGAAGCGTACAAGAGGCGCATTATGCATTACAATGGAAGCGCAACGTCAAAGTCTGTCTGGCAAAACATTGAAAATTGAGTTTGTTGATAAAAGATTTAGGTAGTCGCTATAGCGCCCAGGTAGACAGAGACACCAGCTCCCAGTACGGATGTCGGCATATTTTCGAATATCCTGCGAGTGATGAAACATGTTCTGTCAAAACCTAATGTCGTCATCGCAATTCCCCGGAACCTTCTTTAATATCTCAGCACCTCTCTTCCTCTCCCCGCCGTTCCTTCTTTCCGGGTAAGCGGTGAAAATTTCATAATAAAAATCCCACGCAACCCCTTCTTCTTCTTCCCTAGGCCAGATTCAAAGCGAGATTTACGATTTGCATTAATGGCACGCACTTCGCACTTCGCACCTCGCACCTCGCACCTCGCACCTCGCACTTTGTACTTTCCTACAGTGTATTCGAAATTGATCTTCCTATTGCATGCAATTTGTTGGGATGAAAATCTAATTTACATTATACGGGGAAATCGCGAGCGCTAGTTTCCATGCCATCTACACAATTTTCACGCTTATGACTTCGTCAAGTTCGCTTTAGTATGCACACAAATTTTCAAAGTTCCATTTACTTAACAGCTCTACATTAGCGTCGATACTTGAATCACGGCGCAAGCCAATATACGGTGACATGTTTATGGAATCAGAAGGGGCTACCTTCGACATCCTCCTCCTGTCGATAGAGAGAGAGTACAGGGAAGACACATTCGATGTCTTTCTGTTTCAGAGAGCAGAGAGCACTCATTTCCTTTGCCAATCTAATAAAATTATATCCATAAAAGCGCGAAAAGTCTAAATCAATTTCTACGACTCCGCGATATCCGCCGCGACTTACGTAACATTTCCGTTACCGCGTTTTAACGCACGAGATTACCTTAAATTCTCTTAATCGCCAAAACCATCAAAAAAATACCATTTTTATTATAAGGAAAGGAGAATTTCTGCTTCTTAATAGTACAGTGTGTTACATAAATCAAGTACAAAGTGTTTAGCACTGTTCATTAATATTCAGATTCCAAGTATATGCCAAGCCCATAAAACCTTTATTAATTATGGAGCTTAGTGTACATGTACCGAAAGTTTATCATAATTGACCTGATGCATGATAGACGAGCTATTACACCATGGGCGTGGTAGGTGAAAACCTCTAATTGATTGAATAAAAGTAAATTAGGGATATAATCTAAAATATGTTGCGTCTAATTTCTACTGTTTTACATTAAATTTGGTTAGTTCGAATCTGAATGAAAAGAAAGAAAGAAAGAAATAAGAAACTTGCACAAACATCGCACACTGTAGACTTTTGCAACAAGCTCGAATTAACCAGTGCATTTTCCGTGGGTAAAAAAAAGAATGACGTTATCACGATATTAAGGAAAAATCCACAATTTTAAAATAATCAGATGAGGAACTATAATTCTTTATTAAAGGCATGTGTGTGTGTGTGTGTGTGTGTGTGTGTTAAAACCTGGCACGCGCAGGGAATAAATGTTTACGTCTAATTAAATGCAGCATATTAACAGAAATGATACCACGACGACAAACACATATACGCACAAACAATTAACCTACATAGTTGTAATTGAAAATATAAATTTTGCAAACCGTCTACAGAGAGAGAGAGAGAGAGAGAGAGGCGTATCAAAACAGTTTGCGAGTGTTCAGTGCGAAGCGTATCTGAAAAACACCTTCTATTACCGTAATAACAGTTTAATAACGCGAGAAACGCACTATTTCCGCAAGCTATTCCGCTAATTTACCAAGCTCCTCGTAATCAATCAATCGATTGATCAATTGGGTAAAAGTAGGCTCATTTTCTTCAACGTTCCTTCTCTCGTTCAGGCGAGAGAGGAAGAAATTCATCGGGGTCAAGCTTAAGATCAACTTTATTCAGAATGGAGAAAAACGATTAACGGCTAATTGAATTTGTCGGGTGCTGTGATTAGTTTCTTGTGGTTCGCTATTAAACGCAGCTCGCAGCTAATCAGGCACTTTACTGGCACTTGTTTAACGCCCATTAGTTCTTCGTTAGTCGCCGCATTTCTACACGGTAAACGGTGTGCGGTGGTGGATGGAGCGTAGAGGGTGAGAAGTAAATTCTCACGTGTGTGTTCAATCAAATTTACAACGCAATGAAAAAAGAATCGGAAGAAAGACTAGAGAGAATGAAATCTGAAGGAATCTCTAAACGTTTTACACGCATACCTGTCACACATTGACACACGTACCTCAGAGAGAGAGAGAGAGAGAGAGAGAGAGAACCTCGAGTATTTTAACGGGGCACGTGTGCCTCGCGCGACGCGCCGCCAATCAGCGTGATTGAAGGTTTGGTCTGCCCTCGAATAACAATTTACTCGAAATGACTGACAGCCATACTCGACTCGACGCCGACGATAATGAATCGGGACAAATGGCCGGTCCCACACCACCACCATCACCCTTCACCTTCGAAGGCTGTGTGTAGGAGAAGACCCGCGGAAATTCATCTCACTTCCGGTTTTCTTGGCAAGCGTTAAACGACAATCATAATAAGTTTTGACGACCCTCGTCGTCGTCGTCGTCGTCGTCGTCGAGAGGCTTCTGGGAAGACACGAGCTGCTAATACTCCGTGAAAATGTTCCCTCCGATTCAACGACTGTGGGAGGGAGTTAACTTTGGTTGTTGATGCTATTTTATTTTCTTGATGGATCGCGCTTCGGTACTTTATCGGGTTGTATCTGGCGAGGTTGAAAGTACTTTATTTTTCGAAAAGGGGTGAAAAAAGTCATAACCATTTCGCAGCCAGCTTGTAGTCATAACAGCGACGTGGCAAATACTGGGAGCAATCACATTACGAGACGGCGGCACGTCCCCGCAACGCTTAACGCCCGTAGGCGAAGACGCCGTAAAAAATAATGTTATACATTTTCACGTGTTTCTCATATTATTACGACTCGAATGTCGAATGCCACGTAAATGTCACGTTAAAATCACCATCACTGTGGTGACGTGGCGTGTTCGGGACTGCATTTGATTAAAAATATAATTGAATTGTTTTTTCCAAACGAATAAACATCCCGGGGGATGATGAATAGAGAGAGGGAGAGGGAGAGAGTGAGAGAGACAGCCGATAGCTTGTAGAAATTATACACACTCGGTATAGTAGCTCTGTGAAGTTTCGATCAATTTTAAATCGGACTATACTCGCTAAACGTTGCTGCAAGAAAAAGTGTAGAAGCGCATTGTCGCTCTGACCATTGAGAAAAGTAAGCTCCAACGTTTTCCTTTCGACTCGCGTGTTTATTTATTTGCTGTTGCTATGATTGACCCAAGGGGGAAGCAGCGAGTTCCCGGGGGAGAGCTGAAAAATATGAAATTTTTAAGAAATCCACTGATAGACCCACGGGAGTTTTCCGACATTTTTCACCCAATTTTCTAATAAAACAACACACTGCCGAAATTCCAAATATACAAAGTTCGATTGCTTCGACGTTCGACTGAGATTCACTTGGTAAAGTTGCGGTAAATTTCACTAGACTAGAATCGAATGATCGCAATGACAGTGAAAATAGCGTACAGTGGCTGTGAAATTCAATCGCGGTACAAATAGAATAATTCGATCTGGAACAGAGTTCGTTCATTAGAGTGGGGAGTAAAATCCAAGTTTGAGGAAAAAGTAGCTGAGATGCGGTGAATCCCCGCGCGACTAAGAGGAGCTTTTTCAGGGGTTTGCATGAAGCAAGCAGAGAAAAATAGGGAGGGGTGGGAAGAGAAGGAGGAGGAGGAGGAGGAGGAGCTGTCACCGTGCGAAACCATTGCGGAAATCGTATGAATATTGCGCGAAACATGGCGTAAGACGTTTCAGGAGCGATGACAAACCGAGGAAGAGCAGGCATAGATGCATCCGTTGACTGTGGTACACACGTACGTCGTGGTTCCTCCGATGAATGGGAGCGCGTACGATGAAGATGAGGATGAAGAGAGAGAGAGAGAGAGAGAGAGAGAGAGAGAGAGAGAGAGAGAGAGAGAGAGAACCTCCAAGACTTGAAATTTCGTCTAGGGTCCACCGACGTGGAAATCCAGCTGAGATTTACACTGAGCTGCAACTGCGGTTAATAAAGTTTCGGCAGAAGCGCCGTGCGTTGAAAAAGGTGCAGAGCAGCCTTAACTTTCCAGAGGCGGCGCCCTCGAAACTCTCTCGGCCAAAATGATTCCTTTCCATCTCTCCGAGTATCCGAGTATCCGAGTATCGCCTCGCTTTCCTTTCTTCTCGCGAACGAGCAAGCAAGAAAACCTACCCGTTTTCTCTTCTGGCTTTGGTTGTTCCAACCTACGGATTCAGATCCCCTCGCACCCCCTCGCAAAATCCCTCAAGAGGTACCCCGCTGAAAGAAATTAAATCGACTGTTTACTTCTCTCTCCCTCTCTCTATTGTTGTTGCTAACTTTTCAACGGAAAGAGCCGAATCCCGTCGAAGAAACTTGTCTATCCTTCGATGAGAGAATCCGATCGAATGTGGTTTCGTAATGGAGGTGGTGGTGGTGGTGGTGGTGGTGGTTTCATTCATACCATGGGCCTAAAGTTTTCATCTTTTTCTCGCACCTTTTTCGAGCCTCTGGCAAGATTTCAATGGTGCATTTCTATCTCCTGATAATGGTGGTGGTGGTGCCGAGCTACCATGGTAAAAACTGTAAAAATGTCTGCTGCGAGACAACGTTGTTTGCGAGGTATTTTTCAAACTGATTTAATCAGGGAATTTTAATGGCTATGGCACGGCGGAAAAATTTTTCTCTCGCCCTTGCGAAAACACTAACGCGAACTGGCGTATGAGTTATTTTATTAACGCGCGCAAGCGTTTTCGTTAGAATTAAAAAGCTAGGCTGTAATTTAGCAGTTACGCAATTTGCTTTATTAAAATCTTCGAAAGCGAACGCGCAACGTCTTTTTATCCGGACGATTCCCGTTTCGTTTCGTCGATCGCATCCTCTTTTCTCCCGCAGGACCACAGGACCACAGGACCGCAGTCGATACCCCCCTCCTCCCCCCCTCTCTCTCTCTCTGTTTCCAGTTTCACTCTGCCAAGTCGAGAAATTCTACGAGAGATAATGTCTTTTGTTTCTCGAGCTTCAAACATTTGCGATGTTGTCGTAGCGGAGTGTCAAAAGTTATGACCTCGCGGAAGACGAGCTCTAGAGTGTGATGCCACTCCTCTGACGGTTGGAAACCCAACGTTCTCAGGCTGCTGGCTGGGTCCTATCAAAGAATAAAAAAGCACCAGGCAAAGTATCACTTTCAGGAAACTTTGAGGGTAGGAGAGAGAATGGAAAAAAACTGGCCGATATCGGTTCAATAGGGGATAGAATGATGGTGTAGTAGTAATGGGGAGGGGCAACAACAGCGGCAATACCAAACGATTGTTTTCCTTGGAATTTTGGAATTTTCGCTACGTCGAACGATTGCAAAAGTTGATCGTTTAGTTCGTTTGACAGCGAGCAGTCTCGGTGAAGAGAAGGCTAAGGCGAGAAATCGTCCAGGAAGTCATTGGGATGCGCTAAGAGGAAAGTAAGGAAATAGATGGAAAGAAAATTTCAAACTATCGCGAATGTAGACTTGTGCTATCGGTGGCAAGCAGACAGAAGTAGGTAGAGAGAGAGAGAGAGAGGGACGGAGAAAGGGAGGCACAGACATCGCCCAAGTTCTCGAAAGGGGCGATGGGGTGGGCCGTCGACAGGAAACGCGACACCTCCCATTGTTTTGCGAACTTTTCGGCGGGAAAACTTTCTCGACGTCGCCGTCGATTGGTATAGAATGGCAACGACAATGCCTTTTAAGACTTACATACATTTCAGTGGTAGTTCCTATATCCCTATATCCCTATATCCCTATATCCCATCACATTTCGGGACACCGTATTCTCGCGCGACTATCGCTTTCTTTCCTCGCGAATTTTCCATTCCTTTTATCAGGCTGTTCACGCGTTAACTCTCCTCAAGGTAAATGCTGGCCTGGTACAAGGGGAGGGGGGAGAGAGAGAGAGGCCAAGAACACCCTCTAGAACTTTACTTCCGGATAATATTCAAGCACGAGAGATAATACTGACGTTGATAGAAATCATCTAGAATTCCGTGTTACTACCGTCTTCTGCGTAGAGACTTGCGAACAAACGTTTGCGTATATTATGTCCGTAAAATTAACGGCACTTTGTACAGAGTATAAACTTGAGTTAGTTTATATCCACTCTTGGATAAAGTATAATCGTACATTCTCAGTGAAAGTAGTGCAAGAAATATTGTGTCAGACAGGTTGGCGCTGGAATTACTAACGCGCGCACTCTTCTCTATTCGCCTTAAATAGGAAAGAAATAAGGAGAAGGAGGAAATACTGTGTTGGTTCGGTACATGGTACGCGGCATGACCAAAGAGATAGAAGAAGGGAGAAACGAGAAAAATTTATTCTCGTTGCATTAGTGGATTCTAGCAAAATGACTATTGTAATTACATCTCAGGGCTGAGTGGTTCGTCGAGGAGAGCATTTTGTCGCGGTAAGACGTGAAATCCATGGTGCGTTTGGCTATATAGGAGAAGAGAACCGTCGTCTCTCTCTCTCTCTCTCTAACACAGAGCTTAAACAGAAAGTAATAGAGGGGATTGGAACGGTAGTAAATCTCTGGGCTGATCGCAGTCGAAGAGATTGGTGGTTACTGGTCAGCCCTAGGGGACCGGGAGCGCAGAAGTTGCAGTGTTCTAGCCTCTCGCCTCTCCTCTCGATATCCCCCGCATGGGGAGAGAGAAAAGCCGAGTGACAATAACAGCAAAAGACCATAACGCCGTAACGGCAATAAAAGATAAAACCATGCTGCCCGCCTGCCAAGATGAAATGAGCTGGTAGTAAAACTGGGGAATGTGCAATGCGCTATGATGCATATAAGTTCCCATTTGTTTCAATTTGCGTTGCTCATGCTCGCGCGTTCGCTCACCGATTTCCCTTCGCTCAATTCCAGCGAGTCTTACCCCTTTTGCCCCTTGTTCCGGACCTCGGATAGTACCATCCCAGTGTACCACCGTCTCGCGTTCCTATAGCCAAAGATCACTGACAACCTCCCCTGTACCCCCTTCCAAGATCTTACGGCAAACATCGGAATTTTCATCCCGCAACGCAATAATAGTTAGAAATCAACAATCTTCCCGAATCAGTTCTAATGAAATGTTCCTTCGCCCGTCTATGTATTGCAATATCTCAAAGTACTACCCCGCCTCAAAGTCATTGAATTTTATTCTTTCTCCCGAGTTTCGCAGCTATCTCTGAAAAATGTCAATAATGTTGCATAGGTAGTGCGCGTACCGTGCCACGGTGAAATGGCGATTCGAGTTTGAAATATTAAAAATAATAACGGTAGACTTGCGCTTTGCACTCCTCTATTAAACGCGAAACTAATTATTCTTGGATATTCCCTTTTTGCAATATACATGTACGCATGTATGTCAGTAATTTTTAAGATAATATAGCGCGTATTTTAATTAAAAGTGCAAATTATCATTATTCGCCTAACGCGAAACAACGCGAGTTTCGATATAAAGTATAAGAAGAGGAAATTAAAATACATTGGCCACCAAGTAAGGAAAGGTTGATTCTTGAGAAAAATGAGTATCTCGGTAGTAACGAGTAGAGGAAACGCATTAAGTTTCAGCCAAGATAATTATATATGATATACGCAAGAAACAACACCAACGAAATGCCTTTATAATGACTAAATTTGGTAAAAATTTAATTTTTACCACGGCCACATTTTATTGATATAATAAATGGCCTCTGTTGTCTCTGCTCTACGTACAAATGTATCTACATATATAAAAGTAATGCGTTGCGCGTGTACTATAATTTATGCACAATATACATGTGTGTGCCTACACACAGTAAAAGTATATTTTTATTTTAAACATTTTCATTAATTCTATCATAGGATGTGGTGGTGTGGCTCCTCTACCCTTACTGCTCCGCCAAATGAAAGCACATAATGAAATTCATATATGGACATTCTACAATGATTCTGTTTTACTAAAGTTTAAAATTAAATTTATAGTGTTTTCATAACATTAGAAGCTTCCATATTTTTCCAACTACTTTTATTCCACTTTCCTCGTACTTTACGCAAATAAAGAACTTTATCTAAATTGACGGACACGCACACACACACACACATATATATGCACATGTGTCTGTACAGACACGTGCACGCATACACACATATACGTGCAGAGTTTAACATTGCACTTTGAAAGACTTGCGGATGTTGTTCTTACTTGCTGGAACTGCTTTTAGAATGTCTTACTTTAGTATCTGCATTGTCTCCAGAGGCGACGAATTTTTGAAAGAAGAAGAATCCCGCGCTAGATATCGCATTAGGATCCGTCTTTTTAATAGGTAGGCTAATAAATGTAGCCATTCGTTACTACTCGTTTCGTTAATGGTTTTTTCCATGGCATTGATAATTTACTCGAGAATCCCCGAATATCGAGTATTTCTATATAAATGAGAACACTAGGAGAATTATTTATAAGGAAGAAGAAGAAAAAGGGGTTGGATGGTGGTAGGTGTTGCGCACCTCGTGAAATCGTGAAGGTGCCTGAGAAGTTCAGTTGAGATTTCAGATATTTTCCAAGAGCACAAACGTAGAATCGGTGTGTTAAATAACGATGATCCAATCAGCGGTGTGATTGAATGAACCGCGAGTATCGAATATCGCCCGGATTGGTGAGGTTCGCGGTGGACCACGTTTGCTCGACGCATCCATTCGTCCCACCTCACTCCACCCTACCCCACCCCATCCCATCCCATTCCATCCCATCCTCGTCCCTCGTTCGATCTTTTCGGAGGATTTTATTTTGCCCCATTACCTCCATATCCGCGAACGAGCCGCTGCTGACGTCACCGAGTTCCATCGAGTTGCACATTTTGCACTTTTCTCTACCCCTCGTCAACCGCTAACCCTCCCCCCCTCTCTCTCTCTCTTTCTCTCTCTCTCTCCCCTCGCGCAGAAGCTCTCTGGTCCATTTGTATGAACCTCTCACACTCTCGCAGAATAGCATTTATTTTCTACGTATTTCTGCGCCAGTTGCCGTACCTTACTCTACAAATATCGCTGCTTTATACTATATACTCACTCTAATTTTCTACTTTCTTCCTTTTTAAGTTCAAAAGGCCCTTTGCTCTTTATAGTTTTTTTTTTCTCCATATAAATTTATTATTCCATTCCTCATGTATGATGTCAAATGTCCGATGTCAAAGCAATTAGATCCGATTTCCCCACTAATTCTTTCTACTTCCATCCCTCTTTTATTTCTCACTTTCCTACTGTAGCGTGTGATTGGTATCTTCTTTCTTTCTTCTACCTCTTTTTCTTTTTTTTTTCCGATCGAAATAAATTCCATCCTTCTTCTGATAATTGATTTATTTCACTTCTTTTTTTCTTTTTACGATAAAGTAAGAGTTATTATTTTTACTGCAACTATGGATAGTTTACCTTGTAATTTTATGAATTTTATCGAATTTTTGTTTAACGAAGCCATTCGTAAAAAGGCCTCAAAGTCGTTCATATTCAAGTGTTACCAGTAGATATAACTAACACAACTTACGGAAGATTGTGCTTGAGAGAAAAGCAAAATCTTTTCTAAAAATTCGCCACATAAATGAGAAAAATATTTGTTGCTTGCAGTAAGGATATATATTTTTAAGAACTCTATTTACTCGAACGTACATTTTTTAAGAAGTGTCGGATTTTTTCGCCCTGAATCACTCAATTTCTTTCTTTTATCGTAGAAACTCTGCAGCGCGTCTCCTAAAGATTTCCAGTGGTACGAGTCTTTTTCAGGGACAATACATATTCCGTTCGAGCTCGTTGTTTTCGACGAGTCTGCAAAATTTCTTTTCCGAGATTAGGCCTACAAAGGATGAGGATACCTTTGAAAAAGTGGTATTAAGGAAATCCAATAAAACTACAGAGGAATACCTTGCTGAGATTGAAAATGATATAATATTTATGAAGATATAAGGATTCGACAGTGTGCAATTCTATATATTATAATGTTGGTGCCGCAATTTTCAAAGTATTACCTTTAATTTATCGATAGTTTCAAATTTTACTCCCTTTGAAAGCCTCGTGTAAAGCTCTGAGAAAATTGCATGCTCTACTTAAAAATGCATCACTATTGGTACTTTGTACATTCTACCTAATATGTATTCCTCAAGTTTTGCACAGCTAGAACAATTCCCCAAGATCTGTATTTACTCGGCTTGCATTTAATCTGCATTTCAATCGTCTAATCATAAGTCTCCTAAGTGAGAAGTCTCGACTCTCGCGTAATTTCCCTACGATCGAGTTACTAACCAGCTATCGCAGAGGGTGTCGTAAATAAAAAGAAAAAAAATAGGGCTGGGGGCTGTGGGGAGACAAAAATGCAGTTGAAACAGCTCGACACTAGCCTCTTTTATTCTCATTAATCTGTTCATTCGGAGTGAATCGACCGGAAATGCATGTGTGTGATTCCGTTGTTTTCTATCTTCTGCATAACTATTGCAAATAAATAAATAAATAAATAAATAAATAAAGGGACAATGGGATTGATAGAGATTGAAATTGAGCGTACGCTAGCAGAGTTTTGGGGACGCGCTAACGCGTCCCAGAGACAAGCACGAAGAGCGGTGACAGGTGAAAATAGTCGAGTCGTTGGGGAACACCCTCGTCTAGTGCAAGAGAGTCAGTTGTTCGACTCAACTTCAATCTAAATGTAGCAGTGATGCTTTAAAAAAATTCACTGACAATGAGTGAAAAGGTGGGGATGAGGATGAGGGAGAAGGGTTGGTTGGTTGGTTGGTAGGCAGGTATGGCAGGTAAACTGGTAGTTAGATTGGTAAAAGAGGGAGAGAGAGAGAGAGAGAGAGAGGATAAAGAGGAAAAGGGATAGAAGACAGGCAGAGAGGTCGACATCGCAACCAAGGCGCAACGAGACAAAAAGCAAACGGACGAGAAGAGCGGGTAAACCGGCAAGCAGATAACGCGGGTAAAATGTGCATGGACATTATTTTTCCCAGTAAATGTGGCGTAATGGAAAAAAAGAAGGCCGAGGAAACTGCAGGTATCAGGACGCAGTTATCCGTAGCATGTTTTGAAAAAAAGCAAATGTAATAGATGCATAGACAAGCACGAACGAACGAACGAACGAACGAACGAACGAACGGACGGACGGACGGACGAACAAACCAACGAAAAATTCTTTAATTCAAGCATTCTGAAATTCCGACGTTCTTACTCGAGTTGACTGCCTGACAGTTTTGCGAACGATTGCGAAAAACCATCGATATTTCTATTCCTTGATGATTCCGAACGGCCGATTTACCCTGTCACTGCTACTTTAAGTTCTAATGCTGCCAACGATTTTTCGAGACTTTCGTGGACTTTATTTTTTATTTTTTTTTTTTTTTTGTTCGTGATAAACGCGTTTAGAGTACCTGCTACCCCACTCGATCGTTATCTTTAAAGCGTTATTTATCACCCGAAAAAATAAGCAAGACTGCACTTTGTCCTTACTTTACGTAACTAGTTTTAAAGACTGGGATGAGTATAAACGACGACCTCAATTGATGAACTTGGATTATATTAAATTTCTTTGCACTTTAACGGCAAATTAGCGATCCACTATTATCGGATGGTTCTTTTCTTTGCGCTATCTGTTATTCTGCTTTTCTAACGATGGTTGAGAGAACTCGATAAATCAATTATAAATAGAACAGTAATGTTATTCAAGTTTTGCGGAGCAACTATCAGATAAAAGAACTTTTTTGGGATTTAGAGACTTAATCATAATTGCCAAGTGTTGATTATGCGTGTGTAAACGTTAAACCTTAAAAACTCTATCATCTGTCTGTTAATTATATCAGTTTATAGATTGCAAGCCGTGATCTTGTTAAAATAAGCCAGTCAAAAATGAACCTATCGGAAATCCTTGAATAACGAGTACATCAATGTATCGCACACACATCCAAAGTGTATATAAATATATATATATAGCGTTATTGTGTTATAATGATAATGATAGCATTATGAGAATACACTGACAAAAGAGTCGAAGCAGAGAACTGTACATATACGTGTATATGCATGTATGGAAGATGCATATACTCTTGGAAATGTAGCATGAGTTTGGCATTATCTTGCTGTCTAATTTGGAAGTGAGTTTCTTGCTGGTGGATGAAGAAAGGAATCGCTCTTCTGTATAAGTCTGAGTTTGCTTCTACTGTGCAGAACTTGAGCCAATCTATTTGCCGTAGGGTTCAATATTTTTACACTTATAAAAAAAGTGTGCTCCGACTTGATTGATTGGCCATAGGTAACGCTTACGTTGTTTGGGCAATAACGCTAAGTGGACTTTTTCTCCATTCTGGAATCTTCCTTCAGCTCCAGCTTATATTGTTATCTATATCATAGAAAAAGGGCTTTCACTTTAACCCGTGGCAGTTTTTTCATTGAAAAACTTGCAAGCGTTTACAGCAAAAAATCTACTTGATAAAAAGTCGCTTAAAGACGATGCAATCTTTTTCTGGCAATTATCCAGATTTTATTAGAGAAAATAACTGGCGATAATAATAAGTAAATGGTTGCCGAGAATAGTAGCTGCGAATAGACGTGATAGTGTGTGGTCGAAATACTTGATTTGCTAAGAATATGAATTTTTTATCAAAAGAAAATGATGTGAAATAATTTAGGTATCTCGTTAATTCCTACTATTTTTTGGCCCCCCCCTATCTCTCCCTCCCCCCCCCCTCTCTCTCTCTCTCTCTCTCTCTCTCTCTCTTCCATCACTTTTATTAATATTTCATCTAATAGCTTTCAAGGGGGTTGGACTAACTTTTCACTGTGAACCGATATGCATTGGAAATCTTTAATTGATTTTTAATTTATACATATTTCATTGAACATTAAACGAGCGTTAAATGAGCTATAGAATTTCTCTGCAGTAACATTGAATATTATATGTATATATATATATACATGTATATACTTAGTGGCATAATACTAAGCTATTGGTTAGTATAATAGTATTTAAGAGTAAGCGCTCGAACGTTTATCATTTGTTCTTATTTGTACTTATTTATTCTATGTGAGAATTCAGTTACTGTCAAATTTCCTAGTAATAAAATCTCGTTCGAATCTGCTTCGATCTGTTCAGCATTCTCCCGGCACTTAGCTCCTTCATTTAGTCACTATACACACGTACAAACGTAAAACGTGCACAGATTTATTTATGAAGCAAATGCGCCGAAAAAAGAGAGCCACGGAGAAAGAAGACGGAGAGAGCAACTGAGAAAATCGAGACACCTGGATGAACTAGAACCGGGACCGGAGAGAAATTTCTGAAATATTTTCGAGGAGAAAATTTTGGAGAATTTACTGCAGCAGAATACCACAAATTCTCTAAAGAAATTTATGAATTCTCAACGAAGTTCTAACGGTGTTTCGTCAAGGCGAGTTGTAGTTCTGACGACTAGAGGGGAAGAGGGTGGGAAAGGGTTGGTTCAGAGTAGAAAAGCTAAATTATTGAACGCGAAATAATATACGTAAGGGAGAATTAACTGCACGCTTTCATGGGATTTCTTAAATAGCTTATTGCATATTTTGAATAGTTATTTTTGCTGCACCAAACCACATTCTTCGCTTCAGGGTGCAGAGTGATTCGTACGTTTTTAAATAATTTCTCTTTACGAGATAAATTCTTCTTTCTTCTATCACACACACACACGCGCGTATATATATATATATATATATATATAGCTTTAATATAATGTATATTAAAAATTGTTCTTCCGTCGAAAAGAATGGAGGCTTCTTAAAAAATAGATAGAGAATTATTCTTGCAAAAGAATGGGTGTGTGTGTGTGTGTGTGTGTGTGTTTTGCAGAGATTAATCTTTTGAAAAAATGGTAAAACCTATGAGAATTATGTGTATTGTATAATAGTGAACGCGCGTATTACGTATGAATATCTATATTATGATGTGTAAGGGGCTAGAAGATGTATGGAGAATAACCGTAACCTTCCGACAATATGACGATAACGCGTTTTACTATAATTTTTACGTTTTGTCCAGTAGAGACAAAACTCTTTTAAAGCGACAAAAATCTTAAAAATCCCTAAAACGTAAGCAGCGCGATATGATACGGCTGGCCACTGGACGTGTTTTAGAGCTTGCTATTAGAGAGGAGAAATGGAAATGAACTGGCAAACTGCCTTTCAGCGGGACAATAAAAAGACCCCGAGTAGTATAAGACGAGGAGAAATCCACCAGGCCACCATAAAACCGTGTATGTCCCTGTTCCAGACACCTTTCGGGCTTGTATAGTTTTGCGCTATTTAAGATAAAGATCGGATACAGAAGATATTTTATTCAACTTTATTCGAAAATACAAATCACATAGATTTCAGCCATTGTTAGTTGCCGAACTTGTCTGGTTGACTCAATCGAGAAGGAAATAGCGAGCTAAATAAAATGGCGTATTCTGTTCTGGAATACGACGCTGTCGTATTAAAATTCGTCTCGCGAACGAAGAGTTGTCAAGAGTCTTGCACGAATGCTTTTCAGTTTTGTCCTACGTGAAAGAGGAAATAGAAGCAGAACGGTCAGGTGGGCTTTTCCACGTAAGCCGAAATCGGAACCAAAACGAAATGGTCGAGAACGAATAGTGGTCGATAGGGTGGTGGTGGTGGTAGTAGTAGTAGTAGCGGGTCTCTCTCTCTCTCTCTCTCTACTACGGTGGGGATGCGGAACGGGGGTCAAGGCAGGCTGCAAAAAAAGCATAGAAATCGAGAAAAGCAATTCATGCGCTATGGGAAAAAAAGTCTCGTGGCGAGGGAGGATAGGAGAGGCGAAACCCGACGCGAACCAACATACCGCAGGGACACTGGCGAAAACGGGGTGAATCGAATGGGAGGAGGAGGAGAAGTGGGGTTTGCCAGAATGTATCGCTACTAATATACGGCGTACCAGTGGAAAAACCAGCAACGTTGCCCGGTGAGAACTGGCTGTTAAACCTAGCGGGACGGGTAGAAATGCGAAAATTAAAATAAACGAATGAATGAACGAAAAAGAAGAACAGCATATACGCGAGAAGAGGAGGACTGCGAGGGTTGCCGGCGGAAGTGTTTTGCGTTTTGCAGGTGCGAGTGCGTATTTATACATATATTCGTGTCTTCTCTCGTCTGTGCACGAGCATGTAGGTGGACCTGCGCGCGGATGTACAGCAGATGAGAGAGGGAGGGTGTAGAGGAGAGGGAAAGGGAGAGTAAGAGAATGAGATGGATGCACGCACGACGGCTATGCCCGGGGGAACCTGTTTGAGTCGGCTCGCAAATTGAAACCGTGCTGGCGTGTCTGGCGCTTGGCCCGGAAGCTCTCATCGAACGTATTAATTCACGTGAAAAAAAAAGAAAAAAAAAGGAAAATGAAAGAAAGAAAACAAATAAATAGATATAGCCACTTTTCTATCGGAAGCTTAGTTTTCAAGATACTTAAAAAGGGCAACGATTCTATTAGTTTATTAGGATAGAGAGGCAAACGGATGATTATTGAATCGAGTTAAATGTATGTGGAGATTAAAGATGCACCACCATGTCCATTGATACAGCGTCGCTTCGCTCAGGAATGATTTAAAGAGCTAATAATTTCGACATTTTGTCAGGAGATGACGCGGATACAGCTTATTTCTCATTCCGGACTTGATTAAGATCGTAACGCTGCTTTCGTTTTGTTTCGTTTCGTTTCGTTTCGTTTCGTTTCGAGCTCAAAGTCCCTGCGGCTTTGAAATCGTCTGTTATTCCGTTGCAGGACCGTTGAAACGAACTTCAGTGGAAAGGTGCCGTTATTGTTCGACATGCTTCGCACTGACGGCCCTGCCTAACGTGCAATCTTAGTTCTTCAATATTTCACGGTGAATCTGTTAGACAAACTCGAATTAACGAGATACGATTCTACGATGTATTGCTTTTGTTTAGTTGAAATCACTAGAGGAAAGATCGAGTGTTTTGTTGCAGACCTACCTCTCTCTCTCTCTCTCTCTCTCTCTGTCGCTTTGGGATGAAAGAAAATACATAGAATATTAATAACGCGCTAATGCGTTAAAAGGACAGTTGACAAATATTACCCTATCGTATCTCTGACGATAAGTAAATTCCTCGTGGAATAAAGTTTTCATCATTTAGTTATATGGCTGGATATTCTATTTGCTACACGCTATAAAAATTGCTGAATGATACCTTTTATCCAGCAAGGTTCATGTAAACGATTGGAGGGGATGCATGCCATGGGTGCGCTCAGAATCTCATCATCGTATTTTGCTAGAAGTAATGATTATCGATATCGATTGGGTTAATGCATCCAGTAAAAATAATCCCGCCGCTATCGTCGTTTTATCGATAGAAACGTTCGGTAACAAGTAGTTATAAGTTCTATTATCTTTGCTTTATGTTCAATTCCATTGGTGAAAATATCTTTGGAGCGGCGGAACATTCGGTCCTAAAGGATTATTCCAAGGATTAAAGGTGAAAAAATAAAAATTCATTATACCAAGCGCGTGTGGAATAAGTTGGAAATGCCTCTTTGTCCCATAGATGCAAAGGGAAGGAGGTCGCGTTGTGTCAAGATAATAGAGCGACTAATCAGACACGACGTCCTTCCGTCCCCCCGTCGAGGAGAGACGAGATCGTAAATCGGGGGCGGGTGCGCTTAATAGAAAGATGCAATCGTTGTTTTTGATAAAGAGGGGAGCTGACGCTAAATTTTCAGTTGGCACTGCCAAGAGACTGGCTACGATACTGCGTTAGGAGTGAGATAAGAGGAAAGGTATGTCCATCAGTGGCAGCCAGGGCAGCCACTCGGCAAGCGGTATCGCGACTGGCAAGCGGTATCGTCTATCGGCACCATATTATCTCGGCCAGCTCCTGCGCAAATGGCGCACACATCCGCGAGGCGTCTTCCTAACTTATCGTCCTAGGAAGTGGCCCACTCATCCTCCTTACCGACCGTGTCTTTCCTCTCTCTCTCTCTCTCTCTCTCTCTCTCCCTTCACACCCTTTCTCGTCCTATTCGACCCTCCTCTGCCAACCACCGCATCATCCCTCCTTGCCTGGCTGGCTGGCTGGCTTGCTTGCTTGCTTGCCTACTTGCCTGCTTGCCCTCTCTCTACCCATCCTCGCCGATCTCTCACACCCTCTTACCCTTCGCTCTCTTCCGCTTATCCGGTCTAGTGCGAGCTAAAAGACGCCTTAGGAGCTTCGAAAGCTACTTTCGAAAGCTTCTCTGCCTAAGATACTTCAACTCTTATTCTCCAACTGTAAAAAATGGTCGCCACGGTCGCTGAGGACGTCGTATATATAAAATTGAAATTGAAATTACTTGAAGCCGAGTGCCTGCAACTTTCCACCCTCTCTCCTCTTCTCTACTCTTCGCCGCGTCAAGGCCGGAACTGTAGCGTTGCACTTTTTCGCAATCTATAGTTCCGAGTGTGATAACCTTTATGCTGTTTTCGCCGAATTTATTACAACTTTTTTCCACGGTCCATTGGAGTGTGGCTGACTTATTGAACGATGTTTTGGAGAAACTTTTTATCAAGCGAGAGGAGGAGGAGGATGTACGTAATAAGGCAGGCACACCTCGAATCTTTTCTCTTGTCGTAGGATGAAGGCCAAATCATTTTCAGATCGATATTCTCGTCACACTGCCATCTCTCTATCTTTCCCTCTTCCATTTCCACTTTCACTTGCTTTGTGAGATTTTTTTGGTTTTTTTCTTTTTTTCTCGTCGATACAAATTCTACATGCGATGAATAACGCGAGCTTTTAATTTTCTTACATATTCTTATGTTCTCACATTATACAGACTTTCTCTACTTAATCATGAACCTTATTTTCAAACTGTAACGTTTCTGCTAATTTCATACTTGGGCGAAGATAAATACTGGCATAAAACCTAGATCAATTTAAACTTTCAGATCTGATACAAGTTTTAAAAGTTCCGTGGAACCCGCGGTCACGCGGAGTGCAAATGGGTTAATCAGCGGAATGGGATCTAAACTGTTAGGTGCATATTGGAAATAACATTGGTTTTCCTATACAGACGTTTTTCACTTAAATTATGACATTATCAAAGGGATGCCGCCGGGTAATTAACCTGCGATTATTCAAGCCTGCGACAGAAACTGTACCGATCGATTTTTCTTCGGAGTATTTAAAATTCATATTCGCAAGAAACGGATCTGAGAATTTAGTGGATTCTCCAAAAAACGATTAATAATTCTTATTGTACATTTGCATGTATAATTGATAGGAATAACGATTATGAGGAGAAATCAATTCTCTTTCTCATTTCTATCGTAACATTCCATATTTCCGGAAAAAATGATGTGGATATTATGCATGCAAAGTTCGTGCATATGATGTACCATTATAAATCACAAAATACTTATATATAAATGCTATTTAAAACGGTAACGTTGGATTTTCCATCCGTGCATAAAGCCGATGCTCGTATATTTTTACGACTCGGAAGATATGTATGAAGTATTGGTCAGATTTTTCAAGATTTAATTTAGACTCATTCAATGTGATATAAATGTTGAGAGAGAGAGAGAGAGAGAGAGAGAGACGAGAGGAAAAACTAGGAAGATAGAAAGAGAAGAGAAAAAAGTTGTAATCAAATTCGCTTATCTAAGATTCTCCTTCTAAGTAATTTAGTTTTACGTTAACTCTGGAAAATTTAGAATCGAGGAAAATATAACGTTACTGATTTTTGAGGGACTTCTCGTCTCGGAAATATAGGTTTTCTACACGATCACACAATATTCTCGCGCGAAACTTAATCTTTATGTTGTATGGATATTTGAACTTACGCACAGATATCTGAAATTGAATCTCCTTACACTATATTACGTAGTCCAATTTCTTGCAAAAACGTTAACACGACATTGCGGCAAGGTATATTTTTCAAGAAATTGACAAGCACAGGTACGCGACTTATAATTGGAATAGTTTTGACAAATTTGAAAGGTTTGTAACGAGAGACTTTTGATAAGAATAAAAAAGCTCTTTCCAAAGACGGGCAAAGAGAAAAGAATAGAAAAGAAAGAAAGGGTTGGGGGGGGGGGGAAGCAAGCCCTTATAGATATAGCATCGCATTATATCGCGTAGCTACTACGAAGCTTTTCGTAAAACGTCCGAGCAACGTCGTGAATGTGTAGTGTCACACAGTGTCGTTTTCCCAAAAGAGTATCGTATGCGCAGTGGACGAAAATCCACTCTCCGCTAAAATTCGATCCTGCTGATTTTAGAGGAGCTCACGATACGAAACGGTCCTGAAACCGGTTGGATAATCCGTTTAGAGCGTTTTTGATGCGCGTGCATATGAATGTGCCTGAAATTCTCTTTCCCTCCCTATCTATCCTTTTCTACTCGTTGGCTTTACACGTAGATTTGGCTAGGATCCCTTGCCCCTCTTTCACACACACACACACACATGTACGCGCGCGCGCGCATATTCTCTCTCGAGAGACTTTCTCCTTCTGGTGCAAACGGATCTCGTGTGTTCTCTCCTCGTCTCAGTCCGCCGCCCGCTCCTCTTTATTCTCCATGTCCCTACAAATAGTCGTCAGTGAGGTGAGACCCCGGGGTTTAGCATCCAAATGGCGGCAATTTGCAGCAGGTGATAAAGGTGATAAAGGTGACACAGTGGTTGCAAGCTTGGTACCAGCTACTCCTACCATGGACCGTCCCCCGCCCCTAAGCCTGGCGCCGCCACCACCGTCGACGTCGACGCCGACGCCGACGCCGACGCCACCGCCACCGCCACCACCGCTGCCGACATCCCTCCCAACCGCTGCCTCACTGAGGTGCTAAGCCCCTAAATAGCTACCTCTTCGCTAGCTCGAGAGGATGAGGGGAATGGTGGGGAGGAGATGGAGAGATGCTGAGAGAGAGAGAGAGAGAGAGAGAGAGAGAGAGAGAGAAAGAGAGCTTTAGCGAACAGCAGCGACGGCTACGAGTCACTAATGAGAACGAGCATCCACTCCAGTGGATCGACGCCATTTACGGTATACATGCTACAAGACAATGTACCTCTGATCCGATATTTTTCCACAGCAACAGATGCGAGTTGTTCGATTTAAACAACAACACACACATACACATAATGTTGAATTTCCTGCATTTGCGTCTTCATTAACTTCTCCTCCTTCTTGAAATGAAACTACGCGACTTTATTAGAGATTAGATTAAGGAGGCGAGATGCTTTTTTGAGAATCAAGTATAATGGCCAGCTCTCTCTCTCTCTCTCTCTCATCATTTATCTTATTTGTATAAAGCTTCGTTGATTGGCTCATTACTTTTGACATTTTTCATCATTAATCAAAAGTCTGAGAAGGGTACTTTCAATAATTATTTAAGAACGTTTAATAAGAAAAAGAGGGACAGAAACAAATAAGAGAGCCCCGATATTATCGGGCGATTAGCGCGAATCGGAGTGGAAAAGTTCTGACAACGATAATTTGTTCGTACTCGAGAAATTCTTGATGCCAACATTTCAGATCTCGCAAGTAGTAGAGTAGTAAGTAGAGTGAAATGGAGTAGTAAGGTTGGTGACTGAAGAGGAAGAAGAGGAGAATGGAAGAGAGATAAAGTAAAACGTCGGTAGGAGAGAGAGAGAGAGAGAGAGAGAGAATTCCTCTGTATCGGAAAACAATTGGAATGTTCGCACCTGCAGGCTAGTGTGTGCGAATTAGGCTATCCCCTTATCCCCTTATCACCTTATCCCCATGGCGAATCTCCAACATTGGCCTGTTTCGAGATTCGTGCCTCCTCTGACAAGGCGCAAACCTAATATCTGGGGCTTACCTGGCTAATTAAGGGCCAAGCCTAATGACCCCCAAACGATGCTCACGCCATAATCTGCCTCCTAATTGAAAATCAGCCCGTTCTCAGACGGATGAGTGTCGGAGGATTCGCGTGGAGGTTTCTCAAGAGATGCAATTTGCCCCTTCAACTGCACCTGCACTAGATGAACGTTACTAGCCGCAAACTAGCGGTACCCGCCGCCCGCCCTATTGGCCTCTTTCCCCGAATCTCTGATATTGCCTACTAATTATCCGCCGTCTTTGATCGTCTGCAAGATTAGACTAATTACGTTAAAAGTACACGTGATTTATAGCTCACCGCTGATGTTTACTTCAGTTACTTTGGCTGAAACGTGACTTTTTAACTCGACGCTTATTTTACCCACAATGTTAGCTAATTTCCCCTAATGAAATTTCCTAATATGTTTAAGTAATGCGACCCCTTTTACCAATATTACCAACATTACCAACATTACCAACATTTATCTCTCGAGCCTATGCACATGCGTAAAAAGTCCTCTTCCACCAGGCAATTTCGCGGCGGGAACTTTTGTGCTTGGTAATTGAGAGTAAAAGGAATATGCGCGCAAAGTAAATAAGACTCGCGTGTCCTCGTTAAGCAAATAGTTATTCACATTTGATTTGTTTATCCGGTTTCGCTCTGATTTAACGAGAAGGAAATAAAAGGCTATCTCTCTCCCTCTCTCCATCTCTCCTTTCACTTACCCTCTTATATGATAAAAATTGCACGTGAAACTGTTCGGCAAACGAAATGTTTTTTACCGATCAAGAACATCGATGATGAAGTTCGTTGGATGTATAGAGTATACGTTACTTCCGGAGCGCAAAACGAGGGCGGAATACGAAACGTCGAGGGTGTTACGAAAGTACTGTGGGAGTTCTCGACGTTTCGTGCGTTTCACGGTGGATTCCCGTGGGACAGAAAGTTCGCGAAGCATTCATTCCCTATGGGGCTGGAAAAGCAAAATGTTTTTGAGAGCGAGATAAGGTCGGCTGGAAGTGTACCACGAAAAATAAAAGCTGGAAGCAGGTTGGGGCCCTCGATGCTCTCGAACAGCCCGTTTTGGTCTACGTATGTTAATTCAACTTTTTCCTATCCCTCCATTCAACCTTATTTTCTTCGTATCTTTTTCAACTCCTTCTCACCTACTAGGCGCCACTATTCTTTATTGCGTTTCTACTTGAAAAACTAATTTTTTCACTCACGTTTCAGTGAGTTTGAATTTTTGGTCGTGAAGCGAAAACTTGGAAACGCTTAATCAAACTTCTTAATATCATCTACTTAGAACTTGGTTATGATTACTTCGATTGCAGAATTCTAACGAGTTTTATCAAGATCCACTTTATTTTCTGATAAAACCATTGCCTTTTAGATTTCGGCTAATATATCCCGATAGAGATTTCTATGTACGTGTGAGCTATGACAAACTTTCGTAAAACGCACACGCGCACACAATGCTTTTGCATTGTGCCCCAATGTTTTTCATCGACACGCGCTCTTGATTAAGAGGTATCTCTCGGAAAGTACTTCCGGTCAACGCCGCGTTATCCTGTAATTTGTACAAGAGATCACACAAGATGGATATACGTGCAATATTCGTGAGCCCCGCAAACCCCGTTAGGTAGCGCACTTCGGAAACGGTCTTCTTCCAACTCCGTTCGATGCTGTTTGTCTTCTTCGTTTGTACAGTATTCAAATAGAACGTTATTAGTATTGGACTTGGACCGCTGGAACAGATGTCGGGCTAGTTGATCCGACCCCCGTCGCACACGGTCTTTGCGAACTAGCACGTGCTGCTAATCTCTTAACCGAGTCTTAACTATTCAACCGCAATGATACGCGCCAACTCGACCCTCCCTCTCCTCGTCCGTTCGCGTTTCTCCCTATTGCTGCTCTTTCGCAACCCTGTCTTCGCGCGATCTATTTTTCTCAACAATTTTCTACGGATTCTATCTGAAAATTTTACTCCAGTCAGATTTGGCAGAAAACTTTCGAAACGCTCGAAACGCTCGAAACGTCGTTAATTCCAGAGCACTGTTGTAAAAGAATGTAGATGAAAAATATTGAACTTCCTCCTTCGGGCAGGTCACTTTTTTGACTAGTTTCCTGAAAGTATTCCTTCGGTGTGGACAGTGTTGTAAACTCATTTTAAAAAATTCCAGTGGTACGGAACAATTTCTACTAGGCCACTATTCGTCTGCATCATGGGGGGTTTTTTTCTCTTCTTTTTCTTAACGTCGCTGAATATTTAGAAAAAACTTTTCTTCTCACTCGTCTTAAGCTCTTATCGAAATTTTTCAAATTTAAACAGGTTCAAATCCAGATCGAAATACTTCTGATTTGCGATAATATCTAATAATTGACATTATCAAATACGGAGTGATAACATGTAAGACGACTCTTCGAGCGTGTACATATTTTTAAATAATTTCAATTATTTAGCCACACTCATTATTTATATATTATTCCGTAATATGATATTTCAAAATTCCATTATAAGGATTCACACACATAGATTGATTGATGAATTAATTTGCGTTGAATTTTGGTAGAGAATACTAGTAATTTAAGCCATCGTGAGCTATAAAATATTTAAAATGTTTACAGAAAGTGATATATTCGGCCCAAAAATCATTTCTCGCAGATTTAAAGTTTTACGTTTTTACATTCACGTGAATATTTTATTCCTTTTTTTTTTTAAATTTCTATCATTTAGATTACAATATTAAAAGTTGGTTAATTATACGTTCCTTCTTTAATATATCAGAGGATTAAAATAAATTTCGAGAGCACTCCCTCTTAAATGCAATGAATTATTTGTGCCCACGGCTACGAGTAAAATCGTAAAAACGATTTTTTACCATCAAAAACCAGCATTCCAAAAACTACCCAATCGATTTTCAAAAGACCAAAAGTGCTCTTCTTTTTCCTTTAAACCTTAAAAAATGTATTTCCGGGGAGCTCTTAATCGGGTGTTTAGTTTTTGGAATACTGACTCTTCAAGCGTGAAGTTAGCATTGCTTACCTGCAATATCGATTGTTTTAAGCGATTGTTATTTTATATATACATCGAATTTTCATTGCATTTAACGTAATTTCAGAGTCTCGTGAATTATTTGCAAAAAAATAAAGTTTAGTTTACATAACAACAAGAACATATATTTGATGGATTGTTATCACTGTGCCACGCTCAAAATATATATTTTCTGCTTCTCGATTCTCGAAACTTTATTTTTACACAGGAGGGATATTTACCGTTTGTAAGAGAGAAAAGGGCATTTCTCATAAAAAGAAATGAAAATAAAAGTTGGCTTGATTTCTCTACTATTTTCTCTTTTCATTACATTTTTCCATCTTTTTTCTCTTTTTATAGAAATATCTCTCTTGTGTCGCTCCATTCATCATTAATTTATTCTAATATTAAACATTTTAATTAACGTTTATATAATTCATAAACATTATTTGATTAATCGCTTGAAACAGAGTTCAGAAATCTTGATTAATTGTAACGATGAAAACGATAGAAACTTTGGAGCCTGATTACACAGCTTGTGGTTAAACTAATTACCGAATGAGGATAATTTTGATGGAATGTAAAATAAATTGTTCCGAAATAGGTATAGTGTAGTGCCATAATCCGTGGCTAGTCATCATCATGACTCCGCTGCTCCTTCCGTAATCTGTTTCTATCTCTCGTTCCGCGCGTATACCCTGAAAAAGGAGTCTCGTTTATTTAAAGTTTCCATCACACTATGCTCATTTAAGTATCTCGACTCAAGATCAATATTATTAGTTTATTTCTTATTTTTGTCAAAATAGGGGCGCTCTGAAATGAATCGGGGACTACACACAGTGGCATAAGAAGCACTTAAAAACTTGGTAGCAACGATAGCACTTTGAACATCTGCGTAGAGAAATAAATGCATAGGAAAAACGAAGGAGAACCTTTTTTACGCAGAGACCAGCTGGTTATTTCAAATGGTCGAGATGAGTAGTAGTGTTAGGTAGAGGGAACTTTTCGCCAACCAAACTTTGACAAAGGGCAAAAGGATGACGACACGGGAGAACAATGAATTCTCACCCTTTTCACGGAATAGCGAGAATTCTGCTTTTTAATGTAAATTCGATATTATATATCAGTCAGTTTTACACAATCAATCTCACACGTACATCGAACATGGAGGAAGAAGAATTTGCTTGGCAAATATAAAAGAAAGTTCGCTCATACGCATTTTGGAAAATTTGGAAAGTAGCACTCTTGATTATCGCGAGATTTGAAATAATAAATTTACGAATATTGGAAAATAAAGCATAATAGTTTAGTAGGTAGGTAGATGGATAGATAGATAGAGATCGGTGGATGGATGGATAGATAGATAGATAGATAGATAGATAGATAGACCGAGTTTGGATGCATTACATGAAACGCATATCGCGGATCGATTGTGTTTCAGGGTAGACAATGGGAAAAATGTATAAACGCAAAAAGGTAAACATTTTGGTAACAGTGAGTATAACGAACGGTCCAGCACAGCATACGTTGGCCAAGCAGACAGGTAGACAGATGGATAGTATGCACATAGAGATAGGGGATGGGAGGAGGAGGAGAGTGATAGAAAGGGGTAGAAAGCAATGATGGGAAGGGGGTTGGAAGCTTGTCAAGGTAAGCAAACAAGGCCATACAGTCAATCGCGTTGGCCGGGCACGTTGGGATGGCGGGAGGGAGGGAGGGGTAGCTGAGAAAGCGTGGGCGCGAACGCGAGCAAGCCATGATGTAAATTTGAATATAAATTCGTAGCCTAACGAACTTTGCGATCCCAGCGGGACAGGTGAGAGAAGGTCTGATCAACTCCTCTGTAATGCACATCCTAAACCGTGTAAGACGATAAACTCCGATGATTTTGGAGTCTCCCAAAGAAAGCCCGACAATGACGAAGGCTTGCCCCAAGAGCAACGGCTTCGGATAGGTAATGCAAATGGGAAAATCTGCATGAATGCAATTTCCGCTCATTTAGCAGTTCTCACAAAAGGCACAAAGGTATTTGCAATGAGATACGTGCAAATATATCTGAAAGTAAATTCAAAGACCTCGCAGAAAGGACCGCCGTTGTCGCCGCCGCCGTCGCCGTTGCTGCCACCGTCGCCGCCGCGTTTACTTTCGGAGCGCCGATGCGCAAAACGGAATTGAGGACTGCGAAAAGGGCGTCAATTATTAAGCCCGCGTAAAATGAGTTAATGCCGCTTTCCTACGGTGTGTTCACGGTTCTTTAACAACAAACAGAGTTCCGTTTAACGTTACATTCTGCAAAGGATTAAATTTTCTAGAAAGCTTTTCGTCTAGAAATATTCAATAACGATGAACCCATGCAATCGAGCAATCCCCCCATGCCTTTGAAATTATTTCTATAACAAGTTTTTACTCTTATCAAACTGCACCTTTGTTCGTCATGACCCATTTTCCCCTTTTACTTTACTTTACGTTCTCCTGCAATCTATATTGCCTCGGTGTTGATTCATCCAGTGTGTGTAATCCCTCTATTTCACATATATATTATATCCCGAATTTTAATCGAACAACAATACTTAGCTAAGGTAGGCACAGCGCAGTACAGCGTTTCTCCTACATATCGACTTGCTCTCCCTCTCTCTCTCTCTCTCTCTCTCTCTCTCTCTGTGCTTTTTCACAAATCAGTGACTGTCCGTCGAATGGAACGAAATCACGCTGCTGTTCAATTTCACGGGCCAAGGGTCTTCTCGTACGTGAAATTTTCGAGAAGCTTGCCTGCCTGCCACTGCATTTTTAGATGGCAAGATATTGCCCCGTTCGAATCATTAGACATTAGGCGATACATCGACGATAAACAAGCGATAAATTGGTGAACGCGAGAATCTATGGAAACTATCGTGAAATGTGAAAAATGTTAAACAAACGATTAAGATCGTTCGTCATAATAAACAATAAGTTATTAGTTTATCGGCAAGATAGGATTTTCTGGAATTTAACGGAATTCCATTCGATTCCACCAACCATGTAAAGCCTTGCTCCATATAATATATTCCCTATCGCATATATTAAGTAGCGGCGAATATGTTGCAATCCTGGCATCATGTTGTTGACCCACTTGAACCACTAGATTATCGACTTGATATTGATCCATTAATCACTGTACTGGCACTGCCACTGTACACTGTACACTGTACACTGTACACTGTACACTCTGTGTGTGTGTGTGTGTATATATGTGTGTGTTGTACATTCTCCGCAAGAACTCCGAAGGCAAACTTCAAGGGACATGCACGCTTCCCTACACATTATTTGGATACTTTCGTCCTAGATAGAATGAATTATGTTTCAAGTTAATTACATTATCCGATGTATACTGAGAAACTTTCAGTGATCTTTGTTACGCAAAGCTAATTTTCTATGGTATTATTCTTTAGTATTGTAAAACGACGTGGGGCACGAGGGCAGGCACATCGATGCTTGCAAAGATAAATTCTATGATCAAACTTAAACGCGCCATTATGATTAGTTAGGATTTTTGAATACGCAATAATTTCCATTTTCTATCTAGCTCTCCGTGTCTGGGAAGCGTAATTTCGCGGGAGCAGACTCGATTCTGCATAATATTTACTGAGATATCACAGCATAACTTTTAAGCCTTCGCACAGACGCACGCGGCTGCATACGAGGTTTAATTATTACCTATGTCTCAAGCACAAATAAGCCGCGAGGCATGAACATTTCCCTGATAGTCCTATGGTAACAGCAAAATTACACTACAAATGAGAGAACTTAACGGACGCGGACATTTAACGAGTTTTTATATGTTTTTAAGAATTGCTATTCTTTTTCGCTTTTTCTTAAATCATTTTTTTATACCATTAAATCTCCTTTCTTATTCAGGCACTGGCATTTCTTTTTTATTAACTCTCGGTATTATAATCGATGCCTCTTTATCATTTATGGATAGCCGTAAATTTTCATGTTGCTGCTCAAACAATATATCGATAATAAATAATAGTAATACCAAATATGGAAATTAGCGTGTATACCTCGTCTATCGTGTGAGCATTGATTAGTTTCGATAATACATTGCGTATTAGGGAAAATTTATAGGGGTGCGTATAAAAAGTTTAATGATTCATAGATGTATGGGGTTTTTAATGCGAGATTCACAGTGAAAATTTATTTTATTCTTTTTTCTATTTAGAAGCTTTCATTATATTATTGCAGAAACTTAAAAGTAACACCAAGTTACCAACACTTGACCGACTCTAGTCCGAGATAGGAGGAGGTTCCATTTTCGAGAGATCCGTTCACAAGCAACGTTCGATCAGGACAGATTGAAGCTTGGAAGCAGATAGAAGGAAATGGCAGGGAGTGGTAAAGTTTTATTCCTTGAGTAGGTAAATACTTTTCGGGATAAACTAACTTAATGCGAGAAACGTACAGTCGATCTTGAAAGTAAGAATTCTCGATGACCTTTGCCCGAGGGAGGAAAACTTTCTATAGAAAATTGATTTTTCTACAAGTTTGCTTGGTTTCGACGATAACTTTTCATTATTTTCTTTTAAAGTGAAATTTATTAAAAGCAAATCATTTACGATATACGAGTAATAATTACATTATTCATATTTCTCTCTCTCTCTCTCTCTCTCTCTCTCTCTCCCTCGCTGTAATGCTGTAATGGCATTAGTCAAAAATATCCCTTATAATTTGAAAATCAAGTACTACAGGGAAAAGTGGTAAAGGGATTTTCTACTTGATTTTATCTCAAAAGGTATACCATAATGGCTAATGGGTTAGTTTTAAATATCGTTACATCAATATAGAATTTCCATTAAAATTCACTTATATTTTAAGTTACTTTCAATTCGTTCATCAGGTATGTTTGTGAGATGAGTTTTAAAAGCTTTTATCAAATAAACAAAACTAGCCATTGAATAGTTTCAGAAATCAAATAATCCGTCAGAGAGTTCGTGATATTCGTCGATAGATCAAGTAGCTTGATCTAAAAATGGTGTGCCTGATGCTGGTCTATCGATGTACAGTAGTATGATGTCTAAATGCCTTTCTGATTTTGATCTTAATTGACGCTCAGGTTTATAGCTGCATAACGATGCCCAATTTGCAATCCGCCAAGACTTCGTGCTAGACTTTTGGCGTGCTAGAGAGAGAAATTGTTTAAGTAATTACTGCTAGAATCTCTCTGGGGTTATCGAACTAAAATTACGCCGATAATATCCGATGTGAAAGTTAATCATTTTCCCAAATGATGAAATTCTTCTTCTGATAAAAATGCTTTTCAATTATTTACAATTGCTCGATGATGCTTATATCACGCTTTCAATTGTTTTAATGGAATTTTACTTTATACCCCGCTACTCGCGTACACTTTATCATAGCGCTCTATAATCTCTCACTCGTACGCGCATATACCATAGGTACAATATACTATCTATCGAAAGATTTCTCTGATCTCTATCGCGTTAACAGGTTCATGAACATCATCTATTGACACATTAGGTAGACGGATAGATAGTAGGCAGTCATTGCGATAATCATCGGCGCTATCAATTGCGTCAGTAGTATAGCCAATAGTCGGAGAACCGGTGGTTCTATCAACCGTATTGCCGTAAAAAATCATAGTTGCAGAAATACTGCTCGGGATCGTAGACTACTTCCTTTCCAACAATAAAGTTTAAAGCTAAGAACGTTAATTGGAAAGTGGGTAAGAAATAACTTCTCTTTCAGTTTCTGTTGGCTCTCCTCTCTCTTTCATCCCCTGTAGCTTTACTCGTCTATCAGGCTGCTAACCCTCTGCGCAGTATCTGTCGAGGAAGTATTTGCAGGCGACTATACAGAAACCCAATTTAGTCTGCGGTCGACTAATCCTATCCTCCTACATACCATCAGTCGATAGCTCGCGGCTCACCCTTTCTCACATTCTCTATCTCGTCCTCGTTTCCTCATTCACTCCGTTCAATTACAAAAATCCCGAAGAATCGCCTAGAACTATACGACTGTAGCGAAACAAAGGGAAGTATTCCCTTTTCACTATTACACTATTGCCTTATAGCAAATGTGTTTTTTCCCCAAACGAATCCCCCTTCATTGAAAAGGACTATGTACTTTCTCTTGAGTTCTTTTTTTTTTTTTAGAAAAGTAATTTCTTTATACGACATGCTCCTATATAACCACCGTGTATTACAATTGCATGATAATACGATAGTTGTGAAAATCAATCGGATATCTTTGTTCAATGCTCAGCGTGTAGATACATACGTTCACGCGTATACACGCGTGAATGTGTTATAATTTTAGCGTGGAGGCTTTATATTCGTTTTTCATTTACTGATATACAAATTTTACACAGAAGCTACTCGTTTCGTTTTGTTAAAATAGCCACTGCTCTCTCCACTTACTAATATTTCAAGCCCAGGGGTATTCTCTTCCAGCATGTTTTGACCTTTAGCCGTCCAGCTGTCCATTAACAAATGAGATTCGTTACGAGCATTATAGTGCGCGCTGTGTAATAAAATATGCCCTTTATTTTCACATCTTACAAATCGTATAAAACGCTAACTGTGAGATTGCCTAATTCTGTAAATTTTTCTCTCCTTTGAGCATTCTTTAGGCAGAATAACGGCTGTAAATACTTTGGAGAAACTTGCGAGTGCGAGTGCGAGTACTTGGACAAATTATTTTCTTACCTTTCAACATTATTCACTGGTCACTGTACTTTTAATAGCATAACTATGTTTTTGACGGGGCTCACCGCTTCTTCGGGTGAAGAAGAAACGTTCATAAAACGTACTCACGTGAGACCTTATGTGCTCTTATCGACGTAAGAACTGCAACAGATGGGCAGCTGGTATTCAATAACACTGTATGTACTGTAGAGAGAGAGAGAGAGTAGAGAGTCCAGTGAGTCGATTGTGTAAGTTCCCGTGAAATCTTTCATCCGAAAATCGATTCCGTATGATTGGCGCAAAACCTGAAGGAAGATGCCGTCGTTTATATCGAAGACAAAAATTTCTGTTGCTTCACATTGAAAGTTTTACAATAATTTAACACTGATCGGATAATACGAAAATCGAAATGAGTAATTAAATCATCCTCTCTCTCTTTGGAGTTGTATTCTCTAGATATTAGATGCAAGCTGTAAGCTTTACAGCTGATAAAATTTTAATCGTAACAAAATCATTGATTACACATTCGCGATGAAAAAAAAGAGAGAAAAAAAAGAAAAAAGATTCTTCATTTCAAATGCGAATATATCATGAACAGTCAATGCTTATGCTCAGAGGGATTTGAATCCAATTGTATCGATGTGATCGCAATCCATCCATGCTTCAACAACAGTAACGTAATCTGAACGAATAAACATGAGGCGGTACGTAGCTCATGGTTTTCAGTCAACTTTACATAATACGATATTATCGAAAAATAGCAATTACCTGAATTCGCAGCGAAGTATAAAATAATCAGTATTGCAAAATCATAATATCGATATAATGATGTACAGCACTTACGAGAGTGAATGATCCAGTGAAATTGGCAAAATTTTCACGTGAATCTTTTTTAAAAGAGGTTTTTTTTTTTTATATTTCAAGCACGACATTTGCAAGGAGTTATTTTGGTACACCGTCAACAGAGAAAAAAGCTTCTTCCCGGTTTTTGTATTTTGTAGCGCGGTGCTCTTTATGTTTGAACTCAAGACATGATCGAAGCTGTCACTAGTGGAGGAGGTCGAATGTCGCTTTAGCACGGCACCGATTCACGATTCACTTAGCAGATTAAAACCAACCGAGAGTTGCGGTCGAGGAGTCTCTAAGCTGTGCAAGTGTAACCGTTCTCGATTGAAAGATTTTTTATTCTCACCTAGCTGCAATCCAGTGAAAAAAATATTACTGCGATTCTTCTTCGGTATACATTTCTTCCTTGAATATTTGAGTGCTTGGTGTATCGTGCTTGAATACAACCGAGTTTTGGATTTGCGCGATTGCTCGAAAGCTGAGTAGAAAGCTGACATTTTTAGCGTACGCTCATGTGATAATGTAGGAGAATGCGTGGAATGTTGGAGGGTTCGAGGAATTTGATGTACCTAGCCGGTGTTACCTAGTCCAAAACATCAATAATATGTTCTGCATATATATGTATATGCTTATACGTGTCTACGTATACGCGCACCTTTATACGTGTACATGCGACGTATCTATACGGAGAGATAGAACTTGCCTCCAATGGCAGATATTGCTTCCAGTTTCGATTGTGCAGATCCACAGGTTTGTCTGTCATCAAGTTACATTAAGAGATCACTCTGTTTATATTCATAGACTTTCAGAATGTGCAACGAAGATTTTTCTGAAAAAATATGGTTAAAAGCTTACGTTGGATCGCTAATTATTTCTGCTTGGATAGTCCATAGAAAGTACTTTATGACTTATGATTGGTACGTTGGTGGGGTGCTAATAAGACAGTCCCTCTTCCGTTTCCCAAAATATGTAAGAAATATTTTCCAATATATTTTCATAGGAGAGAGAGAGAGAGAGCTCTACGATGGCTAAAGATTATGCAAGACTATGAATCTACCACAATCTAGAATCCAAGGAGATGTATATATATAGTCGTCATATCCATTCTTCAACCGTCGAACTGAAGAACCAATAGAAGAAAATAGTACAGTACGTCCCGCGAAACATCTCGCCATTCGTCTCTCCACACAGCTTGAGTTCTCTAGGTAGTAGGAATAACTCTGTTGCACATTTCTTCCATTTTGTTTTCTCCCTCACCACTTTTTCTTCTGCAGCCGCGCCCCTCTTCCTCTTCCTTTTCCACTTCTTCCTTGTACCATTCGGCTCTCGTTCCCAAGTTTCGACACAATGTCCTTTGAATTCGCACCGTCCGACAAAGAAGGTACGCGAAAGGAGAGTGTAATCTAAAGTTCGAACTCTCGATTAAGTAGAGGAGGGAGGGAGGTGGGAGAAGGGAGGATGGGGCGAGGAAGATTTGAGATAGGTTGAGGTAGGTTCGCGAGAAGAGGATGAGCTAGGTGGTGGGACTGCCAGGGATGTTAGAGACACGAACATGGTAGTACCACACCATCGTCATCCCTTCCACCAGATGCGAGCAAAATGAGTTATTCGAATACATATCTATTTTCTGTAGTGACCTGCTACATTATCGCCATTATAACCGTTATTATCCTTGCTAACTAAGTAGCCTTTTAAACCTTTTCCGGCTGCTGCTCGGGAATCTCGTAAGAATTTATCGGCTAAGATAGGGGATACCAGAAGCCGAATGAACGTTCTCAGGCAAAAAATAAGGAATAAGATAAAGCTGCTGTGCCCGCCCCTCCTACCTATCTTATTTCGAAAAGGTATTTCCGAGGCTTTCTCCACGGTATACTCGCAAATGCGATCCAGCATGGAAGTTAGAATTGCATGCTTTGTATACTGGCACGCTTCTCTGATCCAGCAGCCCTGCTAGGGAAGTAAACTTGCACTGCGCAGCCAGACACTCGGTGCATGGATTACGAGAATGGGACGAGTATTTAACGCCATTCACGCGCAAAGCGTCTCTCTCTCTCTCTCTCTCTCTCTCTCTCTCTCTCTCTCTCTCTCTCTGCGTGTTCTCCCATAGCGCTGGGGCTCTCATGTTCGACGCAGATCAAAGAATAAATTCGATCTGGTACTGGCGACTGTATCAAGTGTTGCGCTGCACTGTGTGCAATGCTTCCTATGAATTCCATTGACATGTTAGTTTTTTTGATAGCCGCGCACATGCGTTATTCATCGCTTTCGTGTAATTGAAACCATATATACCATGGCAAATAATAAAGCTGTAAAACAAATAACAACTTTTTTATTGCAGTGATATCAGTGCTAATTGTAAGCCATAAAGCAATTCTGGTTATGTGTTTTGGAGTTTGCACGGTATATTATTGCTTTTATATTTCAGCATTTACTAGCAAAGATTTATTAATTCTCTCTCTCTTTCTCTCTGTCAAGAAATACTTTATTGTTAAACCTATATTAAATAAATCCATAAGCTTGGAAATGTGTCACATATCGATCTTGTAATTCATACGTGTGTGTGTCTGTCAAAATAAACTTAAACAGATCCCGTTTCCTTTTTACTCCTTCAAGGACTCTGAAAACTTGCCGCCGCTGCTGCTTGATGTTATTTTTTCAATTCTTCAATTTCTGCAAAAGTAAAACCACTAAATGATGAAAAGTAAGGAAAATATTGATTGAACTTTATAGCGTAAAGTGGGGTTTTCTTATTACTAGTTTATCGAGAAAATGGCATGACTGAGTGACCCGCCTTAATCTATTAAAACGGTATTCCCAATAAGAAATCCCATAGTATTCTTGCACAGTACTCGAGAATATCGTTCGATACAGATTTGCTTTATTCGCTTTTAATCTCATCAAATACCTGATAACGAGTTGGAGACCTTTGTCATAAAACGTTTTTTATTACTTTAGAAAAGAGTAATCAAATCAAATCTCGGTAGTTTTCAGGAAATTGATTCGAATACTTAAGTTTATTTGCGAATAATGCAGGAATAAATTGATTTTTAAATTTAAGTTTATTATCGAAGAGAGAGAGAGAGAGAGAGAGAGAGAGAGAGGGATTTTGGTAAATTTATTCTACGATAGTCTCCAGCTATTTATTTACTTGTATTAATGCTGTTTCTATATTTGAATAAACTTGAACGACGGATACTGATTTATCTAAACGTTTTAACTCTTATAAAAGCTTTGATCTCTATTTATCTGGCTTTATAAGCATTTAGGGAAAGCCATGGTCAATGGATGTGGTTTATCAGAAAAAGTGTCGTAACTCTAATGATAAATCGTAGTTTAGAAGCGTGCGAGATGTTCGAAAATATATAGGGTGGAGGGTGACGCGTCGATGAATGCTTATTTGCATTTGTGCGACGGTTTCTGCAGCGCGCAACATGCTCAACCTCCTCGGTCGCTCGGCTGTGAAAATGAGGGAGCGGCCAAGCGATTGTTTGTATATCCATAACCCAACAGGACGTTCCGCGCTGGGATTTCTCAGGAATGTTGGCGTGGTAGTAGTGCAAAGTGTGCAAAGCGGCCGTCCTAGCGGGAGACAGGTAATTCGGCCGAGAATGGAGGGCGTATTTGGGTCGCGTGATAACAGTAATCCAAGTCTTCGAAATGCCGAATAATTTCTCTTGGATCTTATGCAACTTTGCACATGGTTAGAGTCGATTCCGCAGTTACAACCGCACCCGCAGCCGTAGCCATAGCCGGAGCCGCAGCCGCAGCAGCAGCAGTAGCAATAGCAGCTTCTCTCCGACACCGCTTCCAATTCCAATTGGCGAAGAAGAGAATGCACGTAAGCTTGTCGGTTAACGCTTAACTTTGCAGCCAGTTATATCAGTTACCAGCTCTTCCGGAATAAAGCCACATTCTGATATCACTAAGTAATGTGCTTCAGAAAGTATTCCGATGTATGTCACACCTATCACCCGCGTTATCGGTTCATTTGTTTACTGAAAGTATCCTTGTCCTTCCATAATAACTGTCTTTGTCAATTTTTTACAAACTTTTCTTAAAATGCTACTCGCGAAGAATGTTCATCTATTTTTTTCATCGTATCATGGAAACTCACCATATCCAATATTGTTAACGCTTAACTGACAGAAAACGAGAAATTTCCATTTCAAACACCTGCACAATTTATCGATAATTGCGTAGTAATGTTTCTTTTTTTGCATCATAATAGTCGAATGGGATTTGTTTCGTTGGAAAATGTTAGCGTTTCTACTCGATATTGATGGTAGTGGTGGTGGTGGTGGTGGTGGCACAAAGGTGGCCAATGGTATCCAGTATCCCTCTTTAAATTATTCTCCTTTTAAAAATAAACTTACTTTTACGCTCTTTAATAGCGAAGTTTAACACTTTAAGAAGTTTCGAATTGTCTAATATTGCGACTAATCTCCGGGCAATTAAATTAGTCGCGTTACATCGCTTGTTACGTATAATGTTCTAATATTAGGCTGTTATCATTGTTAGAGATCTCTATTTGATTTAACGTTACGAAGATTAGGCATGCACTTAACTAGTGTACTGATCGTGCTGATAAAACCGATCGTTAAAGAATATTTTCCGCTTTGCCGGAAATATCAAACTCTGTTTCACTATCATAGCTATCAGGCGGATATCGTGAAACGCACACGCGCACGCGCGCACACACACACACACACACACACACACACACACACACACACACACACACACACACACACACACACACTTTGAAAGGGAACGCAGTTGTTGCTCTATTAATGTAGACGCTCATTGAAAGAAATAGTCTTCGATTAAACTAATAGAAAAAGAGGGAGAGAGATTGCTTGGCATCGACTACTTGATGGGATGGTTAGAAAATGAAAAACAGCTTTCGCTCTTTTTGAGCATCAAGTAAGCGAAATGCAAGAATTTCAGGCTAACGCCGGAGGAGGAACGGTGTAAAATATTTGAGCAAAGTGAAAGGAAAGCGGGAATAAAAAAGCCAAGACTAAAACCATCGCGCGTTGTGGTTCATATACGTGTAAAAGTATAACTCTCCGTCAGAGAGGATCTCTAAGCGTGAACCTGTATTGCACGCGTCAGTAGTTCCGAGGGCGATTATTCGATTAAACACATTCGGCTAATCGGCTATGCCGTGGAGAATCGCTTCTACCTGCTAAAATTGGGTTTGTCATTGGTATATATGTATGTATGCGCGTGTATATTTACGGGCCTTGCCACTTCGGGCCGAGGTCATTTCACTAATGCTTATAATTAATTGGCGAACTAGTGTCAAGTGATGAGCGGCAATAGCTGAATAATGTCAGCGAGTAACGAACATTTTTCATTCCTCGTTCATCGGCTATCGAACAGTTTGGACAGTCATGCATAGAACGCATCATACGCAAAAATATTAAGAGAATATCGTATGATCGAGAGAGAGAGAGAGAGAGAGAGAGAGAGAGAGTGCTCTTTATGGTTTTTGTTAACGTTTCACATTATGCTACTTCCAATTACTTCTAATTGGTTATTCATAACAGTGTGTACACTTTGCGAAGCGACGAGAGCTGCTACCTAGACTCTACTACTATCTGCTGTTTGTTGTTTGCTGTCTGCTGTCTGCCGTCTGCTGTCTGCTATGTGCTATCCGCTGTCTTTTAGTAAATTTTTCTATTTATCGACCGCAGGGATCTAGAAGAATTCATTAAAATTTCAAAAGACTTGAAAAAACTTCTCCTACGTGGTAATTAAGTAGTGACATTGATGTGGTAGAGAGGAAGCTTCGATGACTTAACGCGTAGTGATTATTCAGGATCGAAGTAGGATAATGCAGCTTTATTTATTGCAAGAGCAACTGCATTCTCGATGATTATTTAAGATTCGTAAGTAATGCAAAATTCAGTATTAAGTTGATTTCCCTTAGGAAGCCATTAACAGCATAAAGCTATACATCATAAATGTACGGGGACCAGGGGCACAGTGGGTCAATCTCATCATGTTTCACAAGCTTCAGCTAAATTTATGTAGAGCCTTAAGCTCATACCTAAATATCCGCAATAGGAAACTTTAAGGCACGTGCGTCTAACTAAAATTAATACGGCCTCGAAGCATTCAGAGGTAATCACGCATGATTTTTCCTTCATTTATATCTATGAAAAATAAAAGTAGAGCTTGGCTCGTCGTATGGAACAATTTCCAGGACCTTTGTACCTTCCCTCTAACAAAGTACGAAAGTACATCACTTTATCTGCATCGAGGGAAGCTACGTGCACGCAAATAAACGGATAAATGAAAGGGAAAACACGCACGAACTTAAAATTCATTTTAGTCCTTTAATAGAATAATTCTTATAGATCGACGACTCGAGAATAGACTCGTGGAATCCAAAATGGTTACGCCAGGCCAGCAGTAATTGCAGTCAATTTCCGAGCCTATACGTTTCTTTCTCTTTTTTATTGAATTCCTAAGAAAAAGTAATAAGCCGTAATATAAATCAAGCAAAGAAAGATCGGAGGTATAAGGGGGAAGGATAAAGGATAAAGGTTTGACGTGTGATCATCAGTCGTTGCTGAGGTTTTAGCAATAATCACCTATCAACAAAACGAAAAGCTTTGATCGCGGATCATCAGTTATCTATCAATTACAGCCTCCATATTGTGGTAATTGCGTATGACAATGATTTATCAATTCCCATCCATGCGTACGTATAGAAAATTTAATATAATAATAAACTTTTTGGCTTACAACGAGGGAGGGGAGCAGCTCCAAAACGCAACAAATATTTTCTTCAAAAACTATAGAAGCTATGGGGGAACGAGTCTCGAGGGAGGCGCATTACGTAATAGCGTTTTGTACACGATGGACGATTATTTTTTAATTATAATGGTACAATGATGTTTATTGCTTGAGAACGAGCGAAGAGAGGGAACTCGATCACAATCGTGTGATTAGAAAGAAACGATAAAGAGGAGCGGGTGGAAGAAAGGGTGAAACGGTAGAGATAGAAGCAGAGGGTTGGTCCGTGTGCGGTGGTCTCTTTGGAAGAATCGAGCGTGCGCGTGTGTGTGTACGTGCGATGCTTATCGATTGCGGACAATCAGTAACCATTTAATTACCGCGTTTTCATATCATGGTAATTGTGTATGATTTTGCGCAATTTCTCAAACGAGTGAATGTTCGAGCATCCGTTAACATTTTTCCCGGTATACGCGGTAATTATTGCATAAAAAACACATCCCTCGGCAAATGTAATTGTATCACAGACTCGGTGGCTTTTCAAGTAAAATCTAAATGCCACTTTTATTACTGATAACAATTGAATTTAGTGCGCGCGCGTGCGCGCAGTAACGAAGCATTACGCGCAAAACGTTTCGGCGATTTCCGTGGCTATTTTATCGAAGGCAAAATTGTTGGAGAAGAAGAAGGCGAAAAAAAAAATAAAAAAAAAAAAAAAAAAAGAGAAAGGAGGGAGAGAGAGAACGTGAATAGCCATACCACGTGGTCGGTTGGCGTTGCTCTGGCATATACGTTAAAACCTGCTCCGCGTTTGTTGAGTTATGCGTGTGTACATGCAATACATGTTGGTACACACACACACACACACACACACACACACATACCGCTAAAGTGGATTACATATTGCTGTCCTAGCTCGCGCACAGGCTGTACACTCGGCCTTACTGGCCTTCCAAGTAAATCGAATCAGCGCTAACCTGAACGAAATTACCCCCTCGTCTCTGGCAATCTCTGCACGTGAGTGCACACCCTACGCTGACACGTATGGGGAAAATGGATGACGCATTTACACGTTTCTTCTCGATGTGAACAGCAAATTGACGCGCAGCTTCTTTCATCAAAGTCTCTTTAAAACTTTGTCATTATCGAAAATAATTAGTCGCTTTCAAACAATTGATTTGTCAGTTGTTTCGATACACGGTCGGGGAGCCCTCGTATGCAAGGAAAACCTCTAAATTGAGCGTGACGTTATCTACGCTAAGTATACGAGAGATAGTTGTCCGACACGACAGTAGGGTGCTGTTTAAAATTTCAAATATCAACGGATAGACGCAAAGCAACGTAGGAGGATGGCATACAACGTATATCCGAAGGGAAAGTTTCGCGGGTTTGCGTGTTCCATTACTTTCGCTTCTCGCTATACTCTCTCGTCGAGGTAAGGCGATGTTTTCTCGTTTTCCTTCTGATTTTGAAAGTACGGATGGTGGATCTCCCGAAATCCTGAGGTTGGAGGGTCAGAAGAGGGATTTGCCAAAGATTTCGTCAATTTCCTTCCCCCTCGTGGTCCTCGTAGTCGCATACTCTCGTGGTTCACTTATTAATTGGCGTTGAATGATCCAATTAAAATTTGCACAAAAGCATTTTACCTGTTCCGCGTGTGGAAGGACGATCGATATGAACATGGTTTACTGCTAAAATGGATTACACGTTCTTGCCATGGCATGCGCCGGATATACTTGGTCCTCGCTGACCTTCCAGGTAAATGGAATTAGCAGCGACCATCCGAACGAAGTTAAGCCATCGTCTCCACCAATCGCCACTGCGTGCACGCGTTGTGCTAGAGAATTACAAGAGCGCGCGGCCCGCACACGCGAAGCATGCAAATGAGAATATAAACTGTGTGTAGGCTACGGACGTTTGCCTGGTACTGCACAATTCGACGACCCCCCCCCCCCCCTCCCCTCCAGTATTCAGCAGGGCGGTAACGTTCAATGTGGCCAATATTCCACTCGGCAGTACTTAACGGCTTAACACAGTCGTATTCAATATAGATAGTAATTGGCGTACACGCCAATATCGGACGCGGCCCCCGTAAAGCGTTCAATTAAATCCCGTGCCGCGTCTCGATAGTTTAGTTTACAATATTTCTCATATTCAAGAATTTCTCCGGAGCAAAGCAGCAAACTTTATTCAAGTAATATTACACATTTTAAACTTGCATATTAAGATTGCACATAAGGAACTATAGTAATAGCCATAAAGGTTTAGTGTTCCTGCACGGAGAGAAGAGGCATCCAAGATAGTTAAAACTTAACGAGCATACGGCTGGGCTTGTTCTCTCGCTCTCGGATAGAGCTTTGCGCGAATTCTTATAAATTGAAAATTAAAAAACCGAAGGAAAATTAGACTCTCTCTCTCTCCAACATTAAAAAAAAAAAAAAAAAAAGTGTTGGTTAGACGACGGCAAATAGGCGAATAGAGCTCGATCGATAGGTAAGGTAGGCAAGGGACGCGTATAATAGGATATTAGTCGATTTTATAGCTTGGGCCAGATATCTTATTCAAAAGGATTCGACGTAAGCGAGATGCTGCTCGTGACGTAGCTCGTAAATTCTAAGCAGCTTAGACGCCCGTGCGCAATTCAATCCCGCGCTTCCTTCTATTCCCACGGGTTCTCGCTATGCAGTTACACGCTGTTGTCTATGCGATCCTCGTGCCGAAAGTTAGCGATATCACCACCACCCCCTCTCTCTTCTCTCTTCTACCACTGTGCGTGCTTTCTATACACGCATTGGACACACACACACACACACACACATACACACGTTAATATTTATGCTATGATCGTCTGTGATAACACAAGGACTTATCGGCTGACAAAAAACAGCTGACAAAACCTTCCCCCGAACGCGATAGGAAATATCAATGCGAAACAAGGAACTTGAAACTCGACATTTTCCCCCGGAAAGTTTCGTTCACTCGTGGGGAATAAATGGAGCGGCGGTTTGCTGCTGGCCGCCCCCCGGACCAAAGGGAAGAAGATACAGTTCTGATTTTGCGATTATATTTTCTCTTCGTGCTTTCCACTGCCACACAGTTGAAGCAACTAGTAGTAGTAATCAGCCATTTACAAAATCTAGATACGATCTCTTAAATTTCGTTTGACTCTGCGTTTGTCCAAGAGACAAATCAAAAATTTACGCATCTCTCTACAATAGAGAGAGTAGGTAGAATAGAGTTTTGCAGAAAAAGTCTCTGGAAAAGTATCGAGAGTGAGAGAGAGCGGGAGGGAGAGCTTTTTGAATTTGTTGTTTCGCAAAGTTATCGTGGTTAGGTGTCGCGTCGTCCGCCTCTCTGACTCATTATGCGGCTGTAATTAGGACGGCGCCCAGAAAGCACTCACCGAGCATGAAGTGGAAAGAGGATGAGATGGAACACGATATTAGTTCATTTTCGTGTCTTAATGTCGCTACACGAGTAGTACGTGTTTATGAGCGTATATTTACGAGTGTACACTACTCTCGACGTTCCGTCTCTACCGTCTCATTTTCCAGTTTCTATTCACATATTAAACTTTTAAGTATCGACTGGTAGAGGCTAACGGCATTAACGAATCTATCGTATTACCAAGTTCATGTTAATATAGTCAATGAATGGCCAATTTGATAATATCCATCAATAGCTTATGATAAAGGGTATTTCAGAGGGTTTGACTCTGTGTGCCACATTGATAATTTACATAGTTAGAATCCATAATGGGACTAACGGTAATTAGACGTGATTATGGAATTCCTGACTTATTAATTTCTTATAATAATCGGAGTAATGATAGATTTTAAGCGAATAAGCGTTAATTCCGACTGAAAGAACTCATTTTAAGCTCAAAGATACCGCCTCGCGAGATATTGCATCAAAATTTTACAAATATTTATATCAGTTCTTTCCCCGGTCCAATTTCTTCTTTCTTCTTTCTTCGTTTATCATCGTGTGTATGGATAATGAGTGAAATCAGCTTACCTTTATTACTATTATCATTATTATTGTTATTATTATTAATATTATTATAATTAACAAAAAGCACGAAAAATTTTTATTTTACCGCAACAAGCTCGTAATCTAACTTGCTATTCCCCCAAACAACTCTCTCTTCGCCCAAAGAATTAATTCAACTTTATATGGGAATGAGGGCGAGGAAAAAGGGAGAGAGATTTTGTGAAAAGAATATTTTTAAAATTAAGTGAACGATGTCAATTTAATGATGAAAGAAACGAAGGTGTACGTATCTCCTAGGATAAATAGGAATTATTAGGTATTCGTACTCGTCTACCACCACCACCACCACCACCGCTTCACCGCCCACCACTTTTAATTTAATATTATGCATCTACATACATAATGTGTGTAATACAAATTCCTTTCTCAACGATACCGCGATACGTACACTTATTTTTTTGATAAAATAAAGAAAAGAAAGAGTAGTGGTTGTTGCGTAAAATGAAATACAATAAATTTCTCATTGTTCGTTGCGAATAAAAGGAATTCGTAAACATTTAAGAAGCTCTAGAGTATACCTGCATTATGCAACACTGAAACTATCTGATTTATAGCTGGAGCATTTGGAACGGTAGGAAAATGATGATCCTTTTTGCTCTCAAGTTCCTGTGCAGAGTTGAATTCTGTTTTTCAACGGAACCGAAACCACAGTCTCGATTTCAGATCGAACGGCCTTATACCAATCGGCCGCCAACTTGCGACTTTTAATTGGATTACAATTCCATTTTCACCAAAGTCAGCTTAAGCACGATAGGTCTCTCACACCCCCTAACCTACCTACCTACCTACCTACCTACCTCTCTTCCATAGCGCCGCGCTTCCTACATCGTTGCTATTGGAACATTGATCCGCTCGACTTTAGTTAGTAATTGTAATTAGAATTTCGTGAATTTTCGGTCGACCAGGACTTTTGCCTTGGTATTCGCATAAATGTAAAATTTCCGTATTATTGTTTTAGAGAAATTCCGTTTAACTCCTCCGAGAAAAAGACATTGAATCCAATGGAAAATTCTATGGATACTTTTTCTCCCTTTCCTCCTACGTTCATGTTCTTTTTATTGAAAAGACATAAAAGACTTTAAGACTTTATGCTTTCACTTGTTTCCGAATTTTATTTTACTTTATTTTATTTTCTGGTTTTGCGTATCTCTTCGTGCCTGCACCCCCCCCCCCCTAACCCCTTCCCTCTTTTATCCATGTTCTAACTTTTTTCGCATGTACAAATGCGCGTACGTATCACGCTAAAGACGTTTATCCAAAAGTTTTAACTTGGCTAATTTATGTAAGAGTTATATTTAGCGTTAAATCGTCGTAAATTTTTCGGGATTGTAGTTCTGGCAAGTGGTACTGCAATCACCTCTGATGCGATCATCTTCCCATCAGCTCCCATCTGTGGATTTTATCGGTGCACCGCCGGGGGCGTCTATTGTCCCGGTTGAGCTGATTGTAGCTGTTAACACGGCTTTCAGTCACACGTCAATTGCATCTTGCGGCGCAGCTATTAAGCTCGCCAAGTAACAACTTGACTTTTCATCCAATCGGAACTTTGAGAGAAAAATTATAGAGACGGAAAATATACGAAAATATCCACATACGTATTATATGTATTATATTTAAATGAGATTAAAATAGAAGGTTCATGGCAGTTTTACTCGACGAAGCTTTTTGCGATGGGATAGAGTTGTGCGATAAATTGCAAGTTTCTTGAGAAAGGGGGGAGATGGGTAAAAACGGAGCGGTAGGTGCGTTTGAAGGTCTCGGTCGGATTTGAAACATGGCCGGAGGTCCGAGTCAAACTGGGAGACTGGATGTGAATTCTTCCACAGCGGGGTTCTATCGTTCTCTAATCCCGTTGGGTGAGCTACGGGCTGACTATAGCCCAAGGGGTGACCCACGCGAGACTGCGAGAGGAGGAGGAGGAGGAGGAAGAAGGGACGTCGAGGATGGTTGACTCGGTTCCCCCTGTGCAGTACCCCTGAGGATATGCGCTCTCGAGTGAGAGTGAGCTTCTCAAGCGAAGGACAGAGATAAAAAGTGAATGGGGTTGGAATAAGGGGTGGAAGAGGGAAGTGAGAGATTGAGAGAAAGGAATAGATGGCGGTGGTGTGGTGTGGTGTGGTGGTCAAGGGGAAGTTGGCAAAAGCACAGGGGGAGACGAGGTGACGTGGTATGGGAGAAAACCCTCAAGTAAACAAAAGAGGAAATGGGGTAAATAAAAGCAACCGCGGCGTCCGTGTCCGCACCCCCACCCCCGCCAAGGAGGACGAGATTGTGGCTAGAAGAAGTGCACGTGCTCCAGTGGATGTGCATGTAGAAACTCTTAGCGAGGTTCCCGGGTTTGCGCATGCATGTGTGTATGTGTGAGAGAGAGAGAGAGAGAGAGAGTCTAGGCACTGGCGCGTAGATGTATGTCTATGGATGGAAAAGGTGGAGTTGCGTTCGCGTACGTGCACAGGCCGAGAGTAGTGATGCTGCTGCTGCTGCTGCTGCTGCACATCAAGGAGAACGGAAGGAACAAAGAGAGAAAAGCTAAGGAGAAACAGACGAAAAGTGGGCGGGTCTCTAGCTACTGGAGAAAAGTTGCGGGAAAGTAATCCGAGCCGCGAGCTTTATAGTTTTGTTTATTCCCTCGCATACAATTACGCTGATGACGCGAAGTAAACCTGGCTCAGACCATCTTACACTTTCTTCTCTCAGTCTCGAACTATTTTTCCTCTCTCTCTCTCTCTCTCTCCTTTCTTTCTCTTTTCCCCGGAGCCACAGTATCAACTGCCTCCCCCCGGCCAGCAGCAGCACCTATCCTACCCTATCCTATCCTATCCTATCCTAACCTTGGCTCTGCTCTCGGCTAAAGTGTTTATGCCGGAATGGCGCGGAGAAGATGAGGATTTTGAAACGAGGCCTCGGTCGCCCGGTGCTTTAGTGCGGGGCTACGCGGCCGCCGCACGCTGCCTCGGCTGTAAATTTAAGGATGAGTGCACGCCGGGCTTGGATTAACGGAACCCGGCTCTGCTATTTATGGCCGTTACTCGAGACATCCCCAGTTTGATACTGTATTTTTGAGAGGGCACTCGAATGCATTTTCTCCATTAAAGTATTTCTCTCCCCTTGCCTTGCCTTGCCTTGCCGGCCCGGCCCGGCCCGGCCGTAACCTCCAAACCCTCAACCCCTTCCCCCTTGATCTGTGTTTCCATCCCCCTCTCGCCCTCTCTCTCCTTTTTCCTACTATTCCCTTAGCAGCCAACCGGCTAGCTGGGATCCGTAAAGTGGGTATTTCTCACACCGAGCTGTATTTTTATCAGGCACGAAATTGTTCCCTGCCGCTACGAAATGCCGTCCGACTGCAGAAGCGACCGGACTCTCGGATATCTCGAAATTATTTTCTTCTTGCTTTATTCTCCCGCTCTCTCTCTCTCTCTCTCTTCCATCTTTCTTTGAGAAAGTGGAAATTGAGACGATTAGACACCGTTTATCGATGCTAAAAAGCTAATGCTTTTATATAGCTGAGATCCCATAAAGTCGAAAACAGCCAAAGAGGTGATAAAGTAGCAGCGGGGTGGTTACTCTATTCGATAAGCGTGCACGGACACTTATCTCGGTGGTACAGTGATATTTATGGATGTCAGTCGAGGCCCTACTACCAGATGTTTCGCGAATCTTTCGATAGTGCGAAATCAAAAATTCATCGAGGTCAATGAGACGCGAGGGTTCTCAAGTAGAGTTTATTCGGAATACCGACGGACGGAAATAAAGTGAGAAAATGACGCAAAGGCTGGAGCCTAAATGCTGAGAAAAAAGATGTAATTTTCCTCGATCGAAGTCTTATTGTAGGTGCAAAGGTGAGGCGAGGCGAGGCGAGAAGAGACGAGGTAAGGTAGGGCGAAGGAAAAAGATGGTGAAGGAGTAGTGGTGGTGGACGAGGATGAGGATGTTGGATTTAGAAGGAAAGATGGTGTGGAGGCTGTATGCGTGTATTTGAAGGTGCACAGGGTGCAGAGGCTCGAATAGACGCGCGTACCACCTAAGCCGTGGAAGTCAAATAGGACTGGAAGTGGAGGTGGAGTGGAGTGGAGCACTAGAAGGTGTGGGAATGGGTGGTACCGTGGGTGAAGGAGGGTCGGTCGGTTGGTTCTATGCGGACTGAATTGTAAACCGGACTGAACTTTCCGCCTTCTTTTCTGGTCGTTGCCGGGGATGGGATGAAGTGGGTCGAAGTAAGGGGATGAAGTTCGTTCCTTCTTTAAATTACATTTGGCCACTCGTTTGGCCACCCTTCCTTCTCTTCTCTTCTTTTCTCTTTTTCTCTTGCTACCTCGCTACTCCTCTCACAACGTTTCTCTACCTTCGAGAGTAAGGAAGGGAATTCGTTTACCAGCACCTTCCTATCCATCTTTTTCGGTTAATGGTAACGTTCTATCCGCGAAGATCGTTGCGTTGCAATGAGAATTTGGAAAGATCGTTGATGGCCAGAGTGTCGAGTCGCGAAAACAACAGGCTTTACCCAAATCTCCGCAATTGTTAATTCAAAACGGTATTATTTGGTATACGCACACACAGACATATTTCCCTAGCAAATATTGAACTAATTTTCAAGAATTCTTTAATATATTTCTTATTCGCATTGCTTTTGGATATTCAGTTGGAGAACTTTTTATAGAAATAGGAACGCCGTTCGTCGATCCACGTACGAATAAAATTTCCCAATAAAAATGCTAGTCGATTGCCGTTCTTAAGTATACACATATTTAAGATTCTGCGCGTGAATTTGCTTTTTCACTGTACGCGTTACGAGAGAGAGAGAGAGAGAGAGAGAGAGGAAGAGAACGTAGCAAGAAAACTCGAGTCAGAGTCGAGTCTCTAGATTGAAGAAGGTGCAGCAGCACCCCCTCTCTCCCTCTCGTACCTACCCTTCTCCGATATACCAAGATTCACAGAAGCCATCAAAATGCGTAGTGCGTCACTTTGCATGTAGCTATACTACTCTCTCTTGATATGTAAAAGCTACATCCCTCATAGCTTTTACAAGGCTATACCCTCCTCTTCTGCACAATAAGATTATGTACAAGATATTTCGAACGATACTAAACTACGGATACTCTGGATACTGACTCAAGGATTTCCTACAATTCCCACTTTTTCTCTCCCTTCCAACCCTCCTATAAATCATTCATCTCATTTCGTTATTTCCAATAGGATTTCTCCCAAACTTAATCCTTGTTAACTTATTCATCGGACGTTTTTTGGATAAATATCTGATCGACTATGCCCTCTCCTCCAAGACACGCAAGATCGATGAGGAAAATAGTGCATCTGGGTCACGTACGCGGGGTTCGGGAAAAATTTCTCGGAACTAACGTTCGTCGAGTCTTTTACGATTGTAAGTCTAACGGGGGGAGAGGAAGATTTCCCAATCATCTCCCTTATTTGGATATTATATCGAAACGTAGAGAATTCGTTAGATTTCAACTATTAAATTTTACGTGTGCATGTGCCTCTTGTTGATTCAATTCCCATGTGCGATATTAACACTAGATTTTCAGGAATATTATATTAGGCGCTTGTCGGTCGGACTGTATCGACCGATGTGAGATGGGGGTGGTAAAGCTATCTTCTCTTTCTTCTCCTCTTAGTTAACCAAATCTCCTTTCTTCCATCCGCGCTGCGCTGCTGCTCTTCTCTCTCCCCCCCCCCCCCCCCCAGAGTGAAAGAAATATTTCACTTGGCACAAGTACAAATTTGTAATTGGTATGTATTCGATTTTAATCAAGGTAGTCTTGAGCTTTAATTAATACCGTGAAGGCATTCCGTGCGCTATGCTCTGATCGCGGAATAGAGCGTTCGTGATAAGGTCTACATGGTTAGTTATAGACTTATTTGATATGCTCCGTGATAAAAGAAAGGCAGGACCGATAGAATCTACACCATTATTTGCCAGTCTTATCTTTCTCTCTCTCTCTCTCTCATGATAGTATAGCACTGGCCATTGTAGACTGTAATTTCGTTTGTTTCCTTCGATCAATTTCGAATAATGTTTAATCTGTACCTAGTTTTCGTGGATCTTTCATTTATAATACGCGAGAGAAGATATTTGCTTAAATTATTAAAATTCTGCATTCCAATTTATCATCAGGGGATGCCGTGTGCTGCTCTTTCTTTTTTGCCTACTTTTGCCATGGGATGCGATCACAGGATTCGTTCATGGGAGAATCGATACTACTACTACTACTACTACTACTACTACTACTCCTCGCGAAAATATAAATTCTCGGACAATCCGTGTGATTTGTTTGTGCCGCCACTGCTCTACGAAATAGCCGACCAAATTAATGTACTGTGATGTAATTGATATTTATCAGTGGGATACATTCATTTGATTGTAGTAAATATTGCTAATAGTAGTGCTTTCGTTCCGCATAAAGGCATCCCATTGCTAAATCAACTATAAACCGAATTAACCATTATCGATCGATGTTGATCATCAAATTATTATTAGTTTCTCCTACTTTTTAAGTATTTGTTTTAGTTTTCAATTAAACAAATCACTCTAATCTGCTCTATTATAATTGAAATATTCTCAAGTCAAGTAATTTTCTCATCTCTCCTTATCTCAACCGTCAGTAGAGTATGATTATTTTATGTCTGTTTGAACTATCTCTCAAATTATTATACGTGTATTAAACTTTACGGTACGTAGCTCTTCGCGTGTCGCAAATTATGCGGTGCCGGAATTCCGAACAACTAATTCCTGGCGTTAAATTTTTTCTCACTAGTAATTCGACGTCCTTACCACTACGGCAGCACGTGGCATGAATTATTGAAAACTTCGTAGAAAATTATTCCACCGAGCTTAGGACAGCTCTGCACCGTTTCTGGAAGGGAAGAAAGGGCGAGGAGGTTTTTTCCTCCAGGGAAAAGGCTCGAGAAAGCAGGATAATGGCCATGAGGTGGAATACGTTTGTATCGATTCGTGCATAACAAGAGTAACAATTTGCCGAAGCGAAGCTCTACGACTTGACTTTAATGCAGTATGCACTTACACCTTCGCAGACGCTATGAGATTTTTCTCAACGAAATTAGTATTGGCCACTATGCCGAAAAAGCTCTCTTTCGCATCCGAGGAGAGTCTACCTGATTTCTCTCTCTCTCTTTCTCCGTAGATTCCACTTTTACTATTCTATTCAAATTACGTTTCAACAGTAGCATGCAATGTACACTTACTATATTCAAATGGAAAATTTCGAATTCTTATTCTAGCATATTTACGACACTTTCAAGAATTGATTATGGTAAATGTACAGAGGGAAGGAGAGAGAAAGAGAGAGAGAGGGGTATAGGAATACAAAACTATTAATGTATTTTTCAACATATTAGCAACTATGAAAGATGAAGTGAAACAAGAAAAAAGTGAAGAAAAAGGGAAAGCCGTGAAAAGTTAATATATAGAATGTCCGGAAATTGGCAGACCCATTTTCGAGGGGGTGGTTCCTTGACACTATTCTAACAACATTTCCCCTTGGCATTTTGCAAGTTGGAATACTCAATTTGGAATTATTAATGTTTTTCTGTACGCAATGTCATTCATTCGCTCGCATTTTCGTTCTCGTTCTTGTTCGCGGGTTGAAATGTCATACAGAGTGATTTTCGACACAATTCTTAGACATCGCGAGTCGCAGATGTACAAAGAGCGGTGCGGTCCGTCTTTCCCCTTTAGTCTCATGATTATACGTGGAGTAGCCACAGTCATGTTTTGTTTTTTCCAAGAATATTGGAGCGTGTCTCAATTTCAAGCGATCTTTATTGATATTTGCGAAGGGACAAAAAATTTTCCAACACTTTCTCATTCGCAAAGGAAATACTACGGGGTTTCTTTATAATGTATATATATATATATATATATATATAGAAAAAGAGAGAGAGGGAGAAAGAGACTGGCAAGTGTCCGATCTTGGCCAATAAGGAACTCGTGATGTTCAAGGAAAACGTCTTTAGCATTAGCACGAGAGTGTAAAAGATAAATTTGCGGAGGAGCAGCGACTTTTCAGGAGAAAAGCTGCCGCCGCTGATGCTGCTGCTACTGCTAGAGCCGTCTCGAGCGTAAACGCGCCAAGCGTGGCTTGTCAACAGGGCCGACGTGGTTCGTTTCACGCAGACTTTTATTCAGGTCTTTGTTGCTTTCGAAAGATAAAGTCTGCTCCGTAAAGATGTAAAGACGTAAAGACGTAAAGACGTAAAAACAGCAGCAGGTGCACTGGATAAAATTGAAAAATTGCAAAATACTATGTGGAATTAGCATTAACCAGCGCAAAAACCTTGAAAAATTCCTGCAGTATTATCAGGAATCGCGTGGATCAGGAGAGGATGGTGGTGATCGCAGCAGCAGACTATGGGAGGATTGAGCGGTCCGCGTGATTCGCTGGAGAATGGCATTGCTGAGAAAATGTTTTCTTGAAATCCTGGCACTTAAGCAGGAACGTGGAGCGATTGTAGAGACCGGTGTGTGCTCGATGAGTGTGCCGTCCTGATGATGTGTCTAAACAGCAGGAGTGCACTGTCAAGGGGAACACACATTCGTTTCGCTGTGCTGCGATTTGTGCTTACGTGTCAAGGTGGTCCCCGTCGTTTCTGAAAAACGAATACACAACTCCAGCCACACACATCCACAGTTTTCACAGTTTCAGAGAAACACCTCTCGAATCACATAGCCTTACATGTGAACGGTCTTACTCTGGCAGTGCAATCGCTGCGAAACCAGAGAACCCCGAGGAGGAGGGAGAGGTGGTTGTTAGCAATAAAAATGAAAAAAGGATCGCTGGATACAAAGAATGGGGAAAAAATAAGTAAAGCTGAAACAAGCAAGTAGATAAAGAGATAGGAGACTGATATTGGGGCTTTGCCCGTGGTTCTAAAAGCACGGGAGCTTTTAATGGGTTTACCAAGAATTTACAAGTTAACATTTTTTCATGTATTATACGAAACATTTACAGGGGGAAAAGATCTGAACGATGGATGGGGTGGCGTGTTATAACGAGAGATATGAGTTATAATGAGCTAAGTTCATGGTTATTGAGAAATTTGTCGAGAGATTTGGATAACCAAGGATAGAAGGATAGCAAGGTCCTTTATGACGAATTCGAGTAAAAGAATCTTACAGAGTTAAGTTTGAAAGTTAAAATCTAAAAATTTGATGTAATGGAAGGTGATGTGACTTTGAGATAATCCAAAGGAAGAAGGATTAGATAGTTCCTCGCGGGATTGAGAGAAGAGAAGAGAAGAGAAAAAAGGAGAAAGTAAAAAAAGAGCTGAAGAGAAATAGGATTTGGCATGTAGAAGGATTTGGAGAGAGACAGAGAGGGAGAGGGAGAGAGAGAAAGGTAAGATCATACAGGATTCGTACAAGATATGCTCCCGCAGCATTTCTCTTTTGCGCCGCTACTCAATGTAAGTACTTCGTCAAAAACAGGTCAGCCACAGCTGCATACTCTTGCAGGGCACGTGCACATTTCCATGCATTTCCACCGCGGGCTCGTAACGCGATTACTCGGAGCCTCTCTGATCCTACAAAGCCCGGGGAAACGTCGATCACGAGCATACAGAAGTTCGACGCTCTTCTAAACAGGTTCCTTGTTCACGAGTGTCATTATGGTACTTTGAAACTCTAAGTGTCAGCTCATACACCGTGATAATGGCAGAGAGGTTTTAACCTTGAAAAACCCCCGAGGAAATTGCTATTAGCAACTATGAGAATAACTGCGAATGAGGGGAAAAATACTCGTTGGCTAAACGCGCTTACCGAATACTCTACTATATCATATCTTCCATCCTCCATCGCTATACTTTCAAAGCTCCGAGCTAAAATCTTCTTATTCGCAATTCTTTCATTACTTTTTACATTTTTACGTTACGCAAGGTTTATGTTTTTGTCTATCAAGAGAGAGAGAGAGAGAGAGAGAGAGAGAGAGAGAGAGAGAGAGGCAAGGATAAAAATTTGGTATTTTTGCTTTATCAGACTAAATCGTATTAATGTCCTTCGATCACTGGTGGCCTCTATTACTTGGCGAAGAGGCTAAGAATGGACGGGACAGGCCCTTTTATTCGCGACGAAGGATGCTCTCGGACGGCATAAATGCGCTTAACTGTACCTTGTTATTTGTCGTCCTCTTTCTTTTAGGCGATTTATGCTTCTTTCTAAGCCAAACCAGTTTGGCTTTTTCGCTCTTTTCCTCAAGGATTTCAGGGCCATTTCTTAACCAGTTCTTCTTCATTATGAAACTTAGAGAAACTCTTAAATATTACAAATTTTTTAAAAGTTCACAGGGTTTGTACAAAGAAGCGAAGAGAGTAGTGTTGACGGCGGTCGAATAATTTATAGCCCATTCACTCTTCACTTACGAGAGTATAAGTATCTGAAACGCAAATCATTTTTTCCTCAGGAAACTTCTCATCTATTTCGAATATAAAGAATGTGCGAATGATTTCCCAAGCGAACGTATTATCAACGTGCAAAAGTTATTAGTCGAATAAAAAGGCGTTCTTCCACGAACTAGATATTACGCTCTACTCTTTTAATCGACGTTTTTTCGCTTCGATACGTTTAATTCACGATTGTTGAAATCGTTGTAACCTCTCTCTCTCTCTCTCTCTCTCTCTCTCTCTCTAGTTGTTAATAATCGAGAGAACGGTATCTCCAAAGTTTTCGGCTTGATCTCCATCCTATTGTTCCGAGTGTCAATGGGCGAGGTACGAAACACGTACTTCCTGACTTTTAGTAGTCTAGCCGTTACCGTTGAATTTATCGTGAGAATTGGCACGTTTCCTTCGCATTAATTGTGTGTCTCACGGTAAAACATAGCAACAAGACGTATACACTCCACTCGCGATACTCTCCTCTCCTCCACCTTTTCTTTCTAATTTTATAATATCTGCAACTTTTTCTTTTATTTTTTGGTTTTTCCACTAAACAAAAAAAAAAAAAAAAGAATAAACGGCACTTTTCGTACCGAAACATCGATCAACGGAGAAAATTATTTTTAGGGTCGGTAAGCATTTAGCGAGAACATATAAATTTGGACTTGGCGCGAATTCATCAGTCACAAATAATGACGCTGCAATTAGCGCGTTTACGTTGCTGGTGATGGCATATCCTAATACGTGGGAGTTTCTCTCACGGAGCGATTATCCAACGGGGTATATCACGCTGGTGGAATTCTTGTTTCACGCACAATTTGTTGCTTTTAGACTCGTAATGAGTTATATAGCTACTTTTAACATCTCAGCACTTAATGCGGAGCAAACGAGCGGACGGCACACGAAAATTTTTCTTCGCGCTATTTAACGGGATTGGGGATTCAGCCTTGCTAAAATTAATACCGTGGGGAAAGCCCGCTTATAATGCACAAACATTATATCGTAATATTAATGTAACTAGCCCCGGCTTCCCGCAACGCTTGGCCTGCCAACTTGAACTCGCGACCCCCTTTGGGATCTTATGCAAAAAAGTTTCGCTTTCTTCGAAGCATACTCCTACTTAGCAAAGCACTTGTTTTATTTCACTGCTGCGCTATAATACGTATGACCGTGGAGATGGCCATGTCGTATTTCTCTTCCTTCCTTTCCTGCTATTCTTCATCCTTTCTCCCTCTCTCCCTTCTACATAATATATATATATGTATTCACAATTTATACGTTAACTTGCCATTTTTAACCACAAGTAAGCAAAGTAATTCACAGGTTTTACTATTTCAGTGAAAAACTTTATGGCGCCAGCTACATTTCGTTCCCGAATGGTTTATTATATTTCGATATTATTCTCCCTCGCGCCAAGAGATTCGAGAGTATGAAAAATTATAGGAAATTATAATACATGTACCGGGGATTGATTTGACAAGTAACTATACATTACGAGGCTTATTATTATTCGCTTTGCAGCTATTTGCGTTATTTATCTGCTAGAGTTGGAAAGGCAAATAGAGATTTATAAATTTCAACAAAGTTTGACTGAATAATTTTCATGTAATCTCTATGTGCGAAAAGTTTTCAAACACACGGATGATACGAAATCATCGCAACGCGCCGACATTGCGCTTTATGCCGACTGACGTGTGTGGTCAGCCCGTTTGCTGACTTGATTCCTACTAAAAATTATAATAACTCGATACGTTCGAGCCGATAGAAAATGTGCGTAACACATTGTTAGAATACTCGTTGAAAATGCCAAGTGGAATCTCTCCATTCTTCAGATTAATATTGATTTGTTTTTCTTCGCTATAAATACTCGCGAAGAACGAAGCAATCCAATTGGTCGTTAGATGGGTTTTTCGGAAAAACATTGGACTAAATGAATAAAAAGGAAGAGCGCTTTTTGTTATCTGAACGCGATCCCCTGTAATCGAAGCATACACTCTTTCGGTATTAGTTGCTTCGAGGGGTGATGTAACAGCATTTCGGCCTCTCCCCGAGTCTCTGATCCTTCGCCTTGAATCCCTGAAATGCGTGGATGTTTTTTGAGGTTCCTTGGATAACGGAGTAAGCTTCCAAAGTAAGCTTTTGCTTTAAGCACTTAATCTTACAGCAAGATTTCACAGTAAAAGCTTTTACTACACCTTATCCGTACGTCTCATTATGCTCGAGACTCTTATGATGACACAGATTTCACGCAGAACGAATGCAGTGCGCATAAAACTTATTTCTCCAAACTTATTCTCCGAATTGTTTACATTAATCGGATTTATCCTAAATGGCTACAATGGTAATGGTAACTCTGGTGCATTTACAAGAATATATCCTAATTCTCTAAAGTTCCTTTAAAAGAATGCACATTTGGCTTACCGGATTAAATTTTTTCATCAAACTGCGTTACTCTCGATAGAAATGGAGAGAGAATTCCATTGAAGCAATTAAATATTTAATTGGATTTATAGAGTAACGTTATCTTTTTTCTTTCTTTTTTTTTTTTTACCGAACGATTAGTTAAGTAGATTTAACCAATTACTCGGGAAGCGCTTCGAATCAATAACAGCCAATCTCTGACACGATAAAAAATTATTTGCAACTCTCGCATCTCTAACCTCATGGATTGCCAAGAAAAGATGCGTGGGAGATATTCTCCTTCTCGAGGAGAAGAGGAAGAGGAAGAAGGAGAAGAAGAAGAAAAATGACTATTCGTTGAAGAGGAAAGGGATGTTTCAAATACTCGATAGATCGTGAATGGCTAAGCGAGTCGGATATAAATATCGTATGGAGTCGCGAGGGTCGGGGAGAGCAGGGGAAATGTAGCGAGGTGATTCCAGTTTGGTGATAGTGGGAAGTTAAAAGGAGAGAGAGAGAGAGGGGGGGGGTGGAGGTTGGACGACATGAGATTGACAATGAAGAGGACGAGAAGGGAAGAGGGGAAGCAAAGAGATGAGAAGAGAAGAGAAGCGACGAGAGAGGCGAGGCGAGAGGGGATCAGAATTCAGGAGAGAGCTCCAGAAAGTTTTCCAATTTGAGGCAATTAGTTTGCAATACGGAGCTGGATGGCATGCATCCAGATAATCGAATATGGGTCAGCTTCAGAAGTGGAATGGGTCTCGCTTTGGTTTGGCAGTATGGCTAGCCAGTTTCGTGGAAGGAAGGAAGGAAGGAAGGAAGGAAGGGAGGGAGGGATGGATGGTGAGAGAAGATGGGAGATTCAGGAAAGAGATGGGTATATGGGAAGGAGGTTTGGGACAGTATGTGCGCTAGTAAAGGAGAATAGAATTGGATAGAAGGGATATGTAGTACGGGGGAAGGGTAGAAACAGAGAACGAAGGAGCAGGGCAAGGCAGGGCAGGTTAAAGCGAAGCGGAGCAGAGCAGAGCAGAACGCGGTTTACCTGAACATACCGTTTGGAGTTTGGGGTTTGTGCGTTGTGCAATGTGTATGTGTACTGATACGCGCGCGCGCGAGTGCGCGAGGGTCAACCTCGTCACCATCGGAATGTCGAACGTGCATGAAACCATGTGGTATAACCCAAGTCCATCCTTAGGATTCCGTTCGAGTTGCTGTGGTAATCGATTGATCGATCGTCCAGCCGATACCACCTTCGATTGATCGATGTTCAGTCGCCTGGCCGTTCGGCACCGACCAGTCTGAGCACCTTCGAACGTCTACCATGATGGAGCTTTAAACTTTCCTTCTGGAAGGTTACCTCGCTCGGACCATACGAGCTTCTCCAGGAAAAAGAATTGCTACCCTAAATTTCCTGATACATAATATAAGATCTTTGCCGTTTCTCAAAAGATATTATTATCAATCGAACTTTGCTACCACCGCACAACCACCGCGCAACTATCGCTCCTCCAAGTCATACGGACGAAACTCGCTCGATGGCAAACTTCGATATATGATTCAAAGATCTTTCATATCTCGTTTCCTAACTTTATATAATCTTTTATTTCACAGGTAACTTCATGTTTTTCAATGGTAACCCCCCCCCCTCCCCCCCCCCGCTATATTCTGTTCTTCAATTCTATGTTTTAGAGCTTTGAAATTTCAATCTTCTTCTGCTTCATCCAAATATAATTTATGTATCCTTTTTAATCGTTGTTTCAGTGGCAGATGCAAGCTGGGAGGAATGGTGGACCTACGATGGGATATCAGGTAAATCTTTATTATACTTTTCTACGAGAGACGAAATTCTTTATTAAAACTTGACGTATTTATTTATATTTATTTGGGAGATATAATAATATATCGGAAAGAAAAGACTACTATCGCTATAGCGAGTCTTCTTGATCAATCTCGTATGCTAATATCGACAACATACCGATCTAAGATTGAAAATAAAAATAGAGAGTACGTTGCTATGTAATAGGAGAGGATAGGTTGATTATTAAATATTAATATCAAAGCGCCAATATCAAATTATGATAAAATCCTAGTAAGTTGGTAAATCGTTGGCAGTATGGCAGCAGGCCTGCCATCCGAGCTTCCTAATTTTCTTAATTTTAAGTTACGAGGCCATCGAGTGCCTGAGGGCACAGACGAAATTTTTAATCTTGCCGCTTTTCTACCCCTGCAGTTTTTATTAAAAATAAGGCGAGCTCCGATAAGACCAGGAGCTCGGGTCTGGAGTTTACTGTTCTTCGGCCATGTGAGCCAGCTGCCACACGGGAAACAATGCCGTATACTTGTTTAACAAGCATCCATATAAAACCTCAAGCGCATTTTATTTCCGGTTTACTACATTTCATTCACTTCTCTTCAAAATACTACTTACTGGCAATATTTATATTTTTATAAACTAATATCTATTTGAAAAATTATCATCAATTTAAGAAGAGTTTCATTTAATGCTCTATATTTTAGCAGATTTTTTTTTAGATGTTAAAACTCAAAAAAGCTTGGCTCTTACAAATGACAGTTACCATAGTTTGGCTTGTTTAGTTTAGTTTACAGCAGCGAAAAATGTCCATTCTTCATATTGCGCGACTGGATATTTTAAATATATTTCGGACACTTTGGAGATTAACGTGAAATATCGTTCCTTGATGGAACCTGAAAAATATTTGATCGGACAGTGGGAGAATACGTAGCGGTAGATATAGCTTTTGATCATATATTTAGGAGATATGCATGAGATATTAATGCCAAGACCCTGATTTCATATCTCCTCCATATCTCGTACATTCGATTTAACTAATTTATATCATCCTAATGGTGCAGTAGGGTCCCTACGACGGTGAGTCGGGTCCACTTACATTGGTTTCTTACATTGTTTCAGCCTAATTTGGTTCATCTCTTATAATAGATAAGACACGCGTATGTGAAATTTTCTGCCTAATTTGTTATCAAAATATATTTGTAAATATTCGTTTTATTGGTATGTGGCATGTAGAATGTTCATGAAAATTTTATTCAACCTCTCTCATTTATGATGATATGTGTCTGTAAAAGTACGTCGCGCTGAGAAAAAGTGGTATAACTGAAATATAAGAAGGAATATACTATTACTAGCATTGGCATATCAAAATCATAGTAGTAAAAAATATGTAAATGTTGCCTCTTTTATTCGGAATCACATACCTGTGGCATTACCCGTAAGCGTACAAGACATTACCCGGATAGTAGAATGTTTCGCGTGTGAAAATCGGAGCACACACGTCGCGCACAGTGCGATACATAGGTGAATACATCGTGAATTCTGAAAATGTGATAGTAACGCTTCTCTGAAAATGCGCAATCACCCATGAGATTTCATGTTTTAGCCTCTCGTTGTTACTCCTATGTCCTTCCACTTGGTTTAATAGCTCTCTCTCCCCCCCCCCCCCCCATCGCGCACCAGGTTTTTCGACGTACTTTTAAACTTTTAAGCCTAACAAGGTTTAACGCACATCTAATAATAATAGTATCCTTTCGTTTATGTAAAATCCCCTTGATAATGAGTGCGATAGAACATCCACGAGATGCTAGATCTACTTCTTTTAATATCTTAATATTAGTGAAAAGCTTTAACTGCTCATATTTTATACCACCTTACCACCTTACCACCTTACCACCTTACCACCAGAGGCCCCATTTACAACCTCTTAAGATATTATAACAGGCCAGATAGCCTCTTGCCTTACTTAACGTCTATTTGCGTGTAGCACGAATTATGATAGAGATAATGAATTCAAGATCTTTTACTTTAATTAGGATTGTAAATCAAAAGAGACTTAAGGTAACTGCGACTCATTTGATACGCTCTTATTTTCATTTCATGAAACAAGACCTTATTCTTAAATTCTTATTTTTATTAGAGTGGGCGCGTAACGTGAATTTGTTTTCATGCTGCGTGATTAACTATAATTCGAGATATTTCAGCGTATAATAGAAATGCATTAGTTAAGAGTTTGTAATCACGAGCTAAGATGCGTGGAGGTACAATTCTCCAATTTTACAACAAAGCGCGTTCTGCTGTAAAATTTTCATAAGTGCAACTGATGCTTCGCTACACCTTAGAGACGCGTGTAGTTTAGTGATCACGTCACTCACGAGCCAGCTGAACTGTCACGGTACCAGGTAAAGAAAATAAAAATTATATTCAGAACTTTTTTCCCCTGGTATATGCATAGGTGGTGCTTGAAAACATATAGCTTGCTAAAAGCAGGTGTGAGATGTTCATGGTTTTGATACGTACTAGCAGCGTTATTGCTGTTTCTATATTTCCAACGTGTATTCTACTTTCTCAGATTTTATTTTCGTGTGGAAATCGTATAAGGGTGAAATGTAGTTACAGCCGAAACATTTTATATGTTTTGATTTTATACTTGACGCAATTAGGGGTAGATTAGGGACACGGTGGTGTGTAAGCTCAATATCGCGTGGCACTTTCTTCTAAAATGTTACATTACGACATGTCGTCTCCGCGACCTGACCTACGACTCTGCTCTACGGACCAGATCGTACGCTTATTGGTTGTAAAATGGTTGGGCCATCTGTCCACGATATGAAGCTTTGGGGTACAGCCCCCCCCCCCCCGGCTGTACCCTAAAAATATTTCTTGTTTGCTATTGGCCCATCCGGATGCATCATGATGCATCAGGATGCATCGGCAGCAGTATCAAAGCTTTCATATTTCATATGCTTAATGATTACACATCGCTAAAATTCGATATGGCTCCAAATCAAACACAAGAATTCTCTTCGTTATTATGTAGAGGTGCGCGCACGCACGAATATGCGTGATTTTCTTCTTTTTTTTTTCCAAGTATCAAATAGCAATGATCTCATTAATGATCTATTTTATCTTTAGCTTTAACACTGAGTTCGTTCAATTAATGGCATTGCATTTAATTAATTAATGGTAGAATTTTTCTACATGCGCGCATGTATTCAACACGTCGACGTTAAATGGAATATTACTCAGGCTGGATAATATTCCACACGGTAATATTAAACATGTGCGATATTTGGTACAAACATTATTCCACATGGGAGACATGTTACACCGCAGGCTGCTATTTATAGGCTTCTATAAATTCATATGTTTCCATGCTGTCTGTGATAGTTGGAATATTAATAATGACATCGTTAATTATTATCTATTTGATGAGAGAAAGAAGCGTCGATAAATCATTGTGCGACCAAGCAGTATAGGAAAATGATTGCAAAGGCAAGTTTTATACCTTGCCATGAGTAGAAAGATAGGCTTTGAAGCTACATAGATAGATAGTACTGTGGAGATGTGAAATAAGAGATAAAAACTGATAAATAGCTTTAGGAGTTCGGTGAAACATAATTCCGGCTGCTATATGTTTTCCCAGTAAGGCCTTGTTCGCAGTTTAGACGCGGTAGCACTTACATATATTTTATAGGTGCAAGCAGAAGTATACGTAAAAAAAATCGCAAAACCTCGCGTACACGCAGCGAGCAACCAGCCCTCTGCCAACCCCGCCGACCCCCTACTGACAACTGGCGGCGAAATTAAAGAAGTTGAATAAACATGCAAATGCCAGGTACTTTCAATCTTTATCACCAGCGTTGAATGCACAAGTGTGCCGTCGACGAGGGCTCAACACAGTTTATAAGAATTGCTCGAGAATGAAGAGAGAATGAAGGGAGAAGCAGGGGAGGTAGAGGAACAAAGGAAAAGAAAAGATGCGGCACGGATAGCGGCGTAAAGATTTGGAAAACTGTATAGATCGTCGCCGGACAATTCTTCTGCGAATACTTGAGAATCAAGATTAAAAGGCGTTTCAACGCCTTCTGAAAGCCGTTCTTATCTTTCATGGATAGAGATATTATCTAAGGATACAATTGAATTGGAATCCTCTTAATCGAATTCAATTTTCTATACATTAGCAAACTTTCTGGAAAACTGATAAATATACGGTTTTCTTCTCTCTCTCTCTCTCTCTCTCTTTTTCTTTTTTCTTCTTAATTTGAGACAATTTCAGGCCTTCAAAAAAATCTCTTCTATTCACCCATTTGTTTTACATTGAATCTCTACGTTATAATATACAGGAGTCGTATCTGTTGAAATAAAAGTTGAAGAAAGAAAAAGAAAAGAAAACAAAATACTGTGAAAACAGTATCTTTATTTGGATAATTTGAGCACTTTAAGTTATACGAATATTACACTGAAGATGTTAATTGTACTTGAGTGGAGCTCCTGCAAAATGACGCCACTTGCATATGCTCGTGTTTGCCTCACTACTCTGGCATTCGCTGTCTCGTTTCGTACTCCTGGAAAGCAGCGAAATAAAAATTTATTACAATTACCCTGTTTGTTGTGACAATCGTAAAAGTAAATGCATCTTATTACTGAAAAGTTCAAGACTTATTTAAACAAGCGTGTTACGCCCCTGCTTCGCTCAATTTACAGTCTCAGATTTAGCATTGAACTTTTTTCTGTTTTTTCAATTATACGCAACAATTGCATTAATGCATTTCTACGTAAATTAATGGATCATTGCAGTATTAGTTTTTCACAAGAGCTTTCTCCGATCTTTCCGACAATTGATAAAATTCACAACGGTGGCGCTAAAACAAAGTCCTTTCGAGTCAAATACGTTTTTGCAGAGTATAACTTTCCAATCAGTTTATGGAAATATTTGTAACTTTTATACACTATCTGTAGAATTCTTTTAACTTTAAGCTTGGCTCACTTGCAAGTAAAAGTAGGACGAATTGAGTTTTGAGCATGATTATTCATACAGTTTTTATTCAGAAAGCGTACACACGAGCAATTGCGAATCGTTCAAGGGTGACATTCTTTTTGCCGAGCTTTAAAAGAATATTTTCTCAGTTCATCAATTTTTGTTGCGACTATATTTTTCTCCTCGCGTTTCTATCAATTTATAATAAAGGATTGAGAAGGAAAGCAGTATTTTTGATTTCTGATTTAAAGTTTTGCACGAAAGATGCGATGTACAGATTTTCTTCAAATTAATGAATTATGAGTGCATATGAATCTTCGCATTTAGGAAAATGGAAAGAACACATAATTGTACAATAGAACGAAGGAAAAGCATTGTATACTTTTGCTGATAGAATGGTGCGAGCGTAACATCGCGTCGATAGTAAACACCCATGCTCTTTTCTCAGGAAGGAAACAGGGGTTATGCATAAAATTGAGTAAACGCCTTTATTTCATTTTACCAGTAGAAACGGCAAAACACTCGATATGTCAAAAAGAATAATTGTCGTTGTAGAATTTCGTAAAATTCGCTGATACATCTAAATGATTATAGAGAGTATATGGCACTAATGGATTGAATAGTAAAATTTTTAATTTTAGGCTAATATTTAATATTTAATAATGATTCAATAAAATGGTTATTAAACTCGATTCATCCGAATAATTTTGTATTTTGAACACGCTGCCTGTATTCAATAGCCGTAATGCTATAAGAATAATGAAAAAATTCCATCAGCATTATTAGGCTAATCTGTTTATTATACGCAAAATTCATCATGAGTACGTGAAATTCTGTATTTAAAATCTGTACAAACGAAAAACATCACATAGTCATCGAGGGTATTTGAAATGAAAACTGGGAAAATGAAAGAGGTATATGCAGATAGGTGTAAAACAGCGGTTCTGATATTTAGCCGAGTTGACGAGTATCGTGCAAATTGCGTAGGAAAATATTCGCCTCGCTTTGGAGAGAATTCTTGTGCCACTCTGCTTTAGTAGGGAGAGAGAGTTGAGAAAATTCCAGGTGGGCTGGCACAAGGGTGACGATGAAGATGAGAAGGAGGAAGAAGGAAGGGCAGGGGAATAAAGAGAAGAAGAAGAGGGCTGATATCGAGGATGGAGCGGATGAGAAGGATGGAAGGAAAAGGAGGAGAGGATGAGGATGAAACGAGAGAGTTGTGGAAGGGGAGGCTGAGCAGAGATTAAATGAAATTATTTAAATGCCGTAATTTAACATCCTGGTCTACCGGTGGCCGGACGATGGTCGGTGTTTCGCAGGTGTTGAACATGCATGTATGCATAGAATATGTTTCCGGAAAACCAACCCTCTGCACGGTCCATCCTCCGGGTAGTGGATTGCGTGCATACATTACTGAGGAGGGAAGTATTGGAGAGTGCAAACTGCAGATACACTGAACCAACTCCAAACATGTTTCGAGGACCGTTCGATTTGTGAGATAGGAAAACGTTTAAATAAATTATTCTGCAGTCGATTATTTTAAATAGAATTTTAACAATTTTTCGTTATTCTTCCTTCTGATTTCATCTTTTTCTCCTTCACTCTCTCTTTCTCATATTTATATTTAATTTTTACTATTAATGGAAAGGTTTTATTATACTGATAAATTTCATGTATAAATTTCCGATATCTATGGGGAGTGAAATGGGGAGTGGGGCAAGGGACAATGATCCCGCCCCCCTCCCCCTCACACAAATATAAATTAAACTTTAACAATATATATTATATTAAATAGAGAAGAGGCATTTTCCTCCTGTACATCTGTGTGCTATTTACTGTGGATCATGAATAGAACTATTACATTCATAGTTAATTCCATAATGTAATTATGTGATTTATTAATGATATTAATGAAACATCACATGCATATACCGTATATTGTACGTGATGATTCAGATAATACTAATATATACATGTACATAAATGCTGATAATTAAATTGTGGAAATAACAACATTGTTTAATATTAACAAACTTAATGATTCTAGAATATAGAAGGAATTATAGTCCGATAAGTCCTATAAGGACTTTATAAAGGATGACGAGCATAATGTGGTAAAATATATATACTTATTAATGCACATTAAAAATGTTCTTATATTAGTTTTAAACTTTTGCCGTTCTCTGTATTTCTCTCGATAGTTTTGCTTCTTTTTCCGTATCCTCTCTTGTTAGATAAATGTGCAGGATATGCTATGTGCTTTTATCCCGGATATACCCTTCGTTCCTAAATAAATGAATAGTACATGGATAAGAAAATACACAACTAAATTGGTAATTAAGTGGCATCGTCATACACGTTATATTTTCAACAATGGCTGAATCTAATTAATTATCGCTTATTTCTCGCACATTTCAAGATAGGAAAATGACCAGTAGATAAACATTTGAATAAAATAAGATTTGCAAAAAAAAGTTTATTTTTTAAAGGGCACAAATAAGGAAATAAATATTTAATGACTGTATGCATTTGAAAGAAATGAAGAGAATATTGAATTGATTTAAACCACATTACTCAAGCATTATGTTTTGTCACTCTACAGTTAATAAAGCTTGTTTTCCTCAGAATTTACGTGTATTTCTTATGTAAGAGAGATGAGCTTTTTTCTCTTTGGTTATTTCTATTTTATTATATGAAATTTATTAAGAGTTTTCTGGAAGTTGTAAAATTCGCTTTTACAGATTTTATTAGGTCGAAAGCATAGAACTTGATAAGATTTCTTTCTACCTAAAATGGATCTTCTTCTTCTATTCTATACATGATTCTTGAATTTTGAATATTACAAAGCATTATTTATATAATTGTGATGCTGCGATCTTAGTGGAAACTAGAGGAAAACATGTTTTTCATTTAGCGGCATTACTTTCTCCAACTTATTCATCAATAATTTTCCGTTCAATTACAACGTTCCTTCCGTACTTTTTCACGTGCCGTAAGAATAGGAAATGTTGTCTGGCGAAGCATCGTCTGGTATTCGGCAATATTGACTCTCGTATTGTCGAGTCTCGAAATTGCCTATAAATTTCATGGGTTAGCTAACGTTCGATCGATGTACAACAGTAAGTAGAGCCCAAGACGAATTCTTACGTGTTGTTGTCCAGCTAACATATTTATGAAATGGGATCGTAAGATATTGTAATACGTAAAATGAATGTAGTCAAATTCTATTTCCCTCGAGTAGCACATAAACACTGGCTTTTTTTAAACGCCCATGTAAAACCGCCCTATGAAAGATTTAACGTAAGAACTTTACGAGACTATAACACGACCAGTGCATCAACTGATGGGTAACAACCGTAACCGTAAACCCCTTATAATAGTCATTTGCACTGTGATACAGAGGTATACAATAGAACAAAATAGTCCCAATGGAGACAGAATTGACATGATTAAAGCGTGTCTAAAAGGACTCGAAATATCTAATCAAAGTATAAAAGCCCCCTTTTCTCCCCTCTTATATTGTCGCCGTGCTTTCGTTAATCTCTCTCTCTCTCTCTCTACCTTTCAGGAAAATTTCACGAGAGAGTTCATTGTGGGATTATAGTAAAAGCATAACAAATCGAGGCAAATGTAATAATATTTGAAAATTATACAAAGCGCGTTTATATCCAAGATTTGAGATCAAGCGAAATGGGTCAAGGCATAAAGACTTTTTCTATTAGGGACAAGCTGGGAAGAAAATTAAAATATGACCTGTGTAGTGTATATTCCCGGTAGAAAAATCCCTAGTATGCAAATTACATAATTCAGGCGTCCTGAACTGAGTTAAGCTACAGAAATGTGGAGAGTACTAAAAGCGGAGGTCAGGAAGGAAATTAAAATAATGACTTAAAACGTAGTATAGGCTATTGCCAGTTGAAAAAAGTTTCCATAAGGTACAGGGGAACACTGAGCTTTTTCTCCGGAGGGGGTGGGGAGTGGGGGATAAATTTCTTCGCACACGTTCACTTATTCCAGACGAGAGAAGGAGTGTATAGTGTTTTGTGCGATCAGCTGCGTGCGTACTAAGAATCCTAGCCAAGTTTTCGTCAGGGCCATCTGAGAAACTCTATGGGATTATGTATTATATTACCAGAGGCGTCCCGAGAATTCTACGTTACCCAATGAACAATTCGCGCGTATTCTCCTTTTCTTTCCTACCTCCTACTCTACCCCCTTCTCTACTTAGAAAATTACCACGTCGTACTTGCATACAAATTATGTGTATATCTATGTATCTTTCGCGATATGCCAAGTGGTTATTTGAAACAAAACAGACTGCTACTACTGCTACTACTACTACTACTACTACTACTGATATCACTTTATGGTTCTCTCATGCATTTCCCTTTGATTTCGATTTTAATATTAATAGAATTTTACAAAAATCATTGAGCCTGTAATATTTCGAAATTATACGAATTATATGGTACATTTAAACCTTAGTATTTAATTTTAGAATGACCAATGACAATGCGATACTGCTCTATAAAGTGGATAATAAAATGTTTACGGCTTTCTTCATTGAAGCAAAACATTTAGAATGAATTTTAACATTAATTTAAAAGCTATCTCAAAAATTAAGTTTGTACATTTTATCTTGTTGCATAACTTTATACCTATTTAAGTTTAGTTTAATGGAATAAAAATTCTAATTTACAATTTGACAGTAGATAATATTAATTATTTCTACGTTCATTCTTCGGTACAATTATAAGGTAGGAGGGAATATATGTTGATTAGATTTGCCATATTCTTTTAGTTTGCTAGTGAAATTTTACTATAAAATATTCTATGAATAATTTTAAAGTTAACGATTATTCTCTGCTTTTGTTGCATTTTTTCCAAAAATTTAACACGAACGAACAAATATTGATGATATATCCAATAACGAATTGCATCATACTTTTTATTGGTTACTGAATGAATTTCAGATTCTGTCGGTTTTAAGTGATTTAATTAACGCAAGCCAGTGATTTTGCAGGCTTGCGTCCGTGTACTGGTTATCTCCCTAATGTACGCTATTTTTATCCAGATCGTCAAGCAGCTTCAATTTTTGCATTTCAATTGCTTTTCACACGCTATTTAATTAATATTACATTTGGTGAAATGATTTTTTCTTTTCCCTTTCTCTTTCTTTATAGGATGTAAAATATATTATACAACGACGAAAAAGTAAAGACGATACTAACGGGTGAGGGAGGGAGGGAGGGAGGGAGGGAGGGAGGTAGGAAGAAAGGAAGGAAGGAAGGAAGGAAGGAAGGAAGGAAGGAAGGAAGGAAAGGAAAGGAATGGTGGGAGCGAAAGTATATAGGTGTGTGTGTGCGCGTGTGAGTACGTGAGAGGGAGATAGAGAGTAGTTGATTTTCAAAGCTTTGAAGTATTAAGGCAATTTCGTCTGGCGCTATGGCTAAAGCCGATTCTGACCTTTTTTATGAGAATTTACGTAATTTTTTTTTTCACGAGTTATGCGCTGTACTTTCGGGTATATCGGGGGGTTTAGAAGTTAATTCGAATATAAGCATATCCAGTTATATGCTACGTAGATAAATCCGTAAAGTAAAATTGAGATAAATAGAAAAAAATGATAAAATTATTAAAGCGAGCCTGGCCGATAAAGGTTTTAATTAAAAAATATAACTGATTTGTCATTTTCAGAGTATTGAATTGGACGAAGGGCGGATATGGAACATTCGGTAAACTGTATTTTCCTGTCGGGGCTAACGAAAATTTAGTTGGCACATTCATCTCGGTGAATTCGCTTGTATTCGTCGACGGCTCATAGTCATCCCTATCCCTACCTTCGTGCCATATGATGCGCGTTGGTTCTGTCCAGAATCGAGCGCATTACCGAACTACCGAAGCAATTACCTTAGTCAATTAACGAATTTACAACTGCCACAACAGTGCAGAGGGCTCCGCGTGCCATTCTGTATTACTCTGTAGCGCGAATGCGAATTGAGCGATATCGTTATCGTGTTCCCGATGCGCGTGTGTCGATAACAAGGCGACAACCAGATTGTTACATCGCGCGCCTACATAAGCTCTGAAAACTCCCCGCCGACTCGGTGGCCCTACACTCGCACACCCACACGCACTCTATACTACTTTCTACTACCATTACCACCTCCTCCTCCTACTCACTCCATTCCTTTTTCTTTGGCTATTTCTTTCTCGCAATAATTCACTTCTTCTCTACCTGCCCATTAAGCGAACTCTATTTAACTGATTTCATTCCCTTCTTTTTAGTATTCTCCTTCGAGTATTCTCATCGTTTCTCAAATTCATCGATTGTAAAATGCAAATTGAAAAATTATATTTAACATTATATTTAAATCTATTATTTTTTTTTTATTTTTTCTTTCTTTTCTCCGCCCATTCATTTCCAATCAAGTTACGTTCAATCATTGAATTCATCATTCTTATCATCTATTTTAATATCTGATTCCTCGGATACTTTATATTCCGTTTGTAAAAGGGGGATAGAGAGGCTTTTTTCTCCCTTACTACATACACTCAAAGTTGAATAATAAATGTACACTCTTATATGTAAAATTATGAAAATTGCATAAAAGTTTCTGCTAAATTTTTTAAGAAAGCAAGCGTTTACGATTCTTGATTCAGCTCGTAAGCCTGAAAACTATTTTGCAGTTCCGATTAATTTCGCGTAGCTATATATTCAAGATTTATGCATAATTTATGTAAGTAAGTCTATACGTAATATCCAGCAGGTGATCCAGGGAGAAATAGCAGTAAAGCGAAAGTTTCAACGTAGGATTATAAGCATTAATATTAATAGAAAGTATGTGTAATACGTGAGAGTAATGAGGAAGAGAGGTACGATACTGTACTCTGTAGTATTTATCCAATTCTTTCATGATCCGAATTTTCGCACTTTCCACATCTATGGAAATTGTTGAATCGCGCAGCCCTTGGGGTAAAGCGAGGAGGAGGAGGCTATTCATTATCAATAAAATGAAATAGATCGTTCGCGCATAACAAACCAGATACGTCGGGGTTATATATTTCTGACTTTTTCTTTCTCTGATTTATCATGGAGATATTATGGTATAATTAACCGGCTTCGTTGGCATGCTGCCCGGGATAATAGCCTGAATCCGTAGTTAGCCCGATTTGCGGCAGGAAATTAAAAATAGGTAGTTAAACCACAACACATAGCCCATAATTGCATCTAAGCCTTCTGCGACAGCTTGCATTATAATCGAATCTCTAGCCTCAAGAGAACACAAATATCAGCTGTTACAAGTGCATTATACGATGATGAAACATTTGCAAGACATTGGAAAGACTCGTTGTTTAAATAGCCCTAGGATTTTTCCATGTGAAATTATATAAGGAAGATAATTAATTTGAATTTTGCGGACAGTACCCATTAATATTAAGGATTAATTAATTATGATGGTTAGTCTTTTTATCCCCCGGTTTATTTGACGAGGGGTGGAGGGGATATTGCGCGAGGGAGTTTCAACGCAATCTCGAGGGAAGGAAGCGGTAGAAAAAATAAAATGCGAGACAAAGGAAGGCTGAATTGTTGTACGGTTCAGTAAAGTTCGACCCTACCACCGATTCAAACGGTCTTCTCTCTCACCAACACCATCATCCCCTACGATCAGGTTGCCGGCTGGTCGCTTGCGACACTTTTCATGTTTTCACCAGGTCGATAAATCTTTCTCTGTTTTTCTCTCTTCTTCTTACCAATCTTACCACGCAAACGAGACTTTTTCGAATCGAGATTCGAGCAACAGAGCCCACGATATATTTTTTATTACCACCACGAAGAATTTCTTCTCTTTTTCACCGTAGCCCGACTCTTCGCAGTGCCGAGATCGAAAACTCATGTCTGCCCGCGACAGTCGCCGAATTTTTTATTTTGTCTTGACATAAAAGAAACCCTGTGTTTACCTACTCCTAACTTACTCCTTGGCTTTTCTTCTTTGCGAGTCAATACTTGGAGTTAGATGAAGAAGAAAAAGAACGATGGTGGGCGGCATTATTTTTATCACCAGTTCCTCTTCCTGTCCTTCTCGCACAATATCCGCTTGAAAAAATCAACTTTTACATTAATTATTCTTGCACGATTATGTAAGTTAGTTAATGTAAAATTTTCATTTAATTTTTAATTAAGTATATCGACAGGTATCGTAGTAGTAGTTGCCCCGGGAAAGTATTAGCGTCAAGTTTATCCGGCGTGTTTATAACTAAAAATAGCTTTCATTAGAGAGTTATGTCTTACATTGTGTGTGTATATATATAGAGAGGGAGAGAGAGAAAATTTCTCACTGAATATCATATATATTCCCTTATACAGAATAAAATAACAGGAAAAAAGTGTTCTCCGGCTTACCATTATTTTCTTTCTTGAAGAAGGAAAAGTATTAGTGTTTGCCAGCCTGTTCTTCGGATACTCAAATATTTACAAATGTATTGGATGGACAGCGTCATTTATTCAGGTATTACATTGAAGGGTCGATTTTTAAAAATCGTTTACATTAGTTAAATCCATGCTAATATGCCGTTGTGTTTACAATTGCACTTCTCTTCAATTTCATTCTCTGAGAAACTGACGTGGGAAAGCGGGCAGCTCAGTGCCTGGTACAACAGGCTATTCCATATTCCATATTCCATATTAAGGTACTTTATTTAGGACTTTGAAAGTAAAGCATTATTTAGAATACGGAAGTCAATGTTTCTCTCATGCAGCTTTCATACTTTTCACTCTGAGAAGAATAGTTTGATTTACCGAAAAGATTTAATTTCACTGAATCTCATCTATTAAAATTCTGCTACGAATAGTTTCGATACATGCAGTATACACATATATATGTATATGCACCAGTCAACTAAATGTTAAAAAATTTTTATTGGCTAATGTCACGAGTGATACGAAGGGAGAGAGTGCGTGTTATGAATTACCATACAAGAGAGGTATTAATGAACAAGATTGCATGCACCAGTCGAGGACATGCTATAAATCTTAATAAACACTTTAGCGAGTGATCTATGTACGATGCTCTATAAATTTACTCCACTCCAAAGCTTGTATGTGGAGGAAATTTGTACTTGAACATTTATTATTAATGATGCGTAGTAGGACCAAGATAGAAAATTTCTATCATCTTTAACGTCTGTTGCTTCTTCCAATGAGAGAAAGATTCTTAAACGACACCCTGTAGTTTCCTTTCCTATGAGTAAATTTAGCGATATAAAAAAATGGTCTTTCTTTTATAACATTCTAGAATAACATGGTGAAATGTGTAATAAGGTTCGTTATTAACGCGAACGCGAACGTCAACGTCAAAGTGAATGTAATTCAGTAATTCTTGGTAACTGACGATACATACCGTTTATTCTCTTATTATAGAAATGAAAACTCTCAATTGTAACAAGTATTGACAGTAACAAGTTTATTTAACGACTAGGAGGAGCCCTCTATGTATTAAATTATTGAATTATACTTTTTCACGCTATTTTAAAAGCAAAGAGTATCCATTGATATAATTAACCAATGTATATAATTGATAATTGTGACAAAAATAATAAAAACCATCTCCTGCGTATCTCAAATAAAATAAGATAGGGTCGACGCGTTGTAAAGTCTATAACTTCCATGAAGTGATAATGTGAGTTAATGGAGGTGAACGTTCGGCCATAAAATCTGTCATAGCTCCGATAAGTCAATTTTCGATCATATTTGTAAAATTTGACACAATCTGATTGTTCGCTATACACTGGTCTACACATCAAATGCACATTTAGCACAAAGGCTGCTTGGGTCGAGAAAATTAAATCACTGTACTCTATAGTGATAATATAACGAAAAATGTTCACTCATTGAAAATTATTTTATGCGACATCGCAAATCATTTAATGTGTGTGTGTGTGTGTGTGTGTGTGTGTGTGTGTGTGTATATATAAAATTTTGCAATACTGATAAAAACCAATAAACGGTTTATGAAAATGTTACATGAAATTCGATAAAGGTTGCTTCTGTAAGAGTAGTTTTGTCCCTTCTTCCCTTCTGTCAATTCACACTTCTTCATCCTCTCTCCACTTTTACCTCGTTCGCACACTGCCGCAAAGCTCTTATGCATATTCTTCTTATGCATAATAGTCTTGTGAATATGTAGCGTATATTCGCGCAGATATGCGAATAAACTTCCTTTACGTATGCAAGACTGTACAAAGAATATTATTTTTTCACAATTTCGTAAATGTTTGTTTCATATACTGTACATATTCAGCACGTTTATATTCATGAAATATCCTATCCACACACGCGCGCACGCGTGCTTTTTTCTTTTTATGTTTTTGGCAATCCTATCATTTTTTGTTAAATAAGAATAATCGATCCGCCAAACGACACTGCCCTAAATAAAGATGATTTTTGCCAATTTTTACAAGAGCGCACTTAAAATGGAAAAGTAGAGAGACAATTGGAACGATAGAAGAGAGACAGACGACACAATTACGGCAAGGTGGTATAATTATTATTGAAAAGAGAATAGGATTCGAAGGAGGAAGAGCAAAGTAAGCGAGAGGAAAGGAGCAGAGAAGCCTCGGACTTAACAAGTGTTAATACGGTACGATGAAGCTTGGTAGCGGAAGGGGTAGTGGCGGTTGCTTCATTAATGTGAGGATTTTCCACGACCCAAAAAATATCCAGCATTCTCGGCTACGGACAAAAGATCCGCAGCGAGGACGAGCCGGGATAGTTGATTGGGGAACAGTAAAATGTATTCATGTATGCATATGAATTCAGAGACTCGGTAGGCCGGGGAGCCATGACGCCTAGATACGCCGATGTCTGCGGGCTAAAGCTCGCCGCGCCGTTGAAAAACATCTTAATTGGACTTTGCACCCATCCCCAGCTATATTCCAGCCATTCCAGGACCATCCCTGTCTCCATCCCTGTCTCTGTCTCTGTCTCTGTCTCTGTCTTGCTCGCAATCGCGTTTGCGCAAACTAACCAGAGCAACATATATATATATATATATATACACAAAAAAATCTTTCTCTCAAACCCCCCCACATACTAGACTTTTCCTTTTGCATATTCTAAAATCGGGCTCTCATCGATAACCACCGATTCTAATGAAACTCCCAGCAATAATAAAGAATAACTGTGTTGCATACGCGACAAAAAGATTGACATTTTCTTACTCTAATTGTGTACTTACGGAATATTTCTAGGGGATGGTGTGGTATCTACCAAAGGGAAAGCGCCCTCCCTTTTCTATCGATGAGCATTACACTGGGGTAGCACGCGCTACCGCATGCCGCTTTCAATTGTTGTTCTTGTTGTTATTGTTGTTGTTGCCGCTGTTGTTTGGTATGAACACAGACACGCGCATACGGAAGGATTGGCTGCGTTCTGAAACTTACTCAACGTAACTGGGGAGTATCAATCTGTCTTTGTCACTGTTGTGTTGACAGACAGAAGTGGAATGTATATATACCAGTATTAACCTCAAAAGCAGAATGGATTACGATCACACGATTAATTAAATAAATTAGGTAGATTCATTTTCGGCCAGTTATACCTCTAAACCTCCAAATATATAATATATATATATATAGAGAGAGAGATTCCGAAATCACAAAGGTGATATTCTGCAAGATAGCTCTCTCTCCTGTTCCAATTGCATCGATATCGTATTACGCTAATGAAATGGTCTCGCGTGCTATTATAGAGGGGTGGCAGTGGAACGCGTGTCGTGTAATTTTTAATTATGCTCGCCAAAGTAGAGTATAGAGTACATTGATAAGTAAGTAGTCTTACGCAACGGCTTAAATAGCACTTCGCCACATGCAATGGCATGCAACCACATATGTCTCCCCCTCTGACCTCCATGTGAATGGAGTCCTTGCGAAGGGTTGACACGAGAGCATAATCTGTAACTGTGTGTGTGTGTTTCTGGGGAGTTGGGGGTGTGGATGCTCCGCGCGTGCACGTGCCTCCTGCTTACGTGTACGACGTCGCATGCCGTCACGCTGCCACGCTGCCACGCTGCCAGATTCCAGCAGTGACGTGTCTAGCATGTAGGTTGTATAACTTGTTTATAGGAGTAATAATTTATTACGTACTCTCGTAATCCACGAAATATTACTCCAAGAATATAACGAAAAGAGTAACTGCTGCTGCTGTGCTCGGAGATAAAATGCAAAATGAAACGTATCGCGATATAAGTTGGGTTGTTCCTTGATGTTAAAGGGGATGAGCTACTCCATGTATTTTCTCTTATTCCTATTATGATACGATGCTGCCGAAGCTCTCTCGATATTCTTTTTTAATTCTATATATATATATTTCTCTTCGAGAGACCCTTTTTTACCCTTTCATCCTATTTCATCTTCTTGTCTCTCCTCTTCCGTATGCATGTACAAAGCAATGTACAAAAGAAACCGTCAATTGGCGAATACGTCATTTGCAAATCAAATTATCTTGAATTCTTGATGGAGTAAACGGCAAAACCCCTTATATTTGGTGGAAATCAAGATTCTCTGTTATTGACTTTTCTCCGAACGCTGTTTTCCTTTATTTACATATTTCTCTTACAATCTTACCGAGGTAAAGCACTTTAATCTGGTAAATACTTTTATTTTTCAACTTTACTTTTTATCGTGTGAGAGACCTCCCCCCCTCCTCTCCCCCGATTCTTCTCCAACTTGGTACGTTTCTCTATCGGTAAAATAATCTATCATTAAGATTTATTATTATTAATATTATTTTTACAGATCCTCTTTCTCTTCCTTTTTCCTTTTATATTCCCAATTTTCGCGAAACATTTAGAAACGGTAATAGCAACAAAAACGAGTTGAACGAAATTTCTCAAGAGCAACTTACGAGTCAACTTGAAAACGCGCAAGAGTAGTCGGATAAAGTAGTGGTAGAGAAAGAGCACACTTGCCTGCAGGGGAATTCAAGAAAGAAGTATGAAAGAATCAAACAAATATTTCATAGAAATATTTTTAAGATACTACTCCGGTCGTCGACAAATCGATAACATTTTAAATTATATACTACTCGAGCAAACTCTCGAGGATACTTGTAAATTATGAAATTTAAACTGTTCATAAATTTTAAGGAATGAGAGTAAAGAGGTGAACAGGGGTGAGAGATGGGGAAATAAACGAAAAGAAAGCGAGAGCGGCAGGGAGGAATGGGCTTAACATTTTTTGCAAACAAACAGATGCTTCTTCATTTTCTATATAATACTCGAGATGTTATATATTTGATATTGGTTCTTTTAACAACGGTGAGTAAAAAGTTAAATTTCTCAGAGGAGCCAGAGAAAATGTGACTGGGGATGGTTCAAACGGATATAAAGGATCCCTAGCTCTCAAACGTTGAAGCGAGTTCAAAATTCTTGTTCCGAATAAAAGTTGACACTAGTAAGGAATAAGTTGTTATATAGATGGAAAGATGAAATAAGGCGGAGAAGGAGAGAGGAAGGGGATCTGAAAAAGTTAAAATTATAAACATTTTAACTTTTCAGATAAATCATATTGGATACAACGTTTTACCCAAAAAGTTCAATCGAGAAAAATTCTGAAAAGTATAATATCCACGGTGGAGCAGATATTCCGTGGGAGATTTTTAATTTTTTTTTTTATTTTAATTAAATTTCTCATTAATCTTAACACGTATCATATGAGAGAAATTCTATTACGCTTACCTTCGGTTCAGCGTGTACACGTCATAATAATTTGTTGAAACGTATGGAGAGTGAGAAAAGAGGGTATCAGTTTTTGTATCATGATAATAATCGTATCGCTTGTATCGATCGATCGTGCATGTAGTATACGCCGTGCGTTGTTGGAATATTACATTTCCATAATTTCGATAATGACTTTAACTGTTTAATTTGTTATGAGTAAATAGAGAGAGAGAGAGAGAGAGTGGGGGGGGGGGAGGGTTGAGAGAGGCGATAGGGTGAAAGAGACAGAGTAAGGTGCGATCGGAAGCTTGAAAGGAAATTAAGATAAGAGTGAAAGTGATTGATGATTGAAAATCAATTACAGAACAGAAGAGCGTAACGAATCGTCAAGCCGTCAATCAATGAACGAAAGTAATTCGAAAGATAAAGGGATAAAAAGCAAATAAGAATTTGATGTCTTAATAATAATGTGTTTTAAAAAAAGGATGATTCGCGAAACTGGTAATACGCTTAGAGAAGACCCGTGTGCGAATAGATTTTAAGCGTGCATAATGATGGTGTAGAAACGAGGTTTGCGCATTTGACAATTGCTCCATCAATAATCATATAACCGTCGTAAACAAGGTTGATATGAAATGCGCAGCATTCTGTGCACGTATGCTCAGCAATATCCACATAATGGATAAAGATGACGCTGAATAGATGTCGGTATTAGAATCACGAGCACCTAACGAACATAATGACGACGTCTATAAAACGTCCGTGGTGAGATGGGTAGTTAGTAGTTACCGGAGATTGAGCCCCGTTCTCCTAGGGGAACGGTTATATAATTAGGGTATGATTAAAGTGACTGTCGAAGAGAGGTTACTGGGTTTTACAGAATTAGCAATATAACGTAAGTAGGTAGAAAATGACACCCGGAGCAGTGCAAGTTAGCAAGTAGTGGGTGATGGTGGTGGTAGTGGCAGACAGCGTTGGTTTCTACACTTAATCACTTTTGCTAATTGCAGAATGATTGCTCCGTGCTTGAAGTTTCAATAGTGGAGTTGTTACATCCCTAGACTCTCTTCGCCGACACTCGAAAGCTAGTTATATACTAGGCGAGGTTTCACTCCTTCACGCTCTTCGCTCTCTTTTGCCCTTTCACCCTTTCTCTCTCGCCCATTCACGTTCACGCCCACGTTCATTCGCATGTATACCGATGCAGCCCATATATCTCTTTCTCGCTCTTTCATCCCTTTCTCCTTCAGGTACTACGTGATGAATGCCATAATAGTCTACCTGCCTCCAGGTGATAAGAAAGTAATCACTCCATCTCCTCTGCCCACTATTATTCCATTACCTGCTGCTGCTGCTGCCGCTGCTGCTGCTGCTGCTGCTCTCCTCACCTCTCACCTCCTCTCTCACTGCTCGACTATCCCGAGTCGAATCGCCATCACCTCCACCGCACACTACCCCGCCGTTACGGATAGATCCAGCACCCTCCTTCCTAGGTTTAATTATGTAATTATACGTCGCGACGATCCTAGAAATTCACTTCTCTCTCCTTCGATCTTTTCATCGAATAGCGAGACACGTGGAATAATTAGGAAAGTCTCTTTGGTTTCCTCCTGTCAATAATACTCGAAGGCTGACGAGACATAATTTATTTTACTTGCTTGCTCGATATAGATCTTCTTCCATGTATTTTTCTAAGAGGAGAATGAAGGAGAAGGCGAAGTTGATGCATCCCGTGAAAAAATGTATCCCTTAAAATAGATGGATTGCCAAAGTTCGCGTCATCAAGTTTTAGCGGCGAAGAAAAAAAATTGCGGAAAACCATCGGCAAACTCGTGAGAGAAAGAAGATCGCTCTTAAGGACAGTGCTGGATTATGTTAGGGGAGCCGGTGACCACTGTGTTATTTGACTGACATGCGCGCGAAATTCCGTGAAAACGGACTTGAGTTGGAGCCACTGCCATAAAAACACACGTAGCACGCGTAGGGTCGGTGTAAGTCTTTGACAAGTCATTAGCAGGGATTGTGGCAGACGTGGTAAGTCAAGGTGGAAAGAAGACGAATGACTTTTAATGTACAACTGCTGGCAGGAGTTATCTTAAACCCCAAAATCCTAGATCGCGTAGCCTTTGCTCGATGTAGAAGAGAGTAAATCGTGGTATTAGCTGACAAGAATGATCTTTCGATTATCAGCGATCTCTCTCTCTCTCTCTCTCTAAAAACAACACTCTCTTAAGTGATCGAAGCTCTCGTGGTTTCTTACGTCTAGAATATTAATCAATGCTTCTACTCTCTCCTTCTTCTCCGGTGAATTAATAGCAGAATGGAATGATCCGGAAAATTCTCCTAATGAATGAACGATGATGCGTCATTAAAATTCGCCATTTTGCATTTTGCATTTTGCAGGTGATATTCCGGGACATTGATTGCACGCGGCAAATCTTCATTAACTTATCGCTAATAAAAAGTATGCTCATTTTTATGATCGTACAAGTAAGCGTGTGGTCGTAACGAGCTTTTTATTTTAGCGTCCCAGAGGAATTCTAAGCGAACGGGTGGTTTGCTCGCTCGGGATAGCCGTCATGTGGATGAGTAGCCCGATAAATGTGGAGGACCGAGTTAAGGAGCGACAACGTGCGAGGCACCCCCTAAACCTCACACGCTTTCTCTTTCTCTCTCTCTCTCTCTCCCTCTCCCTCCCTATAGCGTCCCTCTGACATTCCCAATTATATTCCAACCAAGCTTTCCGAGGGTATCACCGAATAAAACTCCAGTTCTCCGTTTATTAACCTCCGGCTATCTCGAAAACCTGTAAACCTGTAAATGAGTGAAATTCTCTTTAACGCTGCTCACCCCATTCAGTCGAATTTCTTCCCCAACTCTTGCATTATTCATAGGATTATAAAACGAAATGGATAATATATGTATACGCGCGATACGATGCGATACAGATACAGATACAAATACAATACATTACATATTCGATTCTTGATCGTTGATCCTTGGTTTAACAATCAAGATTTTTTGTCTTTTTTCACTTTTTCTTCTTTTCTACTTCGTCCAGTAGTAGAGCATAAAGGATAGATGATATCCTTGATGTTTACCAAGTGAATAATAGAGACAGTGATTAATTATCTAATAATGAATTGCTTTCGCTTCTGAAATCCTGAAGTGGTAATTTAAGAAGAACTCTTTTTTGTCTGTCGCAGGGCCTTCGTTTTGGGGTCTAATCAATCCTCAGTGGTCTCTCTGCAGTAAAGGAAGGCGGCAAAGTCCCATCAACATCGAGCCGGACAAGTTGCTCTTCGACCCCCACTTGAGAACGGTGCACGTGGACAAGCACAGGGTAATCTATCAATTCCTTCTTCTACAGAATCACTTCGTAACTAGGGTGTGTCCTCCTGTCCACCCCCGGGGGACACATCGTCGCTACGACGATGGCGAGTATGACCTCAAAAAGGAAACAAAAAGCAATTTCGAAAGCCACCCATGACCCATCCAACTTCACGTCCATTCCAAATGAAGATGAAAGAGTCGATCGATGCCCGCTCGCTCGTTAGTTGTGTAGTACGAAAAATCTATTCGCTAAAGTAAAGAATAACATTCCGAACTATATACAGGATGTAAATAAATCATCGCGCCACTTCACTCCGAGTAGTCGATTTCTGCTGGAAAAAAAAAAAAAAAAGTCGAATAAATTGCTTCTGAATATTCGGAGCTACACACTTTAAGTACGAGAGGGGAAGAATTCTTCTCTTCAAGCTGGATTTTCTCCTTCTCCTCGAGAACAAGAACATTTTTAGTAAAACCCTTTGTAAATTGTAAATTAATAATGGTCTTTCCTCTTTTTCCTATCAAACTATAAGATTTTCTAATATCAGAATTTCAAAGTATGTGCGCGCGCGTACGTGCCTTCATTTATACATTTCTTTATTTATTCAAATATACAGTTGAGCCAACCAGCTACCGCAATGAATTTTGAGTTCACCAACAACCACTTTCTCGCTGTCTATTTTTCACCCGGAGAGTTCGTTAATTCAATAATAAATCCATTAATTACGAACGCCATTATTTAACGCTCCCTTCTCTTCCTCTCTCCTTCTGGAAATGCCAGCAGGACTCACGGAACACTAATTTTCCATTACGTAAACATTTATTCAGTTAGTCTCATTTTACTTCATTGCTCAGTGAATTTCTCCGACAATCTTTCATGTCATATATATATATATATTTTTTTTTTATTTTTTGCTTTTTTTGTTTTCTATTTTTTTTTTCTCCATGATAAGAAAATTGACATTTTATAAATTATATTTTTCTCCTTATTACTCTATCGTACTTATTAGACTTATCTTTGCAGAATTAATATTCAATTTTCTGCTTTATGCAATACGGCAATCAGAATTCTTTTACACTTCTGGAAATCGATTCATATTCTACAGTAGATTAAAATGCTATATGTCGACAGCATTCAAACAGGATCTCCACGGGAATTTTTATACCGCAATTTCAATTTCACGTACAAATTTGGACTGCGAAGGTATAACACCCAGAAAACTCACTTGAAGCCTTGATCCTACTTTTTTTTTCTTTAATTCCTCAAACTTGTACGAAGCTCTGTTCCGATTTAGCAATATAGTTGAGTATGTGTGTGTAATTTTATTACTATTGCCTGTAAAGCAATGTGTTGTGCGTGTGTGTGTAGTTCTTTGTAATTTGTTTACTTACAAAAATGAAAATAAAACATAGAAAATAATACTCTTTTATAGTCCGTTGGGATGCTTTAATATTGCTACTATGATAAATAATATTCAACAAATTATCGTCTACATTCCGAATGTTATTTTCGCACATAAAGTCAACGCAAAATATTTAATTCAAATGTACTTCGGCACTCAAAGGGCTGAAGATTATTAACGATAAATTCATAATGCGTTCGGTCCATTGTCACGTGTAACAGAACAACAGATGAGAGCTTAGCTAGAATGAAATGCTGACCAAAGGATAATCACAATATTAAATAATGATTGTTTTTATTAATTACTATGTTAAAACTATAAAATTAATAATATAAATAATGTTTTGTGAATAAATTTCAAGAAAATTCTATACTCTATAGAGTAATAAATTTATTCCGAATAAATTAATAACGATAAGGAGAACATTAAAAAATTATTACTGATATTAAATAATATTATCTCAATGTGATAATTATGTACGATTAAAAATTTGACTGATATATTCAGCGGTAAGCGAAAAGATGATGAAAAACAAGCACAACTGAAAAGGATTTTATGCGTGTGTATGCAGTGCAAAAATAATTCGCATTAATAATCGACTCTATAGAATCGAGAGTTAAAAGCAAAATTTCAATTCACCACTGTGAATGTTGATTGAAAAAAGGAAATGAAAGAACTGTTGTAGATGGATAATCCTGAATAAAATAAATAATAGTTGCATCGTATTTGCTCCTTTATTTTAATTTATTTGTTTATAGAGATGCATGCTGAATAGAGTTGTGCAATTTTCGAATTTTCTTTAGAGGCAGAATATTATCAGGACGCTTTATACTTTATACGACCTGGTCAAGTTGTGCCGTGATTTGGTGATTTGGCGACTGGTACCAACAAACCAACAACTTGTTCTTTATCAAATTAAATCGTGGCCAGGAACAATTCCACTTGGTAATAATTTCATTAGTTGCTTAATCTCTCAAGTGTCGATGGTGACATATATTTTGAAACTAATAAGCATTAATTGACGTTGTTTCGCCAGCAAACATCAAAATCATTGTGAAATTCATGAAATTCGCGAAATTCACGAAATTCACGAAATTCAGATACATAACGCAGATTACGTGAGATTATTAACGAAACGGATTATTTCCATAAAGCGTAGCAAATTTAGACGCGCCTCTCTTTTAGAAGGATACACATGGTATGGATAGGCGTAGACAATAAATTTGTTAAACCATCTCGAGTCTTGATTTTCTTTGTCATATTATCGATTTGCTTTATATTACATTGGAAAGTTATTCGGGCAATCGTAAATCATAAATTTAAAGGGGAGCTCGAAGAGAATCGAGGTACATCAACAAATACAGGTTCCGATATACAGGTTGTCAGTCTCTGAAATAGGGCTGTTATCACTGTAATGTCAGATTTGCCCAGCGGCTATTTGAACAGTTTATACCAAGATTGTTCCAAATGGTGCCAACCTCGCACCATCTACTAAGAAAGCCAACCTCGTGAATTTATACGGCGTTTAACCCGGTTAAAACTTTGGCACTTAAATTAAACAATAGAACGAACCGCACCGGGAGTCGAACGTACGTCGTCGGCTCAGCGAGTTTCAACGCCTTTTGTTTCTTTCCCTTTCTCTCTTACTTTTCTGTCTGTCCTCGCTCGCTTGCTCCCCTCAGTTTGCTCGGAGAAGTGCCTGCTGCTGCTGCGTCATCCTTCAATGCTGAAAAGCTTTCGTAAACTAAGCCAAGAATTTGATATTTTTCTACTAATTTCTATTCTCGATCTTGATCGGGACAAAATTCCCGATCGACGTCTTTTTATTCCGATTTTATACAAAATCTACTTTCTCTAACTTTGGAAATATTACCAATGACATTGAATAGTTTCAATAATTTTATGGTTTTCGAAATTCTAGAATATCAGGAGAAAATGGGGGAGTGGTCGGAGCGAGGTATATGTATTACCGAACATTTCCAACTAAACTTCTAAATTGCAAGTTTTGAAATTTTAAAGCTTTTCAGCATGCTAAGAGATGAAAATTCGTTTCTGCAAGTTTCAAAACAGAAAGATTCAAAAGTTCGTTCTATTACAAAGGGTTTATCTCAAATTTTACTTTAAGGGGTTAGTTTAAATGTTATCCCGTGCTCATTTGTAAAAATTTAATTTTAAAAGAGTATGAAATTAAATATATACATAAATATATTGCAGGATTCTTTCTCCCCCCCCCCCTCTCTCTCAAGATGATGCAAGGTCTGAGATAATATGTAAGAACTGTTTTCTATTTTAATAAGTGCATGAATCTAAATGAACCTTTCCGAGTTTCTCCACATAGTCAAACTAAAACTACAACGCTAAGTTAAAAGTAAAGTTAAAAAAGGAAAGAGGAAAAGTTTAAAGTTTAAAGTGAAATTAAAATATTCATTCATTAGGGGAAATAATTCAGTAATAAGTACGAATGTCGAGAACTTTGAAAGAATTTAGGAATGTCGATTTAAGGTATAATTAAAGATTCTCAAAAGAGACGATAGACTTTAGATACCTACATTCAAATTGAGTTGAGGCCGAACTTGAGCTTAATATAGGTATGTTCGCGTAAACTTGAGTTTAAATCGAATTAGGAGCAAAACGAAGCTCGAACGACTACTTGTATAAGAAGAAGAGGAATAAGGAGAAAGAGGAGGAGGAGGAGGAGGAGGAGGCTCTTATTTTGTGGTTTTCTAGTCGTATTGTTATTCTGCATTGGTCCGGTATATAATAAAAGTCACGCTACCAACGATAAGTTCAAGGGAGTAAGAATAATTTGAGATCGAATGAAAATTTCAAGAGGTCCGTACCCATTGTAAGACGCAAAGGTGTGCTGCTGGTGGTGGTTATAAACATCTGTAAAAGAGTGGTTGCTTATTCAATCATCGAATAGTAATAGTACCATTGATCGAGCTATAAGCGGTGTAGGAGGCGTAGATATTATCGACTTTTCTACTTGAAGATTATTCAGCAAACTCGATTCCTTCGAATCTCGGAAATCTCATGGAACCACCACCACCACCACCACCACCATCGCCTTCTTTCTCGCTGCGAGCCGTTAATCTTGCGGTTCATATAGGAGGAAAATAAAAAACGCAGTTCCCGAGTAGTGCAGCCTCCAGTATTCGAAATGACGATTGTTCGCCACGAGCCACAAATGCGAACGCGAACGACTTCCCGGAACGACTGGCACTGCGAAGGCGGACGTTCTAGCGCGAGGCCAACTTTGAGTTTCGAAGAAAGAAGGATGCCCTTTGTACGCCCTCCAGTACGGAACTACCAGCCAGAAGTCTTCTTCCGGTATAGTCCCATTGATCCAAGTTCGCAGTCGGCGGCGACGCTCTTAAAAAAGGAACTGTCTAGAAAAGAAAAAAGAGAACTGCCGCTGCACCACTCTCCGGGGTTGGGAACCTATCACGAAATAATGAGCTACGCGCCATTTCTTGCAGGAAAATCGACTGCCATCTTCATTTGTCTCCCCCCCCCCTCCCCCTCTCTCTCTCTTTTTCTTACCTTTTCCTCCCCTCTCTCGCACGTATCTCTCCCTACTTTTCACTTTTTTTTTTTTTTTTTTTTCTTTTTTTCTTTTTTTCTCTACCTCGAAAAATACAGCTTTGCCTTTTTACTGGTGACGAACGTATTATTGCTGCGATAAACTGTTCTCCAACTGTTAGTAACAAAAATCGTTTGTCGCTGTACTACCGAGTCTTGCGGTACAAAGCAAATATTTCAGAAATCACTTACTTGTGCTCTTGCTTCTTTCCACTCTCTCTTTTCTCTCGACTTTCTCACGTACGCGCTTACACACAGACACGATTCTTTCATGACAATGTTCCATCGACGAAAGAAATCTAATGAAACAGAAAAGCGTTTTTGGCAAATTTAGCAAATGCTCGTTTATGAATACTTTAGTGGAACGAAATGATTGATTATTAATTAAATTTCTATAAATAACGATATTTATGCGGCTTCGGCAATCACGGTGTAAACCGCAATAATCTCTATGAATTCGGATGCAACTATCTTGGTGCCTGCTCGATTCCACTAAAACGATACTGAGGTATTGAATTGCTTGAAGATTGCAAGTTAGTAATTGGATTTGTCCCATCACGAGCAACTTACATACATATGGCAAATACATATCGCATGCACGCGACCAGATAACCCTGCTAGCAAGGAGCGAGGTGAATTCTCCTCCCTCCTATTGTTTCTGCATGCATAGCGCTCGACCACTGTATATTACATACAATTGCTTAGGAATATCGAATTTATAACTTTCTCTCCATATTCGAAAAACTATAATTTTTCGCATCTCTCCAACATATCTTTTACCTTTACCGTTCTGCGTACAATCATGTTCCTGTTGATCATATGTATAATTTGATCTTTAAAAGTGCTCGATCGATCTTTCTCATAATTCCACCATTATCTTCTTTGCAAAATCAGTGTTGATTGATTGAGGGAGAGAGAGAGAGAGAGAGAGAGAGAGAGAGAGAGAGAGAGGGAGAGAGGTCATGCACAGATCACTGCACGATTTGCACTGAGCATTCGAGCAAGGTTTTGCCGCAAGATCAACCATCAGATGCGGAAACAGGTGCGCATGTGCTCGCTAGAATCTCATGAAATTTCATGCAGAAACATCGTCACTGATACGCGTTACATTAGCATTGGAGTATTATCATGCGCATCATCTAAATTAAATGTAAAGATGGGGGACACCATTTAGAATTTATTTATCAAGAATCTCGAGCCTCTTTCGAATATCGCTCTCAGAGGATAACAAAGCTATGGAAGTGAACGAAAGTTTATATTTGAAATTAGCCTAAACGGTATTAAAAGCTATCGAGCAGAGGAGGGGGGCTGCTCGCTAAAAGAAAGATAATTGTCTTAAAAAGTATAGCGAGGGAAGGGAAGGATGGGTGTGACAAGGCTCTGATCACAGTGGGTGGTTGATATTAGAGGTAAAGGGGTGGTGGGTGCTGCTGCCTGTGCCGGGACGCGAAAATCTATTGCGAAATAATAAGTTATCGCCACGTTGGCGACTTTTGCTAACGTGTCTTCCGTGGCTGCTCTCCCTGAGGTTACCTCGTTATTTCTAACTTAGTGACGCTATAATTCAGGTTCTCGCGACGTACAAGAAAATGGACTCTCTATGCCAACCTCGTCCCGTAGTTTGCTTCCGTCCAGAGGACGGAGCCGTACTCCGGCGACACGGCATTCGCCTTCCTTTGCTATTCCGTCCAATTAAATACCTAATCAATTATCCGACGGCCTGGTTACGTGCTCTTTCTTGCTTCGAACCTCGAAACGTGCGCTTAGGCAACTCACGACAAGAAAGGAAACGGAAAACGATTGGCTGGAACAGCGAGTGAACGAGCGAGCGAGCGATCGATCGCTCGCTCGAAGAATAACGGCAGCGATCTCTCTTATTCAAAACGACTACTAACGCCATTCTCAAAGAAAATCAGCTCTCTCTCCCTCTGCCTCTGCCTCTGCCTCTGCCACCAATTAAAAACTTGTACATCCTCAAGTATGACGCGCTAAAAATTCGCTCTAGCCTCTTTCCCTCTGTTCATGCATCTTATTTTCGTCATTATGCTTTTTACACATTTTCTTGCCACATTCCAAATTCCATTAGTCGAATTTTCAATCGGTTTTATCGGGTGTTGGTCAAATATTTTTTCGATCAATATAAATATCCCAAAGAGGAACACAGTTGAAACGCGCAAATAATAAATATGAACAGTGAAATGATCCTTGACTGTGTCAAGTTTATACGTGGGAGAGAGAAGTATAAATTATATGCTCTACGTATACAAATCATTATGTTTTACCTAAAGATGAAGCAGCAAGTAGTGTTGGTAAATCACCTGTTTTTCTCAAAAAAAAAAAAAAAAAGGAAATTAGAATTAGAGCGTGGCATCGTTTCAATCGTTTTATTTTTTTGCAGTAATCAAATAATGGCCGCTCCCAAGTGGATGGACAGGTGTATAGGAAAATGAACAGAAAGACAGGCAGACTGATGGTATTCCCAAGAGCTTTTATGTTTCCTAGCTAAAAAAAAAAAAAAAAAAAAAATACAAGTCTATAAAAATATAGATCTCTCTAGATAGTATAGTATATTATAGTACTAATATTATATTTTACAGAAATTTCTTTCGCAAATCAATGTTATACATTGATGTTGTAAATAGCCAGAGAAATTTTCTGATTTCTTCAGAACCAATTGCATAATTAATGCAATTAGAATGCAAAACACGAGTAATGCAACAAGTAATTGTATTTTACAACGTATGCATAAAACCACTTAAAAAATATGGACATTATTTTTTCACTTTTATAAACACAAAGAAATATTGTGTAATAATAAGACTGTGTATGCCGCTTTTATAAAATAAGTAAATATAACAACGCGAAAGCTTCTGTGCTTTATACAAAAATACGAAGCCATTTTGCATAGAGAGAGAGAGAGAGAGAGAGAGAGAGAGGGGGGTGGAGGGAAGGGGTGCATGGTACAGAGAACTCTTGACAATACTGTCGCCGTTAGTGTTGCAAGCTACTCTTTTACGTATAATAGCATTATGTGTGTATGTCCTATATTAAATTTATGACATTGTGCGTCATACATCACATTGAATAAAATCTCTCTGCGATTAATCTTGTAGTAATAAATAAGTTGTTGTTACACACTATAGATTCTTAAGAATATAATGAAAGGTCTCTCTTTACATAAAAGTATCTCCGTAATAGAAAGGTTGAGGTGTTTTCCTAGCGAAAACAGTTGAGCGACAGCGATCGTTCGGATCTCGTCCCAAGACGCAAAGTACCCGAGATTTATCCCACGATCGATGACGATTCCGCGAAAATCTGTAATATATATTTATCATTGAAAATGAAAATATAATTTGGAAAAGATTTTTTAGCGAATTTTGAAAGAATTTCATAAAACACCGAAGAATGGATTTAAATGTGTAACGTGGAAAAGAAAAGCACGATTTTCTATTATCTATTATAGATTACAAGTGGAATGAATCGTTTTTTAGGTTTCAGGTCATTTACACAATACTGGCCAGTTCCTCGTATTCAGAACAGATCGGGAGGCAAAAACACGTGTCAATATAACGGGTGGTCCACTCGCGTACCACTATCAGTTTGAAGAGATTTATATTCACTATGGATTGGACGACTCCCATGGCTCGGAGCATCGCGTCAATAATTATGCTTTTCCTGCCGAGGTAAGTTTTTCTTTTTTCAAGTCTGCCATTTCCATGTATCGAATCGATTTCATCCTTACGATAATTACAAAATTCACATAAATCTCACTGAAAGTTTCAACGATCATTCGTGGGAACACGACTGATTCGCGCAACGATTAATTTATTCTATATTCTAAATTTTTAGTGTTTGAACTATTTTTTTCTTTCTTCTTCTTTTTTTCGGTGAATTTTAACGAATAATATTTTGGATAAATTTTCAAAGAATATACTATTACTGTTGGATTTAGAATGTACATTTTTGAGAGGAGCGTGGCTGCTCTTTGGGGTAACTTGTAGCAAATATCAATGGTCAGCAGGTAGTAACGTCGAGTATATTGCAGAACATAATCGGATCAGCGAAGAGAGTAGAGAAGCGAGAAGAGAGGCGTCACTTTCAGATTACCCGTTGGTTAGCTGGATCACGGATTCTCCCACCGCGAATTTAAAGTACTTGAATTTTTCATCGGCCCGAAATTGTGCTCATGGTTGGACCAGTGGCAGCTATCATTTCGACATTAATTACGAATTAACGGCAGTTTCAATTTCACGGCGATTTATCTTGATTTTCGCATTTCTAGCGCATTTTTAGCCACTTTCAAAGGGTTGCGCGACATCCGGACAAAAATTTCTCAGCAATAGTGTTTTCAACTTAAATCAGAATTTAATGCTTTAAAGTTGCGAGCGCGTACGCGTATATTCGACGATATTCGCGTTTCACATAGAAATTTTAAGAGACAAATCAAAAAGCCGAAATATTTTTCTACTTTCGTCAAATTAATATATTTGACGATAATTTCTCGTTTCCCGCCACCGTTACTTCCGTCCTTAAAATTTTCAGCAATAATTTCATTCAGTTTAGGAATAATTTCTGATATTGTTTTACAGGTTTTAAGCCCCCTATTATTATGAAAGTGCAGGAAGGTTATTGACAGCAATTAATGGAAATTGATTACATGCGTGTTCGCAAGTGACAAATTTAATAGTCCCTATATAGTTTATCATTTGATAGGCATTTTCGCGATCCATATGCGAGTACCAAACGAGCGCGCTCTGCTTATCGATTTGCTTGCCGTTGGCATAACACTCTATGTTAAATAAGATATTCCAGATAGTGACACAATTCCGAGGTAACTCAACGTCAATATAGATATTTCAATGAAAAAAATTAACATGGGCCGGGGAAAATGAGTTTTCTTCAGAGCGGTGATTTGACAAGAAGTTTGGATGGAGACACGGATAGACTGTGATCGACCGTACAAAGAGAATAGATCTGATCTTTTCTTTTAACGATGCGTCGGTCTATGAGATTTTTCTACAAGTGTCTGTGCGATCGCAACCTACCACTAGGGCGAATGTCCAGAGTCTCTCGGCAAAACTCACTCCTTTGGACGTTGTCAGTCGAGAGTCGAGATCGTTCGCGGATCCGAAGCGGGCGTGGTCGTAACGGGGAGAATGAAGAAGTTCCACAGCCGCAAATGAGTAAGGGGCGTTGCAGGTAAGTAAGGAACGTTCGACAATCCGAGCTGGATGACAAGCCACGCGAAAAGCGAACACTGCAGCTTTTTTTCACGATTTATAGAGAGTTCGATAAAACGGCTCAAGATCTAATTATGATAAAAAAAAACTCTCAATTCTCAAAGATTTGTCTCGCTCATTTCTTTCCCAATATATGTACACACACACACACACACACACACAGAGAGGGAGAGATTCTTTTTTCATGAAACAATCGCTCAAATGAAAAATGCAACGATTTTTAAATGCGAGCGAAATAAAACGGTAGAAGAGAGGAAGAGAAAGCTCTGTTTGTCTGTCTGTGTCTGTAGGTGTACGCTTAGTTTGATACAGTTACTTTTGTAATTAGTCTTAGCGCACTAAGTGTATAGCTGGCTCACCCTCGCCCTCTCTCGGTGTCGTAAGGGAGAACCTTATTTTTTCTTCCAAGACACAAAGCTGCATAAAATTCATGCTCTTCTTCCTATTTACCGTGTTTACTTTTACGAATGTAATATTACTTAGTAGTAATTATGTACTTTGAAAGAAAAAATGTTGAAGACTGTCTTTTGGTAGGTGTAGTTGCAATAAGTTACGATAAGAAATAAATTAAAACTTTTCTTGTTGAATTTGATAACTCATTAAATATCTGGACTAGTTGTGATTGCAAAACTTGTTTAGGAAGAAGAGGGGGCTTCTTCTATTCGGATGTAGAAAGAAACGAGGCAGTGCGAGTAGCGAAGAGGTGGTGGTGGTGGTGGTGGTGGTGGTTTTGGGATGAAAGGGGATATCCAATCCAGGGCGCAACGAGCGAGCTTATAAGCAGAGTCGTTATTTTCGAATCGACAGTTCATCGGCGTGCTTGAAATCGATTCAAAGTTAATCGACCACATAATTCAGCCGCGACACGCGCCGGCCGGTTCTCCGTAGCCAACGAAATCCATGGCTGCACGCGAACTGGAAAACAGGTGCAAGTTCGCTTCTAGTCGCGATTAACGCGAGTCGCCGCTACAAACTCACTCTCACTTCCGCTTCCCTTGCGGAAAATTTCAATTTGGATCATTACCAATACTTTTTTCTCACTCCTGACAAAAATCATGGTCGATAGAATAGAATAGAATGGAATAGAATTGTTGTTGTTGTTTATTATTATTATTATTATTATTATTATCATTATCGGAGAGGTTATTTTGATTCCGCGAAAGCTGAATTGGTGCAATTAAAAGTTTCGGCTATGAAGGAGAGAGCGGCGCTACATTGAACTCGGAAACCACTGAACTATACTAAATACGAGGATATGTACACAGGTGCGCTCCATCGATCCATTTTGCAACTCCATTTTGCAATTCCACTTGAAGGATCTCCTAGAAAATTAATCTTATTCCGTTACCTCTTTCTCTCTCTCTCTCTCTCTCTCTCTCTCTCCTTGAAGAATTATAATGAAGATAAGGCGTGTGCGCGCGCGATACTGGTAACGGTGGTGTAACGGGGGAACCCCCCCGCTCAGTTTCAGCTTCCATGAAAACGTACGGGGATTTTATTGATATTAAACGCGTTGCGTGATGGGGAGCGTAAGGAGAGAATCCGCGCGAATGTTGGTCGGATTTTAACTAGGCGCGCAGTGCTATCAATTATCTCTATCCTACCGCGCGGCGGCGACGGTAGTGGCAGCGGTGGTGGTTACCTTTGGACTCCGTTTACACCTTCCAAGTGTTGAGCTCGTGTCTAATTTATCGACACTCGAGTTCACTTCGCTTGCTTCACTTGACTTATTCGCTACCGTTCTCGACGGCATAAATGCTCTTTTTCACTTTGCGCACCGGCATCGAGTACTTTTTCGCTTACACAAATGGCTCGCACTTGTAATTTTGAAATTCGCAAACGTTTCACATGCACCCACTAGGAAATAAAGAATTGTCCAACTCTTCTGCTTCTCTCGTTAAATCCGATTCATTATGTCGCAAGCTTATTTTTATTTCCTAATAAAACAATAATAGCGCAAAATTCGTGAGAATGCGTAAAATAAAAATATAAGAATCGGAATGTTATTCTCGAAGGTGTGTGCCGCGCCTTAACTTTCGGAAAAAGTGGAAATCTGAAGGAGCAGGACCTGGGATATATGGCGGATACTATCAGGCAGCTGCGTCTTACAGTCGAGAGTGAGACGGTATAAAGAAGTGAATTCTTCCTAATGGTCGCATACGAATCGTACAAGCTGATTCTTTAAATAATGCTAATAGCGACATTTGAAATTTCACTATCCAACAGAGCAGGGGAAAGAAATATCGTCGAACAATCCAAAGAGTATAAAATACATGTGAAATGTCCAAAGACGAATAAATATCATCTTCCATTTGGATTTTATATAGAGATTTCACTGTGTCGAGATGAAAAGGCCCAAGCCACTATTGATCATCCTGAAAAGCATTTAAAAAAAATAAAAGTGCCTCGGTAGGTTTTAGGGATATCTCCTCCTGTAATGCATGAAATGTTATTAATCAGTTTTAGGTCAACTTTTGGATATCTGCTCGCGACTATATTACCAACAAAATAGCCCCGCATGTCCAATAGAGATATCAGAGAACGTGATATTAGAATTTTTTTTTTTTTTTTTTGGAAATTCCGTTTCGCTCGAGTTGCACCGAGCCACAATTGTCGCATTGGAGATCCCCAATTGACCATTTCGTTTTTAGGCGGATATCGCTCAATCGATTCTAGGGGGGAGGGTGTAAGAAAAAGAGAATGTATCCGCTAATTCAAACATATTTCGCAGAGAACCAGGTCGTGAGTGTTGCGTGCGCGTCTGCGTTATGTATAACAGAGTTCAAGAGTAAATTAAAAGTACACGATGGATTAACGACGCTCTTTTCGAGCCAAAATTTTGCAACTTTCTTTTGGTCTTTCAACCAAATATTTTTATCTACCACAGCTTTTGCATCGCGCGTGCCACTAGTGTGTGTTGTTGTACATTGGCAGACTATAATTTTTAAGTAATTTACAAAGCAATTTAGTAATGTAACGGTTTTTTAAAGCTATCTCGCAATAACGACGTATCCGACTTCTTTGTGTGTAATTTTAAAAGTGAAAAAAAGTACTGGCGAAATGATTTTCAAATTAATAAAAATTACTTTTTGTATTTAGTTTCGAAGAATTTTCAACTATTTTTTATCAAAAGCTTTATAAATTGCTGCCATTTATTCGAATAAATTTCTAATAAACAGAATTCTCCTCCTCTCGTATTTATCTCAATTTTTACGCATAAAATTAAAGTTTTTAATTGAACGATATAAATGTGAAAATAGTCTCTGGTACACGCAGGTACGTGTGTGTGTACCAGACAACGCGTAGAGAAGAAAGCGATATAATACCGCGTTGGCATATGGTCGTCGTGATCTTGCGCGGATCGTACGAGTATGAGATTGCTCGTTATGAGAATCCCTTTCGTTTTTCGCGCGTTTTTCAGTGTAAATTTGAGTGAAAGAGGAGAAGCTAAGCCACCAGCAGAGCGCGGTAGTCGCCGGCAGAAATGAATGGAACTGACCTGATAGAATAATGGTAGTACCCCGATATATAGGGGTGGGGGAAGCTAATTCAATCGGGGATGCACTAAATTTGGGGTCGGCTTTTGCAGATTAGTTGTGTGCGTAGAGATGATCACGCGTGTATTTGTGTAAGAACGCGACCGTTAGGCGCAGAGACAAGGATGGACTATTGGAGGGACACTCGAGGCACTCCATCAGCTGGTTGTCGAGCAGGCTTTTGGCATCAAAGCGGCCCGTCGCTCAAACACGCCAGTAATGGGTCAGACTCGCTCGAGTGCCAGAGCCCTTGGAATCCCCTTGTCCTCGGCTCGAGCTTTCAAACCGACCCTACTCCTCTTCATCCAGGCCCTTTCCCCTCTCTCTCTCTCTCTCTCTCTCTCCTCCTCCTCCTCATCTTCCACTTCCTGAGTCATCTCTACCATCGTCTCTTGCCATGTGTACCACCTGTACGTATATACCATCAACTACCAGCGGATTCGGGTTACGCTTCATCAACAACCAGTGCTCCTCGGAATCCCGAACAAACTTCGTCAAACTTATTCATCGTGATAAGACTCGCTAGTTTGCTGCGGGACGCAACGCCGCAAATTATGCTTCTACATGCAAAATCTTTGTATACAAATATATCGCGACTGCAGATAGTCCGAGAACTCTAACTGCTCTATCTTTTCATGTTCGCAATACCTATGAATGCGTATGTATCGCGGGGTCTTTTCTTTTTTTCACCATCTTTCAATAATCATTGCTGCATGTGTCCGAGCTGAGTGATGAGCATAACCAGATATGCGTTATTATTCATTAAGGCTCCTCCGGTCTTGAACGTTGTTAGGGTGTTCGCTCTGCGGCTCAAAGGGCTTCGACCTGCATCAACGGCACTGACGTTTTTGCACAAACTCTCTCTCTCTCTCTCTCTAACGGCTCTATGCTTCATTGCTACTCATTCGGATCAATATGAGCATATTTTTAATTCTACCAAAAGCTCTCTTTTTTTCTTCTTTTCTTAACGCGAGATTCTTCTTCTTCTTGAAAATCTTCAAATGCCAAAAGTAGCACTTTCATGCTCAGATTTCAAAAAGCTCGATCAATCATGGAAAGGCGAAAGTAGAAAAGGTTGTCCATGAATTATTTGAAAACTTACAACAACAATCACACGTGGATGTGTGGTTCAAACTTGGTTCTTATAACAACCAACTAATAATGAATGATCAAAGTATTTCTCTACCAGTTTCAAGTCAAACCGGAATTCCCTATACCGTAGGCGGCCACAAGAATTTGAATTTTTTATCACTTGAGTTATTTTTCACTTTGCCACTATAAATGGGCAAAGGTCAAATGGATGGCAATGCGCACATTTCACTGCAAGTTGCACCAAGTTGCAATCTCTAGCCGGTACTCTACTAATATTCGTTATACTATACGTATTCAAATGCACTCTCTATGTTTATTTCTGTTTTCCTCGAGAAAGTGTAAACTACTGAGGATCGATTTAGCCTTGGCTAGCGCTGGCTGGACATTTCCCGAACCTTACCATTCATCCCGTAAGGAATACTTCAACGACACCAAGGTAGAGTTCCTCAATCCTTCGAAAGCCAAGGAATCTTCAGGTCTGATCGAATTTTCTGGGGAATGGTTACGGTAGCTTTCTATTCGCGTCCCCCTATAAAGCCAGCATTTCACGTAAAGTTTCCTGACCTACTTGTCTACTCCAAAGAACCGATAGTGCTTTCAAAGTTTGCGTTCGAATGAATGACCGTTTCGGCCATTGTCATGTTATACTCGATATTGACTAAGTATTTACACCTTATTACTCATAGTCAACATTCGAGAAACGAGAAACGAGAAACGGAGCTTACGTACATCAAATATGATAACTCTATTTCTGCTATATTTCACTTGAATTCTCTCCTTTCGTTATCGGAGAGATTGTAGAATCGGCCAAATTCCAAAGTTCTATTTTTAATAATCACCTATATCATCCTCCCCTAATATTCTTCGCTATTGAGACTAGTAGCTTCCAGACAGACTAAGCCTGATACAAGTTTAATGGTCAAAACAAGACGAGGGTATGGAGCTCCGTTGTTTATACCACTTCTCTCGATATTAGCACGAGTCTTGTGGTCAATGTCTCAACTGCAGCAGAATCTTCAAGTTTACCGGCAAATGTTAACATACAGAGAGAAAGAGAGAGAGAGAGAGAGAGAGAGAGAGAGAGAGAGAGAGAGCCGCCTCTCTGTTCCCTCTACTAAGAAATTCCGTGAGAGAATAACGAAGATCACGATTTATAGCGAGTGATAGCAAGAGCGAGAGCAAATGGATCTCTACGCGTTAACTTTAGGAGAACTTATTATTATTATTATCAATTGCAATTGCAATTGCAATTCCCGGATTCGACAACATGTGAGTGTAAGAAAAAAATTAAAATTATCTCCTCCTCCCCCTCCCATACAAATTTGCTTAATTATTCTAGTCAGAGCTTTAACCACTCGAGAAACCTGAGTGCACGTTCCGGTAATTGTAGTGGTCGTTTGTAGTTGAACGACCCTCGTCGCATTGCGATTGTCTGCTGCTACAAGTACCTCTTACTTCCGGTTGGTGTTAAAAGGTCCACAAGGTACATGAGTTTTTACCTGCTAAATACCTGTGACTGTGACACGTGTTGAAACTCACGCTAGGAGAATGACTTACCGAAGTTGGCCGTTAAAATGTTTTACCGTACGCTCGAACGCATATACGATATTACAAAAATATTTTGCAAACTTTCCTATTGCTCCAAATTAACTAAAGTTTCTCATTATTATTATTATTATTATTATTATTACTACTTGTTTCATGGAGTAACGCGAAAATTTGTATTTCAACGTCATATTTTTCTAACTGAAATTTTTACCCATAAAAACGATCATGTACAATTTTACTCAATAAAACTTTCTCCTCCGTGTAACGCGTCGAACGTGCCTAGCGTTCGAATGTTTTATTGCCGCAAGTAATTTAGTTCGGTCCCGCTGCATGTGTGACACTTGGAAAAATCAGCCCTTGCGGGTAGTAAAATCAACCACTGACATTGGAAAGTATCTATCTATAGGGGCCAATATGTTTAAAATTTTTATTTTCAGCACTACTTTTAAGTTCTCTATTCCGTTATGCTGGTCAAAGAGGAACATTTCGAAAAATAACATCGAGCCATGTCTTTAGCTTTGATCGAAAACTATCCTTTACCACTCTTCGTTTTTTGGATTCACTAAAAATTATTCAAATTTACTCGCCTCTTTTCGCGACTTGATACAAGTTGTATGATAAGTTAAAGGAATCATTTCTAGCTGTTGCCAGATATTGCAACTTGTGTCACAATCCACCTCATCGCCAGAAGTTAGGAATGCAGTGGTTGAAGTGGAAAAAGCTCGGTTTTCCGAGCGAGTTGTTCAAGTTCGAGTTTAACTCGACATTCTCCACTTTTTCACACGAATGGTTTAACACTTTCATGATTCGCGCGTTCCTTTAGAAAATGTAGTCAACATATTTTGATAAATTCAAGGTAATTCAAGGGTCTCCGTTATTTTCGATCTCCTTAAGAAGAGATCAATTTTTATCCTTTACGCGTGCGTTAATCAGTCAGAGGGTGAAGAACAATTTTCTCTAATTTGTCAATAATTCTAAACAGTCCCAGAGTCTACAAGAAACATTCAAAACGCACTTTAAGCATAATTAGCACGATATAAGCCATGCTCCCAATGTTCCTGTGGTCTATGGGCATGCTGCTACGATTTCTGGCACAATACGCCATTCTACGACGATAGATATATGACTTTAATTCCACTCCCTCTGGTTGGACCTGTCAACTATATTAACCCACGAGTGCTGTAAGCATTACCACACGTGCACATTTACTCTCTTACACAATTTCATAACACTACTACAATGGCGAGTGTTGCATGTGAATGAATTTATTAATGTGTACACTCGTACACAATGTAACATTGTGTCTTTACTCGGTGTGGTTGTGTTCTACGATTATATCACAATAAGTAAGTCTGTAGTCAGTTCAAGTATCATCTCAAGAGAGAGTTTCTCTAAATGTTATTTTAAAAAATATTCTCGAAATTCATATTAGTTTTCTAGAAAAGAGTAGAAGAGATACTTGATATAAATTAAGTATCTCTCTCTCTCTCTCTCTTAATACTTAAAATTTCCAGTTCTCAAAATAAAAAGTAAACGATTGAAAAAGGAAATTTTAATGTAAAAACCGTTCTATGTAACATATGAACTGATGGGCCGATTAAAATGTCGATGAAAAAGCGGATTTCGTACGCATGTCCTCAGTCATTGCTCATTCAACGGTGCATGATCTCCTTTTCCTTCATCTTATTTTATTTGCAATCTTAGATGATTGACTTTCGATTTGACGTCACTTAAATAAATCCATTACTACTTAGCTTACTTTTAATAAAAATTAATATTTTCCTTTATTATAATTCATATTATTTTTTGATAAAACAAAACAAAAAATGATTATTTATCAACATATTTTATTCTCTTCTAAAATCAGAAAATTATTATTTTTTGTTCTGTTTTGACATAAATGATGTATCTAAGTGCTAATTCAATATGTATGTATATGCATTGCAAATAACGCTGAAAATCAATACATCACTTTTATATGCTCCAGAAAGTGAATGACAGGAGCAATTAGTTAGGAAAATAATTTATTAATTTTCTGAATTAACAGGTCATACATTTTCATCAAAACAATTGATCAAAATTTTGAAAACTCATTTTAAAATATTATTACACGTGAAAACATTAAATGTTTTAAGCGTTCGTTAATATTGCGAAAGAAATATCTTCTTGCAACTTGTAATTATCGTTTTATTAAATTTTCTGCCTTTATCCTTTACCTCCCTTCCAAGGGGAATTTATAGCTATTGGTATATAGTATAAACAAGTCAATATTTTCTTTAAACATTTCCTTATATTTCTACAAATGTTTATTTCTTATGATCTCAAATAATATGAATTATACTTGGAAATAATTGAGATAGTAGCTATATTCTACAACTTTCGTTAGCTAAGCACTTTAAGCAGACTTTTCCAATATGCGAGAAGTGGTAAGTAAATTTCAATTGCACTTTTTCCATCTGGGACATGTCTTTAAGTTTTTCTTTAATACGTTGAAATTTTCTATATCTAATATAATTCAATAATAATAGGTTAAAATTACTTCTCTTCTATAATTAATTAAGGATTGACTTTATGAGTGACTAGAAATATAAAGCAGAGATGCTTAAAATCGGTCAAATATTTTCTGCGGTTATATGCAACGGTGTTTGCGAGACTTCAGCAGTCTTTCAAGGGTGATTATGCTCTAGTGACAGCAAAGTGGCGGGTAAAGCACAAGGGGTAGTCCTGGAAGAGGCTTTGAGAGAGGGTGAGAGAATGTGGACTGTACGAGAGGGTAAGGTGGTGGTACATGAGAGAAGATACTTACAAGAGAGGCTAGCTCTGCACTTCGCCTACTCAAGGTGAATTTCGAATTTCCAGGACGTGGCGAATTTCAGGAAGCACTTCAACTTACGTTAGCTAATCATTAGAATCGTACTCAATGAAAGACTAATTTCTAAAATTTCTCTCTGTGGGTTAAAATTAAATTTCCAAATTTAAGGATTTAGATTATTGATAGATAGCTGAGGGAAGAGAGAGAGAGAGAGAGAGAGAGAGAGAGAGAGAGAGAGAGAGATCAGCACTCTAGATTATACATACACACACATATAATACCCACTAAACACAAAAGTAATTTAGAGAATGAAAGACGAATTGCGAGGTATTGGGTTTAATCGAAGAGACTGTATTATACATAATATATTCTTAACGTTTATAAAAAATGTTATTCGTTAAAAAATTTTTCAACTACGATAAATTCACTAAAGATTCTCTAGTTACACTTTAATTAATGAATATCGTATAATTTTCTAGAGTGTCCAAGAGATATTTGCGAAAATCTCTTCGGTATAAGTAATACCGCTGACTCAAGTAAGGAGACAATTTCTTGCGGGGAAGAGATTATTAAGGAAAATGTAGGAAAGCTTTGTCGTATTAAATTCAAGGACGAAGAGATCTCTGAAAAACTTGGCTGAACGCGGGAGGACTGTTTGCTCGAAAGTTTATAGTTATTTTTCTTACCTATTTCATATACAAAGTAACATTTTTGAGAGTTAATGGTATATAAAGAAGAAAGTAAGAACCATCGACAGTACTTATTTATCACTGTTCCTCACACACACAATAACCAAAATATATTCCATTTTCGAATTTCATCGCATAAGATTGCGAATTCAATCTCGACAATTGGCGTCTTACATATCCTTTCTTCTTCCTCTTACGTCAGACTTCTTATTGTCCGCCGTCGCTCTGCTTTCTGCTGTTCCTTCCAATCTGCTCGCTTACTTCCTAGCCTCTTCCTAATAGACACTGCTTCTTCCACTTGCTTGTCGAGTAGCATTTAACCTATCATGCACTCATTCCTTTATACATTTACTAGACTTTATGAAAAGAAACAATATATTATTGCTTCTTTTACGATTGAACATTTATTTAATGTTACGTAATAAATTATGTCAGGATATGACGGTATTCTTAATTAAAATTAATTAAGACACAAGTAGACGTGGTCAAGATGCTAAGGGTCGCACTCTGATCCTAAACGATTTCGAGATACGTGACAGCTCCCACCATAACAAGTTAGCGGCTAGGAAATAGGTATTCTCAAAATGGAGCCTGAAATGAAACGATTCCGCTTTAGATTCCAGTTTACGAATACCTCTAGTAGACTACTGCGAAAGAGATTTTATATTTCAGAAACGTTCAACCAATCATCTGGAGACTTCCAACCTGAAGATTCGTGTCCTACCGCATAGAATATTAATGTATTCGCGCGTAAGATGATGTATCGCGTTACGTAACTCTTTATATCATGTCGATATAAAGGAATAATTTGGAAAAACTAAGACTTTTCCCATTCTTTTAAAATAACCGGGAAAGCTTTGTTTAATAAACTTATGATCCATTCTTCATGGCTGAATAAAAATTACTTGAAATATTTTCCAATCGAATTGTTAGGGATGTACGGTATTGCATTGGTATTTCCATTGGGTTCTACGTCAATGGCTATCTAGCGGCTTTATATTCCAGTGCTTCCGATGTTCCGTTTCACTATTTCACTCAAATCATCGCATCAGGATATTTTTATTAAAATCTCAAAATTCCCTCATCCTACAATTCAAATTAGATGGATTTAAGTACTTGAATATTTTCGAGGCATAAATGCGTGCGAAAAATGGTGTAAGAACTAATCGCAATTCGAATGAAATCATATCCGTCGATCAGTTCTTTAGCTTATGGTTTATTAAATCTTTGAAGCTTTAAGCAAAAAACGAAACTAATGTCGTCAGTGAGCAAGCATGAATTTTTGCTTTCGTGTACCGAGCAAAAAAAAAGTGGACCTTGTTTGCACACTGTTTAGCCAGAGGCACCGCCGCGCTTGATTGCAGATTGTAGTCAATACTCTGAACAGATTTCTCTAAACTTGTACAAATTTATTTCACGAACGATTAATTATAAAGTTACTCCGTGCGTACGTAAAAATGCACTTTTTGTTATTGTAAAAATTTGGGAAAATTTTACACACAGATATTGCCATGTAGCATCATGACTGTGCTCCACATACCAGGCGAAAACTAGGTGACCGCGAAAAAACCAAATAGATGTATATTTGTTTTATAATAAATTATTTCTGTGTGTATTATATTATCAGGCGAAAAAAGGAGCGTGGGCGATGCAAAGACAGAGTTAAATGTTATTCATCTCAAATAAACGGATAAAAGAAATTGCAAGAATATGAGGCTATATACAACTGCGCTGAAAGATATTTTCACTTGTCCTGTGTATATATGTTTCTCCTATTGGTATCAGGCGATCGAATGGCGGGAGTAGCAAAAAGTACCTTTCTCTACATTGATATACAATTGACACATATGATTTCGCTCGCGTGCATCGATGCGCTGGTATCCCATAGATCTGAGAACACCACGTACGTACATACTACATTATTTGACTTTAATCATATGACACATTGTATCTGCTCTGTTTTCTAAATTATGCTAAGTTATGACAGAATACAAAATGCATATTCATATGCACACACACACATATATATATATGTATCTTCCTCTCCCCTTCCACACATACGCGTACTCAGTCAGCAACGCACGACGATAGACCACAATCGAAACGTATTTAAAGTCAGTATTGTGATTGTGGTTATACATGTTACCTGTAAGCATAATGATGCAAACAGAAACCGCAATCCGTTTGATATTAGTGTATATGGATAATTATTTTGGTTATATGCCCATTACAAACTTGGCAATGAGCACCGAAATGTTAACTAATGATACGAGCTCTAATCGATAGAAATAGTTTTTGGAAATCGTATATTTGGGCAATTTTTGAAATAATGGGAAAAATGCAGGTGAAAATGATTTTTAAAGCTTGGATATTTTCTGATGATATAGAAGACTATAAGAGAGAGAGAGAGAGAGAGAGAGAGAGAGGGACGCGATCGTGGATAGCCAGCTCGAAAATTTGCACGATTCTTCTTCTATTATAAGAAGAGAAGGGAAAAACTGGTTAATGAGGTAGACAAAAGGACGATGTATCCACTTTGACTAATTTTAAACCTACTTCCTCCATTCTTCTGTCTCGTCACTGGGCTTTGTAGATACCAGCATATCGGATAGTTAAATACCGTCTCATCTGCGTATTCCCCTTTCCGTATGATGTACTACCCTCGCAGTATGTGTCCTGCGCGCAGCATTTATAATCTAAATGGTTGAATAATTGTAGCTCTGTAGAGCCAAATTATATTGTTGCTTTATTAAATACGTCAAAGGGAAAGGATGATTTGGATGAAACATTTCTTCCAACGGACACAGACCTTTCAAAAGATCTTTTTTATTGCGATGAAGAAGTGGAAACGCGTATACTCGTGGAATCAGTTTTTCTTTTTTCTTTTTTCTTTTTCGTTTTCTTCAATTTCAGCGCCTCTCATTTTCTTCCGAATAAACGGTACTGGGCGATAGATATTAAAAGATTTCAAGGAACCTCAGAGTTTTACGTAATGCACGATAACGATAACTCGGCCAGGCGCGCTCAGATGTGTATCAAAGGAAAGCCCAGATTCCAGCGGGAATCCCGATGTGTCAGATTTGGATTTAGATCTGATGATTTCATCCTTAACCTGGTATCTCCCGGCTGGAATCCTACGTCTTATTGGCCGATTATCTTTCCTACTGGAAACAGTCCCGGAATGTAATGGCATGAATACCATCATTAAGGAGAGTTCGGTATTGTGCTTGGACCACTTCAATTGCTCGGATGGGAATAGAAAGACAGCTGCGTAGAAGAATCAGTTAGAGCGAGCAAGACAAATTTGAGAAAGGACTCAAAGGATTTAGGAAGAAGGTCTGAAGAGATCTAGAAAGCTCCTTTATTAGTTTCAGTCTCATTTAAGCGGTTCTCAAAGCCTAAGTCTTACTTAAATCCAGTGAGCGCAATAATATTGCCAATATAGAGACGATTGCGATGGACGCAAATAATTCTCGTAGATAAATCATATTCGACTTTCAAACTTGCGTGCTTGAGTGTTGGAGCTACGCATACATATATATATATATATATATATGTCCCTCCTTATTTCATTGTATCGTTAATCCTTAATTCTCTTTCTGTTTTACAGATCCAAGTCTATGGATTTAATGCCGAGCTCTATCACAATATGAGCGAAGCGCAGCACAAGAGTCAAGGGCTAGTGGCCATTTCTATAATGGTTCAGGTGAGTCAAGTTGATTAATATTTTAAGTTAAGAGATTTAATATTTTTCCAATTTAAAACAACTTTGAGGTAAAGTACAACACAGAGCTAAAAGTTTTAGGGGGATAAGTTTAAGGGTTGAGTTGAAATTATCCAACAGTTTATAAAAAGTTTAAATAATAAAGGAATAAGAAATTGCACGTTAAATCCATGAGAAACCTATACTGTAATATTTGATTTATGAAACGGTAATATTCTTTCAATTGTTACCTGTAATCTGGGACGGAATAAATTTCAAGCGAACGTCATTAGATCTCTTTTACGAGCAGTGCGGTTCAATCAAGGTAGGAGCTAAAATCGAATCCAATCTCACGTACTTCCACGTACAGGCGACTAGTGACTTAAGGCTTAATCAGTTCCGCGAAGCGCGTAAATTGACAATTATGTCGGCAGTTAAGACCCTCACACCACCTGCTGTACTTAGATCCAAACCACGCCTTCTCGACGTTTTAGCTCTGTGTGAAAGGATAAGACCAATGATCAAATTTCAGCGAGCTAATGAAAGAAATCTCGTAATTCGTACGATACCCACCCACCGTGCGCGCGCGCGCGCGCGTGTGTGTGTGTGTGTGTGTGAGTGAGTGTCTTTGAATCTCGATATTCAATTTTCAAGTTGAAAAATTATTTCCACCAAATGTGCTTATGTGCGTGTATATATGGTGTAACGCAAGTAAGCGTGTGCCACTCAAAGGGGGGGGGGGGGGGGGGGGGAGGAGTTTGAATAAAAATCGTCGAGCATTTTCTATTAAATAAAGAGTAATAACCCCGTATTTACCGTGTACTGGAGTTCTCCTATGTACATTCACTTTTCGCTTAATTTTTACACGTCAGTTTGAGTAGGATTAAAAAACTTATTACACGCTGTATAGGTTCAGTAATAAAATGTGGTACTTTAAAGTTTGTATCTTAAAGCTTTCTCGTTTCTTCCCCTCTTACGATTTTCAAGTATACTTTTACATGCATGCATACATTTCGAATAGTTTTATTGCAAAACTTTATCGATAAAAGCTCTAGTAATTATCGATAAATCTTTTTAACATCTCACGGATCCCCTAGAAGGGACAAGAAGCTTTGTTTGAACAGTTTTAAGCTTTTTTGAATCTGTAATGTTTCATTCAAATCATCGAGGGTCGCTTGAGAGTACTCCCACGTTACTACCATTGGGACATGCGAGTCCCTACGGTACGATCCTGGTAAGGCTTATAACTCTGAATCTCCTTTTACAAAGTCTTCGCGTTGCGGTACAATCTCTCGAATTTTCGAAAGAGAATTTCATTGAAACTATAAAGCAAAGCAATACAGAGCTACTTGTACTCATATTACAGCGTATCAGTGCATTAATGTATCGATATACTTGATTAATTACTAGCATTGGTTATTGGAGCTATTGGAGACAAGTTTAGAAGAGTGCCATTGGTGTTGTACGTATATTCTATAATAATTATCTCCATTATGTTGCTATTATAGGTTAAAAGATTAAATCTTTGGTGAAGCTATTTGTGGTTCGTTTGTTAGAAATCTCCATAGCTGTGGAGACCACCCCTTCTTTAATCATCCCCATTATACTCAGTTTCTCGCCAGAGTTTCGATATTTCCTATACGGTTTCTACTTCACTTCCCCATATCGCAACTCTTTTCTTCTTTTCGCGGTGATGACGATTTGTTTTTAAATGTTCTCGCAAACCCCCCCCCCCCCCTCTCTCTCCTCCCAATGATCTGCCGTGATAAGCAACGTTGTTTGATCGGTTAATTAGAAGCGGTTGATATGGGAATAGTCAAACAGAAGGTCGTTCAATAAACGCATTTCAAAGCTACTTGAACTGCTCGGTTTATAGCTGTTGCGCACGATATTCGCTTAACGCGGATGTCACGCGGTGGCAGCGTGAAGCATTGAGATTAGCTCAACCAAGATAAGAGGGGGCTGCAATATTGAGTTGAAAGCTAATGGGATTTTGTATGCTAGTGTTTTCATGAATTTTCAGAAATAATTTTGCTCGTACATCTTATTCAATCAGGAAGTAACGTTGATTAGAAATTTTTAATAAATGTACACATAACGTGGAAGGGTGGGATTATACCGAAGAATTCCAAATAATCCCAAGGCGGTACAAGGTGGCCGTTACCGCAGAAAGTTTTAACAGGTGCTCCATCTTCCAATGAACAGATCGTAAAGGTGTGTCGAAAGGGTGTAAGTTGACGAGCGTAACTCAAACGGATTCTACCCTTGGGTACAAGGGACGAGATCTAAATGAACGAATATCAGAGGAAGCCATGATCAGAAATGTAAAATCGGAGATTGCGAAAATTTCCTCCTTCCTTACTCGTCTTATTGTTGGTTAAAGTTCCGCTCGCTAGCTTCGAGTCATTGGTGCGGCGCATATTACTTTGATCCGCTTGCGACGTTTGGCGCAATCTTTTAAAATATTTTCTTTCTTTCCATCTTTCCATCTTTCCTTCTTTCATAGTAATGATAATAGAAAGGGGGCCATGATAGTACATAGGCGTTCGGGACTAAATGACAAAACTTTCCGTCGCCTTTATTGACGGATGAACTTTTGATATTTATCGTTACTTTTGAATCGCGGTTATGTTAGGTTAGGTGGCTTTTATAGCTACCTTTAATGGCGCCCAGTGTAGAACTTTCGAAACGACTCTTTGCCTTTACCTCTTTATGCGCTGCACTTAGCAGCACCGAACAACCCCTTTCATGGGAAATCGATGGAAAACGAATTAGGGCCGAGTAGAATGAGAAAAAGAGAGAAAGAGCGAGGGATAAAGAGTGGGGGATGATGGGTGAAAATCAGCTTAAAGGGGGTTGGTTGGTCGAAGGGCATGGTTTATATGAGTATAAAGCAAGAGCGTCTCTGTTTCAGCTTGGTGAAACTCCAAATCCAGAGCTACGGATTATAACAAGCGTGTTCAACAGGGTGATACATCGAGGTGAGTGATAACGATAGTCCCGACGAACATTTGCCATCATATTTCACTAATTGCAATTAAAGAAAATCCTGATTAGATGATATCTGCTATTAATAGATTTGAAATGTTAATCAATTTCAACTAGCTAATTTAATATTTGATAATATAATGTTATTAGGTTTATACGTCTATTATTTCACATGGTTATCGCATTAATAGATATTTGACGTAGAATCTAATTGACACGAGCCTGTAATAAATAAAAATTCATTAATGTCCCGCGTTAAATACTTTTTCAACGAGATATTCATTAATGCGATATAAATCATACGTATTATATAGTTGTATATCACAGACAAACATTATACGCGGATTCTATACAAGTTTGCGTTTACTGATAGAACCGTGTTACTGGGTTGACTGGTGTTGAGTCAACAGCGACACTAATTCGTGTATAATTCACGAAAATGGAAGAATAGCGCATAGAAGAAGCAATAGCGTTTCCACTCTCCCCCCGTTGGTCGTGTTTGAAAAGCCTCGCTGCAATTAATAGCAGCCTTCAAAAGGTCTTGGATCCTGAGCAAGTGGGCCACGTGGAAGGAAGGAAGGAAGGAAGGGTTGGTCGATGGTAGGTTAGCAGGGTAGATAGATAGGCAAGGCAAGCGGACGGGTAAACAGAAATGGAAGAAACGGTGGGATAACTAGAAAAGTAATTTCTAACTGCAAGCTGAGCTTACATCAGGATGAATACATGCTTAACGCACCAGATACGTCGACGCAAGGGTTTTCAGTGTAACTGACGCGGTGGATAGTCCTGTGGATGATAAATAAAATGCTGGGCCATGCGAGAAAAAGTAAGAGAGAGAGAGAGAGAGAGAGGAGCCCCCAACCAAAAGCAAAGGTGGGAAAAATCCAAAAGTAAGCAAGTAAGAAGGAGAATGGCGAAAGGGGGGAGAGAGAGGGCACGACGAGCGCCGAGTCGAGATGTTGAAAAGTCGCGGGACTTGCTGGAGAAGAGAGAAAAAGTGCAGTGCAGTTAGATGAGTGTGAGTCGCTCAGGTTGGCGAGAGGTTTGTACGGCCGCTACGAAGGTAGTGGTAAAATGGGAGGTGGTGAGAGGAGGGAAAGGAAAGGGGTGCAAAATGTCTCTCTTAAGATAACGAGTCACTTCGCCACAGCAAATATCCGTGCCAGCGCGGCCTTGTGGAAAAGCCGACTATCTCCACGCTGTGTGACTCGATATTATTCACCCTTTTATTTTCCACAATCGCTCCCTCGCTACTCTACTTGCCTGTTTGCCTGCCGCCTACCTTCCTTCCCTACTTGCTCGCTCGCTCGCTTCCTTCGCGTCTTTTCTCACTTTCCCGATAATTCGCACTTAATACAAAAGCAGATTTTTAAACTCCATATTATTAAATCGAGTAAAGAGCTTTATCTCGCTGGGAGGGACAAACCTCGCCAGCTTTCCACTGCAAATCGAAATTGGATTTTTCCATTAAACTGTAAATGAGAAATGAGAAATGAGAAATGAGAAATGAGAAAATTTATTTAAAGGAGAAGCCAATTTTATTATTACTCGTTAAGGTAGTCCACGAGTTTCTCTGACATTTCTTAAAAATTCACTTTACAAAAGTTCGATTGTGCCTCAGAGTAGAGATATTCGCTTGTCCAACGCTTTCACATCGAATACTTTCTTAAAATCATTTAGCTATCATTAGTAGAAATGTACGCGAGCAGCGGAGGAGAATACTTAAATAGTAAATTATACTTGCTCTGAATATTCAATGCTGAAATAATTATTGATTTTGCGTAAAATGTGTGATGCAACAAATATGATAATCGGGCTATTATTGGTTTCACAGCTGTAAGCCATCAATAATTTACAGAATTAATTTCGATATATAATTAGTTAGCATTTATTATGAATGACAATAGGTCGATAGTTTAATTTGATTTGATATTTCGTTAAATGCTACTGCATATTGCATAGGAAATTCTAGTAGTTGCTGCAGTTAAAAGCAGTGCGCGAAATGACGTTTGCAATTTTACGAATTAACGCTAATAATCTATTTTAAGCAATTGCAATTGCAATTGTATTTGCAATCGCGACATTTGAGCGGCGCTACTTGATAATTGTAATCGTGAAACTCAAACGTATAAATTGCCATTAAGATAAAGCTTCGCTGGAATTTAGCATAACGCGCAAATTAGGTCGTGTACTGGATTCGAATCGGCGTAACTTGAATGGCTCTGTTGTTGGTGCAGGACGGTGCCATTAATGGACGAATACGAATACGAATACGAGAAGAGTGGCGATGGGTGATACGTGTGAAAAATCTTCAGTCAGATACGCTTATGTTCCGGAAGAATTGCTGGCAGCGCGCGTTGGCCGCAAATTCGTTTCAAGTTAAACGATTCGACCTGCATCCGTGCCCGGAGCTTTTTATATGTTTAATACGATCGGCGCCACAGGGTGGAACGGGGGTGGTCGATTTACATGGCATGATGGTGTCACAAATCAGAAGTCCACCTGTACATGAGCCTGCTGGCGCATGTGTGGGCGTATTTGTGTTTGTATGCATGTATTTCAATCAATACCCTGTTGACACGGCGCCGGCGACCAGAGCACATAAATCATAAGACAATAGAGAATAGTGCGAGGGAGGTGCGACACTGAGAATCTAAGTATTCCATTGTCGTATGCGTTCCATCGTGGGGGTGTTTGCACATACAAGGTGGGATAATAATTATTACTACCATCATCCATGCTGGCTCATTTTTTTGCCTCTTTGAAAAACAAATCTTTTTTGGAAAATTCTCTTTCTTACCAGAAAATACTTTTAACCGGAAGAGTGCATTTAACCTTTAATTACGATGAATGCAATATTTCTTCGTCGATGGGGGGTGGTACTGGTAATAATCATAAGAAACGTAAGATACTGAGATACGATATTGCACGCATCTCTCTCTCTCTCTCTCTCTCTCTCTCTCTTGTAACCTTTGAATACGCGCGTAGCGGGAAAAGTCGATGTGCATGAATATTTTAGGAATTTTTGAAATCACTAACACATTGAAAGCAGTGTTTCGGTAAAAGCACCGTGAACTAGTATGAAAGAGAATTTAAGGGACGCGGAAAAGGGCGAAAAGAGGGTGAATGAAGGAATATTCACCAGTATATATAAACGTCTGTGCCATCATCCTTAAACTCGTTGCACACCCGTTATATGAGAACGCGAGAGCAGCTAGGCGAATGCCTACGTACCTACGAAATGTAGATAATAGATGAAATATTCGTGAGGTATGCGTGGTATTAAACCGACACCCTGAAATTGTATTTTATAGCTTCCCATCCCTGACTACAAAATGCCTTGGTCCACTCCTCTCCGGTTACAACCCTTTACCAAAGGCTAAATCTTCAGACGTATCGTTTCTTCCTATTAAGTTAAACTATAATTATTTTTTTATTCGCTGTCATACGATATTATTAGACCACTTATTTCTACTTATCATTAACTTTTTTCTTTCTCTCTTTTTCTATTTTTTATAAGGAACTCGAGTGTTTGAGAGAATCGATACTGCTGCTACAACGCTACAATGTAGTAGTATTAAAGAATTCTCTAACAAAAGTATTAATTTGCTTGATTGTGTATGAAGAAAAGTTTGTACTCTGAATCGGTTACAGCGCAAAGAGATTTAAGTGCATTATCTGCTTTTCAAAGAGAGAGATGGAGAGAGAGAGAGACATTTATTCTATATATGAAGTGTTCGCCGCAGCATAAATACGGACAACTCACTTACAGTAGTAGTAGGGTCTGTTTTCCGTACGAGCAGCCAACGTGTTTGCCAAGACGCAATGTTCTCCCTAGAGAGTCGGTGTCTTGGAGGAAACTGTTCTCTAAAGCTTTTACAGTATAGACTAGATGCAAATGTTTACTCTTGACCCTTCAGGAATTAGCTCTATGTTACTATAATATTCTCTACTGTAAAATTAATATTAACCTAAACAATATACCGACCAATAAAATCAAATAGTTCAATTTTTATGTGGGGGGATTCATCGATAGGTATTTATAAAATTATACCACTGATTCCTAAACTCATAAATCTTTGGCACTTGTTACAGTAGCATTTGCTCAAACTTCTTCCTTTAGCTTGAACGATTTACAGTTTCTACTTTCGCGGATTGCTTCCGTCTTTGTTTCCGCCATATTTAAAAGTCAGGTGAAGTCGTGCCCTGGTTCTGCTAAGATTAACCGTCTTCTGACTTCCCCTAGTTTCTCACCGTTGGAGAAAAGACAAGTATATTAAATTAAGTGACGTATCGCAGATAGTAAACAATTTTTAACTTTCGATTTTTAAGCAGACCTTTGGCAAACGGATCATCATTGTACCAGAAAACTGTCCTTGACCTAAAATCATCTCCAATTACCATCAAAAGTTCTATGAATAATAATTAATATTATTTATCCTTATTCGTATTATGGCATACACATTTATGTCTATTTTAGCTCCTTTTTCAATTTCTTCTTCCAGATAGTATTGATAACCAAATTGATTTGTCGACCAAGACGGAACTTTGATTAATTTAGTTGAACGCTTCTTTATAAAGGATTTTTTATCGGATTGACTAGAAAACTCTTGAAAATCTTTAGTTATCGAGTATTCCATCTCTTACAATAGAGTTTCTCTGTGCTCCTTAAAAAAAAAAATTACTGTTCTTTATCCCGTTTACGATAGCATTACAAGCATTCGCGTAGACATTGAAAAATTTATGATCGTACGGAAAGACATTGCGCGTAATGAAAAAGTATTTGTACGCAAAAGTGAGTGTGCCTGTAGTAGCGTAGATTAGAATTATTTTCTCATTTATACTAATTGCTATATATAATATACTTTTGCAATTAAAATAATTGGTCACGCATACACGCGTAACATTTCTCTTCCTCTTCTCCTTCTTCTTCATTATTATTACTATTGTCAGAGTGAAAACATTGCAATTTTCAATAAACTCTGTTAAGAGCATTTTATCAAACGTTCGATCACACATTATATTATTTCGCATATTGAGTTCGTGACATTAAAGATGGGACAACGTGTTTGCAAATGGTACGTCGACATAAGGGTGAGCATAACACTGTAACTCCTACTTTCATATCTACTTTCTCGGCCAGTATCGTCGTCCCCTTAACGCGTCCTTCCTCCTGTGAATTTTCTCACGCTATCCTCTTTCAGGAGAGGGAAAGATGCCATTCAGAGCAGAAAAGAGAAGCCATTTCTTCCGAGTTTTTATTCTGCCCTAATACTTTTCCGTCCCACTACTTCATCTTCTCACTCATTCCAACTTTCCCTTTTTCCAACTTGTTTCCATGCTCTTATCCATTTGACAACTCTGGCACGCATTTTACCCCACCATCACCACTCGCGAATGTATATTTTATTTTTATTTATCACGTGTTGTGATTTTTTCTTAGACCAAAGTATGCCAGGATGTTCTAAAGGATCGAGAGAATGTGATGATAAAAAAAAGGGTGCAGGAATGACAAATAATAATGGAATAGCGTGGACAGAAAAATATCAACTGCCGGATATTGCCGGCAACAAAGTTGAGGTGAATGGAAAGAGCGAGCGAGAAGGGATGCTCGATGCTTCCGTAATTAATGAAATGCATTAACTTTTTCGCGGAGAAAGAGCAACCATGAAACAATGGTAGAAGGGAAGGGAACATGGGAGAGACGAGATGCATGGAAAGACAAAGGAGCACGTCACTCACTTCTTGTCTCTCTCTCTCTCTCTCTCTCTCTCTCGTCCTCCTTCATCTCCCTCTCTTTCGTCTTTTCACTCCCTCTCACTTCATCTCTCTTTTAGACATTTTATTTCACAATGTACTTTTAATTTGCAAGAAAGTAACGAAAAAATACTAATGGTAGTAGGAGAACGCAATTGTTGATATGGGAAAGCATCCTGATGTTTTAATAGCATTAATACCATGGGTTTCTACATTATTTTAATTTAACGCATATTCATCTAAAATAAGCATTTATCTAAAAAAAAAGAAAACTGAAAAAAGACCAATAAATTGATAAACATATTTTATGGGCTATGAGAGAACTATAATATTGATTTAGTACTTTTTACTTTTTATCGTTGTACACATATTTAGTATTTCTATAAAAATGTATATTACTTTGTAATTTATTCAAACGAGCCTCAATAATGTACAATAGTAGAAATTTACTTCTAAATTTAAATGGCTCAGCTTCAGCGGAAATGAGACATGGACCAAACCTTGGGGTGAGAATGGTGCGGAATAACGCTTGATGTTCATTTTAATTAATAGCACTAGAGTTAACTCAAAACAATAAGTATACTGTATACATACGTCCTCGTATATTTACGTTACCGCGCGTGTTCATGTGTATTGTATAGTTTGAAGGAAATAATTTTGTTTCAATTGACTTTTACATGATATTTTACCTTTTGTGTTAGTCTCTTGATTACGCGTGCTCCGCTTTCATTCGCATTGTTGGAATGTGATTTCAGTCAAGTAAGATTTATTAAAGAAACGGGAGTGTTTTTTTTTTCTTCTGAAGCAGCTTTTCTTTCCATTGCATCAGAATGTTTTTCATTTTGGGCAATAATCATTAATTTGAATAGCATTTCTGTGTAGACCCCAAAAGCAAAATCAGCTATTCATTCGGTCCTTAAGGTATTTTCAACTGCAGTACTTTCAAGTCTAGATTTCTCAAGCATTTCCATTCAGAATACAGTGATGTCGAAATCGCTAAATCTTCACATTTTAACGCAAATTTAACTTCTATTTCGGCGGTGTCAACAATCTACCAGTATACGCGACCACGAACGCGACAGTAAACGTAATGTATAGAAAATATAGACAGATTCTAACATAGCTTTCGCGAGCGTAGTAGGCAAAGAGCGAAAGAGAAGTTAGAATCCCTATATGACCACATTCATGAATCGACTAAGTTTGTATGGGAGATACCGTACTTACATATATATATATATATATATATATATATATATATAGAGAGAGAGAGAGAGAGACGCACACACCTTACGAAAGACTTTCAGCGCAGCAGAGCTACATATATAGATAGATAGAAGTACGGATGGTATATACTATATATAATATATATGGCCCTTGTGTGTGAGTTACATATATTTGTACAGCGCCAATCATTGCCGTGTGCCCCATGTGCGTCTTCTTTTGCTCGCTTTCTTTCCTTCTCAGGAATTGACGTCGTTTTTCCTGCCTGCCGGTTTTCCCGTGGACGCTGAAAGTTCAAAGACGGTTCCTGCGACGAATCTTGAGTAATTTTGTCAGGTCCGCTTCAACGCATCTTACGTGCAAAAAAGAAAACCCTCGAAAGTAAGCAATCGGCAACTGATGAATTTCACTTTTAATGAAAAACCCTCAAGGTCCAATATTTCCATGGGATGTGGGAGAAGCTCAGGAGACGACGATTCTCATAAAGAATTCCTATTTCTTATTATTCGAATAACGTTTAGGAGGCGGTGGTACGGCGGTACCTCGACTCTCGAGGATGCTGGAGTATAAACTGCTATAGTTCTCAATTAGGAATAAAGAGTTTTGACTGGCGTAGCTTAGTAATTTAAGATGGCTTCTAATTAGATGTTAATAAGAGTTTGAAATGCTCACTTGTGCAGGGGACACAGCGCCCGTAAAGCATCTATCATTAAAGACACTCCTTCCCGACACTAATGGCTACATGACTTACGAGGGAAGCACAACGCATCCAGGCTGTTGGGAAACCGCAGTTTGGTTGATCCTTAACAAACCTATTTACATTACCGCACAAGAGGTAAGATTCAATTGAATTTTCTCCATTGTTTTTCTTTTTATTCCCCATAGAGCTTCTCTCAATTTTTAAAAGTAATTGCGCTCTGCACGCGAATAGATACGATATGATCAATTTTATTCAGATTCCTCGCATTCTCTCGCATTCCTCGGCGCATTCCTCGCTATTCCCCATCTAGACAGGAAGCTTAATACTCCAGGACGAGAAAATTTCTTTCATTGTTTCCACGCTCTTCAGTGATTTAGTCTTTGATGCATGTTACATATTGCAATATGCTTAGTTGTTGACGTTTCATCAGTTTTTGAAACGTGTCCCTCGATACATCAGTTAGATCGTCTCAAATATTGTAATTTGTTTCATGCCTATTTCTTATTACAGCTCTATGCTTTGAGAAAATTAATGCAGGGTCCGGTCAGCACTCCAAAAGCGCCACTCGGGAACAACTCTAGGCCTTTACAAGCTCTTCACCATAGGACTATAAGGACGAACATCGATTTTCGAAAGGTACATTATTCTGCCAGATAGATATTGCACAGACCTTGACGCATATTGGAATTTTCGCGAATGACAGGCTTGGACTCACAATGAGTTTTCTCAATATGAATGCAATATTCGGAACCTTTAATATTCAACTGAAATACACATACCACTCCTATACAAATTTAGAAAAATATTATTCATAAACCTGTTTTTCCATATATATATATATCTGTGTGTGTGTGTGTGCGTGTGCGTGTGCGCGCGCTTTTGCATTATTTCATCGGAGTAGAAGATCTTGCTTTTCTTTTATCAATTAATAGTCAATTAGTGAATTAGAATCAAGTAACGACGGCGTAACGCGATAAGACGTTGCGCAATGGTTCGCAAAGAGATTATGTTCTAAAGAAGAACTTGTGTTTTCTTTATCGCAGCGGGAAGACGCAAAGTGTCCCTCGATGGCGCAAGACATGCATTACAGAGGTAACACAAAATATAACCCAGGATTTTATATCCCGAAAACTTTGTAACTCGTCGTGAAGGAATACTCTCGATGAGAATTTGAAAAGATGACTTTTTCTTTCCAGCCAACACGTGGCGGGACGACGGCTCCCTGTCGCACAACGTTGTTTGAAGACAACTTACAAAACTACGTTGAAGAACATTTCTCTCCTAGAAGGAAGCACGTAACGAGTGTTAAATCAGAAATACCAAATTCTAAACTAAACGCAAGAAAGGGAGAGTTACAAAGAAACTCATTACAGGGAACTCGAGTTATTTAACTAACAGTCAATATATTTACCAAGACATTGCTGACTGATGCAATACCGCTTATTCGGCTTCTCTTACCGTTTCTCCTTTCTGTGGATTACAAATTTTATCCGAAATCAAATTTTCTACTTTCATTACTGATGAATGACAAAAACCAGGTAGGAGCAAGCGATTTTTAACGGAACGTTTGCAACGAGAATATTCCCGGCGAGTGGTGGTCGCGCGTCCTCTATTGAAATACAATATTAACGATACAAAGCTAAATGTGCAAAGATTTCTTTTCACTTATTGCATTAAATAAACACGTATGTAATTGGGCGGGGTGAGGGATCATTTAATTTACCTTTCACGACTTCATTAAGATACACGAATACATGTATATACAAACTATGCACAGCCAAATTCAATTGGAAACACCATCCATCCCCCTTGTCGAGGAAATTCTATTTCATTTGATATAGACAAATTATAATCAATTTATATTCTTGATATATATTATTTTATATAACTTTATATGACTTTTTTAATTCAATATATATCTTCAGGATATATTCAACTTTTTCCGAATTTCAAATCTCACTCGAGTCTTCCCTTGCTGAACGTCACGCCTGGAGGCGTTCGACATTCGGCTGAACTGTATTTCGTATATCGTCTCTCATACTTTCGTCGTTCACTTGCCTCTCATGACTTTGTAGATTAATAAAATTGCAATACAAAATAGTTGAAGAGTGAAGCTACATTGTTTTCAGATAATTGAACGACAAATGACGATAAGATTATTATACACGAAGACTTGCGACTTCTAACAAGACTCTAACAAGAATCATTAAATTAATTTTCTCTGATACTCTCCATGAGAATGATAAACTTTTATTAATTACACAAATCTAATGTCCTTTCATTTATGTACATATATTATATAAATATATCTCGGGAATATTCTTGGACTACATTTTAAATAATGAGATTTCTCAAAGTGTACCAATAGAAGAATGAGTTTGCTATGAATTTATCAGGGATATGTGACTTGAATCCCAAAGAGACTAGACACTTCAGTGAAGGAATATTAAAACAATAATAAACATCAACAATTAACAGAGCTTTACGTGTGTCGATGTATAACAGATTTTTCTTTAATCTGATGTTATCCAGGAATAGGCACAGTTTATGCCTCTGCACCTCGGTAGTTGAAAATTGTACATGCATATTGAATACACAGACTCCTTATAAAAATCGATGTTAGATCATAAAAGTCCGAGTCTTTATTCCAAACTGTTTATTCTAGGATGCAAGATATTGTTATATTAACCTGCCTTAATAAGAGAGGAAAAAAATAGAGGAAAGGGAATAGAACACAACAAAATCTTGAGCCTAATATTTTGGAGAAAGAGAGAGAGAGAGAGAGAGAGAGAGAGTGAGAGTGAATGAGTGTGTACCTTCAAATTAATTGTGCCTATAACTGCGTTAATATTTCTGTTGCTTATTCTATTGTCAAATATCGATCAATGGAAAAAGTTTTTAATTCGCGTGTAAAGTTAAAATCAGTAAAAATATTTGTCGTGAAGCCATCTTTTTTTTTTTAATGCAAAATGTAATTATACAAGAGTAGGAGGTCTTCTCTCAAAGCGCAACCGGAGCTATCATTAAATAATTCATCGACCACGTTAACAAATTTTTGTCAATTATTTTGTAGCCAAGTGATATACGTAAATCATGTTTAACAAGAATTGTAAAAATGGAACATAGATAAATAAGTATAATCTAAAAGAAGATTATTAAAAAATGAAATGTGAGAGAATAAGATTCCATGGGAAGAAAGTTTGTCAGTAATTATGTAATTATATTAACTCGAAGGTAGAGAAGTAGAAAACCAAAAAGAAAGAAAGTGACGGTGACAAGAAATATGAGCCATAAAATGCCCAGTCGTAATGCAATTGGACTAATTGTAGTTTAGTCAATGGACAAATAACCTCTGCTTTTGTATATAAATACCAACAAATGTACGCTACACATATATGCATAAGCAACAAAGTGGGAATTAGAAATGGGAGAATGTATAGACGATAAAATTGTATCATACGAAATAAACGTTTAAAGATTGTGGTTAATGAATTATATGATAATAATAAACGCAACGTTATATTGTAAATATCGCAATGTTTTTATTAAACGTAACATTATCAGATTTCACATATATTAGTTCACTTATCGTAATGACAAGTGTCTATTTTATTTATTTTTTTTTCGACTACTTTAATCACTCATATTGCAATGTGTAAAAAATCTCTATCTATCTTTTAGTTTTATAAGATGCAGCATATTCGAGAAGATTCTGCAAGTATAAGTATCTTATAGAAAGAAGAGCTTTTCTTTAATTTTTGCCATCTAAAGCTAAAGGCAGGTAGGAGTAAATTCAATAGAGCTAGAATATTTTTGATTATTTAGATTGAAACCCAACCAACTAAGCTGCCTGAGGGTCTGCTATGCTTTATTTTGTCTTACTGAAACTGAATATACTCTCTTTAATACGGTTATGCAAACGACGATCCGTTGGATGTGTTCAGCAATGGCTGCAAACACTCTTTGAAGTTGAGTAGTTGTTCAGAAAAAGTAACGCCATTAAAACTTTAGTATTTTAAAGAACAGTTTCTTTTTACATGTTCAGATTTTTTCATTGTCTTAAATTTTCTTTTCGCTTAATTGGTTTCGATAAAACTAATTAAGAGTGTAAAATACAAGGCCAAAATACACGGCCAATGTAAGAAATTTCGTACCACCACTTATCTGGTTTTTATCACTGATTTATCTCTCATCGAAGATGCAATAAAGATAAATAAAGGGAAGAGAGCTGTGCAAAAGTATCGAGAGAATTAAGATTTTTAATATAAGGAAGGAAGAAAGAAAGACTAATATCGGATCGCGAATAAACGAATATGAGAAATTCGGAGAGTGTCTACAGTTCTGCAATTAATTCTTTGGATCAAACTATTCTCGTTGATCGAGCTCGTGCTTGTGCTTGTGCGCGTGCCTATCCGTAAGAGTAGGAACTAGTATTTGTGTGAAATGAGGTAATAAAAATATTACGAGGATCTCTAATCTTTCTCGTATAATGGTATCCATAATTCCTTGGCACGTTGTGGAGTCATGATCGGCTTCTCACACCAGTTTGCTCGGTGCACCCATACCTCGCCCTTTCGGGTCCTTCTACCTTACCTATTCTTCTTCGTCTCTTTATTCTTACCCTCTTTCCACGTCATCCGAATCTTCTATACGGAAGTAAAAAACTGGTTGGAGAACCGCGAAAGCAATGATAAGTTTTAACGTCCCTGGGTCGTATCCTTGCTGACTCTTCTCCAAATCCCTCTCTTTTCTACCTGTCTCTCCTTCCTACCTGCCTGCCTTCCTTCCTTCCTTCCTCCCTTCCTTCCTTTCATCCTGTTTTCTCAGTTTCGAAAATTAAAACTTCTTTTACGACGAATCGATCGACAACCTTGCTGAATTTTCAACGAAAACCTATGAAGAACAAACTTTATCTCTCGACGACGTCTTATTAATCGGAGGTGGCTTAAACTTTTACCGGTATCGATTCCCTTAGTTATTAGGTGTGCTTTAATCATTGGCACAATAAAGATTCTTATTCCCGTATCACATTGCAAATCTTGATGAATTGATTTACTCGAGGTTTATTTTACCAAAGGCACAGCAGTAAGAGGAGTAAAAGAAGGGCAAGAGAAATGTAGTTTTAAATGCAGAATATAGTTTTTATTTAGTTTCGATAATGTGATTTTCACAATGATATTCAAAGAAAGAAATAGAATCAGTCACGTGGAAGAACGTGTAGAGAGAGTAGAGAAGCGAGTGGCGGGTTCCCACTTACCAGCTTGAAGGAGCGCCAAGGTAAGGGTAAGTATTCTTGGTGTTTAGTATTCCGGCGCCATTTGATTCCTCGGCTCTGGTACGTGGGCCGCATTGTTTTCGAGTCTGACGTCTCACTACAGCGAATGGAAGGCGAGTTTCGCGAGAATTCGCCCATGGAATATTATCATAGCGTGCAGCAACCACTTCCACCTCCACCCTCGCCCTTGCCCTCGTCTCTCTCCCTCATCCCCTGTTGCCCTTCTAACCGCTACCAACATACATTATACTAATTCTTGGGTCATGTAACTTCCACTTTGGCAAGACATTAGTATAAACTAACCACCGTCACCACACGGATTCCCCCCCCCCCCTAAATGTTGCCTATAAACATACCTATAATAACGCGCTATGCGTCCCTTCTCGTTTTTGGCCTCTTTCCATACGTATGCCACTCATCGACGCTATTCCAAATTACGCGATTCAAGTTTCTACCCTACCTACGTTGTGCTTGTATAGAATCAACCAATCTCCCTCCCTGGTGAAGCGACTGCTCTTTCTCTCTCTTCTTTTTTCCGAAGAAAGTTTCTGTACTTCTATGGGAAACCATATATGTATTCCTCTACTTATCAACGTACAAATCTCGTTCGCGTGCTGAAATAAGGCGTGCAAGATTCAACTTATATACGAGCTACGCGATCACGCTACTTACAGTATCTGTTCTTCAGGGATGATCCCCCTCCATAATCAGTTCTATTGATACTAACTTGAAATATTACACCTCGTACGAAAAGGCTAAGCAGTTAAATATATTGCAAGAGCAACCTGCGGAACCTAGAAATGCAACTAAAGTAAGAGTTCCTCGCGATTAATTCGACTTTCCATTCTATCATCCATCAATTCCGCTCATTTATCGTTTATCGTGATTATTGCAATCTGCGTGATCCAAGCGCAGTAATTCTATTTTAGTGGGTCTGCTGGATAATTGATCCAAGAATAGCATAGGATATAATTCGTTGTACTATATCCCTTGATCATTCGCCATAATTATTATCAATTTTCCTTTTACGAGATTACTCTTGATCACGTATCAGTGCATTCTGTAGTGGATCGTGCTTCGGTAATCCTTTATTCTGCGATCTGTATCGTCGTGGCAGTCGATTCAGGTTAGCTACGATTCTAGATCGATGAGTAGCGAGACGACGATAAAGCCTAATGTGACTGTTACCGCGCAGCCACTTAATGATCCTTGCTTATAATATATTCCTCCCGTTGCGTCAACGCAAGGGAATGGCAATGGGCTTGCACGTGTGTATATTTCTTCTCTCAAAAATATACCAGTCATTGCATTTACCTCACGCTCAAGTTTATTTTTCAAAGTGTCGATAATGCAAGAGCCCTCTATTATAGCCTTTAGATACTATTTTCAATTATTTCTTTCAATTTTGCGTATTTTACAGTGGAAATTCAATGAGTTTGGAAAAGGGGAAAAGACAAAGTAGCGTTATGAAATTTATGAAGAGCGATATAGAAACAAACAGCAACAGTCAATCAATTTTTCCTTCTCTCTTCGTAATAATGAATAAAGTAACTACCGAGTTAAGCACTTTTTATTGGTATATCTATCCACGCGATCGTTCGATATTAAATTAAACCGTGCACCTCTCGCATAATGAATCGTTTTTCATTCAATGATCATTAAGAAGAAAAAATAAGTAAGTCCGTGCGCGTAGGTAGGTATGTGTGAATAGCGACGTCGCCTTTAATAATATTCTGAATATTATTATACCGATATTCCCTTGGTCTTCGGAATATCGCTTAGGCCATCGATAAATCTAATTGCATTTCTATAAACGCTTTGCACCGAGAAAGCCTACAAGATACCCTTGCAGCATTTCTTATAGCATTGGAAAGGCAAGCTTTATCGAAGCTATCGGCATATCGATATTTCAAAGCATTGATAAAAAAGGTCGCATTCAGCCCAGCAGCGATGGGCGTTTTGGACTGCGGAAGACGATCGCGAGTCTCTACGAATGGGTGGAGGAGCTGGAGGAGGAAGAGACTGTCGTTGAGACGAGACACAAAGAACTGCGAGGATACCTGGGAAGTTTCTAATGATGACGACGGTATGCCCGCGGCAAATATCTTATAGCGATAGCTAGAAAGGTGGCATCTCTTCCACCTTTCTTACACCTATTTTCTCCTTGTATCGTCTTATGGCAACCGTACGGGTTGCACCCAGCAGCGCGAAGACGCTGCTCTACCCTCTTTCTTATCATTTTCGAAAGGCACAAATACACAAGAAATTCATCGAATATAACAACGGAGCATCCTCGCAAGCACATTATTATTTTCCCCATTTATTCTTCTCCTCTCTCGCAAGTGTGAGATAGATCTTAGCCTTTGGCAAAGTTCTTTTTTGAAATATTTTATCAAATTAGGGGAAAGAGAGGGAAAGAGAGGGAAAGGAAAGAAAATGGAAGGGTGAGCGTAAGGGGTTTGCAAAATAATTGATTAAGGAGCGGAATGCTTAAAGAAGCGAAATAAACGAGGACGCGGAGCGTAAATAAGTGGAGGTACTCCCCGGATCTCTATTAATATTAAGAAGCAAGTCATAATTCTGTAGCGCCGAGCGAGGGCCTATGTAATCTACGTGATCCGTAGAATGCGGTGCACGCTAGACGCGTCAGCCTCTTGTCATTTTGAGAGCCGGCAACTCCAAGTAAAAGCTGTTCCTTACTACGTGGTGGGAGAGGTGTACCGAGACACATAGAGGAGTATCAATATACGTGCGGAGGAGCATCGTAGCCTCCGTAGAAATTCGGGTAAACAGATTCTTCAGACGGAATTTGCGATCGATAGTCGCGCGGCAGCCGAAGCTGAAGCCGAAGCCAAAGCCGAACCGAAGCTCACCAAGTCGTTCTCGTTCTCGGTCTCGGTCTCGGTCTCGGTCTCGGTCTCGGTTGGTAGTTGACACGCGGGATGTTCTTCTCTCCTCTGCAACTAAGGTGTGGGCATCTCTCGTGTTGTGATAAGGACGAGAGCGTGGTTATATGGATCATAGTTTCAACTTGGAGATTTTGTTTTGGTAGGAATGGCAGCGATGGCTGTTGGATGTGTTTGGATAGTAGAATGGAGCCGAAGCGTAACCGAAGAGCAGTTGGCCGTCGAGTAGTACTGGGGGTGCGATAGTGAGCTAACCAGGGAAGAGAGCATTGGTAGAAGGGGAATAGGCGGGAGGAGGAGGGGCGTTGGAGAGGAGATGGTCGAAAATCGTGAATCGGGGATTCGGTGTTATAGAGGGTAGAGAGACGATAGGGGTTTGCTAGCTAAAGAGGCCAGAAGGCCAGTGCCGGAGACAGAACGAGAAGCGGAGCCAGAGGGTGATGGCGACGGGGACGGGGTCGGCGAAGGCGACGGCGACGGCGACGGCGGCAGCGGCAGCGACGGTGGAAGTGAAGAGGATCCTGCCGGCAGCATCGACTTGGAATGCCAGGGAATGGGCCAATCCTCATCCCACATCCCCGTCCCCGTTCTGTTGGGGAGCCTGGTTGGCGCCCAGTTACAGTGAGATGCAGACAGAGAGACGCCGCGCATCGTTACTGTGGCGCCAGATAATATATATATATATATACATCTACATCTCTTCGCTCTGCTCGGTTTTCTGCAAATCTCAATACCTCTTTGTCTTTCCAAAGTCGCTCTTCTGCGCGTCTTTACAAAAGCCCCCTATACTTTGCACATAACTACGTAGATTCGCGGCGGCTCTCCTTCGGGGCATTTATTCGTTTCAATTCATTATGCCGTTCCTAAATAATAAAAAGCTTGTAAATGTAGCTTCATCCAAAGAACCGTTCAAGCATTACAACGATTATTCACTGCTTCTTCCAATTCTATATTATTCTTATTATGATCGAACAATGTTATCTAACGACTGAATAATTTCCTCCCGGAGCTTCGTGTCTTTTCTTCTATCAAGTTCGCGCGTCAAAAGATGGAACGACACTGTATTTTTCTGATAAATATGTATACGCTTCTTCTAGATTCTTCCACTATGGACGTCTATTTATTTCAAGTAAACTCGTCGTTCAATTTCAATGAAAAGAATAAAAAGATTGGCAAATAAGAAAATCATAAAATATGTAGAAATTGATATAGATGAAAAGGGTGGGGAGAGGTGGAGTTAGCATTTAAATGGCGGTATAATCGATAGATAAACGGTAAGTGTGCCGCAATAACGAACGAAGCTTACCCCATTATTAGATTGAGAGATGGAAAATACTGGAGGCGTGGTGCGCGGCGGTATTAGATGCGAGAGAACGAAGGAGAGTGCCCTGGGTTCATATTGTCGATCGCTACGCGGTTTTCTCCAAACGACAAACTAAGATAACTCGAATAAATATAAAAGCGAACACCCTCTCTTCTCTAAGTGAAAATCGATAGAGTTTTATTATGTGCCGAGTCGCCCCCTCTCTCACTGTAGTCGCCTTACGCCGTTGCGCTTAGTCATTTGACCTTACGCTTAAAATGATCGAAATTCAATAATATGAATACGTTAGCTGTAAATGCATTGTCATGCAATTTTTTTGCGATTCGACAGGACATTAAATTTAAGAAATGTGACTTTTTCTCTTCTTCTTCTTCCTTTCAGACTTGTTAGTTAAATTGCTCCTCTGTTCGATATGTAGGAGGGAAAGGATTGTCCAAAGTAGGTTTTCTTGTTTCTGCGAAAATAGATGTGAATCAAACTACGCGAAAGCTCCGCTTTAATTAATAGGGCTCGCGCGACTAACAGAATCTATTTTTCAATTTCAATTTTCTTATATATATTTCTCCCTTGTAGATACAGCGTATAAAAATTGCACAATATTATATTCAGCTACTTGTAATTGTACTTTTTTTTTAAGTATACGGTATACGGTAATTTCAGGGAGCGTTAGTTTTTAAAATCTTGGTTAAGGTTTTGCATTAATTTTATGATCTCTTGTTCTTCCGATAATGAAAATTAAAAAACAGAGCGCAAGAGAGAGAAAGAAATTTTATTCCATTTTCCGGTTTACTTTGTTTTATAAGAACGCATCTAAGACTTGACCTGCACATCCTCCTCTTTTTATCAGTCAGACTTTCCATCTTGCTTTTCCTTCCTCCACCATCGGAATGAAAGGGAGTCCAGTGATATTCTTTCGCAACAAGAGTATTACTGTTTTCTTACTGATTATGTTTAACGGGCAAAAAGTCGGAATAGCTTGAAAAATAAAATGACGCATAGTCTCTCTCTCTCTCTCTCTCTCTCTCAAGTGATATAAGGAAAGTAAGAATATCAATAAGTACGCTGTCCATTTAAGCAATCTCATTTCAAACGATATTTCTTACTTTTGGAAGTAAGATTTGATTTTTTTTTTTTTTTTTGCAATTTCATCAATGAACAAATTATTCAAAATTACATTGGTGAGAAACCAATGGAATTATTATATTCTTGCTCTGATTGAAATAACTATCAGATTGTGTATTATTACAATGCTCGTCATGTACGTCCCAAATAACATTTTGAAACGTGAGTGCGAGTCAACATAGAGGCCAAGTCCGTATACAATGCAGTTTGCATTCAACATATGAAATATTGGCTCTAGTTACTCATCTGGTATACAAAAAGTCTCTACTGAGAAAATTTTTAGATTTTTAAATTCAAAGTGTCAAAAGCTTCTCTTTTACTCATTTCGTGTTTTATGTTTCTGAACTTTCAAGTTGAAGAAAGTTCATCGACCAACCCCACTCTTATGAATTCCTACGATTTCAAGTGTAACCTATAGTAGAGTCGTTTAGCTCATGAGTATTGCGTGTGCAATGCCATAGCAAAATGCTTACTCGAAGGAAGAAGATTAGGCCAACCGTGTATGAAGCGTTTTTTTGTCTGCTAAAACGCCAAAAGGAATGAACTAACCCGATTGAACGCAACGCGAGATTCTCAGATAAAATATCCAATTTAAAGTTCCATCGTAATTTTACGATTCTTGGAAGTAAATTAATAGTATTATCTACTGTGGCACCTCTAGACCACATTCACTTCCTTTTATCATTACCCTAACTCCTTAGCGACTTTTACCAATCTAACCGTCTTAAAGGGAACTTTGGAAATAAGCAGCCTATTACTCATTGCTCGCCATGCTTATCGCAAAAACTGGACTGTTACAAATAGTCGTTTCGTTTCATCTACTATTCTTGAATTATCTATGTGAAATATATTATACATTACGGATACTTTTCAATTAAAAAGATTTCAGAGGATAAATGTATGTTTGAAAGGGGAAGTTCACCACGTACGTAATCTCGGAAAATTGGCAAAAAAAAATTCTATATATATATATATATATTAATTAATATAAATATAATAACTTTTATATATTCACTACGCTAATTTAAGTATCGAGAAAATTATCGGGTTTTTAGTTCTTTTTAATGGATTTATTTAGTTCCAGCTTTTACTTATGAATTCGATAAGGATAAATAAGTTTTATGAATAGTTAAGTGGAGTTTTCAGTTGTAAATTAATGATCAGTCACTTTTAATTGGAAACTGAATCTTACGTTTGCAAGGAATGCAAAATACCAGTAAACAATTGCTGGCAGCATCCTCGATTGAAAGTTTATACATTTGTGTGTGTGCGTGCCTTTTCGATCAAAGTACTTTATTATTATTATTAATGCGAATATGTAATGTTTGGATCTCTTTGCACACAAGAATAATTGCATAATTAATAAAATATTTTAATCGACAAGATTTCAGTTAAAACAAGAAAAGAAAAATAAAAAATAAATAAATGGCATACTTTAACATAAGAACTACTACCAACAGCAGAAGGTGTGAAAATGGAAGATATAAAATAGAACGAGCAGAATATACTCTCTCGAAGATGGAGTCGTTGGAAATAAGAAATGTCATTAAAGTTTCTCTCCTTCCGTGTGTAGATTCCTTTTTCCCATCGCAGTTGCCGATTAAACCCCACTTTTACATAGTCTCGCCCTTCCTCTTCCTCTCTGATTATTCTTCATTCCTTCCATCGAGTCTGGCGACTGGTGGTTATCTACATTGGAAATTCAGGGCCAACGAACAGAAAGGATGAAAAAAGGGGAAGGAAGGACGATGCGAAAAGTACGAAGATCTTTCTCTCACTTTTTCTTTAATTTTTCTACTTCTCACCACCGAGCGACCGAGGACTTCCTAATTGCAAATTCTGATTGGTTATTCCGAGTGGAACTCTCGCGCGCGTGGCGATACTACTTTGTTAGGGACGGGACAAAGTGCACTTGAACTCCATTTCTACTGCACCAACTCCTTAGCATTACACGTCGTGCATCGAATAAGAATTCTCAATTCCAAATCAATCATAATATACATATTTTGGAATTGTCACTTTTTAACGATGTCTTTCTATTTGCATTGTGATACCAAGGACGAAAAATGATCGAGTAGGATTTTGTCATGTACAGAATTAGAGAGGGAGAAAATGAACCAAATGCAACAAACAAACAAATTTGTCAAATGAATATCGCCGGGTAATAAAATAAAATTTGAAGATCTTGGAAATAATTGGGGATAGAAATTTTAGTTAGATTATTCGATCGAAGCCAATTTCAGACGGAAGTACTTATAGCAAAGTTTCCAAAGTCTGCGTGATCGTAACCTTACGAAATGCCACATGGCACAAAGTGTATGGCTCACTAGCCCCAACTACCTCGTGCGCTTATCTTAATTCCAACAAATCCCTTCTAGTGCGTACGTGACTAGATACTCTGCGCTTCTCCCTACTAATCTCAACTCCCTGAATACCTCATCGCTGATCACGATTTGACATTTAGCAATTCGATACGCTTTGCTCTATCTCCTTTCAAAACAGAATCTCGTATTTTATCGCTGGCCAAGGCGCAAAAGGCGCGGTGGTACACACTGGAAGAGAAAGAGAAGAAAAAATTTCAATTTTTCATATCACTCTTTGGAGAGAGAGAGAGAGAGAGATATAATGTATATTTTTTAAATATTTAATATACATATATAGATATTGCAAATTTTCTCAAATTATCGGTCCAAATAAATTTTATCCTAGAACACACGTGAATAATGCAAAAAAATTTTTTTACGCATTCTTACACCAACACCGATATGAAATACAAATATTTGAGGTAGGTCTTGCGTGAATTTGAATATTTCCTATCTGTGCATAATTTGCCTAGTATCGTATAAATTTCAATTTTGGACCTATACGCATAAGTGTGCAGAGGGAATGATAAGCATTTCACGATTTCTCACTGGACACAGTATTCTCCGTTCAAAATTCAATATCACAGGAACACATCGCCAATATTATGATATTTCTAGACTCATAATACCCGTTGGATAACATGGCGCGACGTTGGGATGAGGCTGCTGCAGAAGAAGACTGAACGAAAAGGAAAGGGGTGAAGTGGATCAGAACACGATGGTTCCATATTGCGAGAGAACTCTAATACCGAATCTCTACATCCAAATCCCCCATACCCCTTTTAAAAGGTCGCGCTTAATATTTACGTTGCTGTCACTATGGCGATCATCAGGTATCTCTTCAGCGAAATCTATAGGTGACTTTATTTATCAAGAACAATTTGTAATTCTTAAGTTCAATTTCGTAGCTTACTAGCCTCGATTAGCTAATATCACTTGTCTACCTGTCTTGAAAATTAATCTTCTCCAGATCATTATTACAGCATTCAATGAAGATTTCAATTGCACGTCGTCTATCCAATTCATACTGGCACCTGGCCAAAGTGACATAAATCGTCAGCTGGTTTTACGTGCGAAGGTTAAATGTCGTGATTATACTAACAGCCAGTTTTCATAAAAACCATCGAGGGTAAAGAAGATGCAATTTGCATTTTGTAAAAAGAGACAGAGAGAAAAAAAATTATATCTTGCGATACTCAAAACTAAAAGTGAAAGATACTTGAACTCTCTCTCTCTCTCTCTCTCTCTCTCGCTCTGTAATACTGTCGTATTGCAATGATCGACGAGATATTTATGATGCTTCGTAAAGTTGTGTCTATAGCTGTCTAATCTGCAGGTTACAATTGTTATTTGTAATTGTAACGAAGCTTCATTACTTGGTTATCTAAACATGTATGAATCATGCTACACAACACACGATGGTTTCATCACGTGTTGGAGCGATTTATGGAAGGATGATATCCCCCGACTGTGTATATCTCTTGGAAAGATCTTAATATCCGCTTATAGAAGGTTCTAATTGGTTTATTTTAGAACTGCCACAGCAGCTTGAATTATGGGGTTTTAATGCGGGGCCCGTTACTGCGCGCAGCATGGCCAACGATCTTCAAGGTGTTTCCTCTCTATCTTTTCTGGCTTCGCTACTCATACCTCTTCTATCTCCAACTTACTCATATCCTAGTCGATTTCGACACAGATAGGTATTCACACACAGTAGGTAGCCATACTGCCGTTTATAGTGAGTTGCCGTGCAAACCCTTAATATCCGTCACGACCTGTAATTAAGCCTCTACTTTCCATTACGTTAAATCAGATCATATTATATATTCATCGGATGTAAATCACTTTCAGCAATTTTCCAAATTTTTTCATCCATAAAGCTTAGAACATTTATCGTGCCCGGTATCCCTCCGTCCTCTCTCCCTTTATTAATATGGAGAAATCGAATGTTCCTGAATTTATTTGCAATTTCTCGAAAACATAAAATGAAACTGAAAATTTCCCTTATCTCGTTCGTACACTATCCGAAAGATAAATGATTAGTTATCGATCAACCCTTTCACTTGCGTTTGCATTGCTTTATTGATTGAAATTCAAATTTAATGATAAACCGCAATTTTATAATTATGATTGTTATTCGATTATCATCGCAACACTACTTGTTTTGTTTCGGCTTAAAGTAAAGCCCTTTAATCTCCTGTATTATTCGCAGCTTCCAACGTTCTCTCTCTCTCTCTTGGTGTATGTGAACAAACTGTTAGAAGAAATTTTATTCGCGTGAACGAACGGTGATTGAAAATAATAATCGCCAGAGAGACTTAAGAAACTATTTCCTCCATCAGAGCTTAGGATCTCTCGTAAGACGACATAACGGATTCCAGAGTCGATCGGGCAGAAGGCGAAAAATCACACATCGCATCGGCAAAAGCCGTATTCACGAAAATTGACACATGCCATGGTGCATTTGCAATCGTCGACGAAGACATCCCTCCTTTTCATCTATCGGCCTTTTTCAAGTAGCAGCAGCAGCCCACCTTCTTCACCACTCTGTAGATCCGAAACCACCTCCACCCTTTTTATTTTTTATATTTTTTCTTTCCCTTTTTTCTCCCTCCCTCTCTCTCTCTCTCTCTCTCTCTCTTTCTCTTTTATTTACTCTTTATTTGACGGCTGACACGTACACGCATATACATGTACTGCAGGTAATGGAATAACGGCTTTTCTGACTCTGAACTCGGAAGTGGCACGACGATCTTACCTGACGAAAGACAAACTTCAATCAATGCCGTTGGCGTCGTAGACAAAAGACTTTACATGCTCCACCAGTCGAGGTTAAACTGCAGCTTTGATTTCACCTCTATACGATTTTCCATCAACATTTTTTCAAAGGCTTCTTGTATCAAATATCTCATGTCTCTCAGCCTTTCTTCCCGTTCTTCCGAAGAATTAGGTATCATCTTCTAAATAAATTCATGAATCGATTACGGGACCATTTTTTCATTCATAAAAATAGAGGCGCGCAGCAAGAATGAGATAAGACGAGCTCTCCGAACGGTAAAGGTAATTCGTATGAAATATATACCTTTTTCGCCTAGGCTTGTTATTCGAGAGATCTTTCAACTTTTAAAAAGATGTCAACGTAACCTGGGTTAACTTTCGTAGATGTGGTGGTGGCACGGGTGGTTAAGATGACTCTGGGTAGAATAACTTCGGGACAGATGTTGAACAAAATTTTTAAAGCTTTCTTTTCTTCTCTTCTCACATCTTCTCACGCACACACAGGCGCGCGCGCTTACTTCCATTACCATATCTTTTTCGAGAAAATACGATAAATTGCCATGGAAAGAATTGAAAAATGTCAATTTAAAATTTTCCCATTCTTTTTACAATGCATCCTTTTTATTCGATAAAAAAACGTATTAATCGTTTCTTGAATCATATGGATAAAATCAAATACTCGCTAGACTCGTCGAATGATCCATCGCTACACTCTATACAAAGATACGATAATCTTAAAGTTACGTCCCAATATAAGTTTGAACCATTACAACACTGAGAGCAGAGCAGAGCAGAGCAGAGCAGACAAGCAAGCAGTGCTTTCAAGTTCTCAGATCCTTGCAGCGCATTAGCCTTAACGACCTTTTAGCGATTTTTTTTTCCTTGCTAGGTTGATATTTTCCTGACAGTCCATGAGATTGTCGTGTCGCCAGCTCAGCGCCTCTTAATGTTGGCTTTTTCCGGTCCCATATCCTGCCCCCTTTTCCGCTCTTCTTTCCGCAATGTTCCCCATACCTACACTCGAGTTTTGATGCACTATTAGCGTTTTTTGTCCGCGACAACGTTCTCTGTCGTTTACTTACACATTTAGAGTCTCAAGAGCACGTCCCTTCAAAGTTCTTCTAAAATTCAAACTACAATAAAATGAAATGGCCTCTAGCTAAAGATACCGTTTAATACCATGTAAGCATAAAAACATTAATGAGATCTTTAACAGAGATTAATAATGAATAGCGCGAGTAAGAATAATCTACTACAACTACATATATTATTTAGCGAGAGTGTTAAAGTGTTACGAGTGGCGCGAATGTTAGCAATGAAGCTGCTGCTGCTGCTGCTGGTTGCAAGCTGTCCCTTGGACAAAAACAACGAGAGTGCTAGCAAAGTCCCTCGAGTACACCAAGCGCAGAAGGCAGAGGCAGGCTATACGTGTATTAGTTACGTATATTTTAGTCATCGAAAGTCAAAGAGAGAAAGGGAGAAGACGAATATTTGTTTGCAATATTAAGAATCATCGAGCAAACGTTTTATCCGTTTGGAGGGAGAGAGAGATGCAGAAAAATGCAATATATTGGAAAATATGATCAAATGAGTTTTTTTAGTAGCCAACTCTACTTATCTGATAAATAAGGCCAAGTACTTGCAAATTTTTATAGCGTTGCATAAGTAGAAAACGACGGCAACTCGATTTTTTAATCCCGCAGTAAAACATAATTTAGAAACTTCTGACCAGATAAAAATCGGATGAGATGATCTTCTTATGCAAATTGGATGAGCCGCTCATCTCACCAAAAATTGCCGCGTAGAACATTCGCTTATTATAAAATTTGCTGCATTATAACCATGGCGAAATATCGTTGAGCGAAGGAAATATGAGAATTTATGTTATTATTTTCCATTTAAATGTGAAGGTAAATCGCCTTACGGTTTATAATATAAATCTATAGAGTTTTATCACACACGCGCGCGCACATACATAAAAAGAGATTAATGCTATGGGTCTTTCATAAAAATCCATCGTGGCATGGAGATAAATGAATATCCGGTTCAAGTTATTATCAATCCATTGTAACGTGTTAGAGCCGACAATTAGAAGGCGTTTCTGTGAGGTCGGCGAGGCATAAGCATACGGATATGTAACAGTAAAGGGCCGAGAATGGTATTGTATATAAAGGGTTTTAGGTGGAGGGTAAAGACAGAGCATACACAGCGTACCAGCGAGCGGCGGTGGCTTGAGCGTTTTAAAGGGTGGGAAGGATACAATATTTCAGAGTGGCGACAAGGAGCCAAGCCTGCTTGCCACTGGCAAATTAATTAAATTCCTACAGCCTGTCTAGGGAGGAGGGCGGGCAGGTGAGAGAGTGCGAGATCGGTGTGGGCGTAGGAGAGGGCCATATATACATATATATATATATATGGGCACAGCCGGTATGGCAAGAGTCCTCCTGTGCTGTGTTCAGCCCGTGGGAATATTGTAATTAAGATATGCACTTCCAGCCTCCATTTTCCTCGTGCTCCAGCAATCCTTAGCTCCTCTGCGCTATGATTTACGCTTCGAAGGACGTAGTATTGTCTCTTTCGACCGAGTCTAGATTGTTTCGCGTTATTGTTTCTCTCGCTCTCCCTCCACCATCCTCTTTTTACTATTTTACTGCTCCTCTCGTCTCGTATCACTTAAATAAACATTCCGTTAAATGCTTTCGCTTTATTCGATAGAAAATCAATTAATGCGTGTGTATCGGTAATCCCTTCGAAAGGATAAATCTTACAATCATTGTTGAAACTTTGAGCAATTCATTTAAACTAGTTCCCGAGTAGCATTTGTTTCTTCCATATAATGCATTATTCATCTTAATCCTCGTTTTATGAATCTCATCAATTGTTTCCGACAAAATGACTAAGTCGATACTATATACCATACCAACCACTTTCTCGCAATGGCAGTACCTCCGCCGATTCATTTCTATTAGTTTTCATCATTTTTAATAATATCTTTTTTGTATTTTTACAAATTAAGATTAAGATCATGATCTTTTTTTTCTTTGTTTTATGGAAAAGTTTTTTTTAAGTATTAAGAAATATTTTTTTACTATTAAAATTTTTATCGACGGGAAAAAGGGAGGAGGAAAGGAGGGCCCAAGTTTTGCGCTCGTCTCTCGCATACCGCATAGAATGGATCAGAACCAGAGCAATGCTACAGAAATTCTCCGATATTCTATAAAGACTGCAAACTGGCGCTACCTGTGCATTCTGCCTGGAAACACCAAGAATATTCTAAAGATTACCTTACCGTTGTTGGTATTGCTCAAATATGTACATACTTATATATATATATATATTATGAATCTTTTTAATTAAAAAATAAGAAATTTATCCTTCTTTGTATTCTAGATAATTTTCCAATGCCTTTTTTAATACAAATTTTTATTTTCAATTAAAAATTACAAATATTTCTTTACACCACTGCAAGATGTAAAAGATTTAAGGTAACAGTGTAATTGAAAGTAGCATAAATGCAAAAACTGTTGATAAGAGCTTTACACATAAATTATGTCAGCGTTATTAATAATGCAAATAATAGGATAAGTTTATGCTTAATTAAAGACTAAATTTATGGCTGTTATAAGTATTCGATCGCTTGTAACAAATGGAGCAATATCCAGCTTGTTTAAAAGTGTGTCATATTTCCAACTTGTATAGTAGATTATGCAAGAGGTTTACGCATTACAACTTTACAATCGTAGATAAAGTTATATGTATACAATACTACTTGGAGTAATGCAACTAGCGCAGTCAAGCTTATTAAAGCTAGACAAGTTTATACATATATACACTGCGCGATACAGAGTAGAGTAGTAGGTGCATCTTGTTTAAGCATTTAACATAATTCTGAAATTAATTATCAGTCATGGCTTAATCTTAGGGCGTATGCGATGCAGCATCGAATAAATAGAACGTCATTCGTAAGTTAAGGTGAGGTGTGAGGTGAGGCAACAAGGTAGGGTAAGGTAAGGTAAGATAAGGTTTCGTTAAAAGATTTCTTATGCTTGGGAGAGAAGACTATCTATCGCGCATCTTTTCTTTTCTTCTCTTTAATGAAATATCCAAAGGAACATCTAAATTAGTAGGACAACAACAGTAATTGTAACTTGTTGAAACGAATCAAGTTCCTCCGAGTAATCCAGGCGAAGAACGAAGCTAGAATCGATGTGGAAGGAAAGAAAGGAAGAAAGGAAGAAAAGACGATTAAGCTGGCGCTGGATCGGAAAACTGATTAGCGGGACGAGTGTGCGTCATTCAACTGGAAAAGAGGAAGGAGAAGAACCTTGCGGTGTGCGATCGTATGCGAAAAGGGTTCACGGCTCGATCACACTCGAATCCGTCTTTCCTTTGGTTCACGAGCTCTTTCGCCTCCTCGTTCTCATCCGGGTCCTCATCTTCTCTTACGGCTAACCGTGCGGCGTGAGAGCAGAGAACTCGACACATAATCGATATTCAATCACGTACGACGACATCTTCTCGGAGTTGTCCCAGTTTCGAAACCGAAGGCAACGGTGACGGAGGTTTCAGCCTGAACCGTGGCCTGGAAAAATCTCTCGAGTAAATTCTCCAACTCCAATATGTCTTTCAGCCATCCATCGGCATCGGCGTCGGCGTCGGCGTCGGCGTCGGCGTCGTCTCAATTTCCTCGCTCGTTCCGAGTGGTCCCCTCGCCGCGTGTGTCGCCCCAAGGAGCATTCTTCGAAAAGCCGCTCTTCTTGCTGCAGATCGAAAAGCTAGATCGAACCTCCCTCATTTTTTATAATAACTTAATAGAGCTCGATATTACTCATCGGGTCCGCCGTAATCTCTTTTGAAAGTTATCACGATTATTTCCCTTTAAATTGATATTTCGGATATAATAATAGTAGGAGAAATGATAGCGAGAATTCCCTAACGTGGGAGTAGCGCGAGGATCGTCGCAAGAAACCGCATATACAGAAAAGGAGAAAGAAAAGGGAAAAGGGAAAAGGGGGAAGAGGGAGGCAGAGAGAGAGAGAGAGAGAGAGAGAGAGAGAGAAAGAGAGAAATGCCTTACCCGGTAGCACAGAGTTGATGGTGACGGTGGTGATGATAGCGCACAGTGGTGGAAGGACATGACTGGCCGGCTCGTGACCCAGCAAACGTATAGTCTCTCGCAGACTCTGACAATGTTCAACCACGAGAAAGAGCGAGTGAGTTGGCAATGGAGGTAACGCCGGTAAGTAAGCGAATGAGCGAATAAGTAAGTAAATTTCAGTTTGAACGTGTGCGCTCGCGGGTGTAAGAGTGCTAGGGCAGAATGCGGCAGGAGGGTGGCGGCAAGGTAAGAAGAGGCGCGAGAGAGTCACCTCCAGGAGCAAGAGAAGAAGGCGCCATTGGCGGAGGGGATCTCTTTGGCTTTGACTTTGGCTTTTCCTGTTGAGTTTGCTGTTGCTTTTGCTTTTGCTTTTGCTTTTGCTTTTGCTTTTGCTTCGAAACGAATGCGCCCGGGGAGAGATACGCGAAAGGATGGAAACTCGGAGAAGGAAAGAAGGAACGAAGGAGTGGGAAAGGTAAAGAAGGGAGGGGAACCAGCCTCCGCCAGTATCCACGTGTTCAGTGTGGTAGCGCGTTATGACCCGGATGTTAGATCGTAGCTGCAGTTTCGCGAGAACCTGCCGACCCGGATGTCCTGCTGCTCGACGTCTTCCAGTGATTGCCCACTAATGTCCTCCTGGCTAACGAAATATGTTCAATCGGTAAGTACACGATTGCTCTCTTCTTTTGATATTACTTACATATCGCCGCAGTGTAACCCTTTCTGTGACTGATGCATTTTTGCACATTGAGGAAAAAATTAACCGCGGGTCAAAGTTCGCGCGGTAAAACGGTTTCTTTCCTTTCCTTTCCTTTCCTTTCCTTTCCTTTCCTTCTACCACGCTCAATTTCCTTTCAAAGGATTTAACAAACACGATCACACACACACACACACACATATATATATATATAGATCTCTTTAGAATTTTTAATAGAACCTTTCTGCTATATACTCTTGAAGGATAGACGCGAGCAAATCGACGAAAGGAGCCAGCAAATTACGAAGAGACTTGATAAACGCAGAGATTGCAAATTTACGTGATCTACTGCCTCTACCACCCTCTACGCGACAAAGACTCTCTCAGTTACAACTTATGGCCTTGGTCTGTGTTTTTCTACGAAAAGCAAATTACTTTCAGCAAGGTAAGTTCAAAAAAATAAAGAAACGCGTCAGCGCTGAATTTTCTCTATCAGCAAGCTATAATCTTTTCGAAACTATTCTAAACGCGATACTTACACATGTTTCCTATAAATGTAAGTGATAAGAGTGATAATAAATAGAAATATATCGTTCGCTCCGAACAGTTAATAAAGTTACTTTAACATGTTTTTTTTTTTTTTAATTCATCATTTCACACATGGTTATGCGAAGTATGATCGGAATTTAGTTTTTATAAAGAATTATAAAATACGTACAAGCACGTTGCTTTTGTATTTTGTTACTGCAATAACAAAATTCGCATTATTTTTAGGTGTTTGGGGATGATCATATGCATAATCATGTGTGAGACTTGAAGATGGCTCGATGAAACTTCTATTTAAACCAAATCAGTAGCGTATGTATTGTTGGTTATCAGTTTATTACGTATGTAGGATGAATAAAAACAAAAGGTAAACATTTGATAAATTTTATTACCATTATTTTTATTATATACATATACAGCGACACGTGTTGACTCGATATCAGTTATTACTCTTCTTAACACATATATAATTATTCAATAATCTATTTACATGGATATGCACTATGGTAAAAAAATTAATTAAAATTAAACAAAATTACATTTTTTCTATACTTAAATATATATTCAAGAATATTTTTCTTTTTATGATTTTATATTGTACAAATTCGTTTTTTTTTTCTTTTTTTATACAGTGCTTTAACCCGGTTGTTGGGCGCTTAACAATCGAACGTTTCTCTATTAGTTATTCTCGTCTATTGAAACTTCTCCCAAGAGAGAAAGATAAAAGCACGATATTTTCTAATAATATATACTTTAATTTCTCTCTCTCTCTCTCTCTCTCTCTCTCCCTCTCTCAATGATAAAAATAGAAAATAAAAATTTTCTAGTTAAAAAGTTCCTTTAAATAAAAATAAGGTTTTATCATAACGGATTGAATAATATACTAGATTTAAGTTTAAAGTAACAATTAATGAAAGCAAAGTCATATAAATGTAAAATTAACTAGAAAATCATGCTAATATAAAAAAGATGTACGGTCCGTCCTCTGTTTCACGCTGCTTTTATGTGAAAGAAGCTTACGAAGTAAGATAAAGCGGAAAAGAGATGGAATAGTGGGCAGCAAGGTAAGAAACCAAGATCAGTGCGCGTTCAAACTCTGTAGAGCCTAAGCGCGAGTTCCGGGTGATCCGCTGACCTCTCGGCCTTTGCAACAACACTCTCACGCTGCTGTAACCCACACCCCCCTATATCGAATGATCTCCTTCTCTTTCTCTCCGTCTTAACCGCCCTCAACTCCCACTATTTCTCTACCCCCTTCTCTCTTATTCTTCCCCTCTCTCACTCTCTCCCTCTCTCTCTCTCTCATCTTCTCTTCTCTTTCTTGATCTTTCTCTTTTATCTCTTCCCTTTTCATTTTCTCTCTCAGCTACTTGCACTCTCAGTCTATGAAATACTCGTTTCTCTCATCAAAATTCAAGAAAGCTTTCATTTAACAATATATATCACTTTTTTTATATCAAATACAATAGTTTTTAAATATGAGAAAATTAGTAGATCTTTAATTATACTCATTAAAAAAACGATTATATAATTTCTGTGTTGAAAATTAAATGTAACTGGATTAAAATATATTCTGTATATTACTACCACAAATGAAAATTATTAAATTCCTATATATCTTTACAGCTTTAAAAAATTGTCCATCTGACTCATCCAACATTCCAACACCTAACATAGGATTTTCAAAGGCAAGATTTTCAATTAACTTACACTTTTTTTTCCATTATTATATTTCAATTTTATATAAAATTATGTTAATAAATACATATGTATATATATATATATATATGTGTGTGTGTGTGTGCGTGTATTTTTTAGGCAATGTCTGGTTTTATTATGATGATGACACAGCAGGGAAAATTATTGTACATATCAGAAAATGCAGCCGAATATCTTGGTCATTCTATGGTAATATTCTTTAAATTTCTCAAGTATCTCGATTAATATTTTATATTTTGAATCATATTTTTATATTTGTGAATATTTTAGGAGGATTTATTAATTCATGGAGACAGCGTGTATGATGTGATAGACAAACAAGACCATGCCTTAGTACAAAATCAATTGTCTAGAAATAATCCTGCTCCAAATGATAGAAGATTATTTCTATGTCGTATTAATGTTTCAAGAAATTCCCGCCGACAGCTCCGATTTGGTGATCAAAAGGTAAAAAATTTTTAATTTAATTTTCATTTATATACACATATATATATATATACGATAAAAGATAATAGGTAATACCGTACATTAAATTTCTAAAATAAGCATCTATCTACATATTTATACGTATAATAAAAGTTTAAAAAGATAAAGCTTACAAAAAAAATATGACAATTTGAAGTTATATATTTATTGTGATAGGAACTACTCTTATCCACAATTGATATAGATGTGATTTTAAAACAGGTAAAGTAAAAATAAATAAAGTGATCGCAAATGCTCATATAATCTCAAATTATTGAATATATACAATTTATAAAATTTTTTTAATTAAAGTATTTTATTTTTTAAATAATTCTATTTCTAATTTATCAAAGGAACCAGTTACAATTCGTGCGTGATCCTTGCATGATAAAAGGGCCTCCGTTGAACTAAGAGATCTACTATGTCGATAGAGGGGTTAAAACATTATAAATTTATGTCATAAAATAGATAAAAAATGTTTTAATGTATAGTGAAAATATATACAAAATCTTAAAATTTGAAATAATATTATAATTATAGGGAATATGTAAAAATATACATTAATCTGTCTCGATTTGCCAGATTTCAAATATTAATTTTAAATACTTATAAAATATATATATATTCTTATATTTCAATAAGGTTTTGCATGATTACATATATAAAAATAACTTTTTAATCTGATTTATGTATGAAAACGTATTTTACACAAGATACTTCAAGATACCAGCATCTGATGGATTTTGTCACGTGATAAAAGGTAAATATAATATTTGTTCCAGATCCAGTTCTCTTTGCACTACCTGCTCCTACAGTTCGTACTACAAGATGATATAAGAACTTTCTCATCCCCAATTGGGCAAAACTTTCATCGTAGCAACGTATGAAATTAAAATTAAGCATTTTGCAGAGATTTTTTTTATAAATTTAAGGTGTTTAATGCAGCATTATGATTTTAAGGAATATTTTCATAAAAAACTGGATCCAAGACATTTTTTTAAAAACTTAAACTCTTAGGGATTGATAATATTCACTGACAGAAAAACATGTTTATTAATTCAAACTTATAAGTATAGAAATAAAATAGTTAATTTTATATATTCTGACAAAAAAATCTGACAAATCGAGGCATGAGCTTATGTCTTAAACTGTGTGATAAATATTCTTAATTTAATAAGTGTATTTTTATATCGCAAATGATCGCGGAAGTTGCTCGCTTAGGAAATTTTGTATATTAAATATTGTTTGCAATTATTTCATAATTTAATTTTTTCTCTCTTACTGGAGATTATTTATTAATTTCTAATTACAGGTTGTTCTAGTTGAAGGCCACTTCTTACCATTCGTTGCAGTGTGTAGTCGAAACGAGTTTGTTTTTTTGGCATCCTGTACACCTGTAGTTTTACCTGAAACACGAGAAAGTATAGTTCAAGGTGCTACCAATATTTTTACGACAATTCATTCCATGGATATGAAATTTCTTCACATTGACAAAACGTAATAATATATGAAAGAATTTAGTGGAACGAATTTTATATGAGTTTAATTAAAGGCATAAATGTTTATTACAGTGCAGAAAGCCACATGGAATATACTCGTTCTGAACTTATAGGTGTTTCATGGTATAATTTGCTTCATTGGGATTCAATACGAACTGCATATTACAAACACCAAACGGGTATGTTTTTTTTTTTTTTTTTTAAATATATATAATTAATATAAAAATATAGTTTCATTGATGGGATACCATCATTTCTTTAATCATAGTAATTCAGTCAGATCAAGAACGATCTAGCATGGCATTATTAAGATTACAAAATCGTTCGGGTAGATGGTTTTGGGTTCACTGCGTTCTTCAAGTCAAAGATACATCTGAAGAATGCCAACATCCCATAATAGTATGCACCAATCAAGTATTAAGGTATTTTCTTAATATTTAAAATATCTTATGCCAATATTTGAACTGTCATAATCCATATCTTATTAAATTCTTTAGCGATAAAGAAGCTGAAGTTATGCGGACAAGTTCTTGGTTATATCAATACTCGTCACAGGCAAAATTCACTTATGGAATTTGTCACAGTAATCATTCTCGTAATATACCTTATATAATAGATGTTCAAAATAAGCAACAATCGCAACTACAGCAGCAGCATCAACAACAACAACAACAGCAGCAGCAGCAGCAGCAGCAGCAACAACAACAACAACAACAACAACAACAACAACAACAACAACTACAAGACCCTTTACGTTCTGCTTCTGTAGAGCAATCTTTAACGTCATTTCCAAATATGAAACAAGAGTCTCAAAGAACTACTAAAACAGAACCATTAGAATATCCATTACGGGTATTGCGTGAGGACATAGAACCCGTTGACATGTCAATGAGTAGTAGCGATCATGAAAACAGAACCAATATACATATGAACGCGCATCAGGTAGGTTTGCATTATTTCATCTGCAATGTTATCATTTGGGATGAACTGTATGTTCTATCTAGACTATATTGCAGTTCTTTATAAAAAAAAAGCTTTTGTGATGAGCAGCAAGCTCATCACAATCTGGGTCAGTTTTTCAGATACCAAAAGGCACATCATAAAAACTCAGTTCAGCTAACCGGATATCGCGCAAAATTCGTACAATACCACAGTCACGGCCAATTCATTCCAGATGAATATTCGGAATCAAGTAAATACTATATTACTGATTTGGATAAGGAATATGGGTTCGTCGAAAGAAATGTCATAGGTCAAAAACGAATGCCTTCCAAACTTTTGCCATTGAATGCAATTGCAGCGACAGCAACTGTAGATTCATCCGAACCGAGTACACCTTCCGCGTCAGGGCCAGTATCGATCGAGAATTGGAGCTCCAGTCCTGTGTGGTCCGATAATGTGCAAAGAGTACCTGACGTAGTGCACGAAGATCTCAGTCCCTATATCACCACACCAACAACGCCAGTTGATACGCCAGATTCTGAACTTCATTCTGAAGCACCTATATTTAATTTTGATTGGGCTGCTGAACAGCACGTGCCTAATCTAAAAATTACACTCCGAAGTGTAAATCAGGAGCATAGAAAACTTCAGAATGTTCAACCTATTACCCTTCAGTTACCACGTAGAAAAGGACGGTCGACGGAGGAACATGTGCATGGACAGTCAGATGCCGATGACTCGAAAGGCTTTACAAAGTAACTTATCCTTTTCTTGCGAAAGTACTTTTGCTTTTGAATTCAGCATTGGTGTGAGAGGCTCGTGTTACAGAACAATGCCATTTTTAGTGTGTGCCAGGAAACTAGTACAAGCCTAAGGAAGTTAACGCTCGATTAAGGTCAGCTTTGATTTGTAAAATATCGGAAACCAAGATATTTTACAATTTTCTTTTTATAATAATAAATATTATTATACAACATTATGAACATACTTTCCTTTGTGTTTAAGTATGTTAATACTTACTTTTCACGAATTCAATATCGTAGCAAAATGCCAGAAAATAAAAGTACAAACTACTCACTTCATTGTGCTTTAGTTTTTAATCTTACTAGAATACCATAAAGTATCATTAGTTAAAAGCATAGATATTACGTATTAAAGTATGAATTTTCAGGAGCGCAATATTTTCCTGCAAAGCAGTATAAAGTGACTACTGTTTTGCGTGTAATAAAAGTATTACAAATTAAATCTTTTTAATTTTTTTTTCCATTTTATTCACTAATGTGAAATATTTTAAATATTTTTTCATGTTGAATCTTACTTCACAATTGACGGCACTTAATTGTTTTTGTTGCGGAAAATTGTAATACACTTAAATAAAATTTTTTATTACTTGACGCTGACAAGTCAATTGCTTGACGGTACCTGTATTAATACGTTAAAGGAAGATTCACGTTCCTTATGCTGATGTAAAGAATTTTTCTTTTTCCCCTCTCTTTCCCCGATTACACATACTATAAGCTTGATCAATATAACGATGATTACTGTATGTTGAAGTACAAGTTATTAGTTTCGTAAGCGGATGGAAAAAATGTTATAAATGTGCATTTATCAGTATATCAATTATCATTAAAAAACCATTATGCACAAATGCAGGATATTATTAAAGAACGTCATTACGTTTGTAGTTTGACGGACGATAAGAATAATTTAATATATTGTGAAAGAAAAATTACAATTTTCTGACTTATTAGAACTATCGATAGTCATTTATAGTATGCACCCTAAGGATATCAATTTTCATTTAATGGACGTATTTATGAAGAATTATTGATATCCATCTTATGTAAGAAGGAATCGTTAGTTGGCCCTTGCATGAATTACGATACAGTCTATTACTGGTATTTCTATGGTTTTATCGCGTATCTTGAAAACTGTTTAGTATATAAAGTTTCTTTTTTTTTATCATTTTAAAAGTTACTTCAAATATTCTATGCATTAATGTGGTTATGATCATTCATAATCATTTTTTGTTTGTTTGTTTTTTTTTTTTTTTTTTTTTTTTTTCAATAAAAAAATTATCTAATTTCATTTATGTCTGAAAAGGATTTTGTGTCAATACCGCAAACAAATTTAAGAGATAAAATGCCAATTTTAACTTTAAATATATTCCTATACACAATTTGTGGTGTATGGAAACCTTTTAATTGGACATCAAAGATCGTTAAATACTTTTATAATGTGTATACCGTCATTGTAACACTAATGTTACATTTTCTAACGTTTACTCAATTTATGGACGTTTTATTGTTGGTAGAAGATATCGAAGAATTTACGGCTAATTGTTTTATGCTCATATCAATACTAGGAGTATGCTGGAAAACAATAAATGCTCTTACCAGACGTGATGAAATTATAAGATTGATGAATGTAGTTTATAAAGAGCAGTGCGATTTTCACGACGAATACGAAAAAAAAATTGTAATGAATTTTGAAACATTTATAAGGTTTGTATACACGATTGAGTTAAATAGATATAAATGCATTTATACAGGGTGTCCCGAAATAAACGCATTTCCAGTTAAGGGGTGATTCCTGACACTAAACTAAGTCGAAAAGTTCTTAGCCACTTTTCTATCCGGAGCTTGGTTTTCAAGATATTTAATAATAAAGATGTTATTAGTAAGACAGATACAGACAGATAGTTGAAGCGAGATAGCGCCACTCTGTTTCGCTTCAACTATCAAAGTGTCTGTGTCTAACTAATGGTACTTTTATCATTGAATATCTTGAAAACCAAGCTCCGGATTAAATTTAAATTTAAATGTTAAAATTAAATAGAAATAAAATTAATAAGGTAAAATTAACAAAAGTTTTTATCGCATTCATTTACATTTACTTATACAAGAGCTCACTAAATCGAAAATATCGAGGTTTTACAATAATTTAATTAATCCCTTTATTATGCACACGCATAAAAGAATTTATAAAAATTCTTATTGCAGAACCTATACGATACGATATTTATTGCTAACAGCGATGTCTGTTACTGGTGTTACCATAAGATCAATCCTGGCAATCGTAGAAGGAGACTTACCTTATAGAGTTTGGCTACCATTTAATACTCCATCTTACTCTCTGGCATTTTGGCTAACTGCAATTCAGCAGATAGTAACAACTGTTTATGCTGCAATTATCAGTGTTGGAACAGAAACTCTTATTTTTGGTATGATTTTACATACCTGTTCTCAAATTGAGATCTTTAAATATCGCTTGCATCGATTAACAATAGCATTTGAAAAACATAAGAATTATAATGAGATTTTGCCATCTGAAATTGAAATTGATGTAAGGGATAATCTATCAAGATGCGTCGATCATCATATCGGAATATTCGAGTTCGTTGCTTATGAATTATGAGACATAGGATAGAATGATGAATGCGAATACATTTTCTAAAGTCTTAACCTTTGTTGATTAAAAGCAATTTAAAATATTTTCTAACTATTAATATAATTTCTTAAGTTTTTATCTTTCGACATATGGTAACTTCATTTTATCAGTTTACACATGTAAAGTTCACAAAACCTACATATACTTGCTGAGAGATGGCATAGTTTGTATAAAATGTCATTTCATTTAATGCTTTGATATTATTTTTAAGACGCAAAAGTACTCTCGAGATTTTATGGAGTTGTTTGAGGTGATATTAAGGTCTATCTCAGAAATTTAAGACTTTTAGTAAAAGAACGTCGGTAAATATGTGGAGTGACAATTTTAAACGGCCGATAATGTAGGTGGTGATTTCTACGGTTTGTAGAGAAAGAGAGAATCCTGGCAACTCCTAGCATAGATTTTATGGCTTTTCGTCATTTTCCTTTCCTTCCCTTGACTTTCCTCTTACTCGTAGATTTGAAATTTCATGAATATTGCTCCCTTTCTCGTTTTACGCTTTCAAAACATTTGAAATTTATCAATGAAAAAATAAAGTTATCGATACTTCATCATTTTATCTTATAAATTAAAAATGTATTTGTTAGGTATTATACTTTTATTATTATAAAAAACTGCAATAATACGAGCAGTGTTTTATATTTAAATTTAGATATGCCAGTGACGTTAACAATGTTTTCAATCAAGTGCTCTTTATCCAATTTTTTGGGAGCATAGTAATACTTTGTTGTAGTGTATATCAACTGTCGATGCTCGAGTCATCCAGCTTGGAATTCTTAGGATTATTAATTTATACTGTTTGTATGTTAGCGCAAATATTTCTTTATTGTTGGTCTGGTAATGAAGTTATGCTTAAGGTAATCTCTTAATTAAAATATTTGAAACATATAAATACTTCTAATTTGAGCTTTTAATGATTAAAAAGCAGATTTTTTCAAGTTGCAAACTTATTTTATCGATTATTTACTTTGTATGATTTTTTTAATATATTCATATGGTACTAATTCAACTATAAGTATTCAAACTCTACTCTGATAATATGTATAAGTCATATTTCTATTTAGAGCGCGGGAATTTGCGATGCAGTCTATGCTATTGATTGGACAATAATTGGCATCAGTGAAAGAAAGATGCTTCTACTAATAATGAAACGCAGTATGATTCCCATAAAATTTACTAGTAGTTTTTTAGTGACATTAACAATAGAATCATATACAAGTGTGAGTTTTTTATATTTTATATTTTTGTGATTAATTAATTGTTCTTATATTTATCCCCCCTCCCCTGCCTCATCTCCCAAACAGTTATCGTATAAACTGGATTTGTTATTACAGATTTTGAAAGCAACATATTCAGCCTTTAACGTTTTACAGCAATCGTCAAAGTGAATAATAGCTCGAAAATACTTTATAAAAATGTAAGAAATAAATATTCCAACATTATTTTCGCTTATTATTTTCATTTTAAGCGTACACCCTTCATAGAATATATGTGTAAATTTAATAATTCCCGATATGTTTGTGGTACGTCTTTGTTGGAAATAATACAAGTATAGATTCTCATTAGAATTTGTGCAACATTTTTAATTAGAAGCTTAAACAAGTAGTAAAACTCAAAATTTAAGCTCCTTATTATCTCGTCGGCCGTAGCAACATCTGCTGTATCGTATAACACAGAGAGAAAGGAATAAGAACACAATCATTAGTACGCATCGTATTTATAAAAAGCTTTTAACTGTTAGTGCTCCAAAAAGATCTTGAAGATCTAAAGGATAGAAGATGAAAGAGACTGCTTTTTGTTTGTTTATATTATATTATACAATTCTTTTATCGTTATCAAAATTATATGCCATTTCATCGTATAAAAAGTAGGTATGGATAATTTTATCTTAGCCTTAGATTTTTTTATAGAATTTTATTTATAACTATTAAGATGTTTTCAATGCATGTAGCTCTGCGATGATATGAAATTCGTTAAAGCGAAATAAAATAAATGTTTGATAATACGAGAGGGCGGGGGTTAATGGTACAATTAATTTTGTATCACAAATATTTTATTGTTATTCATTTATCATTTATCATTAATCATTAATAAAATAAAGCATAAAATAGTCTTTCCAAATGTGGTTTAAAATAGATGGAAAACTTTAAATAGATTTTCATTCTAAAGTAGCCTTCATAAAACTTTGAATTATTCTTATCGATCTTTCAATGCATAAAAGTTTAGTATGAGAAACATTAAGATATATTTGTATCATTAAAGTTTCTTCTTTCATGTATGAAGTACTAATCTCCGTATTGATTTCACATATGCGTGAGTAACAAGTTAAAACACATTTGTCTATCAGGAAACTTGAAATAATAAATGTAACGTGCTAACAAGTAAGGAAAGTTTCTTTCTCTCTTCTTCTATATTTTTCTCATGAAAACGCATGAAAAACAAATTTTTTATCTTTATTGAAGAATCCTTTTTTAACAGCAGTAGAATAAAGTCTACAAAAATCGTGAAATTTTATAGGAAGTGATAAAAACTACTCTAATTAAAAAAATTGGCTCGTTATGAAAAAGAATACCTTATCATAGGCTCAATCTAAAAATGCATTCACACTTCTACTATTCTGTACAATCTGTCTACGTTCACACAGTAGTTTTAGGAATGTCATTCTCGAATTGCTACACTTTCTTAATCGGTCCCGAATATATGGGCTTTTTTCAGAGAAACGTGGTTTCAGAGAAACAATATTGCAGAAATGATGTCTTACACTGTTCGCGTTATTGGAAGTTGAAAGCAGCCTTTTTCGAGGTAAACTATCGTTTATTGTATTCCTTTGACAGCACACTGGTAAGTTTGCATATATTTCTGGATAATTTATGTATGTGAAATGGCATTCTTTTCTACTTTTAAAGAAATTTATATGATTATTCGCTTTATTCGTGACTCGATTAAAATTCAAGCAGTCCAAATGATGCACTTGGTTTGACTTGCTGCAATTGCGCTGATTATCTGAATTTTTATTTCGCCATTGTAGGAATTGACTTGTTTCGCGTTCGGAATATTCTCTATTTTTCAAACAATCCATGCGATTTATCGGTAATTCTACATTGGAAACTTGAACGACCTCAGCATCGCGTGTCATAGTAATTCCAGTCCTTCCTGCCATCAAGGACCCCTGCTTTCGTTTCGGATAGTAAAACGACTTTGACTCTGATTCAGGATACATTAGACTAAACTCGGTACAAGCCTTGTGTCCCTTACAATCACACTTGTCATATCTACTATTGGTAATTTGGTCAATTCTACTCTTCAAATTTTCTATCGCTCGAAGACAATTCATATAGGATTCAACGGGTATAACAATATCATCCGATTCCTTGGGACGCTCGGATTGCTGATCATGTACAAATTGCTTTTCCGTAAAGTCTTTCGTATCGTTTCTCGATTTATGCCCACTGCTAAGAAACTTTCTATTATGGTTGACATTGCATATGTACTTGAAAATATCATCCACATAAATTTGAATATCGTCATTCAGCGAATCAGTGGATAGACTATCCTTATCCGAATCGGTGGCAATTTTCTCAAGTATCATTTTCCTAAGACACTTGTCTTTCTCCAAATTACTTTGAAACAGGCCATTTTGAGATTGACATAGAGCAGTAGCCCTGTCGCTCGTGGTTTGATGAGACGTCAATTGTGGTGTCTCGAGATTACCCTGCTGCTCCATTCTTGAGAATAGATTTTCTGGTTTAGAATGAATTGCTACTTTATTCGTCCGTCGTGTTTCTCTCGCAAATTTTCCACCATCGACTTTACTTTCCCCAGAAAATTTGCTTATCTTATCAGAATGTTCCTTTCTAGTCAATAGCTTCGTATTAAGATCCGTATTATCAGGCTTTTTATTATAAAAATATGGAATGTTTTTTCTCGTATTCGGCTTTAAGTAAAAACATGATTCTTCAAGAGGAAGCAATTCATCATAATGAACACGTATTGGGACAACATCGGTTAAGTCGGATTTATGTGCTTCGAGCGATAAAGACGAATTGTTGGCTTCATCGACACGTGCTTGCTCTCTTATCAAAGGTGTCCGCGTATTCTCATTCATTTTAGAGTCGCAACAGTCCAAGCTATCGTCTGAAAAATTATATTCTGGCTCCAGCGTATTTTTCGAATCTAATTTACCAAGAATATTTTTTCTAACCGATGTTTGCGAACGATCATTTCTTTGCTTGATCGCATTGTTGAAATTTGACCAACTTTCACGACTAAATTCATTTAATTTGATATTATTCTTATAAACTTTATTCGGAGGATCTAGGATGGTCCAGTTTTTCCAAAAATCATTATATATCACAGTTTGCGAGGAACTCTCCGTGCTATCCGAGCTCGTCACACTGTTTTCATTTCTCGTATCGTCAACGTTAACGCCCCAATTCGTGGTGTTCTTATTAAAGACCTTTAAGCACAAATTATCCTCTTTGCATTGTTCGCTATACATTCCCGTGGCAATTTCCCTCGTGTCAGGGATAAACAGAGTTCCCAGTGATTTTGTAAAAGTTATAGATTTTTCTGTTTCAATGTCTTGTGCAAAATTGAAAATGCACGTTTCTGGTTTTGAACAGATAGTAGCAGAGCTCATTTTTCTTTGAACGATATTTTCGAATTTCAATACTTTGCGATCTACTCGATCTACACTTGATTTCGAAATAAAGTCCTTCCAATAACGAGTGTCTTTTTCCTTTCTCGCGGGAATTTCCCTCTCATCGGTCTGCGCCGAACTATCTTTCAAATAGCAGGTTTCTGATTCCTCCGGAGTGTCGTTGACGAGAGAAATGTTAGTCTGAATAACGCTTGAGCCGTTTATCGTAAAGCTGATCACGTCGTTTAACGACACGGACACAATTGAATTTCCATCGGTAAGTTTTTCCTGCGACGCTGCAACTGCGCAACGCGTGCAATCCCTCGCATAGGTACAGCAGCAAGAAGAAGGTCTATTGGAACGAGTCGAATCATCGTCCTCGTCATCGTCGTCGTGGCCACCTTTGCCAATGGTACGATTATCGGAGCGAGTTTGAACGGCAAAATTATGAAGGGAACTGGTGAGAAGAGTATTCGTCGCACTCTCGGCATAGGTCACTCTACGAGGATCTTTGGATCTTCTTCCGCAGGGAGAATAAATATCGAAGCCCTGCTCGCTCGAGTCATTTGTCAAGCTGGCCATATCTCTCCGGCGAATAATGGGAATTTTTGGTTTCTCCGTGCACACCGCGATCTCCTTGACCCTCCGTGTTGGTAAGGATTGGCGGTAGATCGGCCTTTCGACTCCCTCCTCCCGTGCTTTCTCCTGAAAATCCTTGTCCGTCAGAACTGCCGCGTCTCGACTGACAATCTCCGTGATGGTGGCCATATCTTTGACGCGCGTGGTCTGCAAGTTTTCCGTTTGCGTGTCCACGCTAATACGCCGGCGTTTTGCCAGCATTTTTCGCGAGATCTCCTGAAGCTTCATCCTCGCTAGATAGCCGCTGGTGGCGGCGGCCAGTGACAATTTCAGATCCTCGTTGGATTCCGGTGGAGATCGAGTGCTAGAAGCCGGCGTAGTGGTCGTGCCAGTAGTACCGGTGCTGGTGGTGTTGGCGGTGTCTTCGCTGTGCTTTTTATTCGTGTACAAACGCTGAGTGACGGCTGCTATAATCTCGGTTCGTCGATTTCCCCTTTGAATCGGCGTGTGAACTCGAGCTGGATTGCTCGGGCTCGATTCTTGTTCGATCGAGCTTCTTCTTCGGAAGGAGGACTTGCTCTGTATCAAATTCGATATAGCTATTTGCTCTTCTTTCGAGCTACTGGAACTACTGTCCTTGCTAGTTTTTCGCTTGAGATCGTCCAAACTGGACCTGGCAAGACTAGCCCTCGTTGACTTTATTGCAGCTAGATTGCTCGAGCTATGATGAATCACCACCACCGCCTTATCGGATTCATTGCTGCCTTTTCGTTCCAGTCCACTCGCACTTTTCCAGATGCTACTGCCACTGTCGATTATGGGCTTATTGCTGCCACTGCTCCTCGAATCGTCGATCTCTTTAATATTATTCAATTTCTTAACTCTGCCTTGTGTGTGCGCTGCTTGCGAGAGGAGGGGGAGGAGGGGACGTTTCTCTAAATTAGTCTGGGATCTTTCCAGCGGTAATAATGGGTAATCCCGTTGCTTGTCGAAATCCTCCACAGATCTAAACTTTTTCGAGGCTTGCAAGCTCGTGAGAGGTTTAGGAAGCGCAATAGCATCGATCGAATCTTGCTTACGAAATTTTGGTCGCGACTTGGTGACAGCGTCGGAGGCGAGGGATCCGCCGGTACCCTTGCTCGCCAAGTTCTTTGACGATTTTTCCAATTCCTGCTTTCTTGTTGCGTTAGCCGCGCTATTAGAACGTTTGTTAAACCCCTCTTTCCGATCGATATTATCGGAAAATGTATTTTTGCGAATGTGTGCAGGAATTTCTTCAAAGTTCACCTTTTCCTCCTCGTGTTTGTCGGTATCGATCGGAGACTCCGACACCTCACCGCCACTAGTAATCTCTTCAATTTGCGTTTTACGATTCTCTAGGTTATTCTCAGGTTTTATTAATACCGTTACTAAAGTCGGAGCGTTAATGAGAACGAGATCGTTAGTGATATCAAAGATTTGCCCTTTCTCGATATTATTATTCAGCTCGACCAATTTGGCGTGCTTAAAGTGTCGATTAATGAAACTTAAATCTAGCAGCTCACAGGATCGAAATTTTCGAAATGACGCGGGCGAGTCAGCTTCCTTTCTTGGCAATTTCTCATATGATCTAAATTTCGAACTTTGTCCGAAAATTGTCTTGGAATCTTTCGTTTTTGCACACTGAGCATTATTTATTGATGTATCCTGGCATGTTGTCGTTGTTGACTTACTTGTCAATTCTATATTCTGAAAAACAAAGAAAAATAATAGCCTTTAATAAATGTCATATGTGTATAACGAGTAAAAAAGAGCAAAAGCAGAAAACAAGTGAATAGTATGCACAGGTACACGCGCTCTGCACTCTGTAATCTATTATAATAGTATTCTAAATAAGTTACGTGACATTGAATACATTGGGACGATCTTCCGAAGCCAATATTAAAGAAAAATTTCGGTAAAACTCCTAAAAGTCTCAGCCGGAGTATTGGTCCCTCTCTCACTCTGCCTCTATTGAATGAAGCAGAGCCTCTTTAGCCAGCAGTTTCTCAATTAATTTGCAAATTATATCGACTGATTTAGCTCCGTGCTCGCGTAAACGGTACGTACGATTAAAAAGTTTGATGACCACTCGAGTAGTTAAACTCTGTTTTATTTCATATTCAGGATGCATGTCTCCTATTAAATCTCGAGGAGTGTAAATGATGTCGTGACAAGCAGCTATAACTCGGTTATCTCATTAATCGTAATGGTTGGCGGATAGACCTCGCGAAAATGGCACCATTCCTGAAATTTCTGGCACTGAGAAATGTGGGACAGTTCCCTTAGTGGATATTTGGCTTGGGACATTTCTTTCAAAGTGGCTGTGTGTGACCAGTCTCCCCCCTCCCCCGACCCATTATTCCAGTAATGCAATCAATACTCGTGGACTAGAATTATTGGACTAAACGATATGGAGAATGAACTATTCAATTTTCGAAAAAAAAAAAAAAAAAAAAAAAAAAAAGAAAGGGAATTGCTCCTACGGTCGATTGATTGCCTTACAGAACCTATCATTTGGAAACTGGGGTGCTGCTAGTATTAATAAAACATTTTATAGTGCGAAGCTTATATGTGTAATAATGTCTATGTTGTAAAGTAAAAGTCTAAAAGGTTTCAGTGGATTTCTAACTATTTCCAATTGCATTAGGCATGCGAAGCTACGAGTTTTGACTGTCTTGTTGAACGAAACGAAAAGTATTGAGTGATTCGTATTAAGTGATTTCAAATGGCCTCACATTATTGCTTTTCACGTGCAGTAAATACCCCTTGTTCCTAGAATCTCATTTAGAGAAACGTTTAGTGTGTAGCAAAAATTTTTAGAGAATTCTAGAAATAAAGAAACACAGACTTTTGGAAGACAAGTTAGCTGTAGCGGAGTCCGCGGAGAACTGCTTGCTCCACGTTATAGTGAAAAGATTCACGCGACTTTTATCGTAGTACCGTCACTACCAGTCTATCGGGAATAAACAGTTTCCTTTCACCCCGCTCTCTCATAAACCAGAGTCAAAAATATTCTTATCAAAGTAATGCAGAAACCGAATGTTCCTTTCTTTCCCCTATGGTTTCTCTCTACTAACGTCCTACCCCCGAGCCCCTCCCCATCTGTTTCTCTCTCTCTTTTTTTTTTTGCAATACGAAAAGCATGGAAGAAGAGGAAAATATAATGAGCAATCTTAATTAGAATCTTAAGGATAAATATCGACGTTAAGAAAGCTATATTTATGAATTGCGTGCAACGCCTCGGAACCCTCGTTGTGAGCGTGTAACGCCGTCAGTACGCACGCCATTTTAGCTTTTATTGTATGAATTCACGAGACCTCGATATCGCATCCGTCATTAATATCCATAAATTGCAGTGCATTTCCATTGCAGCCATATTGCAAAGATCGACATCAGATTAGTCGATAATATACTATATTTATACGATTCGTCAAATATTCGACCATCTACAAACATATACGTGTCTCTGATTTCTCGCGTGAAACTTTTGTAATGATTAAATCATATTAGTGTTTCAAAGAGTATAGGAATATATTACGCTTTTTGATTTAATATACGAGAGTCGCGCGATGCTTTTGCTCGGCAAAAAGCAACCACGTGCGAAGCTTACAAGGTGCAAAGTACACACATTATATTTAAATTAATCCAAGAATAGTTTGGCACGCATAGTTCGATACACATCGTAACGTCTCAAGTTTAGCTATTTTGAATAACCACTCAACTACGCGCATGTCTCTCTAATTTCATTGAATATGCTTTAATGTGGAATATAGAAAGCTATATTTCATCGATGTTTATTAATTTTGCAATGTGAAACGCAGCGGGTAAAATATTGTTTTCTCGTAGGACAACCTGGTGAGAGAATGAATGGCGAATGTACTTAAGCCTTCGGGGAACTTTTACGTTGCCAGACACACAGGATGAATAATAGTGAGACTCTAGCAGAAAATTAAGACAAGTCTTCGTGTTAATCTTCGTGGTGCATTTCTCACCTTTGCGCTATTATCATCCATATGAGCGAAGTAAATATAATCTCGAATCAATTCAGGCTACAGATCCGATCCACCCGTACTCTGCTTCATATATATATATATATATATATATATACCGATACATATTCTTAATTAAAAGTCGAGCTTCCTCTCCTTCCTCTTCTAAACCGAGAGGCTGTTGGATTTAGTCAATGCGTGAAGAGTGAAAAGAGTTTTTTCCTTGTTTTGAGATTGAAACGTCGACTCACGCATAATTCGCGTTAAATAACAGTGAAAAATTCAGTGAAAGTTTTTATCACGGATAGCATATCAATAGGATTATTCGATAGAAGTTTGTACACGAGTTTCTCACTTGCACGTCGAGCACATTTAGGGGATGAAAGGCCAGGCGAAACGAGAAGAGATATATTCGATTTGTTCATTTTTCAATTGGTACCATGTACAAAGTGTAGCGCGCCTGCTTTCTCAGGTTTGGAAGAAATTGAAATTTTCGAGAGTGCGGCAATTCTATCGATTGTAGAAAACTAGTAAAATATAAGAATGTAGAATCGCGCTAGTTTTAATCGTGCCAACGGGGAATTTGATCAGGCGTATGAGAAACGATTAGAGTTACAATCGAATTTTCACTTTAGCAGCAACGACTTTGCGTCCGTGTGAGATTGCGAGTCACGGAATACTGAGGCTTGCAAGACATATCGAGGCCAACTGTTCGCGCTTGTAACCCAACGACTCACAATCTCCACTTCCGTGCTCATAGTCGCAGCACACCCTCTATCGTCCGTCTTATTAGTCCACATCCATTCGTCTTATTCGCCGCGATACCACCCCGCGCGAATTCTTCCTCGAAATCCTTGAGAATTCAAAATATCAATCTCTAACGATTGAAACATTTATTTGACAATCAAGCCAGATCCGCGAATATTTGCCGATAATAAAGGGCTTGCAGCGTTCCCTGTGGACGTCGTCGTCGTCGTCGTCGTCGTCTCTGGGCCGGATGATGCGAAAGCGTTAGAGAACATTTTTTATAATCTCCGTCGGCCCAAGGATTCAGACGAAACCAACTGAATGGCTGTCAGAATCGCAGCCGACGAGGATTCTCGGAGATTTAGTTTAAGCTCTTGAGAAAACCCGCAGTCATCTCTTGGCGAGAAAGCCAAGGTGGAAGTGTAAAGAAGAAGAGAGGAAGGAGATGAGATCGAAGAAAAGAAAAGTAAAGGAAGAGATGGGGTGAGAAGACGAAGGGTTGCCATTGTCGCGTGGATTTCCAATTAAAGGAGGTTGAAGGGTTGGTCCGATGTGGCGTGGCGTGGCATGACATGACTTTCCGCGGGCGGATATGAGAAGAAGGTAACAGGTCAGAAATCTGTTTCGCTCTTGCGCGAACTCGAGGACACTTTTCTATATATAAGATTATCAGCTCGCTTGTCCCTCCGTATCGCTTCTTTTCCAATCGGTCGATTCCGGTTCAAATGGAGCAGGCCGACGAATGTTAGTTATATACATATATATATATATATAGAGAGAGAGAGAGAGAGAGTGGTAAATCCCCGACGCTTTTCGTTTCATAATTGAATCCAGTTGTTACCACTGATGGGCGACCGATTGCTTTCGTTTAGTAAACACTAACTTTTAATTATTTTCTTCCTGATGCAACCAGGCAAGCGCACACAACGCGCGGTCGAGATTGATTCGGCTAAACAGTCCGTAACAATAGAATAAACAACAGCCGACGCAGTCAGCGTAGACAGAGGACAGCAGTAGCAGCAGAATAGGGCCCCGAAAAAGCAGGGGAAAAAGTAACAACGCGCACAGACTGTTGCCGAATCTACTGTGCAAATATTGCTGCTGGTGATTGCTTCGATTTCGCCAAGTTTGCATTTAAAATACTGTGTGAATGAGCATGTAGAGAAAATTGTTTGTCAAGTGTGATTAATTTTGGTCCAACTATCAGAAAGTTGAGAGAAGGTTCCTCCTCCCTTGGCTTCTTTCGAGTTCGCATTGGGACAACATATAGAATTTAAAAGCTGTCGAGCGCTTTTCTCTCTCTCTCTCTCTCTCTGCGAGCCGTCGATAAATCGCCGGAGAATTTCTAACGGGCAGCAATTATCGGCAGCGGCCATGCGCGCGCGCGCGCGTTCACTTAGTGACCCCAGTCTCGGCGTGGTCCATTACTTTCGAATGATCGGCTAATATGTACCCACTTACTCTCCGACGTGTTGTCAACGACGGTGCGGTCTATAATTCAATCTTGCCAAATCCATTAACGCCAACAACACGCTTCGTTTCGATCCGAACGAATATGAAGGACGGACTACAATGTCAATCGGTTTATGGCTTTGGGACTTTTATGGCTCTCGCTCCCATAAGTTTTCGAATATCTACCTCGCTTTACGATAGCCGGTGAGGCACCCACCACCCATCGTGCATCGATAAACATTATAAATCTTTCAAGTTTCTATCTTTTTTCTTTTTTCTTTTCCTTTGGTCTTTTTTTCTTCAACCTTCTAATTTCGCTTGGCCGAGTGAAAAATACGCGCGCGCAAAAAGGAATTTCAATAAATCCATTCTAACAGGGATTCTTCATTAAACGGTGTAGCTTCATCTAATCCGATTCGAAATACTTACGTTGAAATGAGAATTCCAGAGAATTGCAGTGAAATGATCGAGTTGAAACCGATTCAAAGTGCATTGGTACAATCAGCTCAGGAGAAGCTACGTGGTGCATGTACCATCCTAGTATAATATGGCAAGGGAGGAATCTGGGAACTCGTTGAAATCAACGGTCTAAGTAGATGGATATCTTCCACGGTCGGCAGAAACCCGGTTGCTCTAATAAATGATTCTTCGCTTTTCCGTTTCTGAGTTAACATTATACAGACACACGGGCATTATATGTATGCGCGCACGCAGCATCCACCCACGCACTCTATATGCGGCAATGCCACTACTGGTCCTACAATGCACTTAATGAAACTCGATACAGACCAACCAATAACTGTAGGTCCCCGTCGCCGGTCTGAAAGCCCGTCACCGCACACCCCTTTGATGGACATCGGGGGTAGCAAAAAGGCAAATTAAATTCACAAGTAAAATCGCAATGAGAACTACGAGGTGACAATGGCTTTGTTAACGCACCTACTAATTGCACTAGGCCTTAATGGATCCTTGCCAAAATCAAATTAGTCGATCCTCGTTAACATCTCCTCCCTCCGGTCCCGAGCTCATTTCATCTTCTTCCATCTTGATCTCTTTATTTATCATATTAACGCAAACCCTATCGCATTTTATATACTACATATCTGTAATAGGAGGACAATTGCACGATGAATTTCATCTCCTCGATAACGCTAATTTAGCGGCTTCGCTCTACAATACACCGACTCTCTCATTTTATTTATTCTTGCAAAGACTACGCTTTATTGAATTCCTTAATTTAAGGAATCCTCTTAGCCATGATTGCCCGTAATTTGCGCAGGCCAGAGAAACCAACTGCTAGAAAACAACAAGATGTGTAAAACCTGGAGAGTTCTTCCGTCGAACCCTGCATAATGGAACGTTAAACTGCGAATGTGTTATGCGTGTTACTTGCACAAACAAGAAAAATCAAAACTAACTCGCAAAAAAAGGTGGAAGTAAAAGCATTTCTATGCATTTCGTCTACACGCGTGTATATGTTCATATGTTCATGACTCGATGCTCGATTTGCGAGTTTTCCACGAAAATACTTCTGCAGTCTATACGAATTTACCGGTATATAAGGTAAAAAAAAATATATGAAATATTTTTCTTTAATATTCAATTAGTCTTCCATTTTTCATTGAAACGTATTTTCGACAATTAACAAAATCCTTATACGCAAAGTCAATCTTATTAATCATGAATAATGAAATAGTCTACAGTAACACTTGAAATATTTCTTTTTATAGCGAAATAACTTTTTACATTTTTTTCTGGAAAAAAACGCTTTCACAGGATATTTACAGAAATCTTTGATACCCACTGTGCTAAAGCTACTTTTTCAGTATTACCAGTAGTCCCTGTAGTCCTATAGATGGCCATCGCACTACTTTGCTCGTTCGAGAAGTCACTGAACTCTTTCAAAGTATAAATAAATATTATTTTATTTAAGAAATCTTTTATAACACAACGAATGCGATATATAGAGTAATATTTTCCAATTTTTTAGATCAATAAAGATTTTAATTGATTAATATTCGCATAAATTCGACGAAAGTAGAGATTTTTTTTGAAGTAGGTAAAGGCTGCAAGAGAGACAAGTAGTTCTACATCGTATATTTGAGGAAAGGAAAATAACTAGGGATTAACCGATCCTTTGAAGACTGAAATTGGAAACGTCCTTTTCACAGTGGTGGAAAGACAAATAGAAAACGAAGAGAGAGAGAGAGAGAGAGAGAGAGAGAGAGAGGGAGAATTCGTTTCTGACAAGAATAATGCTCTGTACTGATTTTATTTGTGGCTTAATGAGACACAGTCAAATAATGCAATATCCATCCAATGGATCAAATTGGTTTTTTCTCTTATTCCGCGTAAAGATCAATTGGATGATCTTCTGGAATTCTGTTAAATTTATTAAAACTAATGAAGGAAATGATAAATGATTGATCGTGTTAAGCCTTTAAGAGGCTGTGTCTCCGAAGTGAAGATGACGGCGGCCCATCGAAATCTGCCGTAATCGACAATGTCCATGAACCAGCATGGAGGGTTGACGAAATATGAGCCTGGAGAGATAGGCAGTGGAAAGGGTATTACTGTTACTGTTACGTCTCCCTCTGTATACAGCAACCCCCCGGATCTCTCGTGCATGATAAATCTCCAGTGGTACAGGTCGAAGCTCTATCGTATCGCCATAGCTATTTTAATATTTTAAACTTGTACCCTAAATGCGCAGTATATCAAAATGTCTGCCATAAATCATAGCATAGGTTGTTCCGTGCTTTGCTATTTCTTCCCTATTTCTTTGGTTTTTTCTTTTTTATACCAAAATCGCCGAAATACAATATGCAGCAGTCTATCGTTGCAGTCACTTTGTATCTTACAGATTCTTCTACCTATTCGTAAATGAAGATTTCAATCTTATGACCACGCATGTTTGGTGTATTTAATTTATATCCAATTAATTGGTGATTCAATATTTGAAAACCAATATCAATTTACATTTTAAATGAGTATAACCATGTAATGATTTAAAGGATCCAAGAGACACGGGGAATGGACTCGGATGAGCTGCTCTCGCGTGACTATGGCGCGAATAAAAATTTAGTTTTATATTCAAAACCATGGCTACAGAGAGAGAGAGAGAGAGTGTGTGTGGCCATAAATCATGGCAATTCGTTCGCGCAGATTTCAACGAAAAGTCGCGCACAGTCCATTTCGACACGCAAAATCGATAATCGTCGGCGATATGTCACGAATCACGGAGCGGGTAGCAGAATGCACTCCGTATAGTCGATAAAATATGAAAAAAAGAATCGAGGGGGCCTCAAAGGCTCTGCCCCATGAAATCGGATGGAAGGGGTGGGATGCAGCGGAGGGAGGAGGGCAAGCAACCCTATGGGGTGGATCGGCTGTTGCAATGCGCGTTGTACGCCTCTCTCACGAGAATCGGCACGTGCAACATTTGGGAGGACATATGGCGCGTGGCTTCCTATTGTTGAGGCTGCGGCTTAATAAAGTGACTTTAAGGTCGATCACGGCCCAGGACGAATTTCGAACATCCTCCCGAATTCGTTCGACGTACGCTTTAATGCCTGCGAGGTGTCCTAACGCAATTAATCGCCGATAAACAACGTCACGATCAATTGCCCATATCAATTTATTACTAATAGAATACGACGTCACTACATGATTTACCACATTCGCACAAAGGCAATTTCTGCGTCGTTCTATCAACTAAATCAGGGTACTCGATGATTCTCTTTCCGGTTATCACACGAATGAAATCACTCTCAAAAAAAAAAAAAAAAAAAAAAAAAAAAAAAAACGGTGCAATAAGTAGGTGGTTATGCATATAGTGCATAAAATGATCAAGAAACAGGCATACATAAATTAATGGTATTTAATTTGACATTAAACCCGAATTTTCATATTTTACTGGGTAAAGAATCTTCCAAGATTTACTTTTCAATTTCGAGTTAAATCACTTCCGGCCTTAGAGATCCCCTTACATATAGATAGGGCTATACATTACACTTGTCCGTGGGTCTGAAAACGCTCTAGATCATGATGGCAGCGGATAGCGGTAAACCATTAGGACTTGAATGATCGAGTAAGACGATCGCCTGACAGCTTGTTCCTAACGAATAGCTTGCAAGAAGCTGCGAGGAAAATTCGTGTCGCGGTAAGCTGAGATCGACGGTTAAATGGGGTTGCATAATTTATCGGATGCCAGAAACCTGCGTATTCCGTATACGAGTGAGCGAGTCTCTTTCTCCTTTTCCTTCTCTCCGTATAATAAAACGTTTTTATACAGCGGTTGACCAAGTGGACTAATAGAGAGGGTTTCGCTCGACAAATTCTACAGATTTCTCCCACGACGAGATAACTGATTGAAATCAGTGGTCCCAATTAGCGAATGGGACCTTTCCTTCCTCGCGCTAATTTTCCAATTATCGGCTACATGAAAACAAAATAAAATATAGAGAAAAAAAAGTTAGCTTTGAAAAGCAAACTATTTTAATGTTAGCTTCGCGTATGGTGTAGGATGCAACCGGCTTAACGCGTATGAACGCCGTATCCTTTTTTAGCTTTCAGCCGCTATCGCAAGCTGCCAGCTATTCGCTATCCGGATGAAATATCGCGTTTCGGGATCACGATTATGGATTCGTTTTGGCCGTTCTGATGCGCGACAACGCCTCCAGCCGACAGCCCGTAGGCGCCTCGGCTAGGACGAGAGCTTAATGCGCATTGAATAGCAACCGTTGTACGCGTTCTCAAACAAAAAGTGTGTTACACGCGTACGTCAACGCAACTTGGATGTCACGCGCGAATTTCTACCTAGCCAGCTCTACGCGAAATAGCGATAACAAATTTCACATTCGAGTCTCTACTCTAATTTTTAAGGCTCCAAAACCAAATGGGTGGAGATATCATGAATCTCTAATCTAATGGAGGTATTTCATCATAGTGGAAAACTTGATTGACAATTCTGACTGACTTGGCGATAAGTTTTGCCGCGGGTATTACCTGTCACTGTCACCGACTACTCTGTCGGGCAACCGTTCGATCGCCAACGTCTTTCGATTCCGTTTCCCATTCGAGAAGAAACACCCCTCCCTCGCAAGGATATCTAGATTAAGCTAGATTGCATTCGCACTTCCGTCTAACCCGAGGCTTATTATTTTCTCTCGAGTGTCACACGTCACACTTGACATTTCAAGTTTCCCCATTTGCCCCGTTGATTAGCGCGACACCACGAAAGAATTGGATTTCGTTCTCTCTCTCTTTATTCGTTCCTTATAATTGAACTGGCGAAATTCTTTCGGCCTCAGTGTCCAAATGTAATTCACGTCGATCACCCGCTGCTTGCACATAATTGCAATCAGTGCATTGGGTTCGTCAGCATTTGTGCCTGTCCCCAGCTTAATTAACTCTCGTGTGCCATGATTAACTCAATTGCTTCATCGTATAGATAACTCTCGAATGTTTATAACATACGAAATTCGAGCACGAACAACCGGTAGCCTGTTTGCTGTACCAACTACTCCACACGTAGTTGTGCTATTATAATCTTGCAAATATTTCATATCAAGAGAGGAAAAAGCATTTCTTAATTATCATTAATAAAATTGAGTCTAATACTGTTGAGTGGAAATTTGTTCCGGTGATCTCTAAAAACCAACAAACAACTAATTTATAGTTGTAGAGACAGAACCATGACAACGCAGTATGTTCTCTAATATATGTGCTTACTTTCGCAAACATGTTTGACTGAACAATCATATTTCAGTACACCATTAGCTTTGTGCGGTTTTCATGTCCTAAAGCACCTGATATACACTTGTACGCGTAGAATAGGAAAACTATTGCGATGGATGTTACCACATAACCTTTTGGATAATAAATTGTCGTTACTTTACACTAGGCATTCGCTACCGTTCACACACACACACACACAGAGACTGCATTCTATGATGTTTGCCACGATAGAAAAACAAGTGACTACTTGGTGGCGAAATTCATTTAATAAAAGGGAACTTTGACAATTTTCAAATTATAATCTACCTACTAAAAGCCAAAAGTCTTTATACGCCAACCTGTTTAATTTTATGTATTGCAATGGGTAGCAAAGTTTAAAAGTTCAATCATAAACTGTTACTCGAAAAGTGGAAATTACACATTAAAGTTTAGGAGGAGGAATTAATAGAATACTCTGAGTAATTTACTTAGCAAAAAGAGAACCCCACCCTCTTCCTTTTCTTTTCCTTACCCATTTCTTTCGCCGACCACTTTGCCATGTTATCCTGCATAAAAGAAATTGTCGTAAAATCGCCTAGTTTTAGGATATGTTGCAGTTTATAGCATCCTAAAGAAAAAAAAAAAAAAAAACTGCCTTATGCAAAAAGCACAGGATAATGATCAGCTTCTGCGATACTGTAGATTTCTCTAAACATCGTCAACCGAACGAGAAAGTCATAAATATGATACATGCACATAAATTTATGCAGACGCGTTTCTCTACATATATATTTTGTCATACACAGTCACGCTTACACACATATGCATTTTTACACAAACAAGATAATGCGCAACTAACGCAGCACTGATTAGCGAACACATTTAATTGGAAAACGACACGAGGTACTTGGAAACGAGGGTCTTGCTCGAGAGAACTACTAGTGTACCAGCGGTGAAAAAGGAGCGCGCGTGAAAAAATAAATGAATGTAAAAGATGATGAAACGCAACGTGGTAGACGGCGCGCAGTTCTTGCCTCTAGACTACTATTGGACCAAGTAGTATGAGAGAAATAAGAAGAACCGACGAGCGCTCGCGAGGGTGAAAGATAGATAGAGAGAGAGAGAGAGAGAGAGAGAGCGGCTAATTCGACGTTGACTTTTCGACCTTCTCGTAATGCTCGTTGTCGTTGGTCACGGGATACTACGCGGCTGGACCGCAACGGCAGCCATTGTAGACTGGAACTCCGCGGCTGCTTCTCTGTAACATGTCACGTGCACGGGGGTAACACGCGCGTGGCTGACTTGTCAGAGAGCTGCACTTGACAGGGCACACGTGGTGCTTTCCCACGTACGTCAGGTCGCGTGTCCCAGTGCTTAGCGAACGAGAATGACTGTTGCAATTACAGAGGAACTTGTCGCGTAGCTGTGTTGCAGCGCGTCATGGTTAACGCGTCTCGTTCCAGGATGCCCAGGGTGGTGCCCAGGATGCGCACAGGATCACTGTCCCTTTTCCTCGACAGCTGGCTCGACATTCGCGATCGGACGATCAATCGGGACAACATTTTTACCAACAAACAAAATGGACTTTGTGCTTTCCGATCATTTCGGGATACTGGCAAGAATATCGATCGAGACGTATCCCTAAAAATTTGCCTAAATGACATAACAGTGTTATGTGAACTAACCACGTGCTCTATATTCCATGTACCACTACTACTACTACAGTGGCAAGGAGAAATTTGACTTTTAAGATGAAATCAGAGATATCATAAACATCAACTTTACGTATCAACATTCATGGAGTTTATTGCATTATTCCATTTTATATCTCCTCAATATTTTACGACACCCCGCATATAAAAGTCTCGAAGCATCTTCGAGCATTGGTCGACGAGGATACCACCAACAACGACTTCATTATTGGTGCACGAGAAAATTGGGAAATTGGGGAAATTAACATCTGGAGATTTGTCCGAATCTGAGAAATCCGTTATCCGTGGAGGCGGAGGAGGAGGGCTTGCGACGAGATTTCGCATTTGGAGCATTTGGCGTTTTGCAACCGGTATTCCCTGGCGGCTAACAGGGTCGTGGATCAGGATAAGGGTTTTGATTCCTTGCCAAGAGTCAGGGGGTCGCTTCCGTTCCCATTCGTGGTACGGCGATGCCGTACGCACAGGGATTAGCGGGAGATCCAGGCCCCCAGACTAGGACGGGATTTATGATTGAAACTCTGCTCTCTCGGCCTTGTGTGGAAATGGAGAAAAAAGAGAGTAGTAGTAGAGGAAAAACAGGGGATGTGGACGAACGGTGAGAGAACAGAGTCGATATCAAGAGGGGTGTGTGTGTGTGTGTGAGAGAGAGAGAGCAAGGTGCTGCTGGGCCATAGACAAAGGAGAGAAGAGAGGGGGGAGTTGCGAAAGGGCTGGAGAATCGAGCTCGTAAAATTTGGCATCTGCCGAGTCGCGCAGCGTGCCACTGCTTTTTCCTTAGCTCTTCTGTTTCTGCTTCTGCTTCTGCTTCTGCTTCTGCTTCTGTCGCGCACTGCTACTTCTTACGCTCCGGTAGGCTCGGAATAGATTCCCTCGAAATAGGTTGCTCGCTTTGCCTCACCGCAGCCATAGCACTTTTACGAGGAGGAATCGCAGATCCAGAGTTCCGCACTGTCTAACGTCAAGTGGCCCCGCAGTAACGTCTTTATAGGCAGGCTCTTATTCATTTCCCCCTCTCGTACTTTTTATTTCTTAGCTTTTCTCTTTTTTATTTCCTTCCACCTTTTTTCTACCCTTCCTCTACTATTTTCAAATATAACTATATCATACGCTCGCTCCTCACTTCTCCAACAACAGCAGCAACAACAAATATTGCTCCCTACAACTCGAGAGTAAACTAGTATGGTATCAGTGAGAAGAACTACTGCTTCTCCGGGGCAAAAGTATTATTAAACATTTTCGCAGGATTCTTGCTAAATATATTCCTCGGGAAAAATCCCTTTGGTCTACTATGGGCCGGTATCTCAATTTTTGATTTGAATATCTCTTGGTACCATGCATAATTTAAGCTTACGCTGAGAGGGTAAGCGCCCTTGCACCTTCAAAGTGGTTGGTTGCCTCTTCGAACCAATTTTCCGCTGGAACAGAAAACAACATTTTTCATGTTTTCAACTTGACTGATCTCCCACGAAAACTGATCGAAACAAGATGAAAGAGTGTTACGGGGGTTGGCTAGTTTTTTCTTTCTTTTTCCAATTTGTGATATACTATGAACTATGAGCGTCATTGACAAAATCAAGTTTGGAAAGCCCGATATAGAAATTAATAATAAGAAGGAGAGGAGGAGGAGGAGGAGGAGGAGGAGGAGGAGGGTCGGTGAAGACCGTAAATGCTGCAATCAAGCAAATATTTGTATATGCATTGGGTTACGAGGCATTAAGCAAAAATTGAATTAAACCGACTGCGGTACCGCTCGGACGTTGAGCTTCAGGATTGGATTGTTCCAGCGGAGTGGCTCCAATTATTGCGCGCGCTCGCCGCAATAGAGATCGTCGTTATTAACGAGACGTCCTGGTGCTCATCGTCGCCATCGTCATTCCATACTGCGGAATGTGTGGATGGCTAGGACGATCTCACTACCGTTGAAATTGCTGATGTATATCCTGTGATACTGGCTGAGATGAAATCCCCCATTGTGCTGAGAATCACCGTTTGCGACAATTGCGCGCTCACCTTCTACAAATAATGGGTTTTCCGCAAACGCGCAAGGCACGATAAGGTTTGATCGGCGTTTTTCTCTCTATCGTATGCAATCCTATTGAAAATTAAAGAGAGTCTTTGCGTCCGGACACATCCTCCTACGGTTGCTTTCGATATACTCGGGAACTCGTCGGGGTGAGCACCAAAGGCATCGCGCGAGTAACCCGAAAACCCCCGAGAGAAGCTTGTATATATATATATATATATATATATGCACATACATATATAGTTATAGGGAAAGTGATTTTCCAGAGCGGCATATTCGCGAGTGTGCGTGCGCGCACATGCACAAACACAGATTATATAAACGCCTATCTGCCTAGCCTGCGTGCACATATTATTTTATATGCACTTTCCAGACTGGGGATTCAAGGTACGAGCAAATTTCACATTCATCCTGGTTTATATGCGCATAACTACGTATATAGCGGTATATACTCGTTGAGAATCCCACCGACATTAGTAGCTATGCAAATTAATTTGGTTATATGGTAAGCGCTAAGTAATAATCATTTTCTCTTGGAATATTTCAACATTTTTCATATCTATACAAGATAGTTTTTTTTTTCTCAAATTTCTTATCTCTCTTTTCCTTGAACGTTAATTCCTTGTTTTTTAATTATTAAATATTACGTTATCAAATAAATGCATTTTATATTATAATCGCAAAAAGCATACGCAACTTTTCCATATTAATCCTTTACTTATGCTCTCTCTCTCTCTCTCTCTCTTTCTATTCTCCTCGTCCATTCTCAAAGACTTTTCTCGAGCGTTTCAAATAGTTCATCCGCACGTAAATTATACCTGTAGGGCCAACAGAGAGACAGCCCTCTGTGTTGCTAGTTTCCAAGAGCAATCATAGATGTCGTCAGACATTCAATGCGAGCTAATGCCAAATTTAATAAATTTCATTTAATAAATATTTCTGCCAAGAGAATCACTCCGATACTATTGATGATTAAATCGAGGCAAATACTTTCATCGTTGATAATTCCAAAGAAATCTATATTCAAATATAATAGCGTTATCGGAAATCACACAAATATACATGAAATCGATGTGATAATATTTGTATATTATAATATATGATTATATTAAAACGCGATTATTACACATTACGATAATTCATTAAGACGAAATAATTAAATGTTGGCTATAGTTTATCCGTATAATCCAGATTATGCGTGCTATTGTGCAATCTCTGTACTCATCCGCTCTCTTTTGCATCGATTGGATTATACAATTAAAATTAATATTTTATGATTTAACTGCATGTGCAATCATGAGTGGGTTTAATAATATCTCTCGATTAAAATCATAAATTTCGCGTGTAAATGGCATAAGCAGCGCAACTAGCATTCTAAGAATTGGACGAGTATGGCGATATCGCGAATTCCGCTCGTAGGGGAGAGCGGCACGGCAGAAGCGAAGCAGAAGGGATCAATGAATATCTTTCTATGATCAATTTTCCAGTAGCGCTAGGATTGTTTCCCGGGACTGCTATATCTACATGCTGCTCGTGCATGATTCAAATCGATTGCTCGTCCGCTGTGTCGGACGAGAAAATCTGGATAACGCAGTCTCTACCGTGAGCAATTTACTCGTGCGAAGCCGTCCGCCATATCGCGCAAGTATTTCCTACGGCCGTCGAGCCGTCAACGCCCTGTGTTCAACACAGTTCTCGTTTGCTCCGCGATCCTTTACAAAAGTTATCTTGGCTCTGCGATAACTCCGATGCCAGTGCCGCTACGCCCGCGCCTGCCAAAAGCTGCGCAGATTAAAGCAATAAAGCTGAAAAAAAAAAAAAAATTCACCAGTCATCAAAATTACGACTATTTATTCGACGCGAAACGTAAATTTTACAAGCCTTCAAAGTGATTCCGGCTTAAAATTTCTACTCAAACTTCCTTACGCCAAGCCACAACGATCGGTGATGATTCTGTAAATGCGTGTATACCACTTTCGAACTTTCCTCTTCATAATAATACGTGTTTGACTCTGACTCTTTAGAAATTACTCTTGATTTGCTCGATTGACACAGACACATGGGGGGTCGTCGCGGTATACCTATCTTTAAAATAAACTACATACGCGATTTATAACGTTATAACCCCTTACCACCGGAAATATTAAAAATTTCAAGGCACTTTTAACTGCGTTTTAATAGCTCGTACCACTGGATAATACCGCATCCTCGCGGATCGATCTACGGACGAGATTACGAACGTGTACAGGGTGTCCGGAAATTGGCGGTTTTCTTCTCCTTCTCTTCTCCTCTTCTTGGTATTTTGCAAGTTTTTCTCCGCGCAATGTGACTCGGCTGATGTTGCGAGAGCCAATGATATTGCGCGTTAATAATAATGCAAAATTGAGTGCCACGAACAACCAGCCCAATTTCTGAACACCCTGTGGGTAGACGGAAGGTAGGAAGAGCAAGGACAGCCTCGGAGGATTCGGCTAATGAAAAAAAAGTATCCTATTAGATGGTAGTAACACCACCGTTAATGCAACTGTGGCATATCTACATTGGGAAGTTGCAATGTAAACGCAATATTGTATATGCAAATCGATCAGAATTTCAATCAGTGGGCAAGACCTTGAATGCAGATGAAAGTTAATCAGCCAAAACGCATATAGGTTTGCACCTAGTTACGATTCGTCATCAATATAATCTGTAATAAGCCACAAAGAATAATTATCACAGCATACGCAGACACTTGAAAATTTAAATCAGCGATACAATGAAAACGTTGCTTTTCCCTAAATGCTTTTCTCTGCATAATCACACACACACACACACACACACACACAAATACACTTAATAAATGACCCATCCACTTAGATTAGAGATAACGCGTACATATAGAGATATACATAGATAGATAACACGTGTACAAATGCTTATGTAGGGTATGCTGCAAACAAAAGAGGATGAGAGTGCGCAACGCGAGCAAAATTCGCACATTAGTAGTAAAGCCAACTCGGACCGAATGGCCGCCGCGCAGCCATAGTAGCGCGGCCGTTTCGGCAGAAACTCGAGCAGAGCATTGCGCAGTGACTGGAAAATCGGAATAGAAAAGCAGATATGACTAGGAGAATTTATAACCGACAAGAGGAATGGCAATGCGCAACATCATGGACATTAACGCTGGCGCCCCTTTCCTGTTATTATAATACGGCAACGTCGGGGGGACCTACTGTGTTTCCACGAGAGGCTTTTGGGGTTTTGGACTTGAGGTTTCGACCTTGGAGAAAGCTTTGTGTAAGGGAGAGGGTGGGTGGCAATAGCCACTATCCCGACTCCTTCCCTTTTGCTATCACGACCCCCTTAATTTAATAACGCCCCACGGTGAGGCAACCTTTTACCACCCCTCGCGTACCCTCCTATCAACCCACCCTAAGCATCAACTTCTTCGACTTTGCCTTTTCTTTCCTCGTTCTTCTCAGTCTCTTTCAGTCATCTTGCCTCCTTTGTTTTCCTCCTGGCGTTCTTTACTTTTTCTTTTTTTCCTCCCATTTTCTTTTTTTCTTCTTTGCCACGGGGAAGGTCGTCGCCGCCGCCGCCACCGCCGCCAAGTCCGAGCAACCTCTAGCCATTATGGTGGCTGTTTCGAAGGGACGAAAATTCAGTGAAAGTCCTTTCTTACGTACAGAGACACATGAGCGAGCGACTAAGGAAGAGATAGTATGGCAAAAGCGAATGTAGCAGGAGGAGGAGGGGAAGGGTACCTACGCCATAAAAGCTTGTAAGAGCCCCTCAATCGATATTCCGTACGTGCTAGAAGAGTATGCTCTTATATCTATACATATAGGTAGGTAGGTAGGTAGGTGCTCCGTTGGCTCGCATGGGACTGCAAAATTCTTGCTCTGTTGATTTTATATTTTAACTTATACGGGAGAGAGGACTATTTGCATTGCACGCTACACAAGTGAAAATTTCAAAAACACGTTTTTTATGAAAAACTTACTTACCCACTTTTTTTCAAAAATGGAGTAATGTGAACTTAAATACTTATAAGAGCGTTATAACGAAGTTGATGAATTACAGTCGCATGAAACTGAAGCGATATTACGTACTAAACGTAGTTTCACAACTTTATGAATTTTTCTATTAAACTGAAATGTGTTTCGTTTAAAAGACTAATATAAGGAAACTGAGGTCTTTTCCCTCTCTTCATAGTGTAAATTTTTCCCCATTATTCTTCTTACTTTAAAATGGAGTTCCTACTGACAGATTATTTGGATCGTCGTCGTCGTCGTCATTTGTGACGTTACGGTAAAATCTTCATCTGGTTTTTCTGGGACAAAACGTGTATCGACCTATAAAGTGTGCATGTTTAAGCTTAAGATTCTATTGTTCTGCGAGTATTTTCATATATATGTATATATATATATATATATATATATATATATATATATATCGCTGAGCACTTTACACGACAGTACACTGTGCTTCAGCTGCGAAATACTCCAAGATCGTCCTATGAGTTGTTCAAGAATAAAGATGAACATTACTTTCACGATATGCCGACGACTTTCCTTACTACTACTACTTCTTTTTTCATTCCCTATGTTTCTATGCCTCTCACGGAGAGATTTAATTAGAAATAAATAAAATCCTAGCAAAGATTGTTGTTATTCGCACACTACATTTTATAATTAATTTTCTAATTCCACACTCTCCACCATATTGCAAGAATTTCACCTGACCTATCACTACTTGCATTTAATATGGAGCAATGAAAGTGGCTTTCGAGCAAAACTTTAATAACATAACGCACCACGAAATATGCTTTCATTTCTCTTCTCTCGCTGTTACGAGTAAACTTGCAACTGTAATAAATATGAATAATGTTTTGGTCGTCATTTCTGTCGAACATTCATATCCTCGATATTACCCTTATTATTGGAAGATTAATATTATGAAAATGGTCATCTAAGAGTCGTACAGGCGCCTCGTAAGAGGTTGATATAAGATACGAGCTTTGCACGTAGAAGGCGTTGAAGTAGATTGTGTGCACTGATAGCTGAGCATGCATCCTGGAAAGTGGGAAGGAACAAGACTCCTAGCCTCTTAAACCATTCTCTCTAAAGTCATGCTTGGGTAATGTAGTAATGTGCTCCGAAGATTTAGGGTAATCACTTTACTCTGTATTCGCAACGTTTTACTCGTATTACACATTTTTTTGTTATAAAGTGTTATTATAGCACTGCATTAGCTACTTAACAAAATTCACATTAATCCAATATTTCTCACAAAAGTTTAAATTTTTTCATTTGTTTTTTTTGTTTTTTTTTCAATTTTTTATGATACTAAAAATAGTATCCAATATATACATATATATCTAGTATTTTATTTTTAAAAGACTTTCACGATTCATAGTATCAACGTTCAGCGAAGCCTCTACATGATTGCGCTGCAGGTCATATTTAATATTTATTGAATCGCGTAGAAAAAAAAAATTATTTACTTAAATTTCGATAAAAATAAAATTCGTTAAATCGAATTGTTTGAAGATATAAATTTGCTCCAATTTATTTCTATTAATATTAATACTAATTTCGCGCATTTAAATGTAGTATCGAATCGACAAGATTTAATTGCATTACAATTTGTGAATGAAGGAAAATAACCTGAAAGAGAGAAAACGAAGAGGAGGGAATGAGAGAATCTACGATGTATATATGCGTGGAATTTATAGTAATACATTTGACTGACGTGTAATTAATTCAGTTAAAATAATTATTTTCAAAGGGATTTCTAAAAAATTGTCTCCCTATTAGGAAAATTACGATTTCACGTGTATCACTCTTGTATCGCATAATATGAAAAGCAGTATTTTTGAATATAGCATGCGAAAAAAAAAATAATTGAAAATGATGCAAAAGTAATTCAGTTCACTTTTAATGTACTACGAAAATCTTACGAATTCAAACAGAGTGACAATTAATGTTAACTTAAGGCGCAAAGTTTTAGTCCTTGTGAGAGCAAGGTACGCTACAGTAAATTTGCATCCGTTTGGAGATACACGCTGGGGTGTAGTGTACGAAAGCTCCTGCCTTTGAACAAAATTCAGAGAATTGAGTAGAAAAGAGAGAGCACTTAATCAGCTTTAATTGGAAACATTACGGTGATGCAGATTCCCGCGAGTATTTCATGGTTTTCACTACTAACTAGATATTCGATTCCCTTTTTTCTTTTTCATTCAACCTGCCTCGCAATCTATTTTCAATTAGATTTGCGGAATAAATAAAATGAAATAATTTGAATTCTATCAAAGTTGTATCACCACGTATCTAACCATCCATTAAAACTCTTTAACTTTATTGGCAGATAAAGTAAGTAAGAATGGTGGAGAATCCCGTGGGGGGGCGAGAGAAAAAAAAATAGGTGATTACCAGTCAAAGAATCCAAAAACGTTACACGCGCATAGTAATTTTTAGAGAAATATCAAACGTAGCAGTCAAACCAGAAGAGTATTGAAATTTGACTAAAAAGTGAAATTTTATTTTATCCAATTCCCAGCAGCGTGTGCGCGGCCGCGAAAGCAGCAGGTACAGCCAATTGAGATCCCTGGTCGTTGCAACGACCGACACCACAAAGTGACAAAGGTACAGTTGAAACCGAAGTTGTACGATTGTAAAGCGTGTTCATAATTGGCAAAATGCTTCAGTATGTGTTCCTCTATACGTATGCGTATACTACACTCGACGGCCTATTTGATACTTCAGAGCGTGTACATAAAAGTTATACCTGTATTCTTTTCGGTTCCTTTCGGTTCCTCTGTGTCGTGGCTAGGAATGAGCATAGTCCCCAGGCTCCTCGGAAGATCTATAAGATGGGTGGGAGGGGGGAAGGATAAGTAAAAGAAATGCGGTGTGGTGGTCGTATCTCGGCAGGGGACAGATCTACCCATCCTGTCGGCGTCTCCAAGCCGAAAATCTACTGGCCGGTACTCCGCTCGATGACTTTGAGCATCAAAAAGCCGACGCCGACCATTGTGACCCCGATTTGTCCAACACTATGAACGTCTGTCATCGTAACCAGCACCATCAATGCCGGCGGTTCTCTTCGGTATTGCCGAGTGTGAGAAAACATACGAAACAGAAGCGACACCACGACCCAAACACAGGAGAACCGTTTTCACTTGGAGTTTTCCCGACTATTAACGTTTAACGTTTAAACTACACCGACGAACCACCTGTACCTCTACCTTCATGAATGAATGTGGTGGACGCGAACGAGATACGGTGAGAAGAAAAATCGGTCCTTTGCTTTCTACGATATGAACTACGGCACATAGCTCAGTAATTTAGTGCTCTATCACTGTGTACTTGTAGCGAAGAATATTTTTTCCAAACCATTGCCAATACCTATTTTACAAGTTTCAACGCGAAGGAGGTCGTAGACTTTGAAGGAGAAGCTCCTTGGTAATATTACATTAAAAAGTAATATGACATTTCAACATTTCAATTATTCATCTTATCGCGTCGGTCGATGAATAGAGTGAATAGAAATTTTGGAAATGAATAAAAGCTTTCCCTAATGCGCGTAAGAGGACCGACCGGTTTCTTCTTCATTGTTTCAAAGCTGATTAAAGATCCGTACTCGATAGACAATCGAATCATCGTGCGGAAATAATCTCTTCGCGTCTAGACAATACAAATTTAAGGAATTGAATGCTGCAAATCACCTGGCGTGCACGTAGAAGAGAAATAAAGGGAAAGAAGGCGCATGTGAGAAGGAAAAGGAGGCAAAGGCGGCATTTCGCTTTTTCCTCCTGGGGGAAATCACATGCTTCCCGGTTTTATGAGTACTCCCACTTCGTCCACGACCCGCGGGAGAGGAGAGAGTTTCCCTATCTCACCCCTGAAACTGGCAGAACCACATTGCTTCTTTCTTCTTCCTTCAATTTTCCTTCCCCCTCCTTTCAAGCATCCCCTTTGCTTTCGCACCCACGCGCACCCAACCTTTTCTCCATCTTCCCCCTGTCTCCTGTCCCCGGGGAGAGTCCGAGTACTCGAGTCTTTTGTCTCGCTGGATTATGCCCGCGATATGCTTCGATGTTTAAGGCGATTGCACAGCCAGGCTTTCTTCGTAGCTCTCATAAAATACACTCTAAAAAAGTCACATCGACGTATGCTTCGATTCCTCTCTCTCTCTCTCCCCCCCCCCCCCTCCTCTAGTATCCTTTCAAAACTATTTCTAAGATTACTGAGACCAGAAAATTTGCCACTGGAAATAGACTTTTTTCTCCAAAGTGCACAGCGTATTGCATAAAATGCAATAGTATTAAAATAGCAGGAAATTGATCTGCGATACTTATTCCAGGATTTCACGATGACACGTTTCCGGTAATCACTGGAGAGACTAGGGAAAACCATTATAAATACTCGATGGAATAAACGATGCGCTGTAAAGATGAAAATTTGATATCTCAGTTATTCATAGAAATTTTGTAATTGGCCAAAGTTGAATTAGCACATCCGCCGGATATCGATAATGAAATTAAGCGGAAGATACAGTTTCATCTTTCTAACTAGTTTCTCGATATTTCTGTCATTAAGGTGGATTATGGTTTTTACAACTATTATCTCGAATACGAAGTAAAACTCTTAACTTCGGTGAGCGGAAGATCTCCTCCAATGAGTCACTGGAGTTTTCTAAGTAAGTGAAGTTGAGCGATAATGTATATGCTGAAAAGTACGAACATGCTGAGTTAACTTGAAATAATTAAGGAAGCGATTAATCATTTCATTTGAACGTGCCATCATTAGTCTCTTCCCAGCAAATTCGCCAAACGGCTCATTAATATGTAGAATTCGCTATTCTACCAAGGAGATATCGCTTTTCTCAATTATATTTCTATTTCTATTTATTTAAACAAATACGAACGGAAGCGAACGTCATTTTAACATTTTCAGATCTACTCTGGACACGGTTGGCGGGCTCTGTCCATCAATCGATGTCAAACGAATTTTCCTCTTGGCGAATAATCTTATCGGGGTGAACGCGATATTTATCGGCGACGAAACTGTCGATTGGTGGTCGGCCAGTCTGCAGGCAGTATCCGACTGACTGGCATGTAGACAAAGGGGGTGGATGCAAAGAATGAGCGAAGAATGTGTAGATATAGGACTTGGGGGCCAAAAAGGTGGCATACCTACATGTACCTACTCCATCTCCACCGAGCCGTAGGGATCGACGGGCAGAATATCGATTGACTGCCATATCCCGCTGAATTCCGGGTTCCGGTTCCGGTTCCAGACTCTCCACATCCAGGATTCTTCGTTCGTTCATGCATGTTAGTCACCCCCATCCGTTAGATATATCTCTCTTTCTCTCTCTCTCTCTCTCTCTCTCTCTCTCTCTCTCTCTCTCTCTACCGCCAGCCATTCCATTCGCTCACTATTCTTACCTCTTCTCCTTCTCCTTCCTTTCACTTCCTCCCTCATCCAGCCAAAAGCCGACATCGCATCCACCCTCTTCCATTCTCTGGTTATTATCACCCCCGCCCTTAGATTCTAGACTCTTCTCTTCTTTTCTTTCCTTTCCTTCTCGCATCCACTCACGTGGGAAGCCTTCTTTTCCATTTGATTCGACCGATATAAAACGACAGTGCACAAGGGATAAAGCAGAGAGAGGTGGGCAAGTTAACCGTGAGAGAAGAACACTTTCTCCAACAAATTTTCAGGCTTCTTCGAAATTTATTCCAAAGTACTGTCAGGCAAAATTAATCATTATTTGGATATTTGTCATATCAACGCTGTGAGTAGGCAGATAATGCAATTCTTTCATGAAAAAAAAAAAAATTTCATTTTTATTTAATTCCTAGAATTCGTACCTCTCCTCCAAAAATGCATATTTAAACAATAGGAGGTGATTTACATGAGATAAAAATGTATTCGTGTCAATGGAGATTTATCTAGATCGGCACATTTATCTCTGATATTTGATGCGAGTGATTTCTAAAAATAATAAAATGTACAAATCAAAAACACAGATTAAAGGAGCAGATTATTTTCATTTACATGGTATAATACCTACTCTTTCGCACATTAAAAATACAGTAATTTTCAGCTACATTTCCACTAAGCAGCTTAAACATGTTGCTTTTTTTCTCTCTCTCTCTTTTTTTAATGCACTCTCAATAAAAAGTATTTTTCAAAGATTTATTTTGATTTCATTTATGAACGCTTCTGTCTGCCTCTTTTTATCGATACTATCGCACACTCGTATGTACATTCATCCCTACTCGCATTGAAATCCTGACTGTAAGCCCCATGCTGCGATAACCAGCAGTAATTTATTCACAAAGGAGAGGGGAGACCGTAGAAGCGATTGGCCTGATATGGCACGACGGGAAATTTCTCACTGTGTATACCGCAGATCATTCAGCACGTGGCACGGGAAATCAACAACATCGATCAAGGAAGTTGATAAAACACAAGCCTATGAATAAAAAGATCTATCTAAATCTACCGAGTAATTCTTAAGAATCAAGTACCATTTTATTTGATTTATAATTGAAACTGAGTGCACCTTGATTCTGATTACTTTTACCTGTCACACTTGCAATTTTTCAATAAGGCCATCGACTTTAATCAATATATATATATATATATTTGCTCCACCTATTTTATTTTATTCATCCTTCGCGAGGATTATTATTGCCATTGTTTCAATATTCATACAGAATTGAATAAAAGCAACTTTGCTACAATTGAATCACGCAGTGATTAATATTTTGTCATTTTAACCCAGTGATAAGTCTCGTGTGTCGATGGGATACTTTGTTTTCGGTCATCGGATAATGTCGCATGAAAAATGTCCAATGTACCAAAAAAGTTCGTATTATTAATTACGCATAAAATGTGAGAAGAAATCGAGAAATTTAATTGCATCTACTAATGTTAAGTAAGGAGTAACGAGTCTTTCCTTGAAGATGAAGAAGCGCACTTTGGTGAAAGAAAGAAAATTGAGAGAAATGATTTTGCTGAAGCTCTTTGACATTTCAATAGATGAGAGGAGGGTAGCAATTGTTCAAACAACTACTGTTACCGTTCTATCTGCGCGACGATCATTACGAGGTAAAAGTCAGTCAGTCATGATTTTCCTTGGACTGCTGTATTCCATCTATCCTACTTCGGCAACCCACGCATAGTATAAATTCTGCCTATGGATTGCACTATACGAATTATATTTGGCGACGATCACGCAAAGACGATAATTCCTACCGTCTGAGAAGTTTAATCGAAATGTGCCTCGCCCTCGACAATTCCGTCTTCACGGCATATGCAGCACATGGAATTACCCATAGAGTTCTCTGAAGGTGAGAGTGCTACTGATACTACTGTCTGCCTGCCTGTCTGCCTGCTTCCCTTCCTTACTTCCTTACTTCCTTACTTCCTTACTTCCTTCTCTACTTGCTTTCCTTGCCAGGTACCCGAATGTACGTGCTGGTACTAACTAGTTTCCTTCGTCGTACTCTCTTCCTAATAAATTGGAATAATCAAGCACGAAATTTATAGCACTCTGAAAAAATACTGCGATTGCTTAAGAGTCTTCAAAGTTATCTATAAAAATAATGTTACGACATTTTAGCTCTCTCTTTCGAACTTTAATAATTCCATTTTCTATTTTCTGTATTACAGAAATTGAATTGTCTAATGGTATCTGCATTTCATTGCGCCATAGCTGAGAAACAATCATTAGCGACTGGGATATCGAATAGGGATGCTGAAAAGAAGGAAAGATGAAAAGGAATATGGAAAATTGGAATAAGGGAGCACAGAGAGGGAGGAGGAGGAGCATTGAAATAAGAAGACAAGCAGCCAGAAACTCAGCCAATTCGATAAAAGGTGTTTGAATGCATGAAATTTGTAAAATCTGAATATGGGTTTAGCACGATCTACGGAATCTATAATGTCTAGAGTAAAAGGCTGGAAGAGGAAGAAGTAGAAGAGGAAGGCGACTACGTAAAACCCCGAGGAAAACAAGTGTAAAAATTCGTCTGTTGTTATATAAATCTAATTACAGTTTTATTTGGAATCGCATGAGAAGCGAAAGTGAAATAAGCGCAAAACCAGGAGGAAAATGCAAAGTTTCTCATTTCAATATTATTTATGGATATCAGCAGATTACAAAAGTCATTTATACAAAAGTGTATAATGTATATGACATGAATTTCGAGATAAAATCACAGTGACTAGAGATAAACAATCGTTTAATGAGTATTACAATGTACAATCAAAAGGGCTATTTTACTTTTGTGAAAATTTGTAATATGCCAAACCTATTCTAGTAACAGAAGTACGAAATTTGCCCGCACATCATTAACCGGTAGGTATGCACACCAACAATAACTGTAATAGGAAGACAAAATGCTTCGTTACTATGACGCGAATTCAGGTTCAATAAAATTTTGTAAAATTTTTTTTTTTTTTTTTTTTTTTTGGAATGATGGATAGATGGAAGAATCCATTTGTGCGTGAGGGAAGAAAGCGCGCGTCCCAGCTACTCCTGGATCTACCTAAAGAACATCGGCGAAGGGTGGTAATCGAGAATGACTTTGCATTTTATATTTTCCAATTTGCAGGAAGTTGTCGGGATCGTTGGTAAAAGCCGTAAGTGTGTGCACGAAGCGAGGGTTGTCCCACTCGCGTGAAACTGCTATGCCAGTTAGTCCGAGACGTCGGAACAGAGAGTTTGTTAGCAAGTTTTATAGACAATCGGCTGACTCGTTAACCGGTAACTGGAAGACCCCTTTCCGACTGCGCACCGCCACGTTATTTCATTCACCCCAGCTCTGAAACCACCCCCGTAGCGTCCCACACCGTGTTGTCGTCTATTGTCGACCTATTCAAGCTTCTCTCATCCGCAGCCAACCAGCCAGCCAGAAACAGCCTTCTCTCCCACACCCTTCATATCCCTTCCAAACCTTCTTCCTTTGCTTCTCCCTCCACTATCCGATCTTGCGCGTGCAAGCATTGCATTCTATATACCACCAGTATGCTAATACGGTATTACCATACCAGCGAAACTATGCGAGCCAAAGTGAAACAACAACTGTAAAATCCCTTTTTCTAGCGTAAAATTAGCCTTCTCCATTAGTTGGTTAGAAAATACGCGCTATATAACAAGTAATTATTTTCTTTTAATAAGAAGGGTAGATAAAGATAATCTCTCTATCTTTACTAGGAAAAGTCATAGCTCTTTTCTTCGAAATGAATCACGCATCCCCCGATTCCGTAAAAATAAGTGCTCGACAAAACGCGAAGAACAATATTCACGGCAAATGGATACAAACGAGGTGATTGGCCCAAACCAATCCATCACGACGCACCTCACCCCAGAAAACTTTTTTATTCCCTTCTTTCCATCTTTGCTTATCCGTTTTCTCGGGAGGAAAGAAAGGTCCTAGCCCCCGAAATAAAACACATCCATCACAATCCGTATGCAGTGTCTATCTGTAAACAAGTCTCGAATAATGTTATGAAACATCCCTTTGTTCTTTCACGCGCCAACTTCGATTTAAGTGAAAACTAGAAGCCGGCGGTACTTTTTTACTTATCATTTTACTTAGCGGCGAGCTAATTTTACGAATTCATTGGGAATAGTATTGACTCGTGCTGATACAAGTAGTGCTAGCGGGCTCTATATGCTTGCATTTCGTAAATATTCATGAATTCGATTCATAAAAGATCTTTATCACACGTACATTGATTGAGTGCGACGACTACCGATTGATTGATTGATTTTCCTCCTGTGGGATATTCCCCTCTATGTTGTCGGTTGTCCCCGTTAAACGCTGGAAAGTGCAATCCTGTACCTCATCATAATGCATTCGTAAATAGAAGGACTTTGGTTTGATCCTCTATTGTGTTTATCCCCAATGCACGCAATATGTAAAGCCTGACAAAATAAGCAGTCGACAATACGAAAAAGATCGAATGCCGAGATGAGAATCGTCCTCGACATGCTGGTGGTGTATGATGGTTTGTTTAAAAAATTAGCAAGAAAAAGGTTGGGACGATTATTAAGATTACAACATAGAGCGTGAAGAGAGCGCGTTAAGCCGAGACTACTTTAAGTCGACTTTGTGCTTCAAGATGTTTGATTCATTCTTATCTGGACTTAAAGTTACTTATAATCTTCGGTGCACGAAGATGCGTGCAGAATTCGAATGAAAAAGTTTCGGTCGAGAGAGAGAGAGAGAGAGAGAGAGAGAGAGAGAGAGAAATAGTTAAATTTCATTAGTGGAAAGAAGCGGATATCAGTAAATTCCAGACTCGAGGAAGATGCTAATTCTGCTTGGTAAAGCTTTTAGGAGGAAAGTTTAGGAACTGTGACTTTAGGGCTTTGTCGCGAAAAGCAACTATAAATTTTCGGAAAAAATGTCAAGATTAAAATAGCTAAATGAAAGAAGCCAGGAGAATGCTATCTCACTACGCGAGATATGTGATTACAAGGGAGTTGCAGCTAAGGGACACATCGTAATGCCTAGTATATTGCTGGAAGATAGCGGGCTGTTAGAGAAAGAGAATGCGCTCGCGCCGTAACACTATTATGCACCTCTCCTGTCAGCATAGTGTTATTACGGGTCAGGGACGAATAAATCCCTACGTCGGATGTGTCTTTGCACTTAGACCGTGCAGAGATAGCTGTCATTGCTGGCCTGCCGTTATCTATGTATTTCCTTTCATAATGGCTGACACCAACATTTCTCGTATTTCACCATATTATGCAATCTTAAGGTATAAAGTTTTTATTATTTGTCGCTCTCTCTCTACTCTATATCTTTCTACGATCGAGCTTATAAAAGCTTATGCAAGATGTTTCAATTGAACAAGCTTTGTTATTACAACGCGGAAGGAAAATCTGTCAAGTGACGAAATTATTGAAAAGTGGTGAGAGGAGAAGAGAGGCTACTAAGGTAGGTGGTAGAAGCTCGGAGCAATATTACTTACTCCATTGGAAATGGAATTTTATCAAACGGACTTTCTAAAGCATGAAAGAGTTTGGCAAAGAGGGTAAGAGAGGGAGAAAAAGAGAGGATTTACGGAAATGAGAGAGTGAGAGAGAGAGAGAGAGAGAGAGAGAAGGGAGGAGGGTGGGATGGGGTGGAGGAGACAGTCCAGCATATTGGAGGCATGAAACTGCTACGTGCTCTACATGCGGACACGTGGTTTCTTCGATTTCTGGCAACTCCCTGATGTTCCTCGCATACCTGACTGCCTTTAGATGCTCTGAAATTGTTTACTTGTTTCAAACCGAAACCTAGAGAGTCAGAGGAGAAGTTTGGCGGCAAGTACTGCTGGTAAGGGAAGAGAGTACAGAGTACAGGGATAAATGTTCTTGTACACACATGCACGCACACTTCTGTAGACGGCACGTATGCAGGGAAGGAAAGAAGAGAATAAGCGAGTGAACGAGCGTGCAGGCTTTTGGCGAATCGTGATAGAAGGTGATGTAACGGAACGAAATGGAACGTAACCCCTTCGTCGTCTCGAACGGCCGACAAACGAGCCACAAAAGAGAGCCTTGTGCTGGGAAAATTGGTCGATACAAAAAGAAGAGTCGCTAAAAAACCAAGAGATTCTAAAGAGCCACGAACCTCAAAGGCTTAGCGTAGCGCTGCACTTTGCATGGTAATTCTTTATACCGCGTGTCAAAAATAACCTTCGCTACGTTATCTCGCCGGGCTGTCGACGTCCCGCGGAATTGGGCGAGTTTACGAATAGGTGCCAGGAACACTCTACGAAACAAAGTAAAAAACTCGAGCACAGGGCCCGTGTAGCCTCTTCAAGACAAACTGATTCATACTTCACTACGTAGTTCCGCTACAATTTTTCAAAACTTTGATTCCTGTTTGGTGTTGCTGTAACTTATACAAGAGAGTGCCACTTAGAAGAGAATAAGACTGGAATAAAAAAGTTAAAGTGAGAATTTCAACTTTAAGAGAGGCAATCGTCGACTCTCCACGCTCTGAGTTACGGCAGCACACGGTTATTAACTAATTGAATATGTGGACTATACGTTGGAACAAACTCGCGAACAAACTTGAAGTATGCAAAAATTAATTTTCAGCAATCGTCATCGGGGCCAAAAGAGTATTTTGTGAATTATAGGAAAAACGAGTTTAACTCGTTTACATCGATATTTTCTATCTCTTTAGAGCCATTAAAACTTGCGCAAGTACCAGTTTATTTATAACAATATTCACTTTATTGCAATATTTTATATCAAAATAGTCTGGTCACAAGTTAAAAAGATTCTTTTCCAATTGATTCGCGAGTTTAGTGGGTTAAAATCATGTTTCATAAAAAATGGGAAAGAGCCAGAGCCAGAGCCAGAGCCAGAGCCAAAGCCAAAGGCAAAACCAAAGCCAAAAAGAAACAAAAAGAAAGAACTTTAAGCAAGAGAGTGGTACAAGGTTTTGGAGAACTTTCATGAAAATCTGCTGGAAATCAAAGCATTAAAGGGAGCGTTGCGCGACGGTAGCCTCGGTGTCTAATGGAAGTTAAATCTTTTGCCAAAACAAGCTTTTGTTGGCGGACAGAGGGGTGGCACTACGGCAGAGAGATACCGAGGAGGGCGTGTTAATTCCCCATGATATTGTGCAGGAGTGCAAAGTTGGTGGTTACTCATCAAGTATGCACCATCCCACGCGGCTGACACCTCATCCGCGATAGAACGGCTTTGGATAAACGTAAGAGACCCGGAACAGGGACGGCCGTCAGAGACCGTCAGGGCATGGGGTCCAAAGACTCCAAAGGGGGGAGAGGAAAGCGGATGAAGTGGAGAGAAGGAAGGAGAAGAGGAGTAAGAGGAACAGGAACAGGAGCGAAAACAGCAACAGAGAGATTGGGGTAGGAGAAGGGAGGAGGGTGGATGGTACTACTACGTTCCAGAGACAGGGCAAACGATGCACTGCTTGATTAGTTCGGCAGCGTGCATTCTCTCCAATCTCCCTGCAGTAAGCAGTAGATGCGCTTGCATGGCTGTTCGATCGACAACTTTGGAGCAGCATGCATTAAAACGACAAAGTTCGCCTACTCTTCTCTCCCCCGGGAGCTAAACGCGAAACCCGAGGGTTAATCCGAGAAACCTTTATAAATAATTCCTCTTCGCCATGTCAATCTCTTCAGTGTACCCACTATACGTCATGATCAATTTTCCATTCTAGCGTTGCCCATCGCTCAATGTACCGTACTTTTCATTTTTTTACTCGCTTTCCACCACTTACCACAGCACTATTTTTCATTAATCCTTTCTTTTCCTCATTTAAAAATATACAATTTGTAGAATCAATCTCGATTTTATGCAAGAATACACTCTACGCGTTCAATGTTTCATTCTTCGTCTCTTTTAGAACATCGCTAATAATCATTATATCAACACAACGAAGGTTAATGTCGAAGAAATTTTCTTCAATTTTTATCGCCTAATCTCTGCTACCGATTATTTATATGCATAACAAATCAAGTTTTTCTGGCGAGAGCTAAGCTGGCAGATACCACGATCGAAGCTCGTTTACATCGAACGGTTAATGGAGCACATTTTGCAAGGTTTGGTCTATCGACAGGTACTTAGCCAAAGTACGGGTTGATTAGGTCCCGTGAAACGAGACAACGTTTATTTTCATTAAGGATTATCAATTGGATAACAGACTTACTTTGCGATATAAAAACTTTCACAAAGCCATAACATTTTCAATTGGAGAATTAATGGACTTCTCCTTAAAGATTATATTTTGTACTTTACTTTGAAAAATGAATACACCAAGAGTACGCGCCGATGCAAAGTAAGACTTTCCTTGGGATACATGCGATGTCTGCAGTACGAAGTACATTCGTTATTGCGATCAAGCAAAGGCTACACGATGCTATCACCAACGTCGTGCAGCTACCACTCTATGTTTTATGCTATGCTAGCATTTCTACACCCCTTTTATCATGGATGCAATAGTAGTCCAAGGAAACTGTCTTCCGAATGAATAGCACGCAACGTAGAATTTTAACAAAAACTAAAGCTAACATGCTCTTTATCGGAAAATCTAAGTATTCGGATAATGACTATAATTCGAGGAGAGCCGAACCACTACAAACAGATAAGCATCGTTTAGTCTTAAACGAGGCAAAAAATCGATTTACAACGATAGGAGAGAAAAAAAAATCTTTAGGATAAGACACGCGTTCGAATAGTCTCGGCACGCAAGGAATGCTACATCCAATCGCTCGAAGGGTTGCGTTTCTGGCATTCGAGGATATGAGCCAAGTTGAGTGGCTTCCCTCTCGCTCGTCTCTCTGCCTGCGGGCGACATTGATTATTCGATAAGACAAAAAGTGGAACTACGGTTTATAAGATAATCCCGTCAACCAGGAACGGAGACATGGGAGCAGGAGGATCTGAGGAGAGTTAAAGGCGAAAGACTCGCCGCAGGAGGAAGAAATCAAGTTGAATGAATAAGGAAAAGTGTGTGTGTGTGTGTGTGTGTGTATGTGAAGAGAGATATGGATGGGATGGATGAGAAAAAAGTTGTTAAAAAAAAAAAAAAAAAAGGAGGAAGGAAAACAAAGAAAGAGAGACGAAGGCGTACTATCATAAGCTATTCAAAGCACGATGTCTCCGCCCTTTCAGTTCGTGACTTACCTCGCGGCACCTTCGTACATCGAAGGGTAATAGGGCTCTTGTTAATTCTTCGAATGTTCGTCCATCATATTTTATCCATCGCTGACGCATTCTTCCACATTGTCTCTATTAGATTTGGATTAGATTAGAACGAATCGAGGATAAGTTGCCTTGAGAAATAAGGTTTCGGTCTCTAAAGATTGCAGAGACTGCGTTGTTCCGTCTTTTTAACGGATTGAGAGACAAAATCCTTATTCGCAGAATAAATAGGGTTATGATTTCAAGCAGACCTATAACTGACAGGCTGGCTGACTGACTGACTGACTGCATCCTGCCTCCTGCCTACTGCTTGCTCTCTTCCTATCCAAACCCTATATCCCCTTTACTATAATTCCATTTACAGATTGAGCCGGTAGCTGAGATGAGAACTGTGATTTAGAGAAGCAAGGCGCTCGAGGGTGAATAATTTCAGAGTTTCAGTTCTTGATTACATTTATACTAAGCGGGTTGTAAACGAAGCGCGAAAAGATAGGTTCATGAAAATTTTACGATGCTTGGTCAGTCCCTTGGCAAAACAATATTTTCCTTTTATTTCCAAAATCTAGAAGGTTGTGCATTCAATTTTTGTCATTAAAAAAATGTTTCTCATTAAATCGAGAACCAACCGATAGCAGTTATCGCATAAAGTCCTATTCCCGTAGACATAAACTTGTATATCCCGAGTAGTTTGACTTGGGTATGTGGGGTGAAATGTGCATATGAAATTTATAACCACTATAACCTAGGAAATGCACCCCTTCACCCTAGTCAGCCTTCTAGCCTTCTTCTCTCCGCTTCATCTACTGCAATTCCCTCTATTACTGCACAACAGCCTCACAACTGTTTTACAGACTCCTCGTTTCTTCTGATATTGTCGCCTCGTAACCGCCACAAATGTTTTTGTACATTCGAGCCTCCATGTTTACAAGGGTTGAAAAGCGTTGAAGCGCTCTGCACTTATTTCCACAGCTTTCTCGAGTTCACGGGAAATAGAAAATCTCTTTTGCCTTTATCTGCGAATCTACTCTAATAATGCGCGTGTGTGGTCGTTTCACAAGATAAAGGGTTTTAACATACTTTTCGTGAATTATTTAATAAAGGGAGCCGTTCATTTAATGTCATTGCCCCTTTAATGAAACTAAGGAAACAATTTGGCATGGAAGTAGATTAAAGATGAACTAAGGGCATAATGTTACTAATGGAAATTTAGCGAAAGCGCATTCGTATATCAATATCAGTCGAGAGAGAACTAGTCTTTTAATAACTTTTTAATTAAGGAAATCGTTGAAATCAGATTTACGATGCTCGCAATTTCACCGTTTCTTTTAATCTCGTACTGCATAAGCTCTTAATAAGCTCAAGTTCACATACAAAAAAATGCATTCCGACATCAAGTAGTTGCGTTGAAATTGATAGAATTTCGTTCTGTTACATATGTTTCTTTTGGCTAAACGATGATCCTTAATTGTCAGGTTCATCTGTCATCGCAAAACTCGCAGAGCTACCGGTATTACCGAGAACCATGCAGTCTAATTTTAAGTAAACCTAGAAGAGAGCAGAAAGGAACGCGGACGAGTAAATTTCTCTTAAAATAACAACGAGTATTGTTCTAAATGTGCGTGTTTTCGCATTGGAATTTTCTATGGGATATGATTCATCAATTTCTCATACGAAAGTCTAGACAAAGTAAGTACTTAATTAAAATGAGCTATAACTTAGAGATCTCTTAAAAGAGTTAAGGACAGCTTATCACTCGGTACCCTGATATTCTAGAGTTACAACTCCGTTTATGTACATTACATTGCCATTCATTCAAGTAGTTACACTTTCACGTAGTTTCCAGAAAATACGCAAAGTTATAATACCCTTTCTATTTAATCAACTTTTATTAGGCTATAATTTACATGAAATATGACGAATGATATAAATTTAAATATTGTTTAGTATCGGGAGAGGTAGAGAGAGTATGTGTGTGCGTGTGTCAATGAACTTTATTTATACAGGGTGTCTGGAAATTGACGGAGCCTTTTTTGAGGAGTAGCCTCTAACGCTATTTCAACAAGTCACAAAATTTTCCGCCAATTTCCGGACACCCTGTATACTGGTAGATTAAACTTTAGAGTTAGAGTTAATAATAATGTAGCGATAGAATTGTTTATTCGCGAAAAATGGTGTTACGATACTCCAGCAATAATTTTTACTTGCTCCACTATTATTGACTTTAAACCAGCAGTAATCGCTAGCCATTTGTCATTGTTGAATACACGCTTGAAACATAGTCCCATATACATAGATTTTTATGCTCGATATGTGGTGTAGCAAACTCACTGCATCATTTTTACAAAAGTGATTTTCTACAGAGTCGAAAGTAAATAAAATATTTTTCAACTCCTGAATAATAACGTGCCTGATGCACAGATGCCATTTCTAAGAAAATGATTTCTTACCACTTATCTATCGACTATCATTGGTGTTAATTGATATTCTAAAGTGACAAACCTTCGTACAACGATATCAAACGCTTTGCTTTCTCCTCGTGACTAGAGATACCGAGGGGGTTTGTTCCGGATCAAATGTTGGTGGGAGAAGAGATGATACAATGTGAGAAGGGGATTAGAAGAGAGCGACGAGCTCCAGAGTGAAAGATAACTTTGATGGCTAGACTTTAGAGGGAGATTTTTGTTACGAGCTTTTAGAGGCAACCAGTTAAGGATAGAAAAGGAAATAACTGGTCGATACTTGGAGAGTATAATACACTTGTTTCATAAGAAGACTAATATGACAATCGTCCGGTCTTGGTTTGTTTGTCCGTTTGGCCAGAAATCATCAAACACGCTAAACTTTTAGTAGTTTAACAGGTCCAATCTGCTTCGACGTAGTAACACGAATGAAATCTTTGACCTATTTCTCAACTTGAACGCTTTTTAAAGAAATATACCACCACTACGGCTACAGAATAGACAGCTGTACCACTGATGCTGGGGTGCTGCTATTGCTTCAGTTAAATTATGATATCTACATTTCTGCGTATATCTCCCTCTTGTCGATTGCTCTTTATAAATTCAATATGAATTCAAGTGCCCCCAATATAATGGAAAAATGATACTGCGATATTAATACAGATTATAATATCGTCGATATCGCTGTGATTTTATGGAAAAACAAGATAAAAAAGAAGATCTTAAATAAATATGATAAATTTTCTAATTTTCACTCTTTTCTAGCTTCTCTTCAGTTTATGTCTGTTGTTTCTCAAAAAATAGGAGGAAGAAGGATAAGAGAGGTGGCGGGAAGAAACGGAGTTTCAGTTTCTTGAGACGCATAAATGCGCAAAAAGTGCACTTTCCTTGGCTTGTTTTCAATAAGAAGCATTAATATGAAAATCCTAAATCCATTAAACTCACTGCTATTTAAAAATAGGGTTAAAAGAAAATAAATAAATACTTTTTAAAAGCTCGTGCTTTTGACGCGTGAAGGTTTTTTAATTTCTGGGATGAGACTTTATGAGAGAAATTAAATTTATGGCTGCATTCTACGTACTGTGAATTGATATTCATAGGGGAATTTAAAACATATACATTCATATCTCTGTCCTACCGCGTATAATCTCTTTTTACTAAACATTTTCCTCGGTACACCATTTTTCAGTTCAAGTAACTTGGGAATATATCCGGTAGTAGAAGTTCCTCTGGATTCTTGGTCTCTTTTCAAATCCATGATCCGCATATTGCTCGTTCATTGACCTACATATACTTTTAGATATATGTATATATATATATATATATATATATATATATCTCAGAGATTCTTCCTTTCATTGTCTTTTGTCGCTAAAACTTTTTCGCGATTGCTGCAAAACTCGCGAAGCAATTTTGACGAGTATTCCGATTCCAATTCAATTTTCGTTTACTTTTAAGGCTAGTCATTTGGAAACTTGTAAAAAGTTGATACGGTGCACATCGATAACTCCACTTCTTGGACGTCATCCAAAAGTGACGTTGCATCATTGCAACTTTGTCCAAGTATGCAGCTTACGTAGGCGTGTATAGCGTGTATGTGTACGTATTATGTTTTCAGTTTGCGCAAATTTCATTGAAAAGAAACGTTCAAGCATCAATTTGTAGCAGTTTTGGAGATGGATGGATTTAACGAGAGAGAAGCGATGGTAGTTAATCTTTATTATGGGGGGACAACCACATTCCATGGCTTTACATAAATGTCAGTTAAGGCTCTTCGGTGCAGCAAAGTAGTCCAAGCTACGTAGACAACGTCCACGACCCGATAAGTTATGCACATAGAAAAGTAGTAGCTCCTTGCTGCAACTTTTCTACCTTTTCGCACTACATCACGCGTTTAGTCCGATGAGAGGGTGAGTCTAAAGGGGAGTGTACTGAAAAATTTACAAACCAAAAAGATCCTATTTTTTACATTGTACGCATAGCAGTTTGCTAAACTTTGCTCTCTTTCATGAAAATTACCATTGGCTGCAACAAATGCGACTATTCTAAAATGTCAGAGGAGTAAACGTAGCAGCAACAGCATTAAACCACAACTGATATATAGAACTCTCGGAAGTATACTCGCGATGCTCCAATATATTAGAAATGAAGAATAATTTAAGAGTCTGTGAGTAAGCGTAGTTATTACACTAGAAACGATAATGTACTTTCATTGCATTCATTTTAAGCTGTCTTGTGTAAAATGATAACCCACTGAATGTCCAAACTGTATCCACAAATCCATACAATCTGCATGTCTATCAGACGCGTTACGACAAGGTCCATGAATATTCATAGCTAGCAAAAGGCTTCGATACATACATTGTAGCGAATGTGTAACAATACAATAGCAAAACTATCCGTTTAAAATCTCGCGCTAATCAGTTTACATAACACAGAAGTTTTGCAAGTAAAAAGAGTAAGAGTAATTCGCATTACCCAAACAGCAGTTTCCAGTAATGCCGAGTGACCAACTACTAATTCCATAACGTTCAAAGTAGAGAGATGGGTATCGCGCCGGCGGTGTCTTCTCCAGTATAACCACCGTGCTGCACTTTACTAATTCCTGTTCCTCTGTAGCTAAACAACAACGTATTTACACAAGTACGCTCCGAGCCAACATACACAGAGTACTACCGTACCTATTGGATTTGCTTAGAGCCAGATAATATGTGCACTTGGCGAGTTTAATGGTTCGAGTATCTACTAATCAATTTCGGTATTTCGGTGAACCACTAAGCAGCGGGCTATATCGTCCTGTAGCGCTATAAAATGGAAATCCGTATGGATTGTGGTAAGTCATATCAATATTACCGCAGAAGACATCGCCCGTATTGTTTTCGGCATATCAGACAAGCTGACGATCCTCGTTAGACTTTGAGATTGAACGAGGCCCTCTCGCTCGTTTTAAGGAAATTGAATTTCGCTCGATAAGAGAAGATGGCACGAGATGCGAGGGAGTGGCTGCTCGTCCGATTCCAAGAAAGGAGAAATCGACGAATGGCGTCGCGTGTTAAATCGTAGCGAGCCGCAGGTGAGTTGAAACTGCGGACACATCTATGTCCTGCCAAATCGTTAAGAGAGAGAGAGAGAGACTATATCAAGTCTCCTCTTAAAATAATCAATGTAGAAAAAGTTCACTGCGTCTCTTCCGATGAATCAGCAATAAGGAATAGATTAGACTATCCGTAAAGCGGCACAACCCGTGTCTCCTCTAATTACAGAGAGAAACGGAAAGTTTGAAAAATTTCCTCTCTCTACAATAGCTGCAAACACCTACTACTCAAAATAAGTATTCCAAGCAATATATACTTGTACACTTAAAAATTCCATTACTTCAGACATGTTTCTCACGCGGTTCATGAATGTTGAGAAACTTTTTAATTTTATCGTTCCCCTTCCATCCCTCCACTAATTCCCAAGAGATATAAAATACTCTCAGGTGTAATACGCGATGCTCGATAAATATAAATGATATTCGAGCTATTTAATGCATGACAAATATTATTGAAAAATCGACGTTCAAGTTGAATATTTGCATAAAGTAAGATCTCTCACTGGATTTATGTTGCTACTGCATTCCTAAGATATTTACAACGTAGCTATTTCACGAAAGAGAGCGGGCATTTCTTTTTCTAGCCTCTCCTCTTCTCGCTATCGAATTCTTCTCGCTTCGTTTCAAGTCTTTGAAACTGAAACCAGTGGTCGTCGTAGCTAGGAATCTTCTTCTCCTTAATCCGCTCCGGCATTTGAAGCGCTTTCAACGCGAAAAACGTTAGGGTGGTATGTGCTCGGGAAAATCACCGGGCTGCTGCGTGGTTTACCGTGTGTCCGGTATATCAAGGCTAATTCGATTGATGATGGCTAACGGATCAATTACGTCAAGATTCTTTTCTTCGTTCACCCTGCCTTTCGTCATTTCGCCCTCTTCATCGGTGCCTTCGATTTATATGTTTATCCTCCATCTATCTGTCTATCTATCTATCTATCTATCTATCTATATATCCGTATACTTTCTATATCTCGTTCATTCTGAACTCCGAGTATCCCACTACCAAATCCTCATGGGGTTCAAGTGGAATGGAGTGTAGTAGAGTTTCCCAATTACTCCATGCCCCATCTTATCCACTCGGGGACTAGACATCCACGTGTGCACGAAGCTGCACTACTTCCATCTCTCTACTTGTACTTCCACTTCCACTTCCACTTCCACTTCCACTTCCACTTCCACTTCCACTTCCACTTCCACTTCCGTTCATCACTTCTCAACTGTGCCAAAGCGAATCACAACGCGAATCGATCGAATTCAACATCGAGTTCAGTATGGAAAAGAAGCGCTTCGGATCTGTCGAAAGACAAGTTTAACCGCTCTGAAACGTTTAGCATCTGCTTTATTGCAATTTGTCAAGCATCTTACTGCTTTGCTTTATCATCCATCGACGACATGCAGTGGCGAGCAGAGCTTACTTTGAGAAAAAAATACAATTAAGGCCAATCGTTACTTGTCGTTTCAATGCGCAGGCATTGCCTACCTCCTGCTTTTCGAACTGCTTTCATATTTACTTTTCATCAAATAAAATATTCATCCTTCCCCTCGATGATTTTTCTCGATTAGTTCGTAAAATCAATACCCCTTCAAGATTCGTTAGGACATCTTCACCGGTGTAAGAAGAAAGATATCGATTTTAAAATTAAATCTGGCCAATCGATTAGCATTAGCAAGCACGAAAACGATAAGGACACGAGGAAAGGGTAATTATGACTCCGCAAGATTCGCCAAACCCCAATTAACGTTTTCAAAACGTGGCATCCCATCACGATGGAAATTAGCCATCCGTGCCCGATCCGCTTGTGCAATTGCTATCGAGAGTAATAAAATCAAGTGTCTCTGTCGCTAACGTCTTGACCATTAGGATGGCCCCAGGGCACATCCTAAGATGTGATCCGAGCCCCGGAGAAACAGCCATAGCTAACGTGTAATGCGATCTTAGGCCATCCTCTAATGTAGTTAAGTAAGTAGGCTCAACTCTCCCTACGGCTAATATAACAGTGGTATCATTTATAATTAAAACTACCATAAAATGAAATACGTCCAATTAACGATCATTCCTTTATAAAAACTTACTTGTTGCATTGCTCTAGAAACGATCGGTTAAAGTTTCACTTTCTAAAAAACACTTTTCAAATAGATTAAGAATATTCTCTAGTGGGTTGACACGAACGCACATCAAGAGACATAAAATTTTCAACAGTCAGAGGTCTAAAGAGTAAAAGTGCTAGTTTCATACATTATGTATGAACGTAAAAGACCTATGCTCACATGGTTCAGCAAAATTCTAAGGAATAATAATGTACCGATGATATATATTTTTCCGTCAACATTTGCAATAAGGCATGTCTCTCTCTCTATTCTAATGAACTTATATAATTATGTGAAATCGAATCAGTACTTTTTAGAGAAGCTTAGTTCTGGAATACTCCTTTCTCAGCTTTAAAAGCCAAGAAGCATCCCAAAAATTACCCAACCAATTTGGAAACGGTGAAAAAGTAAACTAAACATGAAAATTATTATTGATTATGGAGTCAGGGTTCTACACATGTTTATGAGACGAAACGTATAGCCGTATTATATGCTCGTAAGTATGTAGTAAACTGGCCACGTGTACAAGTGCATATAGATATACACGAACACAATCTCGAGTTTATTGTAGGGAAGTATGCACCCTAATGGCGTGCATACATACTTACTTCGCAAGAAGGTTGGTTGGTCACCGAGCGGCGACCTTCCGTGCGATAGCTCCGAGATACACTTAAGACTTAATTGAATTCCGACCACCAGAAACTTCGACTTCCACCCTCTACCTCCTCGGACTCTCCTCCATCTCCCCGTTTACCTAAATCACATCGCCATTTACCAAAAGCCCGATGAGAAGGCTGTGTTCTCGATCGATGAATCAAGCGGTGCAATTCGTTCGGCAAACTTTTGTTCTACTTAAAAAAGAATGAAGATTAATTGCATCCGACTCCAGCTTCTCCATTTCCTTTGTCCTCAAATATGTCTGCTGATAAATCATATATATATATACACACACACACACATATATTGGCCAAATATTCGATGCTTTAATCTCCTTTCCTGCTGAAAGGTTTATTGATCTTTCATGTATTTCTAATAAAACAATCTGCTGTTGTTGCTGATAGCGAGAGCTTCAGTGAATATTAAATTATTACAATACGAGGCATGCTTTATACAACATGCTGTAGAGTCATTACAAATTGAAGTTTCAAACTGTGACAAAGGAATCTGTACATGAGTATTCGCGTGATATTATTATTATTACTCTCATTATGCATTAAATGCATGTGCACTTAATACGTAAAAAAAATATTTACTTTTCATTTTTCTACCTCACCCCAAATCGTGGCTTTTCTCTCCCTGCACCTATATTTTAATAAATCCTAAAATCATTCAGAATTTTGTAATATATAAGAACTTATACTTTGCAATGTTAGCCCTATTTTGTGTTTTATTATTTATAATACTCAAAGTATTAAGGATTAGGTGCTAAAGTGGTCCATCATCCTTTTTCTTTGTCAGCCATATGTAAAATCCAGAGCAAATATTATTCTTCTTTACTGCTTTATGGAATAAAGAAAAAGCGTGCAAAACAAAGAAAGACAGAATTGGTGGCAAGAAACGTATGACTTTACATGAAATGTGTAGTAAAATAAATACAGAGATGATCACCTATCATTAATATCTGACAGACAATCTCAGTGTCTGTTATTTCGAGTGTTAGTAGACTCATAAATCATATAAATGTGCGTAATTACTTATAGCCATGGCAGTATTCAGAAATGTTTCTTGCAGTTAAAGAGATATCGAGAAAATAACATTGCTCCTTTATTCCATTATGTCATCGATTAATTGCACTTTTATCATTCGATCGCAGAGTACTGTTTCAAATAACAATAATAAAAATAAGCGGAAGTCACGTGCAATTCTTTAAGCGTAAAAACATCGTAAATTTGTCTCTTCCTTCATATATCCCACTGCTTTTAATGTCGCTTTGCAAAGGAATAATATAATACGTCCTTTAAGAGATTCTTCTAGTTTACGGTGCATCCCTCCCCCTGGTGCACTTGACACCTTTGCACGTACGTATTCCCTTTTTCCCTCGGTTCTTTTCAATCTATCATTGCTATAATAATCAGTGAAAATGCCGAGTTATTAATTCCCCCCCCCCCCCCCCAGGAAATTCGGAAGAAACTTTTCCCAAGCATTAGCAGAATTCAGTTGTAAAAAAACAAAAGATATAAAAGTTTCTTCGCTATAAATTGTAATCCTCATAATGCGGCTGTGAAAAGATTGTCGCAAGCTGTAAAGTCGGCAAGAACGACGTCAAGACGACATATTTTTAGAAATGGCGCTATGCGAGGATAGTAAACACAGCTAATCTTGACGCGGATACACTTGCAGCTGTGTGCCAGTTGGTACTCTGCTGCACAGGTAGGTATCCATAGTATGCCAGCTAGCTAGCAAACTAGTACTCGCAGAAGGATCATTCCGCTATATCATCCTCGCAATACGGAAAGCCTATCAAAGGTTTTACGAGAGTTCTACGAGTTACGAGAACACTGCACGAGGTAATTATCATCGCCCTTGCTTCTCACGAGGTGCTTGGTTAACGCAGGCTGTATACACGGTCCAGTAAGCACCTTATATTCGCTTACAAAAGTAACATTACTTGCTCCAATTATGCGATAGAAGGCGCAAAGTCACCAAAGAATTCACCCTCGAATTTCCTTCTCGACAGGATATCTGGCTTTTGTCGACCAATCCACATATCGGTATCACGCGATACTGAGTAAGAAGACTTTGAAAAGTTATTCAAAGTTAAAAAGGTGATATAGAGAAGAACTTGATATAAATGGTGGAGGACAAGGAATTATGGGGAACGACAGAGATATCGATTCGTTCTGATTTGCAAACCACCGATTTGTCACAATTTATCCGTATAATATATTTCTATCAATGAAGGGAGAGGTGGAGGAGTAGGAGGAGGAGGAGAGATTTTGCTGGTAGATCGATACAAGACCTAGCTCCCTTGTTCTTTTGAAGATGTTTCTCTTATTTAGGCAATATGGGATAATAACGATAATCGCGTTACTCGATTGCAACAGATCACGACAGACGAACCTGCCGAAAGTTTCCGGGTAGAAAAGCAGGTGGCACAGCGTGCAGTATCGTCTTTTAAAATCCGCCATAGGACGGTATCCGGTGTCCTCGGAAGTAGTTGAGAGATACAAGTCCGATAAGTGAGAGGCGTTTAGGTGGAGGAGCGGAACGAGGATTATACGTAGTGTCCTCCCTCGAATTTCAGGACAATCGCCCACCTTCCCTCTCTCATTGACTCATCGAATAAAAAAGTCTGTCGAAAGTCATCGCTGATGGGAAATCGTGAAATCGTCAACTTCTACTCTCTCTCTCTCTCTCTCTCTCTCTCTCTCTCCTCCTATATGCACATTCTACATTTTACATTTGGTGATCGTACTTCATTTATAAATGTTGATTCTGAAAAACTCGAGGGAGTAATGCCGTGTCAATAGAGAGGTTTTGTTCTTCATTTCAATTCTTTAATGAACCTAATCTCGAGAAAAAAAGTTTCCACGCGAAGCTACACGCGGGGACGACCAAAAATTTCAAATAGAATTCCGTGAATCAAGTCTGGCGCATTTTATTCCTTGACTCTTTGCTTCGTCGTCACTCCATCCTTCTCTTTCGCGAAACCTCTTTTATCTTCAAACTTACCTCTTCACCGAACCGCTTCCCACGCTTCCTTCGAACTCGAGATATTCGTGCTTCGAATTTATGTAAAATACAATCACTTGCGCATGCATGAGAGAAAGGCGAGAGGATGCTCCTTAAAATCAGGATCTTCTAAAACACGAGCTTTATATCACTCAGAGACAGGACTGGCGGGAGTCGCTATTTGTTTTCGGGATTCTGCGATGCCGTCCTTCTGTCCAGCGTATTTTTTCCTCTTTCTTTCGTCCGCTGATAGTCCGTTGGCCCGTTTGGTTAACATGGACCAAAAAGCTGCAAAGAGGCGGTACGCAACGGCACGACGAGGTACAAACTATCGAGCTGCCGGCGAAGAGGTCAGAAGAGAGTCGAGTTTCCTGCTGAGACAGCACCTGCACCTCGGCACATCGGCACACCGACATACCGAGACACACCCATACATTACTGCACTACCTACACCATTCCCTATGCTCGAACTCACCACCTTGCAGATCTTCAAGTGCGGCCTCGAGATATCGCGCACGAAGAATATCTTGCCATCGTAAAGACAGTACTTCTAACCGTATCCAGCCTTACCTTTCTTCCCTCTCCCCTTTACTACTCGACACAACAAGGATCTCGTAATTTTAACTCTTCCATTTTTCTCCATAAATTGCATAAATATGTACATATATGTATTTTTCCCATCGCTTTATTCAATTCAACATTACCATATCTCTTCCTCGGTAGCTCACTCTCTCTCTCTCTCTCTCTCTCTCTCTCTCTGGACCTTCCATATTTACTAGAATTTCTAATTATCTTCTACTATCGCGGAATATCCTAACGCTAATAGTTGACGAAATTTGCTATTTTATAATTTTTGGATTTACGATTCGCGTTATAAAAGAATTTTATACAATATTTCATTAATACTCAATGACGCGGTGAATGCGATAAATAACATTTTTAATTACTGTGCAAAAATGTGTTGATTCACTCACCGGCTCAACGCTAGAGTTAAAGCTAATGGTGTGACACCGAGGGCATGTCCAATGGACTCGTACACGAAAAATCAAATGAATTCGTTGAATCGCACTACTACTATCACTGTTCCGATTTACATAACTTTAAATGCTGCTAGTAGAATCGAGGCTCTCAAATTAAAAACTCGTTAATACCCATTTATTTTGTAATACCAAATATATATGAGATAAGAGAGGCAAAAAGAAAGAATATCCGTGTAAGAGGTTTGTTTGGTCCCGCCTTATCATATTATCTAGGAGGGAATTGAATTCAGCTTCGTTAACTTGGTAAGAATAGTAGCTTCGATGTCCGGAGTAGCTCTTTCACTCGCAATCGGAAACTCTACGCTGACACGTTTGACACCACTATCCGGACCTTGTTCTTTGATTGAGCCCAGGAAATAAGGTGATCCGAGTTTCGTGGAAAAACGTGGTCAGTTTCGCAATCGGAAACAAAGGGCAAAACGTAGGGCATGCGGTTGGTTGGTTTGTTTGTCCGCCGGAAGCATTTTTCTAATTTAATTTATCATCGCTAATCTTGGTCCAAGAATCAATTATTCGTTGGTTCGGTAATGAAAATAAAGAATAGAGTCTACATTGAGGTTTGGCATTTACAATAGGAAGAGGAAGAGGAAGAATGTCAAGGTTTGTACAACGAACGGCCTAATTGGTTTCCGACAGAATGATTAAACTGAAATTTTCTGAGGAATTTTGCAATCGTAAGGAAGATCAGGCAGCAGGAGGCTTGTGCAAAGAGTTTGGAGTTCTATTTGGCGGCTCAATGGTGTAAGAAGATGGGCTTCCGGTGAAGTTGCGTTTACTGGAAAGAGTTGGCTCGGAAAGACGACATCGCTGCTGGGCAGCTTCTTCAATGGCTGTCGTTATTAAGGCAGCGCAGCATGGCCTGCGTTACACTGTTCTCGGGCCATTAGCTAGGCGCATCCCGATCTCAACTTTGGTTGGCCTGGCATTTCCGAAAGTTCAGCTGCGTAACTTTCAGCGACGCTATATCTAGAGTTTCGTAGTGGGCCCCGCCTCGCCGTGTCAACCCCGTTCTCGTTGCACGAAGAAGCGGGAGAATGGGAGAATGGGAGAATGGGAGGCCACGGGTGGTTAGCAAAAACTCATGTAAATTGGCCCGCTCGTTTGGCTCGTTTACCAGACGAACGCAAAAATACTCAAGCTCCCATTAGCCCTTGAAGCTTCTCCGACTTGTTCCCATCCGCCGACTCCCATCTGTAGCCATGGCGGCGTCTTCCTTCCTGTAATAGGAGACGCGATTCGAGGAAACTCAATTTGCTCTGCCAAATTTTTCGAGTATTCACTGCATTTTTACTCAAGGATCATTTTTCCTTTCGATCTTTCTCTCTCGTGGATACAAATGAAACAATGAAAGATTCTTCCAATGTACCGATGATAACGAATCTCGTTGATAAGCATCGATTATATCGAAGCTCGTAGAAAGGAGGAAAAGCGAGGAGGTTTGCCGCGCCAACTCCACCAGTCCCTCCATCATCGATATCTAGCAATTTCATCTAGAAAGGTACTCCAATCAAGCGATAACCCAACAGGCGGCGATGTTGACGTGAAACTATGCGGTGGTGAACTATTTGGGGAAACTACTCTAGAGCGCAATGTTAAAAATGCTCTATAGAATGTGTAGGAGGTACACGCAATGAAATCGAGACTCTGATAGCAGGAGGAGCAGTAGTCTCTCCTGCGTATAGGCTGCTGCTCTCCGGGGAAACTATTTATGCAGAGAACTTTCGAAACGGGGATGTACAGTTTCAGCGGGAACGCACCGTCGATATTGAATTCTCTGGAGTTGGATGCTGCAACCGATTCGGCCTCGTTTTGCAGCGAAGCGGCGGCACTGCAATTTGCACTTGCCCCTCCGTTATCTTCGTTCTCCCTCGGCGCGGCGCGACGCGACGCGACGCAACGCAACGCAACGCAACGCAACGCAACACACCAGATATGTCAGTCAAAGAGTCACAGGCAAAACAATCCTAAGAGTCCTAAATGTTTCTCTCAGATTATTTCTTTTGCACGCATCCGAGTCCCGTTGAGAATCCCTCCTACGAACATTCGCCCTAAAATCTCCTTGATTGAAATCTTACAGTTTAATTAAAGTGTTTGTTGAGTAATGTAATTTGATCAGCAACGACTTCGCGGATCATTGTGGAAAGTAGCTGAAGGAGATTTGTAAAGCAGCGAAGAACCGTAACTTCTGTTCTGCACAGTTGATTTAGGAAACTTAACTAGTCGGCTTTGGAGTTTGCCACGAGATTAACTAGCCAAGCCAAACCTGAAGAAATCCTTTGGTGCAATTCCTCTGATATTTTTTATTAAACCAGAGTATTTCATTTCCTGGAGATTTATGAAAAATTAATGTTGTTTGTCGGAGGAAAACGAACGAAGGAGAGCGCGATCCGTCGAAGAATTATTCGCAAAAGTTCGTAAAACACGTGATTTATCATCGAATTATATACCGATCTTCGATAGAAAACACGCAATCAGTGTCGTACCTATAATACTGTCAAGTAAAACTGTCATTTCTACGCTACTGGACGCGAGGATATAAAGTTTATTATTGGCACGTAAGTTATATATCTTCGGAAAGAGATTTCCAATAATTTTCCGTGATCCCGCGGCGAGGTACCCCGTGTAGAATCCCTGCGTCACGCGGAACAAGGATAAGCCAAGCCAAGTTGTACGCGCGCATTGTTACCGAGCGCCGGTTATAGCGTCGTAAAGCACCGATGCGGATCCGACGATGAGACCGGAACCTGCTGTTTTCAATAACCTTGCGAGAGGAACCGTAACAACGAAGTAGGTCAAACGCATCAGCAAAAGTACAAGCTTTGTTCGTAGTAAACGACGATAAAATGTAAATTCTTCGAGCCGATGTATCCAAAGTTATGGCCATTATATTTAATGAGAGAGAGAGAGAGAGAGAGAGAGAGAGAGCGAGACGCGCGCACGCACACACCTTGTAAAATTGGGATAAATCGACTTATTAATTAAGCATCGATAAACCTCACTATTAACCAAATTGACTAGCCTTATCGTTGGAATCCTATTCACGCGCCTTCGCTATGGTTGTATCTAACAATAAGACAATACGATTGTACACTGAGAACACAGTTCCAGAATCTGAAGCTCGTTAAGGAGAAGATGCTGCAACTATCCCTTTAGCGCTGAATTCTCTCACGGTAATGTCAACATATTCTCAGATCTCTATGTTATGTTTGTTCATCTATCGCAGCCATTGATTTCTCTCAAGCGTCGCTATATCTCAAAGTCTACATTGGAGTCCGAGACAAACAATAAATTAAAGAAAAATAAGAAATCACACATTACGATAAGCGTTATATCGCTTCTATTACTATAATTCATTTCATTCATTCCATGTTTAAAATAAGAATGGAATTAACGTCATGGCGAAGGACGAGGTAGCACCACTTGGGTTTTTCGACGTACGCGCCTAGATTATGGACGGAAATGTCGATCAAGATCGTTCCTATACCCTTTTTGTGAACAATAAACTTTACTCTTCATAGACTTGCGTTAATGCATGATTAGCTTCAAACTTTCAACGTAAATGGAACACCTGCCACGTTGGTAGAACACATTTGATAGACATTGACTAGAGGTGCCCAAAATCCAGCACGAGTATGTTTAGGATCACTTTAGTAAATGGTGCATTCAGCGATGCAGATCCAGGTTTAAGCTAGATACGAAACTAGTTCCTAAATATTTGCATGACTATTACGCACGCACACACACACACACACAAATCCTATATTTCAATATTCAATCTTAAACTACCATTAGGTATATACGAATCAGCGAACATTTCTTTCCATGAAAGGAAGAACCCTGTGTGAACTCTTTTAAGACCCTTAAGTAAAACTTTTCATTCGATGAGATTCATTTTATATGTAAATTTATCATTGCGCACGATCATCGGTAGACTCATCGAATACTCGTTTGTCAATCAATTATATATTTCGTCCTTAAATCAACGATTCATTCTTGTATATCGCACACTATATTTCAACAAACATTTGATACAATGAAAATCTAAAATGTCCAATTTTCGAAAATGATATTGTTATTACGGTAATACGGAATGCTAATCCATCGGTTATCGTTAGTGCGTTAATAACATTACTGGTATGACAATAATTTGATATATCACCATTCTCCTATCCTCACGAGGGTCGAAGGTAGCTCCGGGGCTTAACCGCCCTCCATTTAACTACCAACAGACGGTCTCTCGACTCGATTACCCGATATCGATTGTTACCGCCTAATACCGCCGCCGCTGCCGATATGACATGGCATCATCGCGTTATTTTTAACAAACTAAATTTAGCATATAAAATGCCAATATCACTTTCCATTGATAATTCAGCTTTGCAAAGGGACCATGCGATTCAGTTTATTCGGCAGCATATTTCTTCACTCGTGACAATGTGAAGAGCTTGGAATCCTATCGAGAGCAGCAAGGTCGACGAAGGGGTTGCGAGGAAAAAGTAGCCAAAGACGACAAGACGTTTTCTTAGACGGTTACTTTCACACAGGTAACGCATATCACGTTGGTAACGCCCGCAGTCTTTCGACGTGAAATCTCGACAGATTGAGTTTCACGATCTGCAGCGTCGTCAGAATCCCACCTTGCTGTTCCAAGGTTACGCTTCGACGAGTCGGTAGATCCGACCCGACGTCTGACGGATGATGCATCCATCATGGATAATATCATTCCGTCCTACGTGGAACGAGCCGAGGTTGCATACGCATCCTACACACGCGCACCATACGTGTGTAACCAATATCGGCGCGGAAGTCGGCGTGTGCGTGATCTCGCAACACCGACAGAGAAATGCATGTAAACGGCCACAACGACGACTAACGTTGTGCCACACCAAAGCGCTCTTTGGGAAACGGGGGAGAGACGCGCATCTCTCTCCAGGAGAGAACGACACGCAGAGACTGACGCGGCGAATGCTTTCGTCGCACTACTACCACCGTCAAAACCCCATGGCACCCATACACCTACATCCGGAGTCACACCCGCACCACCGGCCAACAACCAGTCGCGGTGTACTCGCATAAAGTGCACGTCACTAGCAGGAGACAGCCATCAATAGTGGCCGCCGCCGCCGCCGCCACGTGATGCATCGCTCCCGTAGACCCCCGTGATTTGTGCGTGCGTGCGTGCGTGCGTGCGTGCGTGCGTGTGCGCATACTTACAACTATCACCATTACAACCTGTGCCACCGCGTCCTTTGTGTCGGTTTTCACGCTCTTCTTTTCCTTCCATTCGATCGACCTACCCATCTCCCGCAATCTCCTCTCCTCTCCTTTCCTCTTCTTCCTTGACAAAAACCACGCGCTCCACCATCTTCGAATCCGATCTTTTCGCTCTTGCCTCTCTTTCACGGATATTTATGCGGGGCTATCGACTGTCGACGCTGACAATTATCCATATCGATGACTCTTATTTTCCATCAAATCTAATCTTTCATTAATTCTCTTAATTGGAACGTGCACTTCTCAATTGGAAAGTTAACTATATCGCGTGCTAGGCGTGCGCGCACAAACACACCTATACATTCTTCAAACGTACGGTTCAGTGCATTGAATTATTTTATTCTCCAATACTAAAGGGGAAACATTTTAGATTGATTGCTATTCGATTGTTTCAATATGATGAGCGTAAACGATACGTAGCTCCAAATGGATTTTCAATTCAAAATCAATATACGATAAAGAAAGATACGTATATGCAATATATATATATGTCTGTGTGTGTGTGTGTGTGTGTGGAGGCTCTCGAATCTAGACTATCGACATATAATTCCATCGCTTTTTCCATCTGGCACGAGTATTAAGAAGAAGAAGAAGAAGAATGACTTATCAATCGTAGTAAAATAAAGGCCAATCGAATTGGTGGTGATTCGAGTAAGAGGAGAGAGAGAGAGAGAGATGGACGAAGAATCGGAGCAATCCGCTGCGCTGCGAAGGTAAGAAGACAATAGGATGCGGCTCGCATCAGGAGTTGGCAAAATTTCGTATGCATCCATGCAAGACGTCGTCGCAGCGGGAAAAGTCGAGGTGTGTGCTACGGTATCGCGAATAATACATCGGTGCATCGGTGCATCGGTGCCTCGCGAACGCTGCTCTGTTCCACCTTTCTTCGAGGAAAGACGAGCGAAACACGGACACGGATTCTCCTGAACCGCGTACATAGTACATGGTATATATGGTAGTACATGGGGTACATGGTGAATGGAAAAATTCTCCGTGCGCATTATCATAGAGATAGCGCGAAAACTCTTCTGGGAAATAATAAAAAAGAATTAGAATAGCTGCCAAGTGCATTTCCATAATTCGACGACGATGCATCCTCGCGCTTTGCAATGCCATCTAGTAGAGCGCGCTCTCTTGGAACAATACCCGATGATGCAAACACAATGCAAGCAAATAACGTATTGCTAATTTTGTCTTGTGTTCTCTCTCTCTTTCTCTCTCTGTACCAGCAATGCTCACACGAGGCGATAGTATGCCATTCTTTGATAGTATGCAAAGATCAACGTTTTCAACAATAGATGGCCATCTCCTCCATGCTTTATATTGTGGATTTCATTAGATTTTATTAAAGTCGATTTCTATCTATCAAATAACAACGACATATATCGTTGTTCTTCGTAACGTTGTCCCGCACAGTGCAGGACGTATCGAAAAATAGCATTGATATTTTCGAAAACAGCTCTTGAAACGTGTGTGTACAACGATTCTTGTAAGAAGCAATACACGTCATTCACATTTTATGACACAACGCGGTGTCACGGAGCTCAGGAAAAACCGTATTTCTCACCGCTTTTTCTTCAAAACCTTATTATATCTTTATCACGTACACTTATAAATGTAACGTAAGTTATAGCTCCCCCATTCCCCACTCCTCCACTCAAATACGAATTAATTAATATATATTTTTTCATCAATCGAAAAGTTTCCTCCGACTCATAAATAGTACACTGTGGTTTTGTAAATCAGGTTAAATTTAATCAATCCACAACATATTGGAGTAACTTGAAATTTCCTTCATTAATATTCAATCAAAGTACAACAATACCGTCGTTTGCCCACTTTTGCCATCATTATAATTACACATTATTATTATTAAAGAGAAAATACAAGTTATATGTTACATTTAATTTAGTAATTCGAGCAAAAGGCTACTAAAACTCCACGTAGGTCTTTGACTAAGCCAAGTTGTGTGCGTGCGTGCGGCAGATTCCTGAAGCGCCTGTTCAGCGAGGTAGGTAGATATGAAAATTCTAGTCGAACAAAAGGCAGTGGTTGTAAGAGAAACGAGAAAATTACCAAAGGTCGATCATGCCTGGAGCCTCTGGGTTTCATGGTATTGCGTTTCATGAGAGAAACCACACGGACGAAGCGCGCGAGTTGTTGGAATCTAAAAGAAGGAGAGTCCCATAATCGCCATACTGGATTTTTTAAGAATTCGATCGAGATAAAATATATAACAATAATACAAATAACATATATATTCAATTACATATCCTTCCATTTTTATCACTCGCTAAGCTCACGTTTCTATCAAATTAATTCTTATAATGCATTGATACTTGAAACATACAAGACCGTTGCGTATCATTGTGTTTTGAGCGCTATGATAAAATATTGAAATAACAATCCCAGTTGGAACGATGCTGATTAAGCGCTGACCAATCGATATAGTATAAACTTTCGAGAATATCTCGTGACTCGATGGAATAATACGACTCCTTTCTCAGAGTCCATATTACCCTTTCAACATTTCAACATTTCAACATTTCAACATTTCCAAGATATTAGAACACCAGACCCTTTATAATTTCTACAGATTCAATGATTTCACATTATTTCAATATGGAATGGTGCGTAATAGTACCTTCAGCAGCTTTCTATAGCTTTTTCTGCAGCCTTTTTACAGCTTTCGAGAGCAATTGCTCTCGCTAACGTACATTTCAGTTTCGTGAAAGACTCCCTTTTAAACAACGAAGACGTATATGTATGGCGTTTTTGCTGGATAAAATTGCTTGCGCCTAGAGAAAATCATGTGGTGCGTTAGCTTTCGCAAAGTAAAACCAAGGAAAGTCATAGAGCGAAATAAGGTACATTCGGGAATGGTGGAGAGAGCAGAAATGGCAGGAAGGACGATCGATGTACGGAGTCCTCGGTGCAGTTCCAGGGAATTGCGCCAGGACAAACGACGCGTGTACTTACCTACCGCAAGCTTACTGCTGAAACGAGGTGTCGGGGGCAAAAGTGATCGCGCAACTGTAGAAATGAAATTCCAGGAGGTGCTCGAATCAACCGGCTTCCTGCCGCCTTGCACTTTCCTTCCTAGCGTGGCCTCCTGCAGTACTCTCGATTACACGGATCCTCAATCCCCCTTTTCCTCTTATCCCATTCCAATTCTCTCTCTCTCTATCGCTTCCACACATTCTCTTTAACCGAGCTCTCACTATTTCCGTAGAATTATCAAACAATGCCATATTTTTATATGGTCCAGACAAAGCACCCCTAGATACTAAACCCCGTCTCTCATTCTCCTACCGCGGCTTAAAATTTAATTACATTAACGCGAGGAAGGAACTTATTTCTGGTGAAAATCCTTCATTAATTACTTTAGCAATTTGTTTTTCCTGAAAATCAATCTCACCTCTCGCTTATACCGACGACATTTGCCCAAGTTCTCAAAGTCCTAATGGGTTTCGGCAATCCAAGTTTTGTCGCAGGAATTTTGCTGACGATTTAATGCGATCTAATCTCGCAGCGAGAATACTTGTGAAATTTTTAAATTTTCTAAATGGTCCACTTTTTCGGTGCAACTACGTGGGAAAGCGCGTCGTCGCTCAAAGGCAACAGAATCTACGGAATAGCGTGCACACGGTTGACATTACTCGCAGTAATTTTTTAGTGTGGCATTTCAGCAATATAACAGCGCGCGAAGGGTTAAATGGCGTTGCTAGAAAATAAATCTACCAGTTTCTACAGTAGAGCGCATTTTACTTACAAATGCAGCGCGTGAGGTATAGCACGCACATGCTAAAAAAATAATTAGAGCTGAATCTAATATAATTTCATGCTCGTAATAATTTCGTTGGACTTTATGCCGGAGATGCATTAAAATCCGCAGTTTTAAAATCCAGGACACTTTTAGAAAACGTAGGTAGAAAACTGTGCCGCGGACTTTGCTTGATAAACACAGAGAAACACCTGGATAAGAAACAAAGCTACTTTGTCCTCGAAAGAACTCGTTAACTGCATGGACCTCTGGACGAACATACGTGAGTGGAATATCCTACAAAAAGCATGAAAAGAGTGAGTTTTCAGAAGATATAATCGGCACGTTCGGGCGAAAAGGTGAGATTCGGTCTGGTTGCCGATAACATCGGGCAAGACGCACTTAAGATTCGGCAATGCTTCTTCCACGCGAGATGTTTAGATATCGAGTTGGAAAGGGATCGCTGAGAGAAAGCCGCCGCGAATGGGGAGACAGAAGAAAGGAAAAACTATTCTCAACGTTCTCTTGCGGATATCCATCTCAACCGGTCTGCGGCTTTGCGACCTATACTCTTCTCTCCTCGTGTACGTCCCTCAGGAGAGAACGCTCTTACCGTAGGGAGCTATCGTGGCATGTAGGGTTTTAACATCATATATAACCATTTAAGATATATCGACACACATACACAGGCATCTATAGATAAATAAACCAACTGTTCTGTACTTAATTGTATTGTGCCGACGTTTGGCTATCATGCTTGCTATATAGATCAAATTTAGGATTTTACAAGATATTATTGATCAAACTCCCCAAGCACGTTAATCTATATTCAGAGCATGCAGATATACACAATTTTAGGGGTTGAAAGACGGAAGAAAATCAAGAAAGGAGGTAGATGTGGGCACTGGAGGGAGATTGTGGTAGAAAAAGCGAGGGAGAAGAAAATCGGTTCCGGGCGTTCTAGGGCGTATCCATCTCCTTCGGTCTGTGCCACCACCTTGCGTCCAGCCAATCAGTCTGAAGGATTTCCCCCAGGGGTATCACTGAGTTTGATTCTCCAATGTTAACGTAAGGCGCGCCTATCGGACCATGCAACCACTCTTATTAATATACCTCTACTGCACTTTCTTCTATATTTAGAACTGATTACACATATAACCTTCCTTCGTTCATAGATATTCTCGTAAAACTACCATAATTACTGTTTAACCCATGCGTTCTTTGCGTATAAATGTTGATAATCCATTAAAAGTAACTTTGTCGCTCGATCGCGTAAAAATTCAACGAGCCATTTCAGAGAATCCCCTTCCACCATTGACCATACTCTCTCTCTCTCTCTCTCTCTTTTGCGTATTTTATTTCTCCTTTTTTAGCCTTACTGCTATCATCCAGCTACTTCGCTTTGCTCGTTATACGCGAAACTCCGTTGTCTCAAGTCCCGACTTTATCGTCCAACGATACATTCCTCCTCGTGCGACTTTGCTATTAGCAGTACACGCTGACGTATTTTATAATCGTATGTACTCGCTTCAGTCGCGTTTACAAGCGCACCTGGTGCGCGTTCGTCTACATACCCATTCATGTGCAAGAGGTAGCGCGTTATCTCTTGCGGCAAACCTCCCCCCCCCCCCCATTTTACCATTTCACGAATTAAAAGAATATATGAGTATTTGATGGCAAACTTCTCTCTCGGTATCAAATATATAATTATGTATAACAGAAATGTACGATCAATAATCATGAATAATTATGCTATTTATATACGACTCACAGGTGCTTATTTATTTCTGATTAATTATCTTCGATAATAATTCATCTTATTGATATTCCATGTACTATGTTGCTTGAAAAATTGTATAATTAAAGATATAATTTTACTACGGCAACATATGTTGCTGGCATATGCTGCTAATATAATATCAAGTTCAGTATCGATATAATAATGAGAGCGGATCACGCTGTGCTTATTCTCAATACAGGGAGAAAAGGGCAACAAAATTTATTACCATTCAACGCAGAACTAATAAATTTGGAGAATAACTTTTTAACAAAAAGCACAGTTTAAATTTCTTCTATATGAAGCTTTGACTGTACGAGTGCATATGCGTATAGACACATATGTGTGTATGTGTGACGCATCACGTTTCAGATTTTCGTCACACTGATGTAACTGTAATCTATGAATGATAGTAATTATAGTAATTTTATTTCCAAGTTTTGCGGCGTTCCATCAATTAGTTCTCTTGTAATACCTGTTTGAAGTTTCAAAGTGAATATCTCAGCTACGTCAAAATGTAACTGATTGCTCTCCCGTTGGACCCTTCGCGTACTACTATATGACATTTTGATCACATGCATAATGCTCCTGGATTCAACTCACGTATTTGTAACGGATACGAATTATTTCATTTCCCATGAATCAACAATTTGAGAGAACATTACATTCGCTTCCTATTCAAGTATCAAGTATCAGCTTACGTTACGCCATTGTTACGGAGAAATTATTAGAGGCACGCATGATCGAAAAATATGACGCGTGTCTCTTAGATCCTAAACATCCGGTGCGCTTTTGTCGTCCGTCCTCTCTCCTTTGACGAGCCATCGCGCGTGGATCATTAAGACTCGTCACACGTGTCTTCGAGAAATACTCGTAGAAATTTTTTCTAGAAAATTAGCACATCGCACGATAGAGAAGTTGCCCGAGTAGTTAACTCCAAGTGATATCGATCGCGCAAAATTACAGAAGCTTCCACTGAAACGGAAAGCGATAAAGAACTGGGAGTGTAAAGGAGTGTAAAGAATGGGCTTGGCCCTGATAGTGAGAGCAAAAAAGAGTCGAAAGAGATCGGTTCGCGATCAGTGTGGGTGGGGTCTCGATTTGGCTGGGGTGTGAATTCGATTCAATTAGATATTATTGACAATGAACGCTGATGATCGTGTGTCTTGACTTGGAGCGCGAACTGCTCGGATACAATGAGCATGAAGTTGGCATCGCAGTAGCAATGGGTGGCCTCTACCCCCCTTCATCCCCCCATGTGGCACGTGTGAAGACTAGACGAGGGGGAGGATCGCATAAAAATCCTGGCATATGTTCCTAGGCTTTCACAGGACATCGAGTCCCGCCCCGCAGTAGCACGAAGGCATTGTGGATCTACCTGATCCCCTATATGGACCACCGTGCACGTCCCGGGTTACGCTCTCGTTGCCCGGTAATGCTTTATGTAGAGCACACACTTGCTTTATGCTGCATGCACGCATGCAACGACATCTGCTTAATCTTTCAAATAATTTTCAACGATACTTTATTATTTCCTAAATATCTCCCAAAATGACAAATAAATTCTCTCTCGTTTCAACGATATTATACTCAGGTATTATGTAAAAATACTTTTAGGAGCAATATCGTCTACGATATCCTACAAAATCAATAATTACGGGTTTTCTCACAATTAAACATTTATAAAAGAAACAAATCGACGATATCTATCATTGGGGCATTAGCTCAGTTCATTATGCGCGCGCGCGCTTATTGATGTGGAAATGTACAATTAAAGAATCACTCAAAGTATCCCCAATTTCGTCGATATTTCAAGACAATCAATTTTCAATTCTGCCAATTTTCGGAACGGTGAAGCAAGGAATAAGGATTGAAGAAACGGAATATAAACGAAACTTGGATATATTATTGTTTTCGAGGGCAGTGCTCAAGCAGACGTGCATGCAAGGATGCAGGCAAATAGGCAGTTCTGTTCAAACTTGCACATTATATATATATATATGGGGATGCATATAGGAAAGCTTCGATATATCCATCAGTTTAAGCTAGTCACTGCGCACACTCGCATGCGTAGAGCATGTTCGGATATGGGCGACGAACACTGCAACCGAGAGAGAAACAGATGTTCTTTCACACATTAACATGCATGGCTGTGCAGACCGATACCACTCGATCAATTGGCATAATTAATTGCACAGCCTGGGGCAAGGGTCAGATCGGACGCTGAACGATCGGTGCTTGTTCGAGCGAAAATGCAGATAACCCACTTATGTCGCATCGAGTGATCGAACTTGTGCACGACCGATCCGAAACGATACACGAATAGGTACTCGCTCCGTGAGCGTTTGTACCATGTGAGCCCTCACACCTGTTACTCATCTCATCTCAACTTGAGTTGTCGTTTCGTCTCGTCTCGTCTCGTCTCGTCTCGTCTCGTCTCGTCTCGTCTCGTCTCGTCTCGGTCTCCTCTCCTCTCCGGTTCTCTGTGAATAGACTCTCTGAAAATCATCCAACAATAGCTAGTACCAATTCTCAATTGCATCTCGTTATACTTATTTTCTAGAAAATCTGGCAAATCAACTCTTCGTTCCCCGAATAAAATTTTATTGAATTTTTTTAAACGAGGGTTACCTAATCCCTCGCGCGTCAACTTGACTGCATTTACAGAGAAAGAAAGTTTGACTGGAATGTAAGACAACAAACGAGAAAGTTATTTAGCAGGAAATACCAAAACTTGTGTTTATTATAGAGAATAAAGCAAGTTTTACCTTCCGTTTGCAAGTTTACTACACGAGAGTTTCCTATAACAAGGAAGGAATTTTATTGTCCAGCCATAAAAGGACACGGGGATAAATTGAAAATGTAACTAGCGTAACCCAATTTCACAAACGTGATATTTTTCACGTCACGTTACTAGCGGCTTCTTTTGGTTTATTGTTTGCTCATCTTCCGGTTTACGTTTAATGTTTATAGTTTATTCTATCCAATAAAATTGATTGCGACGACTCCTACTATTGCGCGTGTTCGGAGAGCGTAAGTCGCGGATGGTACTTCTCTACCCTGTGTAGTGTTTCCCAATCGCAACATCGAAACTGAAAATTGTACAGTTGAAACTGATGCTATAAAACTTGAAGTACTCAAAACTGCCTCAAAGCTTTCATTTCATTCATTAAATTTTTCGGAATATTGGACAAAATTTATAAATATTGCACTGTACCACCTCCTCTCGATAAGCGTCATAAATTAAACAGAAACAGACCAATCTGTTTCTAGCCAAATAGTGAAGTCTTCTTTGCAGAATGTTCGCGATGCTCGAGACTCGCTAAATGTTTTATTGTGCGCTCTTCAACTTGACAAGTGTGTCAGAGGCATGTACATATATATATATCTATCTATCGTGCACTCCGTTGCATATTCTCAGTTTGTTCCCGAACGCGAGAAAATACAACCAACTTGGGATGAGGAATGAACGTGGCCAAGTATTTATTCTCGTCGATGAGCTAATAGAGTAATAGGGGGGGGGGGGATACTCGTGAAATTTGCTAATAGCACTATTAGGTTAACGCGTATATAGGAATGAAGCTACACAACCCAATATCGGCGGGTAGTTACCAAATTCCATTGGTGGCCGGGGCTTTACCGATTGAAGCTTATAGTCCAGAGACGAAACTGCTGTATACATTGGATGCTCGTTTTATTGATGCTCGATTGTCAATGATAGACTGCGGCGGTGGCGGCGGCTGCTGCTGCTGCTGTTCAAGTGAACAAGTATCCGAGCTGTCCCCCCCCCCCGTCCAGGACAGAACACTGCGCACATTTTACGCTATGTCGGAGCTTAGCGATGCTTAGTACGCAGAAGCAAACGGAGCTCGATGTGCATTATGTCGAGACAAATGTCAACCCTTATTAGCTAAGCGTTAACAAACTGCCGTCGAACGGAATTTGTCATATCGCCATCCACATTAGGAGCCAACGGACAGATTCAACTTCAGATTCCATGACTGATAGTAATTAGCCAATGCCCTAATTACCTGTCCGGATATCGCTAATACAAATATCGGATATGGCTGCTATATGGATTCACGAATGACGCTCCTTCCTCTCAAATCGTGAAATTAATTATCTGATATTCACTTGACTCTTTCCTTCCCTTCCCTTCCCTTCCCTTCCTTTCTTTTCATCACTTTCAATCAATCGGCATTAACGTCTTTTTCATCCGAACAACCTATAGAATCACACTATCAGTGTGGTTTCGAGTGTCGAATGACTTTGCAGAATCCATTCGAATGGCAAATGCAAAGTCACGGAGTCGGCGGCGGACTATCCGCGTTTGCGTCAACCCTATCTTCGGATATAAAAAGTGAGTATAATTATGTGCGTGTACTTTTTCTTTTTCTTTCTTTCCACTTTTGACTACTCTTGATCGGTCTATCTTAAAATCCCCTCTACGAAGAGGGGAGTTCACAGGCGTGTTTCAAGCGTATATTCAAAAGCCTTACAAAATACCTTATAAATATTTCGTAAGATTTTCTAACGATATACTCAAGGTGAGTGTGCAGGTTATATCCATATTCTATAGTACGAACTCCTATCGCATTACCTATGGAGGTGCCTCTGACTACCAAATATTTTATTTTCTCCGTATTTGATGCGTATGTTAAGCGAGTCAGACTACATGAATCGCAAATAAAAATTCAACAGCACTAAATATGAAAGGAACAAACATTTCAAGTATGGACACCTACTACATACTACATACACAAGTGTACAATTCAGATTTGAAATATCGTGCATCCGTTACAAAAGGCTCGGAGGCTGGCCTTATAGATCCTGCTGCAATGTCTCATCATAAAAATTTTAATATTGTTTCCACAGCTGGCTCGTCTTCAAAACGAATGACTTGAGAACATAAGCCTGCGTACTGTTCCCAGTCTAATATCTGCTATTTGTTGCACCTGCCGCTCTCTCGTTCAACGTACATCACGTTTGCAACGATCATTTGGACAATCACTCGTCTGTCTCTCGTAAAATGCTCGCGAATCATTGATTCTTATCAATGTCCCAATATTCTTACTACATTTATTGCTAGAAACTTTTTTGTCTAGAACAATCTGCTTCGAGAGAATAAGCAACTGAAATTGCTTCTACAAGATCATTTGTCGTAATCCATTAAGTGTATTAAATGTAGTCTTGAACAGATTATTACAAAACAACTGCGCTTTCCTATAAGGAGGGGTTGCTCCCGAAGGCGAATCGAGTTGAAAAGTGCGCGTGTGTGTGATGTAGATTTTATTATCGTGGTTATACTCTACTTGTGAGAAAAATGAAGCTGCTAGGATAGTTTGACGAGACATACTGTTCCATGTATTGCTCATACATAAATTCTCCTTTTTTTTTTTTTTTTACGATATTTTGTACATTTTTTATATTGCCATGTTTCGCATTATTTACATTCTATCCAATCGTGGATCCTGATGAATCTTGTAGTACGCGGGACAACGACGTATAATGCGCAAAATTGCTGTAAAGTTTCGCAAAATTATTAAAAAAGTAATCCGTAGAATCTTAGAGAAGGGAACGATTGATAAGGGACTCTTGGTAGCTGACTGAGCTTAACAGAACACAAAACAATAAAAAAAAAAAAATCTCGTTTGCCCGATTTAAAGGGATCCTGCCGGGGTCTGTAAACGGGTGCGTCTTCTGCATAGGCTGTCTTCTTTGCAGAGCAGAACTCGATTGTCGGAAAAGTTTGTCTATTTGGTCGTTCTGCTCGTGGAGCAGCTCGAGTAAACGTGTAACAATTTTCACGGTTCCGTCGAGCGGATCGGGATGTCTCTCTTTAGGAGAAGGATACTCTCTAATGCTGGCTCGCTTTCAACGAAGAACGCGGCTCTCCGCTTGTTTCTTGCTGTTGTCAGTTCGTCGTGAAGCGTCACGTCGCGGCGGCGCTACCGTGACGAAGAAGACGAGGACGCAAATGAAAATGAAAACGAAAACGAAAAGTCGAGGTCGACGATAAAGACAAAACCAAAGAGAAAAATGACGAAAACTAAGGCCAAGAGCATGACGTCTCTGTTTTCGACGAGTTCCCGTTTGAAACACATTCCCGCGAGCGACACGCGCCTGCGTCTCTGCGCTCGCGCACAACCTCTGCCCCGGCATGCTCAAACCGAATTTATGTCCGAAAAGACGAGTGCTCGCAGTACGGGTAATTTTGCAAGTTATGGCAAACTCGTTTAAAACCTCGGGTATCATAGGTTATATTTTAGGGGATGCGGCGGCGCACAGCTTCTCGGGAATAGAGGTTAAAAGTTTTCAGTGAGATTAAATCATGTTCCTTTAGGTAATTTAGATCTTTAAAGAGTCATATTTTTTTATCAAGCCTCTGGAGCAAGAACTAGGTATATTACCTAGGCTTTTTTATTGCTCACGTATTCGATTGCAGTCTTATTTATTAGCTGCTTACCGAAGGCGATAACGCTATATACATCATGCTTTTAAGGAGATTATAAACATTTCTCAACGCTATTTTCAAAGGTCTCTCTCGATCGACTAATAAACATACAAACGTCGAGTTAGCACTCCTCCTCATCCCCCTCATCCTTGAGTCTAATTTCATTCGTCAAAGCTTGTCTGTGCGCGAGGGGGAAAACTTGGATTATTTTAATATTACTCTTGAAGCCTAATATTAGTTGACATTCTCCGCATACTCCCCCACTGATTCATTAGACGAATCCCTCATTTTCATCCTTCCCTGATGCTTCTTTGATAGAAATTTTTCTTGAAAATCAAGCACAGCCCCGGGTATTTCCAAATGAATGCGTAAGGAGAGTATCGCTTTACGCGACCACCACCTTACCGTTGTGTCGAATTTCTCTCTCTCTCTCTCTCTAAACTTTCTAATAAAACCACCGTACACGGATTGGATATGAAATGTCTGATCTCTCAAAGACTCTTGTACGTTTCAGCAAGGTAGACGATTAAATTGGAAAATAGATACAGATGCACGTATCCGCGTATGCGAAAACATAAACAATCTCCACAATGGATGCTGCTGTAAAACCTCTCCGGGCTTCTATCATATTTATAGAACAATATCAGAATTTGCGCGGCTCGATTGCATATAAAATATACAGTGGTTCCTCTAGCTTTGAGGAAAAGCTAGAGAAACCCTTGCAGAGAGTATTCGCAATTCTAAAATATTTGCGAAATATTTTTACGGTTTTCCTCGAAATCGCATTGCGTGCAAAAATCTGTCTTTTCGACATATCATTGAATATATCAGTTGACTTATCGTGGATTTCCAAACAATTCTCCTCTAGCATCTGAAATCATTTCAAACGTACGAAAGGCGCGCATGCTGATATCAGACCACCGCCACACTACGCCCACACACGAGTGACGCGCGTTTCCACAGAGATTTAAAAGATAAAAATACAGAATAATACCTTCGAGCCGATGCTCGATATAGCTCGATATCGATCAGGCGCGCGGGACCGGTTGTTCAGAAACCGAAATAAAGTTACGCCGGGTCATATCCCTGTCGTTCACTTGCAAAAGCAGAAAACTATTATTCGCTGCGCCAACTGGGTAAAGTCTAGCGAATCGCTGTAATCGCTTTGACACACAAAGCGAATTTGCGATTGAACGAAGGACCCCCGAGCTGGAAACAAACACGTGCTGGAATATGAACGAGAGAGTGATCCAGCAAACTATACCCCGTCCAACGAGAGAATAATCAGGCAGTGAGTCAGTGTATCTTTCGCGCGTGTGACCTGCAATTTTGCTATTATTTTCTGCTTTATTAGCTAGTGACTAAGTCACCAGGAGACGGTGTAACGACAATTACGAGTTAACCGATAAAAACGATTGTCTTCCTTTGGATGTGGTGGAAACGTGGAAGCAGCCAGCAGAGTCATTTGTTAGGTTTGTCACTTTATTATTAGACTTTAACCACTTTTATTTATTTGGTAGTATCGACCCTTCTCTCTCTCTCTCTCTCTCTCTGCTTTTCTATTTTTGCCACCGGCAAATTCTCCGCGCTCTCACATGCCGTAGAGATCGTTTGGCAAATTGGCAAATTTAACTTGTAGCTGAGCCTTTACACGCAGTCATGAACAAACTGTCTACGTGTACATGATTTAATACGATGGCTATTTCAATGTTTGATATTAGCGCGTGTATGGCGTGTATGACATCCAGCCACAATTACCGTAATATCTTGCCAAGTTGAAGGAGTATAATAAAAAAACGATGGAGGAAAGACGGGGAGGGGGGGGGGGATGCCTCCTAGGCAAAAGTATCTCGAAGTGGGACCAACGTGAGTGGAAGACCCAGGTTATTTGCTGGTGACACCATTGGCTAAATATACTGTTGGTTGTGGTGGTGGTGGTGGTGGTGGTGGCAGAGGCAGAGGAGAGGAGCCACGGGAGCATGGAAAAGGAAAGGAAATCCTGTGTCGTCCCTACTTCCTCCTTCTCCTCTTGGACTATACAGAGAAGACAACTCTTCTCTTCAACCCTCTCTCACTCGTGCACCCCCACCATCGTACACGCCATCGTACACGATTCAGCCCCTGGTGTACGCACGTGTACATTGTGGCTACGTAGCGTGTAAAACGTAATATAGTATGTGTAGTATATACTCGCGTATACTCTCTTCTAAACATGTGTGCGTGTGCACTGTGTGTATTTACGACTAACTTCTGTGGCTCCTTGCGGGTAAATCGAGCGACTGCCACTTGGAGATATCGTATTCCCGAGGAGCCCGTTCTCTCGTTTCTACGTGTCCTCGCGCACTGATGTCCTCGCTCTGATCTTCCTTTCCCTTTCCCTTTCCCTTTCCCTTTCCCTTTCCCTTTCCCTTTTCCTTTCCCTTTCCCGAAGGGAACTTACTTACCAAAAGACGTTCGTCCGCAAGCCAGTTGAATCCGCTAATTGGCGCGACCGCGAGTCAATTCGAGCAAAGCCTCGTCGACGCACCTTCTACTTCCATTCATTCTATTTCTTGGTCTAACAGCTTCTTTCTTTCTACCGTGTCCCGTATGGATGTTGGCCGTAAGACCAAATTAATCTGAATAGCTGTAATGTATGTATGTTTTCGCTTCTCCGTTGAGCTTCCATTGCTCAATGATTATTCAATAGGGAGAATAGGTGATTCTTTATTGTTGGGGTCGGGGATGGTGGTCTTAATTGAAAAGAGTTGCGTCGAGGAGCGCAAGTGTCACAACGTAATTACACGTGTCCATTGGGCCTGTCTGTAATTAAACAAAGTTTCCCTGTGAACAAACTCCTGAACAATACAGGTGTTACTGATGAAGGCCTGCGGTGAGTCTAGCCACCTTGTTAAGCAGGGCTGTTTCTCGACAGGATGCGTTGCGTATAGTTTTCGTTTTCGGGGTAAACTTAACGCCTGTTCGTTCAGCCTGTAAACTTACAATTAGTAATTTTTTGAAGTTTATGCGGGAAAACTCCAATTACTCACAGTATATTTTTTACGGACAGAGAAGGAACAGTCGCGAAAGTAAATACACGATAGAATAAAGTTTGTAATTTTTAGCGCTTACAACAAGTTTCTCGTTCGTCCTAAATAATTGAAAATTGTTTGCCTCTGGTAGGTAGGGATAGGAGGTAGATAGGTAGAATGTGTTCAGCGATGCAAGGAAAACAAACATGCGACGAATACTACTTGGCAAATTTTCACGATCAGATGCTGTGCATAAAAGATGGATATCCGGCTGTTCTTAAGCTCCGTAGGAAAAAAGATCGGGCGTCCCATGGATCGCGTCCTTCGAATCAAATCAAGCGAAACCGTCGGTTACCTGCTTTGCTCGCCTAGACATTGAAGATGTATAGAATTTGAAAAAATTATCGGCGTACCGTGACGTGGTCACGGTGACACAGTTACGGTGACGCAGTCACGGTACCTCGTTCGGTCGTTCCGCTGAAGGACGAAAAGGGGATTAGAAAAGCAAGAAAAGGACCTGGAAAGACCTAGGGCAGGCAGCAGATGTTTGAAAAGTGCCGCGCGCGCGACCAAGCGACCAAGGAGCTAACCCAATAGGGGATACTTACAGCTCCGCCTCGCTGCAATTTCTATTCACGAACCGTTTAGTTGACATTTATACGTTCGACCGAACCCACAAGACCGCAGCTTGCGCTAACACACGGGATTCAGTTTGTTCGTGATACAACAGCGGCGGTGCATCTGCGGCAGAAGAATCACTTTTGATACCCATATCTAGCTGAGAAATCTCTCTCTCTCTCTCTCTCTCTCTCTCTCTCTCTCTCTCTCTTTTACTCATCTCTATATCTCTAGCAAGGCTATATCTTTAGAGCACAAGAATGGATAGTAATAACCCACCTTTCCTAGTAAAATCACTCAGCTGACACTCTTTGAATAAATTAGGGATTACCCACCTGCTGCTGCTGACTTTACTGCCTCTACTGCCTTTTTGCTGTTTTATTTTTCTAATCCCAATTTCTCCTTGCCGCTACTGAATAATAGCTGCACTTTGTTAATTAAATTTTGCGCATTATCCACGGCGTAAGGAATTCTAATGAGGTTCAGTAAAAATTATGAGAGCAACAGGATCCACCTGTTTTAGCTAGTAAAGCCTCCCCTATCGTAGCACACGTGTGATCCTGCCGCTTTTATTACTTAGCTGAAACAAATTTTTCTTCCACTATTCCGCACGCGCTCGTAAAAAGAGAAAAGCTTGAAATGTAAAAGATCCATCAGCAACGGTGTTTCGCTCGTAATGGCGCTGCACCATAAGGCATAGATTACATTCGTAAAATGCTTTTTCGGCCAAAGAAAATCCCTGTACTCGGGCGTGGAAATGCACGCACGATACAATAAGTTTTGATAGAGGCATTCGAAGTGGAGGAGGCGTTCTCGTACCTCGGAAAAGCTAGAGAAGGACAGGCAATGTGCAGTGAGAAGAAAAGAAGGGGGTGGCGCCCCGTCCTTTTACCGGTAAAGTTACTCGGACTGTGGAAGAATAAGAGTTGGAACAATTACGGTTGTACCGTTTGTACCGTGACGTGAAATGACGAGAAGAAAGAGAGAGAGAGAGAGAGAGAAAGAATCGATAGCGCTGCCCTCCGGACGAAAGAGGACAGGAGCGAAGAATGTCCAGAATAAAGCGGTCTGCGCGAAGGGTGAATGGGCAAGATGAGGAGGAAGAGGGTGGTTAAGGGGCGGACCGACCGGGGGAGTGTCTCGAAGAATTTTTGAAAGCCTCGCGCGAGCTCCATGCAGCGATTTCTATTGTAAAAGCGTCGGAATAAAAGCGCGAGAAAAGAAAGTCCTAAAAGAGAGCAGCAATCGCGAACTCGTTCGCTGCTGGCTACTATAAAGCCAAGGCACAGCAGCCACTATTCCTTGGCGGCTACTGAGAGACTTTGCCAACTTTGCGCGGCTTTCAATTGTTTTTCCGCATGAAACAGGGAGAGAGGAGATGAGGCAAAATGGAAGGAGGAATAAAACTATGAGGAGGTCAGCTAATGTCCACCCACCGCAATGCTGGACAATGTTCTGGATTTCTTGGCACGCGGACGAGCCGAGAGCGGAGAGAGAGAGAGAGAGAGAGAGAACCTGGACAATAAAACGACCAGCCAAGAAGACGAACGTCCTTTCTCTCGCCCTGTCTGGCTGTCATAGTCCCTTACCCACCCCCGGACCCTTTCTCCTCCTACTACACGAGGCTCTCTCTCTCTCTCTCTCTCTCTCTCTCTCTCTCCTCCTCGTAGCTCTGATCATCCCTAATGGGTCGACCCCAAAACCGGATGGCTCTTACCCCCCATATGGGATTTGGCCTTTTATCGTATTTAGCCAGAGCCCTGCTGCCTGTTATATTGCGATACAGTCGCTTTTCTCTCAGACGAGAGGGGCTTAGTTCGACTTGAACAGAATGCAGATCCACGAAACTCCATCGTAAGCGGATTCATAGTGAGACTTGCCAGTTCCATTATTCGCGCTGTTCGAGATGCAGCAGGAATTTAATATGTCGGTTAGCTGATCGATCATCGCGCGCGGTATACGCCGATGGTTAGAACCGCGAAGAAGAGGAAGAAGAAGAAGAAGAAGAGGGTAGAAGCAGTAGAAAATATATGCAATTTTTTCAATGCTCCCCGAGAAGACTCTCCCATGGAAATGAATTTGTAAGCAGGAGAGAGGGGGACTTGTTTGAAAGCTCGGAAATTTTCAAGCGAGTAAAGCTCAAAGCTAATTTAACCGTTAAAACAGAAATTTCGCTTCTTTGATTTACGGCAAAGTGCAACGGCAAATTGTACTCGTTTACGGTTTCACGCACTAAAAGCATAAATCACTTATCGCGCTCGCTCTCCTATTAATATCAAAATGCACCTAACTGATTATTTCCGAGAGACGACGGTCAAACGCTCGTTTTTATCCCCTTCGCGTCGCCCCGTCTAAAATGAAAGGATGAAACAAGAGAAAGAAAAAGCTCCGTTGCCGCGACAAGGCATTTAGAGGACTGAATTTATTCAATAATCGACACGCGCGCATACGCCCACGTATTTTTGGTCGAATGTCTTTTGCGCATAATCGTCCATTATTCAGGCTCGGACTGCTTGAAAATCCAGTTTTTCTTCCAACGAAACGAAACTCTCGGGTCGACGTGGAAAAAAGGCAGAGAGTGCGATAAATGTCGATTTCGCCAAGATAGGCAGTTCGAGGAAAGAAATCGCGTGCGGATAACGAGTCTAGCCAGGGCTTGTCTCGCAGTCGCCTGCCGACGGACGAAACACACCACCGGAGTACCAACCCCTTCGAACGCAAAGTCATCGCAAAATGAACCAAGTATCGTTTCCACCCACACCCTCCTCCTTTCCTCTCCTTTCTTCATTTCTCTTCGACCCGACTCGCCCTCGTTTCTTCCTTTCCGCCCTAGGCAAAATTACACGGTAAATATTATTAAGCCACTAGCCACACACACACAGAGCTCCCAATCAAATCGAATATATACTTAACTCTGTCAGTGAGAAATTCCCGATTGAACAATGTCCAATGTCTATTTATCGCACGACATGTCAAGTTTTCCTTTAATTAAAGTGCGAATCGTATAGTTGCCTCTAAAATTTCTATTAAACGTGTTCGATTATCTCATCGCAACTGCTCCGATTGCGAGTAGATGGAATAATTTCACGCCTAGTCGCGATGTGCAAAACGTTATCGGCTGAATTAATATTTGCAGCGCCAGTACCACCACCGAGGATTAGGCTAGATAGTCCACCCCGAGATAGTCCATCCCTGCCTCTTTATTTTTCAGCTCTTCAACGTGCCACGAGATAGATTATTGCACACCGTCCTCTTTTCCTTTCTTTTCTCTTCTTCTCTTTAACCATTTGTCTTATCGAGCAGCGCTCGTTTAACAAACAAATTTTATTCGATCCTCTTTCCTCCTTTATATAGGGCCGAGAGAATAACGCGTTAAACACAACGAATGTTAATTTCAAATTTCTCCTCTCGCGTGTATCAATCTGCGAGCGATATAATAACCCCGTTCACGCGCGACATTAAATTTTCATTTTATCGAAACATCATTTTCGTTTTAAGAGCTCTAGTACCCATGCGAGGCACACGCGTGTACACGAGGATTTACGTGGTGCGTGCACAGAGTCTTTTTTCAATCGTGGAGATCAGTTCTACAGGAAGTACGCGTACGCGCGCGCGTGTGTACGTCTGTCTCTGTGTGCCTATACCGTCGTCCTGTGGTCAGACGTGTGCTTTAGGTTTTAGTTCTTTTATGGGCGATTTATTTTATACCTCGTTCCGATCTTTGCCATACTCCGTGTTGCACTCAAGCGTGGAATATCCGATTAAATAGGGAATAACGACGAGCAAATAGAGTAAAGCTTTGTAAGCTTGGTTGGCGCACACACCTTTATTTACCGTTTTACCAGTCGACCGACTACCACCGCGTAACTTGAAATCATGTCCTGGCATCATTTCGCGCGTACACGGCAAAGTGTACACGAGTCTACTACTCTCGTGTCTCTCTCTCTCTCTCTCTCTCTCTCTCTCTACGGGGATCCGAGGCCTAATGCGCTGGTGTGTGGGTGGTATCGCTGAAAGCTGAAGGTAATAAGGTCCAAGCACGTTACCAATTCTAGTTCTGCTCGTTTCAATCTATAATTACATCCATTGCGCAACGCAATCGATACTTTCCTCCTGAAAAAAGTCTGTCTTTATGCACGTGACACATGCGAGTTGATCCATCGTTGTTTCTTTCGGGAAAATTCTTCTTGTATGAAATCATGGATTTTAATACAAGTTTACTTTCTTACTTTATTATCGCGCGAAACGGCTTTCTTTTATTTAGCTCTCAAAGTAATAAGCTTATTTCGATTAGCAGCAACGCTCTCTTCGAATCAGAGTTTCTGCCTTGAGCACAAAGAGACACGACACTTTTTCCTCCTCGCGTCTATATTTCGACCTAGTTTTGCAAAGTCCTCGTGAGGAATCTCGCAAAGTCCAGATAGCTGTGTGGCGTAAGGCAGAACTTTAAGAGTAAACCTAGCACGGAGAGAAAACTTGGGAAATGCCAGTTAAAGTAAGTAAGAACCGTGGCAGTTCTCTCTCGATCGATGAGGAACACGTCACTATTGACACGCACCACCACTTTCTGCATTACTTTACTACTTTACTACTTTCTGCCCTGTGCTCTCTTTCTCGAGACACACGCACACGACAGACGTCACGATTCTGCCAGCCAGACTCTCTCTCTCTCTCTCTCTCTCTCTCTCTCTCTAGCTCACCTGCAAATGGATTCATGACGCCATTGCCCTTCGCCGCCAACGGCTTCATGACCTTTTAAACCATTGAAAGCCTCAGCAGTCGCGTCAATATCATTTCGATTCCCTGAGTAGTCACTTCCAAGCCAAAGAGTGACGCACGAGGCTAATCCGCGAGTACTTGGGTTATTCCGCGCGCAGCTCTAATTCCAATATAAATAATTCGATGACCGGGGGGATGTTCAAAGTAATATCAATGAAAACTTTTTACATTCCGCTCTGAAGCTAAACATTTTTTCTCGACCGTACCACTCTGAGAAAGTTCCCTAGGAATCTTTTCCATTATCGCTGGAGAGGAGGAGCTCGGCTATCAGGCCAGGTCGATAAGACGATTTTTATTTGTTTATTTACTTTTCCTCATTCGACGCAATGCGGTACACGCCGTCGTCGTACTTATTCGATCAAGTTATCAAGACGGAAAGTTTCCTTTCTTCCTCGTTCCGAGTTTTTTTTTTTTTTTTTTTTTTCTTTTCTTCTTTCCTTCCTTCCTTCCTTCCTTCCTTCCTTCCTTCCCCACCTTCCATTTGAAGAATACTTATAAGAAGTTTACCATGACTGAAAAGTTGACGTACACGCGAGCATCGATATATTAGGGAGGACCGACGACGACGACGACGACGACGACGACGACGACGACGACACGATCTCTCATTATATAGAAAATATTTTTCTCGCGTAGCCGAGTTTTCTGTGCTCCCATCGATAAAAGCAATCGGTAGTTTCGAATCAAACTTACACACAATTTCATCCCCCAACGAAAGGACGGTCGAATGGAGTAGCAGGAGGAGGACAGAGTATTGGAACTAGAGTTTGAAGATCGAGTCTCCAAACTTCATCCTCCTGTCTGCCCTCTACTTTTCTCATCCCTCCTGCTTCCTCTGCAAGTTACTTGATTCATCAAGTTCTTTAGAAGAGTTTTAAATACCACCGGCATTTTCGGCCAACTGCCGAAAAACTATACTGGACCTCCGAATCTTGATTATATATTTTTAAGGATTTACGATGGGCGTCTCTTCTTCCACGTCGTAATTAGCAAGTGGAGAAACACCTTGGCGAAAGTGATTATAGTGATATGTAGAACCAATTAATCTATCAACAAATCAATCAATAACCGCAAGGTTGGTGGTTTCGACGATTTCGTGCAAACACTCGTGGAATAGTCGTGTGGTGGTTCGAGGCTCAAGGCTCAAGAGTAGGAAGCTCTTAAGCATTCGGGCAAATGCCCCGCCGCACTTACGGAAGCAAATACCAAAGCATGGAGAAGCGATGCTATTTCGAAAGGCTAGTTACCACGCGCATCTCTCTAGTATTGTACAGGCCAAACGAACACTCGAAATACAGGGAGAATTTGCTTGTGCGAGTGTGAGCGGAATGCGCCCTACCGTGCACTGGTGCGCTTGTATGTACGTATCGTAGGCGCGCAAAATATTCGCCGCACTGCATGCATATCACTTGTATGAAATCTAGGGAAAAGGAGTCCAATATTAAAGGAGAACCCACGTCGTCTCTTTCTCCACTTTGCAACTCGCTGAGAGGAGAGAAACGTAAATTAAAGAAGAGCGTATTAGCATCGTCAGTGGAAAGTGTCGTCGTGTGCACGTGACGAGTAAACGCGTAATTTTTATTACGTCAAAATTGAAAATACTCTCGATAACTTCGCTAACAGATGTGCCAGTAAAAAATTTCTATGGTGCGAATTGTGCTCATCGATGCTATTGCACGCGGCAGACGCTCGATCGCTACAATTAGATTATTGGCACCACGTGACTCTGACAATAAGTTATGATTGACGTTAAAATAATCATCGAGCGTGTCCCGATCGAGGGTGTCGGCGAACGTCGAATTTATTTCATTTCGCACGCACCACACGGGAAAGGGAAGGGAAGAGGGCGGAGAGGGACAACGCACACATTTTATCGGGGCAGCAATAATACGGTGAAAGAGAGAGCGGCGTGCCGAACAAAATTATACGTACTCGATCCTCTTCTATAGGTACCTTATAGACATAAGTACGATTTCGTACAAACACTTGCGAGCGATAGCGAGAGCGAGCTTAACGTAGAAACATTGCTGGCATCCTGGTAAACTTACCTCGAGAACGAAATTCCAAAGCATTGGAGCTATCCGAAACGGCTATTAGTTACTGCGAGTACTTTGCTGTATGTAGCAGAGCGCTGGAAATGCAATAAGTGCCTTTCCATGCGGCTTATGTACATCCCCCCCCCCCCCTAACACAGACACACGCACACAGACACACACACACGGAGGAACCGTTCCGTACTCGACTCGGGATTTTCTACGGAATTGCTGATAATAAAATATCCAATATGACAGACCAACTTATAAAACCCAGAGCGCACCCTGGCAAAACATCGTTATATGGGAAAATAGTTTTCGTAAATTGAGACTGTCTTCTGGCGCGCCATCTCCTTTTCTTCCCGTACCTTTCTCCTCTTCGCTCTCCGTCAGCGTCACCGTCACCGTCGCATCGTCGCACCGTCACCTTTCCCGTTCTGTTCCTTTTTAACCGTACTTACGAACTCGCGAGCAAATAAAAGAGAAGAATAAAGGGGGGAGGAAAAAGAGAAACGAAAGCAAAGTTTACAGGAATTAAAGTATCGAGCTTCTTACAGTCGCAGCAGCTCATGGACTGTGTGCCGGTTTAATAACTAGAACACGAAAATGTCGCAAAGCTATGTAAATACGAGTGAGGAGGAAAAATATGAAAATGTTTGCATAAATGAAATTTCGGGAATACTGATGTTGAAGTTCGAGTGTAGCAAAAAATGCTCATCCCGCGTCCCTGGCTCGCTCTCGGAAACGTCATTTATCAAAGTATTTTGTATCAGTCATTTTCGATTATACGAAAATTGGCAGGAAGCGCACAGTTTGACGAAATTGAACGTTGCAAAGTTGTTTGTGATTTAATCGATGAATCGATATCATCGTCATGGTCATCGTCAAATAGAAACAACCACACACACTTCGTTGGCAGAGTTTTAAAAGCTGTCTCCAAATAAAATAATAAGGACAATGATGAAAGATGAAAGATCAAGGGGTGAAATTTGACTCTTGAAACGCAGGTAAAGAGGCAAGAGAGCGTGAGATAGCTTGTAGTTGTTACTCGGGCGCGTGTTGTGTATGGTAGGCGACCAAGGATAGGAAGTAAGGAAGGAAGGAAGGAAGGAAGGGCCTCGATGTTGGAGATAAACTTGGAGCCGGAGAACCGAACGAACGGCGAGGCGTCGAGTGCTATCTCAAACGGCTATTAGTTACTGCACGTAGCACTCGTGTATGTAGTACTCGTGCTGGAAATTCAGTAAGTGCACTTCCGCAATGGGTGCCTCGTGCTAGTTACACATATCGCCTACACAGTACACACTGTACCCGGACCATAGACATAGACACACCACCGTGATCCTGCTACCGTTTCCGTTTTCCATTCTTGAAGCATACACGGAGGGACGCGCATCCACCCACCCCCTGGTGCAATTTGATAGCAATATCGCCCCACCGGTAATATAATTGAGACTTGACTCGGCCGAATTAGTCCCTGACGCAAACTTGGAGAATCGCTGCAATTTTAAGGAGGCATCGGGAAGAAGTTATATCCAAAACTTTGGGACTAACTGTGACGCTTAGTTGAATATCAGTCGCTCTATATTGCGGCGACGGGCGTGTCGGCCAGAACGGATGCAAACTGCGCGAGGCGCGTGCACAGTTGGACCGGAAACTTTGGGAGATAGGCAGACGGAGGCACACAGAACAAACATTAATTCCATTGTCTTGAGCCCCACCAGCCAGTCGAGAGCTCCAGGTTGACTGCGACTAGCGTCCCATTAAGCAACGAGACTCATTGTCAGCCAGTCAGGCGCATATTCGCCTTCTTTCGCTTCATCCTCTTCTCTCCTTTTCCTTTTTCTTACCTTCCTTGATAATAATAGCCCACCTTGATACTACTCTTGCGAAAATAATCGCAATTCGCAAGCGCAACGAGAGAATGGAGATAATGGCAGTGGCAAGATCATAATTTACATATTTGTACCGTCTAGTCCCAAGCGGAAGCCCAAAATTGGTTCTTGTACAGTGCGCTACAAGACACCGGATGTAACGGATTCGCAATAGGAAGCGCTTAAGGTGTCAATGCATTAGAATATTATCAGCGATAGTCAAAGTTATGACAGTAAACACCTTGCGCTTCTATACTCGGTTCGTTACAAGGAACCAGCGAATAACCAACCAAACAGATTTATATATAGAATTATTCAATAATTTCGTCAATTATATTATATATTTAATATTATAATTTTGCGTGTGCTTTAAAATTTTCCCCATTAACGATTCGTTAGTCATTGGTTATTATCATCAAAAATTGTGTTATTAACGCATTTGTTTTCAGGGCAATGTCGCTTCAATCTCATTTATGCTAATTCATATGAATAATTATTGTTGGCGCGGCAAAAAATTTATTTACCTCATCGCCATGATTATCTTTTTAACGATCAACTACAAAATATATCATTAATTGGGAGATGAACGATAATCCCATCACAAAGGAAAAGTTTAGTTATATGCGAATTGAAGCATTCGCAAGCATTTTAAATTATGCACTTGCAGATCTTATTTTGGCGATTTACAAATTTTAATCTTATTATCGCCTTTTTTAATTATTACGCACAAATACGATTATAACGATATAATAGGATAAATAATAATGTTGCATAAATTATACGTAATAGTCTTGCGAGAACTTGAATTAACCCGTAAACGTGAGATGCATCGTATCGTAGAATGAATCTTTGAAATAAAAATGTATGTTTTACATTTTCAAAATAATTTTCCAATTTTTACTTATTTCAATATGCGTATAGTAGTATGCATACGCGTAGAAAATACAAATTATATTCCCTGGTGTTGAAGCACATACACACGCACATATCTGCAAAGTCATGCGAGAAATCTGCTGGCATCTCTGGATCAAGAACTTAACAACAACGTCATGTAACAATTTTACAAGCTCTGCACGTGACAGTGGAACAGAGAACAAGTATTTCTCATTATATTTACCTTCGAGGAAAAAAGTGGCAACGTGGGTGATCTTCCAAATCCACTGATCAACAAATGTTTGACGCGAAATTGTTTTAATTTTTTTTAAGTGTTAATAAAATTACGTAGTGAAACGGAAAAATTGCCTATCCCATAAAAAAATTGAAAAATAGACGATTCCCCCTCCCCCCCCCTCCCCCTCTCTATGCACGTATGTGTTATTTGCGCGCATGTATTTTTCGTAAAATTGTTCATATCTACAATTCAACAGATTTTTCGCAAGTACATGCCCCGTGTTCGAATGTCGTTTAAATCTATTTGTGTATTCGTGAGTGAAATATAAAATATCAAAGCATATTTCGAGCTACAACATAAACCCATTTGTCTCTATCGTTTAACCAAAAGTTTGCTTTGCACGTGTATCGTTCGATTCCTCATCATCGAGAAACAAACTACGTCACGTTTCACAATCTATCCATTTTTAATGAACCTACCATCACCGATACGTACAAGTTCAATGTATATCATATTTTTAAAGAGCGGCTGATTTCTATATTACGACGATTTTCCATGGATCAATAGTGCGAATGACCGTTTATATAATTTTCAGAAGAAGAAAATCACAAGTACTGTGAAGAGAAGAAAAGGTGTTGTGCAGCCATTGAATCTCTCTCTCTCTCTCTCTCTCTCTCTCGACCCCTCTCTTCAGGGAGTTAAATCCTCTCGAAGGGATGGCGAAGTTACGAGCGACAAGCCGTTGGAGATAAATGCAGTAGGAGGAGGAGGAGGAGGAGGAATGGAGGATGGTGGCCATGGACTGAACGGATAAACAGTAACGACGGCGAGAGCGAATTTCAAGCAGAGACCCTTTTGTTCTACGCTATTGAGAAACGGCTTGGCGAATAGAATCGTTCATATTTTCGCGAGCGACGGCGCCAAGCAACCTTCGAAGTCCGGGGTGGTGTCTGCCGCCTTTCCGCAGAAAATACTGCAGTGCAAAGTGAAACTCTCCCTGAGTTCCCGCGGAACGGTCCTGTCCCGTTTATTTATGTATGAAAACGTAGACTACCTTCGTGTACCCTAGCCCGACGTCCCACACCAACACCACCACCACCACCCTCGACTGACTCAAACTCCGTACAACGCGGCGTTCCCCTTCTAGCAGTGCTCATATGAGCAGCCATTGTACGTTATTCATACTTGGCGGATGAACGATGAGCATCTGTCCACGGTGTCGTTCCAGGGAGACGAATCCTCCAACGCCGGGCTAGAATAAAATTCGGAGTAAGTCCTAAACCAGGAACAACTATATACTCTCTGATATTAAGCTTCATTCTGCGCTGCGCAATCTTACTTCTCTTCTCGTTCGTTGCAAATATTAACTCTGCTTAATCAACGTACCGATTCTTCTTCTTCTTCTTCTTCTTCTTCTTCTTCTTCTTCTCCGAAGCTTTACGGTCTAGGCGTACAACCTTTACAAGTAAAAAAGGAGGAACATGACTTTTAGAATTTTAATGAAAGCTTCTAGGAGAGATTACTCATTGAGATTTGCCATTTATGATTTAAGAAATTCAAGTGTATTTTAGATGCGCGGATAATGTTGTGCATACCAATATGTGAAATGTGCTTAGATATTTACAATAGTATAATGTTTTCCAATTCAGATAGCATTTCGAAACGCGCACTATCCTCGAGCTCTCTATACAAATGGAACTGTCAGCATAGATTCGGATATACAACGCGGAAAGTTCACGTTGATCCTCGAAGTCAAGGTGCACGGCGCGAAGAAGGATCCGGATCGAAATACTATTATTTCCTATCGTTATACTCTTAGAGTGAAACAATATTTTTCGTACAAAGAGCATTTCTCTCCAATGATACTCAACGATCGATAAATTTTCATCTTATAATAGAAATTTCAAGTTTTTCCAAATAATTCCACTTGTTTTATAAATCATATTATCGCCAATGGCTTAAGGTAGAAGGGTGAAAAGGCTAACTAACCGATTAAAGTCAACATTCGCATAAAATATTGCACAGCTGGCCATGTTATTTTTTCAATATACTTTTACGCACCATTTGCCCTCTTGTGGTCAGTCGTTGTAAATGCTCTTAGTATTGCATATAGCGTACTCTCTCATGAATACGTTTATTTAATATTACTAGAAATGGGTTACCCAAGGCAAAGGATAATAAACAAAAACGAGGTAATTTCAAGAAAATGTTCTTCAGCTCGAATATTTTGCATCAATATTTCATGTGCGTTCATATCATAGTTTCCCAAGTGTGCCTTTTCGAGTAAAAAAAATGGAAGCACCAATTATTTCCGTAATCAGGAAACAAAAGATGTAACTAGCAATATTCAAATTTACCCATGCAAACCGAGAGGAGACAAGTATCAGAAGTCAAAAAAAGTAGAAGATTCGCAATTGCGATGAAGATGCTAGTACGATACGCAGCACGCGCAACTCTTAATGGCGAAGGCAAGTATAAGAAAACGAGGAAATGGCGCGAGAACGAGAAGGATGAAGGAAGAAAGGAGGAAGAAACGGTTGTGGATAAGCAGAGAGCAAGCAGCGTTGCTGCCGGACAGAGTGAATTATGGGACAATTAGTTCCGGTAGATATATAAGCCTTGGTCTCGGAAGCAGAGAAGGTGCTTCACCCTCCCTCTCTCTCTCTCTATCCAGTCCTCCAATTCGACCTATACACAGTGTGCAACTCTCCAAAGCGCTTCTCTCCGCGTGCATGCCCAGAAAATTCTTGCTCTTCGAGGGCGAAAAGAGCAGCCGGAGCTGGGGAATTCTGTAGTTTTCATCCTTGGTGGTCACGGTGGAAAGAAAACTAAGGAAAGGGACTGTTGGACGACTCGTTAAACACCAAAGTTTTTGACTTCTTTGCCTTTAATTCAGCTTTAGCGATCTTTTTCTCGCTCTCCCATATTATATCGAGTTAAGAGGGACTCTGCTTGCTGCTGCATCCCGCAGCTTTGAGCTCGCTATGAGGAGCTATCACTCGTTTAGCGCTTCGTTTCGTTGGTTAACGTAGAAATTCGTGTTACCGTCGTATTGGGAGTAACTGGCAAGTGGAAAATCTGGGAAACTGTGGAAGCGAGAGGGCCGTTAGGTGGTTGACACCACGGGACAGGAGGCAGCTCTTCTGAACTAGGGTGGTTCGTTCTAGGGTGAATGTCTTGTTCAATTATGTATCAGGCCGAAATACCTCTACGCCAGAGGAACCGCCTCTGAATCTGGATTCTCCTCCCGAGGGAGACGCGCTTCGTGCACATTTTTCATTGGAATTTCCTCCTTACGTTCCCAAATATGCATGTCGAAGCAAAGTTTCAGTCGATCTTCGACCAATATAAATAGAAGGAGGAAGAAGGGGAAAGGAGCATTCGCACCCCCTTCTCCCGATACATTCCCTTAGCAAGATTAAAACTTTGTTCGTTTCTCGTGTTAAATGTTACTTTTTACTGGAAGCATTACTATTATTCCCTTAATTAATTCCCTTCGGCCAAAAGCCTGAGGGGAAATGCGATATTGTCAGGTGGTGACACGAATTCAAGTCCTGAAATTTGTTATACGTGGCTTGAACCTTATTAAATTTAATTTTTTCTTCTTATTAAATTTTTTACTACTTTCGCTAAGCCGAGGGTGCTAAAAGTAAAATTAAAATATTCGCAAATGCTCCTCGTTACAATGCCGTAGCTCGCTCAAGATTAAAAGATCGAGCCACGGCTCAGAAGCTCGAGGGAAAAAAGTTCTTGACAGGTAACGCTGAAAAATCCATAACAGCTGTTTTCAGGAACTCGGGCAATACAACGTGAAAACGTTTAAATTTTTTGACGGCGGTTGGACACTCGATGCCTGCTGTTGCTGCAAGAAGTAATTTCGGAGTATCAGCGTGTGGCCGGCCCCCGCCCTCCGTTGCTATTTTCCATTTCGCGCCGCTCGTATTCTCGCATTCGGTTGGTTTCGGCCGTTCGAGCGATTGCAGACGAAAAATTTGGACGAATTGCAAGAGGTTACAGAGATACACGTTCAAACGAACTGGAAGACTCTGCTGTCGACGTGAATACAGTGCGGTTACAGCCAATCTCGCGGCGGTTATACGAAAACCAGGTCGTGTAAATATAAAACGGTCGTTATTTATCGCTACGTCATACAGGTTTATTTACTACCGTGGCTTCTACCTTTGAAATTCAGAAAAATTTTATGGACAGGTCCAAATTACAATTTCTCCTCTGCCCAAAAGCATATATATATATATATATATATATATTATATAGCCATACTGTCATTAATTAGTTAAATCACGTGCTAATAATATTGCAGCTGATACATGCCAAAAATTATAATATATCTTTGTTGTTTGCAATGATCGCTCAAAGCAATATTGGTGCACGTGTAAGTAAATCGTTGAAATAAATGGACAATACGGCGATAAACGGGGGTCTTGTTATCTTGTTGCTATTTAAAATAAAATCATCATCGTTACACTGGGGCTATTATTCACTTTCAACTGGCTTCGGTGTGTGCTTTGAATATATATATTTATAAAACATTTACACATGTTTACGCATGTATAGATGTACCATACGCATCGCTATCTTTTCAAATTGGAAATTTTCTCGTATCGACTGTAAGCGTATCGCTAGCTAATCTCCCTCACAAGTTAAGTATACAATCGACATAAGCGAGGTATAATTCTAATTTGAAATTGAATCCATCACCACGAATACTCTCTATTTTCTATAGATTTCCCCTACGTTATATGTGTGTATATATACATATACCAGTATTTAATTAGCAATTAGCGTTGCATTAATTGAAAATACTTGAATAAAATTGTGTATATATATATATATATAATCCATTTTAAACACTAGTTCATTTAATAAATTTACCTTTATTTCAGCCAAAGTCGTAATTGGGTCCGCATATTCAAACCGAATAAGCATATCTTTAATTAAACTAAAATTTTACACGGGAGCACAAGCATAAATGAGTAAAGCCAAATTGGTTTTTATACAGCTTAGAGAAGAACAAAAAAAAAAAAAAAAAAAAATGGGGTTAGTATCGGGAGCAGGAAATAGTAGTATAAAAATAACGACGCCTAGTATTTATATCACGAAGGCAAGGGGATATTGCAGATAATGCAGGTACGGCTCTAACAATATCGCAATGTAAGCAGACTATACAAGTATAACTAGAATGCAACGTGGCCGTTCAAATGCGATGTCTTCTTTGTAAAGTTGATACGAAACGTTTCGATAGTAACTTCAGTCGGACAAACATAGCTCTATCCCAGGCACAGCTCGCGTGTAATCAAATATCAATGTTACAGATCTCACTGTAATGTTGCACTTATAATGATTGGGATATCATTTGCTCAATGGTTCAAATTATTGTTAATTAGAATATGTTTCGTAAACCTTAATATTTAACGTATGTGTGTGTCACTGTAAACAAATGCGCACGATTTTGAGCAGCGATCCTTACTATTCGTGCTAATTTCCTTCCACCAATTTCAAACTAAAATTTGATAGATCAACGAAGAAGAAAATTTCGAAGAGAAACTCTTGTTCCTCAAAGATTTTCTACTTTCAGAGCTGAAGATTAATAATATAAATAATCATCATTATTAGATTATATTAATAACTTCAGGAGGGGGATAAAAAAGGAAGATAAAAAAAATGTACACGAGGGTGTTTGAACATACAATATATATATATAGAGAGAGATATGACGAAGACACGCACACACACACACATGTATATAGAAATCTCGTCCACAGTTTTATAAGGAAGGGAGCTGATTAGATTTTCGTAGCAGAATAATCCCAGTGGAATAGAGGGGAAAATGACTGCAGAGGGAGTACACCCCGGTCCAAAGAAGAGAATGTGTTCATCTTCATTTCTTCGATCAACCTCCTCGCACCACCTCGACAAACGCAGAAACAAAGAAAACTAATAAACTGGCAATATGACGCGCGCCATTTTCGTCATTTTCATCCTCGTGAGCGTCGTGGGCGTCGTGGGCGTCGTGATCGGGAAATGAGACGAAGCTTTCTGATTATTAATGGGCGCACTAATCAAATAAACAATTCTACATCTGTCGACCGAATGTGCTGGCAGGAGAACTCGCGTGCACAGGCACTCTCACCTCTCTTCCTTCTTTACTTTCACATTCTTCCGTCTCACCCTCTTCTCATCCGTGCTTTTTAAAACACCAGACACCAGTTAGTTTATATTCCACGTGTTCATAGGAAAGGTCGATTCTTCCGGCCATAGTAAGAATGCTACGAGTTTCAAGCTCCAATTCTCTGTGTCCTTTAACACTCGTTTTTCGTATGCCTCAGAGTGATTTCCCCCATCAAATGGTTTGTTTGGCGAAAATATGCGAATCTGAAGTCAACGCGACATGCGCGTGTGCCTGCGCGTTGTACGTACGCGTACTACTTTTAAAGCTAAAAAATAGGGAGTATTCTCTCAAATGCAAATTTTATTACCCGCGCTACTGTGTGGAGAAGTAATAAAAATTCTAGCTTGAACGAAACTTGCGTGTATTTACTTCGGGTACGTGCTACAGGCGACAAACATGACGAAAGGAAGGAAATCGAAGTGTAAAGATTCCCGGGGTGTCTCATAAAAAGCCAGGCGTTACCGACTCTACTAATTAGTAGAATTAATGACGAGCGTTTCTAGCGAGCCGACTTTAGAAGCGGCGCCGAAAACCCCATCATAAAAAAGAATTTGTCGTTTAATTCACGTCGGGACCACCGGATTCTTCAGCAATTTTGACATTTACGTTAATTTAACGCGGGGCTTTCATTCGCCGCCAATTAAAGTGCCAATAAACTACGGAAAGGTATAAGGAAATAATATATAATGAATAGGACTTGTACCGTGCATAAGTTTAACATAAATTTTCAGCGCAAACTGCTGAAGAAACAAGATCCCTCCTATCGTAGATCCGAGAGTAGAGAGGTTAGTGAAGAGACGCGTAAAAACGAAGGCGGTCGAAGTGCGACTCCCGAGTGGCAATTAGAAGGATTAATGATTATATCTTGGGAATACGGAACTTGCAACTTCAACCTACCTACCATCGTCTCGTCTCTCTCCCTCTCTCTCTCTCTCTCTCTCTCTTCACTTCTTGCTTTACAATAGCGTAAATGCTTGAATTGCAAAGGGCTGAACATCATCGCAATTGTGTAGCAGTGGAAGTAGTACCTTTACTAATTTATTCAATGAGAAATGCTTCAACGTTCAAACTAATACAATACTGAATCAAGAATATCTCGTGGAAAAAAAGGAGAAGAGGAATCTGATGGGGTGGAGAGAATAGGGTTGAAGAAATTACGAATTAATTTAACATATGGGGATTCCCAAGTTAACCTGATAATGCTTACGGTTATATTTAAGAACGTTTTGTAGGCTCATCATCATAAATCAGTGTTCAATCTATTTAACGGACTTTAACGGGTTGTCTAACATCTTCAGTAGCGAGACGCTGCTGCGACGTGTCTATTGCACGCCTAATGTATCATGTCACGAATCGCGAAACCACAGGGTGACTCACTCGACACCAAGAAAGGCTCCCTGTTTCGTGCTACTCGTGGTTGCAGCGCAGAGCTCCATCGTCGCTCGGAGATTAGTCCGTCCGATGATAATTAATCTTCGTACCGATAACCAAACAATTCGTCAGAGATAGCCGAATTGTTACCAATCGCATTTCTGATATGGCCAATTTGTTGCTCCACGTTTGCTCTACTCTCTCTCTCTCTCTCTCTCTCTCTCTCTCTCAATTGTTGCACATAGATTTTCCTGTATTGATGAGAGAGACACACTTTACTTTATTAATATCACATTTTGAAAAATATCATGAATCATGACCTTTCTTCATTCTTCGATCCAGTTTATCCAGACTATAACGTTCTTGTGCATTAGAGTCCAGATAAATCTCGTGAAACTACCTACGCTTTATCTTCAGAGTCAAGTATTGGTAGACATTTACAAATATGGTCCATCAAGCGTAGAGAATGTATTTTTAAAAATAAGAAAAACTTACTTCTGCCTCACCATTTTATAAAAAATGATATCCCTGTTTTACATACATCAAGCTCTACATTCTCGATACTTTTTTAACATTTGAAACTTTGAAACAATGAACAATGAACAAATCAATATTATGCTTGAAAAAAAAAAAAAAAAAAAATGCAATTTCCGTAATTTCACCAAGTTTTCTATTGCAACACTACAGCTTGAAGATTTTATTGGAAGAATCTTAGCAAATAGATAAATAAACGGTCACCTTTTCATTATCAGACAGATGTACTATTTAAGCAAATTTCACACTATATAGTAAGCGAGGAAATATTGTAATCGAAAAGAATCGAAGAAGATTACTTTGTGGCGAGTGTCGACTGACTGTGGAAAATTGGAGTTTCCAAGTTATCGAGAGGCAAGTAAGTTTAGAGCAGCTCATAGCTTTCGCCCCTTCCGGCAAAGCTTCTTTTAAAGAGCTTTGCCCACCGCCGTCGGACTGGCATTATTTATTATAAAAATAAGCCTCTCTCTCTCTCTCTCTCTCTCTGCCTCCAACACGGTTTTAAGTACGAGTGTCTTTGCCCAGAGTCTTTTAAAATATGCCACATCGCGCGTATCCCGAGGCTGCGCAATTTATCCTTCAAAGCGCAGAAATGAAATGAAAAGTAGTGGAGGGCCAGCAAAGAACAGTTTAAACTGTAGTATAGAGAGTTCGATGAAAGTTGATATTTAATATTCAGCAGAGCCATCCGTAATATAGTCTCATCGGGAGTAACAACAGGATTTCGGCTGATTACTGCCGAGCTATTAGGGGGCTATCGTCGTCTACGTTACTACTAAGATTCCTCCCAAAGTAGTCGGCTGCGAAAGATTAGAGTTGCAAAGTTATCGAGGTAGAAATAAGTTCTTCACCGTCCTCTCCTCGATATAAGGAGCTTCCTCCTCCAATAGACTCGGATGTTCTTCATCTCCTGTTTTCTTTTTTCCTCGATTTTCGTCTACTCCTTTTTTTCATCCCACTGCCTCCACGTCGCAGAATTGAATCGAATAATGCCGTGCGGAGGAGAGCATGTCGCGCGGCAATCTGCCGCTGCTGCTGCTTTCAAGAATGGTGTTGGCGCTGCGTCTGAGCTTCCCTGAAATCCTCGATTTCGTTCACAGTGAAAACCGCCGCCGAGTAATTCGACTAATCGCAATTTTCACTCGTGTTTTCGCTCCACCAACGCTCTTCCCGACGCCATTATTGCGCGAGATATTTCGGAAAAACTTTTCTTGTCGTGGGACGACAAGATGCTACTTCGCTCGAGTTGTCCGCGCGGATGCTCGCCTCGCTTCTTCACGCTGGAATGGAATGTGTCCTTCTTCCGCAGGCATGACTCGCTTCCGGCTTTATACGATAAAAATACCAAAGGGCTGGGTAAACGCGCATCGATGCGTTTTCCACTCGAAATTCAATTCGACATAAGTACAGATATGCAGCAGTACTTGAAATTTATTTATTTGTCGCAAGGTTCGATCATTTCACAGATTCATCAAGTTCTCGATAGAACTTGATCCTTTATCAATTAAATTCAATGATGAAAGAGAAAAAAAAAGATGAAGAGAAATCTCATTTAAAATTTCTATTACATATACACACACAAGAATTGTAATCTTTAAAACTCATTGCAATCGATCAAACGTGAAAGATTTTTCTTGTGTTTTCCTTTCATCTTCTAAAAATATCATACACGTAACACTCCGCTAAATAGGAGGAGATATTTGACGAATGTCCAGCAACAGGTTCGTAAAAACGATAAAAGACGGTAGCTGCTATCGTATTAACGATATAACAAAGAGACATTGAGCTTTGGTAGAGAATATTTTTGAGATTTACCGCGGTATAAAGTGTATATTCAGTATGAAAACAGGACAGTCCAATTTACTTTGAGAGATGACTTCGTACCTTTCAGTCTGTCCGCCATAATAGCGGTACCGTAAAAGTATCGTAGATTTCATCACTTTTACCGAATATAAATCCTAAAGAGTAAACCGAAAATACCTTCGTATTGATCGAGCTTCTTCCTAGCGCAATCTTTAATAAGCTAATATTGATTTGAATAATATTTGTATTGGTGATTCATAAAAATGATATCTTTGTGAAAACTGGAAAGAGATTCTCGCGCAAGCAGCTTCGGATCTCATAAGTGTACTTGTAAATCTTTAAAATGTATACTTTTGGAAAAATTTCTGTAAGCAAAGACTTTTCGAGTACTCTTTTCCAGTGTGGCCAAGGTTGATAGCAATTTGCTTGAAAACCATTTTAGTGTAACGAGGAGGGGAGGAGAGGAGAGAAGAGAAGAGAAGATAAGAAGAGGAAAGAATAGAAAAGAAAAGGGGCAATACGAAGGATGAAAGACGGGACAAGGGATTCTGGTAAGTGAGGTCACTGACTGAAAGATAGACGTCGCCCGAAGCCACGCGACAACCATACCCCGTTCATGTTGACTATGTTCTCTCGCTATGCACATACGAGGGAATGTGCTGTCGGTTCGTCGAGCGTTGCCTGCAAACACGGTATATGTGTATACACACACATTCGGCTACCTACCGTATCTGTAATATTCGATCGCGTAGCCCCTGGGAACTTTCAAGCAGCACACGGTTATCGGCGATTCGACCATCGCTGCTAACATCCACGGACATAATCAGTCTATGTATGCTTCTTTTTTGCTCATCTGTATTAATGACTAGCTATGATTTTTACAAACACATTCATCAAAAGTTCTCCGCGACTCTTTTGATGACAGCCATTAGCTTCCATTAGCTCTCTCTCTCTCTCTCTCTCTCTCTCTCTCTCTCTCTCTCTCTCCCTACTTCTTTAATTTGTCATCGCACAAACTTTAATCTACTCGATATTGCATAAATATTTATTACACAGGGATGACATCACTATCGATTTCAGCACCGAGTTTCTCGATTATTATCAATGAAGCACGTCTTCAACGAGCAATATCGTGGAAAGAGAATGGGCTTTATTTCGATTTACCTCGCTTCAAAGCAGTATCTATTTCACCATCTATTTGTCATTATTAAATATTCTTTTGAAACTATTTGAAGAGATAGTCTGAAATTTTTGAGAAATAGTTAATATACATGGTAAACTAAATGTCCCTTTTTATGTCAGAGATTCAAGTTCTAACTTAGAGAGACAGAGACGCGTTTCTGCTATTTTCAAAGCAATTTTGAGCATGTAATTATTCTGATCGTAATATCGACGCACAGTGACTGAGTCCACCACGTACCTCCTGTTATATACGAGTGAAGTTGTAAGTGGCCTTCTGAAACCGGCCCATATGTTGGTTCGGTCACTCAATCATACGCGCTTGCTTAATAAAGACATTAACACGCGAGCCCAGTCATTACGACCTGTGGGGAATCAAAAAATTACCCACATGTTCCAGCCAGTACGTTTGTGTATTTCTTACACACAGAGACCACGAAACAACGCCAACAGTCAAGCGCCGGCTAACCGAAACAAATATCTTTAATTTCTTTAAATCTAACTGCTGCTTTCCTAATTGAAACGTTAACGCTGAGTGAAACTTTTAGTCTAATATTGTTCCAACAACCGAGCAAGAGAAAGAGAGCCCAGTTCGATTATTTGATCTCATTGTATGATTTGTTGGACAAGGTGGCTGTGCAGCAGAGCGAAAAATTTCAGCCAAGTAAAAGTTTCCCTCGGGTTTCGACTTAAGCTCGGGAAGAAATTGCGCTAGTAGGTAGAAAACTGTTGGTAGAGCATAGAGAAACTTTCGTATGCCCAAAAACTTTGGCTACAGGGAAATATCGTTTAAGAGTCAAAATTAAGCTAAAATCGTTCAGGAACTTGACTTTCCATTGCGAACACGCCTTTTCTACTTAACATTAATCCTTCGGCTGTTATGGAGGAGGAACTTTGAGAGCGCGCATCCAAGAAATTATTTCATAGTGCATCTGCTTCGATCGAGGGATAATGGTTCGGAGTAGGACGAACCATTTCTTCTTACGACACAAGTATAGCATACCACTGGCACATTTCTCATCGCTCCTTTATCCTCGTGAAAATCTCTAAAATTCAAAGTCAAAGTCGAAATTGTCCAGCGCTAATGATCACCGGACACAACACACTTTGGGTTAGTTGCCGTATAACGGGGTTCTTTTATATTGGACTGCTATACACGCAAACGTGTATTTATTAAGATCGGCTCAGAGGCCCCCTACAATTTCCGAGAATTATGTTGTTCGCATCGATGAACAGTTGATGAACACGGGACCAATAGGACGAACGGCTAATAAGATTCACAGGGTGTAGGTAGGTAGGTAGGTAGGTAGGTAGGTAGGTGTGTACTGGTGTTACGAATTCGACGACAGGCTCGCTTTTTATTAGTTCGGTGGATTGCGTGCCGAACGACGACGTCCGGCATCAAAGTAATTAAGTGATTATCTCATCCACACCGTAGACATTCGCTCGCTGTACGAGCTCTCCTTCAGGGACTGCCAATAAACCTCTTCGTTTTTACAGCAACCGTGTGTTTCGGCCTGCTACGGCCACAAGACCACGCAATATATTTGGTCAGTCTCTCTCTCTCTCTCTCTCTCTCACACTCTCATTCGCTCGGTTGCTTGCTTGCTTGCTTGCCCGCCTGTCGTTTCGCTTCTTTCTTCTTTCATCTTCCATCTTTTATCCTCTTTTCTAACTTGTCTCGTTATTTACTTTTTCCTTTTTTTCTTCTTTTTTCCGTTTCTCTCCTTGTTTTTCAACTACCCTGAAATTCTCTAGATCCCATCCAGATTCCTCGTTTTCTACACGACCATGTAAAAATGCAAAATGTCCTCGATAAACATAATTTCTAGTTCTTCTATTTATGTTTCTACGAAAAGGGGAAACTGTATAATACGTGATCGATCGATTGGTCGATTGGTTATTTGTCCCTATTCTTTAGTGTTACTTTGGATCATTTTTTTTTTTTTTTTTTTTTTTTTTAATTTAAATTACTTTGACATAGAGACCATTTTACTAAACGAATCCTTCCTAGAATTTTTAACGAATAAACGTTGATGCAATTCTTATTTTATCGGCAATTATTCAATTAAATCAAGGTATCTACTTTTACGTGCGATTCACGTATTTTCGTTGAACTAATGATAATATACGATTCTGCTAGCAGAATAAATTACCGTTACTCGACGAATTTATCACTATGAAAAACCTGGAAACTCTCCAATCGCTGAGTATTTTAATTTCGCTAGTTTCACATCGGATCTATCTATCTTTCACGTTGTTCTCTCTTTCACAGTTTTCTTTTAAGATGCCTTAATCACTTTGCCTGTATCGCGAATAATTAATTCTACTTGGCGATACAAAGAAATAAAGTTTCTTTGAATTAAAGAAGGCGATACAATCTGAAATGTTCTGCAAAAGTTTATGGGCTAATTGTATAAGGTTTTTACACTATTCCTTCCCCCTGGCACATAAACGCCGGTGAATATTAAATGACAACTTAATCTCGAGGATAAGTTTTAAATATATATATATCAAGGATGATTCCCTAGGCAGGTAGAAATTAAAAAATTACTGAGAAACCAAGTGTTTTACATATATGATAAATAAAAATATGCAAATCCCACAGAGGAAGTAAGATAGAGAGAGAGAAAAGACTCATAATCAGCAGCCATATTTTAAGCATGTTATGCTTATTGGTTTCCCCGTGCTTATCTTTTTATCGGAAGCAGCAAATCTGTGGGTTCGATTTAACATAATCACTAGTCGGAACGGGCCTGTTCTCTAAAGTAGAAATGAGTACGTCGAAATCTACCATAGCATTCCGGCAGCACCAGTTGATGATGACTCCATTTCCACATAATTGCCACATGTCAAAATTCAGCTGCGAGAGCAGCAGGCAGGTGTTCCCGAAGGAAACCGAATTATACGTTGGCTCGCTACCCGCAGTTTTGTCGAGCCGGTCTGTTCTTATAGAGTTCCTTCGGTTCTTCCGCACCTCTCTCTCTCTCTCTCTCTCCACCTCTCTACCCCCGACCCTCAAAAACCCTGAAACCCTGCCATACCGCTTCTCTTCAACGTGCCGCTCCAAGAAACTCAGCGGCACGCGCTCGCAAAGCAGATTTTAATGACGAAACCATTCCGAGGTAAGGCACGGAAGGATCTTAAATTAACCGAATGGAAATCCGCGGAAAGCTGTTCTTTGACGTTTTCGAGACTCAACATGCTTGAACTCACACACATAAGGTTATCAACCTTTCTCCTTTCTTCCTTCTTTCATCCTCCAACTCTCTTTTCTTTTTTTTTTTTCCTTTTTTCCTCTGCTATTTTCTTCTTTCTAACGTTACTAAAGTACCGTCAAATACGTGTACTCTTTACCCTCCAGAACCTATAGTCACTTGGAAGTAAAAATTTCTCACCTCAAAAAGCGTAAAAACTTTGGACCTTTCCATCGTGAGCGTTACCTAGTAAATTATTCAAGATCAAAAAGAAAGTGACAAAGTGTAATTCAAACGATGTTTAGACTAAATCACTCTTTCTCTCTAATACGAGGTTACTTAAATTTTTTCACATGAATATTCAATAAACGCTTGATTAAGCATTAAAGCATATATGAAGAACTTTGCGATCTCTTCTGCTTTTAGAACTGCATTTGAGAACCAATAAAAGAGATAACTAAATTCCTATCTCAGACTGCTCGAAATGCTTGCTGGGTTTTATCTGAATTGTCGGTTCTCCACTTTCCCTTGTAAGCTGAATACGTAATGAGAATAGTAAGTTTCGTTACTATCAGATGTGAAATTCCGAATTTCCCTGAAACTTGTCTGACAATCAATATAATATTGCAGCAAGAGAAATCTCATTGATATTTTCATGGTAGCGCTGAGTTCACAGTATTATTATTCCATTTCACTAGTCTCGAGGGATAATTAGAAGAAAAGAAGAAATAGTGAGAAGCCATATTTTCTCTCGCTTCAAGTTCTTATGAAAAGGTTCGAATTTCAACTGAAATATAATTTCACGGATATTCACGGCCGTATCCAATGATGAAGTAGCGTGATCATTGGTTTGTCATTGGACACTGCTGAGGGAAACCTAATCAGCTGAGACATTGGGCGATAGAGCGTGATTTCGCTCGGAGATCCATACGGTGAAGTCCTGTCGAGGAAATCCTCCCTGCGGAGGATCCGTGCTCAGCTCGCGTGAACTTCCTTCCTATCCGAAGGGCGGCGATGGTGGTGACAAGCGCTGTTCTTCATCCTGGATGAAGAGAGAAGGAATCGAGAGGAATCGGGAAATTGAGAAATGGAGAAAGCGAGAAGAGCAAAGTAGCAAAGCAGTCGTCGGTCCTCCATTGTTCTAGTTTATTATTGGCTCTGCGAGTGAGACAAAAGTTGTTGAGGGCACTGGACAGAGAGATGGAAAATGAGAGAATCCGAGGAGAAAAGGAAAAGTGAACTTGTACGCCGGCCATATGTCACGAGGACCTTACGTAGGTATCTTATCTTCCGCTTATGGCCGCGAGCGTAATCCAAGCGGAAGATAAACGCGCACGAAATAAAATCCGGACCGGTTCCACGGCGGGACTTCCTTACTCTCTTTCCTAGGAGCCGAGACGTCAAAAGATATATTATGGAAATCTCGTATGTCGGGCAACTCTGCCCATGCCCAAGCTCTGCCAGAGGAGCTCCTCCTAGTTGACCGCGTCGAACGCGGCCAACTTTCCTAGGCTCCTCGTCGAACACCCGGTCGTCGTCTACACCCCTATAGGACTTTCGACAAATCATCGCTTCTACTCTAGTATTCTAGTAGTAGTGGAAACAACAACAGTTGGCTAGTTGGCACCACCACCACCACCACCACTACTACTGCTACTACTACCACGCACCAGAATTATATTACGTAAAGTAAAATCGCAGGAAGCACCCCGCTCTTCCACTAAAAATACTACAATATTCTTCTTGTGTCTCCTGTGATTCCTATCGGTGTATGCACGCATTGCATTAGAATCTCAGAAGCATTTTTACCTCGGTTCCGAGTATCCGTACATTCCTCCGGGTCCTCGAGACGCTTGGGACACGATTGTCCTTACCTGGTAATGTAACGGATCGTCGAAAAATTTCAAGCCTTCCGGTTTCAAGAAGCCGTCCAACCTAAAAGTTAGGGGGGTCCTGACCCGTTGAAGCCTCCTTATTATAGGAGTGCAACCTTATCCGTCTATCTCCGAGGCGAGAATAGTGTTCGAGCGCTCTTTGCTTTGAGTGTCGGCTGCTCGTCACGGTCTCGTGTCCTCCCCGGTGCCCTGTCAGAATTTAGATGGAGACATTTACCACACCCGGTCACAGGTGTGTTTTCTGCTGACCCTGCTCCCTCCACTCGACATATCATAAAGATAACAATCGTAAAAGCACAGAGTTAAGAAGCCCCCTGATACGCTTTATGACATGAGAAATGACATTTCTCGACCGTGGAAACCAAAAACTTTATACGTATATGACAAGTGCGATTAGTCTGATTCAAATATATTATGTTATGAGGGAAGAGGGATATACATATCATGGATTGACTTTTAAACAAATTGGAAAATATTCAAGCGCACGTGACTTTTTCCTATACAAGATACACTCTCCCGTACACTCTCTCGTATCTTATAGGATGGCTGTATCAAAAATTGGCTACTTCTTATTCCGATCTGAGCCAATTCTTGAGGAAGAGTCCCTTTAAATCGTGTTCAGCTTAGCGTGGAACCCTCCCGTATATACGAAGCGATCCCCTGAGTAGCGGTATAATCCTATAGAAACCTGAGTAAAGGCGGACAAAAACCTTGAAACTCGCTGGAGTAGAAGACCTCTTCAAACAATGAATAATTTCCTTGTATGTACTTTTTGTCCTTCTAAAAAGAATCAAAGCCTCAAATGACATTATCGATAATGAAATATCCAATATACCGTGCCCAAGGGTGATGGCAGATAGCACTGAACTGACTGGTAGAGCAATTAGTCGTTCAGCCAGTACCAAACAAAGAGATCCGGTCTGCAATTGAGGCAGTGTTGAACGAGGAAACGAGACAGGATCGCGAAGCCATATTATTCTAAATTGCCAATAAAAGAGATCCCCTGCTGAATGACCCGTAGATTTAATTACAGCAGAAATGAATTCGCACCTATGCATGTACACACACACACACACGCACACACACATTGCAACGATGATTCTTTCGATAGTTAGTTAGTAGCAAAGACAGTGATAATAGTAGCGAGCCATTGTATCTATGTAGAGTCTACGTGTCTCTACGTATTGCAAAGTAAGAGTGGCGAAAGTAGTTGCGAGCAAAAGAGAAAATTCGCGATATATCCGTGGACGGCAGAACCCGGATATGCGTTACGAAGAACGTGCGCTCTCTACCCCCTTGGGCCTCCTCCTTGCATTATCGTTCGCGCGTCTATGTGGCCTCTCGTTCATCGACCAATAGTATACCGCCCTCTACCCTCTCATGTATCCCTGCGTATAGTGCTCACGTGCGGATCTGACACCTTTCTTTTCTCTCTTTTTCTCTTCTTTCCCCTATTCAGACACTCCGTATCTATCCCTTGGCTTTACACCTGGATCGTAATAACGTTACTACTTAGTCATTGCTTGGATAATTTATAAAGAAATCAATGATTCTTTAGATAGGTTGAAAAAACATGACATTCTTTGACAGTTGAAAGCAATCTCTCTCTCTCTCTCTCTCTCTCTCTCTCGCTCTCGCTCTGTCTCTATGCTCTACAGTACTTCCAGTATTGTCGTTGCAGGTAACGAGCGATATCATCCTTTCATCCTGAGGTAATGGAAGCATTGTTTCTGGCTTCTTGCTAGTTGGGTGCTATACCCTCTTCCTCAAGCAGGTATAATGAACGAAACTGCTGTGTTCCGTAGTACCACCCCTATTCTCGGCCCTCGAGCGCAGGCCATGGGTCCTACCATCAAAAGATTTAGGTAGCGTCCCAGAGTTGCGTAGGCTAACGTTTGTGAATGTAATCCCACTATCGAATTAAGTGATGATCCTTCTCTCAACTATGGGTTACACAAAGTTTTTCGAAGGTCAAGAAAGAGAAAGAAATTACTGGTTCGGCATCCTTCGGAAGGAGATGATTCTTTATACCTGAGATAATAACAGTAATAAGAGTACGAGAAAAGATGAAGATATCTCACTGTCTCCTCAGTAACTTCAACTCAACGGGTCCCCCCTTCCTAATGCCTTCAAGATTGGAGATTTTATACTCGTCAGGCTATAATTAACCCACGTACAAAAAAGAAAGTCGTTCAAAAGTCAATTACTTAATTCCATCACTTAACTATGTACTTGAAACAGATGGAGGGGAGCTTTCGCTAACAAACAAAAGTTCTGTTTATCTATAATATTCTCTCATAAGAGGTGCATTTCGAATCAAGATTTCTAAATGAAGAACTCTCTTTCACAAAGAGAGGGAGGAGGGAAGTTGTAAGAATCGTCTATGCGGTGCATGCATTCAGTTTACAATTAAGCAAAGCGTCTTCAATTTTCAAGCGCAAGGGCAAGAGTCTGTTTGAAGTCGGTAAGAATCTCATTTATCTAAAGAGTATTAGGCAGGATAGTATTTGGCTGGACTGTGTGTATCAGCTAAAAATGCTAAAAAAGCGACAAAAGAGCGACCGAGTACGATTCATCCGCTAGGCGCGCATCTTCTTCTCTCGGCTTCTGTGACCATCGGATTCTAGACGAGGAATGGTGCGAGAAGTTTACCATAAGCATAAAATGAGTGAATAGGGAGAATTCCACGAATTCATGTGCCTATACATATACGTCGACGATGTCTAAGAGGGACACATCTCGCGCGTATACGCGTGCACGAATCTACTTTAAAAGATACCTTAACTCACTCGAGCGACTCGCCGCCGCTTCACCCTATCTCCTTCATCCGATCGAATCCACGCATAGACGCCGCTGGTTCCACATAATGGTGAGAAATAAGAGAATTCAGCCAACCGACTATAACCAGAAACTGATTGTATGCACCAGTCGCAACAGCAGCATCCCGCTTCCCCAAGCAAATCATCGTACACGCGCATCATCCTTTCCACTGAATCACTGGCACTGAATGTACGACCAACTATCGTGAAAAAATTATCGATGCTTGGCTTAAATAATAGAGTCCTAGTCGCTGATCCATTGCTTATAATATTTATTTCATAGTATTGATATTATTAAATATTACGCACAAGAGTGAACACAATATGCAATTTAAAAGTCAAATTTAAGTTTTATCGTAAAATCTTTAACAAACAAAGTTTAATCAAAACTATATAGGTAAGAATTGATGATCTTTTTAAGTTATTCGACGTTTTTTTCACACATTTTTGCTCAATTTACTTAATACACTATTAATCATTTCGATAGTTGGTAAATATACTAATTCTTTGGCATCCGTTCCATATGGAAAATCGAGATGATTAAACGATTTCGATTGAACTACGTTCAACGTGATTTCGCCCGAGACTTCGTTTAGCAACTTTTCTAAATACTGCAAAATGAATTGCACAATTATTGTGTAAATGCAATTACAAAACTCTAAGACACAAATAGCTAGATTTATATTCTTTTGGCTTTTATACTACTTACCTCGCCGTGTGTGCACATCCAATCATTATATCCATAAAACAATTCCACGGGAACTCTCACATTACTCAAATTATATTCAAGCGGAGCATCCTGTCCATAATGTTCACGATTTTTATGCGTATAATCGAATTGTTGAAACTTTCCTTTAAAAAACAAGTTATTCTTTCTCTTCTTCTTTAATATTGATATCATGTAGCATACGTTAGTACTGTTTATAAAATATCTGTAAATATCATTCGATAGTTATACATTTATTATATACATACCAGCCTTACGCATTTGGGCATAATGTAAAACTTGTTTCATAGAGGCTCCAGCAGGCACGGTATTCGCAAGAGCAGGAATGGTCGTCTAAACATAAGAATATGCGATTTGTCGTTGATTTTCTTTCTCTCTCTCTCTTTCTTATGGGGGTATAAATTCTTGATAAAAATCCGTATCAAATTAAAAGATCATTAAACCTTATTAAGATGAGAAGTATCATATCCGAAAAGAACAAACATTAAATTGGCGCATAGTATTTGTATTGGACTCGTCGATAGACAACTATGTACAAAAATATCTGTGGTAGAGCTGCCAGATGGAAAAGTTTCAAAGGACCCATAAAATCGATATACGAACTGTAAATTATGGAATAGACTTACGATTATTCAACAAAAAGTAATTATTGTACATTTATGTAGCACACATCAAGAAACATATGTAATTAATTAAGAGACATAACAATATAACGTTGTAAATATTTTTACTTACATTCAAAATATCTGTAACAGGTATTGGTAAGTGAAATAATGGAGTTCCAAAATTGGCGTAAGCGACAGGCGCATAGGCAAACATTTTATATATTTTATCATTATATTCTGGATGTTCGGACATACAAGCGAAAAAGGCAGTAGTTCCTTGCGAATGGCCGACATAAAATAATTTCTCTTGTCCTGTAATTTCAAGAATGTAATCTATTTGCGCAGGCAGGTCATAGATCGCTATTTCGTGAAACGAGTAGTCCCAAAAGCTTTTATCGGATGGTGATAGTTTAACGTGAGCCCTCGAAAAGGTATTTCCACGATTATTCATCAACCAAACATCAAAACCTGAATCCGCTAATAAGGGGGCTAAAAAGCACAATATTTTCACACGTACATTAAAACTACATTTTTATAAATATATATATATATATATATATATATTTATGTATATACCAAATGATTGATCCACGCCAGATTTTAACCAATCATTACTACACGCATATATACCGTGTTGCACCATTACCACAGGTTTACCAAGTTTTGCTGGATATTTATCGCTCCCTGTTATTCGAAAAGCAGTTAAAATATATTCGTCTTCCGTTGTAATTGTATGCGTTTCCGTGGTATATCCATATTTATTGAACATTTGAGGCTAAAAATATTTGACAAAGTCCTAATGTAATATTAATCATGACACAGCGCTGGTTAACCATTTACAATTTCACTTTTCAGATTTACTGTTTCTTATCTAACTCTTTTCAAAAAATTCTTTCATAAAGAATTAAAGTTCAAATAGTATTTTTTGATTTAAGAACTTACAGGTTCAAGGCTAACATCAGCCAACTTTAAATCTTCTGAATAATCGTGTATCATAAATGTGTTTGCGATTTGTGATAAATAGAAGAACAGACCCATTGAATGATCGGGTGCCTGAGAAAGAAAATTTCATATAAAATTCATCGATACGATCTTTTACCTTGATCATCGAAAACAAAGCTATTACTGTAATATTTTTATTTTGGGATACTGTTGTTACATCATGTCCATTTGTGAAATTTAAACAAGCGACGAATAAACTGGATAATATAATTATCCTTATTCCATCGATGCACATCATAGCTCTACATGAACCCAAATAAAACTGTCTTTCAGAAATCGCTTATTTTCAAAGGTTTCTATCACAAAATTATTTTAACGGCAGTATTTAACCCATTCATTGTGTTATCAAACAACAACGGATGTAATGATATTGTTATTGCTACATGTTTAATATACTTTATGTTTTTCATCTACTTACGCCGTTTACCCTTAAAAATATTAGGCGACAATTTCTCTCTTAAATTGGCGTACCTAATGAAACTGCATTATTATAGAATGATTATGGATAAGGCAAATGAATATATTTTCTACCATTAGTCACAGAAAACATGACATGCCAGCAAGAAAAATAAATAATTTTTAACGAATAAATAGATATAGTCTTGAACGTTCAAACTATTATCGAATACAGTAGGATAATAGTCTTTTTTAAAGGATTTTTGGAAAAAAAAATTCTGAAGGATTTTACGATGAAAATCACCCTCATCTTACAAGGGATATAAATTACGACTATTGTCTGAAAAATACCTTGTAAATATAATGCATTGCTTCGTATTATTATAATTAAAAATATAGATAAAGTTTTCAAGTTAATAATAATGCAGTGACACAACGTATTCATTGTAGAAAGTAATGACTCGTATAAATTTGGCTCGAGATATTTTCCCTCAATGTGCTTATATATAATCAATCGACAGAGTTTCTGTCTTCAACAAGAGGATAAAATCTGTCGATTAATCCAAAATAAAGTAATGTTTTCACTCTCTCCCTCTCTCTCTCTCTCTCTCTTTTCTGAAGTAAATTTTATTATGTAATTATATCTGTAATTATAACATTTGAAATAGGATAAATTCAATTTTAAATAAAGAGAATTAATATATTATATGCTTTATAATAGTTTAATTATTAACAAACCTTTATAACTCATTTCTACATAAAATATATTAAATATTGATTTGGCTTACTAGTGGATGCAAAAGAATCTTATTAATTTTAGAGTAATACGTGCAAATATATACACATTATACAATACAGATAAAACAAGATATTGCGCTAACATGACCCAAGCATCGAAAACGTCATTCGATTAAATTTACAAGAATAACTTTAGTAAAATTATATGGAATCCTTGGAAATAAATATTTATAATAACCTTTCATTATTCGTTGTTTATATTTGCTTTCTAATAACTATATTTATACTTTACACTTTCTGATAAGCCTAATATTACACTTTTAAAGATAATTAGAGGAAAAGTGTGTAAAATATTGTATCATTATTAGTTTTAAGATATCTTAACATAACAGATAATTTTATCGTACTCTATAATTTACAATAAGCAATTATCAAATATGAGTTTTTATTATAAAATTCATTAATATTTTTCTATCACATTAATTGTAATTGAACTTTTCTTGAGGAAAAGTATAATATGAATTACCATATGAATTTGGAATCTTTATAAAACACCTTCTTGTTTTCTTATTTTAAAACCTTTTTAAAAACTAAAATTTCAAATTCAATCACTAAAATTTTTAATTAATAATAAATTAATATCATCTAATCTCTCTCTCTCTCTCTCTCTCTCTCACTCTATTCATCCATCTATCTTTGTTATACACAGGTATATCTATCTCATATAATAGTTATAATTTACATCCCATGAAGAGAGATGAGAGAGATTTTAATCGAAAAGTCTTCTATAACTTTTTCCGAAAATGTACAATTACGGAGTTGGTGGAAATTTAAAAGTCAGAAGTATAAACCAATCTCGAGGCTTATTTCAGCTATGTGGGCGAGTTTTTTTATATGTGGGCAGTAAACGGGCGTGGCTTTCTATCGCTTTCTCCCCCGATCTCAGTTAGTCTACTGAAAGTATCAGTGTTCCGCATTATTCTTAGGCAGAAAGAGGTGGAAAGCCACGCCTGATTATTGCCTATATTTGAAGAACTCGCCTCCACAGGTGAAATGAGCCTCAAGATTGGCTTATACTTCTTCATAGTTTAATTTGCAGTAACTCCGTAATTGTGCATTTTCGGAAAACATTGTACAGGTCTTTTCGATTAAGAACATCCTCGACTTCGAGAGGTGTTAATCACAACTATTATACAAAAAACACTTTGTATAAAGTAATTACTTTTTTATTACTCTCTTAATGAAATAATATTGATATCTGTAAAAGGATAATAATACACAAGTTAATGATTATATAATTATATATCGTAACCCTTAAAAATTTTAACATAAAATAATTCATTCGCATAGATAAAGCTATTAAATGTATCTTTAGTTAATCAATGTATATGTTTTTATTCCGAATAATAAAATCTTATCATTTATAGATAAGAGCTGTTATTAGTTTCGGTATTTCTATCATTCAATATTTTCCATTGAAAATTATTCATGACCTCGATAGTCGGTTTATAAACCAAATCATATGCATTAGTGGCATATAAAAAATCAATATGATTAAATAGTTTATCAGGGATTTTATAAAATTTCACCATATTTGGTAACTGCTTTACTAACTTCAATATACCCTAAACAATTAAGTTATAAAGATTTATAGATATTATATTGTATAGGTTAAGGGCCACAATCTATTAAAGAAATATACTTACCGGAAAATCTGCAGCTAAAGCATCGTTAGTAGCGTAAAAAATAACAACCGGCACATATGTATTTGAAAATGTATATTCGGATGGTACAGGTTGCTCATAATGTTTCATGTTGTTATCTTTGTAGTCGAACATTTGGAATTTTTCTGTGCAAAAAGTTTTCGCTTACAATTCGCTTATTATTTTCATGAATTTTGCAATGCTCTCCGATATTGTTGTACAAGTACTTCGAATAAAAAATAAATTTAACAATTAATGAAATAAATACATACTACTTTGAATTAGTTGGCCGTAATGTGCTATTTGTTTAGTAGAGCATCCTGCAGGTGTGTGATTAACGATTAAAGGAATTATATCCTGAAATGTAATAATGTTATTATTTCCTCACATAATTAATAGAGAAATATTAGAATTCGATAATTTGAAATATTCATCAAAAATAATATTACCTTGCTAATACATTTTCCACCGTATCCAAAAGTAAGGAACATAACGTTTCTCGAGAGTATTTGAATCGGTGTTCTAGCAAGGCTAATAGCCCTAAGAAATTTAGTAACTGTCTGATTTGCACCTAATACCTCATTGATATCAAAAAACTGACAGAAATTCTAAAAATTCGTAAGGAATAAAGAATATATTGACTGTATCTCTTAGACTTTCTACTACATAACACGCGCGATATGAGTGGAAAATAGTAAGAAATTAAGGTAAGCAAAAAAGTAACTATGCATTGACGTAAGCCGCGGTTAATACTTACATATAAGAAATCTGTAAAGTATGACATGAGTTTAATCGGTGCACACTTCAGATTATAATTGTAGACAGTGGGAGCATAGGAAAACATCATTTTAACTTTATCGTTATATTCTGGCTTCTCGGACATCATTATGAAAAATATGTTAGCACCCTGAGAATGTCCGATGTAAAATAATTTTTTTTCTCCGCTGACAACGAGTATGTAGTCAATAATAGCAGGCGTGTCATAAATGCCCATCTCGTGAAATGTAAATTTCCAAAAGCTCTTATCGCTCGGCGGTATGCGTTTATGTGCCCTCGCATAAGTATTTCCGCGCGAATTAGATAACCAGACTTCATAACCCTCATCCACCAATTCATACACTATAAATACAGAATTGCTATATTGAAAACGTTAGGATCAATGAAAGCTTACCCACCTGCTGGGTGTGATGGACTTTCACTGATCTCATTAAAGTAATTTACTTTTCGAAATCATAACTATACACACACACACACACACACACACACACACAAACACACTTTACCGAGTGTTCGATGAGGGCCTGGTACAACCCAATCATCGCTCGACATAAGTAGTCCATGTTGCAATACTACAACGGGTTTCCCAAATTTTGCTGGTGACTTTTTACTTCCTATTATTCGAAAAATTGTCAGTAAGTACTCATCTTCCGTTTCAATTACATGCGCACTTGTCGCATAACCGTACTTGGTGAGCATTTGAGCCTAGATTATTTGAGAGAGTATACGATATTAGGAAAGCATTAAGAAATATTCATAAAAATTCACCACGTATGCACATATTTTTATTGCTATTTTATAGCTTACGGTGTTTAGGTAGTGGTCAGACAATTTTCCAGCTTCATAATAATTGTGTATGGTCACTGTTGGCAATACATTATTTTGCAAAAAATTCCATCCTAATTGAGCGTCGTGCTGAAAAAAGAAAAAAGTCAAATGTCCTTAAGCACATAAAGTATCCTTAAAACCTTTGAATAAGAGAATCTCGTCTACCAAAATATATAAAGATATCTAATTGACTGATTAATAAAAATCACTTACTAAACACTTTGATAGATAATCGTTTATTCTGCTCTTCCAACCCATTTTTGGTTAAAAGTTATTTACATATAAGGGGAGCGTGGGAACACTGCTTGATAAAGAAAGCGCTCTCTACGTATCTAATTATGGAGTACAATCACTGATAATCGATGACAAATTATAGCGCTTTAACAATACATTTAAATAAATGCACACTGTATCCCTAATAATTATACATTGTTAAAACTAACATATATCTGTCTTTACACTGTACTATCGACGTGCACTCTTCGACGATTGCATAAGGAATAAGTATATACGCGCGTATATTACGGTAAAAACGCTGTTGAGAAAATAATGTATACTGTGCACTATTGCGCAACTTCTTTGGTATTTCTTAAAATAAAAAAATTTCTTCATTTACATAGTACTTAATTAACTTCTGTTTAAGACATTTTTTTCTCAGATAGAAGTTTATGAGACTCTTAAACTTTACTCTTACCTTATTTATACTAGAAAAAATTGGTAATTACTTTTCCATAGGTTTTATGAATAGAATTACTACACATTAATGATAATGTTCAAGTGTTAATTTTTCATCATGCGACTCATTTTATAAATAATGACAAAAGTCGATTCGGCAGGTTTTGAAATAAAGACAAGTAATTTCATCAAAGTACAACATATTATTCTCGCACAACACAGTGCAAAGTACTCCAAGTGTGTACATAAGAAGATGAATAATAAAAATGAATAGAATTTTGGTAGAAAATTTTTCAACAAACATTTACAAAAAATAAGCATCCATGTGTGCGTTGCGCGTATCTATTATTTACGAATATATACAATTCCTCTCTCATGAATAACGCTCTACTCTTTGACAAGAGTACGCTTTTGAATATTCCAAGATAAAAATCTTAATCCGAGAATCTGTATAAGAGCAATCTCCTCAAATCTGAAAGGTACATCGCCTGGAATGTACTTAATAACGGAAGAAAAGAGGGGGAGGGGTGGGGGGATGATAAAGAAATATGAAAAGCTGACAAACATTCAAAACATTATAAGGGAAAAAAATGTGCATTTGAATGATTCAATCGTGTATTATAAATAATGATTATAGAGTTAATAAGAGTATTGAATATAAGATTTTCTGAGATCGGACAATGTGTCCTTGAGAAAGATTAAGATTAAGATTGAGATCAATCTAGTGGATACGCGTGTCTCATTTCAACTTTTAAAAGCTGAAGACAGTGATGTATGTCGATTATATTCGACGGATTTGACGGATCTACCGGTAAAGTACTTGCTATTGTTGCGGCAGACAAGTTTCTTTGTTTTTTCAACAAGAAAATATTTAGTAAAATAGAAATTTCGCCGAATCCCCGAGGTCTTAGGGCAAGCAAAGCGAGTCAAGTGTACGTGAGAAGATATTTTGGAATATCCTTGAGAAGACTCTCGAGTCTCGAGTCTCGAGAGTGATCGAGGGATTCTCGTGGCGACAGTGATGGCGGTAATGGCGGTTAGGTGTACTAAGAATGACATGCTGTTACGGTCAGCTACCTGAGAGAGTCGGGCAAAGTCTGCGCTCCACAAGAGATAATTATGCAGCGACTAGATACGATTCTCGCGCGCAGACCGAACGTTCTTAATGATATTGGCGTATAGAGCCGGACCTCGTTTGCCAAGTCACCACCACCACCATCACCAACATAATACATCCGCATCGCGATTCAGCCTGTATAGATCCGATCCTGAAATTAATTTGCAAATCGATGCATTGCGTAAGATCAAGGCTTTCAACCTGGATTACTGGACATGTGCGGTGGCGCTTTGCTTCGGTATATTTGCCTTAGATTGCCAGCAGAGAAGGCAACGACGACCGTGTCTGGACCGACAGACACAGTGTGTACTAAGCGCCTTGGACAGACTGTGCTACACACGCAGCGCAGCGGGGCCAGAGTCCTTACAAGTAGAGTAGTAGTACAGAGCTTGTGATCCGTGTACACATAGCTTCGAGCTACGTGCAATACCACCGAGTCACAGAGACAATACCGTCTACTCGCATGATAGGATTATATCTAACGCACGAAGAGCTAATCCAATCAGCGCGACATATCTACCTATACGAACTGTTAAGACTCGATTGAGATTAAGATAATCAATTAATCGGATCTCAATGAAGGACCGAGAAGAAGTCTGCTATCTCATTGCGTTTCTCGATGAATGATTTCTTTTAAGTTTATTAAGTTTTATATCAAGCGTCTCTTGATAGTAGTACAAGGAATTTTGCCATTGCGATGCTACGAAGCGCCAATGATCATCGTGCGAATTATCATCACGATGCTTTAACGTGGTTTTCCGCGTGGAAATCTGTTTACTTTTACGGTGAGTTTTAAGCGGAGCAGTACCTGCCGTGCGTCCTTGAACGATCGCTCTGTATATATGACTTGCAGCTTATGGCCCCTGAGTGTATCTCGCAGCCTTTCTGCAGGATTACTCGCAGTAGCGAGAGAGAGAGAGAGAGAGAGAGAGAATCAAGGTGTGGTGGTGGTGATTCGGTTCCCTCCGCACCTCTGCGCAAAGGTGCAACTGCCACTGCCACTGCCACTGCCACTGCCATTGTGCCAGGAGAAGCGAGGAGGAGCTAGAGAACTCAAGCTGAGAGCATAATGAGCGGCCGGCAGCTAATGAAGATCGCTCAATCTCTTCTTCACCACACGCTTCCCCAACGGGGCGTACACCACCACTATTCTCCTTTTCCTAACTTCAAGCTTCTCCACTCTAATCCGTTTAATCTCAAAGTAATTAATGACTGTACAGTTTTAATAAAGTTTCATCTGCTCACACGTTTCATACATATATTTAACGAATACTCCACCCTCCTCCACAACCAAATCCCAATCTCACTTTGTTCGCCTTGTTGTATATTCGTAAACCAATCACGTTATTAGCTTTTATCAAGAATTACTGATCAGCCGTTTCACACATGTGCACACATATATACGTGCGCGCGTATATACGCTGCAAAACAAATTGATAAACCCTTAGGGTGTGCATGCGTGTAATATGTTAATTAATGTTCCATTAATTCTCTTAACCTTTTTTTTATTATGAAACGCGTATACCTGCACCATTACCAAAACTACAATTAGAACTATAACTATGTATACATATACGGGCGCGGCTCTTTTGAAGCGCTTAGAGGCTTCCGAACTTTGTTCCAAACACTCAACATCTAATCTTCTTGTTTGTATTTATCGCTTCGAGGTTGAGGGAAATACAGTCTTCTCGTTTGCAACGCTATCATCCCCCTAGTAGCACTTGTTTTTCCTCGTTACTTCTCGGTATATTCTAAATATTTTGACGAGTCTCGTTACTTTATATATTACTATGCGAATACAATTCACACAGGGAAATGGATTGTAATTTCGAAAACGTTTATTCATATAACTTGACTGAATACAATTTGTTTTGTATATACTCACTTTGTCGGCGAATTTACTATTTCGAGCTGTTTCCCGTATATCTCTCCTTTGTCGTGGGACGTGGAAGGTGTGCTTGGGAGAGAAGCGTTCGTCCGTCCCCACTTCCCCCAAAACCTTATAGCCCAGACATCTTCCGCCACGTCCCGCGCCACTCGAAAAGTCGTCGTAGGGACGATTTACAGAGGATTTTCGAAAAGGAGGGCTTTATCCGCGTATATAGGCACGTTTACGTTATCCCCGGGTCTTGGGACATGTTTGTCTAACGACCTCCCTAAATGCACTTGGTAATATTTGTACAGAGTCCGCTGCGCTCTTTTACGATAAAATGATGAATATCCCAGTGCAAACAAATACAAGGTAGAAACTTGTTCGACGTCTAAGTGGAAATTGAGAATCGGAGGCCCGCATCGCATTACGGAAAGTGCTCTCACTTGAAAATCTGCAGAATCGCCTCATAGGAATTCTTAACAAATATTTCTTTTTTTCCCATTAATATAAACCAACTAGATAGAGAGAGGGTACATACATTTAATCGTACGGTCATAATTCGATACACCCGAGTAGAAGCCTCGCTGAGTTTTGTAATTCGGAGAAACTAAAGAAGAGTCTGAACGTCGCGTCTCGTCGCGTCGCGTCGCGTCGCGTTGCGTTGTGTGGCGCGTGAACGGGCAAACAAGTTTCTGGCCTTCGATGTTGGGGCCGGGCGAGTTGTCGGCAAGGCCGCGACCAATTATCCCCGCAACTCACACAACTGCTCGGACCCTCCTCTCACATTCAACGTTTTAACGGACCTTCTCCGCAAAACACTGAGAGAGATAATTCAGATATCATCCCTCAATTCCCAACCAATCCCAGTGAAAGAGCGAGAGATCCTGTAGCCGGGGTGCCTAAGGGCTCGCGTGCCAACTGACGGCTCCCAAAGCGAACGAGATTATAAACTACCGATTGCGACTCTCTCTCTCTCTCTCTCTCTCTCTCTCTCTCTTTCTGATTTTCAGTGAAAGTAGGAAAGAGAACGAAACACCGAGAGAAGAGGGTGGAGTGGAAAGGAGAAAAGAAGAAAAAAAAAAAAAAGAGATGGATAGTTAGAAAGGAAAAAAGGGGCAGGGCCACCGAAGAGAACGGCAGGAGGCTATATTCTCGTTTCGTTGCGGCAGAGGCGAGAATTTCAACGTAAATTCGAGTTGCTCGGCGAGCCGGGTAGCAAACTCGAAGGGAAAGAAGAGAACTGCTCGTCTCTCTTGCTCTTTTGAGAAGCGGCCAAGTCGAAGCCGAGGCCGAAGCCGAAGCCGAAGCCGAAGCCGGAGCCGGAGCCGGAGCCTGATACCAAGCCCGAGCTTCAACCCGAGACTCAATCCGAGAACCCAAGCCCCGACGCTAAGGGATTAAAGCGTTAAGAGCGCGCCGATTACCCTCACGACGTAGTGTGAAGCCTCACGCGCCGAGATCGATCTTCTGGGATTTCTTTCCTAGTCCGATGTCCTCGCTCGGCGAAATGACGGCTGCTGCCGTTCCCTTCTTCTGTCCCTGTTTATTCAGCTCGTCGATCAACGCACCAAATCTGAATATATAAACCAAAAGGGATCTCCCGGTGCAGTGGTGATTAATAGCCGACTGACAAGAACAAATAAATATGTTAACAGCCATAAAGCCATAAAGAAATAGTTGAGAATCTTCCTGACTAGTCGAATGTGCCAGGGTCAAAAATATTTTAGGTTGCTTCTTCATAAAACACGTGGCAAGTCTCAAGAGGAGCAGGTGGCTACCGTGATTTTTTATGTTTCTCTCGACATTAATCTGTTTTTAACTATATAGGGACAGGATTGGAATTCATTGGAAATCTTGAATTTAATTTTACTTCATCTTTAAGTAACGAAATTCTCAAGCATTATTTAAACGCAATGGACCCGAGAAACCTGCTAAAAGTGAAACTTGAAATGTTATTAACTTGGAATAACATTTGCAAAGCATACTTGAGACAATCGTAGATTTCTAGAAGGGTAGGGCGTGTGCAAGAACGATGGTCCAATTAAGACAGTACGCTGTTGGTTACTTTCGGTCGAGCCGTGAGAAAGACTTTTAAATTCGAAACTCTCCGACTACCCAAGAAACTTTATACGTTCTTCCTTTTTGGACACTTGAACTTTTAGTCGATACTTGGTAAGACTGGTATTACCCCAAAATACTTTTCCATTGCAATTATCATGCGAAAACACGAAAAACGAAATGTATAAGGGTTAATTCATGTAGAAAATCGAATTATTCGTAAAAAGCGAAAGCTGTGAAAATTCACTTTGTTGATCATCATCATCATCATCATCATTATCATCATCACCAGCAGCAGCCTAGCGAAATGCTCTGTGAGAAAGCAACACTTTTCTTGGAAGTAAGTCTGAGCGTTGCATTTCCGGCAGATTTGTACTTAATATACACGTAGGTATCTCCGGAACAGGTTGACAGGCGTAGCTAAGACGCGTTGAAAAAAGCAATGAGTCCCAAGCTGCGAACAATGTTACTGAATTAGACGCCCCGCGGTGGTGGTACTCATCGTGGCAATCCTAAGGATTCCGAGAGCCTCTTCGGATGTGTGGCGGCCTGATGGATTTATGCATTCATGACCCGGTGGTCCGCAGGGGACTAATTGGTGGCAGCGTGAATCGGAGCTAGAAGGCCAAAAGAGAACAAAGGAGAACTCGAGCCTGACTAGTGGACCTACGTCAGGCAGAGACCCGAGGTTGCATTCTTCCCGCGCGAGCTAGTTCCCCCTATGAGAAACATCCTTGCAGTAATAATTGCTATAATCTTCCAGCCATTCTACGAGCATTACGAGGATCTGGTAAACACGTTTTGTACAAGTCATCGGCGAAATGGTCATATCACAGCCTGCTCCCAAAGATTTGTAGCCTCGTAATGGTCTTTCCTATGGTCATTTTCTAGTCATAATCCTAGCGGAAACCTGTCCTTTGCCAGACAATTTCACGAAGAAGAGATCAGCGAAAGAGGAGAATATATATATATATATGCACTATTTAAATACCATTTAAATACTTGGTTAAAAATCAACAATCCACTACTACAGGCCAATCTCGAAATATTTGCATGAAAAGGATGAATTAGCTAAAATTTGATGAACTCGTTCGACAAAGTCCGAAGAGGAGAAATCTCGTGGCGCAGCTGGCTCGCCTCGAGCACGAATAGCAACGCACTGCGGAAAAAGGCTATGCTCCATCTCGACGAGTTTTACATCTCCTCCTGCAAGTATATTCAGGTTTTTCGTATTAATCATAGGAGGAGGTTTACGAAGGGAAGTGCCAAGTTGAGTTACGTGCTTCTCTCTCTCTCTCTCTCACTTTCTCGAAATCTTCGTTTTAGCCTTGCGTGGCCGTACATGCACATATGCGTATATTCGCGCTTTAAATTCACAGCGGCATTTTGAGTACGTTGCTTCAAAACGTACGCTCAGCGGTCACGAATATCTCGAAAACGAAATAATCTCATTTGTGCAATGCTGCGCACCGTACATGAGAGACGTGGTGGCGGCAGTCGAATTTTTCCTAATCACTTTTCCCCGAGATCCCGAGAATTTCCCCCCTCGCTAAAATATACATATATATTACTTTCCCATAGTACCAACTTCAACTTTTCTCGTCAGAATAGCCCACTTTTTCGGAAATTAACCATTACCGTGGACTTTATACTTGATACTTCATTAATTGATAATTTTATGAGAGAATATATACGATTGCACGAATACCACTTGTTCATTATGTATGTAATTTAATTCATTATGTTTCTCACATTTTTCTCATTCTCGCTCTCTCTCTCTCATATATACATTTTTGCACACGCATCAAGTGACGACCTCTAGCAGCCGTAGGTATCCGCAATTTATTCCCAGATGATAAATCATCGTCCACCTACGTTCGCAATTTCTTTTTCGATCATAAATCAGAAAGAGTAGAAACTTCCATATGTAGACATCTGCAGCGAGGTAGTGCATGCACCTTTGCTGGACGGTCAGAGGCGGAGGGTGACGATTCGGAAGGTCACGAGTCGTGTGCGTGTGTCGGATGCCCCATTACACTTGACGCGTGCTTTCTTTGCTAAAACGCCGCAAACGGAGTAATACACTATACCGATATTTCATTGTATCGAAAAAATTTTTTCCAGAAAAATATTGTATTATGGGAAATTCTTGAAATATTTAACAAACGTACATCGATGCATCTGCCGCCGCCTTCCAAGTATAAAGATGTGAAGGAATATAGCAGCAATCTAACCACCTTTATCATTTATCTTATCGGGCTTTATCATAGTATGTGCACGATCGCGTATAAACCTCTTCTCTCTATCTACCGACAAGCCCAATCTCCCCGAGTTGGAGACTTTGCTTAACCGTCGGAATGCTTTTCATGTATATTTAAGAGCGTGTAAGTACACACAACGGTGAAGCCAAGGTACAACATTAACGAGAAATACCCGTCTCTTTTTACGGATACGAGACTCATTCTCCAAGTGCTCGGCCTTTCAAAGGAACAAACGACCAACCCACCAAACTACCAAACTACCGAACGACCGAACCTACGAACAAACGAACAAACGAACAAACGAACAAACGAACCAACCAACGAACGAACCTAGATAACGGATGAGGGTTTCTCTTGCGACGATGGAGCTCTTTGGTAAATATTATTTTACCTCGATAGATAGTAGACAGTGATGATGAACGATATACGGATGTCATTCTAACCTAAATTTTCTACGCGGACAATTCGTGTGTTGCGCTTCTTCACTCCTCGAATCATATGATTCACAGTTTTCTACAAAATATCCGTACCTGCAAGGTTTGATTTTACCGGTTAGGTTTGTTACTTTTGGTACTTTTGGTACTTTGGTGGTAGTAGTAGCCGTTAAAGCTATTCATCAAACAGCGAGCCGAAAATCCGTAGGCATGTGATAGCGCGCGGAATGCATTAACGCCGTTTGCGACGAGAAGGAGCTTGCAATAGGATGCAAAAGATGACAAGGGTATATAGCCGCACGGTGGTAGTACATGCACGTAGAACTCGAGGTAGAATGTTTAGCAAACACTCTGGAAATTCGCTGCATCACTTTTCGAGCTGGCCCTCGGCAAACAAGGGCCAGAAACGCTTGGAGGACTCCCAAAAAAGTCGGCGACGTTGTGTGGAAAGGTCTATCGACGTCCTACCGCACGAGGGACACACGCATACCTTAACACCTGTTCTCCTGTGAAATTATTGCACGAGTGTGGTGGAGATTTGACCACGGCTCCACTACTCTTGGTCCTAGAGGCAGCGAGTGCTACCGCTGCTGATTCTAACTTTGAGAAGCCGTTACCCCGTCGTCATCATCGTCATCATCGTCATCATCATCCTAGTCACCATCATCGTCAACATACAGCGCTCTATGAGCTTTGTTAGCTTCAGTTTTTCAGGTAAGCGATGCGCAACGAACGCAGTATCCGAGAATTCTAGTCGACATCGATCTCACGCTGCTCCGGGCTGCAATATTTGCAGACGAAATACCCTTTGGTGACATTGACCTCCCTCTTCCGGCTCAAGTTCTTATCTCTTCGGAGCATTTCACCAAGTTTTCTCTGTCATTTCACCCCTGAAATAGGACACTTGCCTCGGGATTATATTCTCGGGCTGTGCACTCTAATGCAGGGACCAACCTCTTAAATGGGAATCACCCAATGAAACTACTTGTGCAGCATTCCATAGATAACTGCTATTTCCTTTAAACCTCTTCCTCCTACCATTTGTGAAAGCCATTGTTCACTATCGTCTCTCTTTCTTTTTCAATTAGCATCTTTGAAAAACTTATCAAAACTGACAATACATTGTTATTTCTCTCTTGAAAGCTGGTGGTAATCTCCAAAATTTTTTCGAGTCTGACGCATATAATGGTCATCTTGATGTTTCTCGGCTTGGAATGGTGGTGGTGGTGGTGGTGGTGGTGGTGGTGGTGGTGATGGCCCATCATTGCTAATTGACACGTGGTAAGGGGATCTCCACTTAAACTGTGACACTAAAAGATAAGGGTATACTACTCTTGAAAAAAATATTTTCAAGGACCTTTCGTCATCCCCAAAAATTCACCTAGAAGCTATGCATGATTCAAGTGCTTGTATCTGCCATGTTTTTCTGTTAAAACGCGATAAAATTGATCTCGCGTGCACACACACACACACACAAACTATAGTATATAGAGACGACATATTTTTTTCTGCAAATTGTTCAAACCTGACTCACATTTGCTTTGTTAGAGATTGCAGTTTTTATGACTTTTAATTGCTACCGTTTCCATTCATGGATAAACTCAGTTATATTAAACGTTCGTTCCCCCAATTTCAATATTTAGTATATTTCAGTAGCGAATATGTGCAGTTTAGTGCAATCGCAGCTTTACATCGCGAGAAAATAAATGTAATATTTAACAATATTTCGAGGCCGCAAAAAATAAATTTCAACAATTTTTTATATTTGCGTCCTATTCTCTTTATGGAGTATCCTTTCATATTTATATTCGTGTTTCAGCGGAGAAGGAAGAAGAAAAAAAGAAAAAGAGGAAATCTTTTATTCACCGTTGGTACATTGGAGAAGAAGAACAAAACCGTCTCATTTTTCAAGGTTCGATTATGAAGGTCTTACTTATTGTTAGTCGTGTTCTCGTGAAAAAAGTTTCTACGATCATTTCGCTTCTCTTCTAGGTCGATCTATCGTCCGTCGAATGCATGGCGGAGCAAATTGGCTAGCTGGTTCCGATCGAGTACGACAAGAGGCTAAATAATCGCAAAGGTATTTACGGATATCCGGCGGTAATCTAAGGTGGTTTCGGAATAGCGGTCGAAAGGCGGAAAAGGGTGGGAGAGTGTCGGGAAGGGGAGAAGGAGTGTACTGGGAGATCGCCATCAGACGAGAAACGGAAGGGAATCGGAGGGATAGTAGTAAAAGCATACCGAGAGAGAGAGAGAGAGAGAGAGGAGATTCGATAGTGGCGATCGTTGGCGTTCGTCGAGGGAGCGAACATCGAGAAGATCTTGCAGGGTACGCGGCCGCAATTCGATCCTCAAAGACAGCAAGTGAGTAAATACAATGAGTGCATGGAGGAAGTAAAAAAATCAGAATAAAAATACGCACTCTCTCTCTCTCTCTCTCTCTCTCTCTCTCTCTCTCATTAATGAATAAATATCCATATTGTAGTTTGACGAGATTGTTTGAAATAAAATGTTATTAGCGGTACGTGGATGTGATCTCGCGATGATTTCGCAGATGCATCAGCAGGTTGTTGCATTAGCAAACAAATAAAGTGTGCGTGCATCGATTTGACAAATGCGCTTGTCACGTGTCAGCGCTACATTGTGGTATAGATTGATTATCCTATGACCAGCGTACATTGCGGCGGAACGCGGCAATTCGCAATTGGGCAGTTGAGCGTAAGAATCAATAGCGATATTAGCGGCAGCCCGAAGGAAATCGAGCGGGAGTATTTTCGCAGAGCGCCCGCGGTCCGTGGAATCCATTATTAAAAATGCTTATTCGAATTCGGCTGCTGGCCCAGGGAGAGGGAGGGAGAGAGAGAGAGAGAGGCTGTGGCGCGCACGAAAAAGCCGACATTAAAAAATTCAGCGTCCGTTTCATTGGTAGGAAAAATGGAAATTCGATGTCGGTCCGTTTCACTCGCGTTTCATGGATAACTCACATTTTTTCGCTTTGTCTTTTTTCACAGAGGGGAAAAACAGTTTTTATTTTACGAGTTCAGCGACAGCGGAGAGGGTGGGGGGACAATCGATTTTGGCGCTGGAGCCGTTAACGGCCAATTTTCGAATCTGCCTCGCGCACAGTCAACGAACAAGAGTTTTCTCTTTTTTTCTTCTACTCTTCTTCCGCTCTCTCACATTTTTTTCGCGCAAACATGCGCACGCGAGAAAACTCTTGACACGAATCTCGCGTATAACTCCGGGTATTTGCAGCTATGTGCCAAGGTGTTTCCAGGGATGGGTAGTTTGCGGCCCCCGAAGCACCTGGCGCGCTTCTTCTTTCTCGCACAAGCCAAGAAAAATGAAACTACCCTGCTGCTCTGTTTGTGACCCACATTCGTCGAATTACACGCGGCTACCGAGCGTGCGCTGATCTCACTTACGAGATAGGAAGACGGATGTTCCGTTACCGCGACGCTCTAATCCAGTTTCCGTAGCGCGCAATGAGAGCGCAGATAAAAGCGAGATAACGAGCACGCGTGTTAAAGCGTGGAAGCTCGAGGAGGAGGAGGAGGAGGAGGAGGAGGAGGAGGAGGAGGAGGAGGATAGGAGCTTCCTATCCTATCCTATCCTATCCTATACGTATCCTAAACGACATAATTCAGGCCTAATTGACGCTAACTTGAACTCTTCGCTCTTTCGCCAACTGAAAATATTTGCTTTGATTCGTCTCATGCGTCTCTCCTTCATTCATCTATCCGCGTGTGGATATTGTTACTCTTTAAATGAATGAGAGACACGTTTTATTATTATCCGACCCGTAGATTCTTCGCTTCGTCATGTCGACCTGACGGCAGGAAGAGCACTCTATGAAAAGCTGTAAATTTTGCCCACGGTGTAACGCAGGCTATATTACCACAATGCATATGCCTAGTACACTTAAAGCTATATACAAGTCCCACTCTCACTACGTTGCACTTTTTCCTCTTGCTTTTCACTCTCATTCTCTCTCTCTCTCTCTCTCTCTCTCTCTCTTTCCCTCTGTGCCAACCTTCGCTTTTATAGCTTTCGATTTCTATACTCTGCTTGCTACTAAAAGGGACGTGAGAAGTGGATTAAGTAAATCGGACTATATCCTAATACACAAATATTGGGGTAAGCTTCGGCTTTCGCTGTCCGACCATTCGACGAAAAGTACCTTGAACGGAGAAGAAGGGAAAGGATAAAGGATAATATTCTTTTTAAAGAAAAGTGCAACCTACTCCTGGCACTCTGCTACAGCAGGATCAGCAGCTTCTCTTCTGTACTCCGATATTTAATTGATAATAGAATATAATGTCGAGAGAAATCTTATACCTGTAACTGTGCAGATTGAAATGGCCGTTTGAAATGCCACTCTACTGTTAAGTAGATATCGTAGATTGTTATCGGAGATATTCACCGTGCGGAAATACACGAGTAAATTCTTATATTCCGCAATTTAAAGGGAACGGCAGTCGCGTATCGTGGCGGCAGACTTGAAAGACCCGATGATATTTCATTGGTCTCCATTATGTGTCTTGAGCGTTCGCATTATAAAATATGATTCTGCTGACAGCAGTCGATTTGCTTTTCGGAAAAATGTAAAAGCACACCCTAAAGGTATAACAATGCGACCTACCACAATGGAAGCGAACCACAATTCAAATTCTCCGCGTGGGTCTCCTTCGGTCTCTTCTTCGTTTGGACAGTTGGACGACGACACTCTGACCTCTCTCGAACCAATGGACAAATTTTTCCATTTTCCGAAAGTATACTCATTGCAGGATGCTTAATCTTTGAACGTTGAATCCCCAATGTTTCTCCCCATGCAATTACGATATGCTACGATGGATTCTTTATTTTTAGATAGGACAAAGATGTACGATAAATGAACTTGTCTCAAGTTCTTTGGAATTAATTTGTTAAAAATATTGCGTTTACTCGAAAAAGTCTAAGATGTCTTTTTCAAATGCCTCGTGCCCGAACACGCGCCGTGACCACAATCATTCCGCAAGTTAATCATGACGCGTGGTTGGGAAAGCAGTAGCGAGGCGGCCATGAGGATAGGCCATAGGATTCTATTGAGACACGCATCCCGATCAATCATCGAGAAACGCGTTGTCGTTCGGTAGACATTATCGCTTGCACTCTCCTTCTTCTTCTTCTTCTTCTTCTTCTTCTTTCTATCACTTAAACGAGCCGAGGACACGTTCTTTCATTTGCCGAGCTCGACTACTCGCAATATACGATATTATATACGAGCTCACCGACAGGAAACATAGTCCGAAAAGTTGTAAATCTAACTGTAGGAGGGCATCTGAAATCAGTGACTGTGCAAGGGACACCCTAACTTCTCGCGCACGGTATAAAGGAAGCGTCTCTTCTCGAGTTCCTGCTTCTTTACCACTTCCCTCCCTTCCTCGGTGACACTTTTTCTTGGTTGGATTGGTTGCTGTGGTCTTTCTTTCCACCGTGTGCCTTCTCACGCATTCTTCCTCTTCCACCTCCTTTACCACCATTCTCTGTTTAACATGTTATCTTATCTTTCCTCTCTTTTCGCTTACACTCCCACCTCCTCTGACGCGCTATCCTAAGAGGAGAGTCTCTACCTTCTTGTACCACGCATCGATGAAAGGAGCCCCCGGTTATGCGAGGTGGAGGCAAAGAACGAGGAGTGAGATTGCCTACATGCTACCCGAGAAGGGCTACCGCGATGCTATTGTTTTGCTTTATTTTTTCTTTTATTTTCTTTTCGTAAACTACTACCTAGCTACGAGACTGGGATATCGATTCCAAAAAATTGTATTGTGTTGTGCAATATCATAAATCTATTAAAGATAGGCCAGGTTGTGTTCCATGGAAGAAGAATGTATTACCGGCTACTACTACTACTCCTACTACTTTCTATCTTTATTGGAGAAAGTGAAGCATAGTTGCTCTTCTCGAGCTTCCTGGAGTGCAATATTTCCTACCATTTTTAAAATATAAGAAAAAATCTTATCCAAGTTACACGAGGAATAATTATAATTTTCAATTTCTCCGTTTCACACGTATCCCAGTATTTCGGAGAGCTTAATCCGTTAATTGAGTATTTCTTCAACAAGAAAGGAACTGTGTTGCTAAAAAGTAGTTGACTGTTTAACGACACAGTTACAACTTAAAAAATAATTTAATGTTCACGAAGAGCTAACTTTCTATATATATTCAAAGTGGTCTATTAGAAATTTTCAATTAACACACACACTCACACACACACACACACACACAAGAGAATTCAAGATAACCGTGATAATGAAGAAAATTGCATGAAACAATTTTTATTTTAAAAAATGACTGATGTACCAAATCTCCCTAAAGTGGAAAGTGGTAATAGCATTAGGTAGAGAGAAAATCCGGTTAACGCGTCTAATCTAGTTAGTTTGCGATTGTTGCCATCAAATCCCTTGAAATCTGAGAAAACTTAAAATCAAATTGGATTTTGGTTTGGAACGTAAAATTTTGGCAATAGGGTATTTAAGGATGAATAGAGTGTCTTTGCCAAGCCTCTCGCACAATCACAAAAGGAAGAAAAGCGCATACCGATCAGGAAGGAAAGGCGACGACGAAGGAGTAAAATAAAGAAAGATGAGAGAAGAACGAAGAGGAAGATTAAGAAGAGGAACGAAAAGAGACAGAAGCACAGAAAAAAGAAGAAAAATTCTGACACGCACGGGGAACCTCTCCAAAGAAAGAAAAGAGAAAAGAAAAGAAAAGAAAATAGGAGAGGCAGAAGAGGAGAAGAGAGGAGAGGAGAGGAGAGGAGAAGAGAGTCTGAATCGGGGTTGAAGCGTAGTGGTGGGGGATTTGCGATGAAGATAGGGTGGTGGTAGTGGTAGCTGACTGGGTGGTCGGAGTGGGGGTAGTGGGAGCTCGGTGCCATCGGACGACAGTGCCGAGCAACAGTGTGCCGCGGGTCGTCACGAAGTGAGTTTCGTATGAGGTAAACGGGAGAATTCGAGTGTATACGCGGCTGCGCTGAAAGAGCAGGCGCAATATAGGCAAGAAGAGGACAGAGAGAGAGAGAGAAAGATTGACATGCCAGTGAGTAAAGGGCTCTCCCCGGAAAGGGCGCGTTTCGGGCCCGTTAATCGCGAGTGAACCCTTGGGAGAACTTCCAACGCCACACTCCCGTTCTCCCGCTCACCCGCTCTGCTGCTCTCTCGTTTCGCATACCGATCGATGACTAGGAATAGCGCATTCATCTCACCCGAAGAATTAACGGAGAATGTTGCTCTCGCTCTGTGTTTTGTTAAAAGTGTACTATAGTCTGTGATTGCTTCGTTTCAAATTTGTTTTTCTAAGAGATTTGTGGAATCTTCCGTGATAGGATTAACAAAAGAGGATAGATGTATATATAGAGAAAGAGTGAGAGAGAGAGAGAGAGAGAGAGAGAGAGAGAGAGATAAAGCGAGGAAGAAGGATATTGCGAGAAAAGGACCAATGGTTTCAATGAGTTTGTCCTTTATCAGTTGACATTTTTGGATCAACTGCCACAAAAAGCAGCCGAGAATACTGTGGCTGCTCCAAAAACAAGTTGGAATAGAATGTTTCCATGATTCGCTAGTAGTGAACTTTAAATCGATAGTGAATAGAGTGATTGAAGTAAACAAAAAAGGAGAAAAGGGAAACGATTGAAGAATCGACGAAGAAAAACGTAGTAGTAATAGTCGCCGCTGGCAGTCGGGAGTTCAGAGTGAAGAAACTGTAACCTGAGAGAAGGATTTGTTTAGAGTCGGTGTTTCTTGGTGGTGAATAGAGTGCTGTGCGAATTCGGAGCATCGTCGCATCGTCGACGTGCTCTGCTGACCGAGGCCAAAGTGAGAAGGATCTGCTTTTCCGTGGAAATGCCCTCGTAGCAAATCGACACGACGTCCTTAGAATTTTTGAGGTAGGCCACGCATATATACTTTTTCGGAAATTATCGTCACATTTCTGGTTGTGGTGGTAGTAGTAGTAGTAGTAGTAGTAGTAGTAGTAGTAATAGTAGAGTAGCAGTAGCAGTAGACCGAGCGGCAAAGTCCTTTGCGTTTCTTGCCGAGTTTTACACTTTAACAAATTTACCCCTGTAGGGAGGAAGGAGGAGGGGGTACAACTTCGAGACACGTGCACGTTTGGATGCTCTGCATTTAAGATCTTAGAAGCTCTGCGTTTTTTTCCCGTGCTTTGCCCCTTTCCTGTCCTTTTGAAACAAATGCGCGACACAGAAAATACCTGGAGAACGCGAGAGAATCATTTCCTCTTCGTAGCAAACTATTATCGTTTCATGGACCGTGTCGATTGGACAACGTTAGCACAAAAAAGCGAGCAAGTTCGATACCAATTGAATTCGAGTAGCGGTGTTTTATGCCGTTGTTACTAAGCTTCCTCTCAATAGCTTTTAGCAAAATAGAAGCTTCCGTCTCTGTAAAACAACGCGACGTGACATAGCACGTGAGTTTTTCTCGAACGTGTATCGGAATAAAACAACAGATTTAGACCAATCGCGCGCGAGCGCCACTTGATTGAAACGACTAACCAATCAATTTTGGCCGACCACCTAAAAATTAACGGTCATTGACAGAGTTCTCATAATGGATGATTATCGTGCGACTCCATTGCGCCGTCAGTTGCAGAAAAAAATATTTCAAGCGTTTTCTCTTGATGCGAGAAGAGCAGATTCGCTTGCTCGCGCGCCTCTTCCCTCCATCAATATGGCGGTCACGAGGCTTCTTGGTGGTATCTAGCGACGATACGTTACGGAACCGTGGTGAACCGTGGTGGATGGACCGTGGGGAGAATAAATGAAAGGATTAACGAAGATACTATTACTATTGGCAATGATTTATCCCGCGTGTGTTCGACGAGACCTACCGCCACGTCCAATTACAGGAGTATCTTCTTCTTCCAGTGCGCGCAGGGCGAGAGGCAAAAAGCTTGTTAAATAGCTGGTGGTGGTGGTGGTGGTGGTGGTGGTACACACACGTTAAACTTTCATCGAACGAGTACACGCGCGTTCAGGGCTCTTTCTTTGCCTTTAGCGGAGTAACCCAATCGACCTTATCTAAATTTATTCAGACTACGCCCAAGCCTATTAAAGTGATGAAAAGTATGCGTTAAGTGCTATTTTAACGTAATGAAAAATGCTCGGCGGCCTGCGTAAACCGTGAAATTAATCTCGAGCCTCCCATTATAAAAGTCCGCTTAAATGCAGTGACACGGCAACTTTTCAATCGGCGCTCTTCGGATGATCGCCAAATGAAAAGCTTCGCAAATTTCCGATACCTTCGATAAAAATAATATCTTTGCCAGGAGGGCGGATGACGATGAGAATCAGCACGAGTAGGAGGCGGAGAAGGAGAAGGAGAAGAGGGAAAGTGGTGGGGGAGGGAGAGGGAGAGGAGCAGGAGCGTCTTCCGTGTATCGATCCGACGGTTATCGCTATACACGGCATTGCGATTAAAGCGCTAAAATTGATATTTTCCAGAATTATTATTGCACGCCCCGAATATAATGGCTATAATTGGATTGCATTGATTTATTATTCGATTACGCGGCTCGGGTAACAAAGGCGCGCGCGAAATAATAGAATTCAGTCGTTATTCGATGCTGATGCTACAAAGTACAAAAGTTGAGAGCGCAATTAAGTGTCGCATAGCGGACAGTACAGCGCATTGCTAGGGAATTGGAGCGCCGCCGCCATTTTGTTTTTCATTTCATAAGAATGGAGGATCCGTTACTGTTTTACTACCACGGTAACAGAGTATGAGATGGGATAGGAGGGAGCTGCTTGGCCCGTGTAACGCGCCGTCACCGAGCGTGCCAAAGTAACGTGATCCCCTGTGACATCGCATTCGGACAGTAAGGGGACCGGTCGTGGCAGGTTGATCGAATTCGCGAGACTAGCGTTTTTTCGCGGTAAACGAAACGCGATAGCTTTACATTCGGATCCGATTTCGCGAGGGATGCAAAGCGACCACCCTTCCCACGTCAATGAAAAAAGAATTGCGGGAAACAACGCGATGCGTTTTCCTGCGACGTTATGTTATGTTACGTTATGTTACTTGTTGGAAAAAGCAGAGGAAGAGATTCTCAATTTCCTGAAATTTACAATGATTAAACCATGTGAAAGTGTCGCGTCGACGAAGCTTTTTCTACGTGCTTATGGACACTTGGTTTTATTAACGATAACTATGCTTCTTTCGAATAGACCAATCGGTAATGAATGATAATGATTCAAAATATTTGACGAAGACTCCTATAACTTTTCAAAATTCATTTCTTTAAAATGAAAACTGCAAAACTTTGCCTAATATTATTGGAATCCGTGGCATGTGAGGGCTTGCGTATAATCTTGCCTGACTAATCGATTTCTCTTCTCCTCCTCCTCCTCCTCCTCTTCTTCTTCTTCTTCTTCTTCTTCATTCTTCGATTCCAAGTTAAATCGAGCTGAACCACTAAAATGCATCTCGAAACGAAATCCGAAATAATCTCCGAGCTCTCGGAAATTTCAAGATCAGCAGGATCTATGAGTATGGCTGTCGCTGACAGTTATTAGGAAGTTATGAGGAACCATAGCGCAAATCTGTAGGTCGACTAGCAGCGTTACTCCGCTACCACGAGAAGAGAGGAATACGCTCTCAAGATGGCCTGCTCGAGACACGGCGACTTACTTTATTTCCCTTTTATTTCTTGCCCATTCACGAATCTACACTCGACCCTGACAAGCCTTCGAACAATTCCCTTCGAAAACAAGTTCTTTCGATTTTACGTTTCATCGAAACTTTTTAATTAATCAACTCTAAAAAAGTAGATATTTTTTATAATTGTAATAGACAGTGATAATGCTGTAAGCGCCGGATAATTCCCGTATTTCCGCGAATCTGATACTTTAAGCGGGATAGATTTACCGGCAAAAGTGTCCATCGCAAAGTTCATCCGTAAGGTTGGCGCTGATTCTATGGCCCCTAGTAATAGCAATTTCGTAATGCTTTTCGAGTCGTAGCAGCGCGCAAAAGGTGCTGGTAGTAGTAGTAGTAGTAGTAGTAGTAGTAGGTATAGTAAAAGAGACGGCGATATCACTAGATCAGAGAAGTAGCACTGGACGATGATAGCACACACTTACTGTCCCTTCTTGTCTATCGTACTCGCCAATCGCATTAATTTACTTATGAAATAATTCAAGATTCTGACGTAGATCGTAAACAATAATCGCTGATTTTAAGAGGAAATTGCTCGGAAGCAAGGAGAAACTAGCATTCGAAGAGCTTTTCCAGATTTACTTGGCGGGAAAATCGCTGCGTTAATGCTGAGCAGTACGTTAAAAGTTTCGCTTTAGCGGCTAGTAGCTGGCCAATGAATCGGACTTGTTAGTGCTCCCACAAAAATGAGCTCCCTTAAAACCCGAGAGCGTATCGCGAATTCTAATACGCAAAGAGAAATCCAATTGCTGTGGAAGGAAACCGCAAGCGGAGTATTCGCCTCTGGAAGCCATTCGGACCTTCGACCTCATCCCCCTTCTCCCTCTGCCTTGCTCAGATTCTCGAATCTCTATCGAGTCCGAAGGTTAGTATCGCCTAAGAGAACTTGCGGCGATATCGTTAGATTCAAGCGAACAACTCTTTTCGGTGCATAAAGAGCGCAGAAGTTAGGAGCCCCGCTCTTCCAGAAAGCCCAGCACCAATAGGGAATTTTTCCCGAATACTTTGATATCGACGGCTCTCGCAACGATTTTTCCCTCAAACTTTTCTTCCATCCAGCCTTCCTACTTCCTCCCTTCTTTTCCACTTTCCTCCTACCTTCTCTTTTCTTGTATGCTACTTTTCTGGTTTCATATCTCTCCAAAAGGAAGAAAATACCATTTGGTGCTCGCCGGAAGACTGCTCCTCACTAATCAATATGATTTCTACGGATGTGGTCAAGTTAAATCTGCCATTAATTTTAACATAGTCTAACAGTGATGATGGTATTCTCCTATTGTAGACATAAACCTTATAAAGGAGATTATCTGTCGTTAAGCATTGATCTAATCTTTCGCGATAGAGTTACAATCTAATGAAAATTTATTTGCTCAACTTAACGAGCATTATTCTGCTCGCGTTGGATCAGAGTTTTGCGGCTTTCCTAGTCGCCATTGGCAAGAGCGAGTGGCAAACCGCTCTCCGGGTAGCGCATGATGGCTGCTTGGATGGTTTAGATGGCTGGATGCTACGCTTCGCTGCTGCTGCTGCTGCTGGTGGTACCGCTGGCAGGCGGAACTCGAGGAGTTTCAGTTTCGGTGACGGCGGATGGCGTGGACGCGAGAAGCAATAGGGCGCTCCAACAAGAGTAGGGGAGGTGCAGGGTGAGGGTTACAAGCCAAGAATGGGTGGGGACTTTAATAAAGCGATGGTAGCATCGTCTCTGGCGCCGGTGAGAAACGCGAAACACGTGCGTGCAAAAGTTGCTGGCTGCCTCACTGGTCTACAACCCCTCTGTCCTCTACCTCCTTCCCCCTTCTCCTTCCATCACCGTCGCTTCTCGCCGAGGAGCACCCTTAGGGTGCAAGAAAGTTACGAGAGTGATTCCGCCGTCGTAAAATAACGCGCTCGGGAGGGATGGTCTAGAAATCTCCTAATCTTTCTCTTCGTCGTGTCCTAATGCCGTCGGCATCGACAACTTCCAAAATCAAAAGCTAGGGACCCGCCTCTCGATACTCATTCGAATTAGACCTATTAGTTTTGCAAAGTTTGACGAAAGGAGAAGAAAAATTACATTATTAACTTACGTGCTTTATCCACGAGGTTATACGCTGGAAGAAAAAAAAACACACATGTGACCAAGAGACAAATGCGATCCCTGAAAAATTCTCCGAATGTCCGAACGAGAGTCGAAGTCGTTCGAATTAAACGATCTCCAAGAATTAAACTTACGGGAAAAGGGAGGAAGACGGTGAGGGGAGGGGGGGGGGTAGAGAGAAGACAGTCGCCCTTTCCAAAGTTACACTGGAGATGCGGCTGTGAGGGCTCGAAATTCTTCTTGCTCGAATTTCTTTCTTTCATAAGTGGAGGCCAGTTGAGCCAAAGGGCAGGGGTGCCAAGTTTCGTTTCGCATTGGGTTTAACTTGACTTTTCCTCACTCTAGTCGTGAGTATCCGGTCGGTACACCATCACCACCATAACAACATTACTTACTTTCACTAACACTTTGATCGGCAATGCTGCGAGCAATCCGTGACACTCGTGACGAGAGTATCGATGCGTCCGATGAGGATGATCCTTTCAGATTGCTAAAGTAGCTCGAACCAACAGTTTATCTTCTACTGAAATCCACTTATATGACAAGAGATTCGTTTCCCCCGTTTGCCACAACTTTTCTCAAACTTCCTGATTATTTTATCGCAGTCTCATCGTGCCTCAGCTGGTGGAGGGGGAGGGGGGTATCCTTTGCCGATATATATCTCCCCAAAAAAGAAAAGATACTACTATTGCTCGATCCTGAACTGCCGAACATCCCGATTCATAACGATCCATTCCTAACGTTCCTTCCAGTAATTTCCGAAACTTGACTTTTACCTAGAACGATCGTATTTCCAAATATGTACAAACGTCAAATCAACTAATCCGGTGCACATGCAAATAATGAAAGTTATGCGCGTTTGCTCGGAGCTAAATGGCAGATGAGAATTCAACACCAGATTTATTACATTCATATCATAATGCATTTGGCGTATTAGCAAGTGGCGATATAATTTTATATTATGATTAAATTCTCGTATTCATGCATATTTCATTGAAAATGTTATGCGATACATTATGCATGTAAAACTGGCGTGGGAAGCCGCACTTGTGCGTTAATTATACTCGAACAATTATTATCATGCATCGCGAAGTCAATAGCCGATTGACGCCATCCCGAAAGAGGTTTATTAATCGAAATATACAAGGAATGGGACTACTCTATCTGGTTCGCTTACTTTTCCTAGTTGCTACATTCACATCAAGTTTCTTTCTTTTTCGGAAACTACCTCAACATCCCACCCTCGTCTAGTGTTTCTGACGATTCTTCTTTCAGGCTTCGATCCGACACGTGGAACGAAATTACGCGGCGAGTCATCTCGCAATACCGTAGAATTTTGGTTAAAGTAGCGAATGGAGCAAGAGTTCGATCGGTCGTGAGAAGCTTCGACTACTGCTCTATAACCCACCAGTCGACCCTGCGGAGTGCGCGTACGTGAAAAACTCCATGTAAATGGATAGCCCGTTAGAAAATCTAGCGATACTTTGGAGAAATTCCGATAGCGCGCTTCTACGCATCACGCGATTCCATGTGCTTGTGCTTCCTCGTCCACCCACTGCAATACAGTGAAATATAGCGCGTACGTTCAATCGTTTATTAGATACAGAGAGGGAGGGTGAGAGAGTAAAAAGATGGCGGACTAATCGGAAATAGTCGGTCGCGCAACTCGAATGTCCAAAACTTTGCGGACATGGACAAATCGCGTTGAGAAAAGTAGCTAAAATTAAAACGTGGTAGGGTGACTTTCGTCTTGTGATATATACCGTTTGGCGCGGCTATATTATTTATGATACAAGTTTTTACTGGCTGGTATAGGCGCGCAAACGGACGGACACATCGCAGTCTCCTCCCGTATATCGTTATGCAGGAAAATTATGGCGCATAGGTGCCGCGCGTATTTTCCAATGTCACAGATTTACGGACCGTTAAGCCCTACGAATTTATACGCTCCTTTTCACGATGCTATTTGCGGCCGGGCGAACTTTATTATTCGTTTCGCGCCTACGTATCGCGGTCTTGCACCTACCGGGAAATTTCAAATGGCATGACTAGATGCCGCGCTTCCCCTTCTCCCTCTCCTTCTCCTTCTCCTTCTCCTTCTCTTTCTCTTTCTCTTTCTTTTCTTCTACGAGTTGACATCGTTCAATAATAAAATCATCACTCGAAGGTGTTTCGCGGTAGTTTTGAAAAATGAAAATGAAAAAAGAGAAATTTTGCACGGACAATGCAACCGATTCGAGGGATGATCTTAGAAGATTGTTAGAGGAGATGACCCTCGAGGGGATATCGTTAGGCGCAGAGGTTATTTCTGGATCGCGAAAACTTTTAATAGCTTTCTGATAGCTTATTGGCTGGCCTTATAAATAATATTATATATCTTGATATCCTGTGTGTGGCATCGCATGGGGACCCGCCGAGTTGCGTTTCCACCCGCTCAACTTTTTTCCTGACAGTTTACGTGCCTGTTTGCCTCTCTTCCCTATTCTCTCCCTTCCTATCTTCCTATCTGGAAGAATGTGGATAGATTCTTCGTCGACTCTAGAGACTCGTCGCGTAAACATGCTGGGACGAAGGAAAGACAAGAGAGGGAAGCAGGAAGGAAGGAATAAGATATGTGTCTGTGACTGTGTGTGTGTGTGTGTGTGTGAGAAAGAGAGAGAAGATGGAAAAGAAGCAAAACTTCCCCGTCTCTCCTCCTCTCAATTTTATTGTTAGCTAACTCACGTACTTCCACGTGTAATCTCGACGTGGGCCAAATGCGAAACTTAAATCGTGCGCGCTCACGACACTTCCGGCTGATCGAATATTCCTTCCCCATAGCTACTTAACGCGACTGCTCCGGCAACTTTAGCTACCTTGCGCCTCGTGCCACACGCTCTGAAACACATTACACCATCTCCGGAAGGGATGTACGAAAGGCTACTTGCACTTTTCATCTTGCATGGCTTTCAGTTTCACTTTCCATAGAACTGAAAATCTATGGCGGGCACGCGCTGTAAATTAACGGCGCCGATGCGCCTCGTGGGGGAGGGGGGGGGGAAGGCGTTTCCTCTCCACTTGGCAGACATATGCTTTTCTAGGATTTCCACTTAGCTACCCGACCGGTGGTATGTTACTAGCAGTCCCTTACACCCTTACCCCTCTACTCTTTACTGTAACTTTAACCGAGTGTCCCTCTCGTTTTCTCCATTTCTCTCTTTTTGTCCGTCTCTTTCTGTTCTCCTCACCCCTTTCTCTATCCTTCCCAGAGTCTTTTCTTCTCCATAACGCGCTCGTTAGAGCGGCTGCTGTGCAACCCACCACCGCCAACACCACCAAACATCACCTGCTGTCGCCGTCTCATCCTCCCCTTGAGAGCGTCGTCTCCTCTCTAACGCGGGGGGTACGCCTCGTCAATGTACGCGCCTCGCGTGTATTTTTCCTTTGGAAATACAAAAATATCAGTTTTCAGTGGAAACCAGTTTTCAACGGCAAAATGGATAAACGAGAAAACTGAGAGATCGCGGAAGCCTTCTCGATAACGCAGGTCAATGAATATCCATAACAACGTAGGAATTATCTATTGATCAAATTAAATCCGTTACCAAATTGCGGTGGATAAATTAATTCGAGCTATTTATTCTGTGGGGTCAGTGGTTAATTAAATGAAGAGTAACGTCGAAAATACAATCGAGCGCGCGCGGTGCAAGCGTGGTTAAAATTTGCCCATCAGCCCTAAATTTCATTCCGTTCGACGAGCAATCTCCCCCCACCTTAGCGACTGCCAAAAGAAAGCAGTTTTTCACTTCCAATTCACTCACTATATCCCAACACTCTGGCGATAAATTATTTTAATATTCGAGCGAGCCGCGCAACTAGAGTGACAAGTGCTTTCATAGCTGTATATCACTCGTGCTTCGTACGTAGTACCAACCCCGCGAATGAACAACCACCATTGTAATTACGGGTTTCTTAATTTGCGGCCTGTGGAACACAATACGTGTGCGTTTTTTTCAACAACGCTAAAATTTACGAGAGTACGCGGAGAGTCTCCAAACAGAGCGGACAGCAGCGGCGACGGGGTACGACAATGCCAAATTCGCCATACCTCAGTGTCGCAGGGTGCAAATATTAAATTCACCGCAATTCCATGCGAGATGACCAAGTTACGCGCGATACTTTTCCCGAAACGAACGAAAGTAGAGAATTCGCTAGATTTGTGAGCCATGGAGGATCGATTAAATCCGATTGATTGGACTGCTACAATTAAACGAGGCATTATTCTACGCGTCACCTTCGTCATCCCCCCTGGGCTGACGAATGAAAAAGGAATTCTCTGGAACCATGTGGAATGGTCGCATTCGATTACACGCTATCTCCATTTTTATTTATCATTTTAGAGACGTGGAAAGACCTTTACTCCCTGGACGATACGGCGGGGATACCGTGCAAAGAGCGTTCAGGCTACAAAGCCATGCTCTGGATGATTTGTTTTTTCCATTTTGTAAATAATCGTCCTTCTTCCAGCGACACGAGCGCATTATCGCCAGAAATTAAAAAACAAGGGGAATAAAAGAGAGGAAAAGAAAACAAGTAAGAAAAGCAAGGCGGAAGCGAAGAATATCGAGTGTAACCCGTTGATATCGGCAAGGCAATAATATCTACATTCTCCGATATTACGGTGGGTAGCCAAGAAAAATTTTCCAATCCCCGTTGCGAGGGAATCGATGCGTTCGCCTCGTTCATATGTAAATTAATAAAAATTCTCCCTGAATCTGAAGGAGAGGGGGAGAATAATCAGGTGCATTATACGAATTTCAGGATTACCTTAAAAATGCAAAGGGATCGATGAAAAGTTTGATCGTGAAAAGGGGTAATAAAAAATTTGAAGAGAGCTCCTCCAAAGACTACGACGCCGCGGGGATATTTTCAATCGAGCCGAGTGCTTGACTGCTTGTAGGGATTTTTTATTTTTTATTTCCACACACACACACACACACACACACACACACAAGGCCGGGGTAGAAAAAAGAGAGAAAACGATGCCGCCGCGGCAAGAATCGAGATGCGAGCAGTGAGCAGCCAGCGCGGGGGTGGACTGGGAAACGAATGGTGGTGGTAGCAGCAGAAGTAGAGCTCGAGGTGTAGTGGTACTCTGTGGTGAAGGTGGTTGCGCAGATTCGTACGTGCATGAGAGAGCACAGGTGCACTCCCGACATCTTAGGCGGCCGATCCGGAATAATCGCAGGTTTTTCCGAGCGAGCGGCGAGCACGAGGTTACGCACGAGCCTCCGCCTCGTCGATACGCCGGCTGCATACGAAATTGCAATCAGCGTCAGAGTGGCGGAAGGAAAAAAAAGGACGAATGCGGAAAAATGAGAATTGCGCGCGCATGCGTTCTCCCTCTCTCCTTCGCCCTTGATTCTCTATAGAGGGACAGCGGAATAATGTAATTTTTAACGGATGTCGGTGCTTGCCGTTATAGAAATTCGAAACAGCGCGGTGGCTCCATTCAAATTCAAATTTCAGATGGCAGTCCCAGCAGTCGTTTTAATTCAAAGTGCAGTGCAGTGCTGTGTGCGCGTCCATAGAAAAGTCACTCCAAAACAAAATTTTCCAAAGGGTAATATATATATATGTCCGCAGGAAAGAGCAGCGGTAGTAATTGACGCAAACGTCGCTCCCATTATACATGCGCGCTATTATTTGTTAAAACTCTATAGAAATTGCCGAGAAAATATTTGTCGTCGCCCGCTCTCACTCGTGTTGCGTGTCACGCGTTAATAAACCGAAGCCTTCTTTTCTTTTCGCTTTCACGCGAAATTTCTGTAATCGGCTGTTGTGTCTCCTCGCATCGGATCTTCTTGCCACTAGTTAGTAGTAGGATTCAGAGTTGAAATTAATGAATCTCAAAGTTGTGAGAGCATAACCGCTTGCTGGGGAACTTTGGGTCCTTTTGTCATTTGGCAAAGCATACAGGAGAGCGGCGGGGAGGGGGGTGTGCTTGCGGTTGGTAGCAACCCAGATCGCATAAGTAAATCAATTTATTGCTGAGACAGAGGTGGGGCATCCTGGGTCGCGGTCGACTTCCGTTTGACCAGCGACGACTACGATCCGTTGTGGCTTCTCTTACAACCCCTTCTCTACTCTCTTCTATTCCATTCCATTCCATTCTGCTCTATTCTGTTGTTTTCGCCCCCGCTTCGTCGTGACGTCTCGCTCTCTCCCTGCCGCTACCAAGTTCAGGGGTTACACACTACAACCCCTTGCTAACACTATTGGGTTATATTTCAAACAGTTGTATTTTAACGCGCTCGCGCTAACTACACCGACTCCAGAATATTCCAGCGGCTCCGCAATTTGAGGCTTCGCATTTCCACGGGATCTGGCGTAATTGCAAAATTAGATTTTGGATTGCGTTTTAGCTCCGGTGTATCGTATCGTATCGTTTGTTATCGCGCAGCCTAAAATTGCCACGATAAGATATTACTTATAACGAAATGTTGTACTGTTAGTATCGTGGTTGTTCCGGATAGGGTCCCTTCCGGATAATCCGCCGTTTAATGTATGCACCGAGTTTTAACCCTAACTGCCCATAATCGGCGGTTTCGAATGATGAACGAATGATGAAAGAAACGTGTCCATGGAACGCGGCGCCGCGAGAAAAAGGGAGAGAGAGAGAGAGAGAGAGAGAGAGAGAGAGAGAGAGAGAGAGACAGAAGATTAACATAGAGATGAGATTGCCTTGAGTCTCCCTACGTGAGTTACGTTCTCATGATGCTCAACGTCACTTACCATGTCGTTGTACGCGCGGCGCTCTACTCTCCGCCGGCGACGACGACGGTTACCCAGCGTGGCGTGCGTGTGACATAGCTACGTTTTCTTGCATAAGCCAGACGCAACGTGATGCACATGCTTTTACGTCGACACGACACAACACGACACGACGCATCTCCGAGAAACTATTCTACTGTGTTTACTCGCGGCGCTGCGCTTCCTTTTCGAGATATTCCCGTGGTACCTGAGAGGCACCTTCTTCCCCTTCCCCCTCCTATCGCACCTTCTCCATTTTACACTCAGATGTTTTGCGTCCGATTGCAAAGTGTCGAGTGAGCTTCGCAAATCTTCTCTTAACATCTGGTTGATAGAGAGACACGACCTCTCGAATTCTCTTTTCCACGCGAAGCTTTTAATTGTATGCCCATCATTGCGCAATGAGTACCTCGCTCTCTCAAGAATCCATCTTTTACAATACTTATTTGCGTAACGGCATCGTGAGGTCGTTGTCGTTCGATGCAAATTCCGAGATGTACGCGATTCCTCTCCGGGCATCGTTACATAATAAACCGTTTCAGCTTCTCTTCCTTCGTAATACACGCACGTTGTATATGAGCGTCGTACGTGTATTCTTGAGGATCGCTGGAGATACTTCCAAAGCGACTACAACAACGACACATAAAATGGGACCAAGAAAATAAAAAACAAGAAAAACTGTTATATCGCATGAGTCACCATGGGTTTGTCCGACTAACTGGTTGGCTAGTCGGCTGGTTCACGAGGTGGTAATGAGATGATGGTTTTCCGATGTACGCCATATACATCGATGAAATGGATAACGAAAAAAAGAAAAAAAAAACGAGCAGAGGAGCCATTAATGCCAGTAGAGGCAACAACAGACGTTACATCGATGCCGTTCTCCAACTTTTCGAAAAACTATAGACACAAGGGAGATCTTCCGTTCAAATATTTCATTCAGAATCGAATGGCCGAGAAACAGAATGAAATGAAAGTGTCTAGCGAAACGCGCGTCGGATTAAATACTTTGGCATTTGAGCTCCGTTAGTTAGCAACGTCGATAATGATGGTGGTAATTAGCCTATTATCTACGTTTTTATTTCATTTTTAATGCGAGCCTTCTGTCCTTACCCCGGCCTTTTCTGGGCAACCAGCTCTCGTTTCCAACACAGTCGGTGGCTCCGCTACGTGCTACGCATATGATTGTATCACCGTTGATTGCATTACCGCTCCGTTCTGCTACTACTTGTTTGCAAACTACAGTAATAACTGGCACGATGGCATATTAGCTGTATTATAGCATTCCCGCGTGTACTGGTGCGCGCTACCGTGCCCAATACGCGACATATACCGGTAGTTGGGGCAGGATGACCAGGGGCCAGGATTCAGAGGTTTCAAGCAGAGGATTGAAAGGGAGGGAGAGAGAGAAAAGAGAGAGAGAGAGAGAGAGAATCGAGGTGGCAAAGGGCTGCGAACGCTCTCGGCGACAGAATAACGTGCGGTGGTGGTGCTACAAGCGCGAGTTGCTATCGCTTAACCCAGGAGATACGAACCGAGTGAGCGAAGCTAATGCTGAAATAATGCGACAACCAGTCGCTTGGCTCGTTGCGCAACAGCGAAAACGCAAATGTATAATTCGCGTCGGTAGCGTGCTTCTTGCCGCCAACCTTGGCAAACGGGGAAAGCTCCGTTTTTGTAATTTCCTTGTCTTGTCAATTTACTACGCACCGTCTATTCTGTTTCTTTGCGAACAAAATTGTAATTGTAATTGTAAAAATTCGAGAAAAACCACCACTATACCGATTTCAACTGCTTACTGCTCTTATCGGCAAATTATGTCAAATTATGTCCAGTACGCGGTACCTACTTGCTGGCTCAAATGCCAACTTTATCATTTCAAAGTTAGACCCGTTCTCGCTGCTTTATCCCCACAATTCCATACTTGCCTATATAGGTTCGTTCTTTCTTTCTTTCTCATGTCTCGGGGAAAAAATCGCTACCGCAACGAGAGCAACGAGTTTTAGTCGATCCTACGAATTTAATAAACAAGTTGAAGGCCGACCCGAGGACGGCCCAATCTAGTTTCAAGCTTCAATTGCACCGATAAGGGATTACAACGTCAAAGGACTCGGACTGCAGCAACATCTGAACAGATTTTCCGACGCATCTCCGTTAACCGTGAGCAATTATTGGACGAATCAGCTTACGCGGCGAACGAGCGAACGAGGATCCGCCTATCTGTCTGTGCTAGTAGATGTCAGTAACTGCTCTAGCGACTAGCTGGTAGCTAGGAAGTACCTGTCCTCCGTACACTCTAACCACCAGAACTCTTAATCCCGATGGGGTAGAAGCTAAACCAAGTTACTCCCGCTTAATCGCTCGTCTTCTCGTCGTTCCTTCAATCGACAATCGTCAACAAATAACGGATTAATCCTAAAATAATTGTAGTACGGCGTAGACAAGCTCTCATAACGATGAAAAGTCTCCCTTCGCTAGAGCGGTTGCATCGCGCAACTGCGATGTTTTCGCTAAACTCGATGAATGAGAAAAGCAATTCCCCCATTACGAAATTATCGACGTTCTCCTCGAGGCGAAGCTGTTTTCGCACGGTAATCATTAGATTTGTGCAATTATCTCGGAGACACTGCGAACTTGGACTCGTTATATCGGTAAAGAGCGTCAAGCAAGATTAACAGGCGAAACTTGTCCCCCTTCCTTCCTCGAATTCTCACTCCTCTCTCTCTCTCTCTCTCTCTCTCTCTCTCTCTCCCCCCTCCCCCCGGCCCATAGTCCATTCCACCCAACCAACACCTTTTTACCCTCTACTCTTCCAACAAAATAGAATGCTCTGGGAAAGTATCGACCCTCTTCTCTCTTATCCCAGCACCGGTGATTGTGTGCGGTAGTTCGCGAGAGCGTGGAAGTGTGAGGGGAGGAGGGAGAAGGAAGGGAAAATTCGAATTAATGTCTCCAATAAAAGTTTTCTGCGTACGTCTTCTTCACGGTTGTCGCAGTCTTACGGTTAACGACCAATTAGAGGGGTTCTCGTTAGAGGCGAGGAGGAGACACGCCACACTTGCTATTTTTGTCCCTTCGATTCTTCTTACTCTCTTTTACTTCTCTCCACCTCGTATCAATAAACATTTCCTTCAGCCACCCTCCCTTATCCTTCACCGCTTTCCCGGCTGCTGGCGTATACGTAGTTACCAAAAGCTTCGTCGCGAACTCATCAATTCACATTGTCAAGTTGATAATCTTCTTACACAGGGCTAGTAGCGCGCTCTCTATGAGGGGATGGCAGTGTTACCGTGGAACATATATTTTGCTTAATTTCGTGGATAAGCTATTATCGTAAAATGCTATCGAGGCCAGAGCTCTGCTGGCTTGCACAAAAGTAAAACCTAATAGGGAGGGCGGAGGTAGAGGTGATTTCTAATTTTTACCCATTTACCTATTAAACCCGTCTCTTCGATGCATGATTAAGTTGGACATCGCGTGAGCTAGAGCACGAAAAACTTTTCTTCCTCTTCACTGCCCCTTACTGCCAACGGTGAAAGCTTAAGAATTAAAGTTAAGCCCCGTAAAAATTTCTACTATGTAGCGCCAGCCGAGTTTGAAAGACTTTTCAGAGGCCATCTAGAAGATAATCGTCGGATACTCGCAGCGGAAAGAAAGATCGCGCGATCTTGCTTGGTTACTGGCTTGTTAATTCCTCTCTTCTTTCTCCCTTATATACGGTTATATATTACTTTTTTCTGTTTCGCGCGTGTTCCTTCGTTCGTTCGCCCGCTCCGTGAACTATGCTTGACTTTGACTTTCGCATATCTCTCGAGAACAAGGCTAACGAGATAAATGGCGGCCTCCGAAATTTCGGATGCCGGCGCATTCAAGTGGATTAGCTGCAACGGGCGTAACCGCTCGGAGGTTTTGAGCGGCGTTTGAGGTTAGTTCGGCTAATCTGATTGCTTAACGTCGGAACTTAACGGCAACGCGGCTCCAAGTTTCCTCCGGATTAAAATGACTTAATTTAAACTTGGCCCCTCCCCTCGGCGGCCGCCCCATAAAACGACAATCTACAATTTTATCCGCGCGCCCGGTCCTTTCTAAGCCACTTTGAAGGAAACGGAGCCCGCATTTAACCGGAGTTAATTTGCTGCTGCCTTTGCCGTTGAAGCCACAGTCGCAGCCACAGCTACGGCTGCCGTAGCTGCTGCTGCTGCTGCTGCTGCATCTACCTCGTCTTCTCACCAAAATTTTCAACTTGGCTTTTTTCGGATAAATACACTCCCCACCGCCTTTTTTGGTTTTTTGGTTTTTCCCTACAAAAATTCACCCCTTTTATCCCTTTATAACCTCAATTTTTTTTTTTACTGAGAAACGCACAAAAATAATAATTATCATCATTTCCACGCATAACCTCGTACTACGACCTTGTTAACGAGCTTTTACAAGATTAAAAGGATTTCAACAAACTTTTGTTTCCTCTAAAGACAATATCGTTACCATCGAGTAATTGTGTTCGCTCGAAACTTCTTTAGTTTTGCTTATCGCATCAAAGAGAGCTAGAAGCTTGGATATGACTCAGGTGCGATTTTAACCTGCATTCTCTTTAGAAACAATTATCAAGTCCGCTGAACCCCACTTACTCTCCTTCCCCTCTCTCAAATCCTCCATCCTCTTTCTTTCAATCTGCGTACCGTGAGGATCGTCTCATTCTTCATTGAAACGATTCTTATTCGACCGATAGAATGACGATGTCTCGTAAAATTCATTATACGATTTACAAAGTATTGTATCTCTCGTTATAATCCCGATCCCCCACTTCGTTCTCCCATATGAAAGTGAAAGAAAGCATTACCTTATAAAAGCTCTCTATGTTCCAGCTCGATAATCTTCGCGTGCGCACTCTCATTTTTCTTCTCGTTTTCCGCGCCCCCTTCTCCTATCTCTCTCTCCCTCCCTCTCTTTCTTTAAATAAAAATCCTTTCCATCCCTCGAGACAGCCAACTTCTTTCTATATTTCGTTTTAATCAGTTTTTTTCTCACTCAGGTTGCTTTTATTTTTCCATCTCTTCCTCGTTGGCTTTTTTTTCTCCTATTACTATTACCCCTTTACTAGCCTTACCACGTATTCCACCTCCGCTTCTCCCCATTTTTCCTCTTTCCCTATTCCGACTATTTCTCTCTACAGCCCTTTCATTTGGGACCAGCATCACTTTCATATTTTTTTCTTCCTTGTTTGCGCGTCCCTTGGATTCTCTTCGTTTCGCCTACACACGCACCTTTCCCTCCCCCACTCTATTTGGCACGACGACCAACCGAGGTTAGTTGGTTTGCGCACGGATAGTGGCAGATGGCTGACGCAAAGTCTCTGAAAATTTTCATAATGAAATTACAGGATGTGTCACCTGCTGGTACGCAGCGACATGCCAACGATGCATATACATTTGAGAGTGTGAAAGCTGTAGCAACAGCCACATTTCGCGCGTACCTTTCTGACACAATCGTGACGTCAGAGTCCGTGCCACCTATGTACGTAGCGGAGACATTCACCGACACACTGCGTGTGTACCCAACGCGTATGCGCCTACTAAACCCCCTCATTCTTGTCCCGTCTCCCCGCTGCCTCCAAAGCCAGCATCCCTGATCCCACACCTCCACCTCTGGAGAACGCCATGCTTGTTGTCTGGCCTCTTTGCGCCAAGCTCGTTATGCTTAATTAGGCAAATTTTCATCTAGCTCCGACGCTATTTGTCACGATAAAGCCTCCACGGACGTTTCCTCCCACAACCCGACCCATCCCCCCCCCCTTTCCTCTTATAATCTAGCGCCACAGTTTCCTTCAAGCACCAAAAATCCAACCATCGAAACCAATCTTTCGATTTGTTATTCTTAGCTCGGTAGCCCGATAATGTCTCGCGTGGCGATTCCTTCTGAAATACTCAATAAAGACTATATTGTTCGCAAACTCGCAAATAAATACCTTCCAATAGGCATTTTATCTGTAACCACTCTTTCGATTTTAATAATTGCTCTACTTTCCCCTTCTTTTCTGGTAAATGCTTTGATTCACTTGAGAGAGTGGTGGTGGAAGGCTAATGTACTAGCTGCGATCCTTGCGCCTCGGGGCACAGACTCCTGTGTGGAATAGAAAAAGTGTACGAGAGAGATAGGGATTAATGGGTGTGAGAGCGAATTCCTGTGCCAAATGGATTCGGACTGGTTGATCCATTTTCTTTCAAAGGTGCTCTTCGTTTCGTCCTACCCCAACCCTCTTTTCCGTCCACTCTTCCTCTTTTTTTTTTTTTTTTTTTTTTTCTTTTTTTTTTTAACAATGAGAGCTTTGCCATTCATTGCAGAACATTACAGGGTAATTAGAGAATTTTTTCATTACTCGTTTCTACTTTGGCAGTTATGCATTTTATGTTCTACTAAATCAGACTGGAAAGGAAGGGGAGAAAATTGTTAAAATTTTCCGCATTGAGCAAGCGTTTCCCATATTTTCCTTACAAGGAAATTATTTTTCCTCCTTTTAATACCGGATATCCGAAAATTGGCGAAGCCTTGTTTCATGAACCTTTTTTCCTTTGACGCTATTCCAACAACTTTTTCTCTTTGGCATTTTGCCAAAGAAAAGTGGTTTTAATTGAATAATTAGAACAGAACTATACTATCAAAATATCTTATACTTGCCGTTTTTGTAACGCGTGAAGAGATCTAAATTGTACGTTTTCGATGTTGAATAGTACGAGAACGCCCTTACCAGCTGAAAATAGACAACTACCTACGGACGACAAAGTTTAATGGATTCGAATTCAGATTTCGCAGTTAAACGCACTTTGACGCGTCGACTTGTTTCCTTATTGAAAAGTCGAGTTCTTTCACATTATACCACCAGATATATAATAACCAAACTCTCCGATAGCCCCGAAGGACGTTGCTCCATTAGATACTATTACATTGAAAAGGAAAACTTTCGTTTTCGTTTTCCTTTTCTTCCTTCTCTCCCCGTCTTCCTTTTCTTTACCTTTGCCTTTAACTTTATCTTTACCTTTACCTTTATACTCTTCCTTTTCATTTTCATTTTCACAGTTTTATTCATTCTATTTCACATTTCAAATAGAAACTTATTTTCATCGGTCAAACTTTCTCCAAGTTTCCGCGAGTAAATCGCTTTCAGACTTCAATTCAGCGAGCTGACACTGCCAAAGCTTTCTTCCCGTAACTCTTGTTGGATTAAAAAGGAGCAACCGGTATAATTCGCTATCATAAATCCATTGGACAGCAATACCGATGATAAACTGGCTAACGTAGCAATGGCCACCAGAGTAAGAAAAGAAGGAAGAAGGATGATGGTGTATCTTTAGTAAGGAAGGATCAGAGATTCGGGTAGAGGATCAGGATCCAGAGGGTCATTTAATCAGTGTTGCCCGGAATGGCCTTCACGCAGCAGCAAGCTTTTTAGAGTTACGTTTCTCTTGGACAGATCGAGGCTTCGAATTTACACGGCTCGTGCATCTAGCGGTCATTCCTATACACAGTGGAAAAGTCCTCCTGCTCCCCACTCTCTAGCAATCTCGTTCTGGTCAGTCGATTCAACGCGTCAACCGCTCGGAAAAAGCATCCGACCACTTTGCAGCAACGTTTCTCCCCTGGCCACACACACGCTTTCCACGCTTTTCACGCTTTTCACCATTTGTACCTTTTCTCCCTCTCCTTCATCCCACTCTTTCCTCCTCTTTTTTTTTTATCGACATCCTATTCTCTCATCCCACCTTTCCCTACTCCCATCCCTACATCTTCCGAAATTTCTCCACCGTCGAACTCTGGCACAGCCTTTCTCGATGAGTGGATGAGATTGTACCGGGTGTGAAAAATTTCCTATCCTACGAATTCGCAATGATGCATAATATTCGAACGAATCCCGCCTGCTCGCGCGTATACTACACCAGGAACCGCATGTACGCTGAGTATCTTAAAAATTCTTCACTCCCGATTCTCCAGTATCCGAGAAGAGTCACGACGAATCTCTTCTGTGACGAGTCACGTTCTCTAGACAGCAGTAGTCCCTTCTCCCATACACAAACACCCTCTCGTCCTAAGAATTTTATTTCATTTCTCAGTGCAGCCTAGACTCGTAAGACCTTCCGTCGATATGCATTTGCATCAGCCCCGGTCCTCAAGTAAGCGAATGCCACCCTGAGATCTTTTATTAAAACAACAAACGACTCCAACCTCTTTGAAAAGTTAGCAATAAGCCGGTCCCAAAGGGAAGCAATTCTGGATAAAGTACGATGGAAAATTTTATTTCGAGGACAACGGTTTCGATTTGTCATTGCGAGATTTCACGAAACTCAATAAATATTAGATAATGTTTTGCGCGAAACATCCTGTCGCTGTATTTCCACATTTTTTATTCCATTGTAGAAATTTTGAAGGCAGCATTCTACCATTGCTGCTCTCCGCGATGCTTTCAATACCCGTCAATTACTGATCTCTTCAAAACGGATAAAAGCAATCCTTTGATGCATATTGATTCAAATCCTTCAGAGTAATTGTGTTCCAGCTTTTATTTCCTTTTATTGAAAAAGAAAAATTTCCTTCTCTCCCTGCCCCTGTCCCTGCTCCACTCACATAGCGACATAAGCGACAAAGTGGAGATTCAAAGAGGCTTTTCGCCTCAAATGGATTTAGAATTATTCTCTCTTAGCTTATTAGTTTTTTCAGAAGTTAGACAAGCGATTTTCGTGTCGGCTTAACTATGATCATGGCTCGCATTTCGCAATTCGCGAGGCAATTTTCCAAGTGCGGTCGAGAGTGTACTAAATAATTCACCTGTTCGATGTTGGTGCAAAATGGCGTGAGAATGCGCGCACTTACAAGCGATGTCCCGAGAATTCTCTGCTTTAGCGAAGAGCCCATCAGTGAAATTTCAGCGTTTTCCCCTGTTTTCCAACGAGCAATCGACAATGAGGGATTCTTCCCTTCGTGCACCAATTCGTGCTAATGACCCGTTACACCGTTCCTCTAGATAATGCTGCATTTTGCATCTTGCGTCCTAACACACTCCCATTGAAAATCAATTTACTGAATTTCTTTAAGTCCGTCAGCACAGAAATATATGTCGTTGTCGTCAGCTTCGATCATCAGCAGCCGTATACGCAGAGACCATACCATAATCCTCTACTCTCTAGCATAACAGCCGCAAGGGATAACACAGTGGAGAATTAGGAAAAAAGCTTACTACTCAAAAACCTCTTAATTAGGTAGAGATGCTCGGTTATGGGAGAAGATACAACGCGAGATCCGCATAGTTTCGGATTATACGTATTAAAATGGAGCTTTCACGCAAGTCATGAGAGAGATTGAATTCTGAATTTTGTTTGGCCAGCAGAAACGAGAACGGGTCTTGTAGTAGGGGGGAAGGAAAGCAATCGTAGGAAATGCTCAAAACTACGAAACCGCGGGTCATTCATTCAGCGAAAATATCTCGCGAATCTGAAAATGCTTCTGAGGAGGGGGATGGGGGATGAGATATCCAAAAATAATGAATATAGAAATAAAAAAATATGGGACGCTTCGTATCCAAATGCTGGCTGTTTCGCTGGGAAGATCGCGTATTAAAGTCTCTGTGGGTGTTTCCTGCACTCTGGCAAGGGATGGAGGCGGAGCCCAATGAAAGATAGAGGAACGAGGAGGGGCACGAGGAGGAAATTAAATAAAAATCACGCAAACTGCAGATTTGTTACGCGGTAGGAACGCGACGCGCTCCCCCGCGTTCTGCATGCGAATGAGTTTGGCCAGTTATGCGAATTCCAGTTCCGTCGCCGTCGCGCCACCACCACCACCCTCACCGCATCCTTAACAAGACTAAAGTTTACTTCGATTCCACGGCGAATCACGTAGTAGCACTACCTATTAACGGACACAGCGATACGTTTCGTCATTCGATACTTATCTCCCGTAATGCTGCTTTTAGAGAAACCTTAACGCTTACGCTTCCTGACGTTTGTTGTTCATTTTTCGTGACACGGTGAAAAACTCTCTCGGACTTGGATTCGAGAGGGAATTTAATAAAAATTTCGCGAATCAAAGATTTCGTTCGCTTTACTGAGAAAACGGAAATGAGTGCACGGAGTAGATACGGGCCCGGTTGGTTGGTCCTACCGTTCTCCGTTCTGCATGTGAATGAGGAATGGTAGCCGCGAGAAGGAAACTAGAAAGCAGGCGCGAGTGGTTCGGTGGGAGGAGGCAGCGACACCGACGCTGCCACCACCACCACCACCACCACCACCACCATTGGAGTCGAGTCAAGTCAAGTCGAGCGAAGCCAAGAAACGGAACGGAAGGAAGGTTGCATTTATTAAACCTAGCGTAGATGCGTCTACCCCCTCTCCTTTTTCTTGCACCTCCTCTCCCATCGTTCCCCGTGCTTTCTATATTCACATCCGTTTCAACCCCTCTCGTTCCTCCACCGAACGCTCACTCTTTCTCAGTGTCTCAGTATAAAATAGTAGCCCGACACTCTTCTCTCGAACGCCCCACGACCCCTTTTTCCGCTCTTCCGCGCGATCCCCTCTCCACCAGCCTCTATACGAGAAGAATTTTCAGCCTCTCGGTGACTGAATTTCATCTGCTTACAATTCTCTAAAGTGGTCAACGGAAGATGAAAAACTGATTGCAAGACCGTTGGAAGTCGAGGCCAGCTGAATGGAATGGAATGGAGAAGGGAATTGGGGAGGGAAGAGCGACACGAACCCCCGCCGGTAGAGACGATAGCGAGTGTCGTGGCGCGTGGAGGGTGTGGAGGTGGGCCAAAACAATTAATCAACTCTGAACGTTAGCGTGTGTACGGCCACGGGCCAGGCATGACTGATTCATTATGAAGCCGTAATTAAGTCCGGGTATTAGCATAGCTCGCAAGCCACGCTGGCTGGCGACGGCACCCATTGCCCCGTAGAGCTGCTGGTGTCTGCGGTATCATCGGTAGCGTCTCTCTCTCTCTCTCTCTCTCTCGGCTAGTGAAACAACTTGACCCGAGCTACGGACCAAGGTGCTTCCTATGCTAACGAGATCGCGGCTCTCTGTCCCCTTCCGTTTCTCGTCTTGTTCCCTTAGCTACCGCGTTGGACGACCGGCTGCGCCCACGTAGCAAGAGACCACGGAAAAAGTGCGCATTTACCCCCGTTATACAAGTTATATATGTACGACTATATTCCAACCATTAGCAAACGGCGAGCAGACGCGTATCTCTTAATTATCCGGCGAAATTCAGCTCTGCGACGCCACTCTCTGAGAATCGCCTCGGTGCATTTGCTCTTTCGCTCTTTCGCTCTTTCGCTCCAGCGAATCATTTCTCAAGCTCCACCTCTCTCCGTGTTTCCTTTCTCCCTCGCTCGCTCGTTTCCGCACACATGCGCTCACGCATGCACGCACGCACAAGCGTGTACTTTTCTCCTCCTCCTTCTCTCTCTCTCTCTCTCCAACACACCGTTATCAATTCACCCCGGGACCGAGAAGTTGCACGGTCGAGTGCCATTTTTTTCTTTCCTCTCCTACATAACCTCCCGTATACTACTCTCCCCGTACACATCGACCCTCCAAACGACCGCCGTTGTTTCCTGTCCGATATGCCGGCTCGCTACCGTGCTTTCATTCTCTCCCTCCATCTCTACCCACAGTCGCTAACTTTATCTTGCGTCATTGATTATCCTTCGTGACCCCTGCACCACCCGCGCACCGCTTTTTTGCTGCTTTATGGCGGACCATCCAACAAATCACCTTTTTGTTAGGCAGTACATTACGCGCGTCCAACGACAGAAACTAGTTATTCATATCCGCGATAACGAGCCCGAACTTCGATCTCCCGAACAAATCAGGATCCTCGTAAAATTCCTGGCCGCTGAGAACATTTCGCGTCAATTCTGCATCCATCCTTACTTGGACACAGTGATAAGTGGCATAACGATCTACCTGGGTTCCCAACTGAACCAAGTAATTGCGGAAGCTTTTCGGATAATCAATCTCTAGCTGTATAGGAAAAAGCGGTGGAAATGTATCGAGAAAAAGTTAGCAGATGCACTTGCCACAGCCAAGCAGGTTTGTGTTCTTCGCTAAGGATTTCATCTGGTGGTGGTGGTGGTGGTGTTGGTTGCTGCAAGAACACGAAAGCCCAGTTAATCTAGACGCAGAGATTCCAAGATTCCAAGAATCCTCTCCTTCGTTCTCCCTCGTTCTCCTTCTTTTCTACCAATGTAAAAATTACAGAGTTACCGTAGTATAGCGTAGCGAGGGAAAAAGGGGGAAGTGGTAGAGAATAAGAAACCAGGTTGATAGTCGAGCGAAGAAACGATAACTCGACGTAGCGATTAATAGATCTGCCAATAAGATTAATCCCACGGTGATTTTCTGTGTGTGGTTTTCAGTACGCCGAGGTGGAGGATGGAGGAGCTGGAGACGCTTGAGAGCTCGGAGTGCCCGGAATGCCCCGGGCCACCCCCCGAGTTCCGGCTACCACCGCCGCCCCGGCCACCCTTCCTTACCGAAGGCACCTTTTGCTCAGAAACGCCACTCGCCGAACTTGAGGATTGCGTCGCCATCCCGGTGAGTACTAGCCAGATTACTTTTACAAACTTATATTTCGAGATCCGCACGGTGCAGATTTTCTACCGTAAAAACATTAGCCGCGACGACGATTGTCTAGCCTTATCCATACTGCTTGGAAAATTTCAACCGAATCACGCGTATGCGTGCACGCGTACACAGGATACACGCCACACAGAGCTTAGCTTAATGCGTTTGCTTATTAATCAATAAGTTCCAAGCAGTGGTCCACGCAAAGTGCGCTCTAGTGGAAAGCAACTCCTCGGGCAGCTTTCCCAGGAACTTGGACATTTGGTGGAAGATATTTGCTTTTTGCCAATATTATCCAACTTGCGTGTATTGCGCAAATATTTGTGGGTAACAATTTTAGTCGTAGCGGACTCTGAGCCGATGAATTTTCAAGCAAGTTTCTCACTCGCTAAATTTTTTCTTTTTAACCGATTTGTGTCGAGTACTCCCTTTCTTCTCCTCCTTGTCCTCCGTACATTAGCGAACGTGGAATAACATGGAAGAAAGCGGAGAAGAGTGCAATCGGGGACTCGTTGTACTTGGGGGCATCATTGAATACGACGCGCTTGCGTTGCGTTGCCTTCCCTTCCCTTCCTTCCCCTCTAACGATGCATCGTATAGTCGCAGTAAAAATTTCCGATCTACACAAAAGACGACGTCGTATATGGAGAATCCAGTGGCGTCGCGAACATCTTCCACGAAACGTGCTCTGCGCTTCGAGGCGCGCGTCACATCCGTTTCTATTTTGAGATGTAGGTTTAAAGAGAGGAACCGGTACACAAAAGCATGAAAATGAACGTGATGGACAACGCGCGACTCCTTCCTCTTGAGGAATTTCATTAGGTCACGGCGCCCATTTTGCCCAGACGAATCTCATTCTTTTGTTTTTTGCTTCCTTTCTTATTGAAATCACACTTGCCATCAAATGTAGTGGTGTTTCTGGCACTGAACGGGACCTTAATGAGGGCGTTAATGCGACTAGCCGCCTCCCTACCCGCTTCAACCCGAAAAACCCTTTTTCCATCCATTATTTCAATCAATGGCGAGGAACGAGATGCGAACTGAATGGAGAACAATTTCTAGTTTCTTTAACGCTGCTTGTCTCGCCATTGTCACTACGGCGTTAGCCAGTCGTTAATGCGTGTCGCGTCTACAAATATTTCAGAATTGAACAATTGGGCTAACTTTACGAATTCGAAATTTCAACTTCTCCGAGGGAGAGCATAGGCGGGGACAGAGACGGGAAGGAGGAATCATGACGGATTGTTTCGAATAATCAAGGGACACTTTAATCCTTTTCAGAGGACGAGGATCACTTTTTCGGCTCGCTTTAATCCTTGCTCTATTTTAACCGAGACGACCCTCGCCCGTAAGTCTATTCTTTTTCAAGATTAATATCTCCCGGACTCCATTCCCGGATTAGCTCTCCGAGTAATACCGGCGCGTGAGCAGGAAGAAATAAATATTGAAATTTGCTCGCGCGCTTTTTTTTTTTATTAAAGCCACGCAATTCGCGTACGACGCTATTCTTTCCATGCTGTGTGTGGCTTAACGATAGGAAATCACGGAATCATCGGCACGATTAATAAATTGTTTTCCCGCATCCTTAATTTATGAAATTCCGGAATTCCTTTTCTTCTTCCTACCCGTACATTTCCCTTTCTGACAATTTTATAGGAGATTCTCAACGGCAAAGTTTAACTCTACTCCCGTGGAGGAGTTTACAATGCAAACTGGCCGGAATCCCGTAGCTAGCGTGTCAGTTACACGGTAATAGAATTGGAAGCGGTATCACGGCGATGAGTTAATTTCCATCGTCGTTCAAATCAAGAAGAGGAAGAGAAAGAGGCAAAAGCACAATAATCACAAGAATTGAAATGTTTCATTCAAAGCAAAACTTTATTTACGGACCAATTGAAGTAAGTTGGAGTAACGCGGATCGATGTGCGCTGGTGGCATGGGTTAGGGTGATGGGAAGGTAAAGGTATAGGTAGATAGATAGAGATAGATGTGTAGAAAGAGAGAGAGAGAGAGAGAGAGAGAGAGAGAGAGAGAGAGAGAGGGAGAGGGAGAAAGATTGATATCCCCGTTTCATGGCCTATCAAAGAACGCGTCATCTCCCCAGCACTCCGACGGCACTCCGTTAAAAAGTTTCAAAGCCGCGCAATAGTGAGAAAAGCAGAGTTACGGTGAATGTTGCTACCGTAGCCCCATGTACAATATAATAAAGCTGGTCGGTTGGGATGAAAAATCATGAAGACAGTGCCTAGTGGCGCCGCTGTCCCGGCCATCTATCCCCCGCGTATCGTCCTATGGATGAGAAAAATCTTTTCATCTATTCGGAACGATCCACAACTCTGGTCGAGCGTGATACGAGTTCTCTGCGAATGGGGAAGGAATTCCAATTAAAGTACACGATGGTGGGACGTGTGATCTTCTCGGGTGGAACGCACCAGACGTATCAGGGTACGGGGGAGAGTCCTTTGACTTTTTTCACGTACGATAAGTTTGGAATAAGTTGCCGCGTGGTTGCGGCGGCGGCAATCCTTTAAAATTCTGCGGCAGTCCTCCAGGAGGAGGAGCGGCTTGCGTGAAAAGGCTTCATTCTTCTCGCTCGGCGAGAGTTGCGTCTCCTCGATCGATTAATCTTCCAGCTTCTACCCTTTCTTCCTCTGCTTCTTCTCCTCCTGTTCTTTCCCTTTCTACGTTTCGCCATTTATTTCTTTTTCCTTTTCTTCCTCCCCCTACCCGTTCTCCGCCTTCTTCCTCGAGTCCGCGATATACTTTTTTCTCTCCATCTTTCCTTTCCTTTCCTCCCCTTCTACCTTCATTCTCCTATCCTGTCGTCGTCGTCGTTCGCGCGCCGCTTACCACTTTATTACATTTCGCTTATTTTCTTCCTTTCCCTCTTACTGAGAAACTTCTCCGAGATAACACGAGTATTCGGTTTAACATCCTGATCTGCTACTCGTATACATTGGCCACAACAGCGCGGGGACAGCCAAAGTTCTTTATAAAATTTTTATTTAGATTAAAACCCAACACCGTAGCGAGCGCAAAAGCGAACGAATCACATTGCGCACAGAAAAACATTAATAATTCAATAAGTGTCAGGAACCAGCCCTCAAAAGAGGGTCCGCCAATTTTCGGACACCCTGTAGAAATCTTCATAGCTCTCGGTAGGCTGATGAGAAGAGGAGAGGGCACTGGCAGATAGCCAGGAGCTTCAACCCTGTCTAGTCTTCTCGGTGCACATTCAATCTACTCAAACACTAGCACCGGGTAAACTTGGCATCCCCTAGGCAAACCTTCATTATAACCAATTGCCCGCTAGAAAAACGAAGGCGTCTAAATTCAGATTGAAATCATCAAAATTGGTCGGAACTAATTCATCCACAAATACTCGATATCCCATTCGACAGAAAAATCGTAAGTAATTGAGTAATCGATCGATCGATACATTTTACAAGTCTACTCGAGATAATGTCAAATGATTGGTTCTTCAGTTTGAGTGCGAGAAGAACGAAACAGCAAAGAAGAAAAAGTAAGATTATAACAAAACTAAACAAATACCTAACGCATTTCCGTCATAATGCAAACATGCTCGAGCCGCAAAGGGTTAATGGATTTTAAGCTTTTAGAGTAAATATATGTAAATGCAATGCGAAAATATTTTACTGTTGGCCATCGTATTAAGTGAGAATTCATAAAATTCAGTTTCACGGTAAATAATATTTAAAATTTAGCAACTAACAGGTCTCGAGATTGACAGAAGAAACTCTTTTCAATGTCTCTTCTTCCGCGAAAGTTATCCATCTTTCATCTTTCATGTCAGTGTACATCCATTTGACTTTTTAAAAAAGCTTTAAGTGCGCGGGTGGCAAGAATAACGACGTTTCCTAAACTGACTGATGCAAGTAAAAGAGATAGATAGATAGATAGATACAGATAGATAGAGAGAGAGAGAGAGAGAGAGAAGGGGGGTATAGGGTGGATGTGGAAGACAGATTAGTCAACGGATGGCGGTGTTTCGATATTGTCTTTAGCGTGAATGTTAAGCTTTACCCGACAGGGATGACCCGTTAAAGAAAGTGTATTTACTCTGACAGGCGCCATCGTTCTGTGACTGCTTATTCTTTTTCATCGTTCTTATGTGGAACCCTACTTTTTTTCTTCCCCGCATCTTCCCAACCCCTCTCTTTCTCTCTTTCTCTTCATCTTCCTCCCGAAGAGCAAGAGCTTCGCGTTATCCTCTAGACTACGGGCAAAAACGGTACACGCCTATTAATAGAGAACACGTGTCTCGACCTCGGCTCAGCTTTACCAGGGACCCATTATCGCCGAATGATTTTACATCATTATTCGTAATTGGAAACCTTCCCCGTGCGTTGTTCTATTCTTCGAACGACATTACGTCCTTCATTGAACGACCAGCCCTCTTTCCTTTTCATCCCTTTTTCAAGTTCTTCGGAACTTGAGAAAAATCATTAATAACGTCAACTAAATCTGCAACCAAGAACGGGGTGGCAGCGTCGCCGTTCCACGACTGGAATAAAAGCCTTAATTACTCGAAGGAGTTTGGTTCAATATAAATTGTATACAGGGTGTCCGGAAAAAAAGGAGACATATTTTGAGGAGTGGTTCCTGACGCAATTCTAAGAACTTTTTTTGTCTTGGTATTTTTTGATTTAAAGCTTCATTTTTGAAATATTCAACGATAAAGATGCCATTAGTTAGACAGAGACACTCCGGTAGCTGAAGCGAGACACAGTGGCGCCGTCCCACTTTAACTATCGAAGCGTCTCTGTCTAACTAATGGCAAATTTATCATTGAATACCTCAGAAATAAAGCTTTAAATCAAAAAATGTCAAGAGAAAAAAGTTCTTAGAATAGTCTCAGGAACCACCCCTCAAAAAATGTCTCCTTTTTTTCCGGACACCCTGTATATATATATATATATATATATATATATATATATCGACCATTATAATATAATTGATAGATTCTCGATTTTTGGAAGATTTACTCCGAGCTCTTTTTCCCCCTTTTTTTTTTTTAAGTTAACTTAACTTAAAGAATTCAGCTTGACTTCCTCACGGTATTTATTATCCGTTATAGTTTATTATCGCTGTAAAGCCTTTTCCTCCTCCTCCTCCTACTCTCTCTCCCCCTCCGTCTGCGGAGAGAGAGAGAAAAAATCCAGTAATGTTTAGCATTGTTCAATGCCTAGACATGGATAACGAGGAAAATTTTACTAGCGAAACCATATGAACTTTTCATACAAATTTTACGAACTATTCGTATAGAAATGAAACTGAAGCAAGCTTTATATCCTATAAAGTAGTAAAATCGTTTTCATACATTTTCCCGCGCGAATTCAAGCTGTAAGTTGTAAAGTACGATAGGTGTATAGGTAACGACAGTGGGTGTTAGTATTGGTGGTGGTGGTGGTGGTGCTAGTGGTGCTCTGGTGTGTACATTTCAGCGTGCATAGGAGCAAATCCTACTGAGTTTCGAAGAAAAGCCCTGTAGCTTTGCGCTCTCTCATCTAGCTTTACCAAGCATTAAATGCATCGGGTGTACTTAATTGAATCTCGCGACCCGAGTCCTGTAGGATACGCCTTTTCCCACGCGACCCTCAACATTATTTATTAAATAATTTCTTGAAAAGTCCTGCCTCCTTCGAAATAATGTTACGATAAAAATTTTCCTACATTTTCACAATGGGGACTTTTTTCCTTTTCCATATCACTCTTCCCCCTTTTTTTACTTTCGCTTCTAAAACGAGCTTTGAGCTATTTCACTTTATGAAAATGTTTGCATTAAAACGCTTCTATTATTGTAAGACAATTATCTCCAGAGGAAAATAAAGTTATTTCCACGTAGCGAGTTTCACGTAAAATTCGCGGTGACTCGATTAACAAGTCTTATTAGAAAGTGACAGTTTGAAAATTTCAAAATTCACCAAGTGGAGGAATGATCAGTGTGGGAAACGATTAGCGGATGAAGAAATAAAATGGAAAGTCGTAAAAGAGAGGTTGGTGTATACAGCAAATTGGCCTCTTGAGAAGTGAGGATGGTGTCAAAAACCACCACCACAAGCTGAATCGAGTTGAGTCGAGGCAAGAGTTTGCGGGGATCCAGCGTAGCTGAAAATAGCTGTTTGGTAGCGATGGTAGTGATGTGGTAGGTGGTGGTGGTGGTGGTGGGTCGTGTCGTAGTCGTGTTCCTTCAGGTGCGGTGCAACTCAGCGACGGCGGTGGCTTTGTCTGAAAATGCTATCGAGCAATCTTTTCGAGAGAATGCGTAGTACATCGACACGCACAAGGATACATATTACGTTTGAGCTATACACGCATGAATTGATGCAAGTATACGCGCGTATAATGCGAAGAGGTGGAGGGTTTTGCCGAGAGAAATGGAAATGCGAGTGTTACAAGGGAAAACAATTTACGAGCGAAGGCTACGGGCGGCGAAGGAGCAATTCAGAGAGGACTAGGACTCGAGTGAGAAGAGGGGGTGTGAGAAAGTACGATGAGAATAAGAGAGTAAATGAGAGGAAGGGGGAGAAGGCCGGAGGTGTACCGTAGTTTATAGAGAAACGGAGAAAAGAGGTAAGAGAGCCGTGTGGTAAGAAGAGGAGATGGGAGGAGGGACGGTTGATAGGAGTAGTGGGCGAAGGGAAGGGCGAAGAGTCGAGCAGCACGAAGAATGGAGTAATTAAAAAGCACAGGTTAATACAGTCTGCATAAGTTGTCTCGAGTTTATTAGACGCTAGTCCACGTTATGCACTGTTTATTAAACCGTCTTTCTCATTTTAACCCTCGTCGTCGTCGTCGTCGTCGTCGTCGTCCTTGCCGTTGTCGTTCTCGTTCTCGGCCTCGTTCCCCAGCTACTACTCCTTTCAGCTGCCATAGTCGTCTTCGTATATTGCGGAAACATTTCGCGACATTCCAAACTCTCGTAAGCCCAGTTCTCAGTTCTCAGTTCCCAGTTCCCAGTTTCCAGTTTCCAGTTCCCAATTCCCAATTCCCAGTTCCCAGTTCCCAGTTCCCAGTTCCTTCTATCCCAGCACACTTCACTTCATCATCCAAGTCTCTCTTCAGAGCCCTCTCTCTTAAAGCTCTCCACATGCTCCGCAGAGAGTCTTCTGCCCATCGACGTTCACCATCCGGCTAGGAACGACGAATTTTCAAGCAAACTATGTTCATCGGGCCACATTCATGGCGAATCTCCTGCTTAACGAGTAACGGGATGCAGCCACCAATATTAAGTTTGCGCACGTTGCTATTCGATCGATTGCGCAACTTCTCCTTTCCCCCGGATGAATTATGGCTGCACGTGTGCTATAGGTGCGCGCGTGATTCGATTGAATTTAGAAATCCGATGAGTTCAGGAAATGCGATTCACTTGGTTAAGGATAATCGAGGGATTGCGCAATGCTGGAGGATGATGTACATTCCATACAACGCACTTTCAAGTACTGTCGACTTCTTCAAGATCGTGTGTCGTCGGTGTGTTTGACCGTTCTCCTTTTTCTTTTTTCTCTATACGGGCAACCTGGGTGGGAGTGTACAGCAACGCTTAGGTTGAATATCAAAATTCCCGGGGAAATTTACAAGGCAAAATAGGTTCGATCGCGAAATGGGAAGCAATTGGACCAGTTTTACCCGGTGATTCTGACCGTAGGAAATGCACGAGTGAATTTAAATTTTTCACAATTGATGGTACAAGGCGATATTGGCCAGATCGATCGATCCGTCGTCTGCCATCTGATCGAAGAAAGTCAGCGCGCGCGCACACACAAAAAAAAAGATTAATGAGCGAACCGAACGCGTGTACTTGCCACTCACGAGAAGAGCGTATTAACGTTTCTATTGCACCGGATCTTGTGATTCTCTGAATCACTTTCTCCTCCTCCTCCTCCTCCTTCGTATTATACGAATATTCTACTTAATCACATTAAGAGAATTCTTCATTAAACCTTCGTAAGTTTTAAGGAAGAAGGAGATAGGGAATGGTGAGGGGTAAAGGAAGGGTAGGAGTCAACTGCTATTTCTTAATGGAAAACGATCCTAGTTGTGAAAGTAGTGACATTTGGTAGCAGCAGCAGCAGCAACAGCAGCAGTTCTTCGGAGAGTGCTACTCTGAAAGATCTTCACTTTAACACGAAAGTAAAAAATAATTTAAACAGTACTGCCGCCGAGTATACAAGTTCGTGTAAATAATGCATTAAGAGTCTCTTCTCCAAAGAATTAGCTAACGCCGGCCAAATGGGACAACGAAGAACGCGATAAACGTATACTCTGTAGAAATAAGTAGGCTCATTAGCCATTCAGTACGTCCGTTGCGATCCTCGTTATCATCAGAATTATTCTTACTTCACTTCTCGAGATATACAATTTCCGTTTAGATGATCGTGATTCATTATTCGCAAGCGCCGTTCGCGTTTATGCGACTCGGCCGGATGATAAATTGCGATAGGTTATTTATAGGTCGTCTTTCTCTCTCCTAAAGAGCCGGAGATCCGATCGACTTTAATTGGCGATAAATCTACCCAAAAATCAGTTGCGAAAAAAGTCCTCTCGAAAAAGCTTGAAGAGAAATCTTTGCAATAAATCTCTGCAATTTCTTGCTTCGCTTCCTTCTTTCCCTTCCCTTTCTCAAACGAACAAATAAATAAACCGGCTAAGGGAGGATCGGGCGAATCTTCCGAATAACATTGTCGGCAATTACTCGTTGAAAATACAACGAACTTTTGGAACCCGAAAAAACTTGATCGCTCCCCCCTGTGGGCAACCAAAAAATTTAGAAAGATCAGTGAGAATGATGTGCGTGTAAACGACTGGACGACTGGAGGAAAATTTCAATACTTGCCACTAGTTTTGGTCATTGATAATAAGGCGAGCGATACTTGCAAAGCACCGAAAGCTTAAGTCCTCTTCGCGTTTGAGTCAGGTGCTTCGTTTCTGAAAAAAGATGCTCGGGAAAAGAAGAAGAAGAAGAAGAAGAAGAAGAAGAAGGAGGAGGAGGAGAAGGTATGGGAGAGAAGACATCGGGAGATTTCGTTCAGAAGCAACGACGAAAGTTTAGATTAAGTCGGCGGCATAATGCGACGAGAACGGGCAATTGGACGAGTTTGGATTTGAGTTATGGTTTCTCCGCGAAGCCGTTCTATCTCCGGTACTTGCCGGCGCGAAGTGCCACCGCCTATTACACTCACTTGCACGCGCGTCCTTTCATTCTCTTGCAACCGCTGGTGGTGGTGGTGCTACTGCTACTACTAGTGCTGCAAGAAGACTCGAAGAAGCCCGCGGGTGAAAATGGTGAAGGTGGTAGTAATAGAAGTAGTAGTAGTAACACAGTAGTGGTGGTGGAAGTGGACCGAAGGTAGAGGGACTAGAAGAAACGCGGGAGTGATACGTTTTTGCACCGGGAGTTCCTTTATTACGCTCGAGAATCCGCTTTGCTCCTGCCGACGACTCTCCTACGAGAGGGGAGTAGTCACTGCAATGAAGAAAGAAAGAAACGGGAAGCGAGTTTGGGAGAAAATTCTCTCCCCGAGCGGACGGATTTCTCTTTTTCTTTTCATCGTTCTTTCTTACACTCATAGTTTCGTCGACGACCGAGTCTAGCAAAGCTTACTATTCGTTGGCGAACGATAGTATGGGTAGAAGGTAGATGGGAGAAAAGAAAGGGGGAAATTGGTGCGACTGGGTGGAGTAGAGTGGCGAGTCAGAAGCCGATGGCAAAAGGGGTAAGTGAGAAAAAGAGAGAGAGAGAGAGAGAGAGAGAGGAAAGAGGAGGGTGGATGGAGATGAATAACAAAGTCGGAAGGCCAAAAGGTGCGAGTTGAAACAAAATGAAAGAGTGAGTATCACCACCGATGGGTCGAGGGTGTTTGAAAAGAGACATCGGAAGGGTGTAGGGTCAAGACTGAGGAAAGATAGAGAGAGAGAGAGAGAGAGAGAGAGTATAAAAGAAGAAAGAATGACGCCACGGCGCCGGCAGAGAGCAGCAGGGCCAAGTAGGGTTGACGTTCAGTTAATTATCGTGGGGAGGGGGAGGGAGGTAAAGCTTGGAAGTAGGAATCGGCAAAAGGGAAAGGGAAAGATACGGGAAGGTATGAGTAAAGCAAAATATTTGAAAGAAAGAAGGAAGAAAATAGCGAGCATGATGGATGCGTGGTGGGAGTGACGGAAGGTGTGATAGCAATGGGGGTAAAAGAGGCAAAGGATACGGAAGTGACGGTGGCGCTTTGGCAGAACGCATCATTACTTGAACCGTTGAGATGGCAAATCGATGTCAGACTACACCGTTCTACGAATTTCGTCCAGGTGGACTATCCTCGGATTATTTCCAAGCCATGAAAACATTGCCTCACGCGTCAATGTAGATAAGCAGTACTTTTCGAGAGATCTCATAGAGAGAACACGGTTAGAGAGATCCTTCCAACCTTTGACAGTTAGTCGGCTAAATATTTTTCACGTAGATTTTAAGAACCGTTGCTTTCCAGTAATCGATAACCAAATTGCAAATGTCCGTCTATTTTGCACATATAAATATCAATCATATTATAAGGTGTTTGATAATGCTAAAGGAGGACATGCATAGTTCGATATATCTTATATAACTTTATCAAGTATTTTTGTAAAAAGGAATGCAAGGGGAAGACATTGCGGGAAGACTACTGTGAAGCTTGAGAAAATCATGTCATCAATGGAAAAACATTTTCGCCTATTACATCTCTCTCTCTCTCTCTCTCTCTCTCTGTTTTACAAGAGGCACGGGGTGATCTAGTGGCAAGCAAAGCCTTTGATCCACGAAAAGGTTCGAGATCTTCCGGCCACTCGTTTGGTGTCTGGCCGCTTTTATTGGAGGAATATAACAAAAGCAAATTGTTCAGATCTAACGTTTGCTTTGTTCTCACGGCAGAACCACCACGATTTATCTCTCTTCAGAGAGAACACGTTACGTTTTTCCACTACACCAATACGCCGCGGAATATCGCATTCTGTGTTTTGTTTCTTTCATTTTTCCCATTTTCCCCATTCTCCCCTGTTCTCCACTATTTTCCCTATTTTCTCTATTTTCTACTATTTATTTTTCCTCTTTCTCTATTGGCTTGCTGTGTAATCGTGACTTTGACGTCATTGCTAACTTTCACAAGCCTCGCATAACTATGCGCAGTATTCCTCTATAATCTTCGGACAGTGTATACTAAGAAAGATTACAAGGTGGGCCATTTTATACAATTAATTCAAGTCTAGGATCAATCGAGCGCTGGAGAGCTCTCGAATGATTAAAAGCTCGTTATCACTGTATATCCAAAGCATCAGTTACGAGCACTGCGACTGGTATTTTTAATTTTCAACCTGCGCCAACTGGGAATTTCGCAGGAATTTCATTTGTACCTACCGTCGCAGTCAAGGGAATGGTAATGCAATATTAATCGATCAGCTTTATGTAATTGTATTATCATCGAACACTTATATCACGCAGAATTCTCTAGCTTTTACTTCCCGAGGTACTAGTGTGGTGATGATGGCGGTGGTAGTAATCAACGGTCCTTACCCCTGACTCACGGTGAGGGGTCACGCTACCCTGGACTCTAGCTCTCAACGTAAGAAATAGAAGGAGAGAGGGGATAAGGGGATCGAAGTCTCATTGATTGTATTGGTGGTAGGTGTTTGAATGCAGTTGTTCCGTAAATGCGAACCTCGAAACTTTGGAACATGAGTGGATTAACTACGTCTGATTATTAAGCGCAGCTTACGAGGCAGTTTCATACAGCCGGACGAGGTGTCCGTTATCGCGAATTAGAACCAACATTAAATCTCGACTATCGCCTCGCGAGGCAATCAAGCCTGCTCCGCAATGAGCTACCCCCTCTCCTTCTAACACCCACGCATTCACGCAGAAGCTCTACGCAGTGTTCTCGGAAAAGGGGTCTTGCAAGCGCGTGCGTGTGCACATTGGAAAATACTTGCTTGCTTGCTCGCATTACCGAACGTGCGCATTGGCTTTCGTAGGTAAAAGGCATAAATCATCGGACGGGACGTAAACGGGTGCCGGCGCTCGTGGCCGGTTATCGTTCTACATAAATCAAGGGCTAATCCGCCGTTTCGCGCTCTACCCATTCTTTCTCTCGGTTCTAAACCCTAAGACCACGAGAGCTTCCTCCTTTCACGCGACCAGACTAGTTGTGCGAAAATTCTATGCAACCTTATATTGACGCGAGTGCGTCGTTAGCATCGCTATTATACTGGCCTTTAGCTCCAGTTATTCGCTCCGGAAGCTTCTTGCTGCTACTACCACCACCACCACCACCACCACCACCACCATATACTAACCGTTTCGCGAACCGAGACTTTTTACTACGGCTCTTAAATCCCTTATGACTCGGATTCCCGCGAGATATAAGATTTTTTAGTGGACCTCGTCGCGATGGTGCGATGCCGCACCGCCGCCATCTCCGTACAACGGATAAATTCTGACCACTACGACAGGCTAGATGCGATAAGTAGTTGATGCGTGGAATAAGCAACAATGAAATTAGCCCAAAGTTATCCAAAGGGTAGAACTTTCCTGAAGCCCAACATCCTGCCAAATGACTACCTTACACACGTACACGACGTATCCTTGTGAAAGATGGAGCATTTCGTACCCATTAAATATTCAGGGACAATAGGAATGAGATGTTTTTTCCTGTATCTCATTCCTGCGTTCGTAAAAGAGCAATTGCTTTTCTAGATTTACACGCGTGTAAGCCTAGAGCGATGGAAGAGGTCGGCTAAAAAGCTTAGCGTGCTCCCAGAGGTTGGTCAATCGGTACTTGTAGCTGCGGCTGGAGCGTTTATCTTCATACTAATTCGTGCGACGGGAGATGGTCTCGCTGGAAATGATCTTTCGGACGCCGAATTGCCAAGATGTATGGGAATTGGTTCTACCTTAACTGCCGCGTAACGCTGTCAAGCGCAGCAAGAACCGGGAAACGACCTCGTCTTTCAATTAGCAGGCATCCATCATCATCTCTAGCAAGCGGGCTTCTCCCTCCTTCTGCTACTCTCTTTCTCTCTCTCACCCCTCCCTCCCTTTCTCGTATATTCCGGACGTACATTTGCCATGGTTGACCGTTCTTTCCTACGAAGAAGCGAGCGGCTAATTTCATCGGTGAAATCACCAAAATTTTCCGAAAGCTTCTTCCCCGTGTTTTTGGATGGAGGAAGGGAGACTTGTACGACGCTGGAAAAGCTGACATGTACCGGCACAACTATTGAGAGCATTGCTCAGCCAGAGCACGTACTGGCTAAAAAATAAAAGGCGCCTGAATACGTTTCATGCAATTCGTGATACTGATGGGTGTGGAAACTGATTTTGCGAGAAGTGGACTCTGGGTAGGGGGAGGGAGTGATGGAAGAAGGTGAGAGACGGCAACGAAAAAACGTCGGTGAGTGAGATCCACGGATGAACCTGCAATATATGTCGCCGTGACCTTGGCGAGTTGGCGAGGCAATGGTGGCGAATCGAGACGAGTGAAAGCAAAACGAGCGGCGGCACCCCGAGATGCCGAATTTAAGCGGGACCGTAAACTCCTGTCACAGCTGTCACCGCGGGTCGTAACCCAGCCGACAGATACGAGTCAGACTCCCTCGGCTTGTATTTCCGTTCGTGCTCGTTACTGGCGTTGCCACGGGATCGGCTTTCTTAATGCGACGGCTATTAACCAGAAACGGACCCACTGATCCCAGTAGCACGCGTATTCCGTGACTCGATACGAGCTGTAGTTTGTCGCGCGTCGGCTTCTTCCGCCGATACTTTTACGTTTTTTCGTATTCCCGGCCGCTTGTTGCCTCCGCTCTTTGCGCCCTCTTCATTTTTCTGGCTTCTCCGCTTCTCTCCTCTCCGTCTTCATCCGAGCACATTCCTTTTTTCTTCCTCCTCCTCCTCCTCCTCCTCCTCCTCCTCCTCCTTTTTCTCCGATCGTTCCTACTTTCCACTAACATGCGAAAAGGTATTCGCGCCATCTCCTATTGGATAAATGGGATATACGATAAACCGTCTTCTCTTTCCCACCACCTCTACTCCTGTACCCGCCTCTGGCCCCATCCTCAGCAATTTATTTTTTATCGTGCTTTCATGCGCTTTCCGATGTTTTACGACACTCATCCTTTCCGTTTCCATGCATTTTTTGTTTGTTCATGAAATTTCCTTTTTCCGGTTCCATTAGGTGATTTTGTCACTTTACAAATATTTGCGAGTCGATGCTTCCCCCCCCCCCCCCCTCGTTTCTTATTTCGGCTGCTTATACTTTTACTTGTGCCAATTTTTCTCAAACTACTGATTCCGATGAATTTTTGCTTCTTAAAGAAGCAAAGCGACAAAAACAGATTAACTATATCGCACATATGTGTACTTTGTCCAGTGACAGAACATGATCAATTTTCGACGCGTTCGAATGAAATTGCTTGTCTAATTTCATTTGAAGAATTTATTTTGCGAGAACAGACGGAGTGTCCAACATTTATTCAACGAAGACACAATTCTCAGAAAGTGGCCGATCGAGAAAGAGGGAGACAGAGAGGACTGAATCTCTTTCGAAAGCAGCGAATAATGCCAGGCAAGATAAATAGGAGATCAAAAATAAATTAGCGCTATTCTGTCTCAAAGGGATGGGATATCAATTAAGCGACTTACGGCCTTGTAGTACTTTCTTATATTATAATTAAGCTCGCTTCGCCGAAGGTCGGAAGGGCGTGCGCCGATACTTTGATAATAAATTTTCTGAATTATTGCATAATCGGAATATAATCAAGATATCTGATTTATCATTGAATTATTATTTGGAAATTGCACTCTCGAAGTGACTCTTTATCGTTTATCAAGCATCCAATTAATTTGTAGATGTTTCCAAGAGAAATCGATGAACTTGGAATTACTAGAGAACGATGAATTAGAAACTTGGCAAACCTTTGTCATTAATGTGTTTGCAGCTAGACCGTTTTGAGGTGTTTCCAAGTCTCGCAAATTTTCGGACAAGCTGGAGTAAAGCCTCTTCAAGTTTAGTTAAGCTTAATGGTTCCAAAAAGGTGACCATAGATGGTTGGTGGGAGGGGATGGGAGGGGGTGGAGGGATAGAAACTTTGCACTCTCCATATTATCACCTATCAGTAAACCTCGATGAGGTCTTGTTAAAACTGCGAATAGAAATTAAAGACATTTTAATCAGTTTGCTTTTATAGCCTGTAAGGTGAAGAATAACGGAGAAAGATTTGGGCAAACATTACCTACGGCCAATCCTACTTCCTCCTTATTGAATTTGCGAAGAATCCTCCATCTAATTAGATAAGCTTCTCCGCGTTCGCAACGAGTTAATTGAGACGCGCGTCAGATTGCGTGGGAGTGACGAATTAAATGAGATGGGAGAGAAGAAGGGTCGGGGATAGAGTGCTTAATGAGTCTTTGGTAAATATCGAGGAAAGTTCGCGGTCTCCTCTTCAATTAGAAAAGACTGAGTGCAGCCTCGGTGCGCGACATTATCAGGGAATAATTAATTAGTATGCAACGAGATGCGGCGAGCACGATACTGTTTTTCTCAGCGAAGCACCAGGGCTGCTGTATGCGCAGGGAAAGCGAGGAAAGAAAAGGCTGTGCGCGATAACTAGACGGTATAAATAAGAGACCGTAGAAAGATTAAGAGCAGTGAATGTGGGAGGAGATGAGCTAAAAGGATCGAGGTGCGGATTAGAAAAGAAACGAGAGCGAACAGGGACTTTAAAAAGAAGTGGAAAAAAGCGGCTAGAGGAGGGAGAGAGAGAGAGAGAGAGAGAGAGAGACGGGGGCGGGAAAGCGAGAAAGTGAACGAATAAAAAATGAACGCTAACGGCTCGATGTTGCGGTTGGTTACTTTCGGCAGAGTCTTCACAGTAGCCAATTAACCCCGTGTAATTAATAACCTATACTTCAATAGCTCTCCATGCAGCACGAGCAAAAAGCACCGCGCAGCATCCTCCTTGTTGATGCCCTGGTACGCGTTAGCTGGAATGCCACATAGGTTGGAGGGAGGATACGAGGGAGGAACGTGAGGGGGTAGTGGCTGAAGCGGCGGGAAGGTTGGAAAAGTAGAAAAAACGACGGTGAGCCACGCCGCCGGGGGTATCGCGGGGAATTTTATAAATGAAATCTTTGATTGATTGCTTTGCAGCGTCACGAGAACGTACGACGAGCCCCAGTCGTTGCTTTGACACGGTTTACGAGTCTCTGCTATCTGGACGTCGCCAAAAGCAAACTGAGACGAGCAATTCTTCTCTACCATTCTCTACCGTTCTTCCGCACTCCTCTCTATACTCTCCATATCCTCTGAACCTCTCACTTACCGATTATCTTAGAAATCGCTGAAAAAGCGTCCCCGGAAACGACTGACTGAACTTAACAATTATTTCAATTTTGACAGTTCTCGAAAAGTTGTGTCACAAATATGACGAACGCTACCAAGTTAAGTAATGTCGCGGAGGGTCGTAATTAGAGCTCTGGGTGAATTAACCACTTTCCACTTTTAGGGGAACGAATAATTTTCACAGTGAATCACATCAGGCCAATATCTTTGTTTGCGTCACGTTGATGACAGTTGTTGCTCGCCTGCTTGATTGATGTATGGCCTCTGTCAGCCGAGAGACAAATAACGCCAGTTCTAAATTATTCATCCGGCAACGTACACGTTGATAGGATCGCCTGAATAATGCAGCAGTGCTCACTCATCCCTGCTATTTTTTAATAGCGATACACGCAGAGCTGCTTTTTTACACGTTTCTCCCGGAGCAGCCACGTGCCGTTCAACAATGAACTCGTTTGCCGCTCATTGATCTTCTTTTGTTCGACAAGTTTGCCGAAGAAGATTAAAAAACTGAAAAATCACATAAAGGCGGAATTATAACGGATCCCCATACACCGAGGACCTCTCTAGCGCGGCGACTCTCGGAAAAACGCTTGCTTTTACGGTTTCATTTCTGTTTTTGCACAAAGCAGATAAAATTAGAGATACCGTGGCTCCTGCAATTAATTAAAACTTTTGGACGGTTACGGTCAGTTAACCGCAGTTCTACTGCATAAGCTCCTTCAGTCCGAAGGATTAAAGGGCTGTCAAGAGATTTACATCTTTATACACCAGTTAACTCATTATCAGCCAAGCGTTTCTTCTTCCAGCGATCCTAAGGGTTCTCGAATAAGTAAAATTTACTCTTGCCTTTCGATGTTTCCTCATTATACTTTTCTTGCACAATCCAATCACGAGTTTCGCTTTACAAGTTTCTATGGATTTTAGGGATATTCGTTAAATGTCATTAAAGTCGATTAAACTACTGACAGAAATTAATTAAAAAGGTTTGAAGCCTCGTGAAATCAAAGTGGATTGCATTTCCAAGACCGAAGACTCTGGAGAGAGGGAGAGAGAGAGAGAGAGAGAGAGGGGGGGGGGGGGGCAGTAAAACATTAAGCCACTATCATTCAACGGCACTCGTCATGTCATAGCGGTATGGAATGGCGGAGCTCAAGTTATAATCTTCAAGAGATCCGGCTTCGTTGACAGGCTAGCAACACGTCGGCCGTGAATAATTTAACGCTCTATAGGCGACATCTTCTATGCGGAAACTCCTTGGAGGGTACTCGTCAGGTCGCAGAGTTCAGATAGATCAAGCATGGTTAGGTGTTGAATATCCCATCTCAGAGACATCTAGCACATACTTCCTTTCCTCCCACATATAGTACTCGTTCCCTTTTGCCCTCCCACCAACCACCACCCTCCTTGGCTTACTTGTCTTGCAAACCTTCGTCATTCTACTGTTCCATTTTCTCCTCCACTAGAGACCAGATCGAAGACATTCTACTCTCCTTTTTTCCTCCAGTGCAACATTCACCACTCTTTTCATCCGTGTGTCTATCTCCTTCGTATTGCTCCCCTCACCTCTCATACCCCTCTACCTCTTTGGTCGATCATCGCTACCGACTTTTCTCTCATCAGCCTTTTCCTCTCATCCTTAATGCCGCTACTACTTCCACAAGTTCCAACATTCCCGTGCAAACTGGCCCTACACCCTTGCTGCTTTCCTTGGGTAACAACCGCCAGCACCCTCCTTGCCTAGAAATTAATGCCACTTCTAACTCCGTAGACGCGCGCGGCTACTTGAAAACTTAACCGCGTTTGGGAAGGCTGAACTTGAGACCGCGTCATCCATTCTCATCCGAAGCGCCGAGTTGCCGAGCTGCCGCTGGAAACGAAGCCTTCCGTGGAACAGTGTTTCCTTCCTTCCTTCCTTCTTTCCTTCCTTCCTTCTTTCCTTCTTTCCTGACATCCTAACTTTCTCTTTCCCTTTGTGGAAGGGTAAAAGATAAGAAACAAATTGAACCAAGTACCCAACAAATTATTCGATTAAGTTTATTATGATAATTGCAGTATAAGGTTTATAAGAGACAAGAGAATCAATCACTGTTTTTCAACGCGATCGCAAAAATGAAATAAATAAAAAAGTACTTTGACGAGAAGTGTGTCATTGATCATTTCTGATAATATAATTTGAAGACTTGTCTATAAAAATTGAAAAATAATATTGTTAATTAGTTCAAATCGTAACCCTTGGAATAAGAGAAAGATACAAATAGAAAAGAAAAGACAACTAATATCTTAAGTAGTCTGATCTACGTTAGGAAGCGATTTCTCGAAAATGATGGAATTAACGAGGAAAAATAAGCTACGACGAACTTTTCCACTTGTTTGTTCTTGTTCTTGATCTTGTTCTTGTTTTTGTTCTTGTTCTTGTTCTTGTTCTTGTTCTTGTTCTTGTTCTTGTTCTTGTTCTTGTTCTTGTTCTTGTTCTTGTTCTTGTTCTTGTTCTTGTTCTTGTTCTTGTTCTTGTTCTTGTTCTTGTTCTTGTTCTTGTTCTTGTTCTTGTTCTTGTTCTTGTTCTTGTTCTTGTTCTCCTTCTCCTTCTCTTTCTCCTCCTCATCCTCCTCCTCCTCCTATTTTCTCAAGTCAAACCATAGTACAGAGTGCCTGCTACCTAATTCATAGGTAACTGGATAACTCGAGTTAGCTCATCGCTTAACTTGAATCATCCAAGTTCGTAGCATGGCAAAGAAAAGCTGACGCGGAGAATCATAAGGGATCAACCGAATTTTTGGAGAGTAAAAATTTCGTGAGTTTCGCGAGTAGAGTAGAGTTACGATGTCTCGGCGTTTTAGATGGATTACAAGCACAATTAAGATAATTATAGCCGAACCCCAACAAGAATCAGATTCGAGAACATAAAGCTATAGATTTTATTTCAAGTATTCTCGCAGAATGGCTCTCTCGGCACAAGGAAATTGTAATGAAAGGAACAGTCGATCGGCTTCTTCGTTCTCGGTCTTTGCAAAGTCCGTGGAGCACAGAGGCTAACGCAGTTCTATCTGCTTTCGTCGTCTTAGGAAATATTTCAGAGGGAAAAGGAAAACTGGAGAGAGACTAGATCGTGGAACGACCTCACAGAGCCAAGTTCCCTCTTCATAGGATCCTCTGCTTCCGAGCATGAACAGGCAGCAGTAGTTAGAATGTGAACGCGGGCCTTCCAGTTGGCTAGATTAAAGGAAGAACATGTAGGTGTATGTGTACATGTATACATATCTATCTTTATACGCGTGTGTGTAGTATACGTATAACCGAGAGGGGATCGCATATTCCCCTTTCGTCCTAATGATCCTTTAGGCGGCTGCTCGAATATCACACACAACAGGAAAAGAGGATTCGTAGGTAAAGGCGACATGCCCACGCCTCGATTCATCGTTTCATTTAAGAAAGGGGAGCTGAAATGCACGCACAGCCTCTTCTCCTCGGATTACTTTATCATTGACTGTACCGCCCACTCACGTCCAGGTTCTATAAGAGCTGCATCTATTCAGGTTCTCCATTCAGAAGACATTGCGTTTGCTTCTGATCAGCTCTGATCGCTCTGATCATCGGTTCTCATCATCGACTAATCAACTGCACCCCCGTTCATCTCCCTAATAATATGCTCCATTTTCAGTTTACTATTTCATCGTTTTCACCTTTCCATCAAGTGCTAAAACTGTTTTAACATACGCATCAATGTTATTGCATTACTTCTTTCTCAAATAAGGGGCTAATGTATGTTTTATGCTCTTTTGCACGTTAAAACTGACATGGTGTGAAATGTACGAGTTTTACGATTTTCTTATCGTTCTTCTTCATTGTTATCTCTCACTCTTAATAATATTATTAATAACGATAGCGAGCTTGCGTCGACTGAAATAAATGTTCTCGTTACTTAATTACTTTCTACTTGGATTTAGACCCAATAGATTAATGACATTATGGGTGTACCTGTGCAAATATTAATATAAATGCTGTACATTTCTTAATTAGCAAACAGATATTAAATATAGAAGACGCAAAATACTTTCAGTCATCCTTAATAATCTATTTAGCAGCTTACGTGAAATACCGTGAATTTAAAAGGGGAGGGGACGGTGTCGCGCAACACACTTAAAACGCCGCCCGTCCCCCACGCAATAAACGTCTCTTTCACGAAGCTCCACGACAAGCTCACGGCAACAAAAGCTCCTGGCAAAATCGAGGCTGTCGATACTCGAATAATAATCTTTCTCTTCTGCACATTATGTGCAACGCGCATTAGGGGTACACTCATTCATTAGACCAAAGCCTGTACACATAGAGCGTGCCCTTAGCGATTATTAAGTGGAATAACAATTTATAGACTAGAAGTGAAAATGGCGCATGCTTATCGCACATGGATGAAAAAGTTTGTGGTAAAAATAGCCCAACGAGCCACCAGTGAGGATGCCTCCTGAAAATAAACTAATAAACTTGAGAATTCTCATTAAATCAGCATTGGTCGGGCAATATCGAGCGATACGATTGTCGGCACGAGGTTTTTACATCAGGAGGAAAACTGCGAAATAATTGGTAGTTTTTCATAGGTAATGGGCAGAGGGAGCGAGCGTGGTCCGTTAGCCTTTAGAGGGAGAATTCCCTTCGGCAGAGTAATCGTGCTTTTTTCATTAATCGCCGTGTAGTCCGGACTGTGTGCTGAGCGAGGGCGATAATGCACGTCGGAATTAATGATCTCTGGCACCATTGGCAGACTCTGACGCGCGCTCTCCGATGGTACTCTTTTACGTCCGTATACGTCTGACTGAATTCGATTGATGGAAGAAGCACCGATGTTTTCGTCGTTGATGAGCTTATGCAAAGTAATCCCGTAGTCTCACAGCCCGAAGCCTTCTTAAGCTCATTGTTAGTCGCTTCCAAGCGAGTGTGGGTCGTACTCCTCCCCCTTATATACGCGACGTTTATCTTGTACGCGTTCGTCTCTACCACTCATTATTTCGTTATACGCCTTTATTTATCGATGAAAGTTTTATCGGTGGAGAGAGAATCGATGGCCGGTGAAATTGGGACCTACACGACGACGCAATTACCTACTACTGCAACTTGGCTGGACTGTTAGCTCGCTGCCGCAGAATCATCCAGCTTTCCCTCTTCCCAGGAAAAAGGATAATATACCTATGAAAATTAACGAGGAGAAAAACGTTAACGGTTTCTACGCCGGCGGGCTTATGCAAAGCAACGTAATCTCGCGACGAGAAGGCCTCCTTGCTTGATTTCAGAAACAACACTGTGAGACACGGTATGTGCCCACCATACCACCACCACATCTAAGCCATGCACGTAGCGTCTTACCATCACTCACTATGTTCCCCTCCATGATTTCATTAGCTTGTGCTGCTAGTGCAAAACACGCTATTAATCTGAATGAAAAACTCCTTGGATGGGAATTTTGCTTCGTGTGACGTAAGCGGCGCGCTCTCTCTCTCTCTCTCTCTCTCTCTATCTGATAAAAGGGATGACGGGGAAGAGTAGTGGGAAGAAGGTTACTTGCTCGCTTTCGATACATCTTATTTCTAATTAGAAATGGGAGCTTTAGTGTTCGCTACTACAAGTTAGCGGCTTAAAATGTAAGAACAAAACCCGACGATCTTTCTGGATCGACATTGGAGCTAGTTTGAAGCTTCGAGCCGGAGCTCGATCAATCGGAGGATTGAAAAAGTGCTATATCGAGTCGTGAAACGGTGGAAAAGTCTGGATTTCTTTTGGACCACTCACTGCAAAGAGGTGGAAACCCGCAGAGCGGTGTCGTCGCTGGAAAAGGGGATTCTGTGGTTTTAGCTTTAATCCCTTGTGAACAATGTTACCGGCTTTAACGTTCGTTACACGCAACACGTAATTCTGTGGCGCAAGGGTATGGGGTGGCGCGGGTTACCAGCGGGTACGAGTACGGGTACGGGTGGTGCGGATGAAAAGACGCGCGCGGTATGGCGATGCCACGACGCTGCATCTCCCTTCTTCTTCTCAGTTTTCTTCAAAGGGAAAAGTGAGAAGCGAGCGGGAGATTCATCGAGAGAGAGAGAGAGAGAGAGAGGGGGGGGGGGGGGTGGGAGAGACAAAAATATATAGTACCGTTATATTAGACGCGGACCAGAAAACGACCGTCGAGCATCACGGAGATTCGTTTCGCGTATTTTAGAAAAGGTTTACCGTTTCGTTATCAAGCTGCGATTGCCCTGATAATCGTGAATACTTCTTGGCTTAAAGGAATCTCCAACTATTTTCACCTTGTCTTGCAAACAGTTTTCTATCCATCTATCTCTCACTCTTTCTCCGCGGAGAAAGATAGCGATCCTTTATTAATATGAAATTCTAAGCATTTCCACGACTGCGCTTTCTCCTTCTTAAAGATGAGCCGATAAGATAGCACTTTTCACCTTTTTTTTACTCAAAAAGTTCTCTTATTTCTTCTTTTTTATCTTACTACATAACCACCACATTATGACATGTCTCGTAGAGAACTGTCACTTTGAAAAGTGGAAAGGGAAAAGATTGCGGTACTCGTTGATTGAATCAAGGAAAATATAGCAATTCTTACACGTGGATATGCAGGATAGTTAAAGGTTAATAGCATTACCAATACTGTAACTTTTATACGGGAGCGAGCTCCACGCAATAAGAATTGCCCGTAACGATGCAATTCCAAGGATTCCCTCCCTTCTCTGCTATCCGTGCTATCTGTGTTATCCGTGATATCTGTGCGTCTCGAAGAAAATGTCGTCTCTGAGAAAAGGCAGAATTGTATTAAACCAAACGAAAGTAAAGAAAGCTATAAAGTATTACGCTGATTCGCTTCTTTATCAGCTTTTTCTCAATTCGTTTATTGCAATACCATCACTTGATAAATAATTGTCCTGCCGATGTAGTACTTAAGTAGGAGGAATGTCGTTCATTCACCTCGAGAGAGGAATCGATTAAAATAAATCTCATCGAATTTCGTCAAAACTCGCGCTTCCGTATTAACAACAGGAAGGGGGGTTGGGATACGTAGAAGCAAACGACGAGAAACTAACCAGTGCGATACGACGTCGAGGCGTCTAGAATTTCATACATAATATCGCGATGGGCCGTTGCAAAAATGAAGCGCAGGTTGGAACGGGAAATGAGAATAGTAAAACAGAGTGATAGGCGAGGTGGAAATGTGTCGGACTGGGTAGGCAAGAGAAGGTAGGAGGAGGAGGGTAGTGGGGCTCTGGAGAAAGACTCGGATAGGTGCATAGATAGCTCGGTAAAAAGCCAGGGGTGGAAGATAAAGAGAGGATGAACAGGAGAGGGGATGAGGGTGAGAGAGAGAGAGAGAGAGAGAGAGAGTGAGAAACGAGCATGTATGCAAAGGGAAAGGGATGGGACGGGCTTGTTCGGTCGTTTCGCTTATTTCGTCGGTTTCGAAATGTACAGCCGAGCGTACTGAGATTCGTTCTGCTTCGAATATCAAAAACAATTGAACCCCTCGGGTGGCACGTGGTCAGGAAAGGGTTGACGACTAGTTTGCAGTGTGCAGCACGCTACTAACGCGATGGCTGAGAGCGAATTTCGAGGGGTGCGTCGGCCCTATCCTCCCTCTCACCCTCGCTTGCTGCTGCCAACAACCATATCGAATTTTGTCAATCTAAGCCCGAGGGCTACATCCTTCCTCCACGAGCTCTCACCGCCAGAACATTCAGCTTAGTATTTCCAGGCGGCCAATAACAATTATACGCGTTATTCCACTTTTCACGAAATGAATTTAGTTTCCGTGCGTTACTCCTGAATATTCATTCGACTCCTCTATCTCTATGAATAAATGTAAACTTTTCTATCGCATCGAAATACAATGCCGAGTCATCCTTTACATATTCGTTGCGTTTGGGATTCAACGCTGCGAATGGCCAGGAGCCGAGAGAGAGAGAGAGAGAGAGAGAGAGAGAGAGAGAGAGAGAGAGAGAGAGGAAAGGGGGAGGAGAAGCAGGGGGTTGAACTAAATAATTCCTGGAGCAAATTTGGCTGCAGCAATTTTACAAAAGCTTTTCAGTGAACAGTCGGGAGTGTGGGAATTGTTAAAACGCGCGAGGACCGTTGTCGAGTGAACAAGAGTATTCAAGCAGGATGGACTTTCTTAGGAAAAAAGCTTTGCTCGCTCTGATCATACCCCAAGAGAAAAGAGCCGAACCTCATCAGCCGCAGTTCCACCTACCGCTCGTTTATGCCCCCATCGGTTCTTCCTCCATGATTCTCCGCTTCCTCCAATAACGAACGAAATGGGAACGAGAACGAGTGGATTCCTGACCAATAGTATAACCCAACGAAGGCCCGAATCCAATTCTGGGATTATCCATAATAAATAAGCTAGTCGAGAATCCCCATCCTCCCTTTCTCCTAGAATAATGCGTAGCACACTGATAAGTCAGTGTGTGCCATCCAACTCCCTTGCGCCCCCGGAATCTAACATTTAATTCTTAATTAGCGTTACAGGAAGAAACCATGGCCATTCGCAACAGGCAAGCAGGCAAGAGGGGTGGGACACGACCGTGGAATTCTGACCGATCGAGTTTTTACGTTGACACGTTCATAGCGTTCCAATTTGCGTGTTTGAACGCTTTTATTAAAGTTCCTTCTAACCGCAAGTAGTCTGTGCATGAGATTCCGCGGCCAGTGGAACAGCCTGATTGCGCTGCGGCGTCGAGCCGCTTGAATTTCGGGTACGGGAAAGGCTGGCGCGCGCCCGGTTAAATGGAGTTGCGTGGAGTGGCGTGGGATGGCGTAGCGTGGTTGTGGGGGCGTCTCTTTGAAACGACCCCCGGAAAATGGCTGCGGAGCCTCGTTGGCTGTGTGGCGTCATTAAGCATCGTCGTGCGTGCTCGCACACATGCCGGCAATTTGCTGTAATTGCGACGATTCCATTGGCGCGCGACGTACGCGGGACGAAAGTCGGCAAAATACGCGGAACGGAGAGCGCAGAACGCAGAATGAAAGAGAAGCAAAGTGAAAAGGGGAGACGGGGAATAATGTAAGAGAGCGGAAATGAAATGGAAGCGGACAGTTCGGTGCACTATATTGCTATATTGCTCCCTTTCCCTATACGCCCACGTACTCTCACTCATTACAATTCCCGAGCCTACGTGAGAGCTATCCCTGCCGAAATTATCTAGCGACAAGGTGAGGTCAGGGGGTGCAACAATAACTGGTCGAACTTAGGAATTGCCAAAGGCCTCGACAAATTTCTATCGTAACGATTTGTTACGGCTTACTATGTAAACTCACTCGCACTGATGTAATGAATGTACAAGGGGCTTGTAGAAACGAATCAAATCAATGGAAGAGTTAAAGTTACAATGAAAAAGGGAGAAGATGAATTAACGGATAAATGTATGTGTATTTTTAGAAAGAGAGAGTCGAGAACTGTAGAAAGGAGAACGAAATTGAGGATCGGTTAAACGTGCCTGCTGGATATTGGTGAATCTGTAAATCGACGGAATCTCGCACGTGCGTCTATATGTAAATATTCACCTCACCTTCGACGTGCCATCGGCCCTCCTCACACATCTCCTAACCCGTTCCGCAATGGCTCTCAGCAGCATCCACGCGAGGTTCATTGCTCCATTGTTACCGCTTTAGAGTTTATGCTAATGAATCGGTTCCGAAGTAGATAGAAGCGCGTCTATCGACACATACGCAAACATGGTAGCTCTACATGTAACCCAGGTCGATCGCTCGAGCATATAGTTACGTTCCCGGACAGTGAACCGCGACAGTGTGTACAAGGCTCGCTAGTATGGGAGCTGTATGGTGTACGCGTGGAAGCCCACAAGCATCTAGCTCTCTCAGTCGTTCGAGCTTCGTGAGATTGAATTACACGATATTGATTGCAACAACTGCGAACTCTCCTTTTCTTTGGGCCTCTATCATCCCCCCTCCCCCCCTGCAACCTTCTCCTATCCACTCTCACATTTGTCTCATTCCGGTCAAAGCCTTTCGCTTTATTATTTGCTCGCACTAACAACGTTGGTCGCGCTAATTAATCGCGATACCCTCGAATCAAGACGATCCCTGAAATTCTATTTAGTTCCGGGGAAGCATGGTAGTGTGCACGGGTCCTCTCCCCATTTCTCCTCCGAGGTAACATGCCCATCCACGGAGACAATCCTTATGGATCGTGTACCTCTTCTCTGTTGAGATTGGCGTGTGCATATCCGTGTATGCATGTATGCACGTGTGTATGTCTTCGGTTAACCATTGAACATCCTAATGGTCGGGGAACGAATCCCGCGAAGAAAAATGCTACGTTGAATCGCGATTGCACGCTAAAAGATTAATTGGATTCGTTTAATGTGCGGTCTCCATCGGTGAAATGAATTGAATCTGCTGCGCGTGTAATTGCATGGGGTATTGTTTTGCCAGAGAGCTAGAATCGCGATAGGACGGCTATTCTAGTGTCATAATCAGAGATTGAAAATAGATTTTTTGTCCCGGCGCCATTAATGGTTCCATTAATCGAGTGGACCTCTCGCTCTTTCCTCGGCAAGGTTACACTACTAACATTGTTCTACGTCCTCGCCTTCACCTAAATCGGAGCCTTGAAATAATAATCGACGTTTGTCATGGAAATTATCGGAGAATTTCAATCTTCGTCGCTAGCCTTCTTGTCACTCGAAAAAAAGAGAGCAAACGTGACGCGTGCACGAGCGCAAATGCTGCTAATTTCAACTAGTAGATAGACGGCCGAGTCCAGGAACAATCAACCATCTATAAACAAGAGACCGATAATGCTGTTGACTGGTCCAAACACATTCGGGTATACGACTCCTTCACGGTACTCGATCGATCGATCGATACGTCATTCGTGTAAATACAACTTGAATGCAATTACGATAAAACGTGTGTTGGATTAAGCTTCTATGTCTTGTTCCAATTGTAAATCTTCGCCACGTGTTTCCAAAGTTCTTACCCAGAGGATGAAGGAGAAGAAAGATGAGGCCAGCATGGAAGCTACATCTTATTTCTTATGATTATCGGATAGTCACGCGTGTTGCGTATAAACTAAAATGAGTATCGCATCCTCCTACGTCATACTGATATCATTTCAATGGGGCGCACGTTCCCCGGATCTACGTTAACTTCTGCAATAATCGTATTAACAACGATCGTAAAAATCCCATGTGTTGCGCGAAGCTTCACAGCAGCTCGCATGCTCGTAATATCTTAGTAGGGATACCAACACTCTCTATTTTCTACCTTTGCTAGGTAAAGGTAGTCTATTCTCCGGTGAGAAATAGCAAAATACAAGAATACCTCCGGTCTTGAACGTTTCCACAAAGGGGCTGATTTCGTTGCTGATCTTTACTTTGGCTTCCGGATGGCGAGCAAGAAAGGGAGAGGGGGACTATCACTGCGAACAGAATTACTGTGTCTGCTCGAATCGCAAGGGATATGCCAGAGGGGAACAAGAAGGGGAGAATTCTGCGGTTTAGGCCGGAGGTGTAGGTGGCGGCGGTACTATATATCGTAGGGTAATGCAGCTTTCCGGTTCCTCGCTTCCCTCACCTCCCTTTGCCTCTTTCGCCTCCTTCGCCTCCTTCGCCTCCTTCGCCTCCTTCGCCTCCTTCGCCTCGGCCTTCGGACTCCTCTGACAGATCTCGCTTTGAGTGCACTTACTCAGGCACAGAATCATCTGACGTGTCCGATTCCGCTCGGCTATACTTACTGATCTCCGGATTCGATATGTTTACGGGCTCACCACTGTTCCGTGGTTTCATCGGGAGCCTCGTGCCGATTAGGTTTTCCATTCTCGCACTGCATCGCGACAGACCACCAGACAGACCGAACCGGATCCTCATCCTCCTTATTTTCGTAAAATACCCCCCCCCCCATCTCTCTCTCTCTCTCCACTAGTATCGAGGTTCGATTAGATAGAAGATCCCAACGGATTGGGATCTGCTGCTGCTGCTGGCTCCCTCGTTCGTTTTAAGCAGTCGATACTTGGGCTAACCATCTCCAGCCAACACCTGAATTCATTAACAAGCCCAACTTTGAAACATCCATTTCAAATTACGCTCTGATCGTAGCTAAGGATCCGGCTCACTGGATAAATGCAATGGTCAACGATACTAATCATTTATGTGTAATAAAATGTAATCAGGATTAATGATGCAGGATCGAAGGGTTCAAAGATTTGAAAAAGGAACTTTGCAAGTACTAACGGCTCTAGTGGATACTTAAAAATTTATCTATACGAATTAGGCGCCCTTACGAAACTGCCAGATTTATCCTATAGGGAGGAAAACAAACATTCGCACGCGTATTTATTATATTTCCTACGCAATTAACAATTCCCGTCGAGCTTGCTAGAAGTGCTGGCCAATGCTTTCATCGTTTTTCCCCATGGGGTTTACAGAAAGGCTGCAGAAACGCTATCTTCTCCCATGTACAAGCCGACTTGAACGGGGCTTTTTTTTGCTACCTTGAATGAATTCCAAAGCGCTTCGCGTGTTCCAGTAATATTTCGTATGCACATATCCACTTTTCTCTTCTCCGTACCCAATGAAAAAGGTACGCCTATAACCTAAGAAAAACATGAATTCCACTTGGAGAAGTTTTCTCTTTTCTCTTATTCCATTTTTTTTCTTTTTTCTTTTCTTTTCTTACACCTTGATATTACTGCTGAAACTTTAGTGTGAATTACTCGCAGAACAAATTGCCAAAACCACTTCTAGTAGCGATAACATTTATATGAAGTCGCTGATATTTCTTAAAAACAAGGCTAAATTTGCCAAGTTCTCCTTTGATTGCTTCCCTTCTTCCCCAGATTTCCATATAGTCTCGATACGTAGAAAATTGACGGTTTTCTCGTTACTTATCTTCCCCGACAATCCTTCGCGAGATAGCATAAGCGATAGATCATTGCCGGTTGGCATTATTTTCCAAATTTCTCCTATAAAAAGAGGGAGAAGAGAATCTCTTATTGGCGGTAGTCTCTCGGCTGAATCCATTAGCCAGCGCCATTAATATTCTCGTAATGATGAACGATGAGGCTCCGTGAAGGGAGAAAGGAGGAGGAATAAAAAGGAAGAGAGAGAGAGAGAGAGAGAGAGATCAACCTGAATGACTTGCTGCGAACGGTTACAAAACGGGAAGGGAAGAAAAAGAAAGAATTTATAAGTAAAAGAAAGATAGAAGAATAGATCGTGAAAGCAGAGAAGGATGCAAACCCGGAATACCACTAGTCATTCGTGCGTGTCAGTGTCACTTTCCTTTCTTCGTTACTTCATTCATAACAAACGAAGATGAATATAATTTCTGAATGAGAAAAGGGAAAGGAGCAACACAATATATATATTATACCTATATTAAATTGGTTTTCTCTTATCTGGTCGGGAACGCGCGCGCGCCTCCTTAACGACTGGCATGCATCAGCAGGTACGCAAATGAGCCCCGATCCTTATAATATATATTGATCCGAAAGCCGAAGCTGCTATAATGGATACAGCGAACCCGGTTAAAGAGGCTGATTAAGCAGGAAACTTTTTTCTGGAACTTTTCCGTAAAGCAGGAGCTTTTGTCTATAAGCCCATCGCATTAATATGATGTTTCGGACGAAACTTTCTGCTAGCGGCACTTTATGCTCAAGTCGGTTATTGATCAGGACGTCGAACGCCGGTACTTGGGTTCCTGCGGCCCAGAAGCAAGGTAATTAGAAACAGGGGCGAAATTAGGGCGTAGCACATGGCCTTCTTCAGCCCCTAGCTCCTCTCCCTTCTCTATTGGAAGAGAAAGGGAGCACAATTTTCTTCACACACGCCCCACAAATAACAGTGCGATGACTCACTATGAGCCAAACAGGATGAGCGACAACGATATCCCGCCGACATAATAACAGATCTCTCTCTCTCTCTCTCTCTCTCTCTCTCTCTCTCTCTCTCTCTCTCTCTCTCTCTCTCTCTCCCTCCCTCCCCACCTCCTCCTTCTATCAATTGCTAAAGTTCCGATTTTCTTACTCCCATCTGGCTTGTCCTTTGAGATTCGATCATTAGAAATGTCTTCGTATCATATCTGCTTCGCTTTAAATTTATCTGATAAAATTTCAGTAGAATCACGTCCACTTTCTTATGGACCGATGTTACCTTCTCGAGTTAATAAACACTACTTTTGCACGACACAAAACGTGCTTGCTCCTCTAGCAAGCTGAAAGGAAGACCGGTATAGCTCTTAATATCCAATAAACGCTCTCTGCACGTATAACGAACGTTGCATTGCTCACGGGCTTATACTCATTTCATACTTCATTACCTTCCACTAATTGGATATCACGTACGAAGAAAGTGGTCAGCGGATATATTTTGCGAATTAATTATAGTTGGACGTTGCTTCGATGGCGGCTCGAGATGAAATTTTTCTATATAAAGAAGTTCTAGAAGCAAAGGTGCGGAAAATTGCATACTTAAAATAACCCTATTACATCACTTTCCTTTGGCACGACTGATTCTTCAGCGCCTAGTACCACCAGTATCCAATATCAAAGGAATTTATTCAACATCAATGACCTGAATTAGTCCAACGTCTTACCTTATCTTTTTTTACTCGACTGTTTCAGATAATCGATGCGTCATACCACACAAATCCATCGTTGCAAAGCACTGCTCTAATCGTCACGTGCGCGGTGGTCCTCTTGCTGATGGCGGCGATCGTGTCTGTCGTCTTCTGGAAGTGAGTATATCTATCTTTTTCTTTCGCCCTTACACTAACGTGTACATCAATTCGGGCATCGTCGCGCAGATGATGAAATGAGTAAACGGTAAAGCCAATAGCAGTTATCGAACGTAGGTAGGAGGGAGTGGGTAAGGTCTCTGATCACCGTACATAAAACTTGCTGGGTCGTTGAGAAGCCGCGAAGCTCGCAGCAATAAAGCCTAGGTTTCATTCCAACTGGACAATGTAAGGTGTTCTAGGCTGGGGGTCATTCGGATGATAACCATATTTCAGGGATTCGAGAGGTCAGCGGCAAACAGGTTTTTCCACGGAGGGTGGCCACCGCCAAGATGAAGGAGACAAAAAAGAGGAAAGAGAGGAGTAATAGGAGGGATTTGGGAGGTGAGGAAACCAAGTAGGCACTGATATAAAACTATCGATGGCGCCTGCTGCTGCTATTGCTGGGGGTTAGGGGATGGGAGTTGGGGGAGAGAGAAGGCACGCATCATTGGCATTTTAGCTTTTCTTAAATTAGTCGAAGATAGCCTATTCAAGCTGTAACAGTGGGCGTGAAACTTGTCGTTTCTAACTATTTCCATTTGCTACCGCCTATTCGCGATAACCTATGAGTGTCTCTCTTAGACGCATCTTTCTACTAAAGCGTCACTTGTCACGCGAAGCGCCGTCGGGCCATCCCTCTCGACAATATATATAACTCTTAGAGTATTTGAGGATCGCCGGCTTTGTTGGCCGAGAACAACTTCTTACCCATCGTTTAGAAAACTATGTCGAAGGCTAACTGACTAACGCTCTTTTATCTTTTGCGGTCAGAGATCCGTCGCGGAATTTCAAGATTGAGATATATCTCCTGGAATGAGACAATGTTTCCCTGGTCTAAATCGAGAGCCGCGCGCGTTAACCCGAAATAGATTTCTTCCCTTTCGGACTCAATTACTCAAATTATCGCGGTGCTCCATAGTGAGAGCGACATTGAGACCGACAGCTGCGATTTATCGAGAAGGCAGGCGCCACTTGTTAAACGCCGTTGCACTATAAAAGTTGTCGGTGAATATGGTGGCGGGAAGAAAACAGTAGAGAGGAGGAAAGAGCAGAGAAGAAAAAAGAAACGAAATGGCGCGCGTGTGTGTGTGGGGGGGGGGGATTCAGAGAGGGGGGCGAAAACTTGCCAAAGGATGTAAGGGAGAAATCTAGCTGGAATGAGGAAACCGGCACGGAGAAATGTGGGAGGTAGAAGAGGAGGAGGAGGAAGCCAGAGATGAGAGAACATTGCTGTGATTAGCATACAAACTATGCAGACCGTACCAGCTATCTGACTCGACGCGGTCGTCGAGAACAGCGTCTGTGCCGTCGCACGCTCTCTCCCATTCATCCCCTCGCCTCCCCTCTTTTGCAAACGTTTTATGAGAGGTACATACATATATACACAAAGGTAACGATGTGTCGTCAACGATCAAGCTGAATCAACGAAACGGTTCGACTAGGATGGAATGCTGCTTTGCGTTTTACAGTCTCGGAACATCAAATAGTAAACGAAGCGAACAATGTCACAATACTCATACGTGCAAACCCCAAAAGGATTGAGATGGGTGAAGATATATCGTATTGGGCTAATTTCGGAAAGAAGGACCTATACCGAAGATTTACTTATTGCAACTCCTACAATAGTTTGGTCTTAAATTTTTTAACGCAGTATGTTTCTGTTACACTTTCCATCAAAGAATAATTTTCAATCCTTCGTAATTCAGAGCAAAACGTTTTTATGTTGAAATAGCAAATTTATACAGACCACGTGTCAGGAAAGAGAATATACAGTCACAAACTTGCGTAGAGTGGCTACATAATTGAAAAAAATAAAAAAAAAAAAAAAGTGGAAAGGAAGAAACGTACTGCAATTACCGGCCTTACGTACTTTATTCGTGGTTTTTCTTGCGAAACCGACGCTTTTGGTTCCAAAAAGGTGAATAAACGTGGTAAAGCAAATCGTTTGATCCTCCAAAAGAAATAGTATTCGCACTTACAAAGCGAGATGTGCTAATATATTAAGGATCTACGTATAAACGTGCATTCACCTTTTTTTTTCTTAACACGTCTAACCCTCTGTAACTTCACTCGTAGTAGTACTGGTACCCTCTAATAAATATTACCTTTTATCCCAATTCCGATTCAGCCTCTCTCTCTCTCTGTCTCTCTTTTCCCCGTTCCTCTTCCTCTTCCACGCCTACTTCCTCCTCGCATAGTCGGTTGAAAAAGAACTGCTGGATATCTCATAGCCTTAATTTAACCCGCAGGACCCGTATAAAACCCCGATACGCTGCGAAACACATAGAACAGCAATGCTTCTTCGACTAATCTAACCCATATTTTCTCCCCTTCTTTTCAAAGCCAACTATCACCTGCTTCTCACTTTCTATACCATCCAATCATTGAAACACTACCAAGAATGAAAGTAAACTTATTCCCCTGCCACCGAAGAAACCGTATGCCTTAAAAAGATAAAGACCATAGTTGTTATTTTCCGATTTTTCGTGCATCTAACTACTGGGATTCGATCCCAATAATATCAAATTTTAGCCACCTGACGATTTCATGTGCATGCAGATATCTCTAAAGATAAGAGTTTCGTAAGATTTTGATGGACTAGCTGTGGTTAAGCTATGAAATTTCACATACGAATGTATTTCAGGCAGGCCTTTAATATCAGCAGTGGCATTAAAACCTGATCCGGCACTTTGCGGGTCAAATTGAATTTTCGCCGAAGCTAAAACGTCACGTTTTACTTAACCCATTATCTTCGGCGACCAGCCGGCTCTCTCTCTCGTTTATCGTAGGCTCTGCCCATCCCTCGGTGTTCTTCAATCATTTTCTCATCCATCCTCCTCCCTCTTCTTCTCTTTCTCTCTTTCTCGGAAAAGACGAACTTACCTTTATCCCTTCTCTGCGATTTCATTCCTTATTTTCATCCAGCGTCTCTCACACAGGAGTCTGCACGGAACGGATAAAACCTGATCAACCTATCAGGATTACTTTAAGCGAATCCGCCACGTTGACTTGATAATTTGTTGGAGAGAGAGAGAGAGAGGGGGGGGGGAGAAAGATTGTGCGCGCGCGCGCGCATGTGTGCAATAGCATGAAGAAGAATGAAGAAGGAAGTAAAGGCTCAAGTGAACTAGGCGAGTCTTGATGCTTTTCAGACAAAATGTGCAATGCTTCTCTTAGTATGCTGACTAAATCCCCCCTCCTTTCTTTAAAAAAAAATAAATAAATAAATAAAATAAAATAAAATAAATAAAAAAAATAAACAAATGCTATGCAATGATTTCAATAGTCACGAATAGTTATTTTGTCCAAACTTATTTTAGTAATGGATACGATTGTCACTGTAGAGCAGAATGTACTGTAAAGGCACAATGTGCCTCTGCAAGTATCGATTATAACTGCTGGTGTGCCCAGCGCCCTCGCACAATATACGGCACATTCAGTATGTATTTAACGATGTGTTCTGTCATTTTAACGGGCCTCCTCCTCCACCCCTTTCTTCGTAAAATAACCAATGCCAAGCAAACACGTTCTGTAATAAACTGTTTTTAAGCTAATCTGATCGGCAAGCTGAATTGGTGATTAATTCAAAACATAATTAGCATAATAAAGCTCGATATCTTTGTGGATAATTGTTTGAATCGAAATGAGCACTCGCTATCACCTTTTTAGTAAAGTGACAGACCAAGTAAAACTGCGAGTAAATATTTATAGGAAATCATCGTACAATTTCCGTGCATTATCGAATCCATAATTATCGTTATAGAGAATTATTTCAAAAGCGTTAACATTGAGAAAAAGATTGATCGATTCTACTCTACTGAGAGGCTTCGGAAAAGCTTGGAGCGTGATGATGATAGAGATATTTCAACATTTATAAGAGAAGCTTTATCAAGAGGCAAATTCTTCTCCATCGGTGATATGGGAAGGGGGAGAAGGAAACAATACCTGAGAAAGACTCGGCACGTTCACGAATCCTCTTCGTACACTGTGAACTTAAACTAGACTTCCGTAAAGACCACACGTGTACACGGCATGGGTCGCCGTCTAGACGTGACCCTTAATGATTTGCATTGCACGAGGATTCCGGTCCCTCCTGTTCTTCTGGCTCCTTTTTAGCTCTCCCTTCTTCCCTCAATTCTTCGGCAAAGAATTCAACAAACGATTCCCTTTATTTCGCCGTATGAACGTCGAATACCTATTTCCCCCGATTCTGGCGCTGTTATTTGCACAGAAGAAGTTTGAGCAAGATACGTAAATCATTAATACGCACTGAATGGGGACCACCCATCAAGCATCTCGACCAAATCAACGCTCGAGATAGAGAAAGAGGCCCAGGATACTCGAAGATAATCTCGAGTATACCAAGAAGTGACAAAGCTACAGAGAATCTCATCCCTTTCGTTTTTCGTTATCTACTTCCTAGTGGTACTAGAAATATTTCTACCAAAAACTTCCTCCTTCCTATCCTCTCTCTTCGCGTCTCTTTTCCTACCTTTTGCAGCAGGTAAGAGAAACCTAATTGTAATTAAGGTAACAATTGGCCATGACGAGTAGAGTAAATAAGCTCATCGCCTCTAGGCTTGAATGATGTAAAGAACCATTCAGTGTTTTATTATTCAAGGGAGCGTATGTCTCGATAATATTTCACCAGAGAGAGAGAGAGAGAGAGAGAGAGAGGGATCATCGAGTCTATAGTGGTCTATCCTTTTCTATCGCCTTTTTTATACATCCCTTAGCGTTTAAGCAGAGATCTCAGATAATCAGACCTACTTCTTTCTGTCGCTTCTCGTTAAACTTTTTTCTCGGTTCACGTAATCTTTAAAGATTTCGATTCCTTTCTCGGTTGCTGCTGGTTTACTCAAACGTAAAAAGAATTCGACACTTTCGTAAATGATTCTAAAAGAGGTTACGAGGAGTACCGGCAAAGAGTTGACTGTAGAAAAAATTAAACGAGTCCTTTCAATCAAGAGGGCGATCTATTTTTACGCAGAACTTGAAAATAAGGGCTCCTTCGACCTGATCCAATACCTCTGCGAACCTTGTGTGCTAAGAGGGTACAATTTCTCTCTCTCTCTCTCTCCCTCCTTCTCTCTATTTCTCTGTAGATTGTTATGGTGTTGCGAGCACACTGGTTTGTTTCTGAAAACGAGACACTCAACAGCTTGGCAAGTATTTCCAGAAGACATTGGTATTGCAAAAAAATATATTTGCCAAGATGAAGCGGCGAAATACGTGGTATACAATAGCTAAGCAATTATGTTGAGTGGCCCGACGTCTAGGCTGTCGTGCCCGCCGCCGTACTTTACCAACGACACCAACTCTCCACATCAACTCTCTCTCTCTCTCTCTCTCTCTCTCCTCTCATTTTTGTCCATGGCTGTTTACTCATTGGTTTACTCCCTTACTCCTCTCCCTTATATACACTCTCGACCTTAGCGTAATTTTTTACTAGCCACCTTTTACGTTCCACGTTTTACGTTGTAGTTGCCATTGCAGTTTCCATGTGAATATTCAAAAAGAATTATCCTCGAAATTCTAAATAATTATTATTTGCATGGTGTTCTCAGGCTGGAAACTGCTTTTCGTAGCACTGCTTTTCGCGAGTATTGCTGATCCAAGATTAATAGATTTTATCACCATCTCCTACCATTCGCGCATCTATCCGCGTGTGCGTGCGAATCATGCTTTTCCAGTCATTTTCTTTATTTGGTTTAATTGATGCTATTGAGTGCAACTATTAAAGTGAGCAACATTGAAAGGAATCGCTTAATGTCATAATAAACGAGGAATGTTAATGAAGAAAAATCGAAAATCCCTCTAGTCTGCTGTAAATTGAATTGATTTACCTCTTTCGTTTCATATTGGATTTATTTTGGTACGTTGGTACATTTCGGGCCTCGAATGCTTTGCGATCCGACTCTATCAAACGTGCACACACTTACGTTCACGCATGTATGCGCGCGCGCGCGGGTGGTAAAGCCGACAAATTCCGCGGTATACGAACGTTCCTTTTGATTTGTATTTGTTTTGGAATGTGTCTTTCGTAAATGTGCAAGGTTGGCGCGTAATCAAGATCTATTGTGGCGCAATATTGTGCCGCGAAGCACGGGCCTACGTGTAAATTTTAAAAAGTTTCTTGCACGATTGAAAGTGTAGGAAGATGAGTGGGGCGAGAAAAAGCAAAAAAGGCTATAAAGAGAGAAGATTGAATAAGAATCTCGGGTAAAGTAAAATCGCAAAACTACAATCAGCAGCAGCCACCACGGTCACCACAGAATTCGATCCAAAGACTCAAAGTACGAATGAATAAAGAGAAAAGAAAGTGAGAAACGATGCGAACTGTGTCCCTTACCTACGATGAACCGTGAACCTTGAATCGTTTTCTCACGAGGTGATGGCATGACACAGTATCGCAGTAGTTGCAATGCAACGCGTCTCATGCTGTAACCTAGCATAACCCCTGATAGTAAGGGCTGATTTGAATTACGATAGAAACAGGTAGAACAGGAGCAGAGGGAGCACATGGCACTCGCAGTGACGATTGAATTACGTCTCGCCATTCGTTCATCCGATTCCGCAGTTGGTTTGGGGTTGGTGGGAGAAAATAGGGGGGGGGGAGAAGGAAGGGAAGAGGCGATCGCGGAACGGTGTATAGATAATTTAACTCTCTGCACGGCGCTGAATGGGTTATAATTGGTGATGACAGCTCGTCAAGCGGCTTGATATTCAGTGCCGAGCGAGTCTACCCCACTCGAGAACGGCGTTCCACCAATGGTAGAAAGGAAAGGGTGGGACGTTGGAGCGCAGCATAGTGCAGCGCAGCACAACGCACCGTTAAACGTCGCTCGTTCTTCAGTCTCTAACGTCACTCTCGACGCCGCTTACCTGTCGTTGGAAATCACCAGGTCTAAAGAGCGTTGAGACGCAACCCCCTCATTCGCTGTCCATCCGCCATCTCTAAATCTTATCGCGAGCGGTAAATCGACAATATTACGCGGATATTCTCATTGATCCTCCGTCTTTTAATTCTTCCTCTTATTGTTGCATCATTAAAATGGAAATGATTGAAGTCATTTGGGATTTATCATTTGTAATTTCTTATTTTGACAAACGCACCAATCAGCATTGTACATAGGAGGAAGGCAGGAAGAGGAGGGAATGCATGTAGTTGAATATCCGTTGATTTAAGCTACATCCTACGCACCTTGGTAATTGGCAATAATTCGATTCATTGCGTCTCATTTCGATAGGTCATGAGGGAGGAAGAGAAATAGGGACTCTTGAGAGACAAAGAGAGAGAGAGAGAGAGAGAGAATCTGAGCGATTGCTACAGCAAATCACTAGCCTCTCACACCAGGGGAAACCGATTGTGTGCCTATTCCGGTAACTCGGAGTTCCAGACGTGCACACGAAGAGCCATGTGCGGCTAGCAGAGATGGCGGTATGGCGTGTCCGGCTCTCTGCCAATTCGATTCAATTACCAAGAGGTGGCGGTGACGGCCTAATTCAAATAGAGACTTGGTCCTCCAGTCCTGCGAAGCGTTCACAGTCGTCACTACCGTTCCCTCTGCAATTCCTCGTTGATCTTCGTCCCACCCGCGCGCGTGCACTCACGCGGTATTCAACCTGCTCTGACCCTCGGGGTTACCGCGTAGAATTTCATTTCTCCAATGCTCTCACCATGCTCCGTTGCACCGTTTAGTTGTCATCTCGCGGGTACGGGAATATTACCCTAACCGGTGCAGTAATTGCGTCCTCCTCATTGTCCACGTATATGTATTCATCCGGCTGCAAGCCTACTACACTACCTACCGCAACCATCTATTATTTACCCCCACTTATTTCCTCTACTCCTGCACCCAACTGTGCACCTTGCGACGACCTACCTTCTTGTCTGCATCCACTAATCTCTCTTCTGTGACATCCTTCCCCTGCTCTCTCCTTTACCTTTCGGCATTCAGCCTTTATCCTTTGACCATTGTTCCTTTCCTTTTCCCCATTCTTCTTGTCTCTTTCTCTTTATCATGAATGCCACACTGCCGCTGCTGCTGTAACCAACGTTTCTATTTCTGCACGAGATTTACCCTCGGCTTCAATTTCCTAACCCCCCTGTGGAGCAACTTGCCAGCACTTAGCGCACATTCCGACCGCGTGCGTACGATCATGGAAGCATGCAGTAGTACAACCACCTAACCAGCCAGCCAGCCAGCCAGCTTACGTTCCGCATCGAGCGTGCGTGAGAGGGTGGACGCGTTAATGCTACGTGACCCTAGTTATGCAACATTAAATTTCCAATATTCCGACTACAGAGAGGGAAGATCGGTGGACCCAATATGGTTCAATGGCTCGGCTAGTATTCACTTGTATTTTACTAATCGTTAGTGAACTCTTAATAAAGTGCGAGAAGCGCTTGTTTAGTTTTTCGGAGGGATGAAAAAATAGTTGAAGGAGTCAAGGGGAGCGTGAAAGAAGAAGAAAAAGGGGAGAGAAGATAACAACAATTCGAGAATGGGATTGCGAGTCTAGAGAGTTTTATAAACAGAATTATGCTAACTACTATCGTGCGAACTCAAGACGGGAGGAAATTCGAGTTCAGACGCGGCTGGATCTCGTTAAATCGCTGTTCCTCGGCTTTTCACTCTCTTGCCATGTAGCGCCCCAGTATTACTCCCCTCCCATCTCCCCTCTCACAGAGCAAAGGATCGAAAGCGACGTGGATTAATGCAATTGTTGTTCCTCATTTCGTGTTCCCTTCGAAAATCAAGAACGCAACAATACCATTGATAGGGAAGATCCGTTTAGGGTTTCGATAGAAATAAGTTTTCCCAAAAAAATGAGTCGCTCATTGAAAATCCAACGTGGGCGTTTTACACCTTATTGACCCCTTCCTTCATCATTCGCTTTTATTTCATTATCACGCTGAGTGCTTTTAATCAGCAATGCGTCACTTGACCTCGTTTGCGGTACATGATTTAACTGTGAACGCGGCAAAGATAGATCTTCGAAGACACGCCTCAAATTTCTCCCTATTATCGCTTTACAGCATATCATTCTACGATTTATTTCCTGGTCCTTATACCCTTGCAATTCTGAATTCTCTATTCAACGATGGAAATAATAGCTATATCGAGAACTATGCGTTTCTGCTTTAATAGGAATTCGATGTTATTGGCTTGCTTTAACAACGTCGTGAAAAATAATCCTTCCCCTCTCTCTCTCTCTCTCTTTCTCATCCTTTCCCTTTCACCCTCCCAATAATTGTTTATTACTCGCTCGTATGAAAGGACTCGTCTATTCGTCCTGAATTAATCGATAATCCAGTTTTCAAAAGCTAATTAAAGTCAAATACGTCACACGCATAGGACATACATCCAGGAGGCTATATGTGCCTTTATTTGTTCATCGTAGAATCTTGGCGAACAATATAACCACCAACCACTCGGGTTAAGAATAGCCAAATGAAAACTTGGATATTTAATTGATCTTTAAATTTCTAATTATAACTTCCGCTACTATATATATACACACGTCGACATGCCATTCTTGATAAAGACTGAAATGACAATATGAAAATGAAATTTCCCTCAGCATGAAAATAATCCTCGCGTAGGAAATTGGCTGCTTCTCGATCCCCGATGCCGCAGAGAATCTTTTGTAGATGGAGTGGGTGGGTAAAAAGAAGGCGTGGGAGGAGAAGGTGGAGATGGTGGTGGTAGTGATGGAGGTTACGAGATAGAAGTAGGATGATGTGGAGGAAAGGGAGAAAGATGCTGGCTCCACGAAGCATAGGATCCTGATGCCGAGCTTCGTCCACGCGGGTCCGGTCGATGTAGCATCAAATAAAATAAAGCGGATATTAAAACTGGCAAGAACTAATTTCCTCGCCTTTCCCAGTACAATACCGTAGCTCATTCTCTCTCTCTCTCTCTCTCTCTCTCTTCCTCCTTCTTTCCCTACCTCTAAACTCATCCAATCCCTTTTCCCTCTCATCCCCTCTCATCTCTCTTTTATCCTCTCAACCCCCGCACTACCTTGACATTATCCTACTTCTTCCCTGCTTTCAATCCCTTTACCCGTCCCTCTCCTTCTTCTCTTTGCAGCATCGTCATCACTATTTCTTCAATCTCCTTCGCCTTTTCTTCTCTTATCGCACAGCTAACCCATCTATCGAATGAACGCCTCCTGAATATTCAGCAGTGCTGATGTAGGCTGAGTGGTGGGGATTGGTGGGTGCAAAAGTGACGAAGAGTTAGCGAGTGGGGTGAAAGCTATAGCGGCTGGGCGTGAGTCGACGATGAGGGATGGGGATTGAGGGCTGGAGCAAGGCGACCAAATCGAATTCGGGATTCGAGCTTGACGAGTGACAGGCTGCTGAGCGCTTTCTGCAGATACGATTAAAGTCTGCCAGCGGGAAGCATGCAGTCGACATTCCTAAAATGTGAATTCGTTCTACGACCCGGTGACCCTTGACCTACTTCCGCTTAACGGAATTGAATCGTTCTGTGAAAATCATTGAAATCCTCACAGGGAAACTTTATCCTTGATGATGGTGGTGCTTTCCCTCATTGAGCGTGTTCACGCAACAAACATATCACTTCCGTCTCGATATCCATTTCATTTAGCGGACAAACTGCTGCTGGTAAGGCGCAAAAATAAGATTTACATACTTAATCGAGAAAATTACTGAATATTCTCCACTGATAGTCTACGGTCTTTTTGATCTTCCTGATTTTTGAGTTAGCGAATGAAAAATATTTCTACAGGGTATTGGGAAGATAACAATAACGGATATGCGGCCAATACTTGACTGATATCGATTCTTCTCGCGAAACTTGAATATGTTCAACAAAGTGGTTCAGCATAAGCAAACATGCGACGAAGTCGTGGCATCTATATTTACGCTTAGGCTTGTGTCGAGTCGCTGGCGCCGTTCTTCGGAAGGAGTATAATGGAGCGTCATGTAGTAATCGGACACCACGAGTTATCCTTAAGGGGGCTCAGGGGGAGGAGGAGGAGGAGAAGGTACATTTGATCCGATGTCACCAGAATATTGACCATGCTTTCAACCATGACAAACAACGGCTTGTTTTGTACCATTCGCCGGCCACGCAACATCGTTTAACCGGAGTAAAGGACAGGATTGGTTGGGGAGGGACAAATACGGGAAGAGAGAGAGAGAGAGAGAGGGAGAGGAGGTGTGAACCATTCGATCGAAGAGAGAGGGTATGAGCCAGAAATTCCTAAAGTTCCAAAGTAGTGTCTTTCTCAAAGCTATGAACAGAGGAAGAAAGAGAGAGAGAGAGAGGAAGAGAAGTAATGGAGGGATGGAAGCCATCGTCTCAACTTGACTCAACTCGAAGAACATCTCGAAATGACGTTAATGCCGTCTGTCAAAGGACCTCTCCTCTCTTCTTGCCCTCTCCTATTCCAGTCCACTCCAGGGCACTCCGGTAGCACTTGCACTCGCACTCGCCGTTCAGACGTACAATGCATCCGTTCTACCGATGCACCCTTGACAGGCAGACGAACAAACTCAAGCCCAGACATCTCAACACCCAACGACCTCCGACGAACTGCAGTAGTGAGCTGGTTTTTGCCAAGCCCATCCTCCATCATCCGAGCCTCACCGCTCCTTTGAGCTTGTTTATTTGTATTAAACGCTACTTATGGCCCTATTGCGCTGTCCCTGTGGTTTAGGAGATTCTCAGATCCCTCCACTTGTATACTCCTAGAACGGACTCGATCAAACCTTAATAGGCTTTAACCACCAATTTCTTAATATCGTCCTCGAGGAAATTAACGACAATTTACTTCATCTCCGACATACTCCTCTCATTGATTTGTACATCGTATATATATACATATATATACTTTTATTTCCGAGGCGTAAAACAATAAATTCTCTCGGTGAAATCTTTCCGTGAGCACGGCATCCTTGGCAAACTCCTTGGAAGAGCATCAATCTTGGAAAAACTTTGGTCAAGTAAGCAAAAGACTCATGGCGGATAGTTTTTTCGAGGATACCCGTTCATTAGGCAAATCCTGAAAAAGAGGCGAACCACCCGGCGGTCTCTCGCACTGGGAAGTATCTTAGCATACAAATTTATTCGCAAAGTTTCGCAATTTAAATATCCATAGTGTTTCAATCAAGGACTGCGCTTGCTACACACACATACACATCACACAAACAGTCACATGTACGCGACATTCTTTCAGGTCAGGTTACTTCTTTTTTGCCAATGTATACTTTCCCCGATTGCACTCGACATGGCTTATCCCGAGCCATGTTCTTTCTCAATGACCAAGATGCAACCTGAAGAAGAGTATGGTACAACTGTATTTATGTGTATGTAGCAAACATTATATAATTTTCAATTCTTATAGATCAGGTTAGCCTGAATCGAAAAGTCCTGAACAATTATTTTCTAAACATTTGAGGAAATTTGAGGGGTGCGATCATTCAGCGATCATCCTGTTTTGCGCGGGAAAGATTATGCAATTCTATTTATTTCTTCTCTTCCTATTTTTTCTCGTTATTCTCTTCACGCTCTCATTCTCTCAAACTTTTTCTATTCTCTTGTAAAAATTTCATCCAGTAACACATCCAAATAAGAAAAAGAATACAAGGAAGAACGATGTTTGATCTAGCATAAAACCTCATAGAAAAGTTGCATCTTCCAGTAATGTGCATGTAGGTGTGCTATAATTGACTTTGAAACTTTTTTTCGATTCTGGGAACTAGGTATGACACCATGGTATACCCGGTGTATGAATATTTCATGATACTAGTACATCGCGAGCTTTTCATTCGGACGAAAATGTCGTTAGTCCGATGGTCTCAATCGATTGGAAAATTATCATGCGTGTAAAAGGTTTTACGAGCAAAGCGGATAGTTATTTTGCAAGCTATTGCTTTCAACTTGATAATCAAGGCGCATCGGCTTTAAATCAATGTTTAAAGCGTTTTATATTAGGAACTTTCATCCGTGACAATTGTCACATTTGATATTTGAAAAAAATTACGAGCCGTTTAAGAAAATTGCCTTGGGGGGGGGGGGGGAGCGATATTTGTTCTCTCTCTCTCTCTTATCTCTTACGACTAATACATCTAGCATTATTTTAACCAGTTCAAAATGCTCCTTGTGTGCGCGGAATGTATTCAAATGTAATCCGCATAACTCTGTAAACGCCACGTTACATTTACAAGCAAGTAAGGCTCTAAATTCGATTACACGCATAATCCAATATTAGAAATTCTCTAACATCGTTCATACAGTATTCACAAGCGTGCTTCACGAATCACTCCTATTCCAACATTGTATACCTTTGCGCGCGCGTGGTATGAAACGAGGAAAAGCTAGTAAATTAAATGACACCTCTGAAAACGCAGGAGTGGGAGAGCCACTTTCATAAGTTGCGAAAAATGCAATCTTACCAAATAAAGAGTATTGTATTGCGAGTGGGGTGTGTGTATGTATGTGTGTGCGCGCTCGCGAGTGCGTGTGTGAAAAGAGGGAGGGATGGAGAGAAGAAACGTGGAATCTCCGTTGTAACGTTATTCGCAAAATCGAGCCACATTTCCCCCACTGAATTTCCGGGAGATATAAATTTTTCAGACAGGGCAAGCCCCTCGTAAATCACATAGGCAGGATGCTACAGGAAGCGGGACTCCGATCAGTGGCCAACGTACATATATCGCGGTCCCGTAAATGGATAGCGGACGCGATCAGGGTGAGTCATGCGTAGGATGTTTGGAGGTTGCTAGATCGGTCTCCGTCAAAACGATAACCGTTGGCGTTGGCGATGGCGATGGCGATGGCGATGGCGATGGCATTGAGGATAGCTGTGTGTGGGGCGGCAACAACAGTAACGGCAATAGCGGTAACAGTCACCCGATAGTCCGTCGAAATAATGCCTCCTCTATGCTAAACTAGCGCAATAAGCGTACATCTATCTACGACCAGCGAGATAGGAGGGAAACAATGGCCGCCTGTAGCAGCGTGAACGCGCATATGGGGTACCAGAGCTAAATTTTGGCCCCGAGGACTAGCCTAACGGGGGAAGGAAGAATTCTCTATGGATCAGGTGTGTTACGTGAAAGTGCGTGGTTCACGTGTTCCCATAATGATGAGAGAATATCGTTGGAAAACCGAGCTGCCCTACCCACCCTGGCTCCTGACTGCTGCTGCTGCATCCAGGAGCAATGATATGCAAAATTTGTAGTTTGCGAGAAACTTGATGGAAACTCGTGCAACGACTAAACTTGAAAATCTCTCTTCTCTCGCATTCGCAATCTCCAGTGTTTGGTGTATACGCGTCGTTGATTTAGTTATAAATATTGTAAGAATATGTCGTATTATCGCACAACTCGGCACGTCTACGTGGAAGAATCTTTCAGATTTCAGCCAGGATTTATGGAACATTCGCCTCGAGAGACCGGGTCAAGTCGGGTCGGATGGCGGTGGTGGTGGTGTTGGTGGGAGTGAGAAGGGGAGGCGCAATATCCTTAATCTCTATGGCTCCTTTTTACTGCCAGTAATTCCTTTAATCCGCCGTGCTACTTTTTAACAGTCGGAGCTTCTTTAATCCCAGCTTGAAACTTCTGGCGAACGCTTTAGTGCGAGCAACGCCACTGGTTCGAGTTAATATGGTTCCGAGGTAAACTTAATAATAATCCAAACGCTAGCGAGCGAGCAATCCAATGAGTTGATGCGCGTCGGCTACAGTTGCAGATAAACATAAAAGGAGAGAGTCTCGCTTCAAGTATCCTCTTGTGGATTCTTTCCTCTGCCTCCACCTCTCACCAAACCAATGGCAGAGGATAATGGTGGTGGTGGAGAAGTGGGGCGTGCGTATAAGCTGTATTAACGCGGTAAAGCACGCGTCTAGCTTTTTTGCTGGACCTATCATTTAATTAAAGGTTTCTCATAGCGTGCGAGGGAAAACATGGATAAAAACTGTCCCAAACTAGGAGCCATAAGCTGTGGGGGAGTATGCTTTTACATGAACGCGTAACACTGGACGAACCCGGAATGCAAGGAGCAGTTAATTGGACCAAGTTAAAAGCTCCACTTAAATGACCCATTCAGCGTTCACCGATGGAGAGAGAGAGAGAGAGAGAGAGAGAGAGAGAGAGAGAGAGAGAGAGAGAGAGAGAGGGGGTAGGGGGAAGGAGGTTAACAGCTTCATATGAAACCTAAAATTTTCTTGACAGATTTATTGAGTATCGTGAAAAGCGCCAATGACATATTGGTGAATAAAGAGATTTTTGGAAATTTCGATAAATTCAGCATTCTTTTCGATTGCTATGCATATCCAGCATCGATGACTGAAAAAACAATTTGATCGATAACGATGGTACTTTCCGCGAGTGTTCTGCCGTTAGTAAAGCTGCGGGGGTGGTGAGTTGTGGAGAGCCAAATGCAAACTTAGCATTGGTAGCTGGAAATTATGCGCGATATTGAGTTACGATCGCTAATTGTCGTTATGGTGGCGCGTTTCCACGTGGGCGTCACGGCAAGAAGAAATCAAGAAACTTGGCCACCGTGAAATTTATTAAGAATTCGAGATTTACGTGCCTGAGTCTGAACCTCAAGGTTGATCCATTAAATCGTACAATCTGCTTTTATCGCTGCGACTTCGCTACCGTCGAATGCTGCTGCTGCCACTGCTGCCGTAGTTGCGAAGCTGTAAATCTTTTCTAACGTCCTGTTCTTTTTTTTCCCCGATTTTACGTTGCTACAACGTTTCTAATATACCATGATACAATTCACTATAGCTCTTGAAGTCATTCAAGGTACATTTTATGTGTGCGTGTGTATATATATATATATATATATATATATTTTTTTTTTTTTTCTAATAAAGCCTATAAAAAAAAATGAAAGATAACAAAAGAATATCGCAAAAAAGGTATCACTCGTGGTCGATAATTAATAAAGGAATTATAATATTGAAAATTCACAAAGTTTCATATTTCCCCAAGGTCTGAATTAGCAACACACTGACTCATTGTAATGTAGCATAGCGATAAACGCATTAAAGCCAGCTGTGCGCCATCTCATTGAGGATAATCCGATTCCGGTTGTTGCACAGGTTGCGCAGAGCTCTTGGGTCAGGTTACCTTTGGTCGCTTCGAATCTCCCTCTCTTTCGTAGTGTTAAACCTGACGAGATCCCGTTGATCGCGTGCTCGCTTTTAGAGCGTTTTCGAGTACTGCGAGAGAGGTCATTGCGACGCTATTGCCAGGCTATTGCGAGGCTATTGCAAGGTCATTTGCGAGGTCATTGCGAGGTCATTGGAAAACCAGTCTCACTTTGAAAACAAGCAATGGAGGGGAAAAGCAGCGGAGAACGCTTAGAGACCTGCACAAATTTGAGTCAGATGGGCTGTGCGTTTACGCGTTATCATTCAATGCGACGATGGCTTGGATACACATGATGCGACTGCTAGATCAAGCACTTAAATTTTCAGAATTTTTATCTCCACTGTCGACAGATCGCGTTCCCTTCGAGGATCCAGCCGAAATTTACCAAATTTATCCGAATCTCGCTAATTGTGCGTGAATTTGCATAACGAGATTTCATCTGAGACATGAAATCTGGTAACACTGTGGTGTGCTCTTGTAAATACAAAAGGATACTTGAGCGAATTAATTTTTATTTTCCTTGCAGCAACAATCCTCTATCGACCTCTTTCCAATTTGCTTCTTGTAATCTCATGATATTCCTGATGAAATATCTTTATCTCTCTCTCTCTCTCTCTCTCTCTCTCTCTCTGTGCCCCACCCCCACCCTTCCCCTCTCGACAAGAGCCACTCTCCTCGAACGGGCTTTATATCTCTACTTCGACCTACTGATGAAGGTTTACCGCGCCAGTTGTTAACCTTACTCGGCGGTTTAATTACACGAGCAAATATTATCGAACCGACAGAGTTAATTAGATAATTAAAACTTGAAGGGTAAACTGCTTTACCGTTCACCATGTTGTACAAGGAGCTCGGCTTGTGCGTTGCCACTGCAAGGGAACGCAAAAGATGGATTGACGTGGTTTTCTTAGTCGCAGCAGAGCCCGCTTCCTTTTCAGAGCAAGAAATCTCTTGTTATAAATTGCGCGCTGCGATCGATACGATTCTCGACGTTCCCCTTGCAACGAATATTTCAACGCGATTCACAAGAGTACACTATTATGTGCACGCGTTTGTATTTGTACATTAAACTTTGAAGGCTCTCTCTCAATAGGGATGAATAGAACTTTCGAAAAACAAACGCTTCAACAATTTCAATTTACTAACCCCACGGCCCACATTATTATATTTAACTGTTAAATGGATAAATGGGTGAATAGCTGCAACGCGTGCATATGTATGTGCGATATTTTTAGCGTCGATCGGTACATGGCCGATTCTTGCGAAATACGGGGGTGGAGCAGAGTGCCAGATTTTGAAACACGTTCTTGTCGCTTATACCCTACCTTTAATGAGAACCTTTAAGAGAAACACGGCCAAGTCAAGAGATTAAAGGAAGGATTTCTTTGTTTTCTTCTGTTACAGACACAAGCGAAAAGTGCAGAATCTATTACCTTGCAAAAGCGCAACTGGTAGCGCAGCAGCATCCGCGGTTGTAGCAGCTGGTCGTGGAAGGGTTCTGCCATCGGACGGGCAGCCTCATCTGGGCACGAGTAATGCCGTTGCTGGCACGATCCTCTATGAAGATTTACCGGATACCGTGGCGCACTCGCATCATCATCATCATCATCATCATCATCATCCGGCAGCAGGGCAGGCTGCGACGATCGAGGTACGCGCTAGAAATCCCGAGCAGCGACTATGGGAGCGACAACCGACGCCGCATCATCTCGACTATCTCGACTACCGGGATCCTAGAGCAATCCTGCGTGTACAGAATAAGCCTTCGAGGGCCGTACTTGGCGGCTATCGTACTCCGCGAGCCCTTTTGGCCAAGTCCCAGGAGGTCCCTCTATCGATAGCGACACATGCGATCTGTCCGAGAGCGGATCGGTCTTCCGGTGTCAGCAGTCCGCTCCTCATTGCGAATATTTTAGAGCCCAGACTTGCCAAGGATAATAGCCCACTCGCCGCGGTGGACCCGAACAAAACGACGCCCTCCCACCCTCCACCGAATTCCCTTGACCGTCATCCGGTTACTCGGCCCGAGTTGTCGAGCGAATTATCCGTGACGAGCGTAACAAGCATAGATTCGTCGACTCTTAACGAAATTGAAAGTTTTCTTAAAAACGATGGAACACCTTGTAGAGTTCCCATCACTCCTACTCATCGACCATCGCGTCAAATTAATTTCTCCTCGAACGAATCAGCATATACCACCGCAGTTTCAAGCCCTGCTCCAACAACCCCCGAGCCAACGTCTACTTTAGTTTCTAAAGCAATTTTTCCTAAAAAAGATGGCAGGAGGCCATCGGTCGATTCTGAAGGCTACTCCTATATCGATTTCAAGGATGTCGAGTTTCTCTTTACGAGACGAGCCAGGCCAGATACTCAAATTGAAAGCTCCTGGCGGTCTCCCTTTTCTTCCTCTCGGAGAATACCCAGGTTTCAGGCAACTTTTAATACCACCACCCCTTCTTCGAGGCCCAATTCGAGATCGAATTCAGTAGATTCGGAAGGATACTCGTACATCATGGAATCAGGATATAGAAGACCACCCGGTGCTGCTAGAAGGATAGTCACTACTGACGGTACAGGCGAGGAAATGTGTCCTCTTTGCACTATCCAGCAGATACACGATCTCCTCGCCAGCCCAGACGTATATTTGAACGTACCGGAAACGTGACGCACGTTTTTCACCAGTGACATTGTATTATAATAATAATTATAGTGCATATTATATATTATTTTTCCAACGGATCAACTTATAAAGTTGCTTCTCAAACTGAAATTCTTTTTCCGGGATGATTCTCAAGAATATTTTCTTTGCCTCTCCCTCTATTGATTTCTTTTAATAGAATAATACCTGTTTTCGAATTGTATGATGTACAAATAATTTATTTTAAGTTAAAGAAAGCTCGAGAAATATATATGTATTTTTCGTCTCTCTCTCTCTCTCTCTCTCTCCCCTCCCTCCCCCCCCCCCCCCCAATTACTCTCGAATTTATATAATTTACGATATTTCAGTTTGAAATGCAATGATTACATATTACGCGTAACAATCGAAATGGGGAAAAGTAGTACACATATCTTATGATAGTATCATACATATTGACTTCAATATAATTTTGCCAATTAATATAATTCGTGTATAGATCATGCAATATCTTTTCTACGGTCAATCAACCAATACTCTGAAAACTTTCGGTTTTAAGTTTAATTTCCGGAATACTTGAAAAAACTTTCATCTTTCATTCCCCACCTTTCATTAATTTTCATGATTAATAATAATGAAACGATATCATTAATGGACAATTGCATCCTTTACCCCTTTAATTTTTCTCGACTCGCAAAATTATCTAGGTATAGGTTAAATTTGAAAAGCAATCGGAAACGATGAAACTAGCATGGATTCGCAATTATATAGCTAGTAATGCAAGAAGCCTGAAATTATAAACTAGTCAAGTATTTATTTTATTATATACTCAATCACGCGCTCGCACATTCATATTTGCGGGGCCTTATTGTCGCGATTGTGCGGGCACGGCGATGGAATGCACTCCATGGTTGTATATAGATTAGAGAAGTAACGCCTGAAATTGTACATATTCTAGATAAAGCTAATGAGATTGAAAAGTATCGATTAATTAAGAAAGCAAAGACTTACTGGTATTGTGAATAACGGTGATTACAGCTATTAAGTTTAAAGTTCTTGTAAAGAAATAGGTAATGTGTCACATTATTACGATCAATAATGATGTCTTGTCATCGCAATGGTCACCATCGACACTATTATTATTATTATCAACATTAATTATCATTTTATCACATTATCCTTATCATTATTATTATTACTATTACTATTATTATTTATTTATTAGAACGTTCATTGTTGCGAACCAGTATAATCGATACTCGTTGTTATCGAGCACATAGTACCGAGTACCGAATCACGGCGGGCATGTCTATTGAATGAATTATGAACACTACCGAAGAAAGGGAGTCTGTATGCTATGTATATAAGGATCTACTAAGAGAAGGAGCAAAAAATTAAGAAAATAAAATTACTTTATTGAAAAATTTGACAAGGAGTGGTTATTGACCCGGTCCATTCTCCTCTTCCTCCCTCAAATTCAATTCCTTTCGTAACAGCATTAATTATGCATTAAACTCTAGTAGAAATCAAATTATCAAATTAACAATTGGTGCATGTTCAATTGGCATAGTAGTGGCATAAAGATAATAACCAATCGCACCCGATACAATGCCTATGGACACGGAATAACCACTTTTGTGTTCAAATTTTTTCTCGAGAAAAATGATAAGTGTTGGATCTTTTTGTTGGGCAGCCCTCCGGGAGCCAATAGGTGATCAAAGGCTTTTTGGCAAAGATAAAGGCAGAGATAAATGGCGTGTGGGAACAGGAGTGGTCGAAAGCTCAAAGAATCGGAAAGTAAAGAGAGAAAAGAGAAAAGTGGATAATAGAAAGAAACGTAGAGTGTGGAGGGGAATGGGCGGTAAAGGTGCTTTCGCGAAAGCGTCACCATAGTAGTACGCTCTGCCTCACTTTTCGAACGATTACCACCCCAGAACGAAAGATCTCTAATTTCGCAAATGGAGTCTAGCAAACACTCACCACTAACTTCCCTAACATTCTCTCTCTCTCTCTCTCTCTCTCTCTCTCTCTCTCTCTCTCTCTCTCTGTATATATATATATACAGGGTGTCCGGAAAAAAAGGAGACATTTTTGAAGGGGTGACTCCTGACGCATATCTAAGAACATTTCACCCCTTGGAATTTTTTTATTTAGGGCCTCCTTTTTAAATTATTAATATTTTTTTTTTCGGTGCAAAATTATTTAATATAATTTTTTCCAAACAATTATTGACATATTTTTCAACATTTCAATGAACACTAATCGCGGAAATAACTAATTAATTTATACATTAAATTGTGAATGAAATACTCACTTGTAGAAAGTAAACAGCACGTACACAATAGAAGTAATTGGTGATCTTGACCTAGCCCATGTCCTATGTTTACTTTCTACAAGTGAGTGCTACACGCCTACACACGCGTGTGAGATTCCGTGGACAACGCCGGTCCAATAATCTCACAATTTAATGTATAAATTAATTAGTTATTTCCGCGATTAGTGTTTAAAGTGATAATTAATAAAGTTACAAATATTGTAAAACATTGTGGATAATCATAGTGTTCATTGAAGTGCTGAAAAATATGTCAATAATTGTTTGGAAAAAATTATATTAAATAATTTTCCACCCAAAGGGAAGCCATTCCACGACAGGATGAGGATATTAGGAAAGTGTGCTGTAAATGGTAAGTGTTTAACAATATTAAATTAAAGAATTAAAATGTGTTGCATGTTGCCTTTATCTAGATTGTTAAAATATTAATTTTAACAATCTGTAATTAATGATACCCGTTATTATTCATTAGAGGACTGTTAGTCAGCTATGTTTTTCATGAAATAAGTGAATTAACAGTTGTTTTAATGAAAAAAATAACAATTATTCAATTAACATCTATTTGACATATTTTTAAAAATAAAAAAATTCCAAGGGGTGAAATGTTCTTAGATATGCGTCAGGAGTCACCCCTCCAAAAATGTCTCCTTTTTTTCCGGACACCCTGTATATCTTATTTTCTTTATTATTTTTCCTATCTCTCTAAAGCTCTAGCCAATAAATTCGTCTCTAATTGCATTGCGAGGATACACATTTAGTTTCTTTAGTACGAGTCCTATTTGAAAAAGCATAAATTTTAATCTAACGAATAAGGCTATAATTTATTGAAAGAAAGAGACAATGTACTTGAAGAAACGAAGACGTCTACCGATGCTTTGCTACCAATTTCACAATTGGTATTTATGACGCCATATAGATAAGTGAGAATAGATGTTTTTCACCATTTCGTAGGGTATAATTGATTGATATATTAATTGACTGATCAACGAATGTCGATTTATACTTAAGAGTTTCGACATTAAATTAAAGCCGTTTATTTTTTCATTAATGCGAGAATATATTTCACGAGAATATATATACGAAACAAAATCGAACAATGTAACTTAAAATCCTTTGGTAATACTCCTTTATACATACATATCGCAAATCGCAATAACAGATACATCCGTCGTGTTCACTCAAAAGCTATCATCCAATTTGTGCGGTGTTAGATAAAGGAGATAACGCAAGATTATAGTTGGTATAAGCGTACAAGGATTGATACGTACACATACATAACTAGGAATATCAGTTCAGATTTAGATCTAATACAATTGAGGCGATAACTAATAATTAAGGAACAACAGCACCTCAAACCCCAAGCGAGTACATAACTTTACTCAGCAATGACGGTTTACGTGGAAATTCGATAAATGTACGAGGAAGCATTCAGCCAGGAATTACCATAAATCCTACTGACCATTACGTGAGTTTCATTAAAGAACATGGTGCTTTTGCATAAAAGGTAATCGTTGATCTAATTTTCCTACTATAGACCATATTATATAGATCACTTGCCGTTTGTTGATTTGTACTTGTTTATCCGTTTGTCCACTGACTATGAGAGAGAGAGAGAGAGAGAGAGTATGATCGAATTGATATATTTCTGATTACGAGAAATTTTATGTTACTTGATCTCATTCAATATTTTATTAACGATGAATATTTTAAAGCATGTTTATTCCATTAATCTCAATGGATTTTAGTTATCGTTATATATATACAAAAGATTGTATAAAATTCGATGTCCTCGTCGCGTAGAGATACAACATGGTGCGGTTTCTTGTTTCTGCTAGTGATAGTGCTAAAAGTACAAATTCGTAATTCACAAACGCGACTGACAAGCTGCTACCATATGGATATATCGGGTAGCTAGCTAGGCCCTCACAATCAGTCGGCCAGCAAGCAGTTAACCAGCCAGCCAGTCTCAGAGAATGCGAGGCAGGTTAGGCACGTTAGGGACAAGCCATTAGCCTCTGTGCCTCCACACTATTACGGAACGGACAGATTGCTTCCTCCTGCTTGACGCCGGATACGATGTCGAGATCCTATTTATTCGGTCCCCTCCCCCCTGCCCCCTCCCTCCCTGATACTCATGTATTCTTAATATCCATCGTTTATCCATTCGTTTTTACTCTCAATGAATTGAAACAATTTAAATTTAAGAAACAGACGTATTCTGTGCGTACACGCATTGTTTGTCACTATAACAATAATGGGCGATATCATTAGTAGATTCATTTTGATGCATGGAAAGGCTTTCGCAGGAAATTTATGCGAAATCCGTGAGGGGTAATTTCAGGGGTATAACTTTTTATTATGGCTAAAAGGTCAAAAAATGGAGGGTGGTGCTCTTTTATTGGGAAAAGCACAAAAGCGTTTTCCCTCCTCCAATTTAACATAAGCAGCAGCACATCTTGCACCAGATCAATTTTCTGGTCTGATTTTGTCGCTGTTATTCATGCCTCGTACAAAAGCCGAATTGGCCGAGTTGCGAAAAAATAAGCTCGTTTCTGAAAGTGGAGCAACGGTGGGGAGAAATATGACAAAAAAGTCTCATTCTGTACCGTTTTATTAATTCATCGTGCGCAATTAAGCGAAGGATAAATTTCCATAATATGACGATGCATAAAGCGAAGTTTCAGAAAGGGAGAGAGAACAGAAAGTTATAACTAGCGTAGCCTAGCAAGTTGTGCGACGATCTCGGTCATTGAGCAAAGCGCAACTCTGCCCTGCAGAAGGAAGTAACTGCCTAATGCGCGAGTATGCCACACACACATTTACCTACTTGCCTGTCTCTGCCTGCGTGCCTGACTGCCTACCTAGCTAAACTCACTTCTGTCCTCGAAGGTAAACAGCTTCCACTGTCCAAAGACTTGCATAAACTGAGACAAGGTAGATCTAACGGAAGAACGTTTCCGTGCATTACAATCTCAAAGCAACTCATTAGTATCATATCGGTTGCCTTTGCACCACCAGTGAATTTCGGTCACCACCCCCTTGGCTCTTGCGATTAGGATCTACAGCAGTTTGTCGTGGATTGTAGCTACAGCCAGCTTATCCACGAGTTTGCTAACGTACTTGTGGAGCAAATCTGGCGCGAAGGTTGCAATTAGAGATTCTCTCCTCCTCCACCACAGCCATCTCAGAGCAGAAGGCAATGAAACTTGTATTACTGCTGTTGCTGCTTATCTCTCTCTCTCTCTCTCTCTCTCACACACACACAATATATATATATATATATATATATATATTGCTAATCGTAAATATCGACGTTTTATGTTTAGTTCAAAAGACTTCATTGAGATTGGAGTTTATAAAATATTGGATTTGCAATGTCAAAATCGTGCATTACAGTTTACCTTTAACTCCTGTTAACATTGATATGGAACAGGTTTCGCATCGGAAGGTCTTTGCATCTATGACTCTATGCATAATGACTATATTAATATGTATAAGCAACTGACCACTAGACGCATGTAAATGTCTGGGTATGTTTGTGGAGCTTAAGTCACTATAGCGCTTTGCATTACCGATGGGAAGGACTCGAATCATGCGAATATAGAACTGAAGAGTACCGATCTACATAGGAATTAGTTTCGTCGATCTTCCTTTTCCTTCTTCTTCAAGACTGTAGCTGAAAGATACGTGCCGGTGTATAAGGGATTACTAGTGTTTTTTACAATTAGCGATATAAGATTTATGGGCGATGAAAAATGTGAAGCGCAGATCACCGTAGAATAAACAACCCTAATAAATACAATCGCTTTAACAAACTGTATAAGGTAATTGGAAATTCAGTTCCCATTCCACGGAAAATTTGAATTAAAAGACGATCAAGGCGATAAATGATGACTGTGGATGGCAATTTAAGGATCAATTAAGGTATAGCTTTGGGGCGGCCAATAATTTGCAACCACGTTATGTTCTCTTATATCGCTGAATGTCTGTAGGACCTTGCTTTTCTGGCTTAGCGATTAAGTGATTTCGATAAATCTACAATTTTCCTCCCCCTACCTGTCCATCTTCTTCTACTTTTTTTTAATTGTCTTGATAAATCTTTATCCACTTTTTAACATGAACTGAAATAATATTGCTTATCTTTTCATTTATTCTATTTTTTTTATCAATTATAGACCTAAGTGAAAAATAAGCGAAGAGGAGAGGATCTTGCGAATTGCTCTAATCAATTCAGTTTGGAAATAGGATATTCACACGAATTTTGCATTCGTTGCATTTAACTTTCATTCAATACTACCCGTTGCCACGGTGTACGGAACTTTTTAAGTGAACGGTCAAAAAAATGTAAAATATGGGATCCATGTCTCTTAGTATTGGAGAGTATATCTCTTAAATTTGGAACGTAATAGCCATGAGCGTGAAATGGCCACAGACACGAGGCCACGAGAGTATTTAGATGAGAGAGGCCCTTGACGGTAACGTGGATAATTCTCTTTGCGGTGTAAAATCTTCCATTCCGAAAAACCATGACAAACCATACTTTTTGCAAACTCTTCTTTTATGCCCGCTTTTAGGTTTGTGCACTCAATGCCAAATATCTATACTAGAAACTTTGTTTAATTTTCGCAATTATCATTCGCCAATCAAGTCCGAAATAAATGGGAAAATAAGAAACATTAATCTTGAATAATAACAATAACATTTATTATTATTATTTCTATTATTACTAAACACATAAAATATCGCTAATGGAAGGTGTAAAGTATGTATGATTTAAAGAAGTTTAGTGGGAGTGCTTTTAAAGATGCTTTAGTCAGACACGGCAGAATTTCGTTTAAAGTCAAAGCAAAGTAGATAGGAGCCATAGGCTGAGACTCAAGTAGCATGAAAAGGAGAGTATCTACAAAGCATGCGTTCTAGTTTAACCGTGCACTTTATAGAATGATACAGATTTAAGTCGAGCGTTTATAGCGCCTAAGAAGCTTTCCTTATACCGCAGAATATCGTGACACTTTTCATAAAGAGTCTGTCACGTACTTTAGCATAGGGATACTTTAACACTGGGATTCTATTCTCCTCATCAAAAACTTTTAACCCTTAAATGGGCATTTTCATGGCATAGAGTTACGAATATTGCGAGATAATTTCACGAATCCTTATTGTGCCTATCACAATCAAATAAAAGAGTATTTCGTTCATTGTCTTCATGTTTTTTTCTTGGTCAATTTATAATCATCGTTTAAATGAAACATTATTTTCAAATTAACTTGCCAAAGTATAATGCCAAGCGAATATTCACAATCAGAACCCATTAACAATAAGATTGATATAGAATTTTATTGTTGTTCATATTTTATTTAATCTTGATGAATATAATAAATTCTTTAACGATAAAAATGTAATTAAAATATTTATTTGATTTTTTTTATAGATGCTAGATGTAAAAGATGGCGGCCGAAGTGTTTTTGTATGCAGCAGTCCAGGTCCTGATCCTTATAATTCACAGGACCTTTACAATCCAGTCTACGAGGAACTCAGTAATGGTAAGAAATTACTAATAATCAGCATACATTAATGGAAACTTGATTTTTATTATAAGATTCGAATTTAATATATTTCTAAATTTGTAAACTCATTTCTATTTTGATGTTTAAAGTCGTGATAAATGTTAAGTAAGAACTTTTAAGGACAAAGTATCAGTATAATATTAATAAATTAAGAAATAAGTTGCTGACTAAAAAGACTAAGGAATAGAAAGTTTATTGAATAAGAGAATCTTTGTCCTTATATTATTTTAAATTATCGGTGACTAAAACTTCAATTTTCTTTAGATTAATGTCACATACGAAACAGGGAGAGAGAGAGAGAGAGAGAGAGAGAGAGAGAGAGAGAGTTTGTGTTTGCGTACAAAAGAATAAAGAGAAATTTAGTGTCATGACACTCATATTTCTGATAATATCACCTTTTATTGGTGTTAATGAGAGAATAATTAGAGTTTTATCAATAATCCGGTGATATTCTCTTCTTCTTCTTCTTCTTCTTCTTCTTCTTCTACTTATAGATGAAACTTCCTTGTGAGAGTATCGAAAGTATCGTGCAATCTTTTAGTCAACCTGTCAATCGAAAACATAGACACGAAAGGTACGAATACCAGTGGTTTGCTTCTGCTCGATTCTGTTTGACAGTGAATTTCTACCAACTAACATTGCAGTTAAATCGTAGAGGTGGTACTCGAAATTCCATTACTCATCCAGTATTTGACCCAGTGTGCTAGGGGAAATATGACCCTTTTGGTTATCAAGTTCTGAATATCAGCTTTACATCCCGTAACCGAACTGGCCTAAACTTTGTTAGCTAACACAATGTGCAAACTTCCCTTCTTCTGCTTCAGTAACATTGCTCAGTATCGATTTTATCTTTCACAAAATAATCTTAAGGTCATCGAAATTAGTCGTAATCTAAATTTTCTAGATTTCTATAAAGACTCTACAAGAAGTCTTATAAAGTATCTTATCATTTTTTATTATTTTTTTTGCCATCTACTTTTCGTTTACTTATCAACGTCAATCAATTCTAATATACAGAAGATATGCAGTTATTGGATATACTACTGTACAAAATCTTTTGAGCACTACGAATTAACATTGCGCGACTTTATAATAGAAGTCTATTATAGTCTCATGATTCCAGTGAGATTCTTCTTATTGAGGAAAGCTTTGAGCTTACAATACCTTTAGTTTCTAGCAAACAGAGGTTATTTCAGTGATTAATTCCGCAATGTATGTAAACATGCATGCCTGCTTGTGCACACATATTCGCCCATTCATTCGTCCATCTATTCTTCCGTCAAATGGTTTACATTGGCCGATGTTATAGCCGAGTTGAATCCAACGGAACTTTGTTAACAAACGCTAGCTTCCGTGTCCGTAACTGAGTATCGTACGCTTGTTTTGTTTTACTTCAATGACAGAAATCACTATAGGTTGTCGTGAGATCTTTCATTTGACATTTCAAAAGTGCCGTTATTTTCCGAGGGGAAAAAAAAAGATAAAATCATATTGAATAGGTACTAATGGAAATTTTTATTAATTTTTTTCCAAGAAGAGTAACCCTGCATACATTAGTCCGATTTTTAGTGTTATTTGCAATTGTGTGAAGCTGTTTCTTCTATAAAAGTATTCTTTTACAGCGAAGCTGCGTCGCTAATGTATCTATACTTCAAACATCTTGTACCGAAGCAATGCGAGCATTACTCAAGTTTCTATTATTTTTGTTCTTTTTTCCCCCTCTCCCTCGTCTACTCTCCTTTCCTCTTCTTTCTGTCTGCATTTGTAGTGAGACTGAGTTTTAGCTCTCCAAGTATGACGCTCGTCTTGACTTATGCGCCCCATTAAAGGGACAAGCTAATTAGCATGGCGATGAGGTTTTCGACGTTGACGAAGCAACGCTTAATCGCATAAACATGCGACTCCAACGACCATTTACCTTACTAGAACTAGCCTAAAACATTTGCTCAAGTAGTGTAGTTAGACGAGTTTTTGACCATTGGCTGATAAAAGGTATAGGAAGAAAGGGAAAGGAAATGAACTGGAATAAGAGAGTAAGGATTATGGAAATGGGCAAAATTGCATGCAGAATACTCACCCACGTCTTTGATAAAAAAGATTTCATTACATGGCAATGTGATAAAGGCTATCCTTCTATGATATAATTATAGTGTTATAAGTGTATCATAGGGAAAAAAAACAAGAAATACATATGACAGTAAAGTGAAACATCATCACACTGTATAAGATAGCATTATGTCCCACGTGCTCAAGAAACCAAAGTTAGCGCAGAAAAGAGTCAATAGCAGCATCTTCGAGCAGTGCATTCTAGTTATCCTTTTCTCCTGAATGAAGCACAAGGTCCTCTTCCGGAGGAAAACGTTTCACCAGATTACACGCGCGCTTATCGCTTGGAAAATCAATGCTGCGGTGCAAGCCAAGTTCCCTCGGTTTCGTTGACTTTTTTTTCCTGCCTTCGCTTGAAAGAGTGCACCGAAGCGTACAGTCCAGGGGTAATGCACTTTTTCAAATTTGCCAAGTTTTCGGTAGCTCTATCGGTAGGGATATAAGTTCGATTTTCATACTTCTTCTTTCTCCTCGCTTCTACCCCTCTACCAATCTTCCTATGCACTTCGATTTGATCTTATGACCAAATAATGGAGTCCAGTCTACGTCGTGTTGCCTGACATTTCCTGAATTCATATAGTTATTGCTTGAAATTCCGGAACTTCACTTTTCAGAGTACAATTAATTTTTGCTAAAGAGTCACTTGGTTTAGTTACCTAATGACAAAGAAAAAAGTAAACAATATACACATATACAGAGAGAGAGAGAGAGAGAGAGAGAAAGATTTGCAATTTCCAGACTGTTACTTTCCATCAAAACTTTTATTTCAAAAAAGTTACTTGTTGCAGCAGTGACCCTGCAAATAAACGTTTTTGCGACCCTTTTTGTTCGGTTGTACTCGGTACGTACATGCATGATTTACCCAGCTAGTATCGACAGTTTTCCAATGTTCCATTACAATTAATTGTTTTTTCTTGCATCCGCCGCCATGTAGATCTGCCATTAGTTGCATTTCTATATATATATAGAAGAAAAAGTACATAAGTATAATAATTAAAAGAATCGATTGAGACTCGTACGACGTTTAATAAAACTTTAATTGATCTGTGCTGATAAATAGAAATATCAATATAACAATCGTCTCCTGCAAAATGTCTACAAATAGTTATAACTCATCCAGTGGTTTTCACAGGAGACCACATTGAGACGGACGAGGAGAACGAGTTAAACATACGAAATCGATTGCATCAGCAACGGCATCATCATCATCATCATCACAGACTGACTACGTCAAAGCCTGCGAGTGAAGATGAATTTGCTGAGGATGAATTATCGATTGGTGAAGCTTCAGAAGCACGGATGCTCACCTGTAGCAGTGGTCCCACTTGGGGTACCTGTCCCACTAGTGGCCGACAGACACGAGAACGTCGAGGGAGAAGTCCTAGGAGCCTCGATCGTCGTAGAAGAGATAAAAATTATGACTTTGGCGAATTCCACGAGGGTATGCTCCTCGATGCCCTGCTACAACTTAACCGTAGCGTCGCAGGTGAATTTTTCTTCTTATCAATAATTTTGCTTGTGTCACCCACAAGATAGTAATGTCTATTTGGCTACGAATGGCACATTGCCGCTGCAGTCATACTTTAACCTGCAAGAGGCATGCATGCTTCGCGATGGTGCTGTATTAACGACTACAAAAAGTGCGGAGCACAAAAATTATGCGAGATTTAAACAGAATCAGTCAAGTTCCATTTCAATGAATTTCACTGTAAGATATTATTTAGAGGATACTTGGTATGGACGTGTAGCCGAATCGAATAGTATTCTTGTGAAACAGCAAGCTTTATACGCTGGCTAACGGACGGAAACTCGCTTGAGCTGTTCCGAGAGGAACTACCGTGCCAATGGTCACTGTCCGGATCTAGCTCAAAGCTATCTCTGTCGAAGGAGCCCTCCGAACACGTGAATTCGAACGGTAGTCCCGTCTCGTCGTTATTAAGTTCCTGAGAGATTGAACTCGGTTAGACTCCGTTTCCTATCCAATGTTTCCAGCGCGCTCATATGTGATCACACTCTAACTCCCGAAGACACACACAAGCTTGCACACGGATTATAATACTGTTACTGCTACTGATATGTTTGTCCTCAGTAATTTAGTTTTGATGCGATCCGCGAGCATTCTCATTACCAATATCACAATTTCTGTGAAATTGGCAAAGAATCTTAAAAACAGGCTTGAAAGTTAATGGTAATAGTTGGTGGTGGCGGCGGCGGCGGCGGCGGCGGCGATAACTCAATATCCCTTGAAACGTTGAATATACCTAAGACGACTCTTTTCTTCGGTTAGGATTGAAAGTATTCTAACGGAAGAATCACTAAGACTCTGCGCTCTGATACGTTGTAGAAAAATTGTTCTTCTCATCTCTGATGTTCCTATTACAAATCTAATTTCTCATATTTTTTATAAATTTCTTATCTATTATTATTTATATTTAGTGGCTATTAAAATTTACCTGACGACTAAAATTAATATTATTTTACAGGAGTCGCAGGTGCCCGTGCAAGTAGTAATCAACGACAACAGTCCGTCCCATCGGTGGCTCATAGGTTACCGTATTTTGTGCCACCGATGCCAGCAGCCCAGGTGCTTAGAGTCGAGGAAAATCCCTATGAAAGTGTCCCAGTTTTGGGCCCGCTACATCGCTATTCCAATCAGAATCGCAATAATAAGGAAAAGTCCCGCAAAACAAACGATAAATATAACAAGTACTCGCAATACAGTGGAGAATTTTACGGTCTTCCAAATCAGGAAGCGACGTCGGTTTACACGCAGGTAGCCGACGAATATTCCGATACATATTCACAGCCTACCGACAGGCTGTACAACGAGGAAAAGTACACGCAGCCGATCTACTATGGACCACGGGATTCTGAACAGGCCTCTGGCAAACTTTATCAAGGTCAGCCCGACAGTAGCTTCGGAAGTGATAGTGGATATAGTCATCACACTACCGGAACGACAGGTACAAGAGGAAGCAACTCCAGGACTAACCACAGAAAGGATAAACACCGGAATTCCCATCATTCACATCACTCTACCGATTATATCGTATCTTTATCCACGGAATAACAATGGATTATGCAAGAGGAATCGTAAAAGAAATTTATTTGATGGGACATGAAACACATAAGTGTAAACCACTTAGGCGTGTGATCTTTTCTATGAATATGTGCGCAAGGTGAAATTTCATATATGATTAAGTGATCTCTCTAGTGATTTAGGTATAACACACAAGACCTATTTAATAAATTATTAATAAACAATTGTGACTCAGGCTGATACCAAAGAATGCTGCGAATACATTGAGATTTTAATGTAATTGTTTGTAATTTATAAGTAAGTTTTATTCGCGGGACGAACCAATCTGAAATGCATATACGTGAAATGATTATCGCCGCTATGAAAGATCCTATGCCTTTCTAATGAAAGCTTTATTTGAAACAATACAATAAAAATATGTAACTTGTAATAGCCGATACACTGCCACGTGTTCTTCTGGGTTAGTTCTAAATAATTAAACGTCAATCATATTCTCTAGCCTATATACTTAAATAGCGAAGTAATAATCATTTGTCTTTTTTTTTTATTTTTCTGTTTTATCTTATCTACTTTTATATCAGTGACTAATAAACAATAAATAATTTTTGTTCGTGAAATCACATAATAATATTAAAAACAAAAGTTTTGTGGCATGGATTCCGAATCATATGTAATTTTAGTTGAAAAAAAATTAAAAAATAAAAATGAATAACTATTATTTATTTGGGCTAATTTATGGTATGATTGTTAATGTGATTGCACACAATTTATATATGGAGATAAAGAAATGATTAATAACTGATTAATGATAAGAGGATTGTCACTTGTAGCTATCGGCTCAATTAATTATTTAATAAAACTATCTTAACTCTAATAATAAAAAAAAAGAAAAACGATATGAAACATTGATAATAAAAAATCAATCTCCGAATAATAAAATGAGGATTTGTTAAACACATATGTTTAAATTGCATATGGAAAACAAAATATATATATATATAAGTAATGCGATTAAATTACGTGCTACTATTGAAAAAGCACCTTTAAATATTAAATTGAAGCCAATGCATCACTGCCACTCGAATGAATGTAGGTGCTTACACGTGATTTAACCTAAATTTACATTTAAAATTAATTATTCTAATAAGTCATATATAACTCTACTTGATAACTTAAATAAAATTCATGCCAATAGTGAAATTATAATTGTACAGTAAGTTTTAAACTGCTTGAAATATTAGCCCATTATGATGTTATGCGTTCAAGATCAGTCATACATATGTCGTAGCAATTGCATTTATTTATTTATTGAGTTAATAATTATATAATTTCTTTGTAGCATTCTGAAGAAAGGTAAAATTCTAATTAATCTGTTCAATTATATGCGATTTCTTGTAATAACAACGTCGTAGATTAATGAATTTTAATAGTAAGAAAACAGAAAAAAAAGGAAAAACTAAAAGTTTTTATATAGTTTTGTAAAAAAAGGCAATTTTAATTAAATATTAGTAGTGCCAATTTTTTTTTTTTTTTTTTTTTATAATTTTTGTTTTGTCAAAAATACTATTAATAGTTAATATAAGCATCATGAGAAGGATCTTTCAATAAATGGCGTTGTACTTTCGTGAAATCACGCGAATGCATACTCGGTATACCTCACTATCAGTTTCAATAAAGGAAAAGACCAAATGATGGAATAATTTAAATAAAATTTGGAACTGTTTGTATGCTACATTCTGCAAAATGATATTTACGTTTTGAGAGCAGTCGAAATTTTTAAACTTCTACACTGAGAGTCTATATATTTGCTAATGTGAGAATTATAATAATAATAAAATTTAAACAAATTCATTTCAATATCTTATAATTAATATCTAAGAGAATAAATAAAACTACCAAATCAAACGAAAATCGATTTGCAGATATGTAGCTTGGGCTCGGCTGCAATTATAAAAAAAATGACGACATTGAACATGCTAAGTTCAGTAAAAAAAAAAAGAACAATTACGCATCCCGTATAAATAAACCAAAAAAGAAAAAGAATTAAAAAAAACCTTAAGGAATAAAAGGAAACGTTTCTTTTGTATAATATAAAATTGTTGTACATTTTGACGTTATTCAAAAAGAGTAAGAAAAATAGGTTGAATGCTTGTATGATTGACATGAGATAAAAAGAAGGAAATGGTTTACGAAAACTTTGAGAAAAATTTAATATATAAATATATATAATTTTTAAATTATTTATAACACAAAATGGAGAGATGTGATGCGTATAGTGGTCATAAGAATGATGTCAAGAAAATGTAATGAAGGAGGTGAGTGAAGAAATAATTGCAGATTTAATGGCTTTTTTCTAAACTTAGGAATGCAGAGGGAGAATAAAGAGACTTTGTTAATAGGCAGCGTTTACATGATAAAATCAAAACATTGGGAAAATTAGAAAACTTTCTATAATTCACACGTAATCTCCCGTCTATTCTTACAATTAGTTACGAAAAACTCCTTGTAGTAGGCGTACATAGATGAAATACCTCAAGAAAAAGAGATCACTCTGTTGTAAATATAATTTTATATGTATAACCCCCCACGAAAGCGGGTTATGTGTAGAATTGTAAGTCGCATACTCTAATGTATGTATACGCTCACGAATCCTTTTCTCAATCATCCGCTATATATATATGTAAAATTTTAATTTTTAATGAAAGGAGGGAAAAGAAAAAAAAATTTTTTTTTTTTTTTTTAAATCGATATAATTAATATATTCGATTAAGTATTTATTGTTATAATTGTTTTGTAATTATATCTCTAAATATACAAATCTCGCAAGAAGAGTATTATGAAATATCTGTATAATTCTGAAAAAAAAAAAGAAAAAAAAAAAGCAGTATCCCACTTTCTTTACACATTATTTTTTGTTAAAACAAAAAAAAATGTATTCTGGTTAATGGTTTTACATCCAACATACTATAAAATATGTATCCTAATGAATCTTAATATATGCTTCTAAAGTACCAGTATAGTGTCTTCCTTGCTACATGCATTTTATAGTCCTGATCAATAAAACTATAGAACTTTACAACACGTATAAACAGCGAAGACTGCGGCTAAAGTTTTCAACATTGCGGTAAATGTGCATATCAAGGCGCGAGTATATTAATATATGGAAATAAGAAAGTGAATATAAGAAAATAAAAATGCGTCAAAACGTATTAGTGTAATATCAATAGTGTTTATCGTTTTATAATTTTTTTATTTTATTTTTTATTTTTTTTTTTTCTTACAATAATTCAATTCATTGAATCTATAATATTGATAATAATGTAATTGATTTTCTATTATAAAGAACACCGCATAAAAGTTGTGGTGTAACTAATTATAGCCATCATTGACGCTAATAGGTGCTAATGTGGATTTCTTTGAGAGAATGATTCTCGAGCGCTAAAAGGTGAAGAGTAATTGAATGAATATGTTACTTATCTGACAAGTCCATGTATGATCAGAGACGCATACAAGCAAAGAGTGCATAATTCGCGTTACATGCCGCGAAAAATTATTTGTGAAAGAATGATAGAATGTGAAAAATGAAAAAAAAAAAAATTGAATGTATGTGAGAATGAGCATGAGTGAGAATAAAAAAAAAAAGAAGAATAAACGCTTTTGTACCTTCTTGCGTCCATGTTAGTCAAACATTTCGAAGCCACCTTTTATATATATATATTTATTCTCTATTATAGATAGACAGTAATAAAAAAAAACGCCAAAAACTTTTTTTTTTTTTTTTTTTTTTTTACTTTTATTAATTGGCACGTGCGTATGTATATAAACTACCATACTATTTTTGTTTTGTTTTTTATTTAACTATTTAATGTTAAATTTAATTCGCGGAAGTGAATTGTTAAAATTTAAGAATGATGTTATCATCCATTTTAATAAGCCGATCCATTTGTAAACATAAATGAACTGAAATAGTTTCATGTATTCGTTAGTATATTGAATGGACAAAATCCATTAAGTTCGTACTATAATGCATCTAAATAAAATTAAAAAAAAAAAACCAAAACAAATCAAAACAATAAAAACGAGAATTAAAATTAATTCTCATTTTTCTTTTTTGTTTTTTATGTATATATGATCTACGAAAATTGGTTTTTCTGTATTACTATTATTATTATTATTATTATTAATATTATCAGTATCAGTATCATTATAATTAAAATTATTATTTGAATATATATATATTTTTTTTTTGTATTATTGGTAGTGTTATGTTTATGGAATTTTCGGCCTAATCAAATTTAGTGATTCAGCGCCGATGTAGCGATAGTAAAACAATAACATAGTTACTAGGTTACCTAAAAATGAGAAATAGCACTCTTGAAAGTTAGCTCAATGAAGCGTTCAATCTTTCTGTCATAAAAGAAATTATGTCACTGAATTTTGATACATATTAAAATTTAAACCCTCTTATTTAAGAAAGAAACAATATCACGATTTAAGCACGGGTCAAAGTCAATACATAGTAATATTGAAGATGGAAGGAAAGAACGCTAGAGCTCGCGGAACAGGGTAACTAGTTGTAAAATCTACCTATATGTATATCTAGATTACCTATCTTTATCATACTGATTCACTCGAAGATATCATTAAATCACTATGCCATCACCAGTATCAGAGAAACTTGATTGAATAAAAAAAAAATACTATCACACCTTCGTATTAATAAACGATTTACTATTCAATTTGAATAAATAGAATCTATTATTAATAATACCTTCTTTATCCTTCATCCTTATTCCTTCTCTTTTTTTTTTTTTTTTATTTTGTTAGTTTGATGAAACTGCGAGTTTTGGTTCTTGATGTAGTAGTAGTATTTGACTGTCAAGGTGTAGTGTGAATTTGTACAATAATTTGTTCGACTACTACGTAATCTCAGCGAATGGCGTTTAGACAGAGACTCTGATTTTCTTTTCTCTCATTGGGTGTAATTGGAAGAACATGTTAATGGAAGTTGCTAGGTAGATATTTTATATTAAAACTAAAATTCATTTAGTTCGATGAAAGGTACGATAGTGTTTAGTGTAATGAATACCATAAGTCCCCGCTGTCAGCTGCCCTGGAGTAGTTTGTGGGATTCGATTCATTAAATCCCTTACCCAGGCATTTATGGATCATCGGATGGAAAGGACGGAGCATGACTTTACCCGATGGTCCAGCTTTTATGTCTAACCTACTTCAAGGAACTATATAGGGCCAGGTGGAGACAGGTAAACACTTTAGAGTTAGGTAAAGCTTCTCAGCCGATGGGGCTTGCGCGCATTCCTTTGTAAAAAAAAAAAAAAAAAAAAAATTAATTGATTCACAGTAGTATTATTAATAAAGAAATGAAATGAATTATAAGATTAAAGAATGAGTATGACACACTTCATAAAGTTACTTCAAACTATTTTACTTGCCTACTTGGATAGTCTTTTTGAGAAAATAGCATGATACTCTTCTCCCTCGCTGGTGTGCCACCTTGTCGTTGGTGAGGGAGCTTGCGGGTTCCTTAGTAAATAAGGAACCTTACCAAGAGCACACCAACGTTAGCATTCAGCAGCAATAAAGAGTAAGGGAATAATCTAAGAAAATATGTTTTGTGAAAGGAAAGAATAAGCAAAAGATGCTTATGATAATAATATTCTTATTTTAGTAATAGAGATTGTACATTCTGATATATTTTGAGATGTTGATTATTGAGAGGCAGGACTATCGGGTGAAGCTGAATTAAAGTAGCTCGTAGCTCGTCGTATGATTATAAACATGGTGATTCTACATTACCCACGAAATGGCGTTAAAGCATTTCAGGTAAAAGTTACCGACAACAAAGATGTCGACACGCAGTTAACCTACTACCATATTCTTATACTGTGATATTGCTGCGCCATAGTATTACTTAAAACGTGACAAAATGAAGATCGCACCTGATCCTAAAGATATACAGGTATTTAGAGTTTTTTACTATAAATTACCTGATAAAAAAAAAAAAAGACTCTATTTATTACTTTCCATTTTCGTTCATTATCAAGTTTATCCCATAAGAAACCCTCCAAGTGACCATGATTACTTTTCAAACTTAACCAATGTTAATATATATATTTATTTATACATTAAGACTATTTAAAAAAAAAAAAAAAAAATTTTTTCATTATTTATTATCTCTTTCTAGGACTTTCAATTTAAACAATCAAAGGTTCATCGAATAGTTGATGGCTTTACAAATGTACCAGCAGCGTGTAATTTAGTTGTTGCTGACAATAAAAGAGGCTTACTATATGTAGGTTATAATAATACAATTACCATCTTAAAATCTGAGAATGATGTAACCTCGGAATGGAAAATTCAGCATACTATTCCAATCACTATTTCTCAATTATCTATTAATTGTGATTGTTCTCATTTGGCCGTAACTTCTGACAGTTCAATAATTTTTATCTACGATGTGGCTGGCTTTTTTAAAAATGTAAGAATCACTTCGGTTTAAATTTCTTTCATAGTTTCAGTTAAATCAAACTTGGTTCGATTCAACATAGTCATGTATTTGTATAATAACCTTATCTTCTGTTTTTTTTTTTTTTTTTAGGATCTCAAAATATTATATAAAATTAGAGTATCGAAAGAAGCTTCGGCAGAGAGAATATTTGTATATGATATAAAGTGGAATCCCTGTTTTCCTAGATTGTTATGTACTGTTGCTAGTGATTGTACCATAGGTAGTTTTCAGATAAAACAAACTAATAATATAATTGGACTAGCAGGATTAGAAAAGTTAGAGGGAATAGAAGCTCGTTGTGCTGCATGGAGCCCTAAGGGCAAACAAATAGTAATAGGCTGCAATAATGGGAATATAGTACAATTGAAGCCAGATTTAAAAATTGCTAGAACGATTCTTGGTCCTGTTCCTAATATTGGTAAAATTATAACAATATTGTGGATCAGTAATTACCAATTTTGCGCAACGTATTACAATGTGACGGAGCAACGTTTTTATGTTCTTATTATTGATGCCCCGAAAGGAGAGACGAATGCCATTTTCACAAACTATGAAGATATCACTTATTCGATGCCAGGCGCTGAAAATCAAGGTAGCATTCCCCGATATTATTTTGACTATATATCGGAATGGGGTCTGATTATAGCAGGTAGCAGTAGTAGTAGTGAGATAGCTCTATTAGGAACAAATGATTGTGGAGTAACTTGGTGTCAGTGGCAACCAGTGGACAGTGGAAGAGCCCAATTGCCATTAATAGGTACTACGGAAAGTTATCCAGTGGGCTTTGCCATAAACAAGTCATCCGTGGAAAAGCTACCTTGGGGTGCAGAGTCCACATTGCCAAATCCTGTTCCGATACTACATATATTTGGTACTTCTGGTCAATTATGTAGTTTTCATATGGTCAACTTGATTCCTGGTTCTCCAGCCATCTGTTCTCCTCCTTCTATCGTGCTTACAGTACCTCACCACCAACAACAACTACAACAACAACAAGTTCAACAACAACTACATGCACCACTTGAGACAGTGCAATCCCGTACTAGTCTTACACCATCCGAATTGTCATTTGCATTAACTAATGCAGTAACTAGCACACCTCGTTCAAAAGTACAAGTAGATGCAAACTCGGAATGCCCGAAATCAGTGGTGCCACCGATATTAAATTTGTTCAATGAACCAGCGAAACCTGCTGAACTGTTAAAACAAGATGAACAAAACCAAATAAAAGCGCAAGATGCAAAAGCCCCAACGGTAAGTGAAAGTAATAAGGAAATAAATAAATCTATGGTATCGAAGCCCAGAATACAACAACAACAAGATATTCGTGAATCATGCGAAATCAAAGAAAATTTCTCCTTGCAAGATTTCATGAAGGAGAAGGAACAATTTGAGAAAGAACTGCACCAAGTATTAGAACCTCTAATCAAATTAGAGGAGATCGGAATTTGTGGTAAATTCCTTGCTGAAAAGTCTTTGGAATTGGACAACTTTATTACAGAGTTACAAAAAGAAACTTCTAATCTCTCAAATGATATCACATATTTGAAAACATCACTTTTACAATCTTTTGCTTGGGTTGAAAAAACTAAATCCAAAAATATGATCAACACTAATATTACTACACGTAACCTTGAGGAATCATCTAGGATAGCAGACTTAAAAAAACGTTTTTATTATACCCAAAATCAATTATCGCAAGCTATCAAAGTTTTAGACTTGGATTGGACGGATAATAAGTCTAATGAGTGCATAAATAAATTGACAATGAGAATACCCATCAGAGAGTACCTTTATCAAACACTCATAAAACAGAATGGAATAATTATTAAGGAGCGGGAGAAAGTTCAGCAGCTTCAAAAAAAGTGGAAATCAATTACGCGTACTTCAAATAGTACGAGTTCTGCCCACGATCTAAATCAATCAATGTCCAACTTAAACATATCCTTGCAAAAATCAACTGCGCCACTTTCTCCGGATACTGAAGTCATTGAAGCACAGTGTCAAGCAATTGCTATTAAGACATTAAATTTTACACGTGAGAAACAAATCAAGTTAACAAAATTACTCACCCAATCAGCGGCGCCAGTAGTTATCAAGCCAATTAATCCAGCAACTATTCCATCGCGTTCTACTGTCGCTAGTTCTCAAGCTAAAGCCCAGCCACTTGATGTGAAACAAACATCAACGAAACAATTGAGCAGTGAAAAAACATCGTCGTCGTCGTCGTCGTCGTCGCAGTGTCCCTTAACTTACCTAAATAATATTGTTGCGAGAATCGGTACATCAGAATCTGCTGGTGGTGCTCCAATAGAAAATAATAAACAAGAGCCATTAACGATGCTTGTTGCAACAAAGTCTCCACAAATTGATCAAAGGATAAATCCAGTGTCCACAGCAGCGCAATCCTTGCAAAAGCCAATAATTACGAGTAATAATACCGATAAGTCACAAGTGTCAAATGTGTTAAAGCCATTCAATAAAATAGAATACGTAACTCCAGGCAAAGAAACATCGCAAGTTCAAGAGAAAAGTCTAGAAACATCGAAAACTAGTCAGATACAAATGCAGGATCTTCAAAAATTAGAATCTTTATTTAATATAACTGCTATAAAAGATATGCTAAATATGGATAAACCATTAACGGCGCCCTCTCTTGAATATAAAACAGAAACAACATCAGCAATTGTTACATCAAGTCCTCCGTTGAGTTTTATAAGCAAACCTGCAACTTCTGTCACTAATTCTCCTTCAACAATATTGCAACAGACTTTATCGCAGAATAAGGCAGTAATCGATCCAAAACTTTCGACATCAACAGCAAAGCCTTTGCAGCAATCTTTACAACAAACTCTTCAAAAATCTCTACAGCAGCAACCCGTGCAAAGAGCAGCCTTAGATTTCTCAGCATTATCCTTTTTACCTCAGAGCACCCAAAGCATTACAAATAACGCTAATATTCAAACAACTCCAAAAACTGCGTCGTCAGCGCCATTTTCCACAATTACTTTTGGAAAGCCTCCTGCTTCTTCTCCATCTTTGATGAACCCAACTACCAGCATTCAGAATGTTACGTCAACACAAAGTGCCGTGTCATCGCCAATTAATTTAAACATATTTAATAAATCTTTTGACGTTACTACAGCTACTACCACCGCTGCTACAAAACCAATATTAAGTATACCGTCGTTTGGCGTTAATACTCCTCAAGCGCAAGCTTCAACGATTTTTGGCGGTCAAACGACTAAAGGAACAACTTCAACATTTGGTATAATGCCTTTAACACAATCTACTTCTAGCCTTTCTACATCGAGTGTCGCTACTTCCTCACCTGCATTTGGAACGTCGACTACTGTCGCTGCTGTAACGCCACCTTCGAAACATGAAAGTAATATATTTGCACCTCAATTACCTGCTACACCAATTGCAATTGGAACACAAACTACTGTTGTTAATACACAGTCTAATGCCAAGCCTGAAAGTAATGCATTTTTAAGCAATTTATCTACTTCTCTAACATTTGGAACACCAACAAGCTCTACTGGTGCAACTGGTTTCTTCAGTCCTACATCTTCTTCCAAGTCGTCTCTTACCGATACATCAAAAACTTTATCATCGCCAATTTTCACAAATGTTAATACTAATTCATCAGCCGCATCTACTTTTGGCAATGCCATTTCGTCATTAACTCCAGCATTTGGAAATGTATCCGCAACAACGAGTTCTCCAGCTACTACTACTGCAACGACAACAATAACAACAACAGCAGCAGCCACAACAGTTACTCCTCCAGCTAATATCTTTGCAAAAGCAACAATAAGCACTACGACACAGCCATCGTCTACACAGTCATCAACATCATCATCATCATCATCATCATTTGTTGTGCAGCCGTCAAGTCCAATCAGCAGTCAATCAATTTTTGGCAATGCAGCAACTCAACAATCATCACCTTTAACACCTTCTATATTTAGCGGCAATAATAATAATAGTGTTTTGTTCAAAACACCTACTTCTACGCAATCTATTTTCGGAGGTTCATCAGCTAATACCAATGTTATGTTTGGTGGTAATACTTTATCACAATCAACTTTTGGAACACCATCAACAGTGGCTTCGGTGTTCAACTCTAGTGCACAAAAACTTACAAACACTCCTAGTTTCTCCGGTTTTGGTACTCCACCAACAGCAACAGGACAAACGTCAGTATTTGGTAATGTAGCTAACAATGCTGCTACTCCAGCTGTTGGTAGTGGATCCCCATCGTTCTTCGGTGGTGGTGGTGGTGGTGGTGGTGGTGGAGGAGGAGGAGGAGGAGGAGGTGCTGGCGCATCTCCATTACCAGGCTCACCAACCCCACAACCTACCTTCGGCGGTACACCAGCCTTCGGTGGTAAACCAATGTTTGGTTCTACTCCTGTAGGTTTTGGAAGTCCGAAGTCTGTATTTGGTGGTGGCTTCGCCACAGTTCCATTTGGCACCAGTGCCACACCTGTTGGTGTGTATTCTCTTTAATTGTAAATATATATATATACATACATACACATAGCTTCTCGATGTATACTTCAAATTTGTTAAAGTAGGTTTCGGAAGCCCACCAACAATGGGCGGTAGCCCACCACCATTGAGCAGTAATGTTCCTAAAGTATTTGGAAGTACTGCTGGCAGTTCTACATTCGAGACGCTGGCTGGTCAAACGGAAGGATATTCTTTTGGTAGTTTAGCTCAAAAGAGTTCAGAATCCGACAAACCTCCAGCATTTGCAGGGTAAAGGAATCATAAACTTTACTTATATACAATATGCAAATACGTGCAATCACGTATAGTCTTTAGAACGTGTATTTATATAATTTTAAAATATTCTTCTTTTTTTTTTTATTTCAGAGGAAGTTCGTTCAATACTTGGCGATAATTTTAAAACAATTTTTCACAGAAATGCATATTCTCTCAATCTGTTATAATATGCTTCAATTTATGCGTGATACGCCTTAAATGAAGACATATTGAAAAAAATGTATATATTGTTTTCGAGATTAGAATAGTTAAACGATAAAATTTTTTATTACATACACAAAACTATCATTATTGTCAAGTCATTTTTATATTATTATTATTATTATTATTATTATTATTATTATTTTAGGCAAGTAATTTGTATGTTTTATTTATATTAAATTTTCCTTCTTTTTTTTTGTATTCTTCTTGTTATTATTTATCTATATTTACTTTTATCCAAAAACAACTTGCATGGATGAATATAAAACTGACACAACATATATTCTTATATGAATATGCATAAATCCCTTTTAATGGGCTTGGGTACAATAGATACTTTAGTTGGCTTACAGAGATCAATTACGCATGGATCATCCACTGGAGAATGATTGCATACATTGGTAGACGGCACTAACAATACTAATGATACTTCCACATTACAAGCTTCCATCCAAGGTTGATGTGAAAAAAGAATTGTAGTTTTCAATCTGTAGTCATTTTGTGCACTATTTTGCAAACGCAGGTCTGATTTACGCGGTAAAAGTAATTGCACTTGCTGATCTGGATGTCTTAATTTAACACGTAGAGTTTGCGGGTCTCGTAAATTCACTATTTTTGCAGTTAACGGAAAGCCTAGTAAAAGACCACCTGTAAATTTAAGCGGAGAATCAGCATCTCCTCTAGGCTCTTCTATATTCGCTCTGCAGAGGCGAGTTGTTGCCGATGGCCTAGGAAGTTTTTCCTCTCCTGGTAACGGTAATGTCAATAATAACGGTAATAAAAGTCTTGTTAAGGATCCTGGCTTTACATCTGGTAAGGCTGGTATTTGATGAACCAAGGCTCTGGAAAATGGGGGCAGCTTTGATGCGTCTTGTGGTAATGCATCGGCTTCCGATAAAAAGTGACGTGCAAGAGGCAGTGCGCTTCCAGTTGCGCACCTTGTTACTCTTATTAATTCTATTGCCAAAGCTTTTAGCCACATATCATTGGAAAGTATTATTTCACTTTCATCGAGTCCACTAAATAATCGTTGTAATCTGAAAATATTTATTGCTTATTTTTATTTATTGACTTCTGAAGGAATAATTTCAAAGTAAAATGCATACTTTTGCGCATGTTGAAGAAGAAGGGAGATATCATTGGTTGTATTTGGTGCGGGATTAGCGGATATAGAAGTCGTAGATGATATAGAGAACTCTTTCAGAACTGATTTTAATAAAAGGACACATTTTATGTAAAAAGCCGTGAAACGAGCAGCTCCTTCCATATGACAATCCATTTCCGCTAGACGATCGAGATCAATGACTGCTGCTTCAAGAAGCTGTGCATGAACTCTACTTCCGGGTTTAGCAGTTTCTGCTCCCGATACCATTTTTTCCAAAAATTCCCTGCTACGACGATCTCTCTTTTCTTCATTGTCAATTTCCATTTTCTCAATTCCCGAACGATTGGCAAGAGCTGGCCGTAGCCTAGGTACCAAGTGCGGCATTGTATCCCGTAGATAGTGATAATGTTTCGAAGCATGCTCCGTGAATAATGCGTGCATACTTGGACAATGAAAAGCGGCATTGAATACAAGCACCAAGACGCTCGCATCTAATTAAATAAGGTAAAAGCTTTTGTAAAATCAGGTTTTATCACTAAATGCTATTTAAAGTCTATTAAAAATCGCGTACAAGAGGGCTCATCCACATCAGGTTCTGCTGTATCAAAGAAAGGATGTCTTCCTAAAAGTTGTGGAACAAGTGGTAACGTCAAGTATGGGTGTGAAGCTCCAAGTGCCGCCAAGCAACACCTTATGCTTTCTTTATCTTGAGGATAACGAGTGAGATTATCCAGTAATCGATTAACACACATTAGAAGACAGTTTCTTGTTGCTAAACGACTAGCCGCTAATGTAGCGTGTAAACCTTCTCTAACTTCTCCTGAAAAATCTTCTAAAGCGCCAAGAATAGTTTCCAACTGGTCTTCTCGAAGTGTAACGCTTGCAGATATCTTTCTCAATGATTCGATTGCACGTAACCTTACATCTTGAATCTCATCATTGAACATATCTACCATAAAGTCTAATGCAATCTTGGCTATACTTGCTTGTTCAAGAGATAATGTGCAAAGTGCCTCAACTGCCGCTGTACGTACCTACAAAATTTTTATTTTCATTTTTTTTAACTTCGAATAACGAATAACTTTCAACCATGTTGAAAGGAATTACCTCCAAAAATTCATCCTCCAAGCCATGGATGAATGCTCCGCACGACGCACTTCGTTCTTCTACTTCTGGTCTATCGTCTTCTACAACTTTTTGCTTCTTATCTAACGCTTGTTCTATGAAACGTTGCGACACTCCTTTCATGGTTCCTAAAAGAGACATCGCTGATACTCTCACTCGCGGTGAGAGATCACCCATTAAACCACAAATTTGAGAAAATGCACAATCAACCATTCGCGTATCCTCGCCGTCTGAGCCAATGATTATACTACAACAAAATAACATAAATATAATAATATGTGTGTCAAGGACCTTAATTTATTTACATACTTTTCCGGATATTCAATTCCTAAAAGCCATATTAACTTAATAACTGCTCGGCGTACGATTTCATAATCGTCGCGAAGAGCTGCGCAAGCTTCTGCAAAAAAGCTTGCTGGTAAACGACAACCTCTGTGCGAATGAAGCTCCGCCATCGTTTTAAATGCTTCTGCCCGTACTCTAGGGTCCTGTGAGCGTGTATAATTTCCAACGAACGTTAATGTATCATCATTAGTATGAACTGTTAAATATCGTCCTATTATAGATAAACAACGAGTTTGAACTCCATGCCACGGATCGAGTAAATGTTCTCGAGCTACTCTCAACACTGTGCCCCTAAAAATTAAAGAACAGGCAACACCTATTTACACATATTTACAATACTTTTATTATGTTTCCTTAATTTAAAAATTATTTATATACTTATGAGAATCTCCAAGTTTCAATAATGTAGCTAAACCTTGACTCTTCACTCTATGTGAACGTTCATTTCTTAAGAGCTCAGCAGTTTCATTTACAATTCGACCGCTTTCAGAAATGTCCAATGTTATTTCTCCCAATTCAGCAAATATCCACAAAATCTTTGCTCGAACCGCTGCTTCGGTTTCAACACCAAATCTTTCTGATAACCTTTTTACAGCTAAAGGTATACTCTCTGGAGATAAGTGCTGAACAGCATCGGATATGCGAACAAGTAATTGCAATGAATCATTACCACCTTTGCACTTATCAAGGCATTCTATGTAAGCCATTGCTGAACTTGCTTCAGCTCCATTTTTTGCATTTGGAGCTGTTAAAAGTCTCAAAGTTCTTAATCGTTTTGCAGGGGGTTCAGAAGTTACCTAAAATTATTTTATAAGTTTACAAGTAATCAAATATTTATAAGAAACTAAGTGTACTAAGATAATCTATTTACCTGGCTTTGATTAAATTCAGCTAATACGCGTTTTTTTATTAGTGCGGCCATTTTATAACACCCTATTCTTTATTTATTTAATCCAATTTTATCACCTTATGAGTGACATGAGCGTGGTATAGAAGTTAGGTTAAGAGTGAGGCTTGTTCGACTTATCTTTAATTATTCGCTCTCTCTCTCTCTCTATATATATATATATATATATATATATATATAGCTTGTGTCACATGAACTATTGTAATTGTACAGAATTTTTTTAATTTTTCAAGCGCAAAGACATAGGCTAGAAGCTGTGTCGCGTTGTGTATTGTGATTTGATATCTTTCTTTATGTATTTGTGTTTAAAGTGTGTCGCTTGTAGCTGGAAAACAACCTGTAATAACTCTTAGGATATTTAAAAAAAAAAGTGATTACTCTGTTTCTCGAGATCTTCCTTTATAAATTCAATAAGACAATAAATCATTTTATTCCTTTTATTGCATCTCATTTATTTTTTATGATACTGATTTTATTTTCTTTGAAGTGTAGTTTTTGTCATAATCAGCTGATTTCCTTCTTTAGTCTTCAAATAAACTGTATATGTTTTTAAGTGAATGCTTATTATTTAATAAGACGTAAAGATAAATATTTTAAATGCTTTTAGAGAAACTTTATACAAAAATTATAAGTGCGTTTGTATGTTTGTGTGTGTGTGTGTGCATGTTCTATGATATAATATTATAATAAAAGTCTAAATAAATGTTTTAAACAACTGTCAAAGTGACAGTTTATTTGGAGTCAACATGGCCGTTGAAATCAATAGATAACTGTCAACGTAGAATGTATTTACAGTTTACGTCGATATAGATTATTAAAACACAATATGTGATATTAATTAACGTCTACTGAATAACAAGTATTATGCTCATTAAAGAATTTAAGTTATAAATTATAAATTAATTTTTTTTCACTTCTCTTCGATAACAAGAGTGAAAGTGTCCAAAGATATTACAGACCGTGAAAAATCGTGATGAATGGGATAACAGTACAAACAGTATTGTTAAAATGAAAGATTTTACCTGATATATTGTCAATAACAGCTTGCGCGTACGCCAATCAATTTTTTAGAATTTTAAGTGATAAACGGGAATCTCTCCAAACACACGTATATTAATTTAGTACGTTTGTGCAAGCCAATTATTTTTTTATACAAATCTTATTGTGCAATTTTCACAATCAATTGGCTTATTTTTACATGCTTTTTAATACCTGCTTGTAATTGATTTTAAGCAAGTTTCTAAAAAGACACTATAAAGTGATAGATTCAATTTTAATATGGATATTTTAGAATTTATCAGTATATTTGTAATCACATTTATATGTGGAATATTATGTACACTTGTGGTGGAATTTTATTTATTTAAAAAGTACTTGGAAGATTCACCCAAGGCTAGTCCTCCAGAGAGACCAATACCGCATGGCAAAGCTGTATTACCTGAGGAACTACTTAGTAAAGTTCAAGATGAAAAACCAAATTTTAATAATCGTCAAAGCATAGCGCAAGGCAATGAAAATTTAGCCATAAATCTCACATTACAATTTCTTTTTAATGAACTCCGCAATGCAGAACGTGTTCGCTTATGGTTATATAGAAAATTGAATAATGAATTTAAGGAGTTATTGACACAAACAACTACTGGAAAATTATTGGATAGCGTAAAGGTTAATTCATACTCCTATATTTATATATATATATATATATATATATATATATATATATATATTATATAATAATACGTATAAAAAATGATAATTTTTTGTAGCTCAGAGACTTGCATTTAGGTACTGCATTTCCTACAATAAAAGGATTGGAAGTTGCTGATTCTAAAATAGACGCAGACACTGGCCTGCTCGAATCTTTAGATTTGTCTTTAGACTTGCACTATTCAGGAAACTTTCAGATGTCTATAGATGTGAAAATGGTATTAGGGAAAACAGCATATATGGCTCTACAAGGTATCTATTTTATATTAAAAAATATCTTTAATTGTTGTTATAAAAGTATAATTATAATTATTTTGTAAATGCTGCCTTTTCAGTTAAACGTGTGACTGGTCGTGCAAGATTACAATTTACGCGTGTTCCATATACACATTGGTCTCTTAGCTTTTATTCGGATCCAATTTTAGAATTGGATGTGCAATCTCAGTTTCAAGGAAGGCAATTACAGCCACAAATCATATCATTGATTATGGGACAAATTCGACGAGCTATACGTCAAAAACATACTCTACCTCGTTATAAAATGCGCTATAAACCGTTCTTCCGCAGATTAAATGATGAAGCTGTAGACTTGTCCGAGGTAAGTTATTAGAAAGAACATTGATAATATTATGAAATACATGTGTATGTGTGTTTTGTTTTATAGGTGGCAAGCACGCAATTTACTCCTGGATATTTGGAAGTGAATTTAGTTGAAGTTAGTAGATTGAATATTGGCTCCATGTTGAATACTGAGGACACATCACAAATAGAAGTTTATTGTACAATGAGCGTAGATACAACGCCTTGGGTTTATCTTACGCAATATAATGGGGTACCTTATATGGTTTTGGATTTAATCATCAGTAAATCCAGCTCACAGCAACTTGGCGTGGTATTCAAACAAGAGGTAGTACTAGAGATTGGTCAAGCTTGTGTCTTAGTAGAGACTATTGTTACGGGTAGTCCAGCGGCCATTGCTGAAATGAAAAGAGGAGATATACTAGTAGCAGTTGATGGGAAAAAAGTTTCCAACATGAATCAAGTTGCAAAACTTGTAAAGAGTGCAGTACAAAGACGTTTTATTATAAGGGTAGAAAGAAAATATGCTAAATCTGAAATGGATAGACAAATTAATTCTAGATCTGATATTGACAGATTGAGCATGGATAAAAGTATAGAAAGAAAGTCTTCAAAAAGTGATTCCATAGCGAGTAAAACAGATTCCAGTATAGATGATTTAAGTAAAATGAAGTTCTCTGATTTACGAGATTCGGATAGCGAAATTTTAGAAAAACCAGAAACAGGAACTAAACTATTTAGAAGAAGAAAAAGTAGTGCGCTGACTAGCGAGGATTTAGTTCAAGTACCGGACACACCATCTAGAAGAATTTCAACGGCTTCTAATCAATCGACAGTGTCGAATAATCTTCAAACATTTAGAACAGAAGAGGTCGCAAATATGTCAGACTTACATTACACTAGTAAAGAAAAAGGATTCGCATCCTTAATTACCTTTGAAGAAACGAGAAACTTTCAAATAGATTCTGAAATTCCATTTTTAAATATAGGGGTTTGGGGCAAGATTAAGGGAGGAGAGAATTCACCGAAATTATTAGGATATATAAATGCTCCTATAAAATTAATTTTAGCTCAATGTTCAACATCATCGACAGGTCATTATTTCAAATGCCACGCTCTTTTACCTCCTGAAACAGGTAGATCATTGTATTATTACATAATACAGAATGCAGGAATAATCCGCGGAAAAATTTTAAGGGGTTGTAGAGGAGATGAGTCTGAGCCAATTTCAAGTTTTGTCATTTATCAATTTAGGGTCTCGATTTGGAATTATTAGTGACGATTTTCAGTAAGCAATGTGATCAACTCTCGTTCGCTTTATAAGAGGGAAACAGTGTAGAAAGGAACGCATGCGATAACTTACAAAATTTTACAAGTTAATCTCAAATTCAGCTCCCCTACTACTCCGTAAATTTTTTCATTTTTGCAATCTGCATAGAAAACAAAAATTAAAACATGTCACTTTCATTATATAAATGAATGACAATAGTAATATTGTAAGCATTTTTTTTTTAAGCATCCGCTATCACGTCCAATTCAAAATTACAAGGATATTCAGGATTCGATCCGACTTTGTGTTATGGAGATATTCTATTGTCTTATGTATGGGAATCTAGTTATACAATTCGTAGTAGTATTGGAGATTTAGGAAAGAAAGAGAATATTGAAACTGCCAAAATACAGCCCATTTTAAATGAAGAAGTTCCCGAAAAGAGGATTCATGATTTTATTAGAACACACTTCCATCGAGCAACGAATTGTGATTTTTGTTCAAAAAAGGTTAAAAATAATGTTCTAGTGCAAATTAATAAAAAGTTTTTAATATAATATAATCAGTAATAGAGAGATTATTTTTTTAGATTTGGTTGAAAGACGCCGTACAATGTCGATATTGTGGAATGGTATGCCATAAGAAATGTCAAATTCGTTGTCAGGCAGCAGGAAATTGTGGCGTGGAAAATATAGCAACCTTGGCATTAGAAGCAGATGAAATAGATCCTAATGTAATAACGGGAGAGGCAAGTCCGGAAATTTCTCTCACTGGTTGTGAAGAAAATGTACAGGTATTAAAGACGTAATAAGAGTTACAAAGATACAGACATTAGTGTGTATTGCCAATGGTTAAAAATATTTAATACCTTAACCTTTGTGTGCATATATTAACTTATTTTATACAATAATAATACAATTTTGCTCAATTTGAGAAAAATCGGTGGCAATCCTATTTATTTATTATTAATTATTTGTAATTTTGTATTATATATGCAATAGACAAATACCTTAGGAGTAATTCAGCTCAGGTATTCGAATATTTATAACAAATGTTTATTTATAAGTAATTAAATGAATTTTATCTTTAATTATAAAATCATTACTTATCAGACTTGTATGCTATTCTAGTCAAGAATCTCAAATTCATGTGAAAATAATACATATCTAAGAGAGATAATTTTTTTGAGAAAGTTTAAAGATTATTTCAAAATATACAGGGTGTTTCAGTGACGCGCGACCAAACTTTAAAGGATTATAGAGGGGCTGATTCTAAGACGGTTTTTCATTTATTGCTTTTTGATCTACAGCTAAAGTTTAACGATATTTAATAGTAGATATATATATATATATCATTAGTGAAAAATCATTCAGCTAGTTGAAATGAGTTAGCGCTATTCCGTCTTACTTCAATTTGCCTGTCTTTCTCTCTCTCTCTCTCTCTCTCTCTCTCTCTCTCTCTGTCTCTGTCTCTGTCTCTGTCTCTGTCTCTGTCTCTGTCTCTGTCTCTGTCTCTGTCTCTGTCTCTGTCTCTGTCTCTGTCTCTGTCTCTGTCTCTGTCTCTGTCTCTGTCTCTGTCTCTGTCTCTGTCTCTGTCTCTGTTCAATTAATAGTGTTTTTTTTATTGTATTTCATAAAAATCAAGCTTTTGATAAAAAAACGGTAAAAGAAAAACTATCTTAAAATCAACCGCTCTATAATCCCTTAAAATTTCTTCGTACCTTATCTTTAAAACAAAAATATTAGAAAAACAATATATACATTTATAATTATAAAAAAACATAGTATTCTGTATAAACATATATGACGATTGTTAAGCATGATTTAATATGTTGTTGGCAATAAAAGTGATCATTTGCACTCAGGGAGGTGAAGGTTTTTTGTAAGCTTGCACCTTGACCTTGCTATTAATAATTAAGCATCCATAAAGTATGGAGGGTTAGACTGAACGTAGTGCTCATTAATGTATATTATCGAAAATTAACTTTGTGATACTGCTCTATTGCTTTATGGACTCTTATTTGTGTAATGGAAGTATTTCGTTAATCAATTAAGAAAAACTCGATTGATCAGGGCCCCAGTATGATGGCCGTGAAAGCTAGTATAGCTAACACACTCTTGGGCCTAAAGAAGGCTGGAAGTACTAGTTGTCTGGCTCCACCAACTTCCAGTATTGGTCTGTCATCCAGAAGTCTTCCCCCAAGTCCCTGTGCATCCCGCAAGGTAGATTTTGACAACACCACGTTTCTCTTTACATCAAGTATACAGCAGAGATATGCACTATTCTTATTTCTGATAGTCTTTTCATTTTCCTTGGTTCTTTTAGTTCCAATTATTTATAAAATATTTTGGTTTCCCTTTGCACTACTCTCTTATCACCAACACCTATATACCTATTTTTATCCATACTACACAGCTTACCACCGCTTAATTATCGTAAATATGTGCACTATTTTCTATCGTAATCTGTTTACGAAATAGTACTGATAACACCGCACTAATATAAATTGTATAAACTGAACGATTGTTGATTTAAACATAATGCTCGATATGTTAGCAGCTTACATTACCTTTTCAGTGCCTAAAGTTCAATGCTTAAATGAAACGCTGTTGCACGTTAGATTACGCACTATTCTTATACGCGATAAAAGGGTAATGTATTTACTATATTTCACTAATAAATCAATCAATATTTACATATAAATTTTAGTGCATTTTAACCATTCATTTTTTAAAATTAAATTGACAAAAATATCTTAATATCTATAAAAATAGCTCTGCGTTAAGCTACATCAAGTAAGAGCATTTATTAAATGTAAGCGTACAAGTAAACAGTAACTTTATTAATTATCTATCAATAATTATTACCGTAATAATTATTATGATCAATATACAGAATTCATTGGTTGGTGGATTGGGCATAAGTTCTGAACTTTTGGAAGGAGCTGAACCAAGTGTTGCGGCGCCTCTTATAGCAGGTGATCTGGACGACGGTCTTATGTCTAGAGCCAAAGATACCGGAAAGTTTTTATATAAATGTTTAGAGCCACAAGAGCGCATTGAAAAAATCAACACTATGGTAAATAATGTCGTATGGAATTTATATAAAAATTCTATTTAATTATGTGTGAATGTCGTAATTAGATAGGAATTCACGTAATAGAGTGTAAGAATCTTGTTTATTTATTCATTATTCTACATAGATGAGCAAGCTGAAGACTGCGCTTGATGCTGAAACTACCTCAAGATTAGAATTATCTCAAAATGGAGAACCGGATAGCATCAAATTAATTGCACAAAGCGATTTACGTGTGCAAGCACTCAGTGTCTTACTTCTTCACTATTGTGCCGGCTTGCAACACGCGCAAGAGGCATTGGACCACCTCAAATATTAAACAAAAAATAAAACTCAAGAAAAAAAATTTCTTTTACTTTTTCTGCGACTGGTTAGTCGCGCTAAATGACTATACATTTTAAAATCTGTCATGAATTAAATTAGTTAATTGGTCTCTTTAGAAGAATACAATAAGCATTGATCGTTATTAAATTATCAAGTAGAAAAGTAAATTGAAAGAATTAAAGTTTACGAGATTCAATATTTCAACATATTCGTGTATTCTACGTTAGTCAATTTATTAATAATTATAATGTAAATTTAATGAATATTGCTCTATGCCTAGTAGCAATAGCATATTATATCAATTGCTAATGGCGTGTTGTACATCGTGGTCTTTTTGGACAAACGCTTCTAGAGATGTTTTTAAATTATGCAATATACTCGTATACACAACGGCAGCTAGAAACAATTCATATGTACGAGCACAGCCATAATAGCATTATGCTTTACCAGAAAACACCAAAATATCAAGACTCATATTTATAGATGATATATTCTCAAGTAATAAGTACAACACATTCCCGTATTAGAGGTATTTGTAAATCTGACAAAGCTGAAATTGATATCAATGAAATACTTTATAAACAATATAATAAATGAACTTGTTGAGATTAATAGCATATTAGAAACTCGTGCAACGCATTAACCCTTATTACTTCGTTCACTCCATTAATGGATAATTGTGTATATATACATATATATATATGTATGTATGTATATATAATTATAAAAGAATGGAGAGCTAAGGGTTATATATCGTGTCATGGATTTTGAAAGTTTATGGATATATAGAATCATTTGTTTTCTTTCTCTTCCTCTCCCCCCCCCCTCCTTTTGACTATCTTCTAATATCAACATTGTTATACTGTTAGTTAAGAAAGAGAAAAATAATATGATTTGAATATTTTTGTCTAAAATTACAAAACACTCGTTATTACAATTACATGGCTAACAACGAAGAATCTAAAATTTGTACTGACATTTCAATTATTAACATTAACCCAGTTAAATTTTTTTATGTATTTAAAATAATTAAGAACAAAAAAGTCTGGGAATCCATCCATAGAAATGCCTTTACGCGGCAGTAGCATACATAGTTGATGTACCTTTAACGATTTAAACAGATGTACTGAGATTTGTGAAAATATTCATATATATATATTTAGTGCATAAATATTAGACTTCTAATTTATATAATTATCTTGACTTATCAATGAGTTGGATAAAAGGACATCCGCGTTACTCTTTTGCCTTACTTATTCAATATTATTCAATATTGGAATCATACAAATTTTTAAAAAGCAAATTATTTACAGAATTCTATTAATGAAATAATAAAATATGATTAAGTAATTATTGCATTAAAATATATGGTACACATATATAAATTATGAAATTTTGTAAAATGTACTAAGTCTAATATATTTAAGAAATAATATTATAAAATATTCTGTATTTTTATTTTTACACATGTACACTAAAATTATATAAAAGCAATTATTTTTTACTTGCATAATATTATCGTATTGATAATGATAATAAATTTCAATAATTTTTATCACCATACTTCACAAGAAGATAAGATATAAACGATTAAAGGAAACTTTTTAAGCTTCTTTACTTTGTGTAAGTTCGTCGACTAGCTTTCTAAACACTTGTGCAACTTGACTGTCTGGTAATGTTTTTAGAACACTTTGGCCCTTATCAGCTAATTTTCCAACTTCCGGATCAATAGGTACTTTTGCTAAAAATGGTACTTTAACCATTTCCGATAAAGCTATACCACCACCAGATGAGAATATATTGGTACATTCCTATACAGTTGAAAGAAAATTGATTAGTTTTGTGAATTAATTATTTTGTTTAGTACTATAGAATTGCAAGCACTTGTAAGTACTTGTAATAACTTACTGTACAAGTTGGACATACAAAACCACTCATATTCTCAATGATACCAATTATTGGAATTCCAGTTTTACGACAAAATGTTACCTCCCGTAAGACGTCATCTACAGCAAGAGCTTGAGGTGTAGTAACAATAATTGCACCGTCACACTGTACCATTCTAAAATTATAAAAATTTAAATATTCCTCTATATATTCAAAGTCTTTGTTGTTCAACACTGATACAACAAAACTATATGTGCATTAAGAATATTTCTACGACTATATCAGAACACGGATGTGCTAATAGATAACATAATGAATATGCTGGAAAATTATCAGTCTCATGACCAGTTTTGATCTTGCACTTCATATCATATGATTCACAATCATAGTCACATGTGGCTGATAACATGTCACATGTAGCAAGTAATATTTGTTACGAAAAAAGTTTTATTTAGGGCAGCTACTCTTGAGAACTTTTAAATATAAAAATATTGAACGAAAATCGTTAAATAATAATTCATACCGTAAATTTTCCATAACAGTGATATGTTCATCTGAGGTACCAGGTGGTGTATCAATGATCAAATAGTCTATATCTTGCCACATAACACCTGTTAAAAATTGTTTAATCATTCCAGTTTTTTTCGGACCACGCCAAATAACACTGTCGTTTTGATTTTTTAGAAGAAAGCCAATTGACATGACAGCCAATTTTTGTTCCGGATCCGCATATACGGGAATCCAACTGCAAGCATTGAATTATTTAAGAGCTCGCTCTCTCTCTCTCTCTCTCTCTCTCTCTCTCTCTCTTTTCTCCTCCTCTCAACTGCTTTTCTTTCTTGCAACCGTACAGAATACAAAAGTAAAAACACAATTCATTTACCCATTGGGAGATTGATGAACATCTCTATTTTCTATGTTTAGTAAATACGGGACACTCGGACCGCAAAGATCCACATCCAAAAGTCCCACCTATAAAATTTTCACATTTGACAGTTCTAACCTATAATGAGCCCTTAATAATTTATTAAACTCACTTTGAATCCCGATTCTTTTAATGCAAGTGCTAATTGTGTACTAATTGTGGATTTACCAACACCACCTTTTCCAGAGAGCACAAGTAACACATGCCTCACTCCTTCCAACATTGTGAAAAACTGAAAATAAACAAGCGTTTGACCATTGAACGACTCAACGTTTACGATTATCTCGAACCCCTCTCTTACCGTACAACGTACACTGACCGGCAATGAAACCATACATACAACCTACAGTCCCTACCTGACTTTGCAGTATAGCTGAAAAAGAAGGAGAAAGATCTCATTCCTTCTCCCTCGTACGTATGACATCATATGTCCCTAGAGTGAGAAAATTACAGATATTCAGTTTTTCAGATGGAAATCGGTAGAGCCAAAGTTCGCAAAAACTTCAGAACTGTATCTATACGTATTTTGATTTACCGCGAGATAGAAGGGGAATAAATGTGCGGGTGAGACGAATATAGTTCCCTGTGACGTCAGAGACGGCACTAATATCCCCCCTTCTGGACTAAGTACAACACGGTCTCCTCTACTTTGAATGACGCGTATTTTAAATCGACTTTTTATTTACTCTGCGCGAGAAATCGATAACCACCGACATCGACGTTTAACAATGATAATAATTAAAAATTGTTAAAAAATATGTAAACCATCGACAAGTGCTTAATAATATATTTAATTATTTATTTTATACATTGATTCTTTACATTTCATGTTTGTATAAAAATAAAACTATAATAATGTATTGATTTTTGACAGTGTTCTCTCATGTTTAACCTGTATATGTACAATATTTAAAAAACTACTTTATTTCCATGAGATGTCAGCATTTTATCGATTAATTCTATTCTTTTCTTTAAAAGAATATGTTCTTCTATCTTTGTGTTATTATCAATATTTTTTAACATGAAATGGTGCATAAATAATCTAAGGCTTTCTCTAAAACTTTGCAATTGAGGAGAAATAGAAATTCTTTCAAATACTTCAAGAGACATGTCTTCATTTTCATGAAGCAAAATACCTAACATAATTTGCCTTAAAAGTCTCAAAGTTGATTTATCCAATTCTGCAAAGTGTATGACCTTTAAGACTGAAAATGGAAGTCCTTTGTTAATGAATAAATGTGTTAAAAATTTTGATAAGTTACTAAGCTGTTTGGCATTATAGTCGTCCAATACTTTTAGTTTGTCCCATAATGTGTATTGTATAGTCATCTGATATTTTCTATCATAATCACAAAATTGTTGTGCTAATACAGCATAGTATGGATTGAACTTTTTTTCTTGTATACAGCAATCAATTAAAACATATATTACTTCTCTTTCTTGTTGATCTTTTAAGCCAAGGTGATGCAATTTTTCAAAAGCATCCAAATAATCCTCAGCTGTCATAATTATACAGAAAATATTTCTCCTTATATCTGTATTCATTCTTTGCTTTCGTGCTAAATCAAGAATTTTTTGACTGAACATTTGTTTATTACTGTTATCAACATTACTTGGTTTATTGACCTCAGGCGTTCCGGTCCACGCGGACCCTACTATCCACCATTTGCCTCTTTCATCAACGTGCAATAGATCATCCAGTGTTATATTAAAAGGTGTTACAGTGTTGCCTTTATGAAGGAAAGTTTTCATAAGTTTTCTAAGATGTTCTACATGAGATGGATCATATTGAGGAATTTTGCTCATATTATTATTTTTAATTGCCAATAAAACATCTAACATAAATTGCACTCTTGAATTTTCAGATTTTGCATTAAGTGCTTTATGTTGTAAGCTCAATATGAGGCTTTTTAAAGCACATGGATCATCTTTTCTTAAAGGAAATCCTACTGTTCGAAGAATGACTAGAATCAATTCAATATCTTTTTCAATGAAACTATCTGCTAATCGTTGAAGAATATCATAAAGAAGTCTATGTTTATATATCCTAAAATTATACAAATGTGCAATCATAAGTGTCACATTATCCAATTCTTTGTTTTCTACATCCTGTGGTGTTTTACTCATTTCATCAAATTTCTTAATTAAATTTAATAAAAATTGAGCACCAATTTCTACACCAACATTTGCATGGAGAATAGCAATAAACATCATGTGCTCAGAAATGAGTTTATCAGGTGTTAAAACAGGGGCAACAATTGCTTCCAACATTAATTCTGTTAAAATTTCATTTATAGTATTACGACTATTAGACATGTACAATTCTTCTACCTGACTGGCAATATAATGCATATTATGTTCTGCTAAACGATTTAAAAGTCCTTTCATTTGTTTCTTTATCCTAAGAACTAATTCAGTTTTAGTTGTACTTCTTTCCAAGTCTTTTATTCGTGCGGCAGGTGGTATATATTTGTTATTTACATCATTAATAATATTTCCCATCTTATCTCTTTTTCTACCATAAATATCTTCCCATGTAGTATCATCATTATCAGATACATTATCTAATGATTCTTTGATATTTACACCTTCGTTGTCACTTGCCATTTCTTCATCTGCTTCATCAAGATCAGACATAGTATCATTAGCCTCATCTTCCAAGTCTGATTTTGATTTATCATCTTCCATTTCTTTGTCAACATCTTCAGCATTATCATCGACATCAGAGAATTCCTCATCAAAATTTGACAAATTTTCTTCATTCATATCAAATTCAGAATTCTTTTCTTCATCTTCGTCACCTTCTTTATCATTATCTATTGTTTTACCACCTTTAATTAATGTGAAATCATTAACAAATTCTGTATCCAAATTATCATCTAATAATTTCATTTCTGTCTCAACAATGGATTTTCTATTCTCAGAATCACAGAAATCCAGTACATCTAAGTAACAAAAAAAAAATTAAGAATGAAATGACTCTGTAAAAATTATGATAAATGTACATTAGCATGCAAGTATTTCTAAATTAAATATGAGATAAGAAGAAACATACAATCTAATCCATCTGCGATAAAAGATTTTGGAATGCTGTTACTCTTCCTTTTCTTCAATTTAAGCTGTTTTTCCAAACGTTTAATTGTTTTATCTTCTTGTAAATTTTCCTCTCTTAAACGCATTGTTTTCTTTTTCATCTGTCTTGCTAATTTCTTTTGTTCCATCTCTTCTTTCTTCTGCATTTTAATTATCAAATCAGATTCAGATTTTAGAGTTCTTACTTGTTTATCATTTAACTGGTGTTGTTCCCGCCGCTCGTCCGTTCTCTCCTCTTTAAAATTAGGATTCAAAACATATTTTCCTGGTATTTTTTCATTTTTCTTCTGATAAAATTTTGCTCTGTTAATTTTTTTTTGTGTTCTCTTCTCTTTTCGTAATTCTTTACGAGTCTTTTGTATAGGTTTAGATTTATGTTTATTAATTTTCTTGACTTGTTTCGGAACCCCCATTGCACAAAAATATTTTTAACAAACTTGACACTCACTCACCCAACATGTGTATATATATAACGCGATATAACCTTACTTTATAATGATCCTCGCATAACGTGTGGACTAGTGCAGCGATATCAAAGACTCAATGTACAATATAGAAGGGACATAGAGACACTATAAATAAAGGCTTGGCCATAAACTAAAAATTGTTCTGATTGGTCCTACCATGTATGATCAACTGTCACTTAAGAGAATCCTTTCCAAACCTAAAAAGGTTCGTGTCTTAACTAAGTGGAGTGAAACAAAAGATCTCTTATCTCTGTTTCTCTTATGAAGATCATTTGTTTCGCCATCTATATGTATATATATATATATATATATATATATATATAACTGTGGATTTTACTATTGTAAAGCATTTATAATACATATATAATTGTATTAAATCAATTTTATTTAGAGAAATTTACAATGAAATATTTTCTACTTATTCTATTAAATTGAAATTATTAGTTCCAATTTAGCGGTTCTGTATTGTCTCGTATTTGTATTCCGAATAAGAACTACGTTGGATGATAATTTCATAAATGATTGTACAGTGATGTATCCTATGCCAACACCATGTCCATCAAAATATGATATACCACCTTTAGTCACGTATCCCATTACTTCTCTATCACAGGAATGACGTTTTACACTTGAGCATTTCGGAAGCCACAACTCTTCTAGTTTTTCGTTATACTCTCTTATCTCGGTCTCTATCCATTTGCTATGTATTCTTTGTTCTTTTTTCTGCATTAATTGTATTTCAATGCTTGCATTATTCTCTTTATTTAGATATTTTTGTAAATTACATTTCTTCCGTTTTTTAAGTCGTCTTAAACGCATCTGATGGTTCTCTCGTGCGACTTTTCTTAATTCAACATTTGGGTCGTTTTTCAATTCTGCCAGTGTACCAGGCCATGATTTCTTATTTTCAATTTCCTTCAGATCTTCCTCCATTGGCATACAAATTATAGAAAATGGATCTGGTTTTCCTTTAAAACGAGTTTTAACTTTGACGCATACTAAATAAGATGAATTCTGTAATGTATTTACTGCATGTTCATCTAAAGTTAGATCCCGATAACACTTTGATTTTTTATTAAATTTTTCTTCTAATCTACATAGTAACTCAAAGTTTCGTAATATACAAAATTCTTCTTTATTGGACCATTCTTTCACTAATATCTTCCATTCGCAGAAGAACGGGCTAGAAATTCCCAGTTTTATAAAATTCGGTCGGGTTTTAGTTGAAAGTTCGAAATACCTTTTTATTAGTTTAGATTTCTCTTCTTGGCTTTCTTTCTTATATGCCAATGTGTCTGGATCAAAATGATTTAAGGTTTTGATATCTGAATTTTCTAGTATAATAGATTCCGATTCTCGAAGGGCCCCTACTTTTGCACAGTTATAAACCAGTGAAACCCAAAAAGGCATAGCCCAATCCGCTGGCAATATAATATCAAGATACGTACTAAAACCTGTTTTATTACAACCAGGATATTGAATTAATAAAATTGGAATTTTAATCATCAGATTTGGATCAAAATATTTATCGTTTTGAACTCCTGGTACTACACACTGACTTCTCAATTTATTGATACTATCGGTAGTTGGTTTATCTTCTGTAACTTCGCCGCGTATATCCTCGTCCCATATTGGGCTGAAACGTGCAAAATCTGGTGGTAAACCAAATTGTTCATATGCCTCATCACTTTCTTCGCTTTTTTCTAATTCGTGCGATATACGAAACCTTGGATCAATCACAGTAAATGCGCATACCATACGCGGAGGTAAATGATTAGGAGTCTGTAATTTACTCAAGTATTTCCAAAATTCATTTTGTTGAATTAAAAGATTTAAATTCTCCTTATTATTGTAATATTTCATGTGCCACCTTAGAGTAGATGTTGATTCATTTACAATACTTTCTTCATTCCGCTTTTTATTAATTTTGTTCTGTTCCATATTTTCGCTGACACCTGCTTCCACATTTTCTGTGTTTTCTGTAATCAAATCTGTATTAGGATCATACACCGAAAGTGCCCTCGTTATAACTCGTGCCGCTGATGGCCCACATAAACGAAATCTATTCAGTAGTCCTTTTAACGACTTCATTTGACAATTATTATTATTATTAGTGTAAATCATATTCTCTTTATCTATCGTTGTAGGACAACCTTCTTCATTCAAAGGTACAAAGTTAAAACTTGCTATTAATTCTTCAAAGATTTCATTATAAATTGCAGGATGCAACCAAATCCAAATAGTTGTCATTTCTATTTCAGCAGAAGGGGGTCTATAGAAAAAACTCACATTTCCCATTGGATAACTTGGGAAACCATTTTTTTTATAAAACATTATAGTCTCTTCTCTTTCACCATTTCTACAGTCTTCAGCGCCAAATGTCCGCCTCGTTAAATCACAGTGCATTTTCAAGTTACTTATCAAAAAGTCTCGTGGACCAGTGATTTCTACGCAACTGTTATAAGAAATATCTTGCATTAAGCAACTATTCTTTATAACTTTATAATTCTGTTTGTAACACTTATTATTTGAATGATGAGCAATCCGATATCCCCATTTATCAATCATGTGAAATCGCTTGGCGTGCCAAATATGTGTTTCAAGCCAAACATGTTCTTTCTCTCTTCTGTTAGAAGCTTTTAATAAATTTGAAGGCTTTCTGCGATATTTTCTACAAGGCCTCTTATTTTCTGATATCAACTCAGATTCAGCCTTTCGCTTTCCTCTAGCTGCTTGAATTCTTCGTGGCCTTTTGTTAGGTATATGTGACATAAGGCGCCTTTGCGAAGAAGCTGGTAATTTTTGAGAAGGGTCGTTCGATTGCAGGCGACTTTCTGAAAAAAATAACCCATAAAAATGTTAAGGAATATTTTTTTTTTTTTTATTAATATAACACAGAGAATAAATAATTATAGTGTTTACCAATAGCATTAGTACACGCGGCTATTTCTGGAGCACGTGCTGAAAGAAATTTCATCACATGTACTTTAGATGGTAAAGATTCATTACCACCTAGAAACTCATCAAATTGTTTCTTTTCTTTCATTTTTAATACTTTTACAAATTTTTACAATTTTAATTTAACACTATTAATACAATATTAATAAGCAATTCCATTAAAACAAAGGTGAAAATAGAGATATATATATATATATATATAGAGAGAGAGAGAGAGAGAGAGAGCAGGAAAGAAACATTTCCATAGTATACTACTGTTCAGAAAACATTGGTTTTCTGTTAAGCTTTTATCCCTACTCTTACCATGTGTATACAGAGTGTTTCAATGAGGTACAGTTAAACCATAAGATACTATGGAGATTTTTCATTAACCACATTTTGATCAGAAGTCTAGTTAAAAGTACCATTAGTTGGACAGAGATAAATAGATGATTGAAGTGAAATATGCTGTATATAGAGTTTAGACGGTGATAGAGTAATAGGTAGTAAGAACCGATAGGGGAAATGTTACCTAACTTTGGTTAGATGCGCGAAAAGCTGGTCAATCTCTCGTGAGAAAGCAGTATATGCTTTAGCGGCTCATATATATATATATAAATAATATAATAGAATTCATAAAATTGTTGCTCACTGAGTCGAATCGAATCGAGTCGAGTCGATAATGTAGAGATGCCGATAAAACGTTACACCCGCCACCTGGAGTGTGTGATCTGGTGTCTCACGCATAAATTCATGGACAAGGGAATGTCGCCATATTTGCGAGGGCCTCGTCCAGTCGTATTTTTGTTGAGCCTCGTCGTGTGTCTCGCACAATTCGCGTAGTGTTTCACGGATTTTAAGCTGAATATCAAAAGCGGAATTGGCGAATTTCAGTGAGATCGAACGAGGAGACTGCGGCAAAAGTGGTGAAAATCGTGAGAAAAGCCAGAGAGAAGGGCCATCGTGCAAAAGTGGGCGGACCGCAGGGGTGGGGGGGATAGTTTACGTTTTCTGGCCTTGCCAATAATACGCTGAAAATAATTTTCGAGCAAAAACAAGCGAAATAACCTCAAAAGCGACTATACTCCGTTGGTACGGCCAATAACGACGATTCGTTTCTCGATAGTTGAGAGATTTCCTACGGAGTGACGTGAAAAATGAGTTGTCAACGCGATGATACCAAAATCACTGTTCCGGACGATTTACGAGATATTCTTTTGGAATTTACAATCAGCTATTTGCTCGAGCAGCCCACGAATCTTCTCGATTTCGCGGTGGACTTCTTTATTCGTCTGCGAGAAAATCGACACGTTCGGTTAATCCACGACAGTCAGACGTGTTCCTCCACCCCGGATGAGTCTGTCGACGAAGGTAAGATCATCATGGATGGTGACCAGACCAGATACGGGACACAATTTTCTTTTCTTTTCTTTTTTTTTTTCTTTTCTCCGTCATTCTAATTTTTTCTACACACTTCATCCAACGATTTAACGACAAACTGTTGAAAGAGAAAAAGAAACGGTAAAGGCGCGATGACGCGCGAAACTTTCCATTCAATTTTCCCTTAACTTTTCTACTCGATTTAAATAATAAACTAAAACGAAAGGGCTCGCACCGCCTGTCGATATTGAACCACCGTACACGAAGAGAGCGTCCGCGCGCGCGCGCGTGTGTGTGTGTGTTTGTGTCTGTCTGTCCTCTTTGGCTGCTGTCTGTTTGTCTGTCTGTCTGTGCTCGTTACATTTAGTTTCTAATAAATAAATTGGCAAACTTTTCCATTTAAACTTTAACCGCAGCCTTATTTACGTTCTATTTTACGATTTTTAAGGGAGAAGTGATGGATATCCGTCGCATGAAAAATTGTAATTAAAAATATACTGTAAAGCAGCCACCCAACAAGTCAGGTATCGACTTTCCGAAGAACTAGAGAGTTTTAAATTGTGTGAATTCCCATTGATTGTTCGTAGAAATCGTCAGAGCTTCACCGTAAAACGATTATTTATTGAATTCTTGTTTACTTACCGATTTTAACTTGTGTTTTGTGTTGTAGAACCACCAGTTGCTAGATTCGCCACGAGAAGGAAGAGCGTTTTTGCGGAAACTTATAATCCTGAGGAGGACGAGGAAGAAGATGGAGTTAAGGTATAAGATCGACCATCCCCCGTTTCTTACGGCTTAACTCGATGCTCGCTCGATTATTAGATTATCATTCATGTTTACAAATAATTTCAAAGCCTTACAAGCAACATTTTCAACTGTAATAGCCCGCAAGTTATTGGAGATGAAGCATCGACGACTATTGCTTGGTTATTTCAAATTGAATTTTGGTCATCTTTTATACCGCGCAACAGAAGTCGCCACTTGAATTCATTTTACCTACTACCCCAGTATAATGTGACGTCACTGGAATATTCTTCTTTTATTTTTCTTCCTAAAAGTGTGTAAAGGTCTTTTCAGCGGCGGTCTGCTCGAATTATGTGAAAGGAGAAACGAAATCAGCCGACTTTAAGCCGAGATTAAATAGCTTTAACACGGCCTAAAGAGGCATACGCATATGCGGTAGGAGAGCCAAGAAAATCACTTGATCACCTGGAAATCGCTTTGATTATCATCATTCGCTCATCTCATTCTACTTGCGTTTATTCAATGGCTCCCCGATATTTTCTCGGTGTCCCTTCATCGACTATAGTTTCTCTCTCTCTCTCTCCAAATATATATATATATATGTATATATCTTTTTCTCTCCCCCCAACTTGGTCGTCGACTTGAATTAACAAAAGATTGTGTTCAATGAAAGATTGCTACTGCAAGTGTACAAGTAAAATGCGTAAAACCTTATAGAGAGAAAAATGGACTCTAGTGAAATAGAGTAGCGTCTAATAATAAATGAAAGAACGGATATGAAGAGAGCCGAAGGAGGTAGGATGAAAAGGTGAAGTAAAATGAGGTATTCGCGAGGTCGAATCAGAAATAACGAATGAGGGGAAATTACGTAGACCGATTTAATAGTTTCTCGGTGAAAGCATCGCACTTGGCCTGCGCGAGTGACGAAACGTGATGATTTACTTTGCTCGGCGATGCGAGAGATGTACCTTTGTGACGTCAGAGCGCGTGTTCGATAACCTACTACGAACGTGACTTATCTGTGTGCGCGCACGTGTTTGTGCCCGTGCGCCTGTGGACGAGTGCGGCACGTACGTGGCTATGTACGTGAGCGCGCATGTGAATGAAAAAGCTGCTGCTGGAGTCGAGAGCACAAGGGGCTTTTCGAGCCCCGCTCAAAGACACCGTTGAACCGAAAGGATGAACCGTCGCCGGGTTCCTACCGATATTCTCCCGATATCGCATTATAATCACCCTCCTTGCTGCCTCCCCTAGTCAATCGCTCACTCGCTCACTGGCTAGTTTCTCTCGGTATTACCAGCCGATTCGTAAGTTTAGAGCATCCAGCTTTCTCATGTTCCCTACCATCTATATATTGGCAAGTTTCTCTGATAATTCATGCTTGAAAATGTTGCTTACTATAAAAAATAAGTCAAACCTTTCCCCCTCGACTCTTTTCGATTAGATAATTAAGAAGGGAAAATGCACAATGGTATTTGACTAGATGCAACTTGATAGACCGTTAGTGAAAATAGAGCTTCGAAACAGAATGGAGCTTTTACGCGCGGTATCTCTTTCGCTAAGATCTTGGATGATCTTGATTGAAAAAGCTTCCGATTTCTTCATTTCAGATTGTGCATCCGAAGACTGACGGTCAAAGACAAAGGCTTGGCGAAAGCGTAAAGAATATATTGCTTTTCCGTGCATTGGATGAGGTAAGTTCCTTTGACAACGCGATATTCTTTTAAGCGCCTTGGATAATTGAAAATTGGCTAATTGGTCTGAACATTCCAGGAACAAATGGCAGATGTTTTAGATGCGATGTTTGAGAAAACAGTGGAAGCCGAAGAATACATTATCCGGCAAGGTGACGATGGCGACAACTTTTACGTGATAGAAAGGTAAAGCGTGTACGGTCTCCGGCTCTGGAATAACAACGAAAAATAAACGATGTCGAGACGAGTAACCTTGTGTTTCTATTACAGTGGTAAATACGATGTATACGTGAGAGATACACTCGGAGTAGAAGTTAAAATTCATACGTACGATAATCGCGGAGCTTTTGGAGAATTGGCCCTTTTGTACAATATGCCCAGGGCTGCGTCTGTTAAGGCTATTACTCCAGGAACTCTTTGGGCTATGGACAGGCAAACCTTTCGACGTATTTTACTTAAATCTGCTTACAAGAAACGTAAAATGTATGAAGCTCTCATTAACAAGGTCCCTATGCTTAAATCGTTAGAGGTAAGTTCACGGGAGTTTTTCGTCGAGCAGCGCTTTTTTTTTCTCCCGATTCTAACAACCGAGCGATTAAAATCATTTTCCCGCGTTCAGCCGTACGAGCGAATGAACCTTGCCGATGCCCTAGTGCCCAAGCAATATTCGGATTGTCAACAAATTATTAAACAAGGTGATTCCGCGGATGGAATGTACTTTGTCGAGGATGGCGTTGTCAGGTTTACAATTCTTGGAGAAGACGGCAAAGAAGTAGAGGTAAACAGTCATTTTTATCCGTTTAAAGGGTTTAAAATATCAAACGTTTTACAATGTCTAATTTCTTTTTAAGATCAATCGCGTACCCGCGGGTGGATATTTGGGCGAGCTCGCACTTGTTACTCATAAACCTCGTGCAGCCTCGGCCTATGCTGTAGGAGATGTAAAACTTGCCTGTAAGTATTTATTTGAAAAAAAAAAAAAAAAAATATATATATATATATATATATATATATATATATATTGAAATGCATCAGAATATGAGTACTAATTCTTTCGTTTTTTTTTTTGTTTCTCCCTTCCGTTGTTTAGTTCTGGACGTTGAGGCATTCGAGCGCCTACTCGGTCCCTGCATGGAGCTGATGAAACGCAACATCGATGATTATGAGGATCAGCTATTGAAAATCTTCGGTAGCAAAACCAATATCTCTGACATCCGATGAACTACCTTGGGCATTATGGAGTACGCGGCTGTACGACATAACGTACGACACACACGAGCCTCGTACAGTAGAGTGTAAACGGAGCACAAAACTCGTGTACTACCTACTCTGAATCTCAAAAATCCGCGTGTTTCAACCTGAAGTTGTCTCAAAGTTGATTATCGTCGTATGACTGTCCAATTAAGAATTAGACGAGTACCTTTATTGAAAATAAGAATTGTCTCGTTAATATTTACTAAGTTTATACCTGTAGCACACACAGGTGCGTTAGCGCGAGCGCGCATAGACACGCACACACGCACATGCAACGTACACTGAACAAATCTGTAGACTGCTCTTGACCCCCTCGTGTGTGTATCGTGGTATTATAATGACTCTCTAAGACTGTACTAGACGAAAAGAAAGAAAAAAAGTATTACCCAGTCCATTATACACCTCAGGAGCCCCCGCCCCCTTCAACGCGCGTATTATGTAATATTCGAACAAAACAAAGCCTATTTGTCTCGATACTTTGTCCCTGTTTCGCTGTAATCTCGCTGTAATCGTTATCCAACTTTATTCCCATTATATATTCCGTATAAAATGCCTGCATAGCGCCAGTGCATGTACCTTGCTACAGCTCTGTGGTTATTTTGAGTTTTTTTCCGTTAGTGACAATGTCAAGCGTGCCATTATATAGGGAAATATGTACCATGGTACCATTTTTTGCTTCTTTATATATATATATATTTATATATGTATATGCATGTACGTATGTATGTATATATATATATATACATGCGTGTATGTATGTATAGACATATCGCGATAAGATTATTCGCCGTGCGATAATATATACTTTATGCTTTATAATTCGTGGGTCCACAAGTTAGGACACACGCGGGCACAGAAAGTTTCTAGAACATTATATTCAATCGTTATATATGCGACTTGAGAGGAAAATACGGAAGGGGAAAGTCAGTTGCGTAGATATGTATTTCATATTTAATGTGCAAGATAATCGATCGCTAGATATATTTCTGTCGTTTGTTTCCTTCGACGGTTCAATCTCGCAAAAAAGAAATTTGTCAAACGCGTTTCATTCTGTCATATTCATAAATGCTATTATTGGCTAATAGTTTTAAGCGTATATTGTAGATTTTATGTGAGCGTTTGTAACCTTGCGATAGAGCTTGATAATTGCTATAGGAGTCTTTTACGGTGTATTGAACTTTTGTTTCTCTTTTTGTTCTAGTAGACACGTAAGATCATCCAGCAAAGTTCTATAGAAAATCATTTAGGAAGTCAGCTAGTTTTAACGATCATTTTTAACAACTACAATCTTATTCTTATTCCGAAATGTTTTATAATTGAGAGAGTTCTTTTATCCGGAATTTCTTTTTAGGAAAACCTTATTTACTTACCGATTCATGGAGGCCCCAATAACAAGAGGATATTTTCTGCTTTCAAGTGACTTTGGTTTCGAATGTCGCAAGTTACAAGCGTTTGACATTCTAAACGTGATATGCTATACATGTACGTACTTACGGTTAGTAGTACCCTTTCGTTTCGTAATGTCTTGTGGTGTAACATACGTGTGTGAAGCGTAATACACGTAGCTGCATAGCTGTGTATGTATGTAATAAGACTCGTTTCCAGCTGGTCTGATCGGGTATTTATCTAATAATAATTAGAAAAAAACGTTAATCTGGCAGCGATGCTGCCAATTTCAGAGGAAGAAGTATCAACACGTTCGCGCAAGGTTAACAAGAACGAATTAGGATGATTATAATTGTTAACCGATCAATAATAATTATAGAAATATTTATAAAACGTTAACCTGGTAGCGATGCTGCTAATTTTTAAAGAGATACGAGCACGTTCGAGTTGCGTTAATGAGGAAATGATCTTATTTAGCGAAACCCCCTTATAATTGTTAAACATAATCGACAGCCATTATAATCGTTAATTGATCCTTAATAATTATAAATTTAGGTTGACGCTTAAGAAACATTGATCTTGCAAAAAGTCATATTTAGCAAGTTCTAAGAAATACTGTGTTTAATCGTGAAGGAATTACTTATCATTGTTAATTGATTATTAATCATTATAATTATCTTTACATATAGTTAAAGATGGATTCATGTTAAAACAAGTATAGTAAGGAGTTTACGATACCCTAACAAAAAAAAACAGAAAAAAAAAAGAAAGAAAGAATATCGAGTGAACAAAGGTTACATGTTATTTTCTTCTTTGTTCTGAAAGTATTGTGAAAGTATTCTGTATGGCCGTGTTCGATTGTACTTAAAGATTAGGAGTCTGGTTATGGCTTGGAAGATTTTGGCTAATGAAATATATACCAAAGCTAAGAAAGAGATGAGGAAACCAATGTTTAACGTTTCTATGCTTCTGTGAATATTACTACATTTTAGCCTATGCTTGTCGCGCAGCATCACTGCCGGTTTAAATAGCGAACAGTTCCTTTAAACTTGTTCTCTTTTGTTGCCATTTACCATTTAAGAGTAAGCGCCCATCGATCATTCATTCAAGTAACATTTATTTGATATTTTATATAATGTGAATAAATCTTTCGGGAAATTTATAAATTGCAAGTTCAGCTAACAACTCGTACTAAACAAATTTATTCGCTATCTCATAAGCGAGAAATCCCATCGTAAAGAAAGAAAGAAAGAAGAAAATACACAAATCTCTGATTTTTCAAATAATTGTGAAACGACAAAAATTTACTACCACTTGTGAATTTCTCAAATTTGCTTGATAATTACTGTCTAAGCATTTGCAAGACGGACTTTCTTATTTTGTAAGCTTTTATGTGAGATTTCGTATAATCGAGTAATCAGTGTCGGACATTTGATTAAACTATGTAATAACTCTTTGGAAGTTCGGCCATTTCTGTACTTGGACGACGACCTGTGGCAGGTTCGCGCGGTCGTACAACAAACAAATAAATAAAAAAATAAAAAAAAGAAAGAAAGATCCTTATTGTTAGACAGATTTAGGAGGCAAAAGAATCCGCTGCTCGAATATATTCTGGTCTCGCGTTCTGATTCGTCGGTGAAATATGTTTGCGTGTCACGATACTGGGAGAGAACGGGACCAAAATTTGTATTCGAGAAGCGGGGCAAGCGGTAAAATGCATAGTACTATAAAACCAACCAACGCTAGTTAGTAAAATGATGAGAATCATTAAAAATGGATACACATATATATGTATATATGTACATATATAGATATCCGATAAATAAATGGAACAGTACAAAAACCTAATGCACTTTCAAGCAAATTATTTATTTCTTTTTAGAAAAGAATATTCTTATTATTATTATTATTGTTGTTGTTGTTGTTGTTGTTGTTGTTATTATTATTATTATTATTATTATTATTATACGAGAAAAAGTCATCGTAATTATTGATTATCAATCTTATTTATTATTTTCTACATGATTATAATTATATTGGACGATAAAAATCATAGACACACGAGAAATTAATGAACATATCCTCTAACATTAAATCGAGCTTATGGGAATTTGTCACTGCACCTTATTTTGATGTCATATGTGTGACGGTGATAGAATGATAAAGTCACCGTTAGTAATGGTCAAAACTGTAATTAATAGTAATTTGTCTTCATTTCCGATACTATAAAAAAAAAGTATCATCTAATAATTAAAGATCGTCATGGTAAGAAAAATTTTAAATGTGCTGTTTGATAAAAAATCTGATTAAAAAATTATAAGAATCTCCCTCTCGCTTTTTCTCTCTCTCTCTCTCTCTCTCTCTCTTAAATTTTAAATACACAAACACATTTTAAATAATGGTTCCTTTATTTTTTATGAATTGAAATCATTTACACAGTATTGTGATAAACTAAACGAGTGAATTTACTTTATACTGAAATTACTGAACACTTTGTTTATATAATTCTCTCTCTTTTGCTATGATAATTATTAATTTGTCGTAAACATTGACTCGAGACAGAATAATGCCATCTTTTTAGCATGGCTAAACCATCGTCGATTAATAGACATTTATGAAGAAAGTTGATATTCATAAAAAAGGGTGAGTTTTCGGTACGTTTGGTAAATTAGAATGCAACGACTGAAAATACATGTTTGACTTAGAGTACGGAGATGGTTCTTGCTGGGTCGAGGAACATCGGGCTTGAAGGCTCTTCATTTTCTTCATTCAAGTTGTAGCCGGCTCGTCTCAATCTGTTAACTAGCAAGGGTCTCACCTTCTCGTTTAGCAAAGCATCCAGTGGTATGCTGAAACGCAAGTTTCCACAATAAGTTTAAAACAATTCTTCACTTGACTTTCGTCGGAGTAGTGCTTTTGGAACAAATCCTGGTAGAGAGAGCAAGGATAAGCTTATCGATTCATTTCTCATTCTTCAATTATTTACAATTAGTTTTTGGTGACATTTATCTAATTTTCTCGATTGTTTGATTAGTTCGATTAGAATGCCGTTCCTTTTCTTGGCATTGGCGTGCTATACGTTATCGAGATTACCTACCCCCCGGGGAAATTGCGTAGAAATGCCATGAAAATTCTGTCACGCCTGTCTCGCTTTTCGGGCTCGCGTGTTTCGTCTTCGGGAAGGTCATCGTTATCCTGGAAAGCTACGGCGGCGCCCTGCCTCTTGCCGAAGCCGATGGCGGTGGAAATGGTGTCAGGTTTGAAGCCGCGAATCATCCTGGGCTTCGTGCGATGCTTCACGAAACGTTGGCTCCCATTCGGACCTCGGCCAGACGCTTCCGCCAATTGCAAAGCTGCTGCGATCACCAGGAGTCCCGACACCAGGAGACGCACTTGCATACTTTACCTGTTTCAGTGCAAATCACGATCAAGACTCAATTTCGAGCAATTCTATTTCCTTATCTTAGTCTTTAGCTTTAAGTCTAAGTTTAACGCTTATCGGACCAATGGATTTCTTACTAGCCACGAGATTCAAATTAACATAAAACACAAAGAAACTTCTTCATTGCATTTCTCATAAAATACGTACCCCGATTTACGTCTCGTAAATTTTACATATAATTACTTACGATCAGACTTTTCGATAAACCACGTATAAACGAGGAAGGACGAGTATCTTACTTGTTCTTTGCTCTCTTTGTCGTAATATTCTTTGACAACCGTATAAAAAAAAAAATAAAAAAAAAAAAAAAAACTTACAAAATACGTCTTCTGTGTATATATATATATATATATATATATATGTGTGTGTGTGTGTGTGTGTGTGTATTTTTGTTTCTTCTTAAAATAGAGCGTGTTGAATAGTTTTTAGTAAAACGTGATGTTTATCCGAATTTCTCCACTTTGTTCATAGAGGACTTTGAAAATGAGCTCGAATTTAACGAGCGAGTCGCGATGACTGAATCCCGGCCGAGGTTGTGGCTAGTTTTGTATGCTGCAAGCTAAAACGGCGGCTGAAATTGCCGACGAAGCCGCTGAAGCCGCCGTCAACGCCGATTTCAGCGGCTACGCCGCTTCCGTCACTGTCGAATGCGTCGTTGGTAAAGCATTTTGATCGTCGATCTAAATGCAAAACTGTGTGCAAACGCTAATGATATCGCTCAGCTATTCGCTATCAATATCTAGTGCTATCTTAAAATAATTTCTATCGTCGAAGGAGCGTCGTAAACGCCGCAACCGCCATTTTCACCTACCGTCGCATCTTCCTCGTTGTAGAAAATTCCTCGAAATTCAAGCACTTGGCGCGATTTTAAAGGGATTTGGGTTACTCTCTATTCTCACAGGTTGTTTCTGCAAAAATTTTCTTCAATGATCACCACACCACCCTCTGTGGCTGCTGCTGCCGCCGCCGTCGCCGTCGTCGTTGCCGCCGCCGCCGCCGCCGCTGCCGCTGCCTCTACTTTTCTATAAATCGGTGAAAACGTTTGAATTTTCTCTTCAACATTCGTTATCGATGGTCTTCTTTCTTTTTACTGTAAAAGATGATGAAAATCATCAAAGTCCCGCTAAATTTCATTGTTGCTGATGAAAAGCAAACTTTGTGGGCGCCGTCACCGCCGTCGCCGCCGACGTCCGCTCGTCGCCTTCTCGCCGCCGATGCGTACACCAGTTTTTACCGCAGTCGTCCTATCCCATCACTTTCCTTCTATCCTACGCACTTCCATTTCAATTTTCTCAGCCCACTCTACATATGCACGCTCCTAGATCACTTGGAGAATTTGCGGAAGTTCCTTCGTCTCGCGCAAGTCACTTGTATTTTTATCACCGACAAAAGTGAAAGTACACCCGACAAATCTTTTTTACGTGAGGAAATCACGGCAAAATAATACGTCCCTCCTACTACTTAACAATTTGTTATCGAACTCGAGTCAACAATGACGCATTGCGTAACGGCAATTGAGTTACCTTAATTTTTCGACGTATAAAGAGCAAGGAACCTGAAAATATGCGTTAAAAGTAATCGCGTTGGATGCTTTTAGCGCATCCATGAGGAGAATTGCAAATTTCATCAGAATGGAATGCTCCAAACGTAGAAAATAATAAAATCATCGACAATCTATTTAAAGGAACGTGATTGACAGGCTCTTATTAAAAATGTTACGGGGTTTGCGGGGGTAAATCAAAGGATTTATTTGATGACGCGCTTTCTAGCATTTATTACGTAGTTTTAGTACAGGGTTCTTCTTGGCAAGAACAGCATAGCATAGTTGTAATTTTTATATTTTAAGAAGAATCGCGTATACTCTCGATTCGAATTAAAGTTACGATTATCTTGCATGAAGCATGCGCAATTTTAAATATTGAAAGTTGTCTCGCGATAATTTGTCCAGTGTAGATGGAGCTGCAATGAAGAGTTTCTATGATAGTCGGACATCTCTGTATCTTTTTATTCGTTGAATCAAGCGTGGAATCATGGCCGAGGTCAGTTTTGTCATTAATTCTCGTTTAATATTTAAGATTTCTTCTGTAAGAAGACGCTTTAATTATAATTGTAATCCAAGTGTCTTGCTTCGTTCAAAGAAGTGATTTTATTTTGCACTTAAATTTTAGATTCCGTTAGCGTTTTTGTAACATAACCTATCAGCTGTTAAGGAAATGAAAGATATCTTTGTCACAACAGCATCATTAACAGTGGATGATATTTTTACAGGTAGACGAAACTCAAAAGAAGAAGAGAACCTTCAGGAAGTTCACCTTCCGAGGAGTCGATCTTGATCAGCTTCTAGATATGCCAAGGTAAGTAAATTTTTCTTTGGTCGTAATATAGAAAATAATTGTACATTTCTATATGTTTTTTTTTTTTTAATTTTTTTAGCGAGCAGCTTATGGAGTTGATGCATGCCCGAGCGCGCAGGCGAATTTCTCGTGGTTTAAAACGTAAGCCTATGGCTCTACTAAAGAAGCTGCGTAAAGCTAAGAAAGAAACTCCACCCAACGAAAAGCCAGAAATTGTAAAAACTCATTTGAGAAATATGATTATCGTCCCTGAAATGGTTGGCTCCATAGTCGGTGTATACAATGGGAAAACTTTCAACCAAGTGGAAATCAAACCCGAGATGATAGGACACTACTTGGGAGAGTTCTCTGTAACGTACAAACCTGTCAAGCATGGTAGACCAGGTATCGGTGCTACCCACTCGTCAAGATTTATTCCATTGAAGTAATGTCAATTATCGAGTCAGCTACAAGTAATTTGTTAATAAATATGTGAAATAATAAAAAATTGACTATACGAGTTTTATTATCTACCAAAGATAACGAATGACGCTCCTCCTTTCTTAAGAGACGAGTATATTTGGCATATTTGGGTGCGGAATTTCCTACGTAACTTGCACCTCTAGAGAAATCTTGTCGAATGGCGAGCGTCCGTAGTTTGCAGCGGGAGAGCCATCTACGGACTGTGTCGTCGATGACACAAAGGCTCCCAACGCTTCGGTAAAAAGTCCCCATCCAGTAGTTGGTTCAAGGTGTGCACCCCCCATACACGATCTTCCAGCTGCATCGTAGTGGGATCTCCTCCTTCCCCAAAAATTGTTTCCGTCAGAAAATTTGGAGATGCTGCTTTGAAATTCCGTTATATTTATTTTACCCGTAACCGCGCGCCTACAGAAGTTGACTCGTAAAAAGAGCGAAAGAGAGAAGAGACGAAGCGCGAAGTAATGTAGTTTTGTCACGGTGCAGAGGACGACCCCTTGCAAATCGTCCAAGAAAGCAAATGAAAGCAGTCGCGAGTCATAGGCCGTGAAGGCAGGCAAGTACCTCGAGGAAAGTCCCCGCAACGGCGTCCTAGAAAAAGTGATCGGGGGAACCACCGTATTAGAAAGCCAAATGATAAGGATCGAAACCTTCCCCGTATACGACACTCGCACCCACACACCGACGAGCAATCGACGCTCAGAAACGGATAAAACGGAGTGTGCATCGCAGCCCCCCTCCCCGTGATTTTACATGTGCGGTTTCATCGGTGCGACGAGGAGTAAGCGAGAGTTGCCGAAGTCACGGTGCACGGAGAAGGTGCTTGCGAGGGAAACGCGTACGAGGACGCTGGACCGTTGTGGGTTCTCATTCGGTGGAGCTGCCGCGTTGACCAGGAGGAACAGTAAAAGCGGCTGCAAGATAAAAATTGTGGCAGCGGGGGAATCAGTTGCCGAAGAACGAGAACGAGAACGAGAACGAAAAGGAGTAGGAGCGGCAACGGTGCGGCGTCTTAGCGGTATAGGAAGGAGTGGGATCTTTAGAGGGTGGGGGAGGGAGGGGAGGACAGCGGAAGGTGGTGGTGGTGGTGGTGGTGGTAGCGGTAGCGATAGGTAGTAGTACGAGTAACGAGCGAGGAGAGCGATAGTAGTGTTGGTAGGAGGCGGCAAGTGAGCAAAAGCAGTTGGAGGAGCGGCTTCAGTGGTGGTGTCGGTGTCGGCGACGGCGGCGACGACAACAACGTGGATAAAGTGAACGAAGCCTCGCACAAACCACCTCGTTCAATCGTGCGTGTGTGTGTGTGCGTGAGAGAACCGTTGAAGAGGAATTTGTACGTACAATCTTGCACGGTGCCGCCTTTCGTGGTCTCCTCCGCGGATAGGTGACGACGGCGACAACGACGACGAGGAGGAGATACGTACAGCTGCCGTGAGACGAAAAAGAATAGATAGAGAGAGGGAGAGAGAGGGGAAAGGAGAGAAGAAAAAGAAAAGAGAAAGAGTGAGAGGCACACCTCGGTGCCTGGCGTTGTGTGTGCGCGCGCGGCTGCTAAACAAAGATGGCGGACCTGGACTCGAGAGTAGACCGGTCGGACCCGGAGCTGCGATTCCTCTCGGTGGACAGGAACAACTTCAACGACCCGGCCACGCAAGCGGAATGGACGCAGAAAAAGTTGGTATGGGTCCCGCACGAAACTCAAGGTTTCGTCGCGGCCGGGATCAAGGGCGAGCGGGGCAAGGACGAGGTCGAGGTGGAAATCGCAGAGACCGGCAAGCGCGTCTTCGTGGCCAAGGACGACATCCAGAAGATGAACCCGCCAAAGTTCGATAAGGTCGAGGATATGGCGGAGCTCACCTGTCTGAACGAGGCGTCCGTGCTACATAATCTCAAGGACCGCTACTACTCCGGCCTTATTTACGTGAGTACCATCTTTTTTATTCTCCCTCTTTCTCGTTTCCTCGGTTCAAACCCCCATTCATTGTTCGCGCGAGAAAGGAAATCCTCCTCTCTCCCTCCATCTTTTCCGTTTGTCCGTAGAGCAAATCCTACCCGAAATCTAACCTTAAAAATCGAGCAGTACCGAGACTGGCGGACGGTGAAATTTGCCGTACCCCCCCGTCTTTCTCCATCCGGCTGTGTGCGTTCCCTCTTTTTCTCTCTCTCTCTCTCTCTCTCTCTTTCTCACGTACGACAGATCTCCTTCTTTCTCTCACGGGAGGGACGACTCGCTTTCGTTCGTTCGTTTCTCGCGTACTAAAGATAGCCAAGTTAGCCGTCGCTCTCGGTCTTCCTCGACTGGAATTAATTCGCTCGAGAGATATGTCGAGGAAAATTCACCAGGATACCGCCGTCTCCACCATCTCTCGGGTGATTTCGGAGAGAATCGACGACTCTCTGGAGCGGAGAGAGAGAGAGATTTAAAAAATTCTATTGTCATTGGCTGTGAGCGCCTGGTAGTAGTATTCACAGCATTTACCTAGCCATAAAGCGCACCACCTACTTGCCTCTCTCTCTCTCTCTCTCTCTCTCTCTCTCTCCTTGCCTTCGTATTGACGGAAAAGCGAGGAGCAACCTTTAACGAGCGACGCAGTGACGGAGTGCCGTCCGTCCGGAGCGAAACCGCGAATCGGCTTCGACACTGAATTATTATGCAGAAATCGAGGCTGTTTCCACTGCAAAAATGTCCAATTACCAAACGCCCACGAATGTCGTCATGACAGTAGCTGCTTGTCATTTTTACACGATGTAAGCGAGCGCGCGTGTATCGGCAGAGAAAGAGAGTGAGAGAGATCAAAAGAGGGAGAGGATCTCCTGCGCAGTCGCACAATGTTGCAGTAACCGATCGCTTTTTCTCCGCCACTTCCAAGTCTATTATTGTCCGGGGAACGATTTTAAATATCTTTTTCTCTTTCTCTTCTCTCTTGATTCGCTCTTCGACGCCTCTCTGCAATAATCGATAGGATTCTCGCTTTCCTCCTACTCCTGACTTGGGGGAACTGAGAAAACTTTGAAACACCTCGAATGCATTCGTCATCGAGTAAATTCATGGAATTACTTCCGGTTTTCTCTTACTGAGAGCGTCGCGCGCTAGCGGCTTCGCGAGAATCAAATCAAAGAGAAATAAGAAGAGAGAGAGAGAGAGAGAGAGAGAGAGAGAGAGAGAGAGAGAGAGAGAGAGAGAGAGAGAGAAGTCGAGGTGTAACATCTAGACAAAACGCTGACGTTTCGTCGTTCTCGCGCTTTTCCAGAGTGATAAAGTTATGCGACTTAAGCGTGAAAACGAAAGAGGGGGGAGGCTAGGAACTTTAGGGGTTTGGTAGAAATTGACGTGTTACGTGGGTTCTTCTCCCACTCCACGGATGTCCCTGTTATCAGGCCGCGATAAGGCGTTCGCCTCACCTTTTTCGAGGTTCTGACTCATGCTAATTTTAACCACGTTCCCAACCGGACGATTACATGCCAATGACTATCGACGCACCAGCATCGACACCCACCCCCACCCCCACCCTCATCCCCGTCGCCACTTGACTTTCCATGCCTCTATCTTATCACAGAAACGTTTCGCTCTCTCTCTCTCTCTCTCTCTCTCCCCTTCGAACAAGAGAACAGTCCACGAGAGAAGCATTCTAATCCCACTTGAAATATCCGCAGCTGCACTTCTACCAAGTCGCCCGGGGATCCTCCCAATTATTCGCCGTGATAAACGCGCCCTAAGATTTGCGACTGCGTTAAAGCGGCGATGAATGCGCGAGCGGCGGGGATCATTGTCCGTTAGCAGGTTTTTCCCGGAATTATCATATCGTCGTCGTTCTTCCTCTCCCTGTGCTTCTTCCGTCAAAAGCTTTGTAGCGAACGAATCTGCAGCGTGTGGCTTCCGGTGATAGCGACGACGTTCGATAAGATAATAAATCACGCACAGCTGTTCGACCGGACGAAATTGTTCTCTCCGACCGCGGAAGGGTTCCGAATTGACTTGGCTCGCTCACTCCCGTCTCACTCTTAACATCGTGTGTTTCGTTACGTCATTGTCATTGCTATAATTGTTGCATTATCGTCATCGTGATTATTATTCTTGTTGTTGTTGTTGTTATTGCCGTTATTGCTATTAGCTAACTCGAGGCTGCCGGTAAAAATATTCAAACATTTACTTTCCTCGCGCTGGAGGAAAAGGAAGAAGAGAGGAAGGTGAGCAATGCGTAACCTATATTTTCCGGAAAGGCTTTTATTAGAAGGGAGTAGCCGCCGGTGGAGTAGTTCCGGCTAATTCGTGGATCGTGTCGACAAAACCAAAACCATTGAAAGGATCGCACGCGTGCACGAGATCCATTTAAAGTTCCCTTTATTTTGATAAATGTACAGAATACGCGTGGCACAAGGCCCGAGTGACCTTTGCCTTTTTTATACGGCACGCAGAAACCTAATTTTCCGAAAAGCGATTTTCCCGCTCGCTCGTTCGCTCGCTCCATCGTGTCTTTTGGTTCCCCGCCGTTTTCTCTCTGTCGCCGAGGAGAAGCGATAGCTGCGCAATATCGGCGGGAGTCGGATTATCCCGTGGCTAAGCTACCTCGGAATATTTCGTACGGTGAAATTATAAGTTTAGCTCCGCTTTCCGCCGGCACCGCTCTCTTCTCCTTCCCGGACGCTGTGCCGCCGTCGCAGCCGCCGCAGCCGACGACGACGACGACTTGATATGTTACCGCCACTTCCACGAATGCAACAAATTACAGATATCACCGCGGGAAAATGTAGCAATCCACACGCGCTACGATTTAGAAAGCATTTTACTGGAATCCGCTCTAAGTGACAGAAGAGAAATTGCCTTCGTGCACCAGCTCGCTCCTTGTGTGCCGGTGCGGGTGCGAGTGCGCGCGCAGCAGCGGAGCAAATGATTATTTCTCTTACACGTGTACAGTGACCGCTATAAATGCTCTCCCGTAAACCACTGGCATCGTTTCATTTGTTCATTTCCTTGGCGACTCATTTCAACAGGTTTTCCATCGCTTCTGAGTTTCTCACTTTGATTTTACCGGAGGCGCCGGCGTTAGCGGATCCAGGGACCGATGTCCTCGATTTGTCTGATTTGCGAACTTGAACGGTGTGGAAATTTGCAGAAGAGCGCGGGAATCTTGTGGGAAGATCAGCGGGGGGTTGCCGCGTGATTTAGCGGGGTGATAATGAGCGCGATAATAAGCGAGACGATAATTCAGCCAATAACGATCGTAAACGTCGCGCTAAAATCTTCAAGTTATTCGCGTGCTTGGCCAAGTCCGGATTCTGCTGTTCAATGATCGGCGAAAACCCCCGGGGTATCCGCAGGAGATGATGGAGGCGACGATACAATAATTCAGGGCGCGCGCGAGGAAGGAGTGAGGAGAGAGATATCGGTCCTGGCAAACTTTCCTCAGAATTTCATTATGCTTTCCTTAATCGGTGCCGGCTGCGATATATCTCACTCTGAAATCCGCATGGTTTGCCCGACTGGACGCCTATTTGTAACGTGCATCAAGTGGCATAAATGCCTAAACTTTCCTGCCTGGTCCCTCACCTCTCTCTCTCTCTCTCTCTCTCTCTCTCTCTCTCTCTCTCCGGCGAAACCTCTCGTAAACCTAACATCGCATTACAATTCATTAAAATAGACCAAAGAAATATGCGCCGCCTGCATTATTAAGCTCGCCATTTATACCGATCTCTACGCCCACGCACAGCTCTACCTATGAAATAACGCATGGAATACTCGCTTACTTCGCTCTTCTCCTTTTCACCTTTCTCCGAATTCGTCTGGACTCTACCACTCTAACGTCGACTCTTCCTCCAAATCTTCTCGCGGGCAGTTCTTATCATTTTCTCCCAAATGATATCGTGAGGAGAAGGAGAAGGAGAGATGGTTTGGATGATCTCTGACGTGATGACGTTGGTGATAACGATGATGATGTTACTCTCGCTGAGTGATTCCATTGGAATCTGATGAATTTTCTTGCGGATGAGTTTGGAAGAAAATCCGGATTTTTTAGTCGTTTCGGTTGAACTTGAGAAAGGAGAGTCGATGCTCGTAGTAGTGACTCACGCGTGACTGATTCAGCAAACGCGATCCAAGAAGCCAGGGAAAGAGCGAGATGGAGGTGCAAAGTGAGAAAAAGATAGAGCTAGAGAGAGAGAGAGAGTGGGGGGGATAGGTGGAGAAGAGAAAGAGAGTAAGAGTTGGTCAGCGAGAGGGAAAACGGGCAAGAAAGACACGAGGCAAGATATAAGAGGGAGAGAAAGGAGTTGGAGGCGGGCATGAAGAAATAGGATAGACATAGGCAGAGTGAAGGTAGAGAGATCAGGAGAAACAGATATGCGTTTGCACGTGCTGTGGATCCTTCTTTTGAACCGAACCAACCGATCTTGCGCCATCTTGCAAATTTGAGAGAGTCGAGTCACCTTGAAACGGCGAAATGCAACTTGCGACTCTCTGCAAAATACACAATTCGCTTTAGCAGTCAGCACAATTCATCGGTTTCGCAACTCTGTGCCATGGTTTTGTTTCATCCTTTATCCTTAACCCTTACCCCCTCCTCCCCTGCTGCACCCCGTCGCCCCCGCCCAGGCGAGCTCTTTCATTTTTCTACATGCCAGTAAGTTGCACGATGGAATTCAGCTCCGACTCGTGGCACGGGAAATAATGTGGGTCACCTCATACTCTACACATGTTTCCACTTACTCCATTTCAAATTTATCATCGATTTGTCACGGTCGCTACATTGCTTGAAAAATATTCACTTTTCTCCATCTCTTCCTTATCTTCCCACCAACAATTCACCAAACGTCTGATCAGCTTCTTTTACCCTCCTTCTAATTTTTTTCGACTGTACATCTGTGATTGCAGCATCAGCACAGGATTCGACCATAAGAATTCTTCCATTTTTCTTTTCAAGAAAAATAGTCAACCAGCCAGCAAGAACGCGCGTAGTTCGTAATGGCGGCGGGCCTTCGGCTGATAGCTTTTAGTCGGCTTCTCCTGGAACTAGAATTCGCTTCGCGAGACCAGGTCGGAGGTTTTAGGTTGATTAGTATTCACTTCGTGCGACGTGTACAGTCACACATGGCAAGGGGAACGCGATCGTGCATGCGAAACCGCTTTGTCTGGCACAACATTGCAGAAATAACATTTTGGAATTTTCTGGGAATCCAGTCGGAAATTTTCTCCAGACCCGGCCTGTTTGTCTGCTGACTGCATTATTTCAGTAGCTCGACCGTAAAACATTGTGGAAACGTTTCTCAAAGATACCGTACACTTATCCCACTTATCGAATCAATGAAAATTTAATATCTCGAGCATACCACTGCGCGCGCGCGCGCGCACGGGATGACGAGGCAATTTCTCGAATCACCTACTACTTTTCCTCGTGAGTATCTCTTCGAAGATTTTCCCATAAATAAATTAAAAGAAAAAAGAACTACGAAAACCCGACTCACCCCCTGCCAGCTGTGTTTTGAATTTCCTCAAGGTCTTGAAAAGCGGTCAGTCGCGCTTTCTGAAATCGCATTAAAAGCACGTGAATTCCTTCGCCGGAACAGTTTTGAAAATAGACGGTGCGATTTTTATAAATAGCCACGAGGAATCATCCAACTTTGCAATTTGGATTATATTTAAGCGGCCCCGGGTGCAATTGTAGTAGTCGTAGTCGTCGTCGTTGTTTACGAGTCGTTGACACACGAATCAGCGGAGCACCACGTGGTCACGGCGCGGTACGTTTTATACGTTTGCGTCGATTGTCCCCCAGTTTTCTGCTATACGTCCCATGAAAGAGCGGCAGGAACGCCAATGTCCAATTTAGCGAGCGGAGCTTCACCATCGCTAAGCGATACCTATAAAATCATTGATGACTCTACAGGCCTTTTACCGCATTATCGCGTCTATAGCGAAGCTACTGATCAAACATTTCCTTATCTCCTCCTTAGATCGCTCTGTGTGTGCTCCACACTTATTTATCTATCAAACAAACAAGTACTTGATTAATTCGTCAAATCCTCGTCGATTCAATGATTCATTAAAGAGATTTCTATCGAATACTTGGAAAAAAGTTCTCCGTAGGTTTCCTTCAACGTGGACACTGTAAAAACTCGGTGGCATTTCTCGAGAATCTTCTCCTGTCTTTGCCTTCGACTGGAATGCAACTTTGATCTCCGAGTATCGTTCCGAGGATAATCAAGGGTAATTCCAGGTCACTGCTGTATCGTCGTCGTCCCGTTCGACGTATTCCACTCGGCGTTTCAAGCTATTAGCATTGCCTATTTTTATGCTATTAGTCAACGTACCATCGGCTTAGAGGCTTAGTGGATTCTAACGTGACTTTTCTTAGTCATCGAGAACTTGCCTGTCTACTTGCCTACCTGCCTGCCTTCCATTATATTATTAGTGACTGTCATGAAAAGTGCAATATCTTGCGAACGTCCTTGCAATCTCAGCAGCGCTATTATTTACCTTCGCAATGAAACTTGAATGCCGCTTCGACACAAACTTAGTTACCCTACACTCTTCGTTTCCTGTCCTGTAACTTCCTCCGACTGAATGGATCAAAGGACACGCACAAATGTCTACACATACGTACGCGAAGCATGGAAGCCAAGTTTGGTAGAAATTCAATGTGGATTCGCCACTCGATTTCCGTGACCCATCACCAACACCTGGCTATTTAAATTGGCTTTATAAATGCGGAGACTAATTAATGATAATTGGAGACGAGTATAATGGACGTTAATTACATTATTATTCTCGTGCTTAAAATAAACACGAGTAAACGTACCAAGGGGAAATTTTCCCGGGGAGTCTTTTTTTTTTTCTTTTCTTTCTCTCTTTGGAATTTTCACGTCTCTCGAACGAGAATTGAATCGAGTGAACCGCGGCACCGAGCGATCTCTCGATCGAGGATCGAGAGAAGGAGCCGAGCGTGCTCGCTGCGCGATCGATATTATCCCTCGGTGAAATCACGTGCTTTTAAATGATGAAACGAGCTTTTCGTAATTGCTCGGGTTGTGCATACTGACCATAAAGGACGACGCACGCGTCCATCTTGTGCAATGCTTTTACGTGGCTGATTATTCCGGACCTTATACGGCGCGAATTCGACCGATTTTATTCCTATACCGTATATAGCCAGACGCTCACACGTGCTGCAAGCAAAATCTCTGCCTTTAGGTTTTCTCTTGGCGGCGCTCTCTTGGCCACTGGGAATTCCCAGCCAGCGTGAACTTGCGAGTCCTTCCCGGAACGGCGGCCCTTCCACGAGTCAAGATCGGCTAGAAACAATCTTATCGCGACTGCTGAAAAAGTACCAAGTACGCGCGAATAGAACAAATTCCAGAGATCGCTACTAAAGAACTTATCCTGTGCTATATGACTAATAGCTGATAAGGGAATAATGTGTAATTCGTGTCGCGCGCATGATACCGATACCACGGGATATCGTCGCGTACGTGCACACGTTGCATGTGTGTAGATCGCGATACTTGCTCAGGTTCAACATTTGCTGATATTTCAGTTTCTTCGCAAAGAGTCCTCGAATACCACTCGGCCTCGTATGTTCTGTCCTCGTTCGTCGTTCCTCGCTTTTCAGGAATATCGATCTCTCGTCGTTTTAGCGATATTCAAATAAGATACCAAGCGGCGGTAGAGTCAATGTTTCCACGAAACGAGTCTTTGTAATGAGCTGCGTTTTAACGTTTGCAAATTTTCTATAGTCTCTCTTCCTTCTCTCCCTTTCCTTATTTTTTCCTTTTACGAAAAAGTAGCTGCGAGGTATCGCTCGGTTTTGACATTGTTGACTCTGGCAGAGCTCGGTAGAGTAGGAGCTGAGTACGAAGCCGAAGCCGAAGTTGAAGCGAAGGAACGTCTGGTATGTTCGCGTCAGCGGCAAATAGCCACGCTGCAAGAAAGGTCGTAGAAATGGTTACGCGAGATGACGGCAATTGCGAGCATTGCACAGACACACAGCCACCGACTCCCCCGCGTCCCCCGAGCCTCTGCACAGGTATAATAGACGTGTAGCGCACGTACGCATCTGCGTTACGTGAAACTATCCGCTCACAGGCTCTCCTAGTCCCTGGACTTGATTCACACCTCCTAGAGAAAAGAAGCTTTTTTCAGTTTTGCGGTGTATTTTGCGCGATTGGTAGTGTATCAAAGTACACGAAGAAACAGGAGGTTCGTTAAAGTTTCGTTCGAGAAGAACCGGCCGAACTCTAAACGGAGCGTGTCGAAGTAATGAATAGCAGTAAAGCGATAAGCAAGCGCACGTATTAATCCAACTAAAATGCTAGTCGTGGCTCAATTAGCGAGGCCTTTTCTGACCAGTCTCTTTGGAGAGGAGGAAGATGGATTTGTAGGATGATGACGCACATTGTGGGAGGAGGGGGGGGGGAAGAGGCCCAGCGAGAGCCAACGAGAGGCGAACATCGACAACTTCGAAAGTCAATCTGCTCTTACAATCAGCTGTGTTGTCACTGAAAGCGGACGTGACGTTTAAGGCTCGCTCGCTCGCGGCCTTTATTTTACTTGCCAATACAGCGACGCATCCGGACGGAAACCAACTAGGAATTCTAACAAATTCAACAACGTCGATTATCCATCTATTTTTATTCTCGCTCTCATTGGGATGAGAAAGAAAGGAAACTAGACGATAAAGATAGAATTTCGAATGTTTGTCGGATAGTTCGTCAGAACGGGATGAGGATTCATCGAAATTTTTTCTTGACGAGAAAAATCCAATGCGCGCGCGCATTGGGTTTTATATAAATCCTGTGGAAAAGCTGTTCAGCCTTGCCTCTCACCGCCTGCCTGCGAATGGTATTATAAATAAACCCGATATCTCTTCGGTCCTGTCGTCGGTTAAACTTTGTTGGAAAATATTTGCGCTTGCTTTCACTTTGGGACACCTACAAGAGATTTAGTGGAATGGAAATACGTGCGCGTGATGGGACGCAGAAGTTGTTGCTGCTGCTGCTGCTGCTGCTATTGCTGTCTATTCTAATTGTAATGATTGTATAATAGCAAGAAGCTGGAAAATATCCTACTTGAGAATGAGTAGGAGGAAAGCGGTAGGGGGAGTAAGAGCGAGAGTGTAAACGTAAATGTACGAGCAACAGCTTGTAGGCGAAAATCGTTATACGTCGCGCAACAGGACGGGATGGGTCAGGGTGGGGCGGTTGAAGCGAAGGGAGCGGACGGGAACACCTGCCACGACGATGGCGATACACACCGGCTGTGGTGACCTTCTTTACTAGGAAGTAGGGGTAGCCAGCTAACCGAAAAACAAGCGACAGGATCGAGTCCTTCCAAGCATTTCGATGCAACGAAAGAAACGACTCTCTCTCTCTCTCTCTCTCTCTCTTCTTTTCTTCCTCCTCCTCTTCCTCTTCCTCTTTTTTAGAGACTACGCCACTTTTACAGGCTGCGACAATGTCGCGTTCGAATTTTCGCAATATGTAACAATGGAGGGGACTGACCTTACCGACGGATGCTCATTTAATACCGCGTTATCCTACTCTTAAAACACTTTGTATAATTTATTAACGGTAAAATGACGCCGGGGTGTCACTTACGACCAATCTATATCTTACTCTGTCCACCTGGCGTCACTTAATATATTTTTTATGAACGAAGCGATTTCCCCGCGCATGTTCCTCGTAAGAGCAACAAGTATTCGCCGTTGCTCACCGTCGCCTTGGCAGCTGGTTTCTACCCAGGTAAAAGCCGAGTTTGCGCAGCGAATTCAAAGCGAGCTTGTGTTTTTCAATGAAACTGGAGAAAAGAAGAAGCCGTGTGATGTCGTGGGTTTTCTACCGGTCACTTCGTAGAATCCTGACCGTTTTTCCCTCTCCCTTCATCCTGCGTTCTACCTTTCTTTTTCTCGAGGCACGCATAATTAGCGCCAGTCGAAAACTGAAGAAATGAGCGCACACGCCAGAAAGAAAGAAAGAAAGAAAGAAAGAGAGAGAAAGAGACCTTCGACGAAGCTTCCAGTATCGCGCATTTTTGTCCTTTGCTTTACCTTGAGCAGAAATGGCGAAAAGCAAAGATTCGAGTTTCACGCAACGGCGAAACAATCGATCGTTTGAGGAAAACTAATTAACGCGTTCCGGAAAATATCGAGAGGATTGACGCAGAAAAGGAGAAGAGAGTAAAGTAAACTTTGTCGACTAACTGTAGTAGAACTCCGGAGGGGACTGCTGGCTCCAGGAGAGTCGTGGAAGCTTAGAGTGATTCCATTGGGACTTTCAATGGGAAGATCGAGGCGGGGTTTGTTTCCTTCAGGTACGGAAGGAAAAAGATACTCACTCCAGGCATGGAGGAGGTAGGACGAAAAGAGCGTGCCTTCGCTCTCGAGTTCCGAGCGTGACATCACCCACTTGCTCGCGCGAGCGCTTCTTCGCCTAAACGCTCATGTTCGCCATTGCTTTGTGTTTGTGCTCACCTTTGGTTTCGTTTCGTTTCGTTTCGTTTCGTTTCGCCTCGCCTCGCCTCGCCTCGCCCTGCGCAACCTTCGGTAAACATCGCCGGTAACGCACACGCGTGTAAAATTACCTTGTTTACACGCGCAACGAATTCACCTCAAGTACCAGCCCCGCGCAATACACAAGGGCGAACCTTCATGAACTTTTCTCCGATAAACAGCGTGGCGAGGCTTATTTTCAGATTGCGTCCCGGTACCAACTGCTACCAGAATCACCACCATTACCGAAGGCGCGTGCATGCACATGCCAAAGAACAAATACCAAACTACCACTCGGTTCTCCTGGATATGGAGACACGAGGATCCTCACAGTATTCGAGAAGAGACGTTCAAATTCTTAGAAAAATTCATGTTTCGTTCAGCCATCGAGCGGCTCGATTGGATCTACTCGTGCGTTGGCGTCTCCGCCATGCTATAATTTGTCTGAATAATGAAGTGCCGATAATTGCAACGAGGGATGGATAGCAGCAGATTACAAACGAGCTGGCACGACTCGACTTTGGCGCGATCGACACATTCTATCTCGTTCCGGCAGGTCGTAGAAGACTCGAGCGAATCGGGCCTCTGACACTAGACGGAGGAGAAGATATTCTTTCCCTTTTTGAGAAGCCAACTGATTTCGAATTAGGTGGGAAACAGGATAGAGTCGAAAAGTCGAAACTGCGCGAGTCTGGGTTGGGGGGGGGGGAGGCTGTGACAGGGAAGAGAGAAGAAAAGGAAAAGGCAAAAGCAGGGAGCAAAAAGTCAAAGACGAGACCTTATAAGGATGGAGGACGTCCTTAACCTGCTTTCCCGATGTGCTGTGTAACCACTCTGGGCTCGATTTTGCTCGATCTCGGGCAACGGTTGATTCTTTGCTAGGCTACGCCATTTATGGTCAACCCATATTCTACTCTTTTGATGGAAAGGAATAAAAATCTCGACGGACAGCGGAGCACCATCTTCCTCCACTCGCAAGATCCAACAGATCCATTTTTGCACGTGACTCATGCGAGTCGTCTAGCCCGTGTCCATCGTGATTTTTATCCTTATCCGATTGCCACGCAGCTTGCTTTCCAACCATATTTGACTAGGCTATCGGCTATTGGCTCGGAATTGCCATTTAATTATTATAGTCAGGCGTTTTTAGACCAGTATTACCGTATAGAGTAGCCGATTATCCATATTGGATAATCGGCCCTTCCCCGACGTTGGATTTAATGATCGCGAAATTACCCCCACCTGCTGGAGTTTTCCTTGAATTGCCCCACCATCTGGAAACAACCCTTTGCACGTTTTCTCTCTCTCTTCCACTCTTTGCTATAGCCACGTGTGAGGCCTCCTTAATCCGAGAGAATATATCACCAGCTTAGGCTGATCATCCAAATCACTGTATTGAAAGTTATTCGTGAAGTAAAATTAATTTATTGCCCGGTACTGTCGGGCGTTTAACGAGGGTTTAGCTCAGGGATGTTTAATCGTGGTTACCTCTTTCCTGGTGGTAGAAGTTTATTGGAAAATCGCCATTTTTGTTCCTGAATGAATCGAAGAATTTTACAAATTGAAGGAACGATCCTATCCCCTTGCGTGGTACCTGCCTCCAAAGCTTCCTGTGGCGTGTGATTCATAAGTTTACTTTCCATGGGGTCTAGGTATTCCAGGGTCTTCGTCAGTCCCCTCTCTCTCTCTCTCTCTCTCCAAGCGATTCTAGCGAACCTTTTCCTTGAAGAGACGATCGAGGTCTCCGTGGGAAAATCCCTGGATGAATCGTCCTCCCCCACTCGCTTATGTATCTTTTAACCTTACGACCCGCCCGTCCACTTTCCGTGATACTAATGGTGTCATTAACAACCAATTTTTACCCGTGGTACCTCTTTCCGCCATTCCCGTCTCTCCGTTATCTGCCCCCCCCCCCCCCCCCCAAATGAGCAAACGCTCGTTTTCCCCAAGTGCACTCGGCCACTTGGCGAATTTATTTATCGGATCTTCCACTTAGAGAGGGAAACCTCGAGTTTTTCTCCAGAATTGCGTTAATGCACGAATACCAAGAGGCGTATCGATAAAACCTGTACTTTATTTCTTCTTGCAACACACACTGTCCGTGTACCAAGATGGCGTGACTGTAATTCCGCCAGATGCCGAGGATAAGGGTCCGATTCTCTTGTTTTAGTCGAGAGACGGTCGAAACCGAGATCGAGGTGATCGGGATGCTCCGCTTCCTCGTACTTCCAATTCTTGGCTGGGGGAATCGCCCGTTCCTCGAGGTGGCTCGCCGAGGAAGTCATTTTCGTGGAGAGAGTACCGTTGTTAATTTCACAAGGACAGTTTTTCTCGAGATTTCGTCGTAGGGCGAGACGCGACGAGGACGAGAAACTTTTTGTCCCCTTTTCCCAGCAGGGCTGTCCGAAGGTCCCCGAAACCGGTCTCGGAAGTCTTGTGTCGTCGACCTGTCCAACATTCCATGCCCACGGCACTCTGACGCAAGTGCGCGGTGCTCTAAACTCGCGCGTGTAAACGCACAGACGCAAATCAAATTTCTGCTCTGTGCCCAGCCATCGCCGTCGTCGACGTTGTTTTCTTCGGATCCCAAGATTTTCCATGGACATTTTGCAACGTGTCGCATTATAATTAGTCGTTGGACAGTATGGCGGAAGGGGTGGGTGGGGGGGGGGCACCCAGTCGGAATGCGGGAGTAAATCAAATGGGGGACAAATAACGTATGAAGAAAAACGATATCATGAACGATGTATACAATGGCGCTGATCCAGATATTTACTCGGGCTAAATCGTCTTGAACTAATGAGACCTCCACTTGAGCTTTAAAAGCTGCGCGCGTCTGCCACGCCGGTCCTTTCATATGATAGATTGCATTTCTCTCGCAACTCAACTACCGAGCTACCGCGCGTGTACGTTTCAGCGAGCAAAGTCACCCCTGGAAAAAATATATGCTTTCTCTCCCATGCCCCCGCGTTGATTTTCCGACAAGACCTTTTTCAATGCCTCGAAGAGTACTCGTTAAACATTTAATTAGGCTATTTTCTTGATTATTTAATTATTACTATCGTGGCGGCTCCAGGTTATCCGATGCGGTTTATTAAACAGGAAGATCTCGCTCTATCTTGATTGGTGAGTCAACGTAAACTGTTAATATCGATTTTTTTTCACCTGGAGAAACCACAGGGAGATTACTTCATCGCGCAAATGGGACCGGATAGGAGTGGGTAAGAGCCGCCGCCCGCCTGGCTTCGATAAATTTCGCCGTGGCCGATCATGGAAGATTCTAATCGCTTGAGAATTGAGCTCACGATCGGCCAAACTGCTCCGGCCTCTTGCGTCATTATAAAAAGACACGGGGACTTTGCACGCAGTGTCCGTCCGGGCGGACGGACACAAGACACTTTTTTTTTTTTCCTTGACTTTTGCCGTCTTTCGAAATGCGTTCTCTTCGAGAGGCAGCAGAATTTTCTGCCAATTCAATTTTTACAAGTCTAGTTCTTTTCAAGTAGCAATATCTTTTACTGGAACTCGAGAGTCTCTCCTGCCGCTTTCATAATGAGACACGTATGAGAATAGGAGGAGGAAGGAGGGAGCATCGAGGGTGTCGCGTTACAAAGTTGCTGATGGGGGAAAAGTGGGTCGTGCTTCGAATTGAAAAATACCGATCGACTTTACGACCGTACAAATCTGAGGCGATCGCGCGTTTACGGGCTGCTCATCGTTTCGTGTGACTTTTCACAATTTTATGCGCCAACTAAGATGATTCATTGGGCCTCTGACCACAATCCGAGCAAGTCCATATAAAGTCAGAGATCCGTGGGCGTTAAAAATAACTTTCTGAAATTGTGTCGAATTACGTAGCCTCGGTTCAACGAATACTCATGAGTAACCTGATTTTTGCTCCATTACGAATCGCTTACTCGAATCGAATCGTCTTTGTTACCCCCCGAATTAACCTCTGGAGAATGAGTCTTGCTGCGGCCACTCCCTCCCCAGCCGTGATTACTTACGTTTATATCGGTATTATCGCAATTAAATCGATCCTTGTTCCTTCGGAGATGTTATTCCTACTTTCCAAGACGAATTTTTCCAAGATCCATTAAATTGGATAAGTTCGCTTCCATGAATATTCAATAGCGTAGTCAGCCGGATCTCTCGACGACGACCCTCTTGCGAAACATTTTCCAGAAATCAATTCGTTCCTTTTCGATGAACCTTCTTCCGCGAAAATTAGTGAAAATTTCTCACAGTTAAAACGAATTTAACTCTATCGCAGATTGCTCCTCAAAATCAAGTTGCATCGCGTCTCCTCTTTAAATTGGCCTTACCCTTACACGTCAATATTCCTAGGAGTGTAAACAGATTTTTATCCGATTAAAGTGGCTTTACTGAAAACGTATCAAATTACGGTAGCGAGCCAGCGAGGAATATTCATAAACGAGTAGTTGCAGTAGTAGCAACAGCAGCAGCACCACCACCACCACCGCCGGCTTTTACCATTTAAGAGTTTCTCTCGCTCCTTAAATGCAAAAGAGAGAATATTCCAGCAATTCTATCGTCGCTCCTTACGTAAACCACCACCACCACCACCTCCTCTACACACATACACCGGCGATCGAGAAACGAGAAATCTGCTAGTTCAGCAACAAGAGGCCAAAGTGATTTACGGCCTGGCAAAAGTTTCATCGTTTTTTCTTCATTGGTTGGTGTGAAAAAAGAACAGCGCAAAGTTCGGCTTTGGGGGAAAAAAGACCTAAATAAATAAACAATTCGACAATGGCGTATCGAACGAGCTATATGTTCCTCTGGCACACACCGTCGGAGCTCTGTGTCTTGCATGCTAATCGTATATTTATAATGGTACCGCCAGCTAGCTCGTTCCTCATGATAAAAGGTTAAATAACTTTGCTCTCTTTCTCTGCATGTGTATATAATAACTCCGATAAACATTGTCGGCTCTCAACATCCGCAAGGCCATCTACGTCTCTGCTGCGACGGAGAGTGTGTTTCTTCGTATGAAACTCATCGCCGTCGTAGCGAAGGCTCAGCTCGAGATTCGCTTCTCCGTTTCTTCGCGCGAACAACCCGCGATCATTTTGGCAGCCATCTTGTTTTCTTCTTACGTCGCGCACGGTCAATATTCCAAATATAGCGACAAAGCATCATCCCATCGTGAGTAATCCCACGGAATTTTTTAGGAATGTCCATGAGATAAGGTTTGGTTTTCGTGTGCGTGTAAAAAAAAACACGTTTGCTCGATACTGCGCGCGAGCGCGCTTTCGCTCAAATAAATTAATCACGGTGTAAATTGTATCCCACGTTGTTGCATATTCCGAAAAATTACTCTATTCGTTTGATCGTTGATAAAAAAAAAAAAAACAAAAAAAAAACATGATGCCCCGGTGGTATTTGGCGAAGCACTGCATTACACCCCCCCATGTATTAGCCGCAGGAAGGCCAAATAAACGGATCTCGCGAAAACAATCGGCTCTAATTAGGCGGTCGTTGAACTTGATGGTCTTCCGCGATCTTTCGGATATCACGGTCTCGCGTCTAAGCTCGTCCTTCGTTATGCGTTATTACATCATTTGCAATTCCACATTTTCATTAATGCGAGGCAATCTCTTAATCTCTCTCTCTCTCTCTCTCTCTCTCTCTCTCTCTCCCTCCCTCCTTTTGTCGAGCGCTGAGAAATCGGACTGATGACTCGCCCCCGCGCGAATTATCCCTAATAACAACAATCGCTTTTTTCGTTCAATCGTAATAGTCCAACGAAAAGCGTAGCGCGTGGGTGTCCCGTCTCGTACGGGGGTTCTCAACCATCGTTACAGCGGGGAGAGTCGAGGGGAAGAAAAAGCGAGCTTCTTCTGGAATGTCGAGTTTCTAAGAATGGAGAGGAACACGCCAGGGGGGAAGAGCGAGCGGATACTCGAGAACCCAAGCTAATTAAGAAGTCTGGCTAGCGAGGGTTCATTCATGCTCGATTATCGAATTGTGTTTGCTTGTCCTCCTCTCTGCGGGATGAAGGGGGGGGGAGAGAGAGAGAGAGAGAGAGAGAGAAGAGAAAAGGAGGCTTTCCTCGGCGTGCAAGATTCTATTATTCCGAGGAGGCCGCTGCACACTTGGAATGCGCGCATAAATCAATGCACGAGTCGTGGCCCCGCTAATTAATTGCACGCGTGTGCGCGCGCCTAGCCTGATAATAAATCCCTGGCCACGGCGGAAATCGTCGCTTCTTAATCGAGCGAGTGGCACAGCGATGGAATCGTTACGCCCTGCCACGCTGATTCGCTCAAGTTTCACGAAGGACTTCCCCGATGAACGTCGTTCCGCAAAATGCGGCTATTGACGCGCGCATTGAGAATCCCTGGGAGAGGAGGAGGGCTTTTGCGCAAGATGAACGATCGATCGACTCCGTCTAGTCCGCGGAGTTCCTTCACACTTGAACCCGCCACTTTTTTTTTTCCTCCAGCCGTGTGCGTTTTCCCCCTTTTTCATAAAAGCCCGTCCGAAGGACTCTCGTCTAGCCTCGGGTGAACGCACAAAGCCACAAACCCACCCCCGCAGAGCTTCCTCGCGGGGCCTTCCGGGGGCTATTCCTTGCCGAAGCTGCAACCCATACATCATGCGAGCTTGTGGAATAAACAGAGGAGCTACTCTCGTTATCTTCCAGCTGAAGAACATTCATCCTTCGGTATTTCTCGCTACCACCCTTCCAACGTTTCCCCCTGCAGCAATTATCGCACTCTCGCAGAAATGACGATGGTTTCCTTCCAGGAAGGAGGAGGAGAGGGAGAGGAGAAAAGACCATCGTCGATCACTATCGTGAAAGAAATCGCTTCGGTGGAATTTCATCGAGGACTCCTGAGAATCGCGTGCGAAATTCTTACGTTTGCTCGGTTATTCTTTCAAGGTCGTTCTCATTGTCCGGAGGAATGTACACGTCGAAATTGCCGATTGGGGGTGGTAGGGTCGTCGCGTTTGGGAGGCGTTTTTTCACGATTCCTTCGGACCGCAACGAGCACACACCCATTCATGCCTCGAAGCCAGAATAAATTTCATGGGTGCGCGCGGCGAGGGAAGAGGGAAAAGAGTCAAGGTCATTCCACGTTTTAGAAGTCTGGTTTAGTTGATACCGCGTCGCGGACTTTACGCTGACTTGAGCGCAGATGTAGTAAAGCCGAACGGAACCTTGTGCCAACTGGGAAATAGGAAAGAAGATGGAGAACGCGGCAGCTGGTGGAAGAATTTTCTTTCGTTCTCGCTCGCAATTCTTTTTCTCTCTTCTTGCGCTGCTCGTATAGACGATGTGAAAACTGATATTTATATATTTAGTCCAGCATTCGTTTTCTGGGAGAATGATATCTTTGGAGAACCGGCTGGGACTGATGATACCATTGGCGCGTATATCTTCTCTGCGTCTTCTTCTATATCTTCTTCTCCTTTGCATCGTCTCTCCTCTTCACGGTTTAGATCTCGAAACTTTCCGTGACTCGGGAGTTTCGTCCTGGAGCTCCCCAACATGTATCAATACCGTTCATTATGATTCCGAGTCACCGCAGTACTCTTCCATTAATCTTTCGTTTCCAGTCGAGAGTAGCAACGAGCGAGCAAGAGTAAAGGCGAGAGAGAGAGAGAGAGAGAGAGAGAGAGAGAGAGACGCCATCACGCCATCCACTGCTGTTTATTTGAACGCCCATCGTCTGTTAGACGTTGGTCCCCCGTGTCTCCATTAAAATCAACAATTTTATTTTCGTGCGCAATACTGGAACGCGGCCAGAATACTTGTTCCCCCTACACTCCCTTTTATCTCGTAATTCGTCAATCATAATTTTTTTTTAACGGTAACCATGATCTCGTTCCTTTCCCAAACCCTTTGAATCTCATCCAGGTTCAAGGATTACTCGAGGGAAGGAAAGCTTCTTTTTCCTTAATAATCGAGAATTAATTTATAGGTGTGGTGTGGTAATGATGTCGAGTGATTTTAGGAAAATTACCGTTTAGCTTTTTATCGATGCTCTTTGTGCCTAGGCGGGTCGTGTCCACACGTGAATCATGCGACGATCACTCGGTTAGGGTTGGGGGAGGGAGGAGGGAAGTTCCCCTTTTCCGCCGACGGTCGTTGGCGGTCGCTGCCTCTTGTACGCGTGCATACGATGACCTGACGTCATCGATTCGACATTCCAGCGAGCTTTATTTCACGTTCTCCGGCGTCAACCCCTTTCCCCACCGATTCTCCTCTCCTCTCGCGTGTTATACGCACCAGACTGATATTCCTGGAATTTCGATCGAGCCCCGATACACTCGTCGCCGCTCGAGAATACTGAAATTTTCTCACCAGTTTGCTTTCTCTAATCGTGGAAAACCGTTCTTTTGTATCGGTACACCGTTCTACCCTCATGCTACTTGGAAAGTACAACGGAGTTGGCTCTGGGGAAACAACCCCATAGTTAAAGTTTCATAACAAAAAGGGGGAAAAAATCATGAAAATGGATGGTTTGATTGAACAAGAGAAAAGATGGGAGGGGGGGTGGCGAGGGTAGTTTTCTTCGGTAATGTGCCGTAATCGGCAATTCGAGTATGTACGTACGTAAACTGCGGCGCCTAGGCGTAAATGAGCACCGGCTGCTTTCTTCGCCTCGCTTCCCTCCTTCACCCCACCCCTTTCTATTATATTCATTCATGTGCGAACGATGAATGGTCGGTCCCCGGGATTTCCGATATAAGAGAAAATTCGCGGGATCCTCCTCCTCCTCTTCCTCGTACTTTTTTTACCTCGCGGTGTCAACGCGAGCGGCCCGATCGGATTTTTCAAGTTGGAGAGTGAAAGGCAGTTTTGCGCGCTGACCCGATTCCCCTCGACGAAGTTGTCGCCATTTTCATCGGAGAGCGCACCACCACCACCACCACCACTACGGGGCTTTTCCTAAACTGGAAATTGGACTAATTTCAAATGTCTCCGGCGAAAAGAAAACGCGCGATCGTCGTCGATCACTGAAAGCGTGTTTTCGACCAGAGTTTCTCTCCATTGGGAAATTCTACCCTCTTTGTGTAAATCATCGGAATCATTTTGCCATTTCCGGAAAAACCTCCATGGAAGAAGCCTCCTCTCGCTGGAGCATCGTCGAATCATCGCGAGATTCACGAGAGGAGATTTCACCGATCTCCTTTCTCCCAATTAATTGATTTCGATTTAATCGAGCGAATATGCTCTCGTCCAATTGATTATTCTTGCAGTCACGTTCGAAATTGCGTCTCTGCGTGATTTAATAATTTTCTTGAGAGGGGGTTGGAGAACGCGGGGTGGGGGCAGGACCTTGTTACAGGTGTGTACCATGGAAAATATAACCGAGCGAAAGCCAGGAAGTGAAGAAGTGGATGGACGAGTTGCCAATTGCGTGGGAGCATTCCCTCGGTTATGTTCATTCGTGCGTTCGTTCGCTCGTCGTTCGTTCGTTCGTTCGTTCGTTCGTTCGTTCGTTCGTTCGTTCGTTCGTTCGTTCGTTCGCTGAACTTGGTTCCCCATTTAAGTAAATCGCATAATCTGCGAAAAGCAATTCGCTCGAATTTTCCATTCGACACGGCTGAGAAATTGCTGAAGAACGGTGGATGATGGGTTGGGCGAGGAGAGAAGGAGGGGGAGGGAGTGGAGGTAGTTTTACGATTTCCTCTCTTTCTCCGGTTATTCGTTTCTCTCTCTCTCTCTCTCTCTCTCTCTCTCTCTCTCTCTCTCTCTCTCTCTCTCTCTCTGAGTTTTGAAGCTGAACGTGAGAAGGGGGTCCGTGATTGTGCGCAGGCGAGGGATTTAGGCGTCTACATTCCTCATTATAAATATATGTACAAGCGCCGCGACGTCGCCGACGCCACCCGTCTCTCGGGAATCGACTCGCGAAACGAGCGTTCCTCCTCCTCTCCGCCCTCGGTTCGAGTTTTCACTGAAAAATGAAAATGAAAAACAAGCGCTTTGCGCCCCTCCCCAGCCAGCCTCCGCATTCAGTTCTCCGCGGGTCCTCCCCGTGTGGGGCCTTTCGCCTCGGTGAAATTTATGCTTCCTTCATCCTCCATCGATTCCACGTATCCAGAGGCTTCTCTCTAATTCTCAAACTTTTCTATTTACAGACATACTCCGGCCTCTTCTGCGTGGTGGTGAATCCCTACAAAAGACTGCCAATTTACACAGAGAAAATCATGGAGAGGTACAAGGGCATCAAGAGGCACGAGGTACCTCCACACGTGTTTGCCATCACGGACACCGCATACCGCTCCATGTTGCAAGGTACCGAGCAACTCGGATACTTTTGTCATTATTAATACTGGATACTCATCGCGCACAAATTTTCCTCCTTTTCCCATGAATATTAACAAACAGTCCCAAGGACTCGTCTTCCCGATCAAAGAAATATGCCGTTTCTTCGGCTATAAATTAGACGGGTGATTAATTTTCTAGAATCTTCTTCCTGAGACTTCCTCCTCCTCCTCCCCCTTCTCCCTCGTTTAGTAGTATACTGTAATCCGTTCGATTTCAACGACACTAAAAGCTGATCTTTGCGCGTATTCTCTTTCCTTTGCAGATCGCGAGGACCAGTCGATTTTGTGCACTGGCGAGTCCGGTGCTGGTAAAACAGAAAACACGAAGAAAGTCATTCAGTATTTGGCTTACGTAGCCGCCTCGAAACCGAAATCGAATGCGGTAAGTTGTTGGTCCAGTCAGGGATTGGCGTTCAATGACGATTCAGCTAGAATTCCTCTTACATTAGCTTCATTGGTAATCTCGTTATCGGCATATTCCGGGTCCACTGCGAAAGTCACTTAAAATGTACCGAGACCTTTGCTCAAGTTCCATCGAGATTATTTCATTAAAGCTCTGCCGGGTTTATCGCCAAGTTCAATTATCCTGAAAAACTTGTCGATAAGCGTATCGCAATTTTATGATAATTGATTTCATCAGAGAGCCCCTGGATTATTAATAATCTTGCGGAGAATTTATTGATCGTGTCAATGTCTAACCGGAGAAACGAACACTGTTCGATTCCGCAAAGTCCAAGCTTCAAGATGAGATTAGCTTCCCGGCAGGAAGTTATATTTAACGCACTTCTGCGGCTTATCCCAGAGGAAATGCTACCTCAATTTCCTAATATTGTGACCTCGCATCTCTGACTCTCCATTCTTCGCAAACTAGCGACAGGTTCGCGCGATTATTTTAAACCAAATCCGGCGGATTGCTTCGCCGAGAAACTTTTGACTAACAAGGAAGAAAGAAAGGAGCCTCGGGAGAGAGAGAGAGAGAGAGAGAGAGAGAGAGAGAGGAAGAGGAAGAGAGAGGCCCCGAGCAAATTGCGTTCGATCAGCCTGTGGGGGCTCGCTTTTAGCATATAATCTCGCTGTTGTTTTGCAAGCGCTGTGCTCCTCGATAAATCTGCGCGTGGCATATAAAAGTGATTTTTTTTAGCGATACGCGACAATTTTCATTCTCGCTTATTCGTACTGCGCCAATTGCGTACAGCGCGCGCACAACACAGTACCCTCTTTGTTTTCTGTTCACGGTCCGGGCCGACGCTCCTCCATGGCGCGCAACAGCCCCTAATCTTTAACATTTTAACCACAGCACGATTAATAAAATGCAGAGGCAGATTGCGAATCGCGAGCGCAACAGTGATTTCTTCCGAGAATTCTATCGGACTCGTAGCCATCTCCCTTTGTTCATGCGCGTGCAACCAACGTACGTACCCTATACACACACGCTTCATCGTGCGCACATCAGCGTCAACAGCTGATATTGCAGAGAAAAGCGGATCAGAGATAAATACGAGACGAAGACGACGGTACGCGCGCGCGTCGCTTCATAACGCAGCGAATGATTTCATTGAGAAAGAAACGGAGTGAGAGAAATTGCGCCGAAACTGTCGGAGAGACCAAAAGAGAAAGAGTTTTTCACCTGGAACGCCCAAGCCGAGAGAGGAAGCACCGGCCGAACAAACGTGGCGCAGGGTCCGATATAAGTGCCCGTCGATATAAAATTATCCCTTGTATTTGCATAGCATAAAGCATTTTCCCAGACATGTTTTGACATTGGAATATTCATGAGCGTGCTCTAATATAAATCACTCTAGGCCGCTGTAAATTATTTCCACGATGCACCGGAGATCAGAGGCGCATTTGCCAACGTTATTCTGCTCTCCCGCGCATTCCGCGACAAAATTGAATGGACTTGTGGTACGTCGTGTACGTGTGCGCGCTCGCTCGCTCACAAGCGCAATGCGGGACTGTCCGTCCAACGCAAGAACGGCCGATGTTGATTTCTGCACGTTATTCGATTAATTGGTCGATGCTTCAGTTTTCCTAATCCGCCAGGCCACCAGCTGCTCCGCGTAGAATGTCGTTCGTTCGCGTGTGTCAACCCGCGGGGGTTGACGGCTAAAGGATCGCGAGGACCCTCACAGCGACAAGCGTCAAAGTTCCAATAAAGTAAAGTAGAGAAACGCCACTTGGAAGCCGAGCACGCGTGCTGTTCCTCGGATTTCGCTAATTTCTGGCCAAGGTCGAGATTGATCCGCAACGAGAAGGACACGTTTGACTAGCAGCAGTCAGTTTCGTGGGAATGGTTGGACAGTTGGTAGACGCTGGAACAGCCGCGTATCATTTGTCGAGAGCGGTTTTTCTGGCACACGCTTTAATTCGGTTAAAGCGAGATGAGTCAGCGGGCTCGGGTTGCCGGAGAAGCGATGAAAAAGAAACGATCGAGTCTTTATCCGAGAAGAGAAGAGCGGAGAATCCTCCAACAACGGAAGAAGAAGGTAGACCTCCTCGAGAGGGTGGTGCACGCAACGTGTCTTATTAGCATTCGATAGCGCTCGCGGGTCGCGTGAAGGATCTCTCTCGCCTTCGAAACGAGGAAAGGAGGGTTACCGCGAAAATTCGTGCAGGGTGAGAGGAGGGGATTGATCCTTTTAATCCTCGCCGATTTCTCGCGACTTTCGCAGGATTCAAGAACCGATCTTTTCCCTTGTAAATTGGATTACAGCACTTTTCTGAGAGAGAGAGAGAGAGAGAGAGAGTACGTGTATGGGGAGACTTTCACGGATACTCGAGATATCCCCCTCCCCTCCTCTCCCTCTTGAAATTCGATCTCGATCCTTGGATCAAGATTTCCCAAGCTCCCCCGAGGAGGTCGCGGGACCTTCGGGAAGTCTCGATTAGCCCATGAGCCATCTCGTGGCTGTTTAACTCGTCGATTGAAGCTAATCGATCGGCAATTCCTTTGAGATCCATCGGTAGATCACCGTCATCGCGATTAATCGCTCGAAGCTCGCTCGAAGGACCCATCCTTTTTCAGATACAAGCGATCCACTTATCTTCCTCGGGCGACGTACGTTTAGCTTTGACTCATCAGTGACTCACCTCGTGAAAACAAGCCATAAACCGATCTCCGCTACAGGCCATCTCTACGCGCTTCCTTCGTTCAAATCAAACCAACAGCTTTATCGAAACAAGTATTTCTCAGGAACAAGCTTGCTCCTCGATAATTCTCTCGTGACTTTACTCAATGCGACGATCGTTCGACGAGACGCTTCGAGTATGTAAGAATCTCTACTATGCGCTGCTGCGTGCATGTGTCTGTTCTCTGGATAATGTTGGAAATCCTCTTTGCATCGTAGCAGGAATTTCTTCTTTTTTTTTCCCTCTTGCACGTGTCCACGCACAGTCAGCATCGGAATAAGCGATAATATTGCTTGCTGCCCCGAGAAATTCGCTCTATGTAAAACTCACTCGCAAGTTCCTCCATTCGCGTTTCATAGAATTCTTCAAGCGGGCAGGCGCGCTTGGCTCTTGCGTCGATGGATGGTTAAACTCGTGCTAAAAGCGAGAGTGAAAACTTAAGCCGATGATAATGACGATCATGACGATGCTAATAACGAGGATAGTGGTAAGAGCGATACCGAGCCAGGATCCCCATTAAATAGGAGGAATGCTTTAGCGGAGAGTCCGATAGATCTCTCAATTCTTTAGATAATTGAAATGGAATATGTTTGCGGCACAGAATGTGCTGCGGGGAGATAAGATCGGATATAAATAGTTAGCCAAAGTAAAGCCGCGAAGAATTTCAGTGGATTAAATTGAATAGATTGCTCAATCCTCGTTGTTGAAGTGGAAGCAATTGTAGAGTTTATCGATTCATTTTCGCCGTCTTTGAGCAGGAGTGATTGCGCAAGGCTCGTTCGGCCACCAACGATTGCACGGACTCGGTTCATTAATCCAGATCAGAATTTCAGTTATCCTCCATTACTCCCGCAGGTGATCCAACCAACGTACTACGCGTTGCTTTCGGATGGATCTTTTTTCTTCTCCGTTTTTTCCTTTCCCCTCTCGTTGCTTCTTCCCGGCGAGAAATTTATGAGAGTTATGTGAGAAGAGGGAAAGAGACAATGAAAGGACCAATGACAAAAAATTCGGCATATCTCAATGAAATCGTTTCCTAGTCTCGGGAATGCGCTCGTGGTACTTGAATGTCTCTCAGCGAAATCCAGGAACGAGAACGCAGGTGTTGGGATGAGGTAGGTGAATCGACAACAACGAGAAGAAAAAGTGCGAAGAAAGAAGATGCGAATGAGCAGGAAAAATAAGTGGAAGATTAAGAATCGGAGGAAAAAGCGAGTGGGCACATTGCGCATTATTAATTACATCCGAATTCATCTTGGAATGTGTATCAGATAATAAGTATGAAATGTGTAAAACGAGAACGCTAGCGATGCGATGACTGCACGCTATATATTGCATCGGGTGTGCATTATCGTCTTACCTTCGTTCACGACCAGCACATTCCTAATCGTTTCGCATGCACGTAGACGCAGAAATTAGTTCGCTTGTTTTTAGACTCGTCACACAGCCATTGCACAAAGTACCGGGGGTTTATCTCTTTTCTTTATATTTTTTTTTTGTTCTCTCTTTTTATTTATACCTTTCTTCCTTCCTCGTTCAAGCGTAGCTTTTAAGGATAATAACTCTCCAGTTAATGTTAACTCCTGCTTATCACCAATTCCAGTGATAAAAATGTTTTGTTGTATTTCCTCTCTTTTTTTTTCTTTTTTTTTCTTTTTTTTTTTTTTTTTTTTTTCTTGTTCAAAATTAGGCGAGACCAGAAAAAGCTTTTCGAGACACGCGCGCGGAATCACGGGATTAATTTGTTAAAAAATTGTACAGCAATGTTACTTTAATTGGACGCGGGAGTACCGGTGATAAGTGGGGAGGGGGGAGAGAGAAAGCCGGCAGATCGTCGACGGTATATGTGTATCGCGGGTTAAAGTGAAACAATGACTTGCACGCGGCCTTATAAGGCGGTCGTCTTGGCCATGGCGCAGATTTTCACCGGGTAGAATCGCCCCGTTGCTCTCTCGAGGATCGTAAAAAGACAAAAACCGATGGCCAAGGAGATGGCGCGCGGCAAGTTTAACGAGCACTCTTCGAGCTCTCTCGCCGCCAGTCTTTTATTACCGGTACTCGAAAGTTTTCGTCAAATTCACCGCGGGAAACTCACCGATTGTTTTCGATCGTTTTCAAGAAGAGCGAGAGAGTAAGTGATTGAAAAAAAAAAAAATAATTAAATGTGAGGAAAATTTAGGCAAAGAGAGAGAGAGAGAGAGAGAAAAGCGCTCCTTTTTTCCTAATGCTCCCGCGCTAAATGACGAAAGAAAGTTTTAGGTAAAAGAAAATTGCTATATGGAAGAGAGAAATCCTGGTCTAATGCTGAGAATTCTTTCATTTTCGGTGCTGAATTTTGGCGGCTGCCCACCTAGACTCCGAGCCCGGCATTAATCATAGTAAGTCACAAGCAAACAATTCAACTTGAAATCGCGTCCCAGACGCACAAGCTTCTAACCAACCCTTTCGCTTTCGAGCATCCAATTACTAACAAAGAAACAAGCAAACAACAAGCAGCATCCATTCAGAAAGAAATTCGCACGTACACACGCACGCACTTGCCAAATTAGTGATCGTCGATCACGCAGGGGAGAGGGGGACGAGGACGAGGACGTTCATTTGAGTTCGACCTACCGCGAGGGTGCTTCCCCCTCCCCGCTGCGTGGGTCGTTTTTGTCAAAAGACAAAATCAAAGTTATTTCGGCATAGTAAATTAATTATTTGTGAAATTGTTGTGTTGCCGTTGTCCCTGTGTGTGTGGTGTCGACGTCTAACAATCGCACAAACGTCTCTTTCGACGCTGCTCTCTTTCCCTGCCGCCTGTGGATGGTTCAGGGCGCCGGAAGTGGCAGTACCAGCGCCACTGGGACTGGGACTGGGACTGGGAGTGGGAGTGGGAGTGGGAGTCTTTCGGACAAGTTTGCGGTAATTAACGTGAGGACAAAAACATGCTACGTTAACGACATCTTTGCTCTGCTATGCCTCCTGCCCTAACCAGCCCCTCTTCACCCTTCTCCATCTCAGAGTGTTTCCTTGTGGTTGGTCATTCCTCCGCTTCCGGTTCTCGGCCGGAAACTCCGCGAAACTGCCATCCCTGGCTTCTTCGCTCGTTGCTGCTGTTTGTTAGTCGCTTCGCTATCCAAGCATTATTGTTTGTCGACGAGCGCGACCAATCGTCCTCTCGCTTCCCGCGTTCTCGTGCACGGAAACCAAAGTCGAAGGCTCCGTTCTTCCAAACGCGTTATCGCTGGGACCTTGAGTCTCTCTCTCGTATCATCACCACCACCATCGCCAATGTGCAATGACGAGGGATGGAGAATTGACCTTGATCGCTCGAGTAAAATAGCTCGAACGGCAGGTCAATTCGATCCATCCCCCTCGGTAACGCTTTGATCCTCGATCGAGTTCGACTCTTCCACCGTCTCGCGCGGGCTTCCACCAATTTATCGATCGTCCATTGTTGAATTCCTTGGACAAACTAGTATAGTCAAATTTACATGATCCGGCATATCTTTTTCTTCGATATTCCTTGAGAAAGGGTTGAGTGGGGATTGATCGAGGGTGACGATTAACGGTAGTTGCTGCCGTTATCACATCGATGAATCACTTTTCGAAAGATTATTCGTTGTGCGATGGTGGTGGTGGTGGTAACGGTGATGATTATGATGAATCCCGAAATGAACGGAACGATCGCTTATTATACCGTTCAAGTCTATCAACGGGGGAGAGCTGCTGCTGTCGTTGCCATTGCCGCTACCGCTGCTGAACGGTATGCGTTACGTTCTTGGTAGCTCGTTTTATCTATCTATCAACGACTCGATTTAATAATGACAATAAACGTAGAGCGGGACTTGTTCGCACGTGAAACAGCAAGGAAGCGGAATGAAAACTAACGAAGGGATTGAAATGCGTCCGCTAACGATTGCTACGGAATGCCACGAGTGTGAGTGTGAGTGTGTGTGTGCCTGCGTACGTTACTTCGCAGGAAGTTCCGTACTACCATCGCTGCCTCGTTCGATGCGAAGAAGCCGAGTCCACGCACACACGCGCATTGATCATTCGTTCTTCTGGATTCCTTCATATTTTCTTTCCGTACTAGTCTCTATTTCCTCGAGCCCGACTTCCTTGTTTCCTTGTTTCATCGTTTCACGCTCTCGCTACCCCAGAGAATCCGAAGCGAAGATCAATAAGGAAACTTGTCCTTAAACGCTCGCGAGTTCACGTGTCCTTTCGAGAGAAAGCATCTCGAAATCTTGCTAATTCTATCTTATGAGAAACATCGCTTCTGTTTTCCTCCGGACATCTATCATTATCGCACTTCAAGTTGCTTCTCAAATACCGTAAATCAATCATTTTCTTTAGCTCTTACTTTTATTGGTATTCGTGTGGATGTTGTGTAGCTTGTTCGTATGCTTCGCTCATTGATATCCGTAAGGAGGGAGGATCACTTGTAGAATTCTCTCTCATTGATTAATATTAAAACCTATGGCTGTGTATTTAAGGATATTGATGGATACACGTATATATGTATTTTTCTCTGTGTGTGTGTGTGTTGCGCTGAAAATTTCCGAGAGTTGGCAAACTCGTTGCATCGCCCTAAACGCGATCTTGTTTGTTAATTTTTTTGTCTTTTTCGCAGGGTGAATTGGAGCAACAACTTCTCCAGGCGAATCCGATTCTCGAAGCCTTCGGTAATGCGAAAACAGTGAAGAATGACAATTCGTCACGTTTTGTAAGAAAATTTTCCTTTTCTCCAGCGTTGTTTTTCTCGCTTCTGAAAATCTGACTTGCTCATATCCACCCTATCCTCTCTTTGTTCCTTCATTAATAATGGGCTGTTTATCCTGTGCAGGGGAAATTTATAAGAATCAATTTCGATGCATCCGGGTATATTGCTGGTGCCAATATCGAGACTTATCTTTTGGAAAAATCGAGAGCCATTCGCCAGGCAAAAGATGAAAGAACCTTTCACATATTTTACCAGCTTCTCGCTGGTGCATCGCCAGAGCAGAAAAGTAACGATCAGCCCTTGATTAAAATCATTGGATAAAAGTAGCATCGTGAATGATAATTTAGGGATTGATGGCTCATTCTATTGGTTTTCAGAGGAGTTCATCTTGGAGGACCCAAAACACTACCCTTTCCTGTCGAACGGTGCATTGCCAGTACCAGGAGTCGATGATTCGGCCGAATTCTTCTCCACCGTTAAATCTATGCACATTATGGGGATGACCAATGAAGATTTCTCGTCGATATTCCGTATCGTCTCAGCAGTGATGTTGTTTGGCTCGATGCAATTCCGGCAGGAACGAAATTCCGATCAAGCTACGCTACCGGATAATACGGTAGCCCAGAAAATATCGCATCTCTTAGGATTGAGTGTTACCGAAATGACAAAGGCCTTCTTAAAACCGAGAATCAAGGTTGGCAGGGATTTTGTCACAAAGGCACAGACGAAGGAACAAGTAGAGTTCGCAGTCGAGGCTATCTCGAAGGCCTGTTACGAGAGAATGTTCCGCTGGCTTGTGAACAGGATCAACAGGTCACTCGATAGAACAAAACGTCAAGGTGCCAGCTTCATTGGCATATTGGACATGGCTGGTTTTGAAATTTTTGAACTCAACTCCTTTGAGCAATTATGCATCAATTATACGAATGAGAAGCTCCAGCAGCTTTTCAATCACACCATGTTTATCTTGGAGCAGGAAGAATATCAAAGAGAAGGTATCGAGTGGAAATTCATTGACTTTGGTTTAGACCTTCAGCCAACGATTGATCTTATTGATAAGCCGATGGGTATCATGGCGCTCTTGGACGAAGAGTGCTGGTTCCCGAAAGCTACGGACAAAACCTTTGTGGAAAAGCTTGTCGGGGCTCACAGTGTCCATCCGAAATTCATGAAAACAGACTTCCGCGGTGTGGCAGATTTTGCCATTATTCATTATGCCGGGAAGGTAGATTATTCTGCCGCTAAATGGTTGATGAAGAACATGGATCCATTAAACGAGAATGTTGTTAGTCTGCTACAAGCTTCGCAAGATCCATTTGTCTGCCACATTTGGAAAGATGCCGAAATAGTCGGTATGGCGCAACAAGCCCTAACTGATACTCAATTTGGAGCGCGCACTAGGAAAGGGATGTTCAGAACCGTGTCGCAATTATACAAGGAACAATTAGCCAAGTTAATGGTGACATTACGTAATACCAATCCGAACTTTGTAAGATGTATCATTCCTAATCACGAAAAGAGAGCCGGAAAGATCGATGCACCACTGGTTCTCGATCAGTTAAGATGCAATGGTGTCTTGGAGGGTATTCGTATTTGCAGGCAAGGCTTTCCAAATAGAATACCTTTCCAAGAATTTAGACAGCGATATGAATTGCTTACACCAAACGTTATACCGAAGGGATTTATGGATGGCAAGAAGGCCTGCGAAAAAATGGTATGCCAATCAAGTCGTTTTTTCTTTATATAATTTTTGCATGCTTCTTTCTTTGTATCCTCTTCCGATTCACCCTCTAATTTCTTAACGTTTATTTATTTTAGATACAAGCTTTGGAATTGGATCCGAATTTGTATCGCGTTGGACAATCAAAGATATTCTTCCGCGCTGGTGTTCTAGCTCATCTCGAGGAGGAGCGAGACTACAAGATAACAGATCTAATCGTCAATTTCCAAGCCTTCTGTCGCGGTTTCCTGGCTCGTCGAAATTATCAAAAGCGACTGCAGCAGCTGAATGCTATCCGGATCATCCAAAGAAATTGTGCTGCTTATCTGAAACTTCGCAATTGGCAATGGTGGAGATTGTACACTAAGGTGAAACCTCTTCTGGAAGTGACCAAGCAAGAAGAGAAACTTACGCAGAAGGAAGATGAATTGAAGCAGGTTCGTGATAAATTGGAAATGCAGCTGCATTCAGCCCAAGAATATGAACGCAAATATCAGCAGGCCATAGAGGAGAAAACCATGCTGGCCGAACAGCTGCAAGCTGAAGTTGAATTGTGCGCCGAGGCTGAGGAAATGAGAGCCAGATTAGCAGCGAGGAAACAAGAATTGGAAGAAATCTTACATGATTTAGAAGCTCGTATCGAAGAGGAAGAAGATAGAACCGCGTCTCTTACGCAAGAGAAGAAAAAGCTGCAACTTAACATCAGTGATCTTGAGGAACAGCTCGAAGAGGAGGAAACTGCCAGACAAAAGCTGCAGCTGGAGAAGGTTCAGTGCGACGCCAAAATCAAGAAACTAGAGGAAGATCTGGCCTTGTCCGAGGACACCAATCAAAAGCTCTTGAAAGAGAAGAAGATCCTCGAAGAGCGAGCTAATGATTTATCACAAACTTTAGCGGAGGAGGAAGAGAAGGCAAAGCATCTGTCAAAATTGAAGGCTAAGCACGAGGCGACTATCGCGGATCTCGAGGAGAGATTACTGAAAGATCACCAACAACGTCAAGAGGTCGATAGGTCTAAGAGAAAGGTCGAGACGGAAGTTTCTGACTTAAAGGAACAACTCGCTGAAAGGAAAGCGCAAGTCGAAGAATTGCAGCTTCAGCTTGGAAAGCGCGAGGAGGAACTCAATCAAGTAATGGCAAAAATGGACGAAGAAGCAGCGGCAAAGGCTCAATCGCAGAAAGCTTTAAGGGAATTGGAGTCGCAACTGGTTGAGCTTCAAGAAGATTTGGAAGCGGAGAAAGTGGCTAGAAGCAAGGCAGAAAAACTGAAACGCGATCTTAACGAGGAGCTGGAAGCCTTGAAGAATGAATTGCTCGATTCCTTGGATACGACAGCTGCCCAGCAAGAATTGAGAAGTAAGCGCGAACAGGAATTGGCCACATTGAAGAAGAATCTTGAGGAAGAGACGTCGGTGCACGAAGCAACGTTAGCGGAGATGCGACACAAGCACACTCAAGAATTGACCGGGCTGAACGAGCAAATGGATGCACTGAAGAAAGCAAAAGCTGCTCTGGAAAAGGCTAAGGGAGCTTTAGAAGCGGAGAATGCCGATTTGGCCACTGAGCTAAGGTCCGTCAGTGCAAGCAGGCAGGAATCGGAACGTCGACGTAAGCAAGTCGAGCAACAATTGGTAGAGGTAAACGCCAAATTAGCAGAGGTGGAAAGAGTGAAACAGGAACTGAGCGAGAAGGTGACGAAGTTGTCGCAAGAATCGGAAAGTATAATGCAACAATTGGAGGCCGCCGAATTAAAGGCGTCTGCGGCCTTGAAGGCTTCAGCTACTTGCGAATCGCAGTTCACCGAGCTCCAGCAGCAGCTCGAGGAAGAGACTAAGCAAAAGCTTGCGTTAAGTTCGAAACTTCGTACCGTTGAAAGTGAGAAAGAGAGCTTGCACGAACAATTGGAAGAGGAGGAAGGCATTAAGCGGGCTTTGGATAAGCAAGTGCTGAGCTTGAACGTTCAGCTCGCCGAGGCTAAGAAACGCGTCGAAGTGGAAGCCGAGGCAGCAGTGGCCATAGAAGAGGCCAGAAAGCGTTGCATGAAAGACATAGAGGCGCTGCAGCATCAGGTGGAGGAGCTGCAGTCGGCTAACGACAAGTTGGATAAATCGAAGAAAAAGATACAGGCCGAGCTGGAAGACAGCATAATTGAACTGGAGGTGCAACGGGCTAAAGTACTGGAGCTCGAAAAGAAGCAGAAGAATTTCGATAAGGTACTCGCTGAGGAGAAGGCTGTTTCCGAGCAGTATGCAGAGCAAAGGGACGCTGCCGAGCGAGAAGCTCGTGAGAAAGAAACCAGAGTTCTATCGTTGACCCGTGAAATCGATGACATGAACGAAAAAGTTGAGGAACTGGAGAGAGTTCGCCGTGGTTTGCAATCGGAACTGGACGAATTAGTGAATAATCAAGGAACAGCCGACAAGAATGTGCACGAATTGGAAAAGGCGAAACGTGCGCTGGAATCTCAGCTGGCCGAGCAAAAATCCCAAGTGGAGGAGCTGGAGGATGAACTGCAATTCACGGAAGATGCTAAACTGAGACTCGAAGTAAATATGCAGGCTTTGAAGACGCAATTCGAGCGTGACCTTCAGACAAAAGAGGAACAGGCCGAGGAGAAGCGCAGGGGTCTGGTGAAGCAATTGCGGGACTTGGAGGCAGAGCTGGAAGATGAGAGGAAACAACGGGCCGCCGCGATCGCGGCAAAGAAGAAGATGGAAGCTGATTACAAGGACATGGAGCAACAGTTAGAGATGCACAATAAAGTGAAGGAGGATGCTCTCAAGCATTTAAAGAAACTCCAGGCACAGATAAAGGATTGCACCAGGGAAACTGAGGAGGCACGAGCCGCTAGGGACGAATTGGCTGCCGGAGCAAAGGAAACGGAAAGAAGAGTCAAGAGTCTGGAAGCGGATCTGTTGCAGTTGACGGAAGACTTGGCTAGCAGCGAACGCGCGAGACGAGCAGCAGAAAATGAGAGAGACGAATTGCAAGAGGAGGTGAACAATAATGCCAACAAGGGTACTTTAATGCTGGATGAGAAGCGTAGACTCGAAGCCAGAATCGCGACATTGGAGGAGGAATTGGAAGAGGAGCAATCGAACGCCGAAGTCGAGATGGATCGTGCCAGGAAGGGACAAATAGCGATTGAACAATTGACCACTGATTTGGCTACCGAACGTTCCACCACGCAGAAACTCGAGTCGCAGAGAATGCTACTCGAGAGGCAAAACAAGGACCTAAAGGCTAAGATAGCCGAGCTTGAGACTGCTCAGCGTGCCAAGACGAAGGCCACGATACAGCAATTGGAATCGAAAATCAATAATCTTGATGAACAATTGGAGACCGAAGCGAAGGAGCGCTTTACGCAGCAGAAGCTCAATCGAAAGCTGGAGAAGAGGCTGAAGGAGATGACTCTACAACTCGAGGACGAAAGGAGAAACGCCGATCAGTATAAGGAACAAGCGGAGAAGATAAACGCCAAAGTAAAGACATTGAAGAGACAACTGGACGAAGCCGAAGAAGAGATCAGCAGGCATAAAGCGATGAAACGAAAAGCTCAGAGAGAAATGGATGAAATCTTGGAATCTCAGGAGGAGCTGACGCGCGAAGTAGCGAATCTAAAGAACAAATTAAGGTAAACCAAAAGTTATCATCGTATTTGGATTTTGCGCTCTTTTTATTTCTTTATTCTCTTAACGACTTCCATAATCTCTGTGGGATTTTATACGGTATATTATTCAAGTAATTTTTAACGATTGTACAATTGTCGTTGACCACCCGATCCTTGTATACTTTCTTATAAATCTGTATTGAAGGGAGATAATCTGTGATGATAAAGTAGTAACTTTGTTTTTAAAGGAAGTGAGAACAGCTTCTGAAATGTGTAGGTGTCAGGAGAGAAAAAACGATTGGTATCCTACCTGAGAGAGTTTTCAGCTAGGAAACAATCCCATTAATCCCCAGTAAGCTAAAGTGAGTTACATGCTGGGTTTCTGTGATTTGCGCTTAAGCCTTTATCATAATCATCGTATTTTGGCTGCTTCTTTGCGTGATAACAACGACCACACTGTGACATGAACCTAACTCTTCGTGATTGACGTGTGTATCTTTTAATCAAATCGTGCCTTTTTTCGTCCTTTCTTTTTCTTTTTCTTTTTCTTTTTCTTTTTTTTTTTTTTTTTTTTTTTTTTTTTTTTTTTTTACTGCTAAACGCGGAGTTTCCTTAATTGTTATGGGAATGGCGATTGGCATCAGGATAACGAATGCTGTTCCCATTAACGCTGAAGTAAAACTCAACTGGTTGAAATGATCCTTGAAGCGTTCTGTTAATGCGACTGACTGACCGAGTAATTTGTTCTTTCCATAGGCGCGGTGGCCCTCCGTTAAGCTTGAGTTCGACAAGATTGAAGCGTGGTTCTGTACAAACTGGTGGCTCTGGTGATGACTCCACTACGCAAGACGAAAGCATCGACGGCGAAGAGAACATCAACTGAACACACGTGCTCCGGTCTATCACAGTTCAAACGCTAGCTAGCCACAAGAAGCAATCCACGCATCATGCATAATAAACCGCCTAATGCGGTATTCAGTTAATATAGAATTAAGAATTGCGGAGCCAGTCAATGCTAATGGATGTAAATTAATTCGCAGCTCGCTATGTCGATAGAAAGAAGAAAAATTAAATTATACGGAAATCGGTCTGATAGATTGCTTCGCTCCGATGTGCAGGTACAGTTTCCTCACTGGAATCGCGATGAAGCAAGAGACACGTATTTCAAGTCCCATACATTGGATAATAAATGATAGGAAGTAATTATGACTTTGTTTCTCTATTTCTCTCTCTCTCTCTCTCTCTATTTTTTTCTCTATCTCTATCTCTATCTCTATCTCTATCTCTCTTTCCCTGTTTTTTAATAGAAACTTATTCACTTTCCATAAGATGCCATGAAACGCGCGAACTGTTAAGAGAGAAAAAGTGGTTTTGTTAAAGAATGTGTACATAACTTTGCAACTTATTAAATAACCGCCGAGCGGTGACGAACTAAGTATGATTCGAGTATAAGCACGTTTGATTTGTATGTGAAATATTATATAGAAAATACGAGGAAAGAGACAAACTCATACACACACGCATACACACACAACAAAAGAATAAAGAAGCAGAATAGATTATTACATAATTAATATCAGATTTAATAACACTCTTAGATATCATTAGCATATATTAATGTGTTTTTTTATTATAGTAATAATTATTATGTTTTATTTTTATCGTTACGGTCAAGCATCATCTCATGTGTATCGCAGTAAATATTAATTATTTTAATAATTAAACACTAATCAAATTTGCGATTCGTAAAGACAGTTAAAGAGGAAAGAAACATCGAGCGAAGCTATTCAAGGTAATTTTTCTTTAGTTTAGTTTATTATTCAAGATAATTGCATTCTAGTTTCATTTTAAAAGGTCCATATATTTCGCGTCGTTTTCTTCTTTTTTTTTTTTTTTTCGTACCTCACCCTTTTCGTATCTCTCAAATTTATTAAGATCGAAGAATGGAATTTATTATCGATTACGCAATATCTAAGAATATTATTAGCGAACAGTCTATGTGGTGTACATATATATAAACTTGTTTCAAAGCAACCCTTTTACTACGGGTGTACTTAAAAGGGAAATGGTATCAACTGTTTTTCTTTCCTGTCGACCAAAAGGCCTCCTGTTGTTTTCAACCTTTTGAAGTGAATTTGAATAACAATGCAGATGTGAAAACTAGATCGTCGTTCAGGCTCGGCCAATCTATGCGCTATAAAATATATGTCTAAAGGAGAGGTCCGATTTTTATGTCAATGTAGACAATTTTTACCCAACAATTTACACAAAATTCTTTGTACCGATAGACACACGACACGAATTTAGAACTAAGATTAATGCATTATTCTAAAATGCAACGAATGGGTAATCGTGGGAAGTAAAATTTTGAGCTACGTAGCTCCAATGCTCTTTTAGAAAAAGAAAAGAAAAAAAAAAGAAAGACAAAGTCGTAGACCGAGTTTCTGTGAACTAACGTTGGGATTGCAGCTCCGTTGATCGTTGGATCCGGACAGTTCAACACTGAATACGAAATGAAACTACGCCTGTGTTTGCGCGTGCACATTGCGAACATGCGTTGCTTGGTGCAGCGTTTCTCTTAAAGTTATTGTGAATTGTGTATATAAACGCGTTGTACTGGGCATTCACTTTTCGTTTCGCTACTATTTGCATGCACTTATCAAAAGCTACAATCAAAAACCACCCTAATGACAATATATACATACATCTCTTTTTCTCTCGGCGAAACTGTAGAAAGTTTCCAAGTGAAGCGAAAAGTGATGGACCTTCGAAAGGATGAATGATGATCAATGTAGAGAGACACATCGATGATGAGGAGAAAGATCAGTTTGAATCGACAAGCAAGAGTTTTGATACGTTTTATATGGAATGAACATAAAGGTTATTTGCATCTTTAAGTATGTAAGAAAGGATAAAAATAAAAATTGAGAAAAGAAAAAAAAAAGACAATGCAAGAATAATTTAATCAATTACACGTGTAAAAAGTGTCGCAGATATTCAGTTTTAAGCAAATGTCAATTATAATCGTGGTGATTAATCAAGTAGTCTTTTTCCCCTCCGCAATTTCCATCAGTTGACTACGTAAACTGGGACTACTGAGCATCAACGGGGTCATAGAATTCCTATTTTTTAATGAGACACTCGCCCCGTTTTCTACCAAAAGTTTTGCTTCTTCCACGCGTGATTCTTCGCAAGCGAGGTGCAGCGCGGTATTGCCACTGGCGTCTCGTTGATCTGAAGAAACAATTTTCATAATATATACATGGCCCGTTGCACATAGTTGTTTATTGACTTGATTCGCTTAACTGACCGATTATCAAATCGTTCCGATGCTCTAGCAACAGCTTGACAATTTCCAAATTGCCCTGGGAAGCGCATCTGTGCAAAGGGGTCGCTCCTCTTCCATCCCTGATATTTATGTTCGCATTATTTCGCAACAATAACTCGCATACGCCTTTCCAATTTTTCGACGCTGCATACTCCAATGCCGAGTGGCCGGTCTCCGTTGTTGCATTAGGATTGGCTCCCTCGTTCAACAATATCTTTACGACCTTTTCTCGACCGGCAGAGGCGGCGAGTATCAACGGTGTCATGCCAATCTGCAGACGACAAAGATTTCAATAGCAAAGGATATCGAAAGCTAATTTTTCTTATTTAAAGAGATACTCACGTCATCCTCGGGATCCAGCGGAACGCCTAATGACAGCAGGTGTCTCACTAGCTCATCGTGACCTCCTAGGGCTGCCCAATGTAAAGGCATCCTGTCATTCTGAGTAGAGAATTTTATCAAGCCTCGTCAAGTTTAAGTCAACAATCAAGTAGGGCATAATTTACATACCGAGTCTAATACAGTTCTGAGATCCTCTCTTCTCTCCAACATGTCTATTACTACTTTTGTTTTACCGGTGTAAGCCAAGTCGTGAATTGAATCGGATGCTGCCATTTTTCGAATTTTTACAACGTAATGCTGCGTCAGTAGGATTTGGAAAATATTTTCAATACACTTATGACTACGGTTCCTCGCGCAAGTAGCGCTGATAGACTGCGTGACAGTTACTGCGTACAGTGCTACTCAGGAATGCTTAACCCAAAGTCGGGTTAAGCTACCGATTTTTAATAGTTATCTATAGAAAGGAGTTTCGATCCCTAAATTTACCAGTTTAGTGATTCATCGGCTTACCGCTAGATTCGCTACGTGAGGAGAAAATTCAACGCCATCTGAAATAATTATTGTCCCATTCAGAACTAAACTAAACGCGGAATCGTTTCGTATATCTGTTCGGTATCCCCTGGTCGACGCCCAATTGCTCGTAAGTTTTTAAATTAAATTCGGAGCATTTGTTTTGTTGATCCTTTACACTTGTATCATAAGTAAGAAGGTCGCGTGCAACTTTGTACATTGTAGTATGCTAAATGCTTGAGCAATAATTAAAGGAAATACATGCTCAATTTGACATATTAAGCAAAATGGCGTCTCTAAAAACAATTCATGAGTATCCAGTGTGCTTTTATCTCAATTATATTAAAAGTATAGGCTTTCCTCCAATTATATTTCGTAGAAAGCACTTGGTACTTATCCCTGTAATCAGGGATCGAATGACAAATTATCACAGTGACCTTCGTCATAATTATTACATTTGACATTTATGTGTAGATAAACTCTTTTACTCTGACATGCGTATCAATAATTGATTCATTCTTATTGCAGTAAGAGTATTGTAAACATTCAAGGCACTTTAAATATCAAATCATTCTAAAGCCAATCGCATTGCAATTATGTTCAAGCGTGTTTAGTTAGAGGTATTAAGAGCAATAAAGTTAGAGCTGAGAGTGATTTACACATATGTTCTTCAAGTATTATTGTTAAAAATTTTCTTCCTTCTTCAGAATAATCATTCGACGATAGGGCTAAGCTTAATGTTTATAGAAAACTCATTTTAACTATTTTAACTGTATGTACAATGTTTTGATATCGTTTGTACTTTTATGTTTACAGCTAAATAAGTTGAATATTGAAAAATGCAGACAATAAAATGTGTAGTTGTGGGGGATGGTGCGGTTGGTAAAACTTGTCTGTTAATATCATATACCACGAACAAATTTCCATCTGAATATGTGCCCACAGTATTTGATAATTATGCGGTCACTGTTATGATCGGTGGAGAACCATATACGTTGGGATTATTTGATACTGCTGGTATATTTTTTATTGCTACTTTAAATGCTATAAAAATAACATTAAAACTCCTAGCTTAGTTGTTTGTATTAAAATAAAAAAAACCCCCTATCCTTCCAATAGGTCAGGAAGATTATGATCGACTACGACCTTTAAGTTATCCACAGACTGATGTTTTTCTTGTGTGTTTTTCTGTTGTTTCACCTTCATCTTTCGAAAATGTTAAAGAAAAAGTATGTACTACATCGTTGACTAGGAATATTTTGTGTTTCTCAGTATTAGGACTAAACCTTTGTACTCTTGTATTAGTGGGTACCAGAAATAACGCACCATTGTCAAAAGACACCATTTTTATTAGTGGGGACTCAAATAGATTTGCGAGATGATGCTGCTACCATTGAAAAACTCGCAAAAAATAAACAGAAACCAATATCAAATGAGCAAGGAGAAAAACTTGCAAAAGAGCTAAAAGCAGTGAAATATGTTGAATGCAGTGCCCTCACACAAGTAAGGATGCTTTTCTTCATTTAAAATTACTATATATATATATATATATATATATGTGTGTGAAAATATTTAAAGTAGTAAATGATTATTAAGTTTGTTTTCTTTTTTTTTTTTTTTTCTTTTATATTAATCACTATCTTTTGTATTTAAATTGTTTAGAAAGGTTTAAAAAATGTTTTTGACGAGGCGATCTTAGCGGCTTTAGAGCCTCCAGAGCCGGTTAGGAAACGGAGGTGTACTCTATTGTAGGGATATAATATGTCCCTTTCATCTTGTCAGACAGTTGGCCATTATTGCCATACACCGTAAGTACCTATTCTGCCTGCATCTTATTATTTACAAGAAACGACACGTAGAATCTTTCTGGAACTCCTTTAATGTTTTTTTTCCAGCTTCGGTGCAGCGGCAAATGTGGTTTTTTTTTTACAATCTTATAAATAAAATGACTATGCCAACCCAGACAGGAGAAACCTCCCCTATGAGTTTATAGCTGGGAAACTCATCTGTCGGATATTTATCGTATAAGACGTTTCTAATTATTAATTACTAGTGTGAATTTTTTAATAAATCGGTTTTTGCAAATTATATACGAATCAAGTGTCCAGTTGGGTGACTATAGACTCCAAGGGGTGCGCACCTCTTATATCCTATGTATAGGTTTAAATATCGGTATAAAGCAAAAAAAGTTTTTATGAATTGACTTTCTTCGATATTTGTTAGAAGGATGAGAACAAGGATCGTAATATAAAATTTGTAATATCAATATGATCTAATGTTTAAATTAATGCGGTAGCATTATATCGCATATCGTATGGCAATATTTTTATATATATATATATATATATACACACACACACACACATATATATATATATATACATATATATACATATAAAGTGTATAGTAAGATTTTATTCGAGTAGATCATGATTTTATTTAATTTGATTAATTACTCTGTGCTAAGCGCACAAGCTTCGAGAAACCAATGTTAATCCGATATCCACAAATTTGGAATAAGATTCAAAATAAACTCTTTGAATATGAAGACACAACGACGTATTGGAGTGATTGTTTAATCCGTGCCTGAAACTTAAAGTCGTAGCTCGTTCGACAAGAATCTCAAATGAGCAAACAGGATAATTCAAGGCATTCTTGTTGATTCGTTACTTTTATTTAACAATCATAGTGAGACATAATGTATGTACAATCTACGCTCGCGTTTGGCCATTCATCTTAAAAGTAGCTAAAACTTACGTTAAAATCAATTTGTTTATAATCCATATAATAACACGTCGATATTATTCTATATTGTTGAATACTTTTTTGTCTCATTTCTAGTGCACTACATTCACAATGCCTAGTACGCTTAGGACTACGCACTACGCACTTACAAGGGGATTAATCAAATTCTCGCTTTGGAAGTGTATATGTCTTTACGCCGTAAATTGCGCTCTCATTCTCATTCTTAATTTCATTCTCTCATTCACTCTCTATCTCACGCTTACAGGAAGCGATTTATGTATGTAAATCACTTTTTCTCCCTCTCGCACGCACACACACACACACACACACACACACACGCACGCACGCACTCTCTCTCTCTCCCTCTCTCCTTCTCTACTCCATCCCTTTCTCTAGCTTTCTTCGTAACTTTTATCATTCTAATTAATTCATTAACACGCTTAGCATCTTACAAAGAAAATCATCCTGAACTACTACAGATGACTCGAAGAATAGTTCAAGTTCACGCGTATCATAATAATTATTACAACAATAATAGGAATAATTATTATAACGCTTTAATAATAATGATAATGATAATAATAATAATCAATTGTGTTCGCGTCACACGAGAGTCAATGATATCTCTCTGTTTCTAATAAAATAAAGCGACGTGTGAAAAACTTTCGCCGTAATACCTTGCGCTGAAATACTTTATGTAGTTGTAATACTTGGAAATGGTAATTTTTGTTTGTTATCGCTTAAAAATGCGCGTCACAATCGGAATGCTCTAACGGTGTCTAGTTGTTGCGGGGAAACGTGACACGCAGACCAATTAATAATTAATATTCAATATAAGATTCTCTTATTATGACATACCAGCTGACAGCGGCGCGCGAGCTGTATTCATCCATTCTCTTGTACATAGTCACACTCTCTCGCACACTCTTCTCCCTTTTCTCTTTCTCCCTTTCCTTATATTCGAGAGGCATTGCTAAAGGCATCGCTATGTTCCACGTAAATGCGCTTAATTCGGCAATAACTTCGTGCAATACAATAGCCATTCCGTTATGGAATTGAATCGATCGATCAATCACTGAAAATGCTTTGTGTGTGCTTTCCTTTGACATTTGGGTTAGACTACGGTTTAACTATGGAATCAATATAAAAGGGTTTTAACACTTTCGGTACACTAGAGAATTTTCTTACTTCCTACGAGACAAATACGTTACCGCGTAAACTCTATCGATATACAATGATAAAAAAGAGACAGTTTCGAGACAGCGAAAGCACATGTAAGAAGATATCTTGTAAGAAATCATAATAGTAATAATAATTATGTTATTGATTATAATATCAATGATAAGTAGCAGCAGCAGCAGGGCAGCGTTGAGTTCTGTTTAAGTAAAGCGGTGCCAGTCAGGTGACAAGGAAGAATTTCTAGAGAGTTTAAATTCATATTTGACTTAAGATCAATATCTACTTTGCATAATATTGATAGCATGGAAAATCGTACCGAAAGAGTTAAGATAAGGGTTCCGAGAAATCAGCCTTATGCATATCGTTACTAGAGAGCGCCAATTAAACGAGCGATTACGCGTCTGCATATATATATAAATTTTTGTAAAATCACTCACTCACTCGCTCACTCTCTCTCTCTCTCTCTCTCTCTCTCTCTCTCTCTCTCTCTCTCTCTCTGTCAACCAAATTTTCAATAGTCCTCTCCTTCGGTCTATAATACTCTATTTATTCGTACACATTTTAACAATCATAATTAAACTCTACTCGGCGGTGTAGATCTCTACACTATTTATCCGCAGTAAATCTTTGGCAAATAGATTTGTTCGATTTTTAACCGAATATATGATTCTCAATGGCAAATGACAACGTCGAATCGTAAACATTTCAATATTGAACATATCAATAGAACCGAGGAAAAACGCTCGGAGAAAGAATTGCACGCAATTAGAATGTAATAGAGAAAATCGAGAAGGGTGGTTAAGTAGTAAGGCCAAGAATTTATCATACAGCTACTGGCAGCAGTAGCTTAAAACAAGAAGAAAGCGCGCAAGTTGAAGATTTGCTTAGACCAGGGTCTGTGAAGAGGAACTTGGAGGAGGCAGAAAATACAAGAAACGAACGTACGCGTGCGAATATAAGCAAGTAAAAAGTAAAATTCCTTCTTCGTTGGAGGAGAAGTTTGCGCTGCTGTTTAATTAACATTGGTGAATTTAACGAGGCCAAATCGATTGGTGGCAATTGACAGTTCGTTCATCCGGGATTCACCGTCTGGTTTTCTTTTCTTTTCTCGCGTTTTCGTGAATATCTGCCGTTCTCGGGTCGATAACTTCCCGTCGTCGAAATAACCCAGTTGGCAAGTCCCGCCGTCGGTGCCTGGAACGAAATTCGCGCGACATGAACCCTCCTGGAATCGTTCGTTCATCCAATTTTATTCGGCGCATCCCGCAATCCCAGAATTTCTCGTCGATAAGAATTTATGCGAACGATTCCTCCTACCCTCTACCTCGGCAGCAACTCGTTCGACGAATATTTTTCGAAACTCCATGTAAATAAGTGATTTCTTTCAATTTTAAGCAATCCCTTAAAAGTTTCTTCATTGCACGTTTTTTCTTTTCTTCTTTCCAGTTAACGATCTATCGTCTCGCACGACGAGACCGACTTAATAATTTACACTCACGGCTGTAGGAATCTAATTCCCATTAAACGCCACTTATACTCTCTGGTTAAACGCTATGTGTGTACAGGGTGTCTCTAAACTGGTACGATTCCTCGACACTCTTTTCCAAATTATAAGGACCTTTCGTCAACCAGTACCTAGTGGCAGCGCATTCGTACGTACACGTTCAGCGAATAGAGGATAAATTGGAGCTTTGAGATTTAAGATCATCGTTTTTCACTTTGTCAGCGAACATGCCGTGCTATTGGTTGACCTTAAACGCTTATAATTGAAAAAATAAAGCCCTGAGTGGAGAAATGCTAAAGGATTCTTTTACTTGATTTGGCCTCGGGTATAGGTCAGGTCTTTTCAAGGAAACGCAATAGCTCAGAGATACCCCGTGGTATAGTCCATATGAGACTTTTAAATCGGATTTGCTAGTTTACTAAATATCTTATAAAAGTTCTACGGAGGGTCCCAAATACTGTTTAATATCTTTCTTAATCTTTCTTCTCTCTCTCTCTCTCTCTCTCTCTCTCTTTTATCAGTTTCTAATACTTTTGTACGCACGCTCTCTTTCTTTCTCGCCAGCTTTCACTCTGTATAACGATAGAATTATAATATTTTAAATATACAACATACATTAATTGTTATAACGCCCATGTGAAATTCTCTCAAGAAACTACAATACAACATTAATTTGTGCATGATGCCCCTGGCTGTCTTATGTCACACATGCAAAGATACTGATACAATTACGGCAATAACGACACAGTAAGAAATTTCACATAATTATGAGAATTATAAAATAGTGGTAATCGTAAATGAAAACGCTTCAATGAATTCGAACGATTGATTCCTATCGCACAAGATAAAAGTACTTTTGGTGGATCGTAGCAGTATTTTTCTTTCCTGCTTTTTTGCATTATTTTAAGACAATGCAAATACACGGTGCGCGCACACCCACACACACACACACACACACACACACACACACTCTCTATCCAGAAGTGTTTCATCCTGATATTTGAAAATTCATATTCCAATATCGGTGTTTTATTTAACACGATTAAAGTTTGCTTAAAAATAGAATCCTCCCAATATGTCAGTCTGAAAATCAATCGTACGAATTCAGTTTGCTCACAAAGAATAGAAGCGAGTGGGTATGAACGTACGAATATAAATATGTATATGTATTCCCGAGTGAACAAACTATTCTTTGGATTCGCTCTTGCTGTAGACGAAAGGCTAACCGGAATTACGTAATCAAAGAAAGCTCTCCGCATATATTTCGGCTGCCTCGAAATTGCTTAATTCGGATCTTTGCGGTAAATCTCGTAATCTCAGATTGACTGGGATTCGGCTATTACCGTGTCCATCGAATTCTGAAAGGAGTCGTCACGTGGACTCTTCGACGAGGGAGGATCGATCCGATAATGATTAAAATCTAATGCAAACTATTGGAAATGCGTCGGGTTGGTACGAGGGAAGGAGGAAATAGGAGTTGGAGTGAAAAGTGTATTCCTAGCCAAAGAGTCGAGAATAGAAACTAATTTTCTTAACGTTTACCGAAAAAGGAAGTAAATTCCTCAAGATGTTATTAAAAGACACAAAGGTAGTTTACGAGGGACTCTCTATTTCCGGATCAATATTGCTGTAATTTCCGAATCCAGCCAATCTTGCCTGAGACGAGTGCGTAATGTTGGCAGCATTTGTCTCTCTCTCTCTCTCTCTCTCTCTGTAACGTGTGCGTGGGCGTATTCGATCGATATTTCTTGGAAAATTCTTCGGTGCCGATAATCTAATCGAACGCCAGGAGACTCTTCTAGCCTTCCAGACCTATGAATTCCTATGGAAAAGCGATTCGGTCAAATCCTTTTGGAATAAGCACGGTCTTTCTTGTACGGAACCAATTAAAATCAAAATCAAAATCAAAGCATGAAAAACGCATACACGTACCTCTTGCACGACTAACGATTTCACTATACCCCAATAATTTGTATCTGCACAATTACGTATTCTCATCGACGCGTAAACACTCGTCGTACAATATCATCTATATATATATACATATATATGTAATGATAATAATAATTATATTTATTTAGTAGGCCGCCAGAGTTGTGTGTAAATATATTGCAGTCTTCAATGTTTCAGAAAAGCCATCGTGTTTCGTGTATGTACATGTTACATCATTCGTTAAAATGGCGGTATCAAGTGCATTTTGCATCCTTCCTTCCATTCCTCTCCGAGCGTGTTTGTCCATTCGTCTATCTCTCCTTTCTGCATCCGTATCTGCGTTCGTTCCATCGTACTCTCGTATCATCAACGTATCGCGAGTTCCAACGATACACGTTCCATTTTAAGGAAAAAAGATCACCGAGTACCCACGACGCTTTGGATGTAGATCGATCGCTAATAATAACATTTATCACGCGTTGCTAATAAAAGCTAAGCGAAGGAAAGAAATTTTCTTGCGAACTTCCCGAGGAACTCGAGCGAATGACGTATGCGAAGAAATTCGTTCCTCGAAAGAGCATACCGATACTGAAGATATACGCGTGACGCGTCGCATTTGTATCCATCGTGTTTTCATCGAACGAACAAGCCTTATAGGCCTACGTGAAAAAAGTAGAAGAAAATAAACGCCTTTTTCTAAAAATGTCAATTAGAACCATACGACATAGTAATCGAACAGGTGTACTCGAAACGCACAATTCAAGCGATCGAATCGATTAACCGCGTCGTCGTTCTTACTTGACAAACTTGCAAAAGGGGACCACGACGCGCCATCATCGGCGCTATATCGCACGGTAATCGCTCGGACCGCTCAAAACGGAAAATTACGAATCGAAGGAGTCTTCCTATGTCGTTATCGGGATTATTACGGCTCTCTCTCCCTCTCTTCAAGTTTCAAAAGCTCAAAGCTTCGCTCACAATTCTCGCGCTGTTGGGAAGCACGACAGACAATGGGTTTTCGTCGTTTTCGTTGTTGCGCGCGAGCTCGGGAACAATACGCGAGTTTATGGTAAAATCGCTAATTTCGTTGATACACCATTACCGAATCATAGGCGAGCATTTCCTTTGCCCGACGAAGCTGTACGCCGTTTAAACGTTTATCGAGGATACCGCCTTCTTCTTCTTCTTCTTCTCCTCCTCCTCCTCCTCCTCCTAATCCTCCTCCTTCCTACCCCCGTGTTAGGCCTCCGGCACCACCCAGGTCTTTGAAAATATCTCGAAAACATCTCGAGTATAGGGAGTAGATCGAACGAGCAGAGTTTGAAAAAATGGAGTTTCGCAAGCGAGTGGAGTCGGGCAAAAGGCGTTGCTTGAAAATATTCGATGGAAACTATCGAATTTTCGTCAACGCGCGCGCGTGTAAATGCAAATGCAAATTCGAAGCGGCCGGGTATCACAATGGTAACGAGGAACAATGGCATGGCTTCGCTCGGAATCTCAAGAGAACGTAAAATAATACGTCCGACAGATTTATCGAATGCAAAGCCAGCCGGCAGCTTTCCAATATTCCTTCGGATGCTCGCAACGAGGTTTTCTCCTTTTTCGCGATCCCACCGAAATGTATCGCGAACAAACGAGAGCCAGAGCTCGTGGAAATCCTAGGTACTTGGCGAATTTCTCAATGAAAAATGCATCCCGCGAAATTCCCGCTGAAAAGTGAACTCGTCCCGGCATTATCTCCAGATCTCGGGTATCTCGGTTCCCCATCGTAGTATGGCCGTCGATAAGTCAAATTCACCAAAGTACAAGGTACTCCACTGCTCGAAGGAGAGTCTATTTTAATAAAAGTGGAGGAGGTTCTTTCGCGAATTCGCTAAATTCTAGTCTGGTAGTAATAGTAGTAGTAGTAGTAGAGCTGAACTGAACCGAGCCGAAACGAGTGACACTTTTAGAGCAATTTCCAAAGACGTTTAAACGCAAGCGCGAGATTCTCATTGATAAATTTCCGCGGAAAAGGCCGCCGGGGTGCCAAATGATTTGGAGCATGAGAATCGCTTTTGGCTTTTAATGATAATACCTCTCTTTGTCCAGTGTCACGCTTAAATACGACTGCGAGATTGAATTGAATTGATAATCGACCCTAAAATGCACCGGGTGTCGAACCTTTCCAGGTATTGTCAAATGAATAATAACCCGATATAATCTTCGCCCCATCCGGGCTAGGATAGGGAATATATATAGGAAAATGTATAGCAAAATAGAATATGGATCCGCAATGGATCCAATATTATCCGTCGAACGTTTTGCTTCTGTTTGGACGAGGAGAAGAGGCGTACGTGCCTTTATGGAGTGAGTTTTGTGGTTTTTTTTTTTTTTTTTACTGGAAATCGCGCTAAAGAACCGTGGACCGTCCCCGGAATGACCTCTGAGTCAGAGTTCAAGAGCCAGATCAAGGTCTCTGGCGTTTCCCGATGTTTTGCGATCTCCCGCAGGTTCCAGGACGTTTTTTGCTGGCTGTACACCTCCTGACAGATTCCTCCTGAAGACCTGCTCGCGAGTTCTCGCGAGAGGAATAATCCTCCTCGGGAATCTTTGGAATGACACGCGCCTATCGAGTTACGGTTCTCCCTTCTTCAAGAGCTTTCTCCTCTTATTCGGCAGCAATCATTTTTTTATTGTCCGATACTTTCGTTCGCGTGTACGATTGAATCAGGAGTAATGCCCGCCTATAGATATAGATACTCTCGATAAAGGTCAGTACTACTCTAACCGCTCTCTCTCTCTCTCTCTCTGGCGTGGCTTAAGGAAGACTAAGCGTCTGCTGCCAAGAAACCCTTCAATTGACCTAATTAATTCAATCCTGCTAATAAGTCAATTATCTCGAATTTTCACCTCGCGATTTTATTTTTTTCGAACCCCCGCCAGATCTCGAGTTTTCAGCGTTTAAGAGCAATTCTTAAATGGTACACTAACCTTAATTAATTAACGCCTTAATTGATGTATAGCCCAATCCCCTTCTCTGTCCTGAACTCTCCACTCGCGCATCGATCAACCTACTCTTTTTGTCCGGAGATCGCGTTTCAGAATATCATAATATAACGTGAAGAGAGATATAAGAATCGATCTTTCCTCGCATTCTGTCCCCCGTAAAAAAAAAAAAAAATAAGAAAACAGAAAACGAAAAAATTCCCGTCAGGAAACCTTGATCTTTTATTCCTGCTTCGCTCGCGCATTGCATTATTCATACTTTGTGTGTAATAAATAGCTTTTTTACCTTCTTCTTGTTTAAAAGTCAATTAAGCAGATTAAAGAAAATTATATGTCCCGATAGAGCAGCTAGGTTTTTCCTTTCTTTGTTTTTGTTTGCAAAAATGAGATATTATTCAATTGCATATAAGCCTCGGGGCCCGGGGAACAGTTGTGAATATTCATTATTCGAAAGTTAATATGATAATGGGGAGTTTGCGGCGGTAATACCAGCAGCAGCCAAGGGTATAAGGCGAAGGGAATCTTGAAGTAGATTGAAAGATTTTCCGGATAGAAAAACGACTCGGCGCGCAATAATGAACAAGTTAGCAGCGGGACTAATCGATTGGTCAGAGTCATCGACTTTGGCAACTTATAAAATCGGCTTAGGTGAAATATAAATGAAAATTGGCCGAGCGGTAACGAGGCGAGAGTTTGTCCTTTGAAATTCCGAGCGTATTTAGCGGTAACATTGATTTTCGTCTCATTAAAGCTCGTAAATATTTGCGGTCGCCGCTACCCGAGTAATTTTTCGCTAAATCTAATTCCACTCGGACGGGGGAGGGGGAGGGGGGGATTTGCGGGCAAAGCGAGTGGTTGAAAAGGTTGGTTTCTTTCTTAATTAGGGACTTTCATCAATTTTTTCTCGAGTTTCTTTGGAGGTGCGAGAACGACGATCGAAACTCTTTCTAATTGCTCTCGGTCCTTGAGAGTGAAATCGATAATTTCACGTGAAATCCGCGTTACGATTTATTTACCGGATTTTCATGAAAAATGGGATTCCTAATTTCTTCCGTTTATCGGAGCCCTGGCGAAAAGCATGGAAGTAGAACCAAACGTAAATGCGAAAAGTCGTGGAGAAGAATGAATGCGAATACGGGCCAGACAACCACATACACACATATACATGAAAGATGTATTCATTCTTTCAAACGGTTGACTGGAATGAGAAGTTGGAAGACGGAATATCCGTTTCAATTTTATATCTCCCCTCCCTCTTCCCGACAATTTCACTTTTTATCGGTTTTACAGACGATTTCCATTTTATTACAATTCGATAATACCGTACATTTTACATTTTTTAGCTCGAGCCAAAAATATTGTTTTTCGACGCCACCACGCACCGGTTGTTCGAAGACCTACCTGTAATTTCTATTGTCAATATTTGACACCTGACACTCGCACACTCACGCGCTCTCTCTCTCTCTCTCTCTCTCTCTCTCTCTCTCTCGGCATATTATAATATTAACCCAATAAAACCCATGTTAGATCAATAACTTTGATAGTTTTATTGTACGAATACCTTGACTAGAATAAACAATCACGGGGGACTCGCGAACGAATTTACTAAAGTCGATCGCGTTGCAACTTTGGAGCAAAACCTGAATGAGGTTTGTCGCGCCTCTTTGGTCGAGCATTTGGAAAAATAAGTGTCTTTGGAGATCAATGGTTCTGGTAAAATCGACAGCTAACGCGTTACGTAACGGAGGTTGCGTATTTTTTCGCAAATTTATTGCCCGCTCGAAATATAATTAGAGGTATTTGGTTGAGGCGGCGATACCCTCGGTGCGGAATCGATAGAAACGCTTAAATCCGTCTTTGGAAAAGATGGGGTATCGCGCAAATGTGCCTTTCAAAGCTTGCAAAGTCTCTTCGATAGGATTTTTTTGCCCGGCATTCTGCAGCCGACGGATATATCGAGTCGGACCAATCGCGAGTGTGTGGCAAAGAGGAAACAAAACCGGGAAGAGAGAAAAGGGGGAAAAATAAGAAAAGAGAAGGAAGAGAAAAGAAAAAGAAATGAGGCGTCGAGATCGATTTGTCCGGGATGCTATTTTTAGGAGTAAATTTATTGAAAGAACGTAAAGCGAATGAATCTTGAATACGGCTCATTTGCCATCATAAATCCCCTTGGAAAACGACGCGAACGCGTTTAAAACTTTGCCAACAGGAGCGACGCTTGGAATCTAGCGACGAATTATCTTAATACGAGAGAATTCTGGATAGAGACCGGGGCTCGCGAGCTAATCCAATATGGCGTCAAATTACGGTATTCTCCGGATCAATTCGATCATTTCGATTAAAGGATGGAAGAAGCGCGGATGTTAAACGAATAGGATCAATTATTGAGTATAAAAAGAAATGAAGAAAAAAAAAAAAAGAAAAAAAAAAGTAAAATCTCCTAACACTTTTATCGTGCTGCGAACGATAATACAGATTTGTTTCAATTATCTCCCACGACGAGTTTTCACGTATTTTTTAGTATGTAATGTCGCTGCTGTACGCGCATTTCACTCGAGGGAAAAATTTCAATAAAATTCTAGGCTAGCTTCAGTTTATCCCGAAGCGTTTTTTAAATCCCCGCCAGTAAAAACCTCCAGCCGGAGCACGAGCGATATTATTAAAAGTCGTAATTGATATTAATAAAAGAATTCGTTAAAATTGATATCTGCCATTATTGTCCTCGTTACGAGTATACGCGTCAGTGAACGTTTCTTTAATTTCCGCTTGTAAGATCATTGGAATTTCCTTAGTGAGAAAACGTTACATTTATAATTACATTCAATTAAAGGAGAGAAAGAAAATAAATAGGACTAGTATCTAAATAAAATTTCGTTAAAAAACAATAGAAAATTATTATCGCGCAGAGATCGATAATAATGAATTATATAAACATTTGCACATATACACGTATATATAAAATAAAATGTATAAATATAAAAGATGTAGATCGCCCGGATATATATTTCACTCAACATTGCTCGAAGCGTTGCAACAAAATGCTTTGGCAAATTAGTCAATGTTACATTAGTTAATTAGCATGATTGCAAGTAAATAAATTATTTCTTTAAATTAAAATACTCTTTGATTCGATTAAATAATGCTCTATATCATCCATCTCTCTCTCTCTCTATATATATATATGGAAAATTCTTGGCTTTGACTGTGATAGCGCGTAAAATTATTTATCACAGTGAAAGGCTAGAAGCCCCGAATCACTTAAGTAAATAAATCCATAAAAGTGATACATTCAACATAGATTTAATACAGGAGAAAAAAGGCTGATCCGCCGATAGGGAGATTCTTGGAAAAAATGGGAAAGCATTTGCAAGTCGCAAATCCAGTTAAGTTAATAATAATAATGGAATTTCTCGTTAACGTCATTATAGTAATAGAAATAAGCTTTTCGCCGGGATAAATGCATTTAACGCGAAAGGCCAATCTCACATAGATTAAAAACCGATAATGGATATTAGGCTACGTGGCAACCAAACCACAAGTCCGCATTCCAGACAAAAGCATCTTTAAAATCTATTTTCCCTTTCCCTTGTTCCTTTATCCTTTCCTCGGGAATGGGCGGCGCCGCCAAGTTTTTCTAAAAATTAGCAGTCTCATACTCGCGTCATAGATCAGAGACTCGCGAAATCAAAAGAAAACCAAGGGAAACTCGATAAATCACGATTGAAAAATCGACACTGATCGAGGAGCGCGAATTCTTGGACGATCCTCGCGAAACGGCAACTTGAACTCATTAGCCGTAGCTAATGAGAAACCTATAAAAAAATGTTTCAGCGGAAACTACTGGAAACACGATTGGTTTGGTTTGGTTTGGTTTGTCGTTAGAATGGCTCGTGTGGACCCTTCCCTCCCCCCGTCCGAAGGTCATACACGAAGAGGAGGTAGTTCTCTCAGGTAATTCTTGCAATTCTTCCTTGCTCTTCTCTCCCGTCCGCCGGTTGCTCGAGTCCCGGACACGATGATGTTCGATGGAGGAAAATACATCCGACCCTCCTCGAAATGCAACGCGCATCCTCGTCCTCTTCTCCATTTCCTCTCGCCCCCTCCTCCGATAAACTTAAATTCCAAGCTGCGCTCGCCTCCAATAAGATCGAAACTTTGCGAAATTTCCAGGAATTGTCAGTGGCCAAAGCGGCACCAGCCTCTTGGCGCAATTCACTTAATTAAACTTTCGCGAATTCAATGTCAGCCCTCTCGCGACTCCATCAGCTTCGAGCTACTCCCCATCGTCGAGAAGTTTCGCCAGCCCTTTTTCAAGTGACGCTACCAGAAGGGAAAAGAGGGAGGAGAGTCCAGTCCATCCCATCCATGTCAGATGGATTTCCCGCAAGAAAGACTTTGACGCGTGTAGAAGGTTCAAAGTTTCCCATGAAAAGCTCGAACTTCCGGTGGACCGGAAGTCCCGGGGGGAGGGTCTTACACATTCATCGCGTAGTACACGGAGCTCTGGGTATTGGCGGGAGGGGGCGGCACTACAATGTACGAATTGGAGACGTGGGTGTTGGCGGTCGCCGAGGATGCTAATCCAGGCTGTTGTCCAGGAAAATCATGGGCAGGGGCACTTGCCGCCCCCTCGGGAACTCCCCGCTCCGCCACGGTACAGGAATTTGCCCTCTGAGGGTGTTGTTGCTGTTGTTGCTGCTGCTGCTGCTGCTGCAGAACTTTCGTGGGGGAGGACAGAGCCGGCGATGAGGAGGACGAGGACGATGACGCCGTACCCACCGTTTGTCCGTTTCCGTTGAAGGTCCCCGATAGCAAGGGGCCACCACAATTGTTCTGCACGGCGGAGCTCAAGGACGACACAGTTTGAGTTTGCACGTCCGATGCCGAGCGGCCCAAGTGAACCTGGTACAAATGGTAACCCGGCGCTGGCGCTGGCGCCGATGCCGGTGGTGGGGCGGCACCTGGGGCCACCTGAGAAGCGCACCTGGTGCCCGGTGCCACGACCGAGTACGACGCCGTCGGCACCGCCGTCTGTACCTGGTACTGCGCGATCTGATGATGATGCTGATGATGCTGAAGGTGCATCGGGTGAATCTGGTGGGGATTCACGTTCGGCAACCGGAAGTCCTCCGGTTGGTGATGGTGCAGGTGCAGGTGAAGGGTTTGCTGCGACGCGTGGCCAGGAATTGTGGCTGGCGAGGTCAAGGTCGTCGCAGGGGTCATGGGTCTTGCATAATACCTAGGTTGTTGCTGTTGCTGTTGCTGCTGCTGCTGCTGCTGCGGTTGCTGCATCTGCGGTTGCTGCAGGTCCGGTCGACCCTGTCTAGGGTACGGATACCTCTCGATGTGAGTCGCGTAATTGGGTGACGAATGGGGCGGTAATATCCGCTGGATGTTCTGGTACGTAGGGTCGGAGATGCCGTTGTAGGGCACGAAGTACATGGTGCGGTAGCACTTGGCCCCCGCTACCGTGGCCGGGATGACGTTGCAATTGTAGTTCGCGATAGTAACCGGGGGATGCCGACGCATCTTCACGGGGAGGCTGTTCGCGTAGACCGTGCCCGGCGGAGTCTCGTCACCGCCGCCTGCGATCCGCAACATCCTGGGGTTTGCCGGCTGTTGCTGATCCTGGAAGTGAATCTGGCCGTTTTTCTGCTGCTCCGGATACCTCAAGCCGTCGGGTACCGTCGGGATCCTGACCAGAGGGGAGACCAGAGGCCTCGGTAGAGTGGCCTCCATGTAAGCGCTCCGCTCCAGGGTGCCCTGGACGTTCACGGCGGTCTCCGCGATCGTTTGGTAAATGTCGTCGATCTGCTTCTGCATGCTGTTGATCCGGTTGATGGTATTGGTATCGCGGTCCTCCTTGGCCAGGGTGGCGTACACCTCGGGGAACTCGACGAGTTCCTCGTCCGGGAGCTTGCCGTCCGCTTGCTCGCCGTTCTTCTCGCCGTAATAGGCGGGCCAGGAGGCGTGAAAACTCGCGCGAACGTCGATGAAGCTATTCGGGACGACGGTTCTAGAGCGCAATTGTCGTACGATCTCGTCGGTGGTACCGAATTGGGGTTTTATGCCGCGAACCGAGGGTCTGCGGTTGAACCCGTAGTCGTTGAGTTCGTCGTCCTCGTCATCCTCGTTAGTGGCGGCGGCGGCGGCAACGGCAACGGCAACGTCCTCCGATTTGGCGACATCCCCGTTGACGGGAGCGAGGATCTCCTCGTGGGAGTCGGCCTCGTAGCGTCGTCTGATCCTCTCGGTTCTGCTCTTGTCCTGCTCGACGAAGGCCAGCAATTCGTCCGCCGTATTGTCACCGACGTCGGATCCGTTGCCAGTCGGCGTTCCCCGGGTCACATCCGGAGGACCCACGTAAGTTCGCTCGTCCCCGTTCAAAACTGCCTCGATGTCCTCTAGACTGTAGGACGAGTCCGAGTTGTAGCCGATAGAGTCCCGATTCCCACCCCCGGTGATCCTCGAGGTTATCCTGTAGTAGTCTTCCCTGCTTTCGGTCCCGTTGGAGCCCACGCACGACAGCGGCGCCAAACTCGCCAGGAACTGCTTCCTCACGTCGGAGTTCATCTTCGCCAATGGATTTTTCGAGTACTCCTTGCCGACCTGGATCGACCTGGTCGCCCCGTTACCCAGCCCCAGGTCCGGAAGATTCGAATCCACGGTCTTCTTCTGGACGAACAGGTCCGTGATCTTCCTATAGGCCGACTGGCTGTGCGCGTTGCTCCCATTGGCGCCGCCATTTGCGTTCCCCGTTGTGGAAATCGCCCCCGGCAGATTTCCCGGATGCGTCGCGACGTACGAGTTTGCGGCGCTACTGCTCGTCGTCAACGTCGCGGACACCGGTCGAGAGAATTCGAGGGGTCGCGGCGGGTGCTCCTCCCCGGAAGGCGACGTCCTTACCGGAAATTCCGACTTGGCCTCCGGAACTGATGCCGAACTGATCGTCGTCATCGTCGTTGTCGTCGTCGTCATCGTCGTCGTCGCCGCCGCCGTCGTCGGGTCCTCGTTGATGCCTGAAAATTTTTCGTCTTTGATGTGAAAATTTCAACTCGACGAGATTTGCGCTACACAACAAGCCGATTGATTAAGTTAAATTCGTTATTGGTTGTTACGATCGAATTTTGTAGGATTTCAGGGGTGGAAGGGGTGGATTTTTTTCCCCTATCGAAAAAGAAAGAGAACTAACCCGTTCCGAGAACGCCCTCGATCTTCTCCTTGTCGACGGCGGCCTCCGCGTTCTCCTCGTCCTGGTCTACGCAGGTCAGCCGACGGATTCTCTCCTCCAGGGAGAGGTCCTTCGAGCGCAGATTCTTCTTCCGGGAGACGGTGTCGTACTTGCCGATCAGGCTCCTACGGAGCGCGTTCCTCTCGATGGTCCTCTTGATGGTGCCCGGCTCGCTCTCGGAGGAGTCGCTGCGGCTTCCCGGTGCCTTGTTCCGTTTCACGGCGTCGAACAGCCGCAGACTTTCCGTCGTGACGAGGAACCTCTGGGCTTCCGATTGCGCTTCCGCGTCCACCTCGTCGTGACTCAAGTTCATCGGCTTGCAGCTGGGGGCGGGGGGCGGGGAAATGAATCTGGGATCCGGGAAAAGCTGCCGCACCGCGGAATTCGGTTTGAGGCTATTGGAAACCAGGGACACGTTGCCCAGTTTGAAGGTCAACGAGAGTTCCGCGGCATCCGGTTGTGCACGTTCGGTCACCCCGACCACCTCTGATTTCCCGACTAGGTCGTTCCGCGGGACGTTCGGCATCTCCTCGTCGCCCGCCGCCGCCGCCGCCGCCGCCGCCGCCGAAGGATGCGTCGACTCCTCGTTGTTGATCCTCGGCAGGAGTTCTGGCGTCCGGTCCTCCAACTCCCCCGTCCTTCTCGTCTCCTCGGAGCTTATCTCGCGAACGATACGACGCTCCGTGACCGTTGTCATCGTTATCGTTTCCACCAGGTACCGTTGCTGCGGGTCTGCCGCTGAAACAGAACGACGGACCGATCACCATACTCGAGATAACAAAGATAGCAGCAAGAGTCTAATCGATTCCCTTGAATTACCGGAAGTCTGATGGTGATGCTGCGCCTGCTCGTTCGTCTCACGAGAGTCCTCAGGGTCCAGCAACCGTACCGGCTCCAGGTTATTCCGAGTCGCCACTGCCCCATCCTCGTTCTCCTTAAGCCGCGTCTGCTCCTCGAGTCCTGGGAAACAAGAGGATCGCGCTTAAGCTTTTTTTTTTCTCTAAAATCCCCTGAAAAACGAGTCTAATGGACGGGGACGACCTATTAAGTCGCTCGCGTTGCTACGTTATAATATTTAACGATCGGCCTCGCTCGATTTCTAGGTCGACTTATCGACATCGGATAGGTCAGGAACGCGCGCCATGCTCCCGACCAATGAGAAATTTACTGTTACGGTCGTGACGCAACAACCGCGTGCAAGAAGATGCCGCGACTGCTGGTCGGGAGGAACGCGATGCGTTTCCACACGGAAGGGAGCACTCACGCGTTACTTTCGGTCGATATCTGATGTTCACCGAGAGCCCCGTGTGAGAGAGGTGTTCGCACGGCGAAATCGGCGACCGGGGGAGCGCGGTCTCCCCGGGTCCTCGGGCATCACCGGTGGATTCCATGAACGCGCACTTTGCGCATGCCAGAGAATCAGATCGGCGACCCAGTACCGGAAGCTGCGCGCGTGCCTCGCGAATTTCGTGCTTGAACGCTCGAAGGTCTCTGCTGTAAAGAGGGAACCATCCACGCGACGCGCGATGACGCGGTAAAGTTCGATGATTCTCGCGTTGGATGATTCCGGTAGCCGCGCGGCGGCGGTTTACTCGTCGAGAGACGATTTCCGGACTACGGAACGCCCAACGGGTTTTACGAGGCTGACCTGGCCTGGCTCCTCTCCTTATCTCTCTTATCACGGAGCGCGATACCGCTAGAGGTGCGTTAGACGCTAACGCTTAACGCTCGCCGCGCGATAAGAGCACGGGCGGAATTATCTTCGTCGAGTTCCGCTGCAACTCGTTGACGAAGAGAGGATTAGGGTTTCGCGTTATGAAACTTGAGGGAAAGTAAAAAAAAAACCTTTGTTCCTTGGGGAGACGGAAGAGGCGAGGGAGGGAGGAGGAACGAGCGAAGACTGTCGAGTCCGCGTCCTTGCACGTAATCTGGAGGGAAATCGCTTTCCTGAACAAAGAGAGAGAGAGAGAGAGAGAGGGAGAGACGAATGTTGGACTCCGAGTCCTTTCGTAGAAAAATCTCGGCGGCTTCGTAATTAGCGAAGGAGTATCGTTGCGTGTCTCAGTTCTGCGGGTTGAAAGTTGAAGGCCGAAGGCCACCGGAGGGACCGTCGTCGTCGTCGTCGTCGTCGTCGTCGTCGTCGTCGTCGCCGCAGGTGCCTGTGGAATCCCAGTGTTGCCGGTGGCATGGCATGGCACAGTGTGGCGGCAGTTAAGGACAACATATCGGGCCCCGCTGAAACGTTACTCGTATCAACGTTCACCGGATGTACAGCGTAGCGTGACTCCGGTCCCCGCATGGACCCACGGAGCCCACTCGTGACCACGTCGTCCACTTTCCTCGGCGATCGACTTATCCTCCGCACGCGTACTTTCTACCACCGGAATATCTCGAAAAAATCCAGGACTCTCCACCATGTGCTACGTAACCGAGGAAACGATGACCTACTACGGGGGAGGAGAACCGGAAGTCCTCGGACTTCGGAACCCTGGATTTTTCCTCGGTTCCAACGATACCATCGCCGCACTGTCCGTCGCTCGTCGATAACGTTAACGCGCAACTGCGAACGCTGCAAATTCCTCTCTTCCCCACCCCCTGCGGCCAGAAACTAAACGGAGAGCATATAATAAGAGAAAGTTTGTTTATAGAGAGGAAATCCACTTTCTTGCGATAAGTCTGCAATGGCGCGTGAATGCTAGAAACCCATTCAACAGGGAGCATTGTATTTGCGATTATCGGGGAAATTGGCGATGTGCCAATTAGCGGCTCTGCTAACGTTGCGTGCCACAAACGTCTTTTTCTTGGCGTGTGGGAACTATTCTTGCGCGGCTGCTTTACAATCGCACTTTGTCCCCGTGGAACGCTCGCTCGTTCCATTATTTAGCGAGAATTGGAAGGTCCAGACGTTTTGCACCCTCGCAAAACGAAAGTGCAAGCGACGCGATAGCAGCTCGTACGAAGGATAGAGCGTCGCGCCTCAAACTCCTGCCTCAAAAGAATGGCGGAGTAGGGCACGCGAGCCAGCTAATTTCACAATAAACGACCAAGAGACGATATTGGGGAAAAGTTTGGCAATTTAATCGGCCAAGTTTTCGCAAGAGCGACATTTGTTTCTTCTTGGCCAATGATGTTGCGCGTTGTCAAGAATGTCGGGCTTTCCTGTTACTCCGGCGAAAGGGGGGAAGGGGGACGGGGAACGGGGAACGGAAGGCTGCTCAAAGGAGAGGCGTAATTTCGGCTAACGACGTACTTCCGCGAATTCCTTTCGAGAGCAGGTGCATTATAGACGGTGAACCGTCTAATCTTGTAATTAGACGGTGGTTAAGTATCTCGGCAAAAATTCAACTTGGCCGATACGTGCGAGAAACCGGGGAGGAGTCTACGCCAATGGCTAAAAAGCGATGCGACGCGACCCACGTTACGAGACACGACGCAATGCAACGCAATATAGCTGGGGACGCATTACGTAACATCGGAGAGACGTCGCAGGCCACGCCGACCAGTTTAAGCCGCGCGTTAAACACGCCATTTTATTATATCGCGAACTCTCCAGCGCGACTCCGTCGCAACGAGATAGGGTGGTTTTGCTACGCACACCCCTATCAATTCGAAGAGTCGCCCGCCCCATTGTTTCTCGCGTACACCCTCCTCGTGTCTCATTTCGCGCGAATACGTGCACGCACGCGTGTAATAACTCATTTTCCTTTTAAACTTTTCTCTCCTTTCCTCTCCTCTCCTCCCGGATACTCCCTATACGTCGTTTTCATCAGAAATGCCGAGGAAACTTCGTGAAACGTTTTATAGCCTTTAATACCATTCTCGTTACCACTGAATAATTATTTATAATCGTTGCACGGACCCTCTCTCTTCCCCACCAAACCCCTTCTCTTACTCTCCCCGTGTATTATACGCGCGGGTAAAATCTTCCTGCCCTCCGACGCTAATGGGGCTTTAAGAAAATCTCCTGTAATTACTTCATTTCGTTATTAATTAAATTATGAGAAAGGAACTAGAGTATTATTCATCTTTTAGGGAGGAAATTTATAGACTAGTTCGACGAAGGGGGGGGGGGGGTGTGGTGCACGCGTGTTCTTGCGAAATTTCTATTCGATGCTCCTCTTTTGTGGTATCTCGTTTTTCTGGAGGGTGGAAGGCAACGCGAGTGGGATTCATCCGCAATATTACCGAAATGGGATGGATTTTCAATTCCGCATTTAAGAGTTAATGATATGCCAATCTATTTCACATGCACATTTTATAGCGACCCTTTGCAGTGGGCAATCTTCTTTATGTCTCTATAAATAACGGCTCTCGGACGCCTTTCCAGGGTAAAGGTCTAAATTATCCCTTTACGTTTTGATGGAACTTGAATTGCAGCCTTTTAATCTCTTGATTCGATTACTCGCACCTGCAATTTCCCACTAGTTACAATTCAACTAATTCTATTTGAATCTCTTTGATTAATAATTCGCCTCCCATGCCTCTCCCCCCGCCCCCCTTTTTTTTTTTTTACCGTCGGCGAGCATTGATTATCGACATTTTTCCAAATTGGGTCAACAACCGCCGCTTTCAAAATATCTGGACTTGTTAATCGCTGCAGGTATCGCGTTTTTCATGGATCCATGACAAAGTCATTTATTTCATTGGAGTAGACTCGAAGATCTATACTCCGACAATTTGACACACGGATTCTTCCCGAAAAAAAAAAATCGAAAGATTTTTTTTTTCAAGTGCCTCGCTACTCCTCCATTAATTATCACTTTTCACCTTAGCTTCTCATTATAAACTTTTTGCAATCTCCGATTTAATTGTTTAGCGCCCCAAGTTTATTATAACGCAAAACTTGCATGAGAATGTTCAGCAGTTGCGCGCTTGCATCAAGCTGTGTTCCTCTATCGTGTGCTGGATACTGTTTCATTTTCTGTGTGCGCAGAGATAATACTCGTCTCTCCTTTAAAATGCCGGTTTTTAACGAATACTTGCTTAATTGCGTCATTTAACCATTTATCACTTTTACGAATTTACTTCTTTAATCCAAGTTGCTCCTACGTTACCCCGGCTTTTGTATCTCTGATTCTCCTCTGTGTGTGTGTGTGTGTCTCTGTTACACGGAAAGAGAAAAATTGCGTGAAATTCAAAGTGACGTGGAGCGACCGCGCACGATCTATAGCGTTGATCGATCGAAACGAGATCGTCGCGCGTTGACTGATTCGTGCGTAATTTTTACCTCCCGTGCCATTTCCCTCCTGGTCAATTTTTGGGGTCTCTCGGCGAGCTTTGATATTCATTAAATATTAACATGAGATTCGCGTTACACGTGTAGTAAAGTACATATTTTTATTTATAACCACTGCGCGCGCGCGCGCGTTCTCGAATTTCGAAACAAAGTAAAATTAACATACATGGGTAAACTGACTTGTAATTAAATCAGACACAACTGGTCCCCTGCTTGTATAAATCAACCATTTTTCATGAACATCAACCTTCGTCCCGTAAAACGCGTACACGCAACTCGTATGAATTTGATATTTAGCGAGTGACAATGGGAGGCTCCATCGTCGAAATGGAGTTGTAACATTAAAAAACGATAATGCGCGCCCGCTGGTAGGATTCCTTGGACTCGTCCACATTTCAAAGTTTCGCGCAAAGCACTTTTCATGGCAAAACTGTTGGGAGAGACGCAACAAGAGAGTAACGTTACGAGGTCAGAAAATCCAATTAAGGTAATTGGCTACGCGCGAAAAGCCGCGCGATAAATGCTTTACGCGCGCATACGTATTAGCGCGAGTATTGGGCAATTAAAAAAAGTGGAAGCTAGCAAGGGGTGTTGAGGTAAGGCGGGGCGGATAGAGGAAGAGGGAGAGAAAGGGCAAAAAGTAAAGTAGACAAGTAGAGAGACACCAAATAAGGGAAAGCAACGAGGTTTTTTCGTAGCCGGGTGAAAAAATCGTGTTCCGCGTTAGCCAAATGCGAATTCCCGGATTTGGAATTGTGTTCCTTCGCGGAGCACGGAGAGTTTCTGCTGGCACCGTGTATACTCGCCTCTGTAATTGGTACCGCAGGAAGTACTTGAATATGTTACAATGACTGCTTCCGCGCGTTTATAATAACGTTAATTGATGCTCCCGAAGCTGTCTCCATTATTTAGGCGATATCCCCCGCTGATATGGCGGACATTAGAGTCGAAAATTCATTCGCGCCCTTTCGATAAGCCCAGCGGTTCCGAGGAGGTCGAGGTCGCTCTTAGGGGGGTAGAGAGGAGCGGAGGTGCGGGACAACAAACCTTGACTTTCCCCACAGAGATTTCGAGAAATTCGATAACTGTAAATGTCTGTCGGGGAGGACGAGACAAAAATCGGGACGAAACAACCCCCCCCCCCCCCCCCCCGCGACTTTCGAAACCACCAAAGACCTTACGGGTCCCGACTGCGGTTCCATCGGCCTCGCAAATCGTCGTGCGATCGTTAACGATCGAAATTGGCAAAGACCGCGGCCTCCGAGAGACGACCCTCCGGCTTCCTCGGCTTCCACCACACCCCACAGCCCCTACCCGCGCTCGATTGCTTCCACGAGTCTAATCTCTGCGACGTCACCGCCAACAATGGAGGATATTCGCGGAACTGGGTTCTCCTCTATCGCGGACCGATTTCTCCGGATTTTCTGCGGGATGATTCGGGTGTTTCCTTGCGACGCGCATGAGGGTAGATAGGAGGGTAGAAATCGAGGAACGCCAGCCGCAAGGATCAACCGGGAATGCGTCTGGTTGGCTTATTCGCGTCTCCCATTCCATGCCGCCGGTGCATTTATCTCTTACGTATTAGCCTAGTTTGCGGTAAGAGCAACAGCGGCTGCCGCCATTAATACCTGGAGATACAAGTGGCTGGTGGAGTACGCGCGCACAATGCGAGCGTGTAACCTTGTTGGAATTCTTCGGCGCAGGTGTGCCAATTTTCCGCCGGTGCGCCGGCGAAAACTACTTTCATCCTTCGTTCGGGTTACCTTCGCGGCCTTTGTCTCTCGCGGGTGTCTCACCGATCGAACGAATGGCTCCTCGCGTGGATCACGCCTGATTCTTCGCCCCGGAGGAGGGATGACTTTTCACGTGCTTTGTAGATTTTGCAGCAAGAGAGAGAGAGAGAGAGAGAGATTTAGGGAGGGAGAGAGAAAATGCAGAAAAAAAGATACGCAAGAATTTTCCGTGCAATCGGAGGAAAAAGTTTGCTCGTCGTTCGATTTACCTCTCGTTCCTCCGTCTCTTCTCTCCTCTCCTTTCCTTTCCTTTCCTCGCCACGCCGCTCTCCGGAGAGCGCGAAGGTTTCTCTCGCGTTTGCCGAGAGCACGGCTGTGTGCCATTAAACTGGCATCGGGTATAAATGTCAGCGAGAAGCAATTAAGCGTACAGCCGTTAGTTTTACCGGGCGACGCAATTTATATTTTTAATATTAATAGAAATAATAAGGAGAAAGGGAAAGGCAAAGTTCGCGGAAGGAAGAAGAGAGAGAGAGAGAGAGAGAAAGCGACATTGATCGGACAAACTAAATGTCACTGGTGAACTTTTGACCTTCGACGAAGTTCCGGAAGGAGAGAGGAGGGGACAAATGATTTAAAAAAGAAAGGATTTTCTAATTTCGTCCAACGCATTTCTCTCGCCATGCGAATTCCTCGGCGTTCCTTGCAGATATCCCCCCGCCGATAAGTCGTAAAGACAGCGAAGAGAATGAATTGCAGTGTCAACGAGCGTATCGGGGATCAATCGGAAACAGCAATGAACAACGGGGACAGCGACGCCTCCTTTTTGTCTCCCCGGCTACTTAACTGTAATGCAATTTACGCTACTAGAACTTCGGCCCAGTTTACTGATCGCGTTCCTCCCCCCCCCCCTCTCTCTCTCTCTCTCTCTCTCTCCCCACCACACTCTCTCAATGATTTCACCCAGTGGGAGAGAGCCCCCGGCCATCCCTCCACTCGTCTCATAATTGAGTTTCAATCGAAACCGGAAGTTGTCGACTGCACACACCTGTGACTCGACTCTCTCGCAGGAATTTTCAAGCACCTTGCGCGAGCAGCGGGGCGTGCGGTGCGGGGGAGTGAGACCTTGCGGCGGCCTCCTCTCGCATTGCGAACACGTGTTCGGAGCTGTGGTTTTTTCCCCGTGGGATCATCGGGCGATGTATAATCCGCGACGCCTTCCCTCGGGACGCTAGCTCCTAGACCACTACCGGAAGAGAAAACTTGAATTTATCTCCCCTATCCATCTTCTTTCTTCCGGAGAAGGTCGTTTTTACCCTCGCGAGTCCTTCGATTCTCGAGCAGAGTCAATAGTAGGATAGAATAGAATAGAATAGAATGGTAATCGAATAGCGAATGGCGAAGGGGGGGAAGGGGTTAAATTTTGAAATAGAAGAAGAAGAAGAAGAGAAGATCGTTAACTGGGTTAATAAAGGATCGCTGGGAAAAGCTAATTGGTTTTGGCGGAGAGATTCCAGTTCCGCTGCTCTAAAACTAGGGGTTAACGATGAGATTGCTCGGCCGTCAAGGATTTTTCCTGCGGGAAAGCCGCGGCTGCTGCTGGTACAGCTCGCTCGCTCGACCAACTCCAATCCGACGGACGGAGATTTCACATAAACGTAATAAAAGACCTTTCACCGATCGGCTACTTTAGCAGCTCTAAGGAGAACAAGGAAATTACAGGTGTGCATTGGAAGAAGGTATGCAAGAATTTTTCAGGCTCCATTGCGCGCAACCTTCTTACAACGCGCAGCGATACTGCTCCTGCTCCCCCGAGGAGTTTCCAACTTTGTAAGAGAGAGAGAGAGAGACCATTCGGAGGAGAACTTTCTTCTCGAGAAATCTATCCGGAATATTTCATTCGGCGCGCGACAGCTAATGCATTTCTTCTTTATTCCTCGAGTTAAAGCGGGCGCCAGTGAAATCAAGCTGGCTGCTTAAAAAGTAACAGTTTTCTCATAATTATGCAGATAGATCCACGCCAGGAATACGATTCCTCGCTCTGCTTACTAAATTATAAAATAATCTCAATAACTCCTTAACCCTACCTCCCTTCCTCTTCCTCTCGCGATGACGGTCATAAGCTCGCGGGTGCCAAGCCTGAAAATATTTGACCGCTTCGACGCGGCTACTCTGTCTGATTCTTATTTGAAAAACCAAGAAATTTTCCACATCTCGTTTTAGACGCGCGTGTCGCGCGTGTGTGGAGAGACGCTCGCTCGCAGCCACTGTCATCTTTATTCGTGGACGGTACGGTCAATTTCCTAGCTACGATTACTCGTCGTGGACCGACGTGCTGTTCCCTTTGAAGTGGCCGAGAGAGGATTGAGATAGTTATTTTTCAAGCCGGAAGCACGTACGGGGGGGGGGGGGGGAGTCTATTGAATTAGAAGAAGACGAGAAGTAAGCCTGAGGTAATGTTATTTCACCACCGACGGATACACAGGAGCGATAAATCGGATTATCCAAGTGTCTGATTTCAACGGGCCGTACAATTGTAATCCTAATTGGATCCATTCGATTAATCGGTCGACGAACGAGCTTGCACAGTTATGAGCGGAAAACGATGATGAATCGGCAGCTTTCTTTTTCCACTCGGAGTTTACGGCTTGTCGGCTCTGCCTCCCATGGTAGGGGAGGGAAGAAGGGGAAGAGCGAGAAAAGGAGTCGCGCACCTTGCAACAATAATTTCAACCTGTTTCAGCAATTCGCCATTTACGGCGGTGGTAACGTCATCGGGAAGGGAAGGGAAGGGAAGGCGGGGGGTGGTTGTCCCCAGACGCCCATTACCCACCCGACGTTACGTCTCTCACTAAGAATTTCCGCGGGGCAATCGCGCCGGATAAGAAGGATAAGGCGTTACGTTAAATCCAGGTAACGGAGATCCCTGGATAATTGCTTTGGTCGACACCACTGGAACCTGGGATACCCGTGCACCGTCGACCGACCACCTTCTCGCACAGGTGAGCGTGCGACTGACTTTGAAGGGGAGAGGAGGCTCGGGGCTGCGGTACGATCGATTATCGACGGACTTCCGGCGTAAACCGGAAGCCACTTTGTGCACAGGTCGAGTTCCCGGTTTCCCGGAGAGTCCGAGGGCTGGCAGCTCGTGTAGAAGGAAAAAAGGGGGCTGCTCGAATCAGCGTTTCGGGCACCTCCGTCTCTTTGGCCGATAGGGGTGGTCATATCCCCCCAGTCCTTGTAAGCTGGCGCGAAAATGGCACGTGCGCCGCAAGTTCGATCATGTCGTGTATATTGAAATCCATCGCCATCGCCGTCGCCACCTCCGGTTCGACGTGGTTCGTCAAACTCTCTCGTCAATTGAGCCGAGCATCTCGAATCGCGATCGCGCGCGATTGGTGGTGGGACAAAGGCGGCGGCGGTAGCTCCCGCGTTCTCAGGGTAGTTGGAAAATAAATATGTATGAGTAGAGTCCCGGGTACACAACCGTGCCCTCGGTGCGCGGGGGGACGGCAAATCCTGGGAAAAATAATGCCGCGGAGCATTTCATTATTAACCGTGCATCCTACGCGAGCAGAGCAGAGCGGAGCGGAGTGGAGTGGCCTAGCGTGGCGTGGCGTGCCGTGGCGTGCCGTGGCGTGGCGTGGCGTGGCGTGGCGTAGAGTGGACATCGTGGGAACGCGTTCCCGTGGCACACACGTGAGAAAGTGGCCCCCGCCACCACTCGTTTGCACTTTCCGCGTCTCTTCGGGTTTCCTTCCAAGCAGTGCCCCCAGTCCTTCCCGTCCCCTTTTATCCTTGACAAAGCAGTAGAGCCTGGCGCTACTACGTCCCTTCCCCCTCTCCTATTCACGACCACCGCCTTGAATTTTGCACAGCGCGATGTCCACTCTCGCTCGGCCAAGACCAATTTCTCTTCTCTTCTCTTCTCTTCTCTTCTCTCCTCTCCTCTTTCGAATTGGCCGGCAGAAAAATACAGCCGGGAGAGCGCTCCGCATCCTGGCCCATAAATTGCTTCCGGGGAATAACCGCTCGGTGTTTGGTTGAAATATGTTTCCTTTGATCGAACAATGTACGGGTCTCCCTCCACCCCCTTCATTCCCGACCTCGCAACATTTCCGGAAAGCCCGCAAAGTGCAGCGCGCTCCAAGCTTCCGTTCCCTTCGGAGAAAGAACGCGCTCGCGCACATTAATCGCTAAACGTTTTTCTTTAATTAAAACGATCCGTCCGTACGTCGACTATAAACGGAGCTAGTATTACCGCTAGGAGGTGGGAAGGACGCGTGAAACGAGCGAGACAAGCGGGTTTTTTCGTCCGCGATGAATTTCCAAGCGTTCGCGCGGGAAGCCGTGGAAATTCCATCGATTTCCCCCCTGTCCTACTACCCTCCCCCGCCCTACTGTGATTCTGCTCGCGGAGCACCGCCAACGAGCGATCTAAATTCGAAATCGTCCAGGGGGTCGATCGAGCCTACGTCGAAGACTTTCGTGATTGGGGTTGTTGCGTCTGGCTGACCAGACGCGAGGATCGCGCGCGCGCAGGGCGAAGAACATCGGGGGTGGCGGAGGAATGCGCGAGCTCCCTGAAAATTAGAGTCTCCACCTCGTAATTATCGTAACCACTCGCGAATGTTTCATTTGAATCGCGTGTACAGGTTACGCGTTTGCGAGAGAACTAGCACCGGTGACACATCCGTCGCAAAGGAACTCGTGGAATCGATTTTGCCGTCAATTTGATAAAATATTCCTCGGTATTCTGCGAGAGGGATGCTGCTCCCACCTCTCCTTTTCCTCCGCCGCCCCCCCCCCCCCCCCCGTCACTCGGCCGCTTTGAGAGTCCTCCGGAGCCCACGGCTCCGGACGGTAAAGACTTTTGCTCGACGAGGCACGTTTGCGCGCTCTGAATTTATAATGCGAAGCTTCGGGAGGGAATCCAATCACGAATCCTCCTCAAGCATTTATTCCTTGGCCGGAAAGCAGCCGGGGTGTGTGTGGAGGAGGGTGGCTCTATCGAGAATAGCCGCGGCAAGAGCTCGGTGGCGGGAGAGACCCAGTTTATTACCGTAAGGGGAGATGGCGGGGGTTGTTTGTTCTCACCGTTTAACGTCAATATTTTCAGCAATGCGTATAAATCGCGCTAAATATAATCGTATTATTCTTATGCGCTGGAAGCAACAGACTGGAAGCCTCGTAAATAGCACCACCACCACCACCACCTTCCTCTCGTCTGACAATCCTCGGGACTATTTGGATTCGGGTTATGCGGGTCGAAACACAATCCCTCCCTCGCGGTTCTCCCACCACCGTTCCTCGAAGGATCTCTCAGCCTAACCACCCTTCGCTGAAAGCCCCCGTAACGCCATCGTTTCATCCTCGCGCCATCCCCTCGAGATCGACGCGCGGTTCAATGGGAAGAAAAGCGTGGTTAATTTTACCCGTGGCCCGCTGGAGATAGTAGCGATGCTCCTCGGCGTCTTCCACGGGGTAAAGGTCGCCACCGGCGCCATTTGTCGCCTTGGAAGTTATCTCGTTCTCGTCGCAAACGTCCTTGTAGCCCTCGGGAGGGCTCAAGGTCTCCTGCTGTTGCTGCTGCTGCGGCTGTTGCGTCGTCGGGCTCTCAGGGACGTTCCGCGCGTCCGTCGGTGCGTGCTCCGCGACGTCCTTCTTCTTCTTCTTGTCCACTTCCGGTCCTCTCCCCTCCTCGGGCACCACCACCACTGCCATATCCACCGTCTCCTCGCTCCTCTCCTCCGCAACAACAACAACAACCTCCTCCTCCTCCTCCTGCTCCTCCGCCGCCGCCGCCGCCGCCGCCGCCTCCTCCTCCTCCTCCTCCTCCTCCTCCTCCTCCTCGTCCTCGTCCTCGTCCTCGTCTACGTCGTCCTCGTCGTCCTGCTGCGACTCTTCGCAGCCGAACTCTCGGGCCCGGTTGACCACCGCCGCAGCCGGATCCTCCTGGTCCTCGTGGTCCAGTCGACCGTTTCCCGCCGCGGCCGCGGCTGCAGCGGCCGCCGCTGCCGCAGCCGCAAAGTGCATATTCAGCTCCGCACGGCACTCCTTGCAATTTCCCAATCTGATCATCTCGTGCTCCTGGCAGCAGCAGTCGCAATCCTCCTCGTAATCCGCGCAGCACTCCTCCTTTATCAGGATTATGTAGTCCGCGGCGAAGAACTCGTTCAACTTCTCGTTTATGACGACGCGGTTCTTCTGCGCCTTCGCCTTGGACTGCCCTGGCTTCTTAAGCAGGGACTTGAGAGTCCTGGGGGGCACTTCCGCCGGAAGTTTACTTCCGTGCTCCTTCATTCTCGCGGCTCTATCTGATTCTTCCTTCTCTCCGGCTATTCTTTCCCCTCCTCCTCCTCCTCTTTCTCAGCGCTTCCTCCCACCAACCCTCTACCTCGTCGACGACGGCCGTTCTCACAGCGAGAACCGAAAGCCGCCCCCTCGTCGCGAATCCGGAGACTCGCTAGGCTCCTCTTCTGTTTCTCTGTTTCTCTTTCGGTTTGCTGCGTGCGGCCCGACGCGCGGGATCCCCCTCGCCGTTAAGTGAACGTCTCATGAAAGCTGGACGACATCCCCTTCGTCGGCGCCACCCTTGACATTGCTCGCATCGACTCTGATTACGGATTACGGATTACGGATTACGGATTACGGATTACGGAGTGGCGATTCAAGTTGGGCAGCGGCCGGTGGTGGCACTCGCGCGCGACGAGTCTTCCGACGTGCCAGCTTCCTCGCGGCAGGGTGGAAATCGCGCGGGTCTCTCCGGTACTCGATCCCTCATTCCTTCCACGAGTGCGTCGAGTTCTCGGGGACTCTCGTGTCGCGGAACCTGCGCCGAGGAAGCGCTACCGTCGACGCATCCTCGAGCGCTCGCTCCTCGGGCTTCGCTTACGCTTCAATTTGCACGCGCGCGCACCGTACGCACGCGCTACGGAAGGTCGAACGCGAGAAGCCTTGGGGATATAACACTCCGGCGGTACACGCACCTACACTCACACACCGACCAAAAACACGGACACTATGTTGTACACTTGCGCATTCTCGTCGTCGAATCGTCGATACGTACTTGGGGCTACTACTCCAATGAGGATCCACATAACCTGGCGATGGCGACGACGACGACGACGACGACGACGACGACGACGACGACGACGACGATGATGAGGATGTTTTTGATAATAATGTTGTTGTTGATCTCAGAGCCACTTTCGTCGAGACTCCGCGACCCGTGGAGCGACTCTCGGCGAAATTCTCAATTTCATCCCCTTTTCGACGCTCTCCTCTCTTTCGCAATTTCAATCTTTCCGGTTCCGCTCCGAAAATTTGTTTTTAGATTCCTCCGACTTCCGGCCGTTGGCGAGACTGCCAGTCTCGCTGGGGTTCGCGACTGGGACCACCGAAGATTTCCTGGTGGGGTTGCGAAAAGCGGGGATGACCGGAAGTCATCCGTAGGTACGCGCTAATCGACGAGGTATCGGGATATTATTGGAACTGGCGGCCTTTCCTATAATCCGGCTTATTCGCGGCAAGCCACTGCGAAACGTTGCCGTTTATCGATCTCGCACACCAGACGTGGGCGCACTTGTAAACGGCGTCGCGACGCTCCACACACACACACACACACACACACACACACACGCATACACACAGTCGTCAGGTCCTCGGCCGCTTCCTCCGGGTCGCGCAAGGTACGAGAGCGCGAGCCTTCCTCGAGGAAGAGCCCCGCAGGATTTGCTTCCTCAGCCACCAAATTTCTGGCTGATGTTCACCGAGGCGCGCGTCTTTCTCTCTTTATGGCCCTTTCGTTTTGTCCTTCCCTCGCACTCTCTTCTCCCTCTCGCGAAGAGATCAACGCGGTTACTCGTTTAATCAAATTTGCCACGGACCGGACTTTAAATGGACAACATGGTCAGTTCGCTGCTTCTCTTGCTATTGCTACTGCTACTCGTTGACTGACTGACTGACTGACTGACTGGCTGACAGACTGACTGACTGACTGACTCACTCACTCACTCGCTCACTCACTCACTGACTGACTGACTGACTGACTGTCTGGATGAATGGGCTGGCTGTCACTGACAGCTTCCAGCGTAAGCGACTACTGTCAGGGCTCCCCTCCTCTGGACTTGGTGCTGACGCCAAGTGCTTCCAGGACAGAACAATTTCATTTTACCGACCGAGTTCTCCTCGCTAGGAAAGGTCAAAGTTGAGGCGCTTGACTGGCTGACGGTACATGTTTTGAAATCCGCGGTTGAATTTTTTTTTTTTTCTTTCGACCATCCTTCCCGATCTTTTCCCTTGGTTTCGAGGTGAAAACTCCGAAGGGTTGTTGCAGGAGGTATTTGCTGACCGATCGGGTCAACCAACTCGAAGCCTATACCCTCGGGTGTTAAGGTTCTTTTCTCTCAAGGCTTTTGATAATAAGTAATTTAGAGTCGAATCGATTGTCGCGTTTACTGGAATATTAATGGAATATTTAGCGGGCTTCAGCGGGTGCGAGTGACTCGTGACAGATTAAAAATGAAGGGGTCGTCTACGTGCTTCTCTCTACCATTATTATACTCTGGAGGTGTAGAGCGGTTCCTCGGTGTGGTCCTCCTCCTTTCCCTCTTTCTTTTTGGTCTCCTTCGAGTTTCTCGAGCGCGATGAATTCCAGGGACAAAGGTACTCTCCTCCTCTTTTTCTTCGTTGCACACTGATCTCGACTGCGACTGACTCGATTAGCCTGGTGAAATTAGCGTCGATCGAGGTGATTTCTTTTTTCTTTTTTTCTTTTTTTCCTTTTTTTCACAGATTTCGACTGGGCGGTAGGTCTGAATCGGTTTGCCTTGAGGATGATAGGCCTTTGGCCGGACGTGGACGGTCGGCTAAAGTTTGGCTTAATGAGAAAGCTGCACATCTTCAGTTGCATTGGTATAATGTCTTCCATTCTTGTCGTCCCCATAGTATCTTCCCTAAAAAGAGTTTGGGGCGACATAATGCTGATGCTGGATAATATTCAAGTCTTGATGCCTATTTGTACCTCGGTCCTGAAAGCCTGCGTGATATACCAAAGATTGGATGGTAAATATTTCACGGAGAAAACAGTTGAATTATTTACGAGTTGCATTTATTCCCTTTGGAAGATCTAGCGATAGTTGTAAAAATGATAGAGAATGACTGGAAGAGATCAAAGTTTCCCGAAGAGAAAGGAATTATGGAGAGGCGGGCAGGACTCGCGCGGAAAATCCTTATTTTTGGATATATGTTAATGGTCGTGTCGATATCCGTGTTATGGATGCTACCCGTTCTCAATATCCCCATACGAACCTACACGAATTTAACGGATCCTCGAAAGCCTCTTCTCGTTCAATCCTATTATTATCACGATATTAAAAAAAATTGGGAAATCCATTTAACGAGATTTCTACAGCTCTTCGCCATTGTTATCTGTGCCTTTAGTTACACGGGCATAGATAATTTCCTCGGTTTATTAGTACTGCATATGTCTGGACAATTGGAGATCCTAAGTTACCATTGGATGAGATTAACGAAATGTGGGGAAATTCGTTCCAATTTAAAATACGGCATTCAGGAGCATATTCGACTTATCAGGTTTTCACAATTTCTCCAGAGAGTTTCTCATTCGAACGTTATGAAATTTTTATTATATCGATATTTCTCACACAGGTTTAGAAACATAGTTGAAAAAACTTACAATTTGCTGTTGCTGGGCCTTTTGCTTTATTTCGGAATTTTATTCTGCATGGAAGGAGTCTTAATTGTTGATGTTGGTACTTGATATTTGCTACTCTTTTTAAGAGAATCACTAATACACGCATATATAATTTATAAGATTTGTTTAATAGATGTTTAAGGATGGTAAAAACTTACCCTTTGGAAAACTATTCTGGATTGTATCGTATACTATAAACACATTTATGCATATGTTTATATACTGCTTTGTTGGAGAGATTCTTATCGCACAGGTAACAATGTATTTTTTAAAGAAGAAGGACAAAAAAATCGATGCTATTCTATCTCTTGTCTTATATCATATTTTTCTACGCTGCACCTGATGGAAACCTGTATGACTTGTGAAAAACAACAAAAAAAACAAAAAAGTGCGAAGAAATTCATAAGGCGTTATTCAATTGCAAGTGGTATTGCTTAGATCCAAAAGAATCTAAGGCGCTGATATTAATCATGGCCAGATCCAAGAAACCTCTTCAAATTACAGCTGGAAAAATGTTTCCTATGACACTAGAGACTTTTTGCACTGTAAGTTTTGTTTCTAGTTGCGTCACGCATAATACGGAATATATTTTTTCATAGATAAAATTAAATGATAGAAAATTTTCAGCTTCTCAAGACATCGGGTAGTTACATATCGGTTTTACTCGCGAAATATTAGAATCGTTGATTTGAAATAAATGTATGCGTAGACAAATGTTACACATATATATATATATATATATATAAAAATAGCTCTGATACACGAATAAAAATATACATTAAAATCACTTATTTGCTTTTGCTTACGAACCTTAGAATTTCCACATAATGCATCATAAGAGATAAGATATGATTTTCTAGAGAAAGAGAGAAATCATACATTAAATTATTAGTATTGTTTCATAAGTGATAAAAACGATCGGTAAAAAAAATTAAACAAGACTTGGAAACTCTAAACTACAAAATTCTATTTCGCGAAAACTTTCTGCAACTTCAGCGGTGAGTTTCTTGATCGGGGGAAAAAATTCTCGATAAAAACTACATCAAAAGTGTGTACAATATTGAATAGAGCTCGGTGAAGTAACTTTTTCATCATATGTTTTAAGCATTACCTTGCACACAGTGTCACAGCGAAAGGGGCAAAAATGCATGAAACAGTCAAGTGGATTGAAGCAAAGACGAGCAACGGAGAATCCTCTCTATCTCTCTGATGCGCAAAAATATTAATAAGAAAAAGTGCCGATGGCATTAAAGGACACTTGTGACGTGGATTCTCTGAATCGTGGCAACTTAAAAATTTGTTGCTTTCACAATTATGCTTATCGCGATCTCCTATTGTAAGTGTATAAAAATTTAAATAAAAAACAACACAATAAAAAGTAAAATAAAGTTCCACGTGGAAATGCGTCCACTATACGCGAAATCATTAAAATTAGACTGTTCCATTGTAAACGTTATCTTTCCTAAATAAAAGTCGATTTCTATTATCTATCGTATTTCAGTTTAGTACTTGAAACTCGGAAATATAAAAAAAAGAGAGAAGAAAAAAACTCATGGATATACACATGCGAATATATTTATATATAAATGTGTGTATTCAATAAAAAGAACATTAAAACACCGAGCCGCGAAACTAGCAGTGATCTCTATTAGCGGGCTGCAGTGAGATTATTGAAAAAAAAGAAAAAAGAAAAATGATTCGATTAATTTTAAAACTTTCTTTGCTTTGCATCGTTCTAAGCAGTTACAGTGAGCTTACTGAAAAATTACACTATCCTCGGTAGAAGGGCATAATTGAGTAACCATCTCGATTCTATCCTAGGTGTCAGTGCGAAGAGAGCGAGGATCACCGATTATCCTTACGTGGTGTCAATCAGATACGATGGAGCGCATATATGTTTGGGTGCTATAGTCACCAAGAATACGGTATTGTCTGCTGCCAGTTGCGTGAATCTTTACGTGAAAGCAACGGACGCTTTGTCAAAACTGACCATTCACCTGGGCATAGACGACGAGGCTGAGAAAGGTTTGTCTTACACAGTGATCAGTACCGTATCGCAATCCAGCTACACTGACCCTGAGGAAGAGAAGAAGGACAATGCAGATACTATCATCGTGCTTCTGGTAAGAGCTTCTCGCGTAATCTTCTTCCCTTAGAATCTTGATGTTTCATTATGCGCGCACGCTACTTTCAGTCTGGCCAAGAATTCAAAACTGGTCGTTACGCAACTGTAACGCCATTTAGTCAATCTGCCGTTGAATACGCGAGGGATGTCACTTTCTTTGCCGTTGACGGTCAACGCAAGTTGAATGTACTTAAAGGAGGAATTCTAGAAAATAGCGTTTGTCTGAAGAGCGTGCCCACGATGAAAATATCTAGACATCAAGTGTGCTTCATTAGACCCGACGATGGCGAAGGCTGCATGGTAAGGCAGTTTTTTTTTTTTTTTTTTTTTTTTTTCTTTTCTTTTTCTTTCGAATGTAGCAGAGAATTCACCAGCAGAGTTTATAAGATTTGTAAATATGTAGAAGGTTCTTGATTGAAGTTTACCGGAGAGGCTTATCGAGCTTCACGATAACTAAAGTATAATTTATTTGGTCCGTAGTCAAGCAGCGGTAGCCCCGTAGTTCATGATGGGAAATTAGTCGCAATCTTACCCCACGGAAGTTCATGCACCAGTGTTCCGGTTGCTGCCATTCATCTAGCGAAATTCGGCTCCTTTATCCCCTACGAGACATCTTAAAATAACAATGCAAGTGCATGGTGATGCTCAGACCGATGACTAAACTTAATTGTAAAAGCTAAAGTGTATTGAATTATTTATTCACTTTTTCGCGCAATACATGTGATTTTTACTTTAGCATATATATTGTGTGAAACTTTGGTAATTGCAATTGGGCAATCAATATTTTAATGCGCTTTTTATGAAGTCTAAGAAACAATAGACATTACTGTAGACATCTGGGATTCTTACTGCGCAAAGGTACGTCCACGAGAAAACACCTACGAGTTTATTCTTGTAGACCAAAGGATTCCCGCTATCCCCCTGAAAAGGATCCACGTCGTTAGTTCGAGGTATCGTCTCACCCGGGAGGCTCTTGCTCTATCAAGTTTCGCCATTAACCTTGCAAGACCCGATTCCTTCTTTCTTGTAGCTACAGATCTGCGTAGGCAAAATGGTGCCATTATGATGCTTCTGGCACGTCGTATAATTCATGATCGGTACTTCCAGTTTGAGCATTTGCTTGGACAGCCATGGCTCGGGCCACCTATCGATGCCCCAACCACTTAGAAGACCCGTAGCCTTTTCAGGTATATCCACGTCGGTTAAATTGATTGGCTTTTGATAGTCGTTAATGGTGATATTCCTATTTAGCTGCAAGAGAAAAATGGAGTAAGAACAGAGAGAGAGAGAGAGAGAGAGAGAGAGAGGGAGAGAAAGGTTTTCGATCGCCATATTAGCAGAAATCTGCTTCTTGGCGGCGGGACGCATCGATCAAATTACCGTTACAACGACAATGTCGTTTGACCAGGATGCCTCTTTACCGTAGACATACCCCGGGTGACATTGTATATTCTTTACTCCATAAGTTTCTCCGCTCTTATCGAGATATATGGATCCTGTGACAACTGTGATTTCCTCGTAAGGTTCCTCCACCAAACCGCACAAGCAGTGTGCAGCCGTTATAACGTGCCTTGCGTCGATCAGAGCACCTCCGCATATGTGTTGACCAACGGCCCTTAAGGAAACTTGATAAGGTATCTCTTTGGGCTTAACAGGCTCACCACCAACGATTCGTTTAATTCGATGACCATACGATTCTATAGAAGAACTCACACACAGTGTACTCGGACAAGAGTTCTCTCTCGACTGTTGAGCAAAATTGCAAAGAAACTAAAGTTTCGTGCGATCCCACTCACCTCTATCAACGATGAAGAGCAAGGAGACCAGTACGCAAAATAAATAAGTCTTGCTGGAAGCCATGACGATGAAGAAATGCAGTCGCGACACACTGAATACTTTGTCTCGTCTCTGAACGTGCGACAAATTCAATTCTCTCTCCTCTCAGTCCTCTCCTTCCTGAGTTTTCCATTACTTATACTACTTGTCCTTGTTATCGCAGCTGTCTTTGCATAACCTATATTAGCGGCGATAACAGAAATGCTCAGATTTGTACGGGGAAGCTTGAAATTGATCTTTGATCTTGTATCAACAAGGATCGGTGTATGGGCTAATTTGGAACTACTGTAACTATACAACTCTTCTTTTTATACCTGAAGTTGTGCGGAGAACCACTCGTATTGGCTTCTCATAGCTCAGAGTTTGGATAAGCACATATTTTCTTCTTTTTTTTTTTTTTTATTAAAAGCAATTCTCGATACTGTACTGTAACTACTGCTCTCGCACGTTAGAATCTAATACTGCGAACCAGCTTTCAAGGAGATTTGCCGCTGACTAATCGAGAGTTGAAACCAAAGTTGTTTCCGTCCATCGTGCGCGCGTGTCGTCGTGTTCTATTTGGAAATATTTTTAGCGAATTCCGCTCGGAATCACTGCGAAAAATCGAGTGAACGTCCGTCCATTTTTCCATTGACTTTATTTTCAAGCTAATTAAAACATTGAAAGAGGATCGGATGCATTGTGCTGTCGAATGTGTGCATGGCATTTAATTATAAGCCTTTGAAAATGATTGCGCGCGCAACTTTAAATTGCATCTCACGCACACGACGTACACACTGTTGAAACACAGTCGCACCCACTATCGCGTATACTACAGATACGTGCATACGTGTGTTCGCAGGATACCGGAACGTTGAATATTCAAGAAATCTAAAATTCGACGAATGGAGTAAAACTCTTGTCCAATTATGTTTCGAAGATCCTGAGAAACCATAAAAAAGAAAATTAAAAAAGATTTTTTATTATTAAAATAACGAATCGCGCGTGCGCGCGCGCGCGCAGGATTGCGTAGCATTCTACGTTTTGGTATACTCTTTTTTAATGCATTAGCGATGAACGTAGGCACAATCTTTCGTGGAATCTGAATTGATTACGATACTCAAAGTATCGATGCATTTTCGTGGAATCGTATCCGCCGAAAATTTGGTTAATTAAATATATACGCGCACACACACACACACACACACAATCAAGCGTGGAAAATTTAATTGTACAGCTTGTATACACCGATAAGGAATACCGATCAAATTGACTATTGTGTGTATATGCGCGAGTTCTACCTCGCACGCATGTGTGGTATACGTGCGCATATACACACATAACTTGAAACGCACGACGCACACATATACATATGTATATATATATATATATATAATGCGTGTACATATACGCATCTAATGCATATTGCTGTGCACATACGCGTTTCTTAATATTCTTTGTGCAAGACAAGGGTAAAATCGTGAATACGCGGCTTAAAATAAGATGTCCACTATGCGTTTCGTTTTATATGTTGGTTGAACAGTGAAGGGGGTAAAAATATTGCTAGAGAAAATCTTTGTAATCATTGGTTGGGTCATGTAACCTATATACTCTGTAAGTATCCATTTATAAATAATGCTTCGTTGTTATCTTTGATAACTCATCAATTATAACAACTAAACTAAGAATCATTTTCTAACGGATACTGATAGATCAGTCGTCGTATAATTATTCTTAGTTGTGTGAATCTTTATGCTTGTATCTACGTATACATGTAAATACATATATGTATGTGTTGTATTTTGTGTGTGTGCGTACGTGCATGCATGCATATATGTATATACATATATATATATATATATATATATATTATTTTTGAGGTTATATTCTGATCTTTATATAATTTTGGCTGCACCCATCGAACGCAATGTTACTTAAATCTTTTATCTTAGAATTGATTTCGCCAGTTTTAAGTAGAAAGTAATGTATACGAGTAAGGGAATAAATTTCCTTTTCAGAGTTAAGTATAGCAAATGGAACGTTTTAAGGTGAAAGATGAACCGATGGATGCATTAGCCATAGACAGTCAGGTTATGGTAAACGTTTTGTATGAAACTGCAGCACAATTCAATTCAATGCAATTTCTCCCTGGAGTCTAACTTAACGATTACTTTAAGGATGAAAGCATTGTAAGCGTTGTGCTTAAAGAAGAACCTGGTGATAAATTTGAGTCTGACTACATGGAGGATATCTGTTCCGGGACTTTCGACAAGGTATTTCTACCTATCGAAAATAATGATGTCGACTTTTCGAATGAAATGGTAAATATCCCAATATATCGCGAGAATAATTTTTATTGTACTTTGTGTGTGTCGTCTTTTAATGAAAGTAATGTGAAAAAACTGATGATTTAGGTAAAGTTGGAGCTGGAAGGAGAAACAAGTGGGCACCAAAATTGGGCAGCTCAAATCGCTAGTGCTAATTTATGTGATAAAGAAGATGGGACGATGCAAAGATGTTTGAGCAACGCTGATTTTATTCAAGCCCAGGAAGCTGAGAAACACGCTGGATTCTGTGCAAACGGGCAGCAACCAAAGTTTTATAAAATTCAGTGTTCGATTTGCAAGAAGTGGTTTCTAAATAATGACTCAATGGTTACTCACTTAAGAATGCATTGCAGTGGAAATCAATGTGAAGTCTGTCAACAGAATTTTCAGGATACTACCAGTCTACACGCGCACATGCTAACTCACGTCGGCATGAGTCCATTGGAATGCAATATATGTCAAAAGAGATTTGCTTACAAATGGTGTTTACGCAGCCACATGCAAATGCATGTTTTAGAGAAACCCTATGACTGCGAGGCCCTGCAACAAGCGTTCATGAAGAGACCGGGAAGCGAACAAATTATAAATGCGGAAGAAAGACCATTCGAGTGTGATGTATGCCATGCGACATTTAGAGAAAAAGGAAATTTGAATAGGCACATGTTGATACATACCGGAGAGAGACCTTATAAGTGTGAAATATGTTTTGCAGCATTCAGGGAAAAAGCAAAGTTAAATACACACATGCCTCTTCATACAGGTATTAAGCAATTTAAGTGTACAATGTGTCATCGATCGTTTGCACAAAAGACAGCGCTTAATAATCACATGCTAGCACATAGTGGGGAGAAGCCACACGCGTGTAGTATTTGTGAAAAAACTTATAAAAGAAAATCGGAATTAATTAGGCACGCAATGGTTCATACAGGGGAAAGACCGTATGAATGCAAGGAATGCCTCATGACTTTTAGGGAGAAGGCAAAATTGAATTCTCATATGTTAGTTCATACCGGAGAAAAGCCGCATGAATGTCACATATGTCATAAAGCGTGCGCTCGTAAATCGGATCTGAACAGTCACATGCTGTTGCATACCGGCGGACAATACGACTGTAAAGTTTGTGACAAGATATTCACCCGGAAATCGGATCTCAATAGACATACTTTAATTCACACAGGTGAAAAACCATTTGCCTGTGATTTATGTGATATGGCATTTAGGGAGAAGACAAGATTAAATTCTCATATGTTGATACATACGGGCGATAAAAGACATGCTTGTCATATTTGTCAAAAAACTTTTAAAGAAAAGTCTGCACTGAGGAAACATATGTTAAGCCACACCGGAGATAGACCTTACGAATGTTACGTTTGTCACAAGGCGTTTACTCAAAAAACTACTCTAAATAGTCACATTTTGGTTCACGCGGGCGAAAGACCTTACGAATGTAGTACTTGTCAAAAAATATTTAAAGATAAAGCTGCATTGAAGAAGCATTTAACAATGCACATAAATGAAAAAACCCATGAATGCCTAATTTGCTTAAAAAAATTTGCTCACAAAGCTGCGTTAAATAGTCATTTGTCCACTAATCATACATCTTAATTAAAGGTATCTAGTCTATCGCAATTCTCAATTTCTTTACAATGAATACCGTACTTTTTAGCTGTAATATACTGTTTCCATAATTATGTGTATGTTTGTTGTTTATTTTATCGATCCATTGCAACTTTAGTTCTCTGATCATATAACATATGTTTCCTGTCTCTCTTTATACATAATAATTTTATTTAAATGTAAAATTACATTAAAAAATCGGCTTCTTCGAGCCCACTCTGAAATTAACTAGACTTTTGACAATATTCTTTAGAAGAACATATCAGCTTGTAAACGTGACTACATTAACAATTTATGTTGAAGCATTCCATATTTAAAAATATACGATGTTGAGAAATTTTGTGGTGTATTATTGATAGTATGTGAAAGAAAGGAATGGAGCTACATACTATTTTAATACCATAAGAAATATTAATGTATTCACACAACTAAATGTATAAACGGGAAACTGCTACTCATAATGATAATCATTTACCTTTTCATATTTTTTTTTTTTTTCGTATCTATACTGTAATTAAACTTGTGTGTAACGTTAAAGCTATACTATAATATATATTTTTTCGATTGAGTTTTCTTTTCTTTTTTTTTTTTTTTTTTTTTTTTTCGTTAAATATGATTTTAAATTCAAAAATTACTTTATGATATTCGTTATAGAAGCGTAACATTTACCTAAAAATAGCCACTACTGCATGATGAATATATTAAATATATTTTTACAGAATACAACAAAAAAAAATATTGTAATATACAACTCCATATTTTCTTTAATCTACATAATAATATAGATAAAGTAAAATGTTTTCATTTTGTTCTGTTATTTTTTTTTTTTTTTTCTTTCTTTTGCTTTTATTAATTGTACAATATATCATTTTCATGATCATAAAACAGTTTACCTCGTACAGGTATATAACAATAATTTATTCATCAACGAGGTTCTACTAAACTCGAATAGAAATAGATAATAAACTATTCCTCTGTACAGTAAATTTAATAACACATTTTTTAAATTCCATATCTAACTTTGTTCTTTTATTTAACAATACGTTATCCGAGAATTATTTAAATCTTACATTAATTCAATACAAAATTACAAACACGATTTTTTCTTTGAAGCTACGGTACGAATCTTGCAGACACTTGCAAGATATGGATAATATATATATTTGAAAATATTTTAAAAGTGAAAGCAAATGAATTATAGAAAAACTTTTATTTCATATTCAATACACAATTATAAATAAAAAGCGATTCAATCTCAAAATGTCAATGATTATTATGGAGCAACATTATTTTAGTAGCAAGATCACATATGTATAATACATACGTCAGTTATTCATCGAGGTCATTGCCGTCTTGAAAAATATATTCTACGCTTATCTTTCTTTAGTGCGATTTGGATTTACTATTTTAAAATACTTCGTTAAACTCTTAACAAACGAAGCAATTTTCTTATCATACACACTTTTAACTGATAACTTTATTTGTTAATTATAATTAATTAATTATACTGATGTTTTAGTGCTCCTTAATCCATAAATTTTACAAAAGTCATTCAAAAGTTTAATCTAGAATTTCCATTTAAGAGAAGCAGCAATTATATACAAACTATTTGTACATTGTTTGCAGAGATAAATGCCAATTCAATTTAAATGTATTGCTTTCCCTATATTTCGTTGTTCATGATTTTATTCCTTATAAAATAACGACAATTTAATAATCAAATTTATATATTAACCAGCTGTCTTTTTCTTTAATGGCCGCGTCACCGCTAGTATTATGGTGTGTTGTCCTCCGCCAGCAACTTTAACAACTGCCTTACCTTCTAGCTGTTTTCCTTTTATTAAAACCGGTGTTTCAACGTCGTCTTCTGTTCCCGTGCCTAATTGTCCACTTGAACCCATGCCCCATGCATACAATTCACCTAAGGCACAAATCATCTAGTTTGTAAGCCGAGTGCTTAACTCTTTACTTTCTCTCAAAACTAAATTTATAAAGAGGAATACCTGTTTCTGTTACTGCAAACGATTGTGCACTACCTGCAGCAACATTGATACACTTAATCGAACTCAAAGCTGGCACTAGAGCGAGTTCTTTAGCATCTTCACAGTTAGATCCAAGTCCAAGGCGGCCATATTCTTTACGACCGAGAACATATACTTGACCATTTTTATCTAGGGCTAGTGTATGATGTTGACCCGAACTGATATGTTTCCAATCTTTTCCACAAAAGGTTTCAGACACTTGTGGAAGAAAATGTGTAGTATCTGCTTTTAATCCTGAAAAATATATGTAATAAATGTGAAATTCAACTTTAAATACTAATGATTATTATTATAATTTTACACACTTACCAATTTGATAATAATTATTTAATCCGAATACATATATATCCCCACTTACGTATTCTTTGGCAAATGTACAGTATGTACCAGCCCATATATCAGAAAATTTGAACTTTTTTGTTATTTTAAATCTTACTAAATCTGGAGTTAAAAGAGGGGCTAAGCCCAATCTCGCGTGTCTACTGGTACTTCTACTACCCTTTCTTCCTAATTGGCCTTGTTCTGCGCACCCACAAGTATATATTAATCCATCTTCAGAAAGTAATACTAAATGATCAGCACCAGAGGCAATTTTAACTATCTTAATATCAGGTAATAATTCTATTGGATTGCGTTCATTTCCTTTAGTAGTTAAGCCCATATTTCCATGAGAATCCTGTAAAAGATTCAAGATTTTTCTTGTAGAAGGGTAACAAATTTGCAAAAAAAAGAAAGAAAAAAGAAAAAAAGAAGAAAAAAAGATCAAAACATACCCTAAAGGAGCCCCATGCAAAAACTCTTCCATCTTCCAACAGAACAGCGCTATGGGAATCCCCAGCTGTTACTTGAACTACTTTTCCTGGTAATTCAACTAATCCTGGTTCCGTTTCGGAGCCTTCTTTAGAAGTATCCCTGCCTAGCGCTCCCTCATCATTGCATCCAAATGTTATTATCTCTCCTGTGCTCTTTAAACACACATTGTGCATACCACCAGCTGCTATAGCAATAATGTCACTATGACCAGGTACTACAGCTGGTCTAGTCTTTTCCATCACATCTTCGCCTAATCCTAGTTGACCCACATCTCCTTGCCCAAATGTTAATACTACTCCTGGTACAGTTGATTGTTGTAAATTAGGATTTACCTTAATTTCTGAAACATTAATTTATCGATTAATTAATTAAGGGAAAGAAACAAAATTTTCTTCTAACTCACAACTCGTTTCAAATTATACTGATAGTATTATTCAAGTTGAATTACGCAAGAAATTAATTAAATAATTACCTTGAACCTTTTTCTTCTTGCTATCAAGCGAATCTACTGAAGAAGATGCTGTACGCTTTAAAGCTTGCTTCCTTTTAGCTGGCGGCACTAAAAATTTTTGAGGTTATATTTATAATTTTACTTTTAAGACAATCTTACTGATTTATATAAGCAAAAAATATAAAAGAGAAAGACATCAATACCATATATCATGTAATATACGTACTTTTGTTTTTAAAAATATTTAATACGAATAACTTTTAATAAATACTTTTCACTTTTTACTGTCTTGGCGCCAAAAATTGCAATGCGTGTGACACACTTGTAAGGTTATAACCGAGATAATAAATGAGGTAGAAGTAAATGTAGAAAACAATCTTTCCCTATCAGTGACATCTATATTTTTGCATTTATATAAATTTCATTTAGAGGGTATTTCAATTTTATTGGGCAAATTCTCAAAATTCTATTTCAGCAATTCACTCAACAACATTCATTCGCTAAAGGAGTCCGAAATAATTGATATTTATTATAATAAGCTTTGTTCAGCAAATTTGTATATCTCTCTTATTTTTCCATAACAAACTTGAGCAGAATAATCATGTTATTCTTTAAGACAAAAGTAAATTTGTTGTAGTAAATCATCTAGTTATTTCTTCAAATTTTCCTTCTAAAAACAAGCGTCATTAGGCAGAGCTGCTTATCTCAACTAATATTTGTGTGTGTTTCTCTCTGTTTTAAGAATATAAAAAACTCAATTACGCAATCAAGATACACGGTGGTAGTGTCTCGACGGTAAGTAATAAAAGAAAAAGAAGAAGAAAGAAAATATATTTAATGTGTAAATTTAAGAAAAATGTCATAATATAATATGTGTGTAGGCTCCCTATCGAGGCGAAGAAGTTACTTTTTCACTATTCACTTCGCTATTTGTTGGTAATAAGAATAAGAATAAGAATAAGAATAAGAAGTGTGATATTAGGTGTCAGTGTGTACCATAAAATGTCACTAATCCTGGGTAAAAATTTACTTGTTCTTCTTTTCAGTAGGGACTATAATTTGTACGGCTTCATTGCCAGTCAGAGTATAGGAGAAACGTACGTATAATTTAGCATTGGCAATGTTATATAATTTCTAGCAATATTTCTTGAAATATTGTTTAATTTTTAATAATTGTTGGGGAAGGGAGGGTAATGTTGGTAAATTGAAAATATCGGGTGACTGATAATAAAGTTTCCCCCGTTGATAAACAACGTTTAAATTCGCTTAGGTTTCCGCGAGGCGCCAGACAGCATCGCCAATGACCTCGAGGCACAACAAGACCGATTCATGCACCAATCGCCATCCAAGTAGATGGTACCACACAGATGTCGTAGTGCGGTCACTCCAGTGTCAATGTTCCCGCATTTAGATGTATCATCATAAATATACGCAGGGGCATATATGCACACATGCGCAATAAACAAATATGCGCTCTCCTTGAATATACGCTAATCTAAACAATGAATACATGCACTGTATTTTTAGATTTTTTCAACATCGATGAAGAAGAAGAAGAAGAAGAAGAAGAAGGCTGCGCTTTATTTCCTATCTTCTTTTGCAATTTAAAGAAATTGCGTTAACTTAGTAAAATAACTTGAGAGCAAAAGCAGGACAAATCGGACGCGCGCTATTGCATTGCGATAAATTGAAGACGGCCTTTTAATGGGAATAACGATGAGTGGAAGTGGATGGAGATGTATCTTGTTTGTGGAGACTTCTTGGTTCGACTCTTGACGAGTTTTGATCGAGGGTGTTGCAGGACATTAGGGTGTTAGTTCTATATACGATTTCATTTAAAGTAAGTTGCATAAAAGTGTTACTTCTTTATGGTACACGATACGAGACTTTATGAAACTCTTAAGGAAAAACACTCAATATGAAAAAATATGAATAAAAAAAGAGCGTAAAGTAGAATTTTTTAATCTAACGTCTGCCTTTTTATCGCATTTCAAATTCCTTCGATTTCAACACTGTCGGACTATACCGAACAAAGTGACATTTGATAATCCATAACAAGCGTAAACTCGTTTTTTAGAAAGGTCATAGTTAAATTTTTAAAGTCAAGGCTATTGAAGAACCGACAATATATTCCGAGTTGTTAAGTAAGTTCCTATCGAATTTAGAAAACAGTGCGCGTGCCCGCTCTTGACAAAAAGAGAAATAAATGGAAAGAGAGGGAGGAATCCGCTTTACATCTAATACCGGTCGTAACAATGAAGTGCTCCATAAATTCAAGAAGATTCAAGAAGCGATTTTTCATTCGAAGCTCAAGTTTCAAGATATTCAATTAAACAGGTACAATTATATTCATTAGAAAAGAACAGTCGCTCATACCGTAGACGAGCGCGCGAAAGGTTTAAAACTAAACCAACTAATAATTATCATTCTTTGCCAGAGAACAATAATTTCTGGCAAATCGTCAAGGATCCTTAATCACACCGCTGACTGTATACAAACTATGAGGGTAGTACGTTTCTCACAATGATTCTCTCTTGACACGGAAAACCCTGATAAGGTGGGTGGTAATCTTTTTTTATCTTGGAAGGACGTGCGGGCGGGCGATGATGCTGAGGCCACGCACGCGAGCGTCGTCGCTCGCGGCGAAATTCGAATTTTTACTTCGGCAGAAGCTTCGCCGGGGCCAGAGCGCATCCAACGCTGAATCGTCGATGAATTCTATCGGTGAGAGGAACCAAACGAGAAAGAAAAAGAAAAAGAAAAAGAAAAAGAAAAAGAGAAAGGAAAGAACGGAGAAGAATAAAAAAAAATCGCTAGCTGTGCTCGTTTTTCACCTTTAGACCCGGAGTCTTCCTGTCTCGCGTTATCGGGGGCCGTTATCGCGCGTGTATATCAACGCACAAAGAGGAAGAGGAAAGAAAGAGAGGTGAGAAAGAGCGGGGAGGAAAGAGGTAAAAGACACGATGGCGAGTAGCGCGGCAAACGATGATGGGGCGACGAGGAGTGCATTCACCGAGATTCGCGCACGCGTCGGGTTCGCGCGGCGAGTGGTATCTGATAAACTGTCGGGAACACGTTGCCCGTGACTCAGTTTACACGATGCCACGGTCTGGCCACGATATTGCATGCTGCTGCACTTGTCTCTCCCGCTTTCCTGCCTGTGATCCGTCGCATCGTCTTTGCCTCCGTCGTCGCGGTGGTCGTCGTCGTCGTCGTCGTCGAGAAGGAGCCAACGTGCTCGTCGAGATGCTCACTGGAGGAGGAATCGCATCGATGCAACTCGGTTCGAAGTTCGTTGCGCGCCACCAGCAGAGTACCATCACCGGTCGCCGTGTCGTCCTGTAAACCGCTGCTCGTCAGTGTCAAGAACTTTGACGGGGTTAACGTTCGGGGGGGGGGTGGGGGCCCACCGGAAGTTTCCGGTTCTAAGACCCTCGTCGAGCACCTTGGTGAACCGTGCATGGAACAACCTCCTGATCCCAACCCCGCGAACTTGTCCGACCTTGGCCGATTTTGCTCGAGCAAAAGTCTGCGGAAGCCGAAAAACCCGAAGAAGCGGGGAGACATGACGATCCCGCCCGCACCGGAGGAGGATCCTCCTCCGCCAGAGGACACCGGACATCCCGTCGTGGCGAACAGAGGTGAGTTTGGCGAACGCTAGAAATTTTGCTCCTATGGTACCAAGGTCGATGATGTTCGACGTGTCGCGTCGTTGATAGTACACCCGCTGCTCAAATCAACGATTAGCGCAAGGATTATTTTTGGTTTGGCCGCGCGTTTATCAATGGTGCCCAGGGTGGGGGTTTTCTCTTCTTGAATGAAACTTTCTTCCTTCCCTAAAGGAATGCAGGTTTTCGCGGAGATGTCTCTCCGCGCATTTCTGTCTTTGCGTCTTTCGACGCACCGTTTGCGTCTCGCACCCATCGTATGGAGGAGGCTCGTCCAGGACTCGTTGTTTCTAACTAAGCCAGAGTGAGTTCTCTTTGTGCGCGAAGAGTTGGCCAGAGTTTCTTAACGTTCTGAGACTTTGCAACGCCGCAGCATCGCGCATCGTCCCAAAATTATTCTTCCCGGTAATCCGCGCAGACACGTGGCATTCCCGCCCCGCCATGGAATTGCGCACTACTCTCATGGCGCGCTGCCAATTTCAAAGTTCAGGTACTCGGGATATTTATCGCAATTCTCAGACTGCGCGTGTACCCTCTCTCTCTTCAACTTTCTTGATTTCTCACAAAGAGCATTCCTCGTAGTCGAGGTCTCTCCCCTCTCCCCCTTTTGTTTTAACCCGATGCGCAAATCTTATCGCTCTGTAAAATTGAGATGAGATGAAAGGAAGAAGGGGAGAGAGAGAGAGAGAGAGAGAGAGAAGACGAGCGGCGGTCGTTTAACAAAACGCGTGTACACGCGACAAATCACCACATGATCGTTTTGCTTTGTCAAATGTTTGTCCTCGCACATCTGTTCATACTCTTGTCGTACGATGAGACACTAGGGAATGCGGGAGGGCCATAAACGGAGCGATGTAGGAAACTTAATGCGGAAATAAAGTCCAAGGTCGCGATTAAGCGTGTTTGCGGTGGCAATTAAATAACGTCTCGCGAATAATAATCGAGCAACGTCACCGGGATTGGGCGGATTAGAGGAGGCAATCGGAGGAGGAGAATAAAGTACGGTGTAAAAAAAATGTAACTCGATGAGCGCGAGGCAAGAAACGGTCGAGAGCCAATTGCGTCACGCGAAATTGAGCAAATCAGCTCAGCGTACTACAAAGTAATAAATGTCCACGAAGCATATTACGCAGTCGTGTGTGCCATTTATCTCAACACGAGTTGAATTTTTGTCGATGATGAGGAGAACGCGCGCGAAATTGAGCGGACGCCGCCATCTTTGCGCGGCTCTGGACTTTCGATGCAGCAGCAGCAGCTCCGAGCGATCATCGCGAGAATATTCCCCCCCGGTGCTTTGGGCAAGCGATTCTTGTACTTGCCCCGCTGGTACTCGCGAGGATCATTGAACTCGCAGCTGACGGGGATGTCGCGCCGCAAGCGCCCTTGAATGTCACGCATCGAAAGAGAGGCGGTGCCAGAAATAGCATCCGCGCGATAAGAGGCTTTTCCCATGGGAAAATTTTTAGCGGATCAAAAGCCTTTTTCCGGAGAACTGTCGTTGAACCGCTGCTCGTAGTCTCTGACTTTTGTTTATAAACTCGATATCAACTCGTTTCACGAATTCGTATGGCCGCGCGTCCACTCGTCGAGTACCGAGAAACGAGAAACGAGAAACGAGAAACGGCGTTTTAATCGACGCGATAACGTCAACGATTTTATCAGTTTGCACGATCCCCAGCCCACCAGCGTAGGTCTAGAGCACAGGTAGAGATCGTGCCCCCCTCCCAGGATGATTCGCCGATGGTGTCCCTTTGACCCAGTGACGAGCGCGCACGAGTCCCCTAAACCTCCAGTCCGCGGGTACTCCATCCAGGTAAAAATTCTCATCGAGGTAAATCGAGGACGAGCAGAAGCGAGGAAGGAGGAGGAAACTTAACGGAGTGAGTAACGGGTCGAATTTAACCGATTTCATTGGCCGAAGCACGCGCGGGGCTCGTTCCCTCGATTTTTAAGTGAAATTTCTACGAGCCGACTCTCCCCGGAATTCTACTCGCTACTTTCGCAGCAACCGCGATCTATTTGCTGGAATCGGAGCAGCCGGTTATCGCATTTTCCTTAAAGAGGACAGGCGCGACGAGAGAAACGTGGAAAAGCTTCTTCAGGTGCCGGGCTCGCCAGTTGAGATTTTTCGGAAGGCCTAACGCGAGGTTCCGAGGAAACCTCCTACCTACCTAACGGTGTACGCTGCACCTGCACACGTGTTTCGTTGCGACGCGACGCGACAGAACGCTTCGAGCAAACCGGGACAAAAACGCTACGCTCTGATGAAACGCGAGGTTGATGACGAAACGCGCGTTATCCCTGATCTTTTACATACGCAAATGTTCTATTGAAATCATATCGTTACGTGCTGCCGCGTCTTCGGGTTCCTACACAGATACGAGTTTCTCGCTTTATTAATACATTAATAGCGATAAACCTCGTACGGCTGATAACGGAGGAAAAATCATTCTGCGCAGAAACTGCAGACGTCATGCAAAATATTTATTTCTCAATTATTTGAAAAAACTTTTATTACGGTGTTCTTACCGCTTTTACCGCGGGGCGAAGAGGGCTGGAGATGACGGAATGCCGGGATTTAATATACTCCACAAAATTTTACGCGCAAATAAGAAGGAGAGGTGGGAGGGAGGTGGTGGGTGAATCATGGGTTTAAGCGAGAATATTCGCATTCCTCTTATCTATTTCTCTACCTACGCTTCTGCTGTCTCTCCGTCCCTCTTTCAGCGAGAGTGTGTAAAAATAACGACGAGTGTGTACGGAGGAGAGCGCGTCTTTCCTCGATCAATCGACGCGCGAGTGGAATCTCCGCGGAATCTGCGAAAGAAAAACCGGTGCCGTCATTTTTCCAGCAATTTTTCTCGATATCGATGCGAAGTGCGACGACGGGTCCCAGGAAGGTTCTCTCCGTTCGCCAAGGCGCGAGGTGGGCTCTCTCCCTGCTCCTCCTGATTTCTATTTAAATATCGTGTTGTGTGAGAGAGAGAGAGAGATTCTTTCATCGTTATCGAAGCGTAAATGCAACAGCTACCGCGACTTTGAGCGACCAAGTGGAGGCGCGGAAGGAAGAAAAAGAAAAAGCGAAGGAGATGGTGGAAGTGGAAGTTGAATCCGCTCACGCGCAGGTTTGTTTCATGGGGGGGTGGATAAGCTTTAGGGTGGGGGTGCGAAAGATCAACCGGCGCGTATATACCGATGAACCTGTTGGTTCTTCGAGGCAAAGTAGCGTTTCCTGAGGCCAGAGACGACGCATCGGCATCGGCATCGGCATCATCGGTATCGCGGGCCATTCGCGCGCCAATTCCTAATAACTCGACGGATCGTCGCCAGAGCTCGCGACGGGGGTTGACCTTACGTAAGTAAGCCCCGGTTGAACCGCGACGACGCGATTATCTGCGCGAGTATTCGAAAAGCCGAGCTCGAGAGATGTTCGTCGATCCGTCGTCAGCGCGTCCTCGAATTTTACGCGTCGTCGTCGCCGAGGAACCACCGCCGCCGCTCCAGGTCCAGAGAAATCAAGGTCCTTGGTCCACGAGGAACGACGACTCGTCCTCGCCTACAACGTCGTCGCGTTTTTTCTAAACGCCGCCGACGCTCGATGTTTCCCGCTCTCCGCACCACCCTCGCGCGCGCATCCCTCGAACGCGACGAAACGCAAATTGATCGACCAGCGACGACCTCGGTGACGAGAACCTCCCTCGCTTTTCCTTGAAAAGTTGCGGGAAAATCGGAGAAAAGAGAAAGAAAGAAAGAAGGAAAGAAAAAAAAAAAAAAAAAAAAGTCTCGGAAAGGTGTTCGCGAAAGCGATCGAGTCTCTGGTGACGTCTGGCGGTGGCCCTAGCACGTAACGGGCTCGCCGTGACGCGACGCGACGCGACGTGACGTCGGAGAGAGCAGCGAGTGCTCCATCTTGCGCGGGCGACTAGTCAGTGGTCGTTGCGGAGTTGACGCATTCGCCGCGATCGTTGTTGCGTGATCGTCGTGCGTGCTTTTTCGGAACGCGTGATCGTGCGCAGTGTGTCCCCCACGTTGCGGAGACGTTGTTCCCCTCGTCCTTGCGTGCATCCGTGCGTGCGTGCGTGCATGCGTGCGTGCGTGATTTGCAACGAGGAAAAGTGTCGCTTTCCTTCGATAACCGAACATGGAGGAGGGCGCGGAATTGAAAAACGCGAAAAACGCGCTGGTGTCCCCCCCGGGCGCCTCCGTCCTCGTGCTGCTCGTCACGCTCTTCGTCGGTGCGATCCTCCTCGTCGTGGGATATCTTGTCACCAGAGTGTCACGCTCCAGGAAGAACGTCAACCCCGCCAAAAGTAAGCCCCCTTTCTGTCATAATTCGCCCCCGGTCTCCGCTCTACCCGACATTTCTTCTTCTCTCAGGGTGACACGAGTGCGAATCGAGTACAAGAGAGAGAGAGAGAGAGCAAAGAACGAACGAGTTTTGCGCACGCCTAACGGCGTCTCACACGCACGTGCGCGCACACAGAAAACCGCGACGCTCCTTTTTCGTACTTTTCGCACGCGCCCGCATCCGCACCCGCACCTGCAGCGGAGAGAGAGAGAGAGAGAGAGAATTAGAGAATTTGCCCCACGCGACAAATGCAACCGGCTTCAAATCTCTCCTCTCTTCCTGGAAAACTCTCTTTGAGAAGAGAAGGGCGCAGGGTGGAATTGAGAAATTTTCCGTTTTTTTTTTCTTTCCCTTGGGTTACGTTAGAATATAGAGAGCGTCGTTTGTTTTAACCTTTTTCTTTTCTTCGTCTCTCGTTTGGCCGTAAAGGAGAGCGTTTCCCGCCACGCGAACGTCTCGCGGAGAATTTGGCGGGAAATGGCCCGGAACACGGAAACCCACGCCAGTGCATCGTTGGTCTTTGGCTTTTTTTTTTTTTTTTTTTTTTTTTTTCTTTGTGTGTCCTTGTCTCGTTCGCCTTTGTCTTCTCGCTATCCGCTCGCGTTCACCGGGACAACGACGTTTACTGGGATTCGTCGTGGTTTTCTCTTCTCGTCACTTGCCGTGTACCCACTGAAGCGTGATGAGCCCTCGTGTGAAATTTCGTCAAAGAGAGGATAGTGTTAAGGACACGTCTATGGTGATTCGCGCTTTTGGTGGGAAACCACGGGGTTTTTTTTTCTTTTCTTTTCTTTTTCATCGTTCGCCAACGCGCAAATGGATTCGCTGAAAAAACTGGTAACGCCTGTAAATAACAGCGTGCGTAAATCACGGAGGGAGTTTATCATTTATCGTGTGAAAAACTGCTTGGAAAAAGTTTGAGCGTTAAACGGAGGAGACGAGAGAGAGAGAGAGAGAGAGAGAGAGAGAGAGAGAGAGAGAGAGAGAGAGAGTAGGAGAATCCGGGAAAGAGTTTCGGCTAAAATGCAGGCTGGAAACCACCCTCGCGTTCCCTCCCACTGCGCGGCAGCCGCAGGTTCTACCATGTGTTCTGAAAATACGAGAAAAAGCGAAATTCATGCGTATCGATTCACTTTCCACGATATCCGATATCGGTAGATCGAATCAGATAGAAATTCATCAAACGACTCTTGAGGAAACGCTTGTCGCTTCTATTTTTTTTCTTAGTTTCTTCTTAAGGAAAAGGAATGAAACACAATGAATTATCAGCGATTTTCTCTGCATAAAATAACATCGTCCCATATAGTGAAATAGTTTTTTAAAATTCTTATGTTTAATTATATTCCACGAGATAGGCGTTGATGGGAGGGGGAGGGGGTAGGAGTGGGGTGGAGGAGAAAACTTTCTTTGGGATGAAATGAAACGGTCCTGTATAATTAGTGGAACAAAAACACGGAGACCACAGACTGAAATACGATGAAACCACCGATGAAATTGTTTTTTGTTATTTCAGCGTAAGAGATGAACTTCCGCTCCGTGAAAATTCAAGTTCAATGATGCGTTATGTTTTTTGATAAATAAAAATGATAAGCGGTATCCTCTCTCTGTCTGTAGATACAACTGCGAATCTGTTTGCGAATCCTTGTCTGGATAATGTTTGATTGGTCAAAGAGAGGAAGCAATCGCAAAGATAATTTTTTCAAAGTATAACGATAAGGCCTCTATTATTATAAAAAATCATATTTCCGGTGTTTGGGACTTTAAGTTCGGTCAGGCGTACTCTTTCTTACTTTTTGCTCTATATTTCTTTTATATTCGGTTCTTACAAACAAGTAATCGCACAGGTGTTCCCAAATTTTATAGGAAAGCCTTGAGAGACATCATTTATAATATACTTTATCTGATCATGATAACAACGAAAAAAAGAGAATAGAGAGAAATAAGGTTCATTAGATCTAAACTATTAAATCATTTTTTACAGAGAGAATTAGCTAACCTTCGTTACCTGAAAATTTTCAGAATGCATAGAATTTTATATTTTTAAGTTATTTTGACAATAAAACAATTTTATATATGTATATGTACACATGTGTGTGTGTGTGTGTGTGTGTGTGTGTGTATATATATTTATCACTTTTTACCTGAAACTTCGATTTAAAAAGATATTAAATGATAAAAGTACTATTAGTTGAACAAAGTCAGATGATTAAAGATAACACCTTGTTCTCCTTGTTCAGCTAATTGTATCTTTATCGTTAAATATCTTCAAAATGAAGTATCGGATCGAAAAGTTGTAAATAAAAAATCATATTAGAATCGTCCCCTCTTCAACCCTCTTAAAAATTTGATTGCACCTAGCTGACATATATATGAAATAATATATACCATGCTCATATATATTCTTTAATAATAATTACACAATATTTGGTACTTTACGTTTTCGAAGCTCATTCACAGTTGTTTCGCTTGTGCGTTTCTCAAAACGTATATAGTTAGATGTATTCACTGTCAACGAAATCGCTGTCACTGTCGCTAGAATTAACTATCGCGTATCTATCCCAATAAAATTCTGAAGATGAATCTATACCATCGTCTTCACTTTCGCCATCTCTTCCTTCATTACTTCTCCTTAGGTTCCTTCTTCTTCTATTCCTTTTTCTCTCATTGTCTCCTCTTTCGTCCTCTTCTTCTTCGTCTTCTTGCAACCTTCTTTGATATTCTCTTTCCTCCTTTTCATTTTCCTCTATCAAGTCTTGCGCGATTTCCATCAAGCCTCTGATGAGCTTTTCCTCAATCTCCAGTATCTCGTTCCACAAATATTTTAGCCTATTAGCTGCCTCTCGGTCACTTTTGTAAACCATAATGTAAAGGGTTCTATGAATTCTAACAGTCTGTAGTGCACAATTTCGTATGCCGTCAGACGCAAATTGAAATAATTTGTGATTAGATCAGTTGCCTAGAAACAAGAAAAAAGAGAGAGAAGAAGAAAAGAAAAGTGCAAGAAAGTATAGGAATGTACCGATAAAAGTCGATTTTACTAAAGAGAAAGGAAGCTCCATGTTGCACGGAGTATATAAAGATCTGACTCACCCTATCATCTTCGAGGGACATTTCTTCCAAGCGTCTTTTTAATTCTAATACCTTTACCCGAGTCTTATGATTGTTTAGAATTGGTTCAATAGCCTCTACCATCTTGCCCCGGTATAATTAGGTACAACTGAAGGTTTACTAAATTATGGCAGTAATGCGTTATTGTGTTAACCGTAAAAGGTATAAGTAGAGATCTTGTCTATTTTCCGACTAATGTACAGATTCTTTAAAAGGAAAACTACTAGACGGAAGGAGGGTAGACAAATTTGTGGAAGGGAAAAATTCCAGGTATCCGATTGGCTGAAAACCTAAAACCCAAGAAAAAAAGTCCCAAGATTATCACTAGGAAAGAGTTGGATGATTCTATATATAAAATTTCCCATTTTCTGCCCTTTGTCTTTCATTTAACACGTTGTACGCCACGTTAATTTCACATCGCTTGCCCATCCGGTATTAGCATAAATTGAAATTTAAATAAATCAAAAATAAACAAAAACAATTATATTATTTAGCAGAGTCACGAGCCTTACACCAATAAATAATGCTGTTGACCGGTAATTTTACTGAACATTTTTATTAATTAATAACAATTAGAAAAAGCGCCCATCTATCACGAGTTTACTCGTAGCCGGTTAGCAACGTGTTAATATTTTTGCGTTAATTAATCAGTTTCTATAGTTTATTGCGATTTGTATTTTACAGATACTGGATTTATGCCGGTTCAACAACAAGATGATAGTTCATGGCAACATCAAAATACAATGGGACACCATCAAAGACATTCGGCCAACGAGGGAAAGCGCTCGAAGCACAAGAAACGCCGTGATCAGGAACCAGGATCCAGGCATTCCTGGTACGTCGAGACCTTGAAAGGTCACACAGCTTCGGTATTGGACATGGATTTTTCCAGTAATGGCAGATTTGTGGCATCATGCGCAGAAGGTAAGTCTCTTTACAACAAAATCTCCCTCTTACTTGTTGTTTAATCTTTTCTGCCTTTTCTTTGATTTTTTTTTTTTTTTTGTCTGTTCTTTGTTTTTCTACTTTTCTAATTAGCCTATTCATGAGTGTACCACATGTCAATGTATCAAAGTTCATCGCGGATTTTACAACTTTTGTTTCCCTACTTTTAAGGATGACTCCGCTGAGCAGAGTCTCATTTTTAGTGCGTCTGTTCTTATGATTCGACAATTTAGGTAATCTGGATCTTTCCATCCTGTCCATTATGACCCTCGAGACGTGCGGCTTTTTCACTCCTTTTTTTTTACAATTTGTGTTTCGATTTTTCGTGACAAATCTTACGCGTGCAAGCTGGCAAAGAGGCCTTGTTCTCTCAGTACAGTGTTACAGAAAAAGACACGTTGATTTTTCTCCGCTGTTTATTTTAATTTTTTGTTTTGTTTTTATTTTTTGTTTTTTTAACAAAAGGAACAAAAAGTAAGTAGATACCTCTTTAAAATTTGATAATTATGAAGTAATTAATTGTTAACATGACGTACGGCTAAATGTAAGAGAAACTATTAGATTTGAGTGTACGGATGATGGTGTTACAGAATCAGAGGAAGCTCTCCGAAATCAAATTTAGAAATAAGATCAATCGATCGGATCAGATAATAAAAGTCAAAGTTCAAGATCTGAAGGGAAAAGTCGATGCCAGATTGGAATTACACGCGTTTTAGCGCATACGTCCTCGCAGGAGTGAAATTCATGCACAATCTTTTCTGTGATCGGTTGTCACGGTAGCGCAAACTTATAGAAAGTAATTGGTTTTTTTGATTTCGATCGTTGATATTCCTCACGAGCGTGCGATTTTTCACGATTCTTCATGATTTCGTAGTGGCATGCCCTCCGGCCCCACACGCACGCACGCACGCACGCACTCGTTTCTTCGTATTTTGCTAATTCTTATCTCGTGCGAGTGAGGACGGCCAAAAGACACGACCGTCGGTTCAAGAACAGCCCGCGTTGACCTTGAAAACACGAATGAGAGACAATGCATAGAAATCGAGCACTCGCGAACACCGAGAATCGACCGTCCAGACCTCCCCCTTGTCGTGGCGAGTTCTGCATCGCCCAAACGACCTCTGCTCTTACTCGAAAGACAAAAGATCCGCGACCCTCCTCCCTCTTCTTTATTTCTGACATGTGACGTTAAGGGAGTCTCATCATTAACAGTGCATGCGCGTGTAGCTTTTCTCATGAGTTCTAACTGTGCAAGAGTTTTGTGAAAGTAGAAAAAGTAGAAAAGTAGAGGTACGAAAAGGCAGCACGATGAGGAAAACAAGTAGTTTTACCATAGCTAGAGCCGAACGGTCATCAGAGAACTAACGCATATCTGTTTTTGCATGTGTCGTAAAGATTACCGTGAGCAGTCAGTGGAGGAGCGCCGTCAGACTACGGTCAATCAATCAATAAGAAGATCGAGATCCCTCCGGTACAAGCGCAACTCCAATCTACCGGTCAATAATTACGGATTTATTATCGAGAATAGTCAGCCGCAGCCTTCCATTCTGCATAAAGATATTCCGTCACCTAGAGAGTATCAGAACATCGAGATATTAAACTACGTGCTCATCGAGGAGACCGAGAATTTTGATAGTTACAAAGATCCACTTTTCGTTGCCCCGCAAGCCAAGTCTAAGATTCCAACGAAATATGAAATTGCGAATCATCAGAGAGATAAGATGAGCGAGTGCAGGAAGAAGCTGAACAATCTCAGCGACTTGGAATTGACCGAGTTCCTGAGGCGCTACCTACTGAACGAGGAGCAAATGCAGCAACTCGGCTACCCTATGGAGTGCGACAAGTTTGACAATTGCGCCTACGTTTATAGCATATACCGTCAAATGGTGTTTGTCAGTAAAAAGTTCAAACGCTTGAACGTGGACGCCATGGAGTTCGTACCTCGTGGTAACTCGAATAACTTGACGGAGACGGAAGCGGAGACGGAGGCGGAGGCAGAGACCGACAGCGGTCACTGCACCGGGAGCTCCGTCGAGAACTCGGACCTGGAGCAGGAAAGCTCCTCCGAGAATGGAGATCGCCCCATGACCCCGCACGACTTTCCACATTTATATGGCAAACACCCAAAATCAATGGAAACCGTCAAGAGACATTGCAGCAGGTGCCACGTACCTTTCGCCATGTTCAGAGAGAACAACGAGTACGTCTCGTTCACACCTTGCATGTACCACTGGGGAAAACCGCGGGGTGTCTACGAGTGTTGCAACAACATTGAGGGAACCATCGGTTGCACCTTTGCCAAGGCCCACGTTTGGTCGGGAATCCAATACGGGCAAAATGGCCCGCTGAAAGGTTTCGTGAAAACAAAACCAGCCCCCGTTGGAACGGACCACTATGGAGTGTATGCCGTAGACTGTGAAATGGGTTATACAAAAATGGGTTTGGAAGTAATTAGAGTGTCCGTGGTGGGGATGAACGGTGAACCGATCTACGACACCAAGGTCATGCCTACTAACGAAATAATCGATTACAACACGAGGTACAGCGGAATATCCGAGTTCGACATGCTGGACGTAAATGTGACACTGCCACGCGTTCAGGAAGAATTGTTGAACTTCATTTCGGCTGAAACGATTCTTGTAGGTCATGGTTTAGAAAACGACCTGAGGGCTTTGAAGATCATTCATAAAAATGTCATAGATACCAGCGTGGCTTACCCTCATACGAAGGGCTTCCCGTATCGCTGCAGTTTAAAGATCCTTGCCAGTAATTACTTGAATAAGCATATCCATGATAAGGGACATGATTCCATCGAGGATGCCAGGATTGCTATGGATCTGATTCTGTTTAAAGCACGTAAAGATAAGTGATAAATGCGATCGTGAAAGTCTGTTCTTGGCCAAGGGCGATCGGACCTTCGACAGCTGTTGTTAAGTTCTCTCGATAGTGCTTAATTTTCTTCTTACTTAAAAACTGCGCAAATCACTGTGACTATTTTAATTGCGCACGATGACTGTGATATTTTAAGCATATATAGACTCATTGTATAATAATAGTTTTAAATATTCACATCACTCCCTTCGTTCTTTAAATTTTACTTCTGGTTTCTCTTCCAAAACTCTTCACCATTCATTAAGATCGAGGGATTATCATTGTCGCACGCACACGCACACACACATGTATAGATTAGATATATAGTATGGGCAAGAAGCAGCTGCCTACGTATAATGAAGGCACGCTCTTCATATTTATGGCAACTAAGAAAACAACATAGACTACGTAATAATTGTGTAAAGAAAAGCATACAGATTCAGGGATTCACCCTATTACTTTATCAATTTGTAAATATTAGTATAAACGTCTGAATACATATATTTAGTTTTAGACATTTTTTGTTAAGCGTGTTACACCAACACATTAAATACGCGTATCTAAATATATTTAATTATCTATTATGATACCTGTACATAAATATAGTATATATATATATATATATATATATATGAAGATGGTCCAAGCGTCAGAGTTAAAATGAAAAATAAAATATATGTTTAAAACATATTTTGACTTGGACCACTTTCGCGACCATCGGTGCGTATAGTTCCAAAGCACACACCCATTCGTATAATGCGTATGAGTAGATTCAAAGGTAAAATACGTATACATGATATAATGTATATATTCACAGCCTGTACTTTTTTTTATACGGGTGAGAGAATGTGTGATGTCATTATGCTGTTAAAGATTTCGTGCTTCCGGCAGATAATGACAATCTTTAACGTTTCACCGATTTTTTTATACATTTGTCCGAATAAGTTTTTATTCGAACAAATATTTTTATAAATCTAGCTATTCTTTGAGATATTAACTTATTGACTTCGTTCGATGGATTTAATCCTATAGAGAGTTGAAGCATCGAAACGATTGTAATTTTGTAAGATAAGATTTTTAGCGATACACTACTGTAATGTCAATGAATATATAAAATAAAATTTTGTAATAGAAATATTTAAAATTATGTATCTTTTATATTTTAAAGAAATCCAAGCTCTTTAAGCTTAACGACACTCTTCTCCCTCTCTCACTCTTTTCTTCATATAATCTTGTATCGAAAGCCGCACGTCCAGGGAGCACTTTACAAAAAATTGTCCCGATAATCCCTACTCCAAGCGTAAAAAGTCTGTTTTAAGAAGGTAAGTGATTCAGAAACTGTTGACGTTCATTTATCAAATGCATAATCTGATTTCCATAAGAAAAATAAACATTGAGAGCAGAGTTATATCCTGTTGCAGTGCGATAAGTCTGGTCTTTTGAGTAGAGTGTAGAGGGTGGAAAGGGGAAGAGCGTCCGGCGTTTCAGAAATTTTAAATGGGGGAAGGCACGCACGCGAGCTCTCGTGAGGCGAACACGTACAACCGGAGCCCGCGGTCTTCTATTCGCGCACGCGTCTCTCTTGTTTATCAAACAAGAAATTTGTGATATGCGAAAATTCGCGCGAAACGTGCTCTCGCACTCTCCTCCGATATTTCGACGGCTCTCATTTTGTCAGCGATATCGAGCGTGCGCGCGCGCGCTCGTACGCATTTACCTCGCTCAACATAAAAGTCTAATTATAAAAGGAATCTCTGATAATCCGCTGGGGGAAAAAAGCGCCAAAGTCCATGCGTTTATGTAAACGAAAAAGAAAAAGAAGAATCGGTTTTATCGGAAACTCCAACCGATCCAGATCCCTTGAAGAACGACCCCTCGGTACAGTTGGTACATCATTCATCTCAACTAACTCTCAATGATTATCTATCTAATCGCGGTAGCTCTCGAGATTTGTAGAGCTTAGCCTTCGCCGATGGTTCGCTTCTAATTCATTGAATGGATCGCTCGCGTTTTCTTGGAAGAAGACGGTGCCCCGCTTTTATCGAAGGGTCACGCGTAATTCAGAGTATCGCGGTTATCGGTATTTCGACCAATGACTAATTGCTCGTGTCCGACGAAGATACGCGAGTGCGTTGCGTGTGTCGCGCGTACACCAACACACACGGATCGACAGCGCAGAATTTTCTAGGAGGGACAAACTTTCCAGTAAGACCGGTGGGAATAGGCACCGTTCGCGCAAAGGACCCCGGCTACCCAAGCCTTCCTTCGCCTCTCCAGATGCCCTTGCTCTTGACGAGTAAGTTTGGATCGGTAAGCAGCGCGCGTTCTTTTCACGTAGAATTCAAATAATCTCCGAGAGAGAGAGAGAGAGAGAGAGAGAGACACACACTTGCTCGCATACATTGAACGGAGAGACTCGGCGTTAAAGCCCGCATCAAGGACAGGTGGTCCGATTAGCCAGGGCTGCCCACCTTCGTTTAGTCATTGAGTCACACGTTCCGGCCGAGCCTACTTTTAAGGCCCGCGTCTCAACAACGTTCAAAGACGAGAGTCCAAAAAAATTGTCAGACTCGTTCGTCCGCCGGACGCCGAAATCTCGAGGAAATCCCGTAGCGAACGATCAGGAAAATCAGGATTACCAGGGATATAGGCAAAGTCCCAGGGTTAAAACGCCCGAATTACTTTGGAACTTGGTCCTCGAGTTACTTCGGGTAATTCGAGGTCACGATCACGATCGCGGTGGGGCGATTGATCTTGAACGATGAAATCTTCGAAAGACCTCTAGCAAAGGTGTCTGGCAAAGGCGCGAAGGAGGACTTCCTTCGTCGGTGGGGGTGAGGGTTGGTAGCTCGAAGGATGGCAATTGACCGGTTCATTGTTAAGCAGCGCGCGCAATCCTGACGTAGGATGACGAGAAATAAGAACGTGGCGCAAATTTTACATAGGGACTCGAAAAGCGAGTCGGCCTGTCGCATCGACGAGAGGATCTCTCGGTATAAGCTTTACATCTTGATGAACTTTGTCCTCTTTAAGAATTCATTGCGTGCACAGCTGCAATTGTTATTTCCGTAAAAAGAGGCCGTCGAGGTGACATTATTTCCGCTGCTGTTCGAAAGCTTTCTTATCGCGTTGCTGTCAATTATATTATTTTCGCAATGATTCACCGGCCGAATTTTTCTCGCAATTCATCATTCATCGCCACTCGTTATCAAAACGCTGACTATCGCAGGTAGGATTTCATCAAAGGCCTCGCTGACTAATCTGGGGATCCTCCTCTCATTTGTATGTATCCCACGTATCTACGTTGGAATTCGCCTTAACTATTAAAATAGACCGATAAGCGGAATCTCGGAATCTTTTCACTTTACTCGCGCGCACCGAAACCATACGTTTATCGCTTGAAATATGATTATAGTTTCACGTAGTCAATAGTATAGCAGAGCGATGGTGGGTGGTGGTGGTAGTCGTGGTCACAGTACAAATGTAAACGTCAAAGCTTATTATACAATAGCTTACAAATTGGTTACATATACACATTTATATTTATCTCTATGTAAACTAGGTGTAAAAGCTTTACCTAATCGGCTGTCGTATTTTTCCTCGTTTTTCTAGTCTAATCAGCTGATTTTTGCACACGACCGTTCCGGGAGAGATGAAGATTTTCGTTAGAGTTCGCGTAAAATAGACCCTCTCTCTCTCTCTCTCTCTCTCTCTCTCTCTCTCTCTCTCTCCTATTGATCTTCATTTATAGGTAAGCTTATCGCGAATCGATCATCGTTTCCATAAAGTGGATACATTATCCCGTAGAACAGAGAGTTGTATGTATCGGTGTTGATCGAACTTCCCCAAACGTCATTAGATTTAATTAATGAACATTATCGAGTTAACCGTTTCCACCGAAGGTGTTCATCGCTGGAATTCAATTTGTCCGGCCATGTCAATGACGTAAGCACAGTGAGATTTGCGGTCCAGTCGATATTACCTCTGTCTCCGTGTGTGTAAGTCTTGATACTTGGCACACACACACGGATAGATGGATCAGTGATCTAACGGGTAGTCATAGTCTCGTAGTAGAAAGCAACGCGCAAGAAATGCTTTGACGGATTTATGATCGCTTATTTTGTCTTTTTTCTTTTTTTTTCAACGAATAGAATAGACCTGATATATTGGGCTTTTTCACGATGATATCTCTTAAAGTATATTGCTCAATATATTTTACATGCCAGAGTCGGTTATTCAGCATTAGACATGCCATTTATGCTAATTGGTATACATTAACCCTGTGGACAGACCTTCAAGAAATTTGCACCTAGCTTATCTCTTTTCCTGGACTCTAGAATCTAGCGTATTATATAATATATTGTATATAACGTTATTGCAGAGAGCAGAAAATATTCATTATTAATAACTATCGCGCGCGCGCAATAACAGTATTTCCTTTAGCGCGGAAGAATACGATCTTTTCCATAATTCGCGGGGGCTGCTCCCTCCATTTCAGTGTTCAGTGTATTTTTACTGGTATCGTCGTTCCACCTATGACCCCTCGCGAAAAAAGTAGCGAGGGTTACCTACGGCGCTCGTTCCTTTGCACATCGGTGTGCATAGAGCGGGAGAGGGTGCGCGAAGAGAAAGAAGGAAACGGATAATTTTGGATAATTGGATCGATCCTGCTGAATCGGGTGGTGGTCGCTTTTACATCAACGTATTGTTGTTACGCGAGGTTTTCTCCGCTCAAGGAATTCTAGCAGTGCGCGCAATCGCTCCTTTTTGCGCAAATCATCAATTCATTTTAATTGCGCGCCGATCCATTGGATAAAAACTCTTGGTTCAAAGTTTCCTCGTTCGTTTATTGCTATTTTATCAATTAAATTACCGTAGGACGTAAGAGGATGATGTAAAACTTTAATGCCGTTACCTCAGAAAACTTCCAAGTGCTATCGCTTTTCATTTTGCAAAATAAAAGCGATAGCTCCCGCTACCACCGACCTCTCGCGAACAAAGCGCACTATTGCCATTCTCAAGGAAAACGGGAAGCAGAGAAGATACGAGGAGAGCTCCCATGACAAAAGTCACTCGTCAAATTTCAGAAATTCCAATTACGCAATTCAGCGCCATTTGACCAGCGATGTGAATCGAGTTTGCGTAACGGTCGGTTTTCTAGCTTGAAAATCTTCTCCTCGCCTCTCGGGATATTTGGGAGATTTTTACGCGGGTCAGGGGCATCGGAGAGAGGCGCTCTCTCTCTCTCTCTCTCTCTCTCTACCCATTTAAATTTATCCTTCAAGACCATCCCAACAAGTCCGCCCGCTCCGTTAAGCTCTCGAATATTCCGGTCATTGAACTTTTTCGAGTTTACTGGCGGCGAAGCTCCGATAACAGAGATTAGAGATTTCTCTGGAACCTCGAGGATAGGAGGTCCCCTTTCCGAGAGGACATTGGATATGACAATAGCAACGACAACGCGAAGCGATACAGAACACAAAATATATACGTTGTTTGCAATGGTGTATCATTATTATTCTCTTACCGCTGTACTGGAAAGTAGATAAAAAAAGAATGCAAGGTGAACAGGTTCGGGTTGAAGGTATCGATGAAAATCGATGGAATGCACAGGGAGAGAGACCTCTAAATAAAAATAGACGAAAAATAGCGCGGGTTCCATTCGGGTCCGATGGAACTCGTCGGGTCGTTGAACCTGCTCGATTTTGTCCGCGAGGTCTAAACCGTTGAGAAATCTCGGAGGTGAACGATCGGTGTACACATACATCTCTCGGTCGTCGATCGGTCGATCGTCAAATGTTTTTAAAAATCCATGCCAACTTATTAAAAAAGACCGATTTGGCGATTTGGCACGGCTATCCGTGCCAACGCATTTAGAAGCGTCGCTCGTGACAAACCGATATTTGCTAATTATGTTTGTTTTTTCTTCTCCGGGGAAAGTATCACGCGCCTTAGCGGCTCGAGTCTTATCAAAGAAAGTTGTCTCTCGTAAACGTAACTGTACTAGAAATTATTGATCTAATCGTTGAAACTATGTTCTCTCTCTCTCTCTCTCTCTCTCTCTCTCTCTCTCTCTCTCTCTCTCTCTCTCTCTTGATCCAGGATCTCTTCTGGATCCTGAATTTTATGGATTCCTAAGGGATGGATGATTTTTTCACCAATCAGAGAAACCACCCACTTGATTCGCTCGGGTTGATCACACGCGACGTTATTTATCGTGGAAAATTTGATATTTGCGAGTGAGCTGGTGAGCTTGTGAAATTGGAAAATGCTAAGTGTAGTATAAATATCGATGGGAGGGGGGGCGAAACTGGAAATTCAATTTAGCCGTAGAGTCTCCTCGTAAACCGTTAATGGAGCAGTCCGAAGGAGAAAAGAAAAAAGAACATTCATGGTCAACCGCGATCTCTCTCAAAGTTCGAGAACAATCCTGTTATGTTGAATAATTTGGCGACTCGAGCGAGTGGTAGCACTTTTACCGTGGATCCGTTTCTGTATCGCGAGGAACCGGATTTCGTTGAGTTAACCTTACCATAGCTACCGGGTTCTCGCAGCTATATATCACAATGTTTCCCTCCATTTTGGTCGCTTCGATCAAAAGTTAATTCGCATGGATGCGCGTCTAAAACTATAAAATCCCATTGAATCCTATCGCAAGAATACCTCCCGTACCTACCGACTGTAAAATCTATCAACCGTATCTAACGCGTTCGGCTTCAATGTCAACGGAATTGCGCGCGGGGGGCCAATAAAAAGTAGCGGTAGCATTTCTCGTTGAAAGAAAAGAAGACATCGTCGTCTCTGGTCTGTGATCGGCCAAGGAGAGGTTGCATTGTCCTGGCGATGCCGTATATCCACGATAAGAAATTGCGTCAGTGGAGAAATTCGTCCGGTTGCGCATCCGTCGCGGGAATACAAAAGCGGCGATTTCCCTCGCGGATATTTTGCGGCTGACGAGACGACGCGCACCCGCACCCGCACCCGCACCCCACGTTCCGGCGTGAACCGCGCGGATTAACCAGAGATAAACACGTTCGTCGACAATATTTTCGTGGCGGATGTCGCAGTTGTCACGACAAGCTCGCGCAATTATTTTCTTGGAAAACACGTTCTCGAGAGGCAAATCGATCTCGCAAATCTCCAGGAAGAAAGAGGGCGAGGAGGAAGCGGTGAAACGGAGGGTCGATCGATGATATCCGATGGATCCGATCCGCCAAGGACGTGTCGCGATCTACAAACAAACGTCCACGTCCGTGTCTTCCGTTTCGAATCGTTTCACAATCCGCCTTTTTTTAATACCCCGCCGCTAGAATCCTTAATAAGTCGTAGACCAGAATAGGAAAACGCACATAGAGGAAGCTCCTCCTAGGTAACGTGCGAACTTTGCAAATTTCTTTTAAGGAATCGGTTCCGAAGGTCGAGTAGTCTCACGAGAGGATCCTTTTCCGATCTAAAACGGGGTTCTTCTCTCAGCCAGAGACAAGGGGAAACGCGATTTCTCCTCTTTGTCACGCCTATAGTCATTGTTGGTGCGTCCATCTATATGAAAATCTAGCAACTAATTCGCTTCAACTACTCTAGCGCGCTTATAGGGATTTCTTTTCTTTCTTGTACACTCGTAGTCACGTGTGTTGCAGCGCGTGTGTCCATCTGTATGAAAATCTAAGAACTAATCTCTGTTCTTTCCATTCGCTCCAACTTGTCTCTCGACTCCTGGTAACTTTGGTCGACGCAAGTTGGCAACGTATTTTCAACTTTTCCCACCGAGGCTAAGAGAATCCCTAAGAATTCTACGGTATGCTGCGAGCGTACCATTGGCTATTTCGGAACAGTATACTCGGTATACGACGGTAGTTTGGTATACTCGCAGTACTTTACTTTGGATAAATAGCGGAGCGTAACCTTAGTTTCAGTCGTTTGTCTCTCAGCCACTCGAGCAACCCTGGACCGGGTTCTCTGAGCGCTCTATGTTCGAAACGAGAGAGAAAGCTTGTCCGAGAGTACTTGCAAGGTAGCACGTGTGACGTCACGTTCAGTGAGAGATACTGGTGGTGGTGTGGGCTCGACCCCCCCCCCCCCCCCGCATACTCCTCTACGTACTTCGTGGAAGAAACTTGAAGGAAGCTACAAGTGATCTCACGGACTCCATTTATGCATTCTGTGTACTCTTTGGGACTTTGACAATTTTCCATGCTATGAGTTTCGGTTAAAAAAGTTATTTCAGTGCGAATTTTATGGTTAAACATGTCGGACAAAGATCAGAAAGGACCTTTACCAGCCAGATGGTTGCATTGCCCACGAAAATCTATTAAACTTATTCAAAACAAATTCTTAGCATTTAAAACCCCATTGTCATCTGCTTTTGATAATCAAGTCCCTGAGGAATGCAGGTTCACTGTAGAAATGTTGTTTGCTTACTTAAAGAGGGAGAAGATGAAACTTGGATTATGGATTGACTTAACTAACACGACTAGATTTTATGATAAAAACATATTGGATCAATACGGTTGTAAATACTTGAAGTTACAATGTAAAGGCCATAGCGAAACTCCTTCGGAGGAACAAACTAGAACATTTATACAAGTATGCAAGAATTTTATTGCGCACAATCCTCTGTCTCTTATCGGCGTACATTGTACGCACGGCTTTAACAGAACTGGATTTCTTATAATCAGTTATTTGGTTGAAATAATTGGTACGAGCGTTGATGCAGCAATGGCAGAATTTGCAAATGCAAGGCCACCTGGTGTATACAAAGGCGATTATATTCAAGAATTGTACAAAAGATACGATGATATAAGTGACGCGCCAGAGCCCCCAGCAAAACCTACATGGTGGTTAGAATATGATGATGCCACGTCTGAAAGTGCTAGAGAAGATGGTGATGATAATTATAGGCCACCTTCGAAGAAAAGAAGACGTGAATTCACTCATAAAAATCCTACTTTTATGGCTAATATTTCTGGTATAACTCCAATAACGGACCCATTAATATTAGATAGAGTTAGAAGGCGTATTCAAGCAATTTGTTTCTGGGATAAAAGTGGATTTCCAGGTTCTCAACCTGTTTCGATGAATCATGAAAATATTAACTTCTTAAAGAAACAACCGTACAAAGTTTCTTGGAAAGCGGATGGAACTAGATACATGATGTTGATACAAGCGGATGGTAATATTTATTTTGCTGATAGAGACTTTAGCATCTTCCAAATACAAGGGCTTTCGTTTCCTCATCCAGATGATATTAATAGACTGATTAAGGACACTTTATTAGATGGAGTATGTATTATATTCTACATAAACAATGTGAATGTGCTATAATAATATTTAAATATTTCATAGTCTAATATTTTGTATTTTTATCTCATTTTCTTACAGGAAATGGTTATCGATAAAGATAAAGGTAAAGAATATCCCAGGTATCTTGTATATGATATAATTATGTACGATGGTAAAACTGTATTGCACTTGAATTTCTTTCCTGAACGTTACGAATATGAAGGAAGAGTAATTTCTGGGAGACAACAAGCATTAAGAAGAGGAAAAATTCAACGAGATACCGAACCAATCTCTGTTAGACGTAAAGAGTTTTGGGATATTACATTTACCGAAAGTCTTTTAAGTGAGAAATTTAAGAAACAATTAAGTCATGAACCTGATGGATTAATTTTTCAGCCGTCTAGAGAAAAATATACTCCAGGAATATCTAGTATGGTCTTAAAATGGAAGCCACCTTCATTAAATTCTGTAGATTTTCAATTAAAAATTGATGTAGAACGTGGTGAAGGTATTTTACCAAAAAAAATTGGGTATCTTCATGTGGGAAATTTTGATAATAGACCATATAGTAAAATAAAACTTACTAAACAATTAAGAAACTTGCATAATGCAATTATAGAATGTACATTTGTTAATAATGAATGGGTCTTTATGCGTGAAAGGACAGACAAGTCTTTTCCAAATTCTAAAAATACAGTTGATGCAGTTTGCCAAAGTATTTTGAAACCAATAAATAACGAATTCCTCATAGACTTCATTAATAAATATAGGTATGGCAAGAATGATTGTGAGTTAATGCCACCACCGCAGAAAATAAGATAAAATTGTTCATAATTCACAAATTTCATAAATCATGTGTAAAATATTTTAGTTTTTAAATTCTGATCATATATACGTATAAATGTAAAAAAAAAGTATATATATATATATTTAAGGCTTTAATAATTTTAATAAATGCGATTAAATGATACTATGATGTGTATCCATCATGCTTTAAAAATAATGTATGATAAATTTTTCAACTTGAAATTTTTTAAAGTTCACAGGTGCATGCTGTATTTCTTATAATAGTGATAAGTAGTTGTAAAAATTGAATTGTTTTGTTTAATAAATAATAGTTAAAAAGTCTGATTGAATTGTGTTCCTTTTATTTCAAGTGACAGTTACCTAAAGCCCATTATTCAATCAATTCGACCAAATATCTAGTGAAAGTTATTAAGAATTAGCTCAATGATTTATCCACAGATGTCACTGTTTTTCCTTCCTTTTACCGACCATTTGAAATATTAGGAGGGAGCACAGATGGTGGGGGGACTGCTTGCAGGGGAGCGAAGTCTGTTTTTAGCTCAAAACAAATATCGCTTTCGAATTTTTAAAAATGAATTTTTTTCGAGGAATTTAGTTTAATTTAATTTCTTTCTACAAAAATTTAAGATGTTGTCAATGATCATTTAAGAAGCTGGCATTTAATAGTCACGCATTATTAGGATTAAATTTTTAATAATTTTAGTTAAATATGTTTTACAGATCGAACAGTGTTGATATGGTGTACCAAGGAATTCACGTCAAAGGATCGTAGATCTTTGAGAATTAATATAGAATTTGATCATGCAACATTAATAAGATGGTCTCCGGATGGGAAAGCATTTATCATACACAAGGCTATGGCTAATACCATAGAAGTTTACAAGATAGCAAAAAGAAGCGATGGTTTTCTTGCTTCTGCGACCAAAGCATTAGAATTCCCAAAGGTGAATATCTCTATAAAATATCCTATCGATATTCCGACGATTAGCTGCAATATTTACTTTGCCAGCTTGAAACGATTCTCTCTTTTAGCGACACATAGATGATGTTGTTGGTATGGATATCGCATGTACCGGTAAATACATCATTACATGCAGTACCGCGAACGACCTTGTAATATGGGACTTGAAAGGTCAGGTCCTAGAAACTGTGGACATGCATCTTGGTACCACTCATCGTGCTCGTATTTCACCTTGCGGACGCTTCGTCGCTGTATCTGGTAATTCGCTAAAGTTATCACTGACCTCTTCTACAGTCTACCTATAAATTACAATATTCTATACTGAATATGAGAATTGTATACTTATGAAAGCTGTCGTTGATTTTAGGATTTACACCCGATGTAAAAGTATGGGAGGTTCTATTTAATAAGTCCGGCGAATTCAAACAAGTTTCAAAGGCCTTTGACTTGGCAGGACATTCTTCCGGAGTATTTGACTTTGGTTTTAGTGCAGATACGTCTCATATGGCTACAGTATCGAAAGATGGAACATATCGGTTTTATGACACTAAAAGTAAGAATATTAGCTGGATTGTGTGTTCTTTTCTACGAGGATATTATATCTACGTAAAGAACATTTGGAATGTTTCAGTTGAATTTGAGAAGGGTGAAGACCCACACGTACTAGTAACTGGTTCCTGGAAAATCGGAGCACCAGCAATTCTTGCGTTGTCGCCTAATGGAGAAGTTCTGGTCATAGCTCATGGATCATCTTTAAGCTTTTATATTACTTTGACTGGTGTATTTGATACCACGATTGAAGATGTTTTTGTAGGTAAGTATAGTCCCTGTTATAATGCTCATTTCACTTCAACAATTCACATAGTACGTCAGTACGACAGATCTAATTTGCGATTGTTACAGGACCTATAAAATGTTTAGCTTTTGATGCGATGGGTAAATACGTTCTTGCGGCTGGTGATAAGCATATTAAAATATTTCGGAATGTTACCGGATACAAAGCTACGATTCAATCCGCGAAACGTAAACTTGAGCAAAAACAAACCTCCGCAACGAAAGAGAGATTAGAAAAGACTATTCTTGACTGCAGCCGCTTCCTAAGAGAGTTGGGTGAACCGTACTCGCAATAACTATGTAGAATTGCATTACCCGGACTTTCCAGTCTTACGATGACCAAACAATTACATTTTAAATGAAAATGCCTAATGATGAATATTCTAATATTTACTGAGATTTTTCTATTATTAAGAGTTACTGTTTATAAGAGATAATCTTTTTCATGCGTCTCAATTGAAATAAAGAATATTAAGCAATTACTATGCACGGTGGTTGTTTCTATCTAATTAAGCAGAAGTGCGTTCTCCCTTAAAAAAAAAAAAAAAAAAAAAAAAAATGAAAAACTCAGAATTTTATTTCAGTCTTTTATTTATGTAAATAATTAACAAAAAAAAGTACTTCGCACAATGAAAATATTTAGGGTAATATTAAATGATACAATTTCTAGATCGAATAAAGAGAAATTGATATTTATTCATAATTGGACATAGGCTAAATCGTAAATGTTTGCAGGTCGTTTCTTCTTATTTTTGAGAACAAGTAATCTACGAGATGCAACCAATGCTAGCGTCGCCTGAAGCTCGTTCCTTAAAATTTGATAGTTGGCTCGCAAACGAACACGTTTAAGACTGCTGGGAGGAACTGGTCTACCTCCGGCAAATGCAAATCTGCAATTGAGAGATTTTTATAAATATTTAACTTGAAGCCAATATAGTATACATTTTTATCACATTACCTTATTTCCTGCCTTGGTCCTCGTAAAGTAGAATCAGGAAATGCCGTTTGCCGATCCATATATAGCCGATTGTTTGACAATGGTCTTACTCCGACGTATTTTATCTTATTTTTGATTATGATTGGTAATGGAGTAGTTTTTGAGCTTTCATCGAATTCATTAAAACGAGAAGGAGGTAGATAGGGCAATAAAGAATCTCCATAATGTTCCATTAAGCTTGACAAATCCAATGAATGTGCTCCTGACTTCATGAAGGCACATATTGCCAGCTATAATTTTTTTTAGTACTTTATTCTTACAGACGTTTGATTGAAATCTAATTATGATCTTTATTAATAAAATATAATTTATTTATTACCGCAATACGATGCCAGAGTGACGATCCATGCGGAGCTGACTTTAAAACGTTTTCTAAAGAAGCTAATGAAGTTTGCTCTTGCTGAAGAAATACTAAAGGTTGAACACTAGCTAATAATTCCATGGCTGTTGCTCTCCCTTTACTTACATCAGAATTATTCTTTTCATCTTTTAACAACACGTTTTCTAATGTAGTTACATATCTATAAACATTTGCCACTACACGATTAGAAATAATAGTTAAATTTATTAGCGACATTATTAAATGAGCTATTACTTACTTGTCGGCAATTGATGGCCACCTTAGCATTAATTTTAATGCGCAATCCTTAAAAAGTACTTCCATATTTGGATGAATAAATCCTTGACCAAGTAATAATTCTAGTAATAGCTCCGTTAAGTTTTCAACCTAAAAGTTACCTTTACCGATTATAATTATTCCCGATGAATTCATCGTATATATCTAATTCATTATGAAGTATTACCGATCTTAAATGATATGGATAAACTGCTGCATTATTGCTGGCAATGGCTATTATTAAATGACAAGTTCTTGTTGACACTCTAGTGTATTGTGCATTACTTGATATTACCATGGATCTAGCTATAGACATCAATTTATCCACGACGCCTTCACTACCCAGATGTGCATTAGTGGCACAATCGTTAAGTAACACCTAAATATATATGAAAAATAAATAGGTAGTTTTTTTTTTTTTTAATTTATATAAAACAATTTTAATTATACCTGAAAAGTTTTTTGTGATCCATTGAATAGTGTTTTTAATGCCCTTTTAGCATAATTACTACATGCTTCGGTTAATTTAATGTCACAAATTTCAGATTCTAGAATATAGTATGATGTAGTATTTGTGCTTTGAGATTATACTCTTTTAATGTATAAAAGTACAAGATTACCTTGAATAAAAGGTACATTTGGTTGTGTTATATTTAAAGGAGAATTGACTCTTTGAGTTAAGTCAATAAAGCGTTCGGCAGCTACATATACCCTAGCTTCTGTATGATATTCTGGAAGTGCATTTGGTGCGCCCAAAACTGGATCAGTATCACATAAATTAGTTATAACTGCATTAACATCAGCCGATGTCAGTCGCTTCTTTCTACTGTGTTTTAGTCGGGTAACACATTTCTGTAAAGATTAGATCGATACATTATATAGCTTAAATAAGTAAATGGACTAGAATAAATAAATTAGAAATTAAACACACATGTAAAATCTCTCTTAAACGATAAGATGCATCCTCTGCCAATCGTCTGGCAACAGAATCAGGTAATGGATGCATTCCAAGTTCTTCCCCAATTGTTGAAATCCAGTCTGTACTTAGCATAGCATATTTTCGTGAATTATTCTCACTTGCTATGTTATTTGTACTAGTTTCGCCATTATTGTTAACAAACGCATTGTTATACCCAGAAGCGGTTTGGGCAGATAATGTCTCTTTCATGATTAACACAGTTTGTTTCTACTGTCTTAAATAGATTATTTGAAACTCTTTGAAATATATATTTTACAATTATTTTTATATATGTACATATATATCAATGTAATAATACTTGTTAAGAAAATATGAATTGTGTTTAGGTTAAGAAAGTATTTAAGAATAACGAGATTTAGTACGATTGAATTCTTATTGAGATGTAAGCTTTATATTTTCATATTTCTGTGTTTCAAATTAAAAAGGCAAATCGTTCTCACGCACATAAGCAAAAGTCCATTTGATTGCAAAACAAACTTGGCGATAAACATAAATAAAAGAAATACTAGGTTACCGATATAGTAAACATTTACCTGATCGATTGCTTTTTATAGAGATAAAGTTATAGAGAAACTAATCTCTATAGATGGAGCTTCTAGAATTTTGCTTCTTCGTCCTTATCATAAGAACCGTAGATATCTATCATTGTTTAGTGAAAGCTGACGCTTCACGATATAGATAACCACCCCAGCCAATAAGATTCGCTTACGAAATTTACGCACAGAAATATCACTGACGTGTCCCGTAAAGCTACTTTAACGATTCATGATCATTCTAGATACGTATAAAATTGAGAAAACAGCAGTAGTGATTCAGCTTGATTTCATAAAAGCTTGAGTACCGATTCTTTAGTAAAATATTAAGCTAAATTATGGCAACGTTGATAAACGGCTTCGTGAATACGTTCACCAACAAATTGTAAGTACATCATTTTTTTTTTCAACCAGTTCAACACAGTATCTATCAAATTCAAGTTTATTTATATAAACTCTAGGACGTTGATATACTTTGCATCAATCTTGCTCGTACATTTATAGAATTCTTATCCTTCGCGTCTATTTCCATCTCGCTCTATGCAGCCATATTAATTGTTGCTCAATTTTATTAGTGTGGAATATTTTAATAGCAAAATGACTTAGTATTTTTTTTATATATATATATATATATATATACGCACTTCACAGTGTTATCGCGAACTACAGTGTTTTCCTTATCTCCTATGAAAACCTATTTACAATTCCATATAATTTTTAGAGTAGTCGTTTCTAGAGGTTCTCGTGAATATCATATGTAAATTTATCTCGTAGAGAGCTTCTACATTTGTTTTTCGATATCACTGACGTGTCTCGTGCGTTGCGGACATATAGATGAGGAGAAAAGTTTGCGATAGCTTAAACAATCTATTCCTTAATATGCTTACAGAGATGCTCCAGTTAGGCAACACTTAAAAAATGTATACGCCTGCCTGTCTCTATCAACAGTGGCAGCAGCAGCAGGAGCGTATGTACATTTATTTACAGAGATTTTGCAAGCCAATTTTCTTACATCAATTGGAACGCTGGGCCTCTTGCTGGCCCTCTTAAGTACATCCGATAATGGCAAAAATCAAAAATTGCGTCTTGGATACCTATTAGGATTTGCATTTCTTTCTGGGCTTGGAATGGGCCCATTACTTGACTTAGTGATTAGAGTTGATCCAAGCATAATCGTTACTGCTTTGACAGGTATACTTATCTAGTGTTACGACATAAGCAAATAATTATGCATAGTTTGTTTTTTGGAAATATGTTATTGATAACTGTTTCATTTCATAAATTTCAGGCACAACTGTTTTGTTTGTTTCATTCAGTATTTCTGCCCTTTTGGCAGAACGAGGTTGCTGGTTATTCCTTGGTGGAACTCTCATTAGTATGCTAAACGTAATGGTTTTGTTCTCTCTTGCAAATCTGTTCCTTCGCTCCACCCTTATTTATCAGGCACATTTATACGTTGGACTATTCTTAATGTGTGGCTTCGTTATTTATGATACACAACTCATCATTGAGAAATTCCATATGCGTAACAAAGACTTCATTGCACACTCCTTAGATCTTTTTATTGATTTTATTGGTATTTTCCGTCATCTTCTGGTTATCCTTACTCAAAAAGTAAGTTAAAAGAGAGCTGTTTGTTCTGCTATCTATTGCTATTGTACGTAGTAATTATTTTACTATCAATTGTGATTTTTCTTTTGTGACAGGAACAACAAGAGCAGCGCAAGCGCAAAGAATAAATAAATAAGTGCACCATGTGCTGCAGAAAATCATAAAATTTCAAGTAAATCCAAGAGAATTAGAAGTCTTCATTTATCCTCTCTATCCATACATAGATATGTATATATATATACACATGACAATGCGTATATATTATTATATAATGTCTCATGAGAGATCAGTAAAATTATTTAATAATAGGAAACAAAAAAAAAAAAAAAAGTAATAGCGACACCTCATTTGCTATTATAAACGTATTCAACGTCGCATATGAGCTGTACAGATAATACGTATTTATTTTTTATCTCACCAATGTTCCAACTTCCTTTCAATTACACTACTTGTATTAGGTTTATATACATATACATACATATACATAAATTTAATGTACTATATTTTTAACTTTCAATAAACGAAATTTCCCAGTTTTGTCTTTTAATACTAGTGTGTGTACTTCTCGATTTAACGGGATATGAATAAAATCGCAAACATTTTCTATACTAATCTAAAATCTTATTTATTATATTATTTTTACATGGATGATCTCACCAATTGAATGAATATAAAGCAAAATATCAGTCATGTATATATAGTACTTTGTTTAATACAAAAAGGAATTAAAAGCAAAGTGACAATGATTTTACAACACACTGTGTTGTTATGATTATTATAAATACAGATTACGTTGAGACTGTATACAAATTGCATACAAAGATGTTATTGACGATATTTTTACCACTTTATGCTTAGTATGGGCGTTGACGATCTCTATCCCTATCTCCTCGACTAAAATAAAAGATCGTTACAAGTCTTTGGAATCAAAACACCATTAGAGATTATTCAGTATTTAACTAAAAAAATACAAACCCGCCGCCTCCTCTCATTGGGCCACCTCGACCACCTCCGCCGCGACTTCCTCTATCACCACCACGGAAACCTCCGCCACGACCACCTCTATCACCCCCTCGACCGCTTCTGTCGCCTCTAAATCCTCCTCGACCACCTCGATCGCCACCTCCACCACGACCTCCTCGACCGCCACCGCCACCGCCACCACCGCCGCCGCCGCCGCCGCCGCCACCACCGCCACCACCAGCACCTTCAGGTTTGGAGCTTTTGCAAATATTGCAATGATCTCTCCACGCAAAATTGGTATTGCCGCATTCAGGATTAGGACACCTAATTCGAAATATCATTTGTTTGTATTCGATAAGATGGTCACATACTTAATCTCGCAAGAGATTGCCATATATCTATCGCAATGTTCGATTTAATCATACCTCCAGTCACCACCGCGACCACCACCATCGCGCCTATCGTCGCCACCCCCTCCACGGTGATGTTCGTCTCTATCGCCACCGCCGCCACCGCGACTGCCATAACCACCCCCACCGCCTCCTCTTCCTCTACCTCCACCGCCACCACCTCCACGTCCTCCACCACCGCTGCGGCTTCCCTGCCAATTGCTTTTATGCTGAGCAATCTGAACTTTAATCGTGCATCCTTTAAACTCTTTGCCATCGAACCAATCTATGGCGGATCTTGCTGCATTTTGATCATCATACGTGACTGTCGCTTCCCCTTTAGATTTACCCGTATTCTTGTCTTTGTACATCCACACTTTTGGTTTTCCAGTTCGTTTATCATTCTGAGTGGAGGAGAAGAAAAGTTCTTTTATATTCCTCTTCGGAAGAAGAAAGTAGCGTGAATAATTTACGGGGTTTACCTTAATAAGACCGATAGCTCCAAAGTGTTGACAAATCTCTTCTTCAGAAATAGATGGATCCATGCCGGATACGAAGATGGTGTCCTCTTGTACAACCATTCCATCGCCACCGCTGCGGTCACCGTAGCCTGTAATACAATAGAAGTGAATAACAGTTCTGACGATGTACTCGCTTTTAACGTAGCAAGATTTTTCAAATCTACTGACCCTAACTTTTTCTACGCGAAGCTAATCTAACTTAGGAAAAAATGCTTGACTCTCTTGTAACGTAACAATATTAACTACACAAACAACATCGTATCTTTTTAACTTTATATCATAAAGTTTCAACTGAAGGTGCACTTTATTCGAGAACGCTTTACGACGGGAAAACTGTTGCTGTTTCTTGACTGATCAACCCTTATGTATTTACGTTTAATTATTACATGTCGCTAGTGCAAGTTTCTTCCAATATATTATATTTAGGAAAAAATAAAATCTAAGTCACACCTTAAGACTACAGTTACGGTAACGTTCATGACACTAGATGTTTCTTTTTTGTGGATTAAAGTTCCCTTCTGCCCTCGTTGAAACATCATCAAAATATCATGATTAATGTTGTTACTCAAGCAGAAGACACCATTGGCTTATACTTTCTGGCGGTTTTCCATCTTCAACGCGCTCATTAAAACTACTATCACAGTTTTGCGTGATATACTCGTCTTTTTTTTTTTGTCAGTGACACTTTGTTACTCGGATACATATCGTAATTCACATATTAACCCATATAATAAACCGAAACATTTTATAAATCAAAAATCGTTTGTTGATTCAAGTTTCTTGAATCATATTAAAAATAACTCTTTGTAAACCCTGGTATTTCTTTGATGCTACAGGAACGACTACGAAAAGATAAACTAATACCGTTAGTTTTTAAAATTTCTGGCCTTCCGAATCTTTTCCTTTTTTTTTTTACCAACACCACACACACACACACACAATTCTATATATTTCTTAATACCTAATAATATATAGAGAACACAGGGTTGCAGCTTAACATACAAAAGGGCTGCAACATTTTTTTTTTTTTTTTTTTTTTTTTACTAGATAATCTTCAATATGGGAGTAGAGAAATGTACTTTCTTCACCAGCTGCCGCCTTTTACTTTTATTCTTCCCCTAATCACGTACACTATACAAATTTCTAATATTTCTTCAAGAAATCTCGTAGACATTTACAACTGATTATTCTCTTAAATATAAACGTGCAAGAACCTTTCTGAATTCTACCGAGAGATAGGTATTGCTTACAAAAACTTCATCTGGAAATCATTAACTTTACACCCTTATCAAACCTTCAACCAAATTGAAAGAAATTTTTAAATCGACTATTAACAATAGCATGTATCATATTCAATACACACGATGGCAATATTATCCCTTTGAAAATCATGACAAACATTATTGAGTTCGCAAAGTGGTAGACAAACTAAAGCTATTTATAAGAAGCAATTGGTGATTAAATGCGGCAGTGTGATAAGACATTTAAGGCACTACCATTATCATTCTTCGTAAGATATCATATCAAAGAGTTCTGTGCATACATTATTTGCGCTACCGAGAGGCATAATATTCTCCTAACAATGTTGCATAGCAGCCCTTTCATATAATATGAGTAACCGAGTATTTAGATTGTAAATATTAGAGTGAAAGCGTGAATAGCACCAGACTAGTACAGACAGTCTGGTGCATTTACCTTTGTTATAACCACCACGGCCACCGCCACTGCTAAAACACAGAAGCAGATATACCAATGAGTCGACTCATGGACACACTGATCGATCGATCGATGCATGGCGATTCAAATGCTGCTCGCCACCATTCTTCTTGATGTTCCTACTGTCTAAATGTCTGAATATGGTCAGCATACATTATATTATTCTTAACTATGTCAGGTTGGGTGGCGTCAGTCAGTTTTGTCTAACAATTGCTGCAATCATTACAGCTATCACTGTTGAATTACTTTAGTGATGAATCGATTACTCTCACAAGACAATAGTCGTGAAGCATAACTATTACTTCTTTATGGTAGTATTTACTTTAACCCTTTCGCTACGGCAGCCCCGTCCGCCGAAGTACCATCACTGAACGGAAAATTGTATACAACAAGTCATTTCGACACCGCGCATATATGCGGCATCCAAGCCACGACTTCTGGGTATGAGCGCTGCATATATGCGGCATCGAAATCTATAGACGATGGCAACACTTTTCGTTATTGGCAGAACATTTTCCCGTTGATTTTATTATTGACATATTGGACAAAAATAGTTTAGGCCCTTTCAGAATGAGTGCAAAGCATAAAAATATTATTATGTTTGAAACTGAGGTAACCGATTCTGAAAATGAAAATACCACTGGTCCACCGGTATAAAAGACGACGGAGAAATAATATATGGAGCACTTCAGCAAGCAGTATCGAGATTTGGATTTATAATAAGTCAATGGGAATCTTAGACAAGGTGGACATTTCGCCTCATGGACATCTGTGTACGTGGAATGCATATTGTATGTACAAGCACCTATGTACCAAGTGCCTTTGTATAGATCCTTGCTTTCAAATATATCACACAGAATTACATTATTAGTTTTTATACATATTTTTTATGTAGTATATTTACACATATTTTAATAATTTTCGTCTCGTTATTAATTATATTAAACATTTAATCGTTAAGCTTTGTAATTATATAAATACCTATGTTACCTATAATTTTGTAAGTCTTTTCATATTGAAAATGTAAATATACTTATCACATTAGAGCAATGATTGTTTTATTCAGCACAGTTATTATTTAAGACTTAGAAAAACATATATATATATATATATATATATATATACAGAAATCACGCGCACGGAGTTTCCGTTCAGTGACGGTACTTCGGTGGACGGGGCTGACGTAGCGAAAGGGTTAATATATCCAGTTACTTTATAATGCTCAAAATTGGTCAAAATAATTAAAAATTATATAAAATGTGTACTTATCTTTACAGATAGATATATATTGAGAATTTTTCAAATGTAATTAAAAAGAAAAAAGTATTGATAAATATTCAGTTTTTTGTAAATGAATATAAGGTAGACTGTATAATTGATTTTGTGCTGCCTCAATATTGGTGACAACCTCATGTCAGTGGCCCAGTGCCCCAGTGGCGGTACCAATCATTTTATTGATCGACGATCAATGCAAACCTTTACCAGTACATCATATAATCATATCTTATAAACCTTGTAATAATGTAAAACCATTATGCGTTATATATACCTAATGAAGCACTTTACGTCATTTGTCATACAACCTGTTTTTACCTGTTTTTTACCAGTTATACCTGTGCGTTAAAACCTGTAGGCACACTTCAAACATATTAACGCCCAATGGGCATGAGACCAGTTTTCAAATAGGCAAGATGAGTTTTCATTACATTCATTTCATACCTTTACTAAATTCAAATAATTAATTTACCTTTTAATCAACTACTTTTGTGGACTATTTGTTAAATCTGTTGTTGCCTTCTTTTTTCCAATTTTTTCGCTGCTTCGTATAAATAAATAAAGCAAGAAAATTAACTTACTTGTAATTACCGCCAGAGCGATCGCCGTAGCCTCCACGATCGCCGTATCGACTACCACCACCACCGCCTCCTTGGCCTAATTAATAAAATTAAAACAATGATAACTCTAAACATTAAACTGACTCGCTTGCAGTAAGTGAATCAGGATTTATGTATCTTACCTCCACCATAGTTTCCACCAGAATTACGGTTATAGCCACCACCTGACCCACTGTTGGTACTACTACCATGGCTGTAACTTCCTCCGCTATAGTTGTTACCGCTACTGCCAGAACCACCTCCACTATTGTAATTACTTTGATAACTTCCTTGATTTTGGGACTGATTATAATCTTGCCCACCAGCACTATAGTTGCTGTAATTATAGCTTCCTCCACTACTTGGTGGTGGTTGGGTATATTGATTATATCCACCACCTCCGGCTGAAGGTGGAGGATAAGATGTATCTTGACCACTCGACGGTGGTGGTTGGGAATACTGATTGTATCCCTGTTGTTGATAGTTCGAATATTCTATAAAATAATTATAAAATGTTCATTTTAATAATGAATAAACTCTAATTGTAATTTAACACTACATATTGCTCGTATGTAAAAGAAATTCAATATTTCATGCATAAAAGTTTAATATTCTCTTTATAATAAATTAAATGCGTATAATAAAATAAATTAAATTAAAAGCGTATCGAGGTATAATAATTATACACACACGCACACACACACAAACACACATTATATATATATATTATCTTGTGAATAAGTAGCGTGGCTTGAGGCGTGGCAATATTTTTTGACGATGCGTTTATACATTACTCCGTTTTAAAAGATATTATTTTCAAAAGCTAATTAAAAAAGTAGAAAAAGAAATAATCGATAAAATATTCTGTATCGATATTAAAAATACTTACGACTATCCGTCATGATGACTTTATACTGCGTAAAAAATCAACAGGATCAAATTAGTCAAAGAAGCACGTAATGGCGGGAATGAATTGGTCTCTCCGAGTCTCTCCTAGCTTCCCCCTCTACATAAAATAAGGTCTATCTTCTACTATTCTTGCCACCATATAGAAGCGGAAACTGACAGAAATCTTGAGAGCGCAGAAGCCAACCCCGGCGCTTTTTCCCATTTACGTTACATTCCTTGTTCGTGTTTAGACTTCGACAATCTGTTTTCTGAACAGTACTCCTTTTGCTAAACCAGAAATCGTCAGCCGCGGGAAGTATCTAATCCTTTGTATTTTCAGCATTTTCATAATTTATAATCCAATTAAGGTCTTATGAGTAATTTTGGGTAAATAATTTATAAGGAAATTCAGTTAAATAAAACAGGGTATCTTGAATATATTATTAAATTATCTTTATTTATAATTATCACTTTATGAGTAAGAATTTACAGTTTCGTAAATATATTATTCACACACTTCCTCTAATTGTAGATTGATTTGAATTTCCTATAGAAATTTAATTCTCAAAATGTATTATTATAGATATTTACATGAATTAAGATTTTCATTTCAATAGCAATGTATTAATTTTCTAATATTTGGCAGATTGATTATAATAATATATATCCTGATGAAATAAATATCTTATTATTGATAAAATGATTTCCACTACTATTTAAAATGTGTTTTGATTTTGTATATCACAAATATACAGTGAATGAATGTGCTATACATATTTTTTTATATTATATTACAAGTATAAGTATGTACGTATACATATATTAATATACGTTTTATGTTACAATTTCATTACTTTCCAAAATCAAATATTTAACTAAATGTTTAAAAATTCATTTCAAATTTTCTGTATAAAAAGGTTTAATAATTATGTATATTGAATTTTGTGTAATCTCTATAATGATTTCTATGCAATTAATTTGATGATGAAACGGAATTATTCGTTAGTTTAATAATGTATATGTAAATCTAGAAAAACTAAAGCTTTTAAAAACAGATGTTACTATAAAATATCTTTTATTAGAGAGATCAATAATTTTGTTAAATCATGATTCTTGCACTGTTTTGAAAATATGTACGATTATTAAACCACAGCCATTGTGTAATAACTTTTTTTCTCTTAGAACAACATATAAGAGAACTCGAGTAAACTTAAAGCTGAAAATGATACATGATACATAAACATTTATATTGGTTACTTAAAAATAAATACGAATCTTGTACATTAAATACTTTTATGGATTAAAAATTAGGTACAAATTAAGAAGGAAGTATTAGAGAGAGATCACGAGTTGGAATGTTGGGAAGGTGTTAATCCTCCTGTATGTTCAGGACTATGTTTTTGCTTTTTCCTCTTTTTCTCCTTCTTCCGTTTTTTCCTGGCCTCTTTTTCCTCGTCGTGTCTCTTTTGCTTTTTATGTTTCTTCTCATGGGTGTCTGACCCACCAATATCAGTTGTTATAGTTTCTTGACCACTTGGTACCTCCCCAGGTTTATGTTTATGCTTCTTATGCTTATTTTTGTGTTTTCTTTGAGGTGCTTGATTCACATAACGATACTGTTCTGGCAACTAAAATTTTAGTAAAATTGATAGTACTATTATCCATTTCTTATTAGGTTAGGTTATTTTTGTAAAATAAATGATTCATTACCGGCCCAGGATGCAGCCGAAAGCCTGCTAGTTGGACACTAGTTAAGGGCAACAATTCTTTACCACCTATTGGTGGCTTTTCTATGACAGATCTTAATGAGCTATAAATCAAGGAAAATGACAGTTGTTAGATAAAACAGAAGAACGAATGCTTCATTAAACATTTACAATTATTACCTATTATCCAAGTGTCCAGGCCTATCGATGATACCTGGTAAATTTGGTAAAAATGATGAAAGCTGCTCTTTTAGTTTCTTACCACTGAATTTACTATACGAATGTTCTAACCCATAATGGGCCATCAAATTCGTAGCCCCTGTAAGTTCACTCTCTCCTATAACGAATAATGCAGTTTTAAATAGTATTTTAAACAAAATTTTGATATATAATTAAACAAAAATTTATTATTGAGTAAACATTACCAGGGGGTTCTTTCATCAAATAGAAAGGCCCACTGTGAACAATCGAAGGATTTTTGCCAAGGGAAATCGTTGTTTTTAAAGTCCCTGTTGAATCCTGTCGTGAAACAACAGGGGAACGAGCACCCCTTGGAGAAGATTTTGGTGAATATTGCTCCACTTTGCTACGAAACTGATCGCCCATCATCATCCTCCAGTTTACAAACTAATAAAATGTACATCTGTGTTACAAAAGTGACATCCATGGCTGTGTTCTAAAACTCTATTTGCAAATGCGTTCATAAATTAGATGTCTATAGACTTGAGTCTTGCTTTTAGTTGTGCTCTATCTATGTTGTATTTGTATACTCATGTACATAATAATTTGGAACATACTCAGTTTTTTAAATCACGGACTTTCTTACTCTACACGGTCGTTGTTAAAGTACTACAATATTTTTGAAATTTTACGGACTTGATCGAGACGTAACAAATTTTGGAGAAATAAAGATTGCTTTCCAGTTGCAAGGGGGCAAGGTTAAATGGAAAGAGGTACTGTTTCAATTTTCAATTTTCAATTTTCAATTCAATATATATATATATATGTATACATTTCGTAGATCTATAAATGTGGGATAAGATTAAATGAACAAAGATATAAAATTGCGGATTCATTTCTTTACTTTATAAAAAAATACATGTCAATAGATTGCATGTGCGTGTATGTGTATGATAAAATGACTTGTTATGTATTTAAAGAAAAATGTTATTATATATATATATATATATATATATGTATATATAGTTTTTGAAAGAAGTATTTTTTGCACAGATTAATTAAGTTTGCCACTTCCATTTTAACTTCTGTTACATCAAGTGTTTAAATAATCTCTTAAAATAATCTATGATGGTGCGTACGCTACATGTATTTTGGGGATGTTATCTAAAATTTGACAAAATTCAAGATCATATATATGCGGACTAAATATGTTTTTTTCCGTGATATTGTAAATTACTGAAAAAAAAAAAAAAAAAAAATGTACAATTGAGAAATGTTGGCTGGTTATTTTGGATGGAAATTTTTTTTTTTTTTTTTTTTTTTTTTTTTCTTCTTCTTCTCTCTCTTTCTCTCTTTTATACGAGTCACACGTTACAAGCAACCACACGTATTTACCAAAATTTACAGGCTGTTGTTTGCACACTTTACTAACATAATATATGAACAATTTATGTTAATGAACACGAATCTAACGACCCCGACAATTGCGTTTGATAATGCAATTGAATTTGACGAGCATCTAACTAAAATTATGCCTGATATCTACAGTAAAACTCTCATGCTAAAATACGTATTATTTTAATTAAGGCGTTTCGCGTGTAAATTTATCCACTTTTCCCAAAAGAACTCATTCTACCTAAGAGTGGCGGTCACGCTGGGTTTAATCTATAATCGAATACTCGCGCGTTCGTTCCTTTGAATAAATGATCGACGCTCTGTAACGGCGAGATATCTTAGTGCGTTCGCAAAAAGAAGTAACGCATTACACGGAAAGTATGTCGAATAATTTTGTTATTTTGCTTATAGCAAAGCTAGGTATATCTCAACGATTTGTTATGTGTGCCATTAATTTACTGCGAAGGAAATCTAGCTCTAGCGTAACGCCATTTTTTTAATCTGCAACCTGATTAGAATGGAAAAATCCTTGGTGAGTGAAAGTAGGCGCTTAATTTTCAGTTTCATAAGTTAAGTGAAGTGACAAGTGTATCCTGGAAATCGGTAACAACAATAATTCTCCATTGGATATGTTGCCGTAATAAATTTCGCAACATTCTTCGTTTCGAAGGATACACAGGCGCGTACATGCATATACGTATATATGTACGCACTCGAATCGGTATACGAGTCTTAGGACAAAAATATTGAAATGTTTATATCGTACATGAATTATTGATATATTACATAATCATATTTCGACATTATTGTTCTGTTTCTTGCTACGAGAAAAGCGAAGGTACTGAATATATACTATATATAATGGCGTACCTCCGTCATTTTAATTGCTGTTTTCCGTTTCCAAAGGCCATGTGCTTTACCTGAGTGAAAAGATAAGTTTGTCATTGCGATTGAACCGATTTGAATTCCCCCGGTAAAGTCTCTCGAGATAAAAAGGATCTACTGTACGATTTCGTGCGGCCCCCTTTGGTAATTGGGAGGACTCGCTATAATCCAAGCAATCGTGACGAACACCCTTTGAAAAATCGATTTGACACATTAGGAGCTCTGGAAAGCGAGAAAACAATACGATACACGATAATACTTCGATATGGTTTTCTAATGTCTCTAGCAACTTTCAGCCGGTTGTTCTCCGATGTCTCTCCGCCTTGTGGGAAACCACCCGGCCGACTACGATAAATTCCTTCGTCACTACCGCACTCGAACCAAACCTGGTTAAACTAATCCTTAAGGTCCTAGTTAACTTGCTAGCCGCAATTAATCCTAGACACGACGGAGGACCGCTTTTTACTCTACCATCAGTCTATGAAAATAGGCATTTGAGCATTGAAGAACTCCCAACGAGCATGAGTAGTGTGTGGGTGCAGCGGAAATCATTCGGAGCGCAGTATCTCCGGAAGGGTCGGTGGTCAAGGACATCCGAGGAATTACCCCAGATCTCCTGGATGAGTTTGCTCGAAGAAGTCGCGCGGATGGCGAATTGGCGAATCGTTGCGAGATTGGCCAGCGAACTATGGTTCTTCGCTGAGGATGTTTCGTCATGTTTCCGGTGGATTCTCCGCGTGCTCGGGTAGGTGGAGCTGTTCGGAATTGTGGTTCTCGGTTTCGTCCTGTTCGGAGAGCAGCGGCACGATCTGTTGGTTGTTATTGTCGGATTCCGATGGCCGCCTGCTCTGTCCGGGCAGGAAGGACATGGGGATCGTGGTACCCGAAGGAGTCGTTGGCGCCGACCTCGAGAGCCACCTCTTGCTCTTCGTCCTGGAGCCCGGCACTCCCAATGGCATGTAGAGTTTCCCGCGAGTCCTGCGCGTTCTACCGGAACTCGCGTCCCCGGGACTCAATGGTCGCTGGCCAATGCCGTCGTTCGCCATTCCTGGATGCAGGAAATTCGCGCGAGGATCCTGCGGCGAAGGCAGCACCGTGCTCTGCCCACTTGGCAGCTGTGGAAGTTGTTGGATTTTGTCCAGCAGCTCGCGCAACTGCGAAATCAAGTGTTTATTTCAGTACAAATCGATAATCTCTATCCGCGGGTTCATTTCGTTCGATATGGAATGACAGGGCTCTAAGGAGGTGTCATCGGCTCTCGTCCTCCTTGCACTGCTTTCGCATTTCCAGAAAAATTTCGATCTTATTCTTCTCCGTCCTCGGGTCAAGTTCTCTCTTTGGAGAATCAAAGAGAGAATTTACATACGTTTGCAACGGAACTTGGCGGAAAAAATTGCGATCTCATCGTAGGATCTGGAGGAGGAGGAGGAGGCCTCCGCTCAAGTTCACGGTTAGCGGAGTTTTATTAACGTGTAGGAACATTCTCGCACACAGGCGCCACTCACACCCTCGTACGATTGGAAAGAGGTGTCTTCCGGGTGAAGAAAAGTTTTTTACCTCCAGGGTCGGGCTGGTCGCCCTGGGCGGTGAGCAGGGCGATTGTGCTGCTAGACTGGATATGTCTGAGGTCGTCCTGTGATTAGCCAAAGATGGTACCGAGCCACCCTCGACGTTTCCGGTCCTCTCGCAGGATACCGTCGACAGCTCGTCAACGCTGTTGTTGTAGGAGTACGGTGGTGGGATTATGGTGTTCGCCTCGTTCACCATGTTGCACATGAAGCTCGAGCTTAGGGAGTCGAGTGTGCTCGCGTGGGAGAGGGACCTGAAGTAACGCATCACGAAACCGGATGTACCCTTGCCGGAACCCTCTTCGTAGCCGATCACCAGTGGATAGAGATCTGGCTTGGCGGTCACCTGGATCGAGAGATTGGAAATAATTAGCAACACGAAGCTGCTTTTATCTTGATAAAAGAGACCCGTCTCCTCCTCTCCCCTCGGGGATTCCATGCTTCTGCATTGTCCCGCACGCGGAACCCTTTAGGCCACAAAGCGTCGTCGATCGAATGGGAAGTCGATCCTCCATGGGGCTGAAAGAAGTTCTCGTTGATGCGAGTGACGAACGCGTTACCTCATTGTACGGTGGCGGTAGTGCCTGCACGAAGGAGCTGCAGCGACTGTAATGAGGAGGAGGGAACCAGGGTCCGGTGGAAGTCCTCTCGGAGGAGTTGCAGTCCTCCATGGATGCGGATCGTCGACGCCTCCATAACCAGCAGCCACACGCTACGGCCAGTACCAAGCCCGCGAGCACCGCAACCCTAAAGGATCAAAACGTGTCGGATCAAACTGACGAGTGTCGCTTGCCGATCGAGGAATGCGAGGGTTACGCACCAGAGGTACCAGTAAGTCCAGATCAGGAAGTTGAACATGTCCGAGATGGAATTGCGGACTTGAGGGAAAACGGTGTAACAGCAGCCAAAAGAACAGCACTCTTTCGGAGGAGAGCAGCTGAAAATCAGGTTTACACGTATCTGGATGAGTATCAGGCTGGGAATGCTAGGAAATAGCGATCTTTTCTCAAGAAAATGCAAACTTACACGTGTCCCCCATTGCACAGCTTGGAAGATACCTTGAAGGATAAAGAAGAATAGCCATTAGTGAGCGTTGTCGCTGGAAGCATTACACCGTTTCTTTTGTAAAAGGAATTTACTCTAGTACAGCCGAAGGTAAACTGCGGAAAAAAGTATATCTACCTAAAGCATCGGTATCTTTGAAGTCACATCAGAAAATTAAGGGCAAGTAAACGCGCGAGAGTCCACGCAGTCATTAAAGATAAATCTCAGAAGAGGAGCGAGAGGAAGCTTTCGCTTTTGTTGCTACGATGAATCGGCGAGTTTAGGGCAGGATGTAGCCTCGCAAATCTGACTAAATCCTATCAATTCCTCGCTGATCTTGCGACGTCTAGAACGAAAAGGATACCTCGCCCCTTTATTTCCCAGAACTTTTCATTTCGTGCGGAAACACAAACACGTGACACACTGGGATATTTTCACTCGAGCTTTTCTCCGACACTTAAAGCGGGACACTTTATACCATCGCGGGGATGAAACTAGGAATTTCACTACTGGCATTGAACCTCCGGAGATGCGAGTGAAAGAAATTCAAAGAGTCAGGATCTGATCAGGGCATTTTCTATATTTACACGAGTGAATTTCCGCGCGATGGAGGAACAACGCTCTCGCGCGACACACACACACACACAAAGAGAGAGAGAGAGACGCACACACAGTTAAGAGTGGGAAATGCAAGTTCCTCTCGCGAGTTCTTAGGATAAAAACAAAAGCGGGGAGGTGAAGAAAGATAGACACAGACGGTAGAATGAATTCCAAAGATAGAGAGAAAGAGGGAGGGGGTGGGAGAGAGATTTCCCACTAGGATGTAGCAGACGGAAAGTCGAAATAGGGCGAAATGCGAGCAACGTGGAGAAACGACGTATTGATCGACGTGAAGTCGAACGCAGAAGGACAATGGGTCACGATCGAGAAAAGGCGAGAGGGATGAAATCGGGGGAGTCCCACGGAAGGTTCCTGTGGGATGAGCGATCGAGTTTCGTGTGTCCTTACTTGATCGACCAAGAGAAGCGGCGTCAGGAATGCGGTGAACACGAGCACATTGGACACGCGGTTTGCAGCTTGCACCATAATTCCACCACGCCGCGGATGAGTACGCCACCGCACCGCACCGCACCGCGCCACACCGCATCGTACCGCCCACGCCACCCCGAACTTCTCTCTCCCTCCTTCTGGCTACGCGTCCCCTTCTTCTCACGATTCAACCCCTTTGCACAAGCGTGCGGTACGATACCTGCGCCCTTCCGATCAACCCCTGGCGCTTAAAATAAATGTTATTTTTTTTTTTTTTTTTTTTTTTTTTTCTTATGCTCCACGTGCTTCCTTTTTGCGCAAAACGCTATTATTTTGCTATTCTATCAATCGCGGGGTAGAACGCGTGCTCGTTTGCAGAAACGCTTCTCTCTCGGTGCACGCTCGATAGGGGAGTTCTGGAGAGAGATCTGGGAATAGCACACAGTGTTCCTCCAGTCGAGGATTGATATTCTCGCTAATCATATGACCATGGATGCGACGACTGGGAAATGTTCGATATGAAAAGTTCTTTGCTTCCATGCATTTCGTAAAGCACGTGTGGTGAATGTACAAACGTCGATGTTTTTTTTTTTCTGGATGAATGGATAGTACGGCGATATTTTAATGGGCAATATAATACTGTATAATGCAGAGTTGATCCAGTTTACTGATTTTATGTAACTTATGGAAATGGACGAGAACGGCTCGAGATACCGAGAATACCGCACGCACCGATTGCCCAAGAAAAGCATCTGTAAATTGAACGTACGCTGTCGAACAGTCCAGAGATCGAAGAAACAGCCTGTCCAACGATAATAAACGACCGTGGGGATTCGCAAACTCCATTGTAGCGCAAACTCGTGGGATTTTTGTTTCAACGAGTCTGCAACTTTCGGTTCGCGGAACTCCTTTCGATTATCCAATCGCGTAGAATCATATTTCGATAATGTTTCTAATAGCTTTCGCCACTTATAGAGGTGCGATTTATCACGGTATGACTTGCATCTGTCCAAACGCTGGAAGGCCCACGAATTTTCACGTGGTATGACATGATATGAAAAATGCGCTTTATATAAGAGACGTCGATAATCCAGAGGAAATTTCATGAAAATTTGCAGTTGACGCATCGCGCAGCACTCTCGAAGAGCGATATCAATTTTCTCGGAAATTCGTTGATTGCATTAACATCTTTTAGCATTAGCCGATATCGGATGATGAAAGTACCCAATTACCTCGATGTACCTCTAGCCGTGCGTCGGTAATAATCATTCGTTCCGTATCGTCTGAAAATAATGAACAAATTCTATTTCCTCTGTTCGCTCGGCGTATCGACACATTAAGAGAAAACGTGGAGTTGGACGAAGTTTGTCGCAAAATAGTCGCGTCAGGATTAACGAGATCGGTTTCGTTTTTCCAATGATTTGGCGTAAAAAGGAAAAGAAGAAGAAGAAGAAGAAAAAAAAAAAAACGATAGTTTTCTTGACAAAAGAAGGAAAAAGGAAAGAGAGAGAGAGAGAGAGAGAGAGAGAGAGAGAGAGAGAGAGAGAGAGAGAGAGAGAGAGAGAGAGAGAGAGAGTCCACCTTGTCTCTCTCTCAGTAAGGTAGAGAAGAGTTCGGTAAGGTAGAGAACCTACGAAGGAAAATGCGTGGGAGAGGGAGAGAATGAGAGAGAGTGGTCGCTCGAGTTCCGATTGGTTGCCGAGGCTTGTGTACGTGACAACGGTGCCGGTGTCGGGACACCATGCAACCGGGACGGGACGGGACGTTCTTGTCCCGTGTGTCTGGCAGGCGCTGCCAAGCAAAACGAGTCGCAGTCACTGGAGGCGCGCGACATCGAAGACATCGAATGCCTCGTGTTTCTTTAGGCATGTGCGATCACGCGACGCGCCCTTTCAGAATCCCGCGTGATCGAGATGCGATGGCTGCCGGCTTTGAAATTCGAAAAAGCAGCGGTTAACGCGCGCACTTGTCGCGCGATTATCCTTCTTGCGTGGACCAACCAACGTGCACTCCGCTCCGCCACTCACTGGATTACCAATCGAACATTTCGGAGCATGCTGCTCCTTTAAAGGACCGAGGTAAGTCTCGAGGAGAAGGAGGAAAAACAGAGAGATTCTCGTAGCGATCGAGAGGAAGCAATTCGGTGGTTATCGCTCGGAGCGATCGGAAGGGGATTCTTCCAGTGGAATTGCATCGCGGTAGTCAATTTGTTACGCGATGGGAAATCGGATACTCCTTGAAATGGAGAACGAGGGTGGCGGCGGGTAGGGGAAGAGCGATGGAATAAGAAAGAGGGATCGGAAGACACTGCCGATCGAAATTGAAAAGAAGTCTGGCTATCGCAGCGGGAAACCGGATGAGGATGCAGCGCGGGGTGTTGCTATTGGATAACCAACAGAATCAATCCAGTTTTTCGAATTGAAAGTACAGAGCGGCGACGGGACGAGTGTCACCGCGAAAGAAGCGCGAATTACGGAAACCACCGCCGCCGATCGATCGCGGTTAATAATGAATCCGCTTGCGTAACATTGTTTTGTCTCCGCGAAAACTACCGCAAACTAATGTTCGATCGCGCCACAATGTATACTCTGACTGTGTGCGCGCGTATGTGCGTGTACTGATATATATCGGTATCGCGGTATACATCGGTACAAATGCATTTACCATCGCACGCGTTTAACGTGGCATGTGCCAGTGGAAATTTTCCAAAAAGATCGCGAAGAGACGATCGAGCAATTTCAAGCTGGATAAAAATTTGTTCATCGGCCCTCTGTTCGGGAGTTCGGTTTCGGGCTCGGGCGATTCCATGCTCGAAAAAACATTTTCGATGATGTAACGCGAATGTCCCCCATCGTTATGCCGCTGGTGGTGGTGGTGGTGGTGATGGTGGTGGTGGTGTGGCTACGGGCGTCACGTCGAGCGTTTTATTTCAGCGTCAGTTGGTAAAAACTGATGCGCTTTCTGCAGCGTGAGATTAATCTCACCGTGTTTCCGGGAGATAGTCCCCGATATGGCTGCGAAACTTCGCTTTGCCGTTTGCACGATCCTGTAAGCACACTTTTTGTTTATACCGCTCCAGGAAACGCTTCATTAACTTGACCCTTTGAAGCGGAATCGTGTCATGGTGCTACCAACAATTCTACCTACTTACACAGCCCTGGTAAAATTTAATGGAAAGCGAAAATTCCACTGGAAATTATCGGCCGTATGTGTCGAGCGAATTCCTCTCGCTCGTAAACATTTTGCTTTTGTTAAAAATCTCCCTTCGAGCCTCACTAGGTTCCATTTGTGTTCCATTTGTTCGACGATATAACCTCTTTACCGGAAATATTTGAATATCGGAGATTTGTCTCGCGTGCATTTATGAAATTTCATAAAATTTCGAATTTTCCACCCCCGCTAACACGTCGCGCCAGTTAAACGTATTGTACACCTATTGAATATTGAATCATTGAGATTCACTCGCAGAATTTTTCATCAGATTGGAAATTTCACATTTTACTTGCTCTCTTCCGTTGTCGCGTGATGCCGGGTACCAAGGGAAAGAGAGAGAGAGAGAGAGAGAGAGAGAGAGAGAGAGCTGGCGCTCTTTTTATTTTGCACCCAATTACCTTTCCGCTAAATTACAGGTTGCGAAATTTGTGAATTTAAGAGCATATATGGAAGATTCTGATAATTTGTTGTATAATGGTCCACCGGAATGAGAAGGAAATTATATGCGGCAGCACAATATTGTATACATATGTATATTGTAAGTTGCGTCGATTATAGCTTGTCGAAACGTGGTATGTGAGTTTAACGGTACAAATAATATTTGTAAATATAATTAGAATAATTTTCGTCCTGGAGGCATGTTAAGAAAATTGAAAGATCACCAAAGAGTTTCTCTTTTGTAGGAAGAAATATTAATCGAGCCGCCATTTCGAAGTAGCGCGTTAAATAATTTTCGCACTTGGCATATTATGTCTATGAAGGAAAAGAAGGCAAGGAAGGGAAGGAGCGTAGAAAAGAGAAAAGAAGAAGGAAGAAAAGAAAAGAAAACAGGCGCCCCATATCGAACGGGTTAGTAAGTCTTACGTGCTAATTGTATAAATATACATCCTGTCTGAAATTGTCAGCGGCAGACGGTGCGTTTTATTTTTGATATTCCAGCTTGGAAGGATCGCGGAAGGGATATGTGAGATTTCGGAGAAAAACTTGGAGGTGTAAGGTGATATTTCTTTCAGTACCATTAATATCCAACCAATGACGTAACGAGTCACGATAAAATATCTCGAAAGAGACACTCCCCCCTTCTTTCTAGATTCACTAAAACTCTTTGCCAGTAGGGGGTGGCTCGTTAATTATTCGTGAATTTGTTGAATGACCAAGATAGAATAGTCACTCCTGGTAGAAATGGTGTTGGGTCGAAGTGCAGGATGAGCGGTGGTGGTGGTTGGGGTGCTGTATGAAATATGAAGGCGCCTTTGAGCACAAGACCAGACAGACTCTGGTCTCTCTTATTTGCTACGCGTACGATTGTAAATTCCTTCTCCACTTGTGCTCCTTTGGTTCTCTTATTTGGCAGTGGAGGCTTGTTCGTTTTGTACGACAGCTCTAGCCCCGATTTGAACCCTCCTTCGCCGACACTAGTCTGCGCCACGGACAAACTTTTCCTGGATTCGGCCGACTGACTGCTCCTATTTATATCCCGGCCTGAAGCTAAGCACTCGCGGTACAAACGGGCGCCGGTAACGCCGGTCGAAGACCCGAACTGCGCGAATTAAAAGCACAAATGAAGGCTAACACCTTCCCCTTCTCCGTCTTAAGATCGATCAATCCTACGTACCGCAAGAAACTTGAGATTTTATCGCAATGCCTCTCAACGCACCTCTTGTCCAAAAGAAATGGCTCACGCGATATTTGCCCCTGAAGTCACGAGGCCGCTTTCGCTACACGACGTTAATTCTTTAAATAATTGCGATGCAAAAGTACACGCGCGAAGCGTTCGAAGCTCTGACACTTGCGCGGGAAAAGGAGAGTAAAAAGGAAAAACAACAAAAAGAGAACTGGAGATGCCGGGGATCGAACCCGGGGCCTTTCACATGCAAAGCGAACGCTCTACCACTGAGCTACATCCCCGCTCGATGACTTGTCGTTCAATATCCACTTTACGGCACGTACCGGATTTATGTGTGGTTCTTATCAATTTCACGCAAATCGAAGCGAGATATTTTCAAAGGAAATATAATACATCGAACGCGTGCGTGAAATTTATCGATGGTTTATCAATTGTCTATTACTGGCGCTAACGCTGATTCAGAATCAAGCAGCGATTTGTCATGAACTTTGCGATGATATCATTTTGGAAGGTAAAGCGTGCAAGGTAACAAAATTGACACGTTCACTCGCTGACGAATGATATTTGCAATTGTGAATGGACGTTGATGCAAAACACGTAACATTTATGATTGTTGGCACATTGATATCAAGAGAGAGAGAGAGAGAGAGAGAGAGAGAGAGAGAGAGAGAGAGAGAGAGAGAGAGAGAGAGATGGGGTGTGGGGAGGAGTACGCGCGAGATAAGTAATGGATCAGTTTAACGTTTGATCAGCAAATAATTTCCAACGATCTCGTCAACGCAGGTACCATCATGGCGGCCCCACGAGTTTAAATTAAACGCCAATATTATTCTGTTCGTTCGACCTACGCTTGCATTTCGAGTTGCCAGCTCTCGCGTAATTTGACATCTCCCATAGTTGAAGGCGGACGCGAACGGTCATCCATTGCTACGTCTAGCAGTTCGAACGGAAATACAAACCATATATTATGGTGCGAGCGAACGCTAACATATGCCAGGGGCCAATCGTACCGAAGCTGGCCACGTTGCCGTCTACGGGTAATCATAAATCTACCGATTGAAAATCCATCTTGTCGCTTTTTTTTTACCGACTCCCATGAATTTTCACCGGAATATCCGCCGACTTCGTTTTCTCCGCGAAGATACCATCGCGGAATGGGATTCCCCGCAAAAGTCGATACGGCTTCGTTCGCCGGGTGGAAAATGGAGGAGCCAAGTGCAGGAGGATTTTTCATTTGGAGCAGCAGCAACAGCAACTTTTATTCGGTGCAGCGCGTTGCACTGAATCGAACCGAACCGCACCGCACCGAGGAGAGTTTATTTTTAGACTTATTCAGACATTCTGCTTTACGAAGTTGAGATAGCCGATAATTGAAGCGTTGATTCGAAAAGTCGCTTCTGGTTCCCGTCGCCCCGTTGAAGATAACAATGCACCACCGCCAAATCCAATAGTCGCACGGTCCATTAGCCGCAACCAGGAGTTGCGCGGGTCAGGGTAGCTTTGACTCGCCTAAAATCCTTATAAGGAGACATTCCGAATCGGAATTATCGGGTCGGACTCGAGATTCGATCAGCGATCACCAGGTTGATCACTCGGTGCGATCTTCCAAGTACGGAAGCAACGTGAGCAACGTTACTCGCGGGTCCTGGGATCTCGTGAGAGGCAAACCTCGCGAAGGAGATCCAGATGGTTCTCTCGCTCTCTTTCTCTCTCTTCAGAATCGAGAAGCGGCTAATTGGGTCGGTGCTTCGGAAATGTTGGAAGAGACGGGAGAAGAAGAGGTTCTGGGTAATGTGAGCGGTGTCGAGGAACGGGTGCGTGCAACCCGACATATGGCACGACACGTGCACCGGGCAGCCGGGTAACCAGGAGTAACCAGGAGTAACCAGACCAGTCGGCTCTGGAAACGGGGCAACATTTACGAGATTGTCGTTGCCGGTGCTGCTGCGGGTCTGCCTGGTCACCAGGAGGCCACCGGCCACCGGCCCCTTCATGAATCGCCGCCACGTGCACGTTACCGTTTCGCGTGACTAACCTCCGCCGGTGCACGCGTGGACGACGACGGACGTTCGCGTCTTCTACTCGTGGAATATCCGAGCCCTGACGACATTGTTTGTTATGTATTCAGTCATCGAATCCCGCGAGACCCATAAGCCCTATCGCGAGATGCTCTTCTCAATCCTGTGCGTACTATGAATTTCATGCACGCGCTCTACGTGTAATTTCTGCCTGCCGAGATTCTCGCTCGCTATTTCCGCTTCGAACGAATGTACTTTGTTCATTTATGCGCGCGTATGCGTGCCTGCGTGCCTGAATGCATTTGCGATATGTACCCACGTATTATACGGCGTTGCCACCATGGAGTTTGGTGGAGTTTTTGGCAGGACTTTGAGATTTTTTGAGATTGAGATCTCGCGTATCGAGATTATGAAGTGGAGAACGTGTCCCACAAGAGCAATAAGGTAGGTAGAGTGTAGAGCGTTAGAATGGAATATACGATAGCGCGAGCTTGCACAATGAATATCCTGCACGTGTTGTATCGCGAAATAATACCGGGAAATTAGATGCTGAATATGGCGGATGGAATTTCGGTGAAAGGCTTAAGAGAGCTTAAGCTTAATAAGAAGCTCGTCGGAGAGTCTTTTCGCGAGTGATTTCAGATCATGATCCTTGCATCCTCGCGTTCTCTCTCTCTCTCTCTCTCTCTCTCTCTCTGTCGTCTCTCGTTAGAGATCGAAATTACAGGTCGCCGCTTTTTTGTCCGCGACGAGATACGCGCCTTTGATGCTCGGATCCAATATGACGAGGGAGAGCGATCGCGACGAAGGGTCGTTTGGCTCTCTTCTCTGCTGGATCTCTCCGCAAAAACCCTGGAAAAATGGTTTTGCTAATTAATCGTCGGACGAGCAATTACGGTAAACATTGAACCGGAACGAATTCGAATCGTGGGGTGAACCAACCGGTCGTTGCAATACGGTGTTCTCGACACGCGTCGCACGTCTGCAGAACCGAAAGTGCCACAATCGCAAATTGGCTCGCGCACCCGACGAGTTCCACCCACGAGATCTCATTGTATGATAACGATTCTGCAACCGAAGCTTTTGTAACGACTATGCAAATCGATTATCTCGATAACGCGCTCTACTCATCACGTTCGTATAGTGACGAGCGAACCATCGAGGCTCGTCCATTTTAAATCTGGGCTCTCTTTGTTTCATCAAACTCCTGAAACTCGGCGCTCCTTTCTCAACAAACTGATTTTACGAGACAATAATGTCACCCGCGTATCTGTCTGTGTGCGCGCGTGTGCATTTACATCGTCAATAATTATTGCGCCGTAACGAAAGGAGAAGCGGGGGGAATCGAAATAAAAGGACGCGTCGCTTAATACAGTCTATCAGTGCGAAATCATTTGAAAGAGCGTGCGTGGGCGAGGGACTAATAGATATCTCGCATGTTTTATCGATAGCAATTAATTATTATTAGAAGCAGCCGATAGCGTTTCCAGGCTATCGAACGTGACTGCGTCGAATGGAAAGAGAAGGGTCGGGGGAAGGGAAGTGGATGGTTAAGGAAGAGGTTTGCGTGGCCCCGTTGGCCCTTTATTTTTATTCGGGCGACTCCCTCCAGGAGTGCAATGCGAGCCCTGAGAAGTAGTACGGGCGCCAATCGGCCTCTCTCGAACCAACTAATGGGTAATTAGTTCTCGTACACGTTTTCTAAGGCTGCCTTCCCGTTGCCTTCTCTCCTTACGCCGCGTTGCTACGAGTATCGCGCGATAAAAGCTCGCGGCAATTAATGGAGAAACACCTAAGGAAGTACCGCCGCTGAAACAGCTGGCATTACTTATTGGTTGGCGTGACAAAAATGCTGGTGGAACTTGTAAAATGGTCGCTGAGAAATACCAACCCCCCACTAGGGCCAATAATTACGATTATCTCCGTAGAATTTCTTGCGCTAACTTACTTGCTTACTTTGAATAAACTTCCACGCGTTCGACGGAGAAAGAAGAGAAGGAAGGGAGGTAGAGAAAAGAGTAATAGCAGACAGAGAGAGAGAGAGAGAGAGACCTACGTCGAGGTAAAGAGACCGATTGATTAGGATAAAAAAACCAAGCTATAAATCTAATTATCAACGAAGGATAATCGTCCCGGTGCTTGTGGAATATTGTATAGTAGCGATTATTTTGAAAAGTGCTTCTGTAGGAGCAGCTGGCGATAGTTAACGTGACAAAAATTACGGGGGGTTCGCTGAGAAAGAGCAAATCGCAAGAACCGATAATTACGATTATTGCTGGTCTAACGGTGAAATTACGGCGTAGCCTCGAGAACGCTGCTGCCGGAGGAGCGGCGGCTGCCCAAGTACTTCTTAACTATGACTTAACGTTGTGGGATACTGGTCGTAAACGGTCTAATTGATCTCAATCATAAATACGAACCCGCCTCGACTTTATTTTGGAACGCTCGTAACTTTGTTTAGCGCCGATTGATCGACGACGATTATCGCTAGAGCTCCCTCGGAAATTGTACGTGCGCGTGTGCAATCCGCGACTATAAATTTGATCCAACTGTTTTTTTTTTTTTCAAACCATCCTGTACGGCAATGCATTCGCGTATGCACATTGGATATTGTTCCTGTGTGACTTTTTTTTGTTTTTCTTTCGAATCCTCCTTGTCCGGTGCTTTTTTTTTTTTTTTTTTTTTTTTATTTCCCCCATTCCCTCGATCGCTCGCGAGAACCGCCGGAGAGCATGGGCAGGAAGAATTAGCATCAGTCGCCGAGGATTTCGATTTGAAGAATGCTGCATTCGTTTAACGAAGCTGAGGCATTTATCGAGGAATTTCCGAGGCATTCTGGCAGAGCGAGAACAATTGGCGCAGTCTTACGAAGCGCGCTGCTCGCGCAAGAATTTTCGAATCAGCCGCTGCACACAATTCTGCCGGTATTACTCGCGTACAGCGTTACCGCAAAGACGCGGATCTATATTATCTTATTCAACGAAATTATTTCATGCGTACACCGATCGTTTGTCCTGCTCCCGCCATTCTCCAAATTCTTCCTGATATCGTCATTTCTCAAACATTCCACTGCTGCTCAAACAGAGAAATCTCGCTCGTCCCTTCATCCCGGAAATGCTCGGGATGAAATTTTCACTGGCCGTAATCGCGCTATGAAAATACGAGAGGAAAAAAGCATACGCGAAAGAAGCTTTTCCCCTGAGAGATTCCACATATTTAAATTAACGGGCTTCTTTCAGCTGGTATTTTACATCGTAAAAGAGCGGCGGTACGTGTATTAGTAATGGTCTCAGGTAAAACACCTCGGTTGATGGTTAATTGTTGAATTTTACGGCTGATTTTCTACGGTTGAGGAGCGGTTTCCTCGGCAAACGGCTGCGATCTTGCGCGACTCGAAAAAATTCTATTAAAGAAAAGTCGGAATGTTTATATTTCCTTGTGCACGCTACATTTTCCCGGCGATTTATTTCTTCGACTTTTTTCCACTTTCTTATCCTCACCCCCGTGTTCGAGATGCAGGGAAAAGTGAGTAATTGGGTCGTCGTTATAAATTAGTCGTCGAAGCGACTCGACGGTACGAAATACGAACAATTTCTCAAGACATTCCGGTAACTCTCGACTATATTTATTTCCATACAAGTTTCCCGGAGCACCAAGCCCTGATAGCAGCTGACTGTAACGTTCTTAAACTCGCTCGGCAATAATCTCCGAGTGTCCGTCCTACCGTTAAGTTTCCACGAGAGTTTAAGACAGATTTTATACCATTAGTCGCCCTCCATTCTGTTTTTCTTGAAAAACTTGAATCTCCCTTCCCCGATAAATTGCGCCGTCTCTTCCCCGGTGAATGTAATAAGTGTTCGTAAATCCGTGAATCCCTGTGAATCGAAACAAAGATGGACCAGGCAAAGATTATGCGAGTAGTGGATCGAGCGATAGTTGGAAAAATGGATCACTCTCGATGGGAGGAGCGACCGAGTTGTACGCCAATTACATTAAAATTAAAAGATTCGATGAAAATTGTTTTGGGAGAATGAAAAATGCTCGAAATAAAGAGTTTACGCTTCGACAATGAAGTATAATGAAAATTTGCATGTTTCATGATTCCTGCATAATATCGTATTACGTGCTAACCCATATTTTATCACAGGCGCGCACAATAAACGAGGAAAATCGTGATTACTTTGAATTTCGTGTCACCGGTTGCTCGTTGCCTTAAATATCGATACTGAGATTTTTTTTATCGAATTTCAAGCTGAAATCCTCGTTGATTCCAACGCATCGTCATATACGGTCGGGGAAAAAAAATGTTGCGCAGGACGTGACAGAACCGCGCTATGCGAGGCTTCTATCCGACCTCTGACCTCGAGCGAAATGCCCGAACCCAAAAAGAACAGTGAATTTCCAAATCCACAATCTCGATATTGCAGTGAAACACAGAGGGGGTGTGTTCGATTGCTCTCTCTCTCTCTCTCTCTCTCTCTCTCTCTCTCTCCGCTCCTTCCACCTCCACACCCTCGAAACCTATGCATAATGGATGCTTCGCAAAGCGGCTACTTGACCAGGTGGATTCGGTCAAAGCCCAGCTATTCACCGTTAAACTGAATTCACTCTCCTCCTACCTACGACGACGACGACGACGACGACGACGACGACGACGACAGTCTCTCGTTGGACCCGCTGTTCTGCACCTTGCCCAAGCATTTCTTTCCTCTTGTTTTTTCCGCGTTCTCTCGTTTCTCAAGACTCGAGAGATCTAGGCGTGGTATCATTGTACGTGTCTCCCCTTATCAATGCGTTTGTTCGCCATTACACAGTTTGATCTCTCGGCGGTTGCTGCTAGATAGAATGCAAAGGTAGGTAGATAGGTAGATAGGGAGAGAGAGAGAGAGAGAGAGAGACAGCAAGCAATTAAGCAGCCAGTAGGTAGATTCATAGGTAGGTTGGTTCGTTGGTCTCTCTAGCTCGTTTGCTCGCTCGGTTTGTCCCACGTTCCACACATCCTGCGTGCATGAATCATAATCGAGTCAAGTCCAGAGAGTCGCTCGACTCGCCTAGAAAACGAAACGCATTCGCGATGACGCACGGCCGATCGACCGCGATGTGCCAACGGCAGGCAACGATTGCATTAACGCATCAACGCGTTAACGCGCGCCGTTAAAGAGAGAGAGAGAGAGCGGATGGATTTGGGAGGAACGCGCGCATAGCCTTGAAGATGTATGCGAAGGATAAGAGCGCGCGGTAGCTTGAGAAAAAGTCACACATTACGCGCGAGGCAGGAGATTAGGATCGTTAGGCTTAGCCGGAAATCTGGGCTTTGAGATTCGTTAGATTGGTGGGTGGATATTTATCTCGGATTTCCGCGAGGTCGTCGGGCTCCGGAGTGTAAACACAATGACTCCGGGGTAACCGGCGGGGCCACCGGTGCTTTTTTTCCTTTTATGGGAAATGCCGCTTCAAGACGATTCCTCGGAGGCGCGGGGAAGTCCCCGGTATTTCCTTGCTGGGGATGCCACACACCACTTCCGCCGGGGATTCACCGAGCGAGTGTGGCTATTAACGACCTTCGCAATCGCCTCGCTCGCCGCTCGGCTCCGCTTTGAGTCAGCCCGCGATCGAGGTGTCCCGTTGACGAGATTTTCTCTTTCCCCGTCCCGATCATATCTCAAGGACGGACGCGCGACGCTCCTCGCCGCTACTTTCACCACCACGGTGTGGATGCATCGAGGAAAACCTTCGTCGAAGGTCGCCGCCGCGTCCCATTAGCATCGATACCATCCGTAATTAGTTTCGTTCGCAAAGGGAATTCGGTACTGACAGTACGGGGGAGGAGGGGATTCCCGCTCGCGGGTATCTCGCGGAAAAGGGAACTCTTTGCCAATCGGAGAGATTCTTCCGCGTCTCAAGCACCGATCGACCTCCATCGCCGCGTTTCTGCTACCAGGCGAAGATTCGAGCGACGTCGGAGTCTCGCATGCTCGCGGGATCAATCGAAGAGTCAAGTCGCGATAATTGCGACAATCGCGAGAACGCAGACGTCTCATCACCATTCTCTCCGCCAGCCACCACCCCTCTCAATTGACGTTAATCGCCCGCCAACTCGGGGAAAGGGCCAAGTCGTTGATCGCTCCGTTTGTCATTTTATTTAACGTTTGCGTTTATACGCGCGGACCAGTTCCAGCGACGGGCCGATTCGCTCTCTCTCTCTCCCCCCCTTTCTCGGTTAGGAAGGAACCCGTTCTTTTGTCGCGCGGATTACTCGCTCGCGGGCTGGAACTCTCATGACGGGAATAAATTTTCTCGCGAAATTATCATTTTGGGGGGAAATGTTTGGTCGAAGAGGGTGGGGTGGAGAGAGAGAGAGAGAGAGAGCTAAATAAAATAGGAGGCAAATCGTCGAGGAGGGGCCGCTCGCAACGAATCTTTCGTTCGAGAAGAAATAATCGGATATCGTCGGTTATTAATGAGCGGAGGTCGGCGGGGGGGGGGGGGGTAAGTGGATTAAGCCAATTACGATGAATTACGGCAATCGAGATCCCCGGGGCAACGGGTGTAGGATCGATGCTCCCTCGCGTTCCCGGCTTTTCACCTTAGGCAGCCCAGAAGAGTCCCCGGGATCCTTTGGCCGGGGTTCCCCTCTCTCCTCTCGATTCCCGGCGAAAAGAAATCGTTCTCGGAGCCAGTCTCTTTAACGCTCGTAACGAAACACGCGAATGGTAGGCCGTGAGAGCCTTCGCTTTTTTCCCCGGCGTTCGACGTGCCGGGATCGGCAAGGCTATCGACGATCTCTCGGCAAAAAATCGCGACGCTCCCGCCGCCGCCGCCGCCGCCGCCGCCGCCACGTATGAAATCGACCCGGCAATTTCCTTCGATTGTCGCGATCGACCGAACGGGGAATTCCAAGGAGAGTTCCCGTAGTCGGTCCCCCTCCCCCGCACTCCCGGCAGCTTCTAAATTAGCGGCAAATTAGTTTCAGATGGAGAACCAAGGATACGAGGAGGATCGTGCGCGCTCGTGCTCGCGCTCGCGCTCGCGCTCGCGCGCGCGTGCTCGAGCTCCCCGCGGATATTTCGAGGTTGCGGATGTGCCTGCGACGAATTCCACGCTGGATCCGGACGTGCACGTGTACGAGGACATCTCTTCCGGTCGGGAGGAGGTCCCCGCCGACGCGGGAGCAGGACCCGGACGGGACTCGTCGACTGATCCGACCGGTGGTGGTACGTACGTACGCGGGGGATATGTCCCCCTTCACCCCCTTCGTTCGTCGCTCATTCCCCAATCGACTCTTCTCTCGAGAGGCGGGGGCGGGTAATCGCGAGACCATTCGCGGCAGCTGGTTCATAGTTTCCCCGGTGTTTGTTTCCGCTCGGTTGCAGGTGACCAGGGAAAAAGGACCGAGTCGTTTCCGGTAGGCAGAGCGGAGGAGGAGGAGGAGGAGGAGGAGGCCTCGGCGCCGCTTCCGGATGTCTTCGAGCGCACCTTGACGTTGCCCCTGCCCCTGCGCCGGATTGCCCTCCGCGACGGCGACCACTGCCTCGACAGGAGCAACTCGTCCGTGCGCGTGACGACCAGGGAGAAGCGGAGGAACGACCGGGGAGGAGGCGTCGGGGATGCTCCGGAAGGTCGCCGCTGCTTCCCCATGGAGAAAAACGCGGTCGTCCGGAACGAGCGCCCCGGGAGGTCCGCCCGGAGGCGCCTCAAGAAGGACTGCAAGCACTGCAGGGGCCTCGACAAGAGCAACGACCTTGAAACTTCCACCTCGCTAACCAGCAGAGCCGTGGGGAGTCCGACCTTTGACCCCGGGAGGAACCTCCAGGTAGTTTTCGACCTCGCGCGATTTCCTTGAGCGCCGGAGCTGAAAGTCCGACGGTACACACCGGTGTACTCACCGCGTGCCCCGGGCGCTGATCGACCTGCTGCGGCAGGAACTGTATAATTATCAACTCTCCGGTGCGAATCTCTCTTAAAGTCCCTTCTGTGGCGCCTCGGAAAATCAAGCGAGTTGTTTATTTTTGGCACGCGATTGGAATGTAACGCAACCCGGTGCGCGTCCTCGGTCGGTTTCAGATTCTGGCGAGGGGTCAGGACTTACTGGGCCTGAATCTGCTGCGGACACCCCTACCGGCGATTAGCCGAGTGGAGAAGAGGAGTCTGGACGAACAACCTGCTTCCGTCTTCTCGATCTCGGAGGGGGATTACCCGGGAAGCGACGCGAAACCTCGTCTACCACAGGAGTTTGGCAGCGACGGGGATCGGGCCGCTTCGTCGGCGGAAAAAACCAGGGGCAGCATGAGGATCAACTCGATCTACTCGCAGGATCACTGCCGCGGGAAAGAAGCGCCGATTTTTTTCACAGATCTCAAAGCCAGCGCCTTCCAGGTGAGATACATTCAAAGTTTCGATGGCTTTGACTATTATCGTTCGAGTTCTGTGGCTAAAATTTTTTTTTTTTTTTTTTTTTGTTTTTTTTCCTTTACCCATGGGACGTTGACTATTCGATGATTTTTCTTCTCTCCCGTGCGAAAGAGAGAGCAGGAAAGTTGAGAAACACTGGTTCATTACGGCGCGGGAAAATTCAAAAGTTCCAAGCTTCGTTAGTCTCGATTTCTGACACTAGGTGGTGCATTCGGGGGCTTATCTCTCGAGCTTCTCGCTATTGAAAATGAGCTTCGCACGCATAAGTTTCGGCGCTTGGCAGAAGAAAGCATACTTACCTGGCGCAGAGGTTACCGTGATCATGAAGGCGGTTCCTCCAGGGTGAGGCTTTTCCATTGCACTTTTAGGTTAGGCTGACCCTTGCGAATATCCCTAATGTGGATATCTCGGGCGTATAATTTTTGGTAGTCGGGACTGCGTTCGCGCTGTCCCGGAACTTAGTAATTTAAGCATAATTATTATTTAGCTCCTATTTTCTTCTTTCGATTTTTTTCCTCCTCTCCATTTTTTCTCTCTTAACTATTTTCAAATTTTTCCATTGTCGTTTGTTCATGCCAACCAAAATTCTCTCGTTATTCACGCCTGTTCCAGAATGAATTTGGTTGAAAAAGAAAATGACTTGATCGATTGGTTATGATGATTGCGCAATGGGTGTGGGGGGGGGGGGGGGAGGGTGTGTGAAATTCAAAAGGGAGAGAGAAAGTGTCGCAAATATTATAGAAGAATTGCGCAAAGGTGTTGGAGGAAGAGTGTAGTGATGAGAAAATTGCGTTGAGAGTTGTTGGTGGGTGTACCGAGGGAGGTTGTTCAGCAGCGGTTGATTAATGTCTATAATGTTGAAGCTCTCTAAGAGGTGCGAAAAAAGAGAGAGAGAGAGAGAGAAACGGAGAATACGGTTCATTCATTGAACAGGAAACTGAAGTGATGTGGCACTTGCATGGTCTCGGCAAGTAAAATTTGCGCCAGTCTGCTTGCCGACTCCTCGTCCGAAGAAACGGCCGGTGTCCAAAGCCACGACTCCGTGGCTCGCTCGGTTATAAATAAGTGCGAATTGATCTAGATAAATGGCTCTTTTAGCCTCTAATAACTATCTCCTCCACACACTCCGTAAACAATAACAGGAAGTGTTTTGCTAGCTACTTGCTTTTTCTCTCTTAGTTTTCAGATACGCGAGAGAAAAATGTTTAAAAAATAAAGATCAAAGTCGCGCGCGCGCGTATAGTCTACATGGATGAAAGGTAAAAGAAAAAATAGTTTGTCTGGTCTATTTTCTCTTGAACGTCGATGAGAGAGAAAGAGAGAGAGAGAGAGAGAGAGAGAGAGAGATCAGTCGCGTCCTGAAATCGAATCGTACAAATGGAATTTTAAAGCAAGCGCGAAGGTGAAATTGGATAAAAGTCGGCATCGAGAGACTAAAGTTTTCGTCTTGCTTATGGTTTTGGCCGGGTCGAATCTAGAGAAGCAGAATAGCGCGCAGAGAGAAATAAAAGGAACGGAAGTGGTCGCCGTCTATGTATAGCCAGACGGAAGCGCCACACTTTTGCTGCTCCATCGCACGCGTTGACGTAAAACGACGATGAGTCCTCAGCGATGATTTTCCAATTTTACTCATTGATATCCCTCGACGAGGGACGTCTCTCCCTCTCTCTCTCTCTCTCTCTCATCTCCCTGACTTTTGTATTTTCTCAGCGCGCCACTCAACTACGTAAAGTTCCGATCGGGGCAGCAGAAAACGCGAGGAAAAGTGAGAACGGTGTAAATACGCATCAGGGTTGTTGTTAATATCGCGCGGAAGGTGTGGTGGTGGTGAAGCGAGGGAAAACCAAGCACGATAAATGTTACGCGTTACGTTTCACGACTCCGATGCGAATGGATTTTCCGTTCGGTGAGATGTTATCGATGAACCTGGCAACTTGACGCGTTTTCACCCTTGGTGAGTGGGGGGGCGGGGAGGGGGGTGGAGCGCAATCCGGATGGCCGAGCAGCAGGTAAATTGAAAATGTTAAAGGACACTCTACTCGCGATTACCTCGCGATCCAGCTAAGTATCGCATGCCCGTTCAACGCTGCCACGAAGAGATGTTTTTCATCGTTTGCCCACGGTTCTATTTTCAGAGAGCTTTTTCACTGCCAGCCCGGAGTCAGACGGTGTCCTCGCAGAACCGCGTGAATTTGCGTCGTAGCGTCCGCGGGGAACCGGCACCGCAACCGGCTCGCCTGCACAAGCATCGCCATGGCTGGACGTTGCACTTGGCCGCGAGGACTCTGGACCGAGATGGACCACCCGGTTGCACCAGGACTCTCATTCTCGTCCTCATTGTCCTGCTGGCGCTCCTGGGCCTCGGTGCCGCCGCGCTTTACATCGTCTTCGGTACGGATCCAATTTTCCTCTTTCTTCCAATTGACAAATTTTTTACCGTCGAATTTTCCCCTCGATGTCCTTAACGTAGAACCGGAGCAGCTGCAAGTGATCCAGCAGTATTTGAAGTCATCGTCGACGTCCTCGTCCTCGTCGTCGTCGTCGTCGTCGACTCTCTTGAATTCGACGGAGAGACTCGAGAAAGTGAGACTGTTGCCGGGAATGCAAAACGAGAATTTGACGGACAATCTCACTATGGCCGTACTGTCTTCTTCCTATGTACCGGCGAAGTTTCCGGAAGAAGCCACCGCGGAAACGGAAGTGACGACGGATAATCCGACGGTGAACTTCACGAGGTACTGCGACGATTGTCTATCAGGAGAAGTCTGCGTGGGACTCGTCGACGAGGATGTGCCAACTTGTAGGACTGGCCTTGACCCCCAGGACCCTACCGGATGCGCAGGATTGTGCCTCATCAACAAACAGCGGTGCCACAGACTCGACGTCGACGCATTCAGGTGAAAATTCATCGGACTTTAATTCCCTGCCCTGAACTCTCTCCCTCTCTCTCTCTCTCTCTCTCTCTCTCTCTCTCTCTCTCTCTGGTGTAAGAAATTAATATCCATTATTTTTCGTGTTCCAACGACGTGTGAAAATGAACTTTCCTCACTGAAAATTGCTTTTTGTACGAATTCATTTAATAGCTAGAGATTGCGAGCCGGCGATTTATCGGCCCCAGCTGTATTCTGTAATAAACGTGTTATTAATATTTACTGCAGCAGTCGGTGAATATTAATGTAAGGAAAAAGGAAGGCCGAGGAAAGCTACTTTGAAGCCAGTTGATCTCATAAAATTGTAACTCCAGTTTTTATTGAAAATAGCCAGGGGAGCGGAGGATTAAAAAAGTTCAAAGGGCCCATAATCTCTCGTGCGCAACGAAAGAGCTACTATTTTCTTATTTAATTATTATTAATTATACGTTTTTAACGGATTCCTTGCAATAGAAAGAAGAGGAAAAAAAGGCAATGCTAGTTTTCCATTTTCATGCAATTTCCCCCCCAAGTACGTTAAAGCTGAAATCCTTACTGAATTTTCACAGGCGTGTGACACTTTACTTGGAGTTTTAAATAATCCGATGGGTGCAAAATGGCTGGTGATTCCCCTTAAATAAATGTATAAATGTATAAATCGGTTGGTGAAATAATTCTTTGAAAGTGTTCGGAGCGCGCGTAATAAGAGTTTGAGAAACGATTGGGATTCCTACGGCAGCAAAAAGAGCTGCTTAATCTCGATCCAACCGTAAATGATGCTTAGTAATGGCTATCCATCTCCCTAAGGAAATGCCACGAACGAAACAATCGGTGTATTCTTCGCTCTCAAGATTATTCCATTGGTAGCGCATTATGGAATATGTTCTAAATTTAGAACCAGCCCGCTTCTGTGGCTCGCTTTATTCGCAATTTAATGTGCAAAACGTGAAACACGATCGGAAGATGAGAATGTTTTTAAATTGCGAGAATTACGCAGGAAATTAAAATCAATCAGAATTATGCAAGTATTTATAGAATTATTATCGGATTACCGTGACGAAATATTGAAAATAATAAAATGGATTAATAACGGAAGTAGACGAGCATAATTAAAATGGACGGAATATGCGTAATACTCTGTTACACGATCGTTCTACCCCGCCGAATCATTTTAAGCAATTAAGTTAATGCGGAAAGCATGCTGGAGGGATATTGGTCAATAAATAATAAGACGAAGCAGACACACGCGAGAAATCCTATCTCCTGCATAGAGAAGACTCGTTACGAGTGGAAAAATTAATTGAGAGGAGAAGGAAGAGTGTCGAGGAGAATGGAGAAGTTAATGATAGGATGCAAATGTTATGTTTCACAGGTGTGTCGAGGTCGAGCATTATTGTTTGGATGATGAGTGGACGTGTCTTAATACGTTGTGCATCCCCCTGGATAAACGTTGCGACGGTCACATGAATTGCTACGATCACTCGGACGAATACAATTGTGGTAAACAATGCTGTGCAATCTCTATCTGTTTTGTCCTCTTTCTCACAGCGCCCCCATCTCCTCTCATGCCCCCCGTCTCTTTCACTGCCTAATTCAATTCTACAAAGCTTGCGTCCTGCAACGAACACAAACTGCATTCTTCTATTTTCCGCTAAACAGCGTGTGTTTGCGATGCTTGGCGGGTAAAATTGTTGTTTTACAAAGAGCGAAATTAGTTTGGAAAGGATAGGGACGGGAGTGGTTTGATTTGCAAAGAGGCGCGATCAGCTGCGTTACACCAATGGAGATGGAACATAGTATACGGAAAGCTTGAAATTTTAATCCCGCGCGATTTTTATATTCTCGATGAAATTTTGTCGACGAAACCCGACGCCGGTCTTGCACCACTGCAATATCCGGAGCAGTGACGCTATTCACGTTAGGACTTTACGCAGATATGACGAGCTTAAGCCGATTTTCCGTTCAAATATACTATCACATTCGAAACATACCACCCTACGTGGCATTAGCCCAGTTACGTATGACCTATAACTCTTTGTTATCGGCTTTTCTGCTTTACTATTGTTTGCGAGGCTTCCGTTTGCCATTCCCCCCCCCCCACCCCCCTCTTCAAGACTGATCCGCTTTTACATAGCTATTAACGTATGTCAAGTAGAAGCGCGCAAAAAACTTTGATACATTTTACTTTTGAGCGATCGGGCACGTTCCGCGTTCGATCTCGCGATATTTCACGAATTTCACATTTCGCTTGCTAATTGTAGTTGAGCCGCTTCCGTGGAACCACGGTAGTTCTTTCTCTTATACAAGAATCGTCAATGTGAAAAACTAAAGAGTTTCTTCCTCCCCTTATCCCGCTCTTTTCGCAGTCTGCAACCCCGAGACGCATTTCCAGTGTGGTAACGAGACCTCCTGTTTGCCGCTGGAGAGGCGATGCGATGGAAAAATCGATTGCTGGGATGCAACCGATGAAATTAACTGCACATTGGGTGAGTGTCAATTGCTGAACCCATATGCTGTTGTTTTTCCTTCTAATTCTATTCTCTCATCGTTCATTTTTTACCGTCACCACCGAAGGGTGGGAGGGATCTCGCGAATGGGACGCCATAACTCTAATGTCCAATGTGTATTCTTCTTCTTCTTCTTCTTCTTGTTCTTGTTCTTGGATACATAGGACAAATAGGAAAAGAACTCGTGATGTTGATGGATTTAATTTCACGTTAGAATATTTATGATATAGATACATGATATGAATATTAATAATGCTGCGATATAGAATATATACGCGTGCACATTTCCATAGAATAGATCGCTTCAACACCAAATTGCAATATGGCTTCTGTGGTGTAGGGGTGTGAATTTCGTATTTTCAAGTATTTTTCACAAAAATATTGGTTTGATGGAAAAACGATGATGTGAAAACCTTTGCTAAAATCTAAAACACGCACTACTATTAGAGAGACACGTAGAATAGAATAGAATAGAATAGAATAGAAGATATTACTTGTGTAGACTATTTTTTAATATTTTTTCTATTTTCCTTTTCGTAGGTCGTAATCTTGGTTGGTGTGAGTACAAAAGTATTTGAATGCATGACAATTTTGCATGATATTCCTATGTAACACCATTCATGGCTGTGTCTCATTATGAGAAATTCGTTGCCTCGCCCCTTTTATATATATGAATTTAGCGAATTTAACGAGAAATTTTTCCTACGACCTCAGCTCGAATAAAGTTTCTAAATCGTAACATTGTTAAATTAAAATAAATGTATTCACCGTATATAAGCGCTTGAAACCGGTTAATACTGTAATCATAGAAATTCAACTGCAGTAGTGGCCAAAGAGTTTATCCCTACGCTTTCATGAATTTATTCATTCATCCGCTTTCACGGCCCAACTGTACCGTTAAATTGCGAAGAAACATAAATTATTTTGCGATACAGATTTTAATCCCGAATCAAATTCCGGCGTTAATATTAATGAAAAAACACAATGCGGCAAGTCTTGATCGGAAAATATAGCAATACATTTAAACAAGTAGAAATATTTTAAGCAGATTTTGTCAAGAGTTACAAAAAACCCCATTAAAATCACACGAAAGTTAAATATATTTAACTTTCACTGAGGGGGCGTAATGCCATTATTTTCACTTTAGCTCGCCTTTCATTTTATTTCAATTTTCTATTATGCGAGAAACTCTCTATGAATATTCTTGAATTAACAATGAATTTTAATCCACGCGTTCATAGGAGCTTTTTCTCCTTAACATAAACATTCTTTTCGTCGATTTTCCGGAGTTTTGCATGATTTATCTTCTTACTGGGATTAGCGATATGTTGATAAGGGAATTTCTTGCAATCGTAGCTTGTCCATTGGAAAGCGAATTCACCTGCAGTAATGGACAGTGCATATTAAGAGCTCGTTTTTGCGATGGCCTAGTGGATTGTGCCGATGAATCCGATGAACCCCATGGATGTCAGGGCCGTTGCAATAAGCACGAGTTTACATGCCAGTAAGTGCTGTCATTCTATGATAAAGCCTACGCGTGTTTTTAATCGAAGGCAATTATTGTAGAAGGAGAGTATATCGACTGCTAAACATTAATCATTCATATTCTTTGACTCAGAAATAGTAGGTGTATAACCAAAGGAATGAAGTGCAATGGAGTCGACGATTGTGGAGACGGTACAGATGAGCTACATTGTAAAGACAGGTCTACATAATATTTAATCTTACATAAAATTGTCATTAACATATCAATGTGTACGATGGCAACAAGTTTTTTTATACAGATTATTGTAAGTAATGTATATATGCGTGTTGTATAGACAAACTTAATTATCTTCAATAAAAGAAGCATATCAATGAAAGAAACGAGAGGAATCAGGAGAAACTTAAGTTATTGCTTAAGCGTTCGATCGAATAATTTCTTATGACATTTATTTGCTCATCTCGTTCATTATGCATTAAGAAGGTACATGTAACAAATTAAATCAAACATTCGATAATACAAATTAAATGATTACACTCAATTTTTATTTTCAATTACATTGGTCTTGTACAGTAGAATATATTTTGCATGGTATCCATGATATGTATATGTATATATATATATATATATATATATATATGTATATATATATATATATATACACACACACACACAAACACACACACATATATAGATATATTAACTTATATACTTAGGTCAAACAAAATTATAAAAAGAAATTTTCATAAAGTTTTATAATATTATGCTATTATCTTATATTTTTGCACTTTTTTAAGTAACTCTTATAGGTAGTCAAATTCTTATGTTAAGCTATTACTTTTATTTTTATGTATTAAGTATATCTAAATAAATTCAAACATCGATATTCAACTTTTCAAGAATTATAATAGAGATAATTGACAAATTAAAAAAAATTTAAATATGAGTTAGAAATTAAAACATTGTAATTGTATTAATGAATTGAAGAAAAAAATAAATCATTATGCTCTTTAAGTTGCTATTCTAGTACAAATTTAGTAGTATTTACATACAGAAGTCTCCAGTTATGTAATATACGCGTGCGATCTCTATAAATATTATTCAGTTTTAACTATATTGTTACTTAATTTGATTCTGTATTTAAATTTTTTTTATGATAAAATTAAAATCGATTATGATTATCATTATTTCGTGAGACATTTTTTATAAGAATTCGTCCGGTTCTCGAGGAGCGTCCAAGTCTCGATAGTGGATAACTGGCCGGAAATCTCCACCACCACCACCACCACCACCACCACTGCAATATTGAAGATTAAACATCATTGTAGTACACCTTTGAATTATGATAGATGACGATGTCATGTTTTGTTTTTTGTATAATAATAAAAAATTTATATAACTATAAGCCAAACGATGGATGTAAAGTAAAATGTTTAGTTGAGTATACGTACAATAAGTATAACACATTACTGATAAACGATAAAATATTATTAATACACAAGACGGGACATTAGATCATCCAAATCTAGGAGATCAACGGAAATGGGAAAAAATAAAGTCATATACAATTCGTAACAAATAAGTTTATTTGCAATTTCTTCGGCATAGTATTACAGCATCGCTTGATCCTTAATTTTTTTTCTCGTTAAATTATACATACATATATATATATATATATATATATATATATATATATATATATATATATATGTATGTATATATTATATAGTCTATCTACACAATATAGGGTTTATTGAAACGTTAAAAAATGTATTATTATATACATTAGTCCTTCAATAATTATTAACAAATTTAAAGTTTAATTATCATAATATTCATTATTGGATCTGGATGCATATCAGCAGAAAGTGTTAAGAAGTCAGTAATGATGGAGAATTTTACAGTTTGATTGTAAAATCATGGGCATTCATTTGCGTATAATTGATTTTGGATCATAATTCCACGTATCAAAAATTATGAATATTTACGTAAACTATTTCGGGCTTACTTTGCGTTAATGGGTTTATACATTTTTAGAAATAAAAATTTATATTTAAAGGGTGTAAGATTACGCGATTTGAATGAATTTGTTTTAACGACAAATATATCATTTTACTTATGTTATTTAAGCCCGTAGTGAAAAAAATTTTGATTAAAGTGCAATAAAACTTAAAACAGATCCATATCTAGCTGGTCCAAATCATTATAACTAATAACAGGTCTTGATGTTGAATCCGGAGCAGCCCTGGAAATATCGGAGGACCTCGTTCAATGATATCGATTTAAAAAAAATCAAAAATAAAGCTCTTTAATTTTAATTTTGTTCTTTTCTAATTTAATTTCTTTTTGGGTTAAAAAAGCCAGTATTAATTATATGATTTTGAATATTAAGTAGAAACAAAATATGATATGATAGGGATTGTACAGGTGATTTTTAGTCACATAGTATAGACATGCTTTCTGAAATAAAATTTGAATCATTTATAATATTAAATTTCTTACCGTCCTCGATTGAAGCTACCACGACTTGGTCTGGGTAAACCAAGACCGCCTCCTATTCCACCGAAAGCACCTCCCCCGCTACCGCCATATCCTGAACCATATCCTCCCCTTCCACCACCGTAACCTCCGCCGGCGTATCCACCAAATCTAAAACAAAAAGAAAAAGTAATTATACAAACATATCGATTGGAGATGATAATAAAAAATCATTTCAAAATGAGAAGTTTTTACACGTACGTGTTTGCGTATGGAGTGAAACCTTCTCGTGGACCCTCCCGGGGAGGTGCTTTATTTCCAGGATGTTCAGGGAGCTGCGGTCTTTTTGGATCCTTTAGATAATTATTGAAGTACTCAGCTTCTGCTTTTACTTCAGCAACCTTTTCTGCATGCTTATTAAAAATATGTTTGCGAATAAAATCAGGTCCTTTGAATTTCTTTCCGCTAAGAGGACAAAGCCACTTATCTTTTGACAATTCTTGCGTGTTGGCCTGTACAAATTTTTCAACTTCGCTGTAAAGATGAATGTTAAGGAAAAGTTAGTTTTTGAGTGCACATATGTGTGCATGTGTGTGTATATAGGTCATTATAAAAAAAATCTACCTTTCTGCATTTTTAGCACCAAGTTTATCAAATTCATCGATGGATAGAGTAGCAACAGGCTGTAGAAAAGCAACCATTTTGCTTTCAAAATTACGGCAGTATTCTGATATTTCATTGCTTGAAACTTTGGTCGTGGGCGGTGGACCTCTTACATGCATTATACCGCATCTATTTGGCATCTCATCTTCATTCGGATATTCGCAATGATTATAATAATCAACTGAATGAACAATGCGTAAATACAAGACAAGTCTATCTAATACCTGAAAGGAATTTCACAAAATAAAAAATGAATAAACGTTCAGGGGGGAAAAAAAAATGAATAAAGAGAGTAAACAAAGATTGCATACTTTAATTAAAGCAGAATCTCTTTCAATAGGTCCTTCACCATCGCCGCCAAGCTGACCTTCTTCATGATCACCTGACATACCTAATAATTCCTCTTCCTCTGCGGAAGCTTCTTCTATTAAGTAATCGGTTATGTTTTTTAATACCGGATTTTTTGACGATAATCCAAAAGCCTATCAAAGACATTTTTATTATAAATATATTTCTCTCTTAACGAAACGGTAGATATCGGGTTAAAACTTACAGCTTGTTCAACTTCAAGAGCACTTGGTGTCTTATTGTCTTTTTCCTCATCTTGTTTAGTGTTCTCATCTTTCTTTTCTTCTACCCATAATCCAACTCTATTGTCCAGGTTATGTACTATTTTCGCACTTAATTTAATGTCGTGTCTTACGATTTGCTTGTGCGCAGTGATACCATTAACTGTGCGAATGCGGCGAGAAAGATCACGATTTACTATAGCGCCAAGTTCGCAATCCCTAAGCTATTAAAGAGCTTGCTTAGTTTTCGAATAAGAGAGATGAAAATATTAATATTTATTGTTTAGTTACCCGGATATTGTTCAAGCTCCAACAAATTTCCTTGATATTAACTTGTCTTTCAAAGGACACCCAACCACGACGGAACCACCTCCTTTCCGGTTGTGGATCCGCGATGGCCACACGTAAGAACCCGGGAAAGCGTTTACACATCTGGTATAAAGAAAAAGTTTATAAAGCATTACTTGAAGAAATTCTCGACAATGATATTGAGAAATATAATAATTTAATACTAACTGCTTCAACTTCAGCTTTTGTTATCGTAGGTGCTAAATTCCGTAAAAAGATACTACTGGTCTTATGAAGGGCTCTGGGTTCCTTTTCTTTATCTTCACTAGCCAAATCGATGACCGCTTCTGGTTCTAAAGTCACAGCTTTCTTAGACTCAGTTGGTTCTTCTTTCTTTTCCTCTTGATCTTTTTCATCTTCTTTCTCATTGTTTGTCTTACTAGCTGCATCACTGGTATCTTGTTTTTCGCTTGTAGCTGAAAAAAAAAAAGTTTATATTAAATTATCAATCTAATTAAAAACTCAATTTCAATAAAATCGAATAAAATGTGCTTATACATTTACTCACAGTTATCAGCTTTCGCTACATTAGTTTTATTGCTGTCACTACCAGAAGAACTGCTGCTGCTGCTGCTACTGCTGCTACTGCTATTACTATCCGTTCGTTTTCTTTTTTTAGGATTAACCGTTTCTTCTGTCTTTTCAACTATACAATAATTTATTACACAAAATTAATATACTTACTGAGAATGTAATATTATGTTACAAAATAGATGAGAATTAAATAATCGTACCAGTTTCATCAATCACGGGATTCTCTTCATTGTTATTTGTCTCTTCGACACTTTCGTCAATCTTGTTAGATTCATCAGCTTTATTCTCATTATCTTCTTCATTCTTAACTTTAACATTACTGTCAATCTCAATTTTATTGTCCTCTGTATCCCAAGTTGTCTCACTCTTTTTAGTATCACTAAGAAAAAAGAAAAACATTATATGAACAATAATGTTATAAAATACAAAAACAAAAGAAGAAAAAAAAAAACCATGACAAAATACTTACTCTGATTTTTTATCATTCAATTTCTGCTTAGTTTCTTCCTTTTCTTTTGCTGGTGTTTCTTTAGACGATGTAAGCTGCGAGGGTTTAACCTTTAAAACCTGCAAGTCTTCTTCTGTTCCACCTTCTAGTTTTATAACCACTGCATCCAGAAGATGTAAAAGTGTATCAGCTTGGTCAGCATCAACTGAAACCTTGTCTATTTCTCCTACATTCAACATATCCAGGAAGACCTCTACTCGTTTCTGAGAAAGTAAATGTACATATATGTTTGTAAAACACTTGTATAGTTTTACAGCAGTATTTAGGATATTGCATTACCTTTAAAGCAGCAACTTGTTCTTCTTTTCTTTTCACTGATTCCTCTGGATGATATTTTATCTTGAACCTGGCGTACCATAGAAAAAATAAAAGTTTGTTATGGAAACATAATTTTTAAAATCGAATATCAGTCATAACTGATAAACTTATAATTCTGATATGCAGTCTGCTTCTTATATAAAGCAGAAAATAGAGTCTCTGAGAATTAAATTTAACTAATCACATAATAAAAATTACATTATAATGATGCTTCCTATATGTACTTCTGATTTGATGAAAAATACGTGAAAGTTGGATAAATTAAGGAATCTTCCAAGTAGTACTAATAAGTTCTTAAACAAAAGAACATAATGATATAAGATTGATTCTTTTAAGTAAAAATGATTTGACTCATCAGAAAATCACCATCACATTTGTGTGGCAAAAGTCTTAGGTCGATTATAATAGTCAATGCACAGACCGTGTTTTTAAAGTTGTATTATATAAACGTGAATGCATTATTAACATTATCAGTTACAGAATATAGCCTCACCTGTTGTCAGATATTTAACTCGCTTTCGGTTTTCTCGTAGATTCAGAGTCTATAATGTCTAGACTGATAATGTCAGAAATTAATAACGGGTTTAGAACGCGGCCTAACGCGAGCATATTTTTTGGGCTTTGCGCGCCCAGCTCGCAATATATTATCTACCTAATAGACACCTCGAGTCTTCAACGATGCGCGATACGCGATATTTATAATAAATCGTGCGAAAAAATAAACGTGCGAGGTGACCTGTGCCCAAGGCAAAAGGTGATGACTGCTGTTTGCTGTAGGGATAGACAAAGTTACGAAATTTTTTGTGTTTGCAATTTTACTTATAAATTATCAGTTAATCGGACCCACTCAGATCCGCGTATTAATCTAATTGCATTATCGCGTTTCCGACCACGTACAATAATTCTGGCGAAAAGCAAAAACGAGATTGATATACCGGACAGGCCTAAAACTCAATATTAAAATTTTGTACATTAGAGACAGTTAAAAAGCTTGGTGAGCTTTGACTTACTTGCCTTCAATGTACTGAGCAAAACAATTAAGAATATTCAATTGGTGTTTAAATTTCCGGTGTACCAGCATCCACAAATTTCCTTTCCGCACAAATATAAGTTTAAATAAATGCTTGTATGAGTATTAATGTAAACTTAAAAGCTCTTCCACAGAGGTTATAGAACAAAACAAATTTATCATGCTTGTTAAAGATCTAAGGTAGGACTTAAATAACTTTTACTTGTTATATAGTTTCTCTGCCAATGTGGAAGTTAGATGCTGCACTTTGATAAGAAAGATAATTTCTCTATAATTTAAACTATTCTATGATTATTATATTACGATTAATTGATTTTTTTGTTCTTCTTTCAAATTAATTTCCCACGCGTTATTTTAACTTATAATAATGAAATTCATTAATTACCATTCTTCATCTTTGTGCGCTACAAAGAACTCATTGAGCTGCTGACGTCTGAAGTCAAGTTTATATTCATTATATCTCTTAATAGCCTCTTCATCGGTAATACTATCTTCTTGTGTTCCAAGAAAGGCTTTAAAAGACATCATTGGCGGCTGAGTTTCAACATTGGAATTACTAAAGTTTCCAGCTACTTCTCGGCTATAACAAAACAATGCTTAAAGTTTGGTAAAAAATATACAGACTTTTCATGATTATTAATACGAGTCTATTATGATTATTGACATTTCTTTAAAATATTTGTATTATACCTTTTTCTTAATTTAGCTAATAATTTTAGTGTTTTTTTTTGCATAATCTTTATGAATTCTTACGTAGACTAAAAATACATCACATTTCTATGGTTAATTCTGGTAACAAAAACAAATCATAAATAAACTATAAACAAACCTGCTGCTATTGCCATGGTTGCTATAGTGATGGTTACCATGATGAGGTGGTGCATAATGCTCTGATGCACCCCAAGAACCACCTCCGCCATAATAATCATGGCCATAACGTGGTCTATCATCCCAATCTCCTCTCATTCTCTTCAATGGAGGTGCTATATCTTGTGATCTTGCAGGACTGTATCGGTCACGGCCACCACCACCTCCTCCTCCACGGTATTCTCTATACTCAGGCCTTGTTCTGGGTCGGCTGGACCATTCTCTGGAATAATTCCTTGAGTTACAAAAAAAAAATAGAGTCTTAAAATACTTAAATAAGATCATTCAAGCAAGGCTTTACACCTTACCTTGAAACTGTAATGAATTCTTGAATTATAGGAAGAGGAGAAGCTTTAGGATGGGAAAGCAAAAATGAAGGTCCATCTTTTTTTTTAGATCTGAAAATGGACCTTAGGGGTTGGGAAATTTTATTGTATAAAAAATTACTAGTCTTGTACGCATAATAATTCAAATAAGTTTGTAGTTATTTACTTAAAAATTAAAAATAAACTTATAAACTCACCTTTCAACCCAGTCATCTCGTCTTCTATCATCCCTTCGTCCTTCTCTAGAATATGATTCGGTCCTTTCACCCCTAAACTTATCTCTACGCTTTCTATCATATTCATCATCGGAATCTGCCATCTTCTAAGAATAAAATTAGAAAGATTGCTCAGCTATATCATTTTATTTATAAGAGAGAAAGAGAGAGAAAGATAAAGATAAAGAACGTTTGTGTGAGAGAATAAAAGAGAGAGAGAGAGAGAGAGAGAGAGAAAGAGAGAGAAAAATCATGTAACATCACTTTTATTTATTATGTTAGAATTAAAAATTTAATTAACTAGAATAACATATAAGAAATTCTAACTGCTCTATTGGTTTTTACTATTAAGAGCAAAGCAAAAGCCAATTATTGAAATGCTCAAATAGTTAAAAGGAGAAACAAAATGATTAAGAACTTTTTTATATAGATAATAACTACGTGCAATGAGTAATAGCATTATTACTTCAAGGACTATAGTTGCTGCACTATCATATTTGGGATAAGTAAATTTTTGTTTGCAATTAAAAATACATTAATTACCTAGAAATATTTGTGAAAAGTTTAACAAATAAATCCTCTTGACTAACAAAACTATAACCAACCACAGAAACTCAGATGCCACGATGCCACTCACCACTGAACTAAATCCATAAACGTTTTGGGTATAGATGGGCGACTCTATTTCAAGGGATGGAGACTTTCTGATTGGATCTATAGATCATCTAGGGAGATTTTTCACTGGGAAAAAGTTACACGATATTTTTTCAATTTATCAAGGACTCTGCTAGTAGAACATATAATTGTTTCCTTGAGAGGCCTTAATTAATTGGTTTATACTCAAATATATATTCTAAAAAAAATTGTTATATTTTCTGATTGAATTCATAAAGAATTAAGATAAATCTTTTTTCATAGCAGGATATATTTCATTTTATAAGAATTTCCTTTCAGACTATGACGTCACCGCAAATGTAATCAACGTAATTAGATCGCTTCGATTCAATCTGTGCGTAGGCTTTTATGGTTCTTCTGAATAGAAACATTACACGTATCATAAATTAGTAGGATTACATGTGCTACAGAAATTTAAGATGGAACAATAATGCATAAAGCGTGATACATTACCGAGGTTCTACATACATTTATAGTGTAGGATACAAAAGAAAAAGGAAAGAGAAGAGTATCTTTGTATCAAGCAAAAACAGAAGTCAAAAGAAAAAAAGGAAGCCAATAGATAAGAAGCACGCGGTGTTCCCACCGAGTGATCACCCATCCAAGTACTAATCGCGCCCAACGATGCTTAACTTCGATGATCGGAAGAGAAGCGGTGTACCCAACGTGGTATGGCCATTGGCTATTCTTACTCGTCATCTTCTTGAAATTTCAGCTTTCATCATAGACATTCATGAAGTTGCGTTTCATGAGAAACAGATCGCCTCTGCTTGTACGAGAAAATGAATGACGTCCAAGAAAATTGAAGAACTACATAGTTCGGAGCTTATTCATGACGTTTTTTCCAGTATTCTGTTAATTATACATTATATCCTTAAAAGAGCCTATTACAAATTTGTTTTGTTCTTTCCCCCTCTCCTTGTTCTTTTTCCCTCGCGAATTACCACTTGGCAATTACAGGGAGATTAAGCGAACGTATGAATCAATTGACTCAAATATACTTTCTGCCTTTTATGCAATCGCGCGTCGTTCCAACCTCTTTCCAATTCTAATGCGGAGCATTGAAAATTTCTCGAAAGCCATCCGACGTATAGGTCAGAGCTAATCCAGCGCTAAATAAATACTTTTCTCATTCATTTCTGACACCTTGCTACGACTTTCAATCAGGCGATAAATTTCCCATGGAAATTATGACGCCATACATGAGTAACTCGCGCGCTTTAGTCTCGTTATCTCAATTACAACGTGGGTTTTGATTGATATCCTGAATACAAAGCGATTCCTCCATTATTAATTAAGTAACGCGTTTGTATTAAGTGGATCGTAAAGATTTCCAGTCCGTGATTTCAAGTCGCGGCGACAAGAAATCTCTGTATTATTGCGAATGACATTCGGGAGTTTCGTGACTACCATCACCACTACTACTGTCAACCACTGTCACCCCGCCTCTTTTGCTGTCAGCTTAAGATATGCGCGCTAAAAATAATCGTAGGATCATACTAGATTATAATACATCGAAGCGCTCCTTTGTCTACTCATCCTGAGCCGGCGCCATGTTGAAGGAGCAAGAATGAAATAATAATCACTTACGCATCGTTTCTCCCAATCGACATCCATGATACTTGGCTTTGTATGTACGGAGACTTCTTCGTTCTCTCGGAATAATTCCTTTCACTGCTGGGGGTATTCCTATATATAAGTTTTCAAACAGGATTCTCCCAGCAATGGATCAAGGCCCATCCGAGTCAAACTAGCCACGAACATTCGATCGAACAAGGCTCTCGAGTCTCATCTCAGAAAGTGGCTTTTTCTCAAAAATGATCCGGTTTAAGGAGACTGCGGCAATCTTCCTCTTCCTGGCTACGGTTCATGCTCATCCAGGTATTTCCTCTTGGCCAACCACGCGATTAATTAGATTTTCGATAGGCTAATGGCGTTTCCGCTTATTCCAGGAGGATATGCATTCCATTCTGCTGCAACCGGCCTAGGTAATTGTAATTAGGATCAGATTTATTTTAGGAGAGGATCATTCGGAATTCACCCATTTTTCGGGGGGTATGAACGTTTTCGTCGGTTTTAGGAAGTGCCAGTGCCTACAGCGGGGCGGTCGTTTCCTCGGAACCTTATGGGCCCAGCGGACTCGGTCAATTTGGCGCACGATATTCCTCAAATATCGGAGTCAGGGATAACGAGGTAATTCCGTGAGGAGGCGAGACTCATTGGTAATTATTCCGCTGTTGCTTGTTAATGAACCTGGCGCCAGGAGTATCGATCAATAATCTATTCGTTTAATTACTCGCGTGTCACTGTCCAAGAGAAATATTAGCCGACTACCGGCTTGTTCGCTCATTTGTTCCTTTGGATAAACCAATGACAACTCGTCTTACAATTGAGACGATTATGTGACTCTGGTACGCGACGCTGTCAATGTATTTTACAGGCCTATCCTGGAGCAGCTGCCGGCGGAGACCTTGGGAAAGCTCAAAGTTTAAGGCCTAATCAGAGTCATCGGGGCAAGAGCCAAAATGGCTGCTCCAAGTGTGACGATGGTCAATATAAGGGAGACGAGTACTACGAGGAGAACGAGGAAGAGGAGGATTACGAGGACGAAGGGGATGAATGTGACGATGGGGACGATGGCCAGTATCACGAGCACTACAACAAGGGTAGAAGGCCTGGTTCACATCGACATCCTGCTCAGGCACATTCGCCGGATAAAGCTGGAGCAGAGGTGGACAAGTCCGGTGGCCCGCTTGGGGTGCAAAAGATCTACGGGGGAGGTGCTGGAAAGTTTGACGCTCAACAACCATCTCCTCAGCCATCGTGGCAGCAGCCAGAGGGTAATGGCAATCTTGGAAATAACGTGGGCCAGCCTGGTATACCGCAAAGTCAAGCTTCTACGCCAACGTGGCAACAGCAAAACTTGCCTGGAAGTTGGGGTCAAAGTCCTGGAGACAATGCACATGGACCTTCGAATTGTGGTAGTTTGCAGTGTGGAGAACCACATAGATCTGCAAGTGGAGCGAGTTCGGGACCATCCTATCCAGGATCTCCACCCTCCACGTATTCTTCGTATGGATCTGGTGCTAATGGTGGAAAATTCATTCCTTCGCCAGGAAATCCTTTCTTGCCGCAAGGTGTCCAAAAGCAATCGCCAATAGCCGATGGTTCAACGTATGGTGATGGAAATGCTTTTGGACCTGCGAAGCCACCTGGCCCACACAGTGATTACAAACCATCGACCCAATCAACGCAGCCACCAATTGCAAGTTTTCCTGGTCCTGCTCAACAGCCTAACCAATATGGTGGTTATTATCCACAATCTCAAACAACGCAGAAACCATTTGGAAGTGTTTCCGGTCCTTCTCAACATCCTAATCAGTATGATGGTTACAGTTCTCAACCCCAATTAACGCAAAAACCATTTGGGAGTGCCTCTGGCCCTTCTCAGCGGCCCAATCAATACGATGGCTACAATCCTCCATCGCAAATAACCCAAAAACCATTTGGAAGTACTTTTGGTCCTGCTCAACGTCCAAATCAGTTTGACGGTTACAACCCTCAGTCTCAAACAGCGCAAAAACCTTTTGGAAGTGCTTCTGATCCTGCTCAACACCCCAATCAATATGGTGGTTATAATCCTCAAAGTCAAACTACGCAAAAGCCTTTTGGAAGTGCTTCCGGCCCTTCTCAACATCCTAATCAGTTTAATGGTTACAACCCTCAATCTCAAATCACGCAAAAACCTTTTGTAAGTACGTCCGGGCCTGCTCAACATCCCAATCAATACGATGGCTACAATCCTCAATCTCAAATCACGCAAAGACCTTTTGGAAGTGCGTCCGGGCCTGCTCAGCATCCTAATCAATTTAATGGTTATAATCCTCAATCTCAAGCAACGCAAAAGCCTTTTGGAAGTGCTTCCGGCCCTGCTCAGCATCCTAATCAGTTTGATGGCTACAGCCCTCAATCTCAAATCACGCAAAAACCTTTTGGAAGTGCGTCCGGGACTGCTCAACATCCTAACCAATATGGTGGTTACAATCCTCCATCCCAAACCACTCAAACTACGCAAAGGCCATTTGAAAGGACTGGTCCTTCCACTCAGCCAGGTTATTATGGTGGTTACAGTACAGTATCTCAAAGTACCCCATCTCCATTTGGAGGAACTACTCCAATCCCCACGCCAAAAAGACCTAATTTTCCTGCACGACCTCCATGGACAAGTACCCAATCTACTCCCAGCTGGAATCAAAATAAGCCAAACACGTATAACTACTCGAATCCTGGTTCTCCCAATATCGGTGCACCATCAGGATGTAGTGGCGCTCCAGGAAGTGGTTCTGGCAGTAACTGCAATTCCTTGAGTAAGGACCTTGAACCGCCGAAGAAAACGCCGTATGGTCAATCAGAGCCGAATCCATATTCACCGGGTAAAGAAGGTCCTGGAGCTCAGTGTTCGGCTGGAAATAAATCGGCTTGCAGTAGTGAATCGAAGAAAGGCGACGATAGTCCATTGTTTTATATCCAAGTGCAACCTGCCATTCCAGGTCATCCTGGCAGTGGAAGAAAGCCACCGATAGGAAGTGGCAACAGGCCTACCAATAGTGCTGGGGCAGAAAACAATAGACCGTATGGATCGTCAACGCCTTCTTATGGCAATTCCAATACTTTCCCGAATGCAGCTTTCCCACTTACCGGAAGTACTCCTTCTTGGTCCCCAAGTGCACAAGCTCCTGATAACAAGCCCGGAGACTATGGCTATACTCGTGGAAGTCCGTACGATCAGAGGAATACCGACAAGGCAGAACCCTGGAAAGTAACTGGAAACACCGAGAAATCCGATGATTCGGGACCCACTGGAAGTACACCCTCGTGGCCTGCCAGAAGTGGGTGCAGTTCTAATAATTGTAACAATTATGGACCAGGAGGACACCCTGGAACCACCCCTTCACCTTGGCCAGCGCCGAAAGAGCATCGTGCTCCGTGCACTTCTGGAAATTGTCAGAACTCACCCCCAGTTGGGAAAAACGATTACCCCCCTAACGCGGGAAGCACGCCTTTCTGGCCACAGGGCAGAGGAGGAAGTTCCTCGTCGTCGTGCACTTCCAGTAATTGTCAGAGCTACGCTCCAGGAGGTCCTCCAGTAACCATTCCTTCTCCGTGGTCACAGAGTTCAGCAGGACCAGCGCACAAGCCTGAGAATTACAGCCCTGGGGGAGTCCCCGGCGCTTATCCCAGTGGAAACAGGCCTCAGAGCGGTGCAGTTTCTCCAGGAAGTTACAGCGATGCCGGCGCGTCCAGTTACGGAGGGTCTCCGAGTCACCAGCTCCCACTTTCGAGTGGTCCTGGCGCAGGGACCTTCCCGTCTAGTCATCATCCGTTAGCTGGTGGCAACAACGGGGCTCCGGAAACTAACCATGGACCAGGATCCGAGTGCAAATCGGCATCCGTGCCTGGAAGTTCACCGTGTTCCGCGAGAGAACAACCTCAGGGATCATCCGCGGGGTCATCGGGTTCTTGCGGAGGTTCAGCTTCCGGAGGATGCGGGGGAGGAGGAGGAGGAGGAGGAGCAGCGGCTGGACCTACCAAGATATCGGGGTCTGCGGGAGGGGTCGGCGCTGGAGATATCGGGAAGAACAATCCGTTCTTCTTCGGGAATCCTCCGGCGAGAGGAAAGGAGAACGACGACAGAGCATTGGCCGTCACTCCCCTCGGAGGGCCAACTGAACGTCCCATTGGCAAGGGAAATCCTTTCCTCGATAAATCATACGTCGTTCCGGAAGGTGGATACGCGGCAGGTGGAGCGGGGGCTCATGGCGGTCAGCCAGCGGACAATCACGGGCCTAAAACTTCGCGACCTATCGGCCAAGGCAATCCTTTCTTGGAAGGCCTGCAGCCAAATCGAGGACATCCCAATTACAACGGCGACCAGGGGCCCAAAGGCGATGACGAAAGGCATCGTCTCCAGGTAACTCCGCTGGGCGGATATGGACCGACCGTTCCTCCCACCATTCCACGTCAACCATGGTCCAGTGACAGTGGCTTCCCTAAACCTGCTCATCCGGAAGCGGACTACTCCCAAGGACCTGCCGCACCTGCCCATTCAGGTGCCGGAACGCCTTGCGGACCCGTAAAGTGCACTGGAAATCAATTGGACGATGGTTCCTATGGCGCTACGTCCCCTGAAAATGGGCACAACGGATCTAACGGAGAGGGGAGCAAGAACTACAATCCATACTCAGGTGAGAGAATTCACGGTGTTTTTTCGAAGGAAACGTCAGCTTGCTACGGGCCTCGATTCTTCTGCTAAAAGTGATGTATGGCTTATTAAGAGAGCCGATAGCTCATCAGCAAATAGTGTGAATGGTCCAAGGTGAAGCATCGTGTGGACTTGATGGATATGGTCTCTCGGACAATGATACGTAAATCAAGCAAGCGAGTGTCTAATTAATAGCTCAGATCGTCGATCCCGACTCTCGGCAAAATACTTCCGCCGAGTGCAACAGATTGCATAATAATCTTAGGAGCTCCCGTCATGCTAATGGACATTAATGAAATGCGGGTCCCGTTCGAGGATGTTTCGCAGATCGGCGAACGCTGATAGGTGGTTTTTGTTGCGTAGGAGGAGGTCAACTTCATTCCCCCGTGTGAATAATGAGAATATAAATTTCTTTCAAATCCCGGAATGACTGGATTGGCTTACGAGCGATCGCGACTCACGGATTTCCCACCTATTTTCTTAACTACCGATTAATAAATGTCGTGAGCTCTCTGGGAGAAGACTGTTTGTTTGAAAAAAAATACGAAGAAAAAGAATGGAAACTTGACCTTCTCCTTTCTCTTTGCTCGTTGCTCGTTGCTCACTGAACTCGCATTTTTCTAGGATTCGAGCAAGGAACGAATCAAGCCTCCAAGCAAACTGGAGGTGCAAACTGGACATTTGGACATACCGGAAGCAGTGCATCCGCATCCGCTTACGCCTATTCCGGTAGCAGTGCAGGAAGTATGCAAATTCTTTTATTCTCGCATCTTTAGGCATATGACTAGAAATGTTCCTGACCGAGAGAATCACACTTATTAGACTGCGTTTCATCAATCTCAATTAACATGAGATTATATTTTACAGGTTGGTCCGGGAAGTAAAAAGGGAGCTCTGCATCCTGTGCAACAACTTTATTTACGCTGCTTCTAATAACATCCTAAAGGAAAATATATCGGAGGAAAAGTAAATTAAGTTGATTAATGTAAAAAGCGTCCTGCGAAATAGCTTCATTAATTTTTTCAAAGCATCCTATCTCTATATCTATAAGTTTATATGTTTTATTATTATTATTTCGTTTTTTTTTTTTATTAATATTTCATTAAATAAAATGCACCAGCATTTATAGAATGTGCCACTAGACTTAAGAATTTACCTTAATAATGCATCGAACATAATAAACTATGTTGGACATTTTTAAACAATAAATTATTTTCTATCTAACTTGGATCCGATGAAAAGTATTCGTGTAATGGAAAACAAGAGCATTTATTTCATCATTTAACGAGCTGTCGTCTCACGAGAAGGGTGAAAATTTGAGTTTTCGAGTAATTATTAGCCGAGACACCGAATGGGCCCCGTAATTCTTCAGGTAAGACCGATCAAGTTGTTATTCACGCAAAGACGATTATCGTTTGATTGGTCGATCGATCGGTAGATAATAGACTCAAGGTCGAAATGGCCATGAGGCAAAGGAGATCTATAGCGTGACCCGTTTAAAGAAGATCCGGTTTAATCACGTGATCTATCCACGAGTTATCCTGTTACGACCGATCTGTGTTAGGAATATTGACAAAAAAAAAAAAAGAAAAGAAAATGATGAAATTCGAAAATACCAAACGTTTCCTGTACCTTTTTGAGTATCGTACAACTTAACGAGTAACAAGCGCGGTAAATGCAAAACACAACGCAAGATGCTGTAATTGTAAAATTGATTTACGTCAACGTACAGATGAGAGAGATCGACGAGACGGGCTCGCGATAAATTTTTAATTTCTCCCTAATTAGGCGAGAACCGTATAAAAGCGGGACTTGTTCCCGAGAGTTTTCAATAATCCAATATCTCTCTGCTCGCAATAGTCGCTGTTAAGTAAAAATTCTGAAATGAAGTCCTTTGATCTTCTCCTTGGACTTTTCGTCACTTTTGCTGCGATTCTCAATTTGATCAGTGCTCAAGGTAAAATGCTCGAGTAGAATGCTCGAGAGGAAAGAGCTATCTTCTGATTTCTATCGCTCTTCTGCCGAATTTTAGGATTCGATGGATTGCTGGGCATGAACATGGGCGGTGGAGGATACGAGAACAGAAGATACGGAAACGAAGGTACGAGCAACACGAAGGTCGGAGCAGAGTTAAAGCAGTGGCAAGTAGAAAAGACTCTCGGTCTCATCCTCTTTTCTTTACCTTAAGGCTACCGAAGGGATCGTGAAATGGGCATTATGAGTGGAATGGGTCAAGGCATGGGTCGTGGTGGAATGGGTCGTGGTGGCGTTAGAAACTGGTAATTCCATGAAGAGTCACAGCTAATTCCATGAAGAAGAAGGAACATATTTTAACCCCTGGTGCACGGTAATTGATTAAAATAAAATTGTCATTCTACGAGAACAATTTATTTCTTATCGTTCTACCCTTCTGTCGTGCTGACGTCACAACGCACTTGTAGAAAAAATCGTAGCTCCAGCAGGTAGTTTTGGTATTTTCGTAATTTGCATGAATTTGTTGAGACGCGGCTTTTTTTTACATCGTCCAGACGTTGTTTTAATACGAGTGAATTATTATCCTGCAATGAGCGGAAAAGTACGAGGATTACATTTACGTGAATTATACGTACATAAATGGAGGAGGCAGGAGGTGGGTGGGGTGGTTCGACTGTTATGCGCGCGCGATGAACATAAATAAAAGAGTAGTTTCGTGGGGAATACCGCTTGTGTCATCATCGATGGATGATGATTCGTAAATGGGAGGAAGGTACAATGATCCAGGCGCGAAATGCTGCACGCGGGTAAAACATAAGCCGTAAGAGTAAAAGCCGCGAGTTACTGGCATGAATTATTCATAAGCAATACCAGTCAAATGAGTACTCAAAACAGCCTTCTTAGACAACGTTATTTCAAGTATCCTTGGACTTGAGGATCCCAATGCTCAAGGTTCTTCCCACCACCGGCAGCATTTGGCTTCGCCTTGGAACCAGCTTGGCTTGGCTGAACTAAAACCAAAACGAAGAAAACTCGGAGACAAATACAATTTCCATAATTCACGCCTGAAAACGGGCTTCAACGAAGATGACAATAGTTAACATACTGGTTTTCAACTAACACGTGTACGCGGACTTCATAATTGATTTGCATGGGATAAATTACCGGCAAATACCCGTATGGCTCGGCATTATCTTTCTAATTCGGTCAATCTCGTTGGAAACAGCTCGCTTATAATAATGCACGCGGATAAAACGTGCAAAGATTTTAATCGAGAACTTCCTCGAGAGTTCATCGAGTGAAATTTCACGATGAATTTGGATCAATGCCGTGTCGCGTGTGTCACGGAAACAAAACGCTCTGGAATTCTTATTTAGGGGCAAAAGAACAATTTCAGATCCGTCGATTTGCCTTAGACCGGTATATCTAATCTTTCGCACGCACTGATTTTTAAGCCTCTATTATCATCGTAGAGTCATAAAATAGCAGCGAATCGTCTTCGATTATTATTAATTTGCATTAAATGAACTTTAACTCGACCCCGTGAAAAATCTTCGAAAATGGTTTTTTTCGAAAAAAGGAGGGAAATGAATGAGAATTGAATTTCCAATGGTCATCTATAACCAGATTGTTGTCGGCACAGTTTTTATCATTGGTGGTATTTAACTAAAACTGGGATTTACAGTTTAGCGTATTTTACGTAACATTATTACTTAATAACTAAGATCACTCTTTCTCTCTCTCTAATAACGAGTAAGCATTCATGCAAGATAAGAATTGGATTTGATTAAGTTGCGTTGTGGAATTTATTATCCCACGGAAATATGTATCCTCGTGCATACAATAATAGAGTTGATCTAATCATTGAGAGGGCGCTACGGAGCAATCTCTGATTTGCCTTCGTGTTACGAGAAAGGTCACGATAATTCATTAATAATTAATTATTAATCGCTTAAAAGAGAACAGAGCGCGCATATATATTTTTATAATTGTACAATACATTTATTTAATTATCAACAAATTGAATCATGGTACAAGCGAGTCTTATTGGTGAATACTCGTAGAATACAAGACGATGGTCCGTCCAATTTCAAATTTATCGTAAAGCGTGTATCCTTGCGCAATAACTGCATCGGTATAATCGGGAATTAAGTACGAATATAATGAATCACACGCAAAGTGATATGAGATAGACGTATAATGAGGGGAGGAGGAGGAGGAGGTGGTGGGAGAGGGAAAATCTCGTTGATTACGCGTAGTGTATCGTCTGCGTGTGTGTGTGTGTGTGTTATTTGCGAAAGATCACAGATTGGGAGTGTTGGTAGAGATAGAGGGTGTACGATGAGGAGTGATCCATACATCATTTTAGATTACACGAGTGCAGCTTCACAGTTATTCCGCAGCTAATAGTGGTTGCTCGTGGTAAAGTGTCCTTTGGACCCGTTACGTTAGAAACTGCGACCTTGAACTCTACGCTGGCTCTCATTGATTTCTATCCTTTCGCTTCCTCGCCCGATCTTGCTAGTTCTTATAGACGTGTTTACGGGATTTTGCCAGCTGTAACCTTGTAGGAGCCCTTGCCGCTCGAATCGATGTTCGCTGCGCTGCTGCTGTAGACGCCCTTCGCTCCGTCGACGGCTCCACTCTGGTTCACACCTTCGTCGGTACCCCCGACTCGCGAGAAGATGCTGTTTCAAACAAAAATTCATATCATACAATCGAGCAACGACGAATAGTCTGTTTATCTTGCGTCATTCCTCCCTCTAGCAAGAACCGGCAAGAACGTTCGATGTTAATTTTGGCGAGAGAGAAAAAAGAAAAAAAAAAAAACGCCTAAAGCTACGTAATTAAAGCTGAGCGACGAGATGCGTCTCTCGGTTCGTCTGGTAATTGCGAGATGCTTACAAAAAATCCGAGTCTCCCTCTTGCGAGGAAAACCATCTTTATACATTAACGCGTTTACCTTGACAAGTCAAAATTGGCGGTCGCTACACGGAAGAGTATTATCTCTACAGGAAGACTTGTACTTTGTTTTTTAGATTGCCGTTTATGATCCGTTATTAGAAATGCCACGTAAAAAAAAGCAGAAAAAACTTTGCATCATCGTTGGAACGTCAGAGTGTTGCGGCAACGAACGAGTTCTCTTCTTCTTCTTCCGTAATGGAGGCGAACGCGCATGAGAATTTTTCGCAAAGGAAACCAGTCAAAACTTACTCGACGCCTTGGCCACCTCCGTGACCACCGTGGGGTCCATAACCTCCGGCACCTCCAAGGCCACCCGCACCTGCATTGGCGTTTGCACTGGCGCTGGCCTGAGCATTCGCGTTTGCGTTACCAGCACCGTGTCCACCTCCGGTTCCTCCGCATGGTCCGAGGCATCCACTTCCGCCATGGCCGCCTACGCCACCACCGACACCTCCAAGACCTCCCCCGGTGCCTCCGCCATGTCCGCCACCAAGACCTCCGCCGATACCTCCGCCATGTCCGCCTCCAAGACCTCCACCGATACCTCCGCTATGTCCACCCCCGTACCCTCCAACGCCACCTGCATATTCGAATTGCGATTGTCGATTTGGGCGCCAGGTCTAAAGCCAGGGTCAATGGTACCGAGATAATAGTCACCTTGTCCGGGATATCCGCCGGATCCACCGTACCCTCCGGAACCACCACCGGCACCTCCGTAACCTCCACCGAAGCCTCCTCCGCCTCCACCTCCGGAGTGTCCGCCGCCGTAGCCACCAGAACCTGGACCGCCTCCCAGAGCGCAACTGGGTCCTCCGCAACCTCCACCGCCCAACCCTCCGGAACCTCCGAATCCTAGAAGGATGTAGAAATGCGATATGAATCGAGCGTGACTGGGGTAAAGTTCGATTCGTTCGTCGAATATCACCAACCTCCAGCGTTGGATCCAGCATTGGCCGCGGCATTGGCTCCTGCATTTGAACTTGTTTTGGTGGGGGCTCCTCCGCCGTATCCACCGCCGGTGTGCCCACCTCCGATGCCACCTGTTCCTCCGTAGCCACCGGATCCACCGTAGCCACCACCACCTCCACCACCCCCTAGTAATCCTCCCGAGTGACCTCCTCCAATGCCGCCGCCGCCACTGGATCCTCCGTAGCCACCCCCGCTAGATCCACCATAGCCCCCTGAGCCGCCATATCCTCCGGATCCTGCGCCTCCCGAATGGCCACCTCCTCCGAAACCGCCGGCGTTACCGAAACCTCCAGATCCGGCTCCTCCGTGTCCAGCGCCAACGCCTCCACCGTATCCACCAGATCCGGCTCCTCCTGCGGATCCTGCGTGGCCTCCGCCAAATCCTCCGGATCCGGCTCCTGAGTGGCCACCCCCGTATCCTCCCGAGCCGGCGCCGCCTCCTCCGTATCCACCCGAACCACCCCCTAAGCCTCCACTTCCGTATCCCCCGGAACCTCCGTAGCCGCCGCTAGCCCCGAATCCTCCAGATCCGGCACCGTCGAAACCTCCACCGTGGCCACCGCCAAAACCGGCTCCTCCGTGGCCACCCCCTCCGTGGCCACCCCCGAATCCACTGTCTATACCGAATCCTCCACCTCCCGCGTTGGCATTCGCGTTCGCGCTGGAAAGCGCCCCAGCTTTCGCGTTGCCGACCGCTTGGGCGTTCGACGTTGAGAAACTATTTCCACCCCCTGCGGAAGCGCTCGCACTTGCGGAACTGCTGGACGAGCTGAACGAACCGCCTAATCCTCCTGCGTAACGTCTTACCAAAATGTGTCTCGGTAAAACCTCTCCTGGCAAATCTACGTACCCTGAAAGAATCGTCAAGTTTATTTCGCTAATCAACCGACTAGAAGACCGAGAGAAAGAGAGAGGTATGGCTAGAGGCTTTTTGGAAATATTCAATAAACTCGAGGAAATAGTGAAAGAACCGTACCTTGTGCGTGGACCGTCAATAAGAGGGCTAAAAGCCCGACCACTGGTAGTTGAGACATTTCGATAAGCGATTAGTGAACGACTGTTCACTTTTGAGCAGTCTTGACGGTACGGTGCTCTTTATATGAAGGACTCGGCTCCCACTCCTGAAGCAAGAGTGGACCGAGCTTGTGTGATTCTTCCTGAAACAGCAGTCTTTCGCGGAACATGCGCGTCTCTTTCTACCGAAACCCGTCAAAACTCGGGAGAGAAAGAGAAGGGAATAGAGAAGAAAGAGATGGAGAGGAGAAGAGGGGCAGAGAGAGAGAGAGAGAGAGAGAGAGAGAGAGAGAGAGAGAGAGAGAGACAGAACAAATCAGCACTCGCGATACAAGCTTCTTCTTGATCCAAGGTTGAAACAAATCCAAGAATACCATCGGGCAAATGACACGAGATATCCTGCGTAAAGTCCTGAACTGTGGGATTCTTAATACCCTTGCGCAACAGTTCAAGGTCATCCTTTAAACCTCACGTGGACCCACTATCACCCTATCATCTTCACGTCATATGGATATTCCAGTAATATCGTGACGTAAATAAACGTGATGCTACGGAATATCCTAATAATATAAGGGACTTCCCGATATTTGATCTTTTCTAATGATATCTCTGCATGCATATGCTCAGTATTGTTATGACTTATTATCGGAGAAAAGCAAGATGCTCATGAGAAAACTATAATATAAAATAAACGATGGATTCTCCAGTGACCTTACTCATTTATTCATAAAACTCCTTACGTCGTTCTATATCAGTAATCAAGGATTTTCGATTTGAAGAAAACGTATGATGAGATCAACAACTTATTTTACTCGATAGCCTCTTCTTTGAACCGGTTTTAATCAGCGAAAAATTATTTTTTCATCAAGGTAAAGCAGCAATCATTTATGATTTATGGAATGCGTATGAATAAGACTTCTCTAAATATCAATATTCTTTCCTTTTTAGAACTATTAATTAATTTGTTTCTCGGGAATTTTTTTCTAATACATTTTCTTCTTTTCTCTTGAATAAAAACAACAGCAAAAAAACAGACAATTATGATGATTATTTTTGGAAAGATAGGTTTTATTCTTACACAAATGTATGATTAATATAATAAGTTTTTTGACAAATTTAAAACCGTTTTACCGTCCTCCCGCGGTGAAGATGGTAAATCTGGTCCTGTCGCGAACCTGTAAAACATTATTCCTTATAAAATTCTTGATAAGATATTTAGTTATTTTCAAGAATGGCTGAAATGTAATCGAATCCTGTAATGAAAGTATTATTTCTAGGCATCATTCTCTTCTTCGAAAGCCTCCCCCTACTATTAAGTCCCAAGTGTCATTAAATGAATATCAATGATATTTAAAAATCAATCCAGTATATCTCTAATTACCAACCTGAAGTAAGAAACTTTGGATATCTTACGACTATTCGTAGAATTGTGTAGCGACGATGCTTCTTTTCCAGTCGTTGATTTTTCAATAAATCTACCCGAAGAACTGCGGATGGAGACAGTTCGTAATTCTTCCCGTTCTTCTTTCGCTTATAGTTTTTCTCTTTCAAACATTGATGATGACTCTTCACCTGTTAATTTTTACTCAACTATTTTCAATGCTTATGCTATTTACCTATATACAGATCTAGATAACCACTAGATGCAGTGTAGCGAGAATCTCTATCGTGATCATTTTCTTGAGTTTCTTTGAAGAAAGTTGAATGACTATTTAATTTTTGATTGCTTTAACAAGCCAGAGACAAAAATTAATCTATAGGCTAGATAGTATTAAAAAAAATAATGACAAAGCAATACGAAAGAGCATAATTTATAAAATTTTTTCAATTGTTAGCTGTAGATTTTACTTTAAGTAGCACATGAAATTTAAGTTATTGCATTACGAAAATAATGACAAAGCGATAGGACAAAACATAATTTATAAAATCCTTTCAATTTTAAGCTATAGATTTTAAGTAGCACATGAAATTGAAGTCATAATTAACGTAAACCTTAGAATTGTTTGAAAAAATGCTAGAAATTCAGAAGATATTTACCAAGGGTCCTAATAATTAGTTCTCAGCTTCAAAGAATATGAATGTAGTGGGATATTCAACTCGATTGCGCGAGTTACTTATGGTGACATCTGCTGGGACGTTATCAATCGAGAGTAGAGTTTGTCCAATAAATTTTGGACAAATATTGAACTAATGAAGAAAAGGGCAAGATCGATTGAAGTATCCATTTGAAAAATCTTGCGGGAATCCCTATTTTCGCTATAGCTATTATTATCAAAAAACATCTTATTTAGAGAAAACTGAAGATTTTATCATGGAAAAAAGTTTTATTTCCAGAAACATTTCTAACGAGCTAACAATTTCATCTCCAAATGATCAATTATAATTTATACACTAATGATTTCAATAAAATATGTATAAATGAGACTTTATTTCCGCGAAACTCCATATCGATCTCTGCACGCCTAGTTTTGAAAAAGCGTGCATGCATAAATAGAGCCAAAATCCAGCAAGTTTTCTTTTAAAAACTAAATGCAAAATTAGCGTAAATTCGTGAGATCGTATAGAAAGATAGCTATGCTTAATAAGATGAAGAAGAAACGATAAACGATGGGTGGTGGTGGTGGTGGTGGTAGTTGGATGAATGGTAATAGTTGGTGAAAATCGAGATGCAGGTGGAGGGACGAAGGGCCGAAGAGCAATAGAGTTTCGCTCAGGAGGTATAACCGCGTTAGACGGTGCCCTTTGTTGTATCAGTGCGCAATTGCCTTAAGTTCTGATCTTGTCCGATATTGATGTTCGAGAGGTCGGGGGGAAGCCCAATAGGAGCTCCTAAGAGTTCCATCTTCCTTCTATCGGTTTCTGATAGGTCTATCTGGTTTAAGCACGACTTGTCCTTTACCCTTTTCTTCGGACCTTCCCCTAATTCGCGAAAATCGTGCCCAAGAGAACTTTCATCGGAGAATCCGTCTCGACCAGGGATCTTTGATTATCTCTCGCATACGAATAGTAGGAGGAAAACTCAGCAAATAAGATCGATGAGATTTCGAAAGATGGAGGGAGTTGAGAAAAGATAAGATTTATGAATTTTCAAAGTTTCCGAGATTTTAGTATCGCAATTATATCGAGGTCGAGTTGGTTTGCGCGGGGCAAAAGGGTTGGTGGGTTGGATGGGTTTGTTGGAAGAGAGAGAGAGAGAGAGAGAGAGAGGGAGGGAGAGGGGGAGGGGGAGTATGAGTAGCGGAGATTGAGTCGAGGCTCATAACTCTTGCCGGTCGTAACGTTCAGCTGCAGACTGCTCAGGCCTGCATTTCATAGGCCGCCAGATGTTACGTACCACCTACATATCAGCAGGTACCACTTCACGTGCACATACGTATTCATTACTAAATTACAGTGGCCCCGGCCCGTTTCACCGCGAATCGCCGATGGCACGTAAAACAAGCTTTGTTCCAACTCCAATACCACTAGCACACCCCTTTCCTTCCACCACTTTTCTCCTTCTTTCGCATCTTCTCCTTCGAGGAGGAACGAATTAACGCGTATCCTTGAACGAAACCGCGCCAAGCACTAATAAGCGCACGAATATCAATTTCAATTTACAGCAACGACAGACGCGGTTTACTTCGATATTGAAAGTTTTACAGTATCCTGTTCAATCTCGCGAACGGTAGTTCTCGATGGAAACTGGACAGATCGAAACGCTTCTGGGAATGATGTAAGTCGCGTCTCTTTCTACATGTGGAAATTCGAGATGGTAAAAGAAAAGAAAAGCTTTATTGACGCGATGCGAGAGAAATGGGGAGAAGGAGGAAAATATCGCTAAAAGAATATATATATATATATGTATCGTAACAGATCCGCGTGCGCGCGCGTGTATATTATCAACGGTGGAGGAGCAAGAGATCTAGTTAAAGTTGACGGGTGTGCGCTGCTTTCGTTGCCGCATTGTTCCGCTGCTAAAAGGGAAAGGAAATTCGCAAGGTGCGAGATGCTCTTAAGCAGCTGCGATGACATCTAATTAAATTCTGCATTATTCTTCAATATCGGATTATCCGGTTAGCCATTGTACCTTCCAAGTTAGCTTTTAGCCCGAAACGATGCCCGGTATAATGAACGATTAAGAGCGCGAGGAATTGAACAAGGTGAACTGCGAGTTCCCCTTAACCCTCGGCCCTTAACCCGCTCGTCCAATTAGAGCCGAGTGCCGCCCCGGGAGGGGAATCCCCGGCGAGGCTTGGCGGGAAAATCAAAAACTGAAACCTTGACCAGGCCATTTGGGGCTCTATGCGGAGCTTTGAAAAATCTACTCAAGGAGGTATGGGAGATGCGTCGTTAGGTAGAGATAGGCAGATAGGCAGACAGGGGCGGGGAAGTAAGTTTCCCCTTTCATAGCACGCGATCCTTTATTACCCAGCGTGCATTAATTGATATTGATGTGACATGCCTTTCAAGGAAACTGATCGATATTAATTCGACGCACCTTCCAAGGAAATGGGCCTGCCTCGCTATTGGCATTTCGTCCGATTCCTTTCGGCTAAAAAAAACTCTTCGATAGAAGCGTGCGCGCGTCTCTGCACACACGGGCATACAGGCATTAAAGAGGCACGAGCGCAGACCCGGTAGATTACTGGATGGATATATCGCGAGTTTACTTTTCAATGGAGATTCTAATTTATATTAATTTCTTCCGCTTTATAATATTAGCCTCTTAAGAGAGATTTAGATTTGACGAAGTAATGGAATATATTGCTCAGCCCCCGTATACATTGTTATGGAGTAGTTAAAGTGCGAAAGCGTAACCCCAGAGTCCATGCCATAGTATATTTGGAAATTTGAGCCTTCTCAAGTTAAATTTGTAGCAAGTTTACTAGTGTACGTAACGCATGATAAATTTCGACAATTTACGGAAGGGAATATTATTTCTAAGAAAAATTTCGAGCGAGTCGTTAACTTCCTCGCTGGATGATTAATTATAATAGATTTTATTGTTTGATGGTGCGCGCGCGCGCGCGTTCTTGAGCATACATGTAAACAATTATTAGAAAAAAAAAAGATATTTTACTACTCGCGTACATGAAAGCGTACACTCGGAGTTGTGCGTGTGCGTAGAATTGTTTAAATGTTTAGAGTATGTAGTTTCAGCTCGAACGAGGTGGGGTAGGGGGTGAGTTCGCGGCCGAGTATAGCAGGATGGTTGGGTGGGGTTGGGTGGTTTCCGTAAATTAGTTTAGCCCCGACGCGTCGGGATGGGCGAGGGGCGAGGGTCGGAGGTTCAACGAATTGGTGGCTCCGGTGATGTACGTTAAATAGGGCGATATTAACGAAAATTCTCTGCCCCCTCCGAGAGGGAGAAAGAGGTGAAAACAACAAGGGGATGTAAGCCGTTATCCCCCTCGGCCGCTTCTTGGCCTCTACCCCGAGTCTTAGAAGCTACTTACCGGTTTCGGCCATTTATCAAAAGCTCCCAGCGTTACGCTTTTCCTATACACAGTTTCACACGCGCAAACACACAGAGGCAGCCGTACGTACACGCGTACTTTGCTTGCAAGTACATGGAAGACTCGAGACTCGGGCATCCGTAATTGATCCAGTAGATTCGATGAAATTGCTTCCCGCGCGATCGATTAAGTTTCCCCGATAAATCGTAATATGGGATGATGATGACGATGAGATGCGTTGGGACGGGGATGTAAATGGGGGTGGTGGTGGTGGTGACCAAAGTGACCAGAATTTCTGCGGTTAATTGATCCCCGACGGCTCGCGCGGATCCGAGATGACGCGAATGACGACGCGCCCCTTTGTCACCCCTTCCAAGCCCTCGCAAACATTCAAATAGTTTCTCAGGATCGAATTATGTTACGGTGAGAATTCCCGGGGTGAACTTTGGCAAGTTTTCTCTCGCAGCCAGGCATTTGGAAAATCTTGCCAAGTTTAACAAGTTTTATGCGCTCCTCCGTGAGGTCCTTCGCGCTATCGTAGCGATTGGCCCGCGAGATTTACCGGGCATCGACTCCATCAGAAAAGCTCGACTTCTGCGAGCTTCCGTCGGATCACGCGGAACTTCCGTCTCGCCTCGATTTATGTACGGCCAATCGCTTTAACATTTCAGACCGCTGCACCCGCCACGCCTGTCTGCTACGCGCGTCTCTTACCATCCCGCGCAACTTAAACGTCACCGCAAATTATAGTAAATTCCTGAAAAAAATCAATGGTAGGTTCATTGCCAAAACTTGTGGCAAGTAGCAAGAGGTTTTTTTTTTATCGGAGGAGGTACCAGCGAGGGAAGGGGTGCCGTGACAGCAGGGAGACCCCCGGAGGACTTTGAGGGCGCCGTCTCCTCCACCTCCACAGGATGCTTTTCCACTCGACGAAGCTTCCGGATTAGGCAGCGTGACCGCGCGTAAACACGTAGGTAACAACGTTAAGCAGCAATAGCGCGCCAGTAGGCAGAGCAATAGCAATAGCAATAGCGGTAGCAGTGGCGGTAGCAGTGGCGGTAGCGGCAGCAGCAGCAGCAGCAGCAGCAGCGTATAATACATAATGTTCTTGCTGCGGGGGTAGAATGTACAGGGTTCGGTTCTAACATCCATCTCCCGTGTCATAAGCACACCAGCCTCTTCCACTTGGGAGCTAAAACATTGTCGATTTTTCTTGCATAGGTGTTATGTGTTTTTGATAAATGGTCCTGCTGGCTCACCGCTACAGCCGAGATGAGCACTGGCAAACCAGCACGCTCATTGTTTTCCACTCTTCTCCATGCCAGAATTTTACTTAATAGTCTGCTGCAAGGCTAATTTCGCCGAGCCTCGATAAACAATGCGATACAGCGATGCACCGATCCACCCATGCACTTTTCACTCCCGAGTTCCTTCTCGCTCCTCCTCTTCGCTCGGTAGGAAGCATTTTTTTCTTATTTTTTCCGGAAAATCGTCCAAGTCGGCACGAGAGAGAGAGAGAGAGAGAGAGAGAGAGGGGGTGCACTGCCAATGAAAAAAAAAGGGGGTAGCGCGCGACAACCTCGAACGATGCAAAACTTTTCCAAGCGCGCACGACTCCAAGTTCGACTACTGTACTCCTGCGTACTTGACGATCACACATGCGCGCGTTCGCGCGCATACGGAAGGAGACAGAGAGTTTTAGAGAAAGTATGGGATGCGAGCGCATTAGTCGGTAGCAGTAAAGGTTAATGTTGATTGCGCCGAGTTTCGGAGAGAGCACCATAAAAATCCTGATTAACTTTCGAGACGTGACAGTCCGCCGCTCTTTTCATTCTTAAGTGCGGCAACTAACGAAAAAGCTTATAAGGGCTTCAAGCGAGGAGTGGCTAATGTACATACACATACATACGTGCACAGACACGTGAATTCGTCGCGTGTATGCGTCGACGAAGCACGAGGCTATGATGAAAATTACCGGGAATAAGATACTCCCTCTGTTTCTTAAGGGTTATCTCCCTCCCTTCTTTTTTCTCCGACAGCTTCTACTCCGACTCTCCCTGTCCTCTCTCGCTATTGGTTTTGTTTTTCTTTTTTTTTTTTTTTTTATGTTTTTTTTCTTTTTTAACGAGCAGTAAAATGAACTAGCCGTTTGAAGGACGCGTGCCATTTACATGTGGTATTCGAGTAGAACAGGTGCGGAGACCTAGCGCGGGCCTTGCTGGCCGAGCGATATAAATCACTGGAGCATCGTTTACTAATCCCCATTAGAATATAGTACGATGCATAAATCACTGGGAGTCTCATCTATGTCAGCTGATAGTAGCACGGCAAGTTGGCTCCCGTGTCACTAACCCAAGTCCCACCTTCGATTTGCTAATCCTTCTTCCTTATTGACCCACCGTCGTATTATCAGATATTGGACTCGTCTCTCCCGCCGTCACCCCCGTCGAAAATAACTGTTTCCAGCATTGTTCTTCTCTCATTTTCCAAGCAAATTCATGGAGAAGGAAAAGTATCCGACTGAACGAAAGAAAGCAGAGGAGAGAGGAGAGAGTGAGAAAAATGTAATGCAAGTAGAAAAAGAGAGGAATTGAACGAAATTAGAAATTAGAAGCTGGAATCAGTGGAGGGTGTTGAAAGCTTGTCGAGTGTGTGGACGCCGTAAGTTTAACCGATCAAGAACATCTGCGTGGTTCCTGCGGAGGACAAGCCAGTCGAGATACCTGCGATTGACAAATTTCCAATGACCGGTCTCTCTCTCTCTCTCTCTCTCACACACACACACACACACACAGTCTAGCTCGCTTCGTCCTGACGACAAGCAAGGAATTAGGGATAGTCGAGATGCGCCTTCTGGATACCAGCCGATAATCAAGCGCAAGGAAAAGGAAATTTAAGGGATTCCCGCTGATCGAATGTCCTAGAGAAATACGCACCAGGGCCTGTTTCTCGGTGAGCTCGGGGGAGCTGATTTATTCGGAAAACCCCTGGCCTCGCCGGCTCAACGCCGAAAACTCCGAGCAAGAGAGAAATCTCTGGAAATCTCCTCCCGTTGATCCGCCATGGCACGAAATTGTTTTCAACTACAATCTTCACTGCTATTTTCGAGCTATATTCGAGTAAGTATAGCGGATTATTCACGCGACTCTAATGTAATCCAGCTCTCGTGCTGGCTATTCCGGCAGTTTGGCTTAGGAATTGGGGGTAGTTTCCAGAGGAAATAGCGGACTATTCTTCAGTCTGCGGTTACCTGTGAATATCTTGTAGATAGGACGCGCGATAGTGTAATCCGGAAGGGTGAAAGGATGGGGATGGCGGGAGACCAGTCTCGGTAATTTGCCGTTGCAACCATCGAAGGAACACCCCCGCCGAATCCGTCAGGCTGCTTTCCTTCCACCCTCCGGGAGTTTCGTTCGCGACAAGGTCGCAGCACGCTCAGGAAAAGCTCGCAAGGCCTTTATTTATCGAGCTCTTTTTTTCCTTTTTTCATAGAAAAATCTAATGCACCCCCGCCGGCCCAGCGCTGTAATTCCTGGTGCGAGTTACCCTGGCGCGCAATATATTACGGTGCATTAACGAGTACAACTCGTTTACAAATCACACCCTGGGGAAGTCGAAGGCAGCAGCTCGCGATGCTGTGCTCGCCAACTCTACTCGCTCCTTGATCCTCTGGATCCTCGATCTTCGATCCACGTTTTGGCCGATGTTTCAGGCGGAAACCGATGTTCGACACTGCCTAGTTTCGAATGCGCGAGAACTCTATCTTTCTCTAGGAAACTCCCGAGTGCTGCACGTACAAGTATTCCTAAATGCCTGCGCGCGCGTTTGTGTGTGTGTGTGTGTGTGTTCGTACCAGTTTCCCTTCTCGTTCCCGGTCCCATTTCCTACGGTGTAAGCCAACCTCAAACGGTGTCCACTTGGAACCATTTGGACTCCATCTTGAAAAAGTGGTGGCTCTTCAATGGTCGCGACCAATTGATATTCATCCCACTTCCAGATAACTCATTAACAAGTATCTAGTATTAATTTATGAATCTCTATTATGGCGATCCGTAGCAGAAATAATTCAATTCCACTGCTAACAAATGCACAATGTAGCTATTATAAAGATAATTATCCTGTGAAAATTAACGGATGATCTAAAATTAATTAGGCTGTTGCAAATACGTGTTAGCTATATTAATAATACTCGTTAAGGCATTGTTTAAAATTTATATTACACATTATTAGAACAGAAGCTTTATGCATAATTATTTTATATCCGCTTTATTAAATGGAGTTTACCTATGCGCGTAGTTTAGAAGCACAAAGCTTCGACCTGGTTGATAATTAAATTGCTTTATTTAGAAAAATAATTAATAAACTGATCTGCGATTGCACGTGGAAAATCACGGGGCAGAAAATGAGTGTTCATTTAATCGCATTAAGCATTTGTTTACGTTAAAGATGGATCTAGTGTGATCACGTATTAAAGTGAACAAATATTTAGTAATTTCTACGTGATAATGTGCAATTCATTATCCGAGGTTTATGGTAGATAGACACTAATTGCAGCTCTCTCACTTTCTCTCTCTCTCTCTCTCTCCAAACGGATATTTGTTTATTACAATTCTTAGGTTGAAAGAGACAAGAAAAATTAAACATCTTCCTTTTATAATTTCCTCTTTTTCCACCATGAAACAACAACGACATCAAAGTATTCTTCTGTCTTCTCTCTTGGGATTCTCTTGGAGAAAGAAAAAGAAAAAAAAAGAAAAGAGTGGATATAGATATTCATTTAGGTGAAGTTAGCACTGGGACACGTATGCACGTTTAGTTTGGTTCTCTCGGCGCATGGAAAATAAAAAAAAAAAAAAAAAAAAATCTTCTCTCCTTTTGGTTTTCCCTCTACTCCTCTCTTTCTCTCTTACCTCTGTTTTTTACTGCACTACATCTCACCTCACCTTAGTTTCACCTCAGCTCAGCTCGGTTCCTCTTGGTGTTGTTGTTGGCACCACCACGTCCGGCAGAGGGTAGCTTTATGCTTCCCCAGGGAATTCCTCCCTCTTTCTCCCTCTCTCCCCTAACCACCCCCACACACGAATACAAACACAAACACAAACACAATTTCACACCTTAGTACTAGCTGGCATTTACCTACTACGTGTTTGCACCAACACTCTGGCATTCATCTATTTCACTGGTGTATTTAGGTGTATGAGTTGAGTACGTCCATGTCATGACGTAATATGTCCACCGTTGCGCAAAGCTTTCATGATGAGCCTCGTGCAAAAATTTGCAGATTATAATTAATAATAATAGGAGGAATAATAACAATATAATAATTGCTAGTAGTCCATCTCGCGTGGTTTTAATTAGATTGCTAAGTAAAAAAGAGGATAGACGGAGACGCATAAATATCCGGAAGAAACAGAAGAAAATAGAGGGAAGAAAGGGAAATGGAGAAAAATGCGAAGAAACATGAATGACGTTGTTGATGTGGCGGGAGTGGTAGGATGTAGGAGAAGGGTAGGAGTAGGAATAGGAGTAGGTGTAGGAGTAAGAGTAAGTATAAGAGTAGAAGAAGAGGGGTGGGAGTAAAAAGGGTTTCGTGTGCAAACCCGACGACGTTTGGGAGGCACGAGATGAGCAACTGTTGCATCCCTTGCCTCAACCTATCAGCGCCCTCGGAGCATGCTCTCTCTCTCTCTCTCTCTCTCTCTCTCTCTCTCTCTCTCTCTCTCTCTCTGTTCCTCTCTCCATCTCTGCACTTCCCCTCCCCCTGATCCTACGCCATGCTACACCACGCTATGCCATACGAACACACCCTCGAATCGTATACTTCCACATAGGACGCTACATACGCACTTCCCTCTTTTTCCAAATCTATCCATTTACTCGCCCTTTAAGCTTTCAAGAAATCTTGAATGATTCCAACATGTTTAATTGGCCGTTTCTCGTAAATATTAAGGAGAAGCGCGTGTGTGCGCGCGTTTGTTCGTTAGCTAAATAAAAAGATCGCTGCGAAAGAGTTTGCTGGTAATTCGAAGAACAGGTGGAAGCGGAAGAAGGCGGGCTAATGAGAAAATGGGAAAGAAGGGCGAAGGGAAAAGGGGGTGAAAGGGTCAGAGGCGCAAGAGGCTGGAGAAATTAGAATTTAGGATGATCGGGTGGCAGGAGGGAGTAGAGAGGAAGAGAGGAGAGAATAAACGGTAATAAAGATGGATGAATGAAAATGGGAAAAGCTCGAATAAATTATTCCTTAGTGGACGAGGCGAAATTCCAAAAATAATTGGATTTTCGCAAGAGAGGAGAAGTGGAAGACTTTCCGTCGAGGAAAGAGGGACCCATTTCACGAGGGAAGAAGTTTGGTGGTTTTTACGCGTGGTTCCGACTAGCCGCGAAGAAAATCAAGGAGTAAAGACTCGAAAGCTCGAAAGCTCGAAAACTCTAACTAAACGAATGGTCGCGAGAAGGAAATATTCTCAGATCGACGATTAATCTGAGAATTTTTCAGATATTTTCTCCGAGGAAGGGCGGAAATACACGGAAATGAACTTTTGGCTTTTGGTACCGGAGGGTCAGGTAAATTCATCATAATGCAGCATTTCGTTCCGGTTGGCGCGTTGCACTTCGTATCGTTCCGTTTCGTTTCGTATCGCCAATGTCCGCGCCGGCGTCGTCGACGTCGACGTCGGCGTCGGCGTCGGCGTCGGTGGTTGCCGCTGCTGTGGCGAGTCGCCGCTGCAGCCACCGCCGCCACCGCCACCGCCGCCGCCACCACCTCCACCTCCACAACCACCACCGACACTTCTCTATGTTCTACGTTCTTCGTTCTCCGCTTTCAGTTCGCGTTCAGTCAGTCTGCGTCCGCCACTCGTCGCGACGTTTTGCCAGTTGCGCGTTTCACGTCGACAACGCGTCGCGACGTCGACGTCCCGAGAGTAATTCTTCCGTTGAGATCCTCTCTTCTATCTGTCTCTTTCTCTCTCTCTCTCTCTCTCTCTCTCTCTCTCTCTCTCTCTCTTTTCTCTCTCTCTCTCTCTCTCTCTCTCTCTCTCTCACTCTCTCTCTTCTCCTATCCATTTCCCCATTTTCAATATCTTCTCTTCAATACCTTCTTCTTTTGTCTCATCTTCATCATCGTTTTTAATGATTCCCAACGGAAGACTGTGGTAACATTGAAATCTTGTACGTTCATGAGATGTTCACCTTTTTCTTTAAAATGCAACATCCTTGTCCCTGTATTGTCCCCTGGTATCTGTCAATCCCTTTGGAGTAATTTTTATGGAATTCCTTACATTTGATCAATGGAAAAGTAATCGGCAAGTTTTCTCGAGATACGGATAATTTTGTACGATTGGAAATTTTATCTTGGAGGAAACGTTGCTCGTGGTATAGGGAGACTTTAACCACGTTCGCCGGGTTTCTTCTCCCGTCATATCGAATCTCTTTAAATATGATCCGAGGATGGGAATGAAAAAAGGAAGCCCAAGACGAACAGCAGGAAGGACGAGACAGTGATGAATTCGGAGCAAACTGATTTTGTAAAGATTTTTCTTAATTTCCAAAGGACCGAGCGAATCCCCCCGAAATACCTTTGGCGTTTAGTATTAAATCAGCTTGAAAGTGTGCTTAAAGTAAATAATTCTGTTATATAAAATGAGCGCGCCACGGGAAATATCGCTCTTTGATTCTTAACGCAATTACGAATTTCACTTGTTCCTTTTAGTTTAGCTTTAAATGCGAATGCGACGTTAATTAATATTATTGACATTAAAAGAGTCGCGTCGTAAAGCGATTGCTTTCCTAGTAAAACACTGCCTCGATGTCTCTCTCTCTCTCTCTCTCTTCAACCCTTCTGTTTCTTCCTCTTCCTTTTTTCTCTTCGAGACCCGGAAAATCAAATGAATAATCCCAGATAAATGTGTAGAATCCTGAAAACTCTCGTTAAAAGTACGTGCCGTCTCTCCATGACTTCTCTCGTTTCTTTCGTTCGCCAAGACACGAAAATTTCCTGTAAAACGAGTAATTCCGAGCCGACTGCTGCTGAGTAACCACTTGCTCGGCCGAAATCAAATTGTCCCACTAACGCGAAAACGAGGCTGCCTCGTCAACTGGTCGTATTATAAAAATGTTAGTGAGCGCGCGCGCGCGTACGAGCATCTTGAGAACATCTCACGTTGCGACGCGGGATGAGGTATGGGCTACTGTGACTCACTGCATTTTACATGACGCCACGCCACGCGACGCCACGTCACGCCGCATAGTATCGCACCGCAGCATAATATCCCATATACTTTATCGAATCAAGTAAACGCGCGCGAATGGTGAAGATGATTTCGCTCGCATAATCTCCGATAGCCAGATAACTTGGACAATAAAACTCGGAATCAGTTTTACAAGTATTCCATTAACGAAATGAAGTAGCGATTGGAACTCAAATAGGGAGAATGAATCATTCTATCGATTCGTTTGATTCATCCGCTTCGTTTTACGGCAGTCCCTCTTTTTACAATGTTCGCTTGTTAGCGAATCCATCTTTCGAATAATCATGAAATACGGAAAGCTGAAATATCGCGGCAGGAAAAAAAACTTGAAACTGTTACAAGAAGTATTCGGCTATTCGGCGAGTTATCCTTTCTTTTTTCTCTCCTTCCACTTCTATCCGAAAACAATTATTCGCGTGAAAATTTATACTGACCATGCAGGGGAAAATGGGGAAAGGGGGGAAAAGGAAGAGAGAGTTTTTTTTTCTGAAACTTTCAACAAAGTCAGAGAGAATCGCAGATAAAAATGTGCAGATTTAAACCAGCAGATGACGGATCGTCTCCCGCTGGAGGAGAAGGGGGATGGGCAGGAGTGGAAACTGTTTTCTTGCTTTGTTGTTCCATCCACCATTCCTCCGATGCATTCTGTGTGTCAGCTGGCGTTCTACCTTCAACGTTCACCATTTAGTGTTAAGCAGTTTTTTTTTTTTTTTTTAACGAAACACCCTTTGTACCATTTTTTCTGGTCCTCTCAATTTTTTCTTTTTCTTTTTTCATTGGGATTTTTATTCACTTGAATTGGAATCTATTTTAATGGAAGATTTAAAAAATTGGCGCTTTTCTCTGATTTACGTCACTACGATCATTGGAAAGCAAAAAGAATTGGTTTTTCTTACACTGTAGAATCATTCGCGGTGCATGGTGCACCGAAAACTCCAATATGGTAGAATGCCATTGACAGACTGATTTTTGCTACTTTACTTCTCACAATCTCTCTCTCTCTCTCTCTCTCTCTCTCTCTCTCTCTCTCTGTCTCTCTTCCTCTCTCATTATTTCTACATATGTATATTTATTTATTAATTTATAATTTACACTCTACCCTACATACTGTATTAGATGGATCATCGAGTGTGCAGATATACAAATTGATAATTTTCACAAATCCAGTTCAGCTCCTCCGAGATAGGTGAGTAAAATATTCGATGATTTATTGTTATGGATGCAAATTAAATTTTTCCTAATAGAATCATTTAGCGATTTGTAAACTAGGTCTGTTTCAGCAATAAACTACTGGCAAAATATTAAATAATACTGAAATATAACGAAAAACAAAGTTTACGGAATAACTATGTTTCCCACCACCTCCCCTCCCTTCTACTATTTCCTCCTCCTCCATTCCATTAAATTTATTCTTGCGTAAATTCAGCATATCATTGCAACATTTTGTGAATACTTTACTTTAGCTCTCTGATAAAAATAATAAAAATAATATATGCTGTGTGTAATCGGTGACCAGCTTTCGGTCCAACGAGGCCAAAATAATGCGAGTAAAATGTTGAAAAAGTACAGCGACGTCGATGACATAATATGTCAAAATAAACTTGTCAATTGATTAAACGATATACTTGATAAATTTTAATAATTTTTCATCTAAATAGGTATGTGGGGGAGGATTCTGAGAGTGTAGGTAAATGCATGGTATTCGTGTGTACGTTGTATAATACACTTGGGGTTTCAAAAATGTCGCAATTCTTATTATACGATGCACCCGCGCAAGTTTAAAATTATCTTTATAAAACTCATCATGGACGTTGGAGAGCTGCGATTCAGGAAAATGCAAAATTTTCGTACTTACATGGAAGAAAAGAGAATAATATTCACACACACGCGCACACGCGCACACGCACAGATGAAAGTCCAAACTAATTTACTCGTGAAAGTATGAGAATGTAGGAAAATAATTGTCTCGTTTGTAAATGAAAAGAAAAGAAAAGAGAAGAAGAGGAAGAAAAAGAGAAAGAGAACTATCGATACGGTGATTCTTCTTGGCACGACGAATGGACACAATTACGTGAACTGTCCTATTCTCTTATATTCCTTCCTCTCGCTCTGGTCCTACGATGAAACTTTTCGCAGAAAAGAAATAAAGCTAAATCGCGAAACAACCAGAAAGAGAAGGGGAGAGAAGACTAAGGCGATTCGCAGCAGAATCTAGTAGAAACGGTGGCACCCCGTCAAGCCACCGCTCGCGATCTTGAACTTTCTCTCAGTGATCCCGATATCTGGCCGACACCCGACACCCGACATCTGACATCCGAATTATCCCTGAATTATTCTCTTCGAATTTTGCACAATTAAAACGTGTTATGGTTACTATGTTACTCGCGCGGGACGAAAAAAACCTGTATTATAACATAGATTGGAAAGTACGTTTTTATGCCAGAAATACGATAGTTGAAAGCTTTGAAAAGATAGTTATGTACCACTTTTGAAAAGTTCATCCGACCAACATCGAAAAATTAGCGAGCGAGCGTGACGGATAAAACTCGTGAAAAAACAAATTTCTATAATACGCTTGGTGATTAACAAAATCCAAGCTAAAACAAAAACTATTAATTGCGGAAAGCATGAATTAATGCACGTTTGACTATAAATTACGTGGGGAAATGTAGTTAGCTATATCGATGGCTATTCGCTTTGTGTGTTGTCGAGCGGAAATGCAAGTAGATTAATAAAACATCAATGAATGGAAAATACGATTTAGCGAAAAATGCATATTTGCCGACTCGCGTTATCCGCATAAGAGAAATTGTAAATTGTCGATATTACATCTCGATTATTCCTCGACGTTGTCGTTTTAAAATGGAAAAACTCAGGCAATGAGTTGTAATTTGAGATTGTTTCGTAGGTTCGGTTTATTGCGTGTTGGATTTAATAAGTAAAAGGTAAAAGGTAAAAGGTAAAAGGTAAAAGGTAAAAGGTAAAAAGTAAAAAGTAAAAAGTAAAAAGTAAAAAGTAAGTAAGCAAGCGAGCAAAGAAGGAGTAAGTAAGTAAGTAAGGATTGTAGGAGTAGGAACGCTGTACGCGATTTAATCTTTGTTAACCATGTGTTTGTGTGACACATGAAGAGAGCGAGTGTTAAATCTCTCTAAGCAGACATAAAACATTTCCTCTTGAAACCTCAGGACTCGAAAGTTAGCATTAAACTCGGGATATGCGGGTACCTATATATCCTAGTTTTCAAGTAAATTAGTACAAGCGCGCGAAACAGTCCTTAGTTTCCACAGTACCTTCGCCTTGTCATCCATATTTCTAACTTGTGGATTTATACTGGGAATTAAACAATATCAAGAAAATGGACATTTGCCTTGATTAGTTTCCTCAAAAATTCTCCCCGTTGTTACGTTAAGAATCGTACAAACGTGAATCGGGGAGATAAAAGGAGAGAGAGAGAGAGAGCGAGAGAGAGTGAGTTGCTTCGATACATTCCACTCTAGGTAGCAGGCAAATGATCGAGTTACGATTTAACAGGGTAGAAGGGCATTATCGCTGGATTCACTGGACTGCGGAAAGTTTGCGATAAACATACGTGTAAATACAGTGTTCTGGTATAGATGTGAGAGGCCGCGCATAAATGCATAGCTAGAAATATAAAGATAGGGATGGGATCTGTCTTTGTGAGCGCGACCCTGTATGTGTTTGAGGGAGCGTGGAAGGAAGGGGGTAGGTCGAGCAGATAGGGGTAGACCCTAACGCCCAGAGGAGTTTCAGCTGGCGAAAAATAGGACTCCAGAGTCCTCTTACCATTTCGAAGTTACGAGGGACATTACCGACGTTTCCAGCATAACATAACGTTGCTTCGTTGCTTCGTTGCTCCGTTGCTCCGTTGCTCCGTTGCTCCGTTGCTTCGTTGCTTCGTTGTTTCGTTGTTTCGTTGTTTCGTTGTTTCGTTACTTCGTGGCTCGGTAGCTGTTGGATAGCTCGGTTCCTCGTCGACACTGACTTTCCCTGGCGTGTCGTGTCCAATCGGCTCTGCTGGATCCCCTGGTGAGATAGTACCCTCGACGAAAAAAGAAAAAAAGAAAAACAAAAAACAACACCCCCCTGAAACTCATTCTCCCCAAATGAACGAGGACCGAGGAAATTTTATAGGTAGCTGCGTGGATTTCTATGCGATCGCGAGGATCCTAATGAAAAGGGAAAGGAATACCCGTGACGGCGGTTAATGTACGCTAAAAGTGTCCCACATCTATCGGAATACTTGTTAGCCGTAATAATTCTGGAACGATACTAAAAGGAACCTCGCGGCGATACAAGAATAGAAGGTGGATTTAATAAGTTTGTAGCTGGGCAAACGTTTAAAGTCACGCAATCAAAAGGATTTATAAGTTATACACGGGGAAATATAGAGCATCTAAATGTTTCCAGTATATGCGCTATATAATTACTTCCGGTTTTAAATTCAGCCATTTACAATTCAACCTTATCGCTGATATTTTTCTGGGGCGGTTGTAATGATTCTTGTGCCAGTCCCCCTGCGTCCGTGTGCGTCCGTCCGTGTGTCCGACGCGGCGCGGTAATACACGTCATTGCTGGCATTTATCACTTTGAGGCTAACGCAAGAAATTTACTGGAGGACCAGCCCCTCGCTCCATTCAATTTCTACCAATTGAATTTAATCAAGAAGGAGCTAAACCGTGTGGGGGATCCTCGCGTGTTTCTCACAAACTTCGATAATTGAACCCAATGCGATAGTTTTGCTAAACATGATATACTTTCGATTGTCAACTTTTTCTTTCTCCTTTCTCTCTCTTTGTTTCTCTTCCTTTCTCGTCCTTTCTCCCTTTTGTACCGTGGAGTAGGTGCAGCTGTAAATACGGAATGGCGCGAGTCGTGGGAACCAAAGTGGGAGCGGGTAAAAGTCAAAGTCTATTTTGAAAACGACCCTTGGTCAGGAGAGTCGTAACGTTAAATTCACGATTAAAATGCATTGCGTAAAATCGAATTGGCCCTTTTTCTTTTCCTCGACCACCCTTTTTCCCACCTCTAAGTACTAACTTACCTTACAAGTACAACACACGAGACTAGTGGTAAAAGTGGTAGTTTCGCCAAAGGGTTGTCTCATCCATCACTACTCTATCCCACGACATTTGTCGTTTCGACCATTTTTCCTCCTCCGCCTTCCTTACATCGAGAATTCGGTTGCCGGTACCACGGTACTCGTTTCGCGCGTATATCCCTGGTACGTGTGTGTGCGTGTGCGTGTATATGAGTTAGGAACGATCATCCAGCACTCGAGTCTACTTCTCGTTGCTTAATTTGATTTAGCCACGAATCCGGTTAATATTATTACGGACTAGACCGAAAGCAGGGAAAGAAATAAAAGGTTAGGGTAGGAGAGCAGGCAGACAGGCAGGCAGGCAGCGGTCGACTGGAATAGCGGGTGTTCCGCAATTGCGGCAGGAGTTTTACTTTCGAGCATAGAGAAACCTTGGGAAATGGGTGCCGGGTTAAAGGGGTGGCGAAGGGTTGGCGAGGTAGCGTTATCGCGCGGGACTCGCGCACCCCCCTTCGACTCGTGATTCACCATGGCGGAATACCTAATTTCCGCGAGCGATTACTCGAGTGGGTGGGTCGAGTTGAAAACTATTTAAGAGAGCGTGCCGCGCGTCTTGGCTGCACGATTAACAGTTAACCACCGAAACATCGTAGGATGGATACACGCACCTCGAAAAAGAGAGAAACGGGGAAATAAACAAAAGAAACAGGAGAACCCTTCGTCAGGAGCCACTTCCGGTAGCTGTCGCGGGTCCTCAGGTGCCGGAAGTCTAGAAATTCACGTTGGTTCACCCCTGAGGACTATCCCATTAATTCGCGACCAATTAACTTTGCGCTTTTTTATTAAACGCGCACCAGAGAGGAAGAGAGAGAGAGAGAGAGAGAGTGGTGGCAAATTCTCTGAAATAGGGGCGTGTTTCGCGTGGGTGGACGCTCGAGTGCGTCCCGTCCAGCATACCGCAATAGCTGCTGAAGTCATTGCGAGCATCTGGCTTAGTTGGCCAGGAATGTTAATAGAAAATACTCGGTGTCTCCAGACTTTAATTATGAGCCGCGGATTCAGCTTGTCACACGGGCCCTCTCCGCCGGGGCCCAAAGAGACCGGAAGTGCCGTCTGCGCGCGAGATTGAGAGCGAAAAGTCGAGGTCACCCCCTGCTCTCCTGGAATTGCTGAAATAATCGACTTTTATTCCACCCTCTAGATTTACCGATACCACCGATACCCCGGCGCCATATTACTTTTCTCGGAACGGAACATCCCCCGAAAGTTCCCGATGAATTTCAGGCGATTCCCAACGTCGCGTTATGATCGTTGTTCCTTCGGTTCGGCGCAACTACCAACGGCAGCGGCGCATTCCTCGAGCTTTCGTTTCGTTGAAACTTTCATAAATTTAAGCATTCCTGGCTTAATTGAAAATTCTGTTTTCGGGATTTAATTAGGAGATACAGAGACATAGAGAGAGAGAGAGAGAGAGAGAGGGGAAGGTTATCATGATAATGCACCGCAGTCAACGAAATAACTCCATTGTATATTTTGTGCCGAAGGATGGAAGGAAGAAAAAAAAATTCTCGTGCAGAGGAAGCCTTTACGCACCCCTGCATGTGGGGTGTGGATGTGTGACGCCTCCACCCATCTCTGCACCTTCTTTCTTTCTTTCTTTCTTTCTCTCCTTCTGCTTCTTACCTCCTCTCTCTCCGTTTCTCGCAAAGCTGACTATTGACCTCGATGCGAATTGTACATCGATAAACCAGTGAGGAATAAATAAGAAACAATACACGGATCAAATATTCTCCACTCGACGAGATTGTAGTCTCTGATAATCCAGAGACCGTTGGAAATAATAGCGATGATTGGAGTGTCACTGAGAATCTTAGCTGAAAATCCTCATTAGCGTTAACGAGCAGATTCGGATCGGGTAAGTAAGGAGAAAGGGGTGGAGGAGCCTTCTGCTCCTGAGAAAGTGGCGGCGTAAATTACATCGATCGCAACATCTTAATTTCATGCTAGTCTCTGGTGGTTGCTTGGTTGCTTGGTTGCCCGCTTGCCCTCTATTCCCATGCCATTATATTTCTCAGATTTACTTGCGCGTCGCGTAACTACCGGTTGCTCGAGGAAAAAAGGAAAGAGGGAGAAAAAGAGAGAGAGAGAGAGAAAGAGAGAGAGAGAGAGAGAGAGAGAATGTCTGTCAAAGAATGGGATGGGCATCCCTGGGATGGACGTGACCAATGTCGAATTCCTGTGTTTTCCCCATTTGGAAAACTGAGTCTCTCGGAGATTTTTAATCCTCCGGCCGATGTAGCGGCGTCACATAAATTTTATTCACTCGTTACGAGAGAATAGACGTTTTGCCAGTGACAGGATCGATGTCTGGATAAGCGAGACATTTTTTCAACAATTTTTCACTATTCATTGTCAGCCTTGACTGAAATTATAATCTCACCGAGCGTGATTGTGTCAAAATGCTTGAAACGTCGAAATTTTTATTTATCCACGCGTCTTCCCCTTTCCTCGCGCTTTCTTCCATGCCCTTCCATCTTGCTCGGGATCCTTGGCTCGCCCGAGGATTCCTCCGCCTTTAACGAGATGTCTTTCTTGAAGTTTCCTCGATTAAAAGAGTGTAATTGCAAATTTCTCTCCGTTCATTTGTTAGGCGAAAACACTCCGTATTTCAGAGGCCCACCATTATCGAGTTTCTTCCCTCCGCCAACCGCTTCGTGCTTTCCTTTTCCACTGCAATCTCACACGCGTGTAAATAACGAACAATGTTTTTTTTCCCCGTTGGTCTCGTCATCGAGAGAAATCGTGAAATTGGCTATTAATGATCGAATCGATCGTCACCTAGGGTGAAGAGGGGAGGGCAGAAGAACCATTCCACGAGAGAAAGAACCTCCATTTTGAATTAGCGGAGAGTCTATTAAGCGAAGCATGGAAAGATTTTCTTCAATGATCTATCGCGATGGTGGTGGTGGTGGCAAGTCCGAATATGCTCGGGGGGAATAACGTAGCGAAAACTGCCGGCGAAGTAGGTACATCCCGGTGCAAAGAGGATTTGCGAACTCGAATGAAAGTTTTCCAGCTCGTCTCCCAGATCTTCGGGCAGTGATCTTCGTGGAAAAGTTTAGCGGGTGATCGGTGATTCGAAATTCTCCGCGCGATTCCTCTATCGGCAGGCACCACCATCCGTTCCTGCCCCATCTACACCCTCGCCTCCCCTTCCCTCGCCTACTCCGCCTTCCCTTGTCCACCATACATTTGCATACGTATACGCACAAATGTGCACTTTCTTACCACCAGCCCCTTACCTGCTTCAACCCCAATCCCCACCCTAGACCCCATAGAATAAAGAAGCTACCCTCGATTTCGATTGGCGAACGCTACCTGCCGCCTTAAATCAATTTATGAAGGCGGAGAGGAGAGACATTTATTATGAGTGAAAAGTTCCTGCCGATATTGCCCCAGTGCTTTTTGCAATTACAAGTTTTACAAGGGTTTTTACCAGCTGACAACGATAAATTACTCTCGAATCTTTTTTTCAACGGTTCCAAGGAAAGATGACGGAAGTTTTACGGTTGTTTTTGGCGAGCTGGTGGTAGCATATTACCGAAAGTGGCTGCTCGTTCGCTTAACTTCCGATCGATCGGTCCGGATTGCCTTATCACACTCCGAACTTGCCCACTGTTCATTATTCATACTTGCAAGAAAATCCCGGAACTCGCTTCGTCTTCAACGCATGCGGAACTTTGCCCCCCACCCAGCCCTTCCCATCCCCGGCGGCAGCTACCCAACGCCATTTCGACGCTTTGCCGCAACATCTTGCGAATAATGATGGCTGACCTGGGAAATATGCTGGAAATACCATTTCTCATCGACAATTGGATTGTTTGCTTTGTTTGGCAATCATAACGAGAAATGTTGAGCGCATGCTCGCCGCCACTTCTACCAAGAAGAATACCTTTTAATTTCGATGGATTTCCACGTCCAACGGGATAAGGGCTGGAATCGCGCACGATCTCTCCTCGAAAGAACGAGGCTTTAGGGGTGAGAGGGGTGGAAGATTGCATAGCTACGAAGAAATACTGTTTGCCACAGGCATGTATACTGGACACATATTTACGTACACGTACGGGCACACGCGTGCGATATATACGCAATATATAAATATATTTATATACGCGATGCTTTCGATACTTCAAACAAGCGGACAGTTATTGGTACTTGAAGAAAGGGGGTGGAAGCGAAGGGAGGACCGTAAAGTCAACTGCAAGCTGCGTACTCGTCTGGAAGACTTTGAGGGTCGTTGGTGGGAGTAAAGGAGAAAAAGCTCTCTCTCTCTCCTTCACTCTGACCGTGTTTGCCACCTCCCTCCCCTTCGTGTTCACGGTGCATCTGCATTTAAAGTGGTCATGCTTGCAAGCTAGATCTCCTTGGCTCTTCGAGTACAAAACCACGCGTGCGTTGGTACTTGTCTACCAGACTGACTCCCTTTTGCCCTTTTCACTATGTCCCATCTTCCATTTGGAGAAAAAAAAAATCGCCACTCTCTCTCTCTCTCTCTCTCCTTCTTTGTTTTACCCCGGGCCTTACCAAAATTTAAAATTATTCCTCATCCATGAAATACTCGCTTTATTTCGGATATAATTTGATGGTGAAAAGCTCCAAATTGGATGCGAGTTTCTTGAGTAACAAGGAAAACTATGAAATCGAGTAATTGACATTAATATTGAATGGAAAAGTATTAGATTCACTTGGAATAATTCATGTGACACGTTTATACGCGTGTGTTTGGGACTGGTAAGACACTAGCTGGGATTTTGTAAGGTTTGGGGAGGTTCGGGGTCAGCGGGATTTGATTTTGTAACAGATCATTCCAAACTTCGTTTCTCTCCTCTCTCTCTCTCTCTTTTATTTTACTTTTTTCAAAATATTGAATGGTCCACATGCCCGGGGGAAAATATCGATGAAATTCTTTTGAAACTAGTTTTACACGTATGGGGTATATGTACGCGAATAATTTTTTTCTCTCTTTAATTCTTTCGTTTTTTTTCTACCAATATTTATGGACGATTTGACGGGTCGATTTTCATTTTGATTTCAATATTTAATGTGTCGTTTTATTAATTCCCTTTCTCCCCTCTCTGTCGCAAATAATGCGTTCGCGCGAAATTAAAGATGAGCATCTCGCGGGAATTTAATCGGAAGAAAACAAGCGAGGAGCAAACGGAGCGGATGCATAATCGTTCGGTCGAACGTCAATTCGTTCCGTTATATTTCCCTCTGAAACTTAATTAGCGTCCACAGCATTTAATTTGGAACATTGGCGCGTGTCGTTGCATTCAATGTTGTCAAATCAAAGGGTAAAAAGGGACAAGGAAAAGAAGGGGAAAAACCGAGAGGAAAACCGAGTGGATGCTGGTATCTGTAGTATTAGTATCAGTAGTGGTGGTGGTGGTAGTAGCGTTAGTAATAGCAGTAGCAGCAGCAACAGCAGTAACGGTAGTAGTCGAGTATCAGTAGCATCACGGTAGTAGTGTGATCAATCGATAAATCCGTTTGGCTGGAATTGTTCTCGTGTAACGAGGTTGCCCGGTGTGGCTCATTACCACGGGTGGTAACGCTAAAATTACGGACAAATCGATGCGCCGAAACTATGGTAATTCATCCGGGTCCAAAGTTAAACATGAGTCGCGTCAATGCTGCAGTCTGACCTCGGTTGACTTCGACTGCGAAATTAGCTCTGCCATTTCTGACCATTTTCAGCCACTAACCACTTTACCGATTCCAAAGTATATTTTCAGACGATTCTCCGAGATGCGGAGAGGGTTCGCGGCGACTCAAGCGTGATACTCCAGGTTACTGCCAAACAAACCCCCCAGGAGTTTCCTTCGTAATCCGCCGTCTCGAAAAAAAAAGAAAAGGAAAAAAAAAAGAGAAATTAAAGACACGACACAGCCCCGGTGGGGTGACGGCGGCGTTGGTGGTCACTCGAAGAAGAGCCGAGAAAATTCCACCCTCCTCTCCGCGCGTGAACTCGGGTGAGACCCCATTAACCGTAGTAGAGTCCAAACGATTCACCAAATGGTGAATATACTTGCGCAGAATTTACGTTCACGGTCATTAAGGAGGAAACTCGGGATGACTGTGGCTTGCGAGCTTAACGAGGTAAAAGCTCCCGTGAATTTCAAGGGAAATATGTAAAAGAGTTGGAACTAGCGAAGGGGGTATCGATTGATCGCAAAGAATCTTTTAATCTTTTAATCCCCCTCCGTTCGTTTCACGGGAAAGAAGAGTCTTCCTGTTGAAAAATAGGTGTGTGTACTCTCGATGATCAACGCATTTCCAAAGAAAGTCAGCCGTTAATTAACTTGGGTGACGTCTGCTAAAGGGATCGTCGAAGAAGGGATTAGGGTCGTTGGTGCGATAACAAAGTTCCTACGGTTTAATTGTAGCTGTTCAGCTTCCTCTATAGGCGTGAGCAACAGATACCGCGTAGCTATTATTCAGCAACAACTATTATTCATAGTGGGACCTGCCTAAGCTACGGGCTCTGCCACCTGCTTAAGCAACTTGAAACCTGATACACGAGAGTATCGCTTGCGCCACTCTCCTTCCTTGCTCCCTTGCTCCCTTGCTCCCTTGCTTCCTTGCTTCCTTGCTTCCTTACTCCCCAACACATCGGATTGCATTAATTATTGATATAGAAAACCTAGCGTGTGGCTGAATGGGGATGGGGTGAATGGATTTTAATATATCGCGCATTAAAACTTTATCAATTGCTGGCAGAGATTTTGTTTTATTTCAGATATTTCGTTTATTTGCGAAAATAGGCTCGGAGTGCAAGGGGGAGAGGGGAAGGGGGGCGGGTTGTAGATACGTGTTTCGGGAATTCCTCTCTTTCCACGAGCGATAAATTTACATTAGATTCAACATTTTTCAATTTGCCCATTTCCATAGGTGCATTGTCTCTGAAAAGCCCCATAGATTATGGTAAGCCAAAGTTATGGGGGCTATGAGAGAGCGGGCCTTAGCAGATTTTAGACTCGCTTTTCCTCCGCTACTATTTTCATTCGTCTGAATATGCCGGGAAATAATAAACTCGTAAAATTCGTGAAAATATCCCGCGGAGCAGCCGCACTCGTAAACTCCCACGCTGAGGTGTGTGTCCGTGCGTACTTGTGTGCGGATTCGATTGAAAAACTTATCACCAAAATTAAAGTGCTAAGCGAAATATTTAGCAATGGCAAAAATTTATTAATATCAAAGACTTTGTTATGAGAGAAGAGGAAGAATGAGGGAGAGAGGGAGAGAGAGAGAGAGAGAGAGAGAGAGAGAGGACGAAAGGAAGGATAGCTTAACGTTCCAGTTTGAGGTAATCCAAGTTCGTTCAGGTGTGCCTTACCTGGCTTACCCGCAACTCTATGTATTCGCAATTATACGTAAGACTGAAAGTTTGCCTTGTATGTGGCTTGAATACGCCGTTAATAAAGCTCCACTTAGAGAGAGAGAGAGAGAGAGAGAGAGAGAGAGAGAGAAGGGAGGAGAGAGAATGTGCAATCGAGTCAATCTTTGTTTCTGCTGTCGGCTGGTCCGCAGTTCAAGGGGAAGGGTAGATTAACAGGTAGATGACGTTGTGTGCACAAAAGCCTAAAGAATTTCCTCGTAATAATTCGAGGGGAAAACTTATTAAGATTTTCACGTTGAGTCCTCGCGCAAATCCAAAAACAAGTGGAAAACCCATGGAAAACCTCAAATTCGAATTTCACCCCTTTGGAGGATTATACTCGGGGATAAAGGATCGGCGAGTTTTGAGAATCCTTCGAGCAGGATCGAGTTCGCATTGTTTATAAGAGCACGCGCGTGTATAGGGTTTCTTGAGAATTTCCTTTCATAATTTTGAGCAATTTTTATTTTCGCCCGCTGGTCCCACCTCGAGTTCACCCCGGATCCTTTATCATTCGCCAGCAGGATGAAAGTACCGACCGCGTGAGAGCGCGTCTTTTTGCCGGAGGAAATAAAAATTACCATGTCAGACATAAACCGTTCTCTCCCTCATTCCCTCCATTACATTCTCCCTCGCACCGTGACACTCTCGCCTTTAAACCCTTTAACATCCTTATCCTTATTTTCTGTCAAATTTTATTTTTCTATAGGTCTTTTCTCTTGTTTTTCTTCATTTTCCCATAGCAGTACTTTTCCAGCCAAATTTCGTCGTTGTTGAGAAATTTCGCAAAAAATTTGTCATGAATGATAAAGGGAGTGGGAAGAGAGAGAGAGAGAGAGAGAGAGAAAATATTGGACGGCCAGCTGATTAGCCGATACACAGAGGTATTGCAAGTTTATTACTTCCTGGCTGACCGGACGACACATCGATCGTGTAGGCTCGAGGTCCCGCCAAATGTTCTCCTCCCCCTGAATTTAATTCAATTCCCCTGTAATCAAGCAGCGAAGGCTTCCCCCATAGTTTTTCGATTAAGCCGGAACTGCTTGATCCGATGCCTGGCGTTTCTTCCAAATAGAGGAATTTTTCCACTCGATCGAGAAACGTGGAACGATACACCCTGCAGAGATACCGCTTGGATGTTGGCTCAAACTCTGTTTCTTCTACTTGTAAACGCGCAAAAACCCTCGATTGGTCACATTGTTCGGAATGATCGGGAAGATGGGGTACAATGAAATAAAGTTTCGTTCTAAATATTCTTTTTTATGCGAATATCTTTGCTTGCTCGTCTCTCTCTCTCTTTCTTTCCGTGGCAGTGACAGTAGACACAAAGCCATGATTTGATTCGGCGCAAATTTCTCAGTGCGCGACGCGATTTCCTGTCGTTCCTCTGTAACTCGCGAAATGGCAAAGTAGATCGGATGAGCCCGAGAGCTTATGCCACCGATCTATATCTGCTAGCTTCAAGGAATTTGCCGCAATTCCGTGTTTCAGCAAATTCGTAGGGGATACAAGTTTTGTCGCACGCTGGCTATAGCCCGGAGAGAATCGGGAGACGACCAATCTTTTGCCTTCCCGTTTCTTCCATTCTCGTTTCTCTCGTTCCTCCCCTTGCTCCTCCATTGCGACACAGTTCGCAAATTGCCTGTAAAGAGTCCAAAAGGGAAATTTATTAATAAAGCTTTTAAGCGACGATATATATTTCAATGCCTGACGCTCTGTATACAATTTATTTATATTTATCATATTCGTATCTCAGATATTTATATATTCTATACGTAATATTCCACGAGACTATACATCTACTCGATTTACCGTTGTGTTCCCTCGCTGAAATATTCATAGACTCTTGAGAATCTGCGAGAAAGAGAAACAAAGAGGGAGCTAAGCCACGATAAAGATAGAATAAGCGGAGATGGCGAAAAGAAAATACAGAGAAAGAGAGCGGGAGCGAGAGAGAGAGAGAGAGGAAAGAGGGAAAAAGGTGTTAGAGCGATAAGGTAATTTTACCGTTTCTGCGTATTTTATGGTAATTTCTAATTTTTTAATGCTTCTCCTAGATAATCTTTCAGAGATTTTGCATTAAAGTATAAAGTTCTTTATCCGATAATTCTTTATAATTCTCATGAATTCTCGATGGAATTCAGAGAAAGGGATAAAATTTCCCAATGAACCGATATTAAATGTGCGGACATTCTATCTATTAAGGAGAGAGACAAGAAATAATTAAATATTTTTATGCAGAGCATCATCGTCGGTCCATCACCCAACATTGACGGAATCGTGCTCCTCGTGTCACACTCAGTTAAGAAGTTGTCTGCGCGCACGGGTGCGTGTGTGTGTGTGTGTGTGTGTTTGTTACCTGTAATGCAGCAACGCACAATTTAACTAGAGTAATTCTCCTTTCTCCAAATGTATAAACGAGCCACATAAACGCATAAACGCATAAACGCATAAACGCATAAACACGCATACACATACGCGTAGAGACAAAGCTAGATAAATGCAGAGACATAGGTGGAAAGGTAATAATGGCATCGAGTTCGAAATCATAGAAATTTCGAGATTCGTTGGAGCGACAGATCTATGGATAGCGGAGTATTAATTTTCACGGAGATTTAGATTGGCTTCTCTCTAATGGTATTTCTCCCTATTGCCTTGTTGTTAGTTCGGCTATTTATGTTCGCGAATATACGGCGCGTGGATATGCAGTCTGTTGTATGGTGTCGTGTCGTGTCGTGTCGTGTCGTACTGTGTCGCATTGCATTGCATTGCATTGCATTGCATTGCATTGCGTTGCGTTGCATTGCGCTGCATTGCATGGCGTCGCGTTGTGTTGCGTTACAAAGCAACGGCTGCAGTAACGAGTATTTTGCCCGAGTCCAGCAGACCACCACCACCACCCTCTACTCCAACTTTAACAGAGCATCGTAGGAAAGCACCGAGTAGCCTCGGTTTGCTGTTTTAGCCGAAAGTCGTTCATTGCGCGCCCAGTGTTGCCAACTACCTGTTACACAATACCGGAAGACGGAGAAAGAACTAATTTATTTTGGAGCCGTTGCCAACCTAGCAGAGAACAACTCCTCCTCTACTCGACTCGACTCCATTCCACTCCACTCCATTCCACTCTACTCCACTCCACTCCACTCCACTCCACCCCCTCTGGTCTTCACGCCTCTCTGATCCGCCGAGTTATTTATCTTTGGCAATAATCGTTAATCGTATTTATTTTTAGTGGGAGTTTATGCAACCTTACGATGTGGGACAGCGGGGTCTTTTGCGATAATGCCAACGTAACAATAATAACAATAACGCTGCGTCGAAAGCCGTGGATCCCCCCCGTTAAAAGTTAGAAAGCGTGAAAGCAACGACGCCGGAGAAATTAGAATGAAGCGGTGCGCCGCGCCGCGCGGTCAACGGGGATGAAAATGATTTTCCTGCGAAAACAGAAGCCGCTTTAATGAAGCCTGTTCGCAGCAGATAACTATGTAAATACGCTTCTTCATGTAGGCATGTATGTACGTACGTACGTGGGTGGGCGGAGGGTGGTGTGGGGTAGGTCCGTTAACCGTTAACGCCGTCCACCCAGCCAGATTTCCGCTAACGCGAATTCTCAGGCCGGTGAAATAACGAAAAGACAAAAAAGACAAAAAAAACTGGTGAAAAAATAGAGTCGATCTATCTTTCCCCGGTGGACACCGTGAAAAACCATGGAAAACCTTGAAAACCTCATAGGCCAGAATTGGCGAGAGCTCTCCCGTAGTCGCATGCGCTCGCGTTTTTCCGGTTTTCTCTTTGATTTTTCACTTTTCGTTAATGCATCGCCAAAGCTCCGATATCGCGCGATAGACTAGGTACGACTTTTCGTTTCGCTTTGTCATAAATTTTCCATTGGCGGGGAGTTGGTGGGAGGGTAGTAGCGCCGGAATTAACCACGCATTCCCAGTAATTTAATAGAGAGAAGAATAATCGAGCAAAGTACGCGTGGACAATCGTGTTTATTTTCTCAAATGTTCCATCCGGGTTTAATCGATATAATTCGGACCAATTCCACGATATTGAGAAGAAAGGAAAAAAAAACACACACTGACGGTAACACGACTGTACCGCTGTTGCTGATTAATCAAGCAAGAATGACATCGAGCGGGGCTCTTTAATTTGTTGGATAGAAACGCCAATTTTCTCTCTTTTCCCCGATAAAATATAGAACCCGCGCCCTCTTTCCTTCGGTTGCTACTCTCTCTCTCTCTCTCTCTCTCTCTCAAGATCCAGGAAAAACCTTAAGGGTTTATCGCACTCGCTTAAAGATTCCTTTTGACTGAGAAACTGAAAAGTAAGGATAAGCCGTGGGAGGGGTGAGATTTTCTTGTTTTTCCAAGTGGCGTCTTCTCGAGCGATGGCGGTGGGGGTGGTGAGAGAGATCTTTGAAACCAAGGATTTCCGGTTGGAAGGTATCCGCGCGCAGCTGAGATTTCGGACGGAGTCTCGGCGGTACATTGTTGTTCGGCCATGATCGATGAGGCTCCGATCGACGAAACGCAAGGAAGAATGGACCTTCAAGTTTTTTGCACTGCCACTGACAAATAACTCCCGTCGGCCAATCAAACGCGAACCTAAGCATGCGATGCATCATCAGTCGTTTCGCGTTTCTCGAATATGTTTTATAGCACGATTTATCATATTACGCTCACAATCACCTTTAGAAAAGCTTTTTCTATAGGCCCTCTATATTGCGCTATTTCGCAAGATTGAAAAATATGCACTGCGAACATGATTTAGGGTTCTGCTCCTGTGTACTTCCTCGCGGGATTTTATTTTTAGCCCTATTTCTACGGAACGCCATCGGTACAGGGGAGCGGGTGACGGGAGGAGGGATTCCGAGGAGAATCCCCGAAATAAAATTAATATCCCAGCGGTGGTGTGAGCTCAGTTCAAATAAGCAATCGCCTGTTTTTGCTTTCAGCATGGAAAATCCTCCTTGAGAGTATTAAACGCGGCTGAGATAGACCACTCCTGCAGATGCCCCAACGAGTCTCCCATAGAATCCATGAGGGAACTTTCATGATAGAACAAGGTCTCTCTCTCTCCCCCCCCCCCCTTCCTCCTCTTCCGATCCTTTAGCCAGAGATCTCAATTTTAAACCAATAAGGAAAATTGTTCGTTTTTCCCTGGATTTTCTCTCATGGTGCCCTCCCACATAGGCCGAATTCCTTCGACCCCTAGAAATTGGAGGGGACGAAGCAGCGGGATAGGGGTGGCGAGGATGGACGAGCGTAATGATCGACGAGAGGGATGATCAATATGGACAACCCAGGTGTGAGTCAGTGGAGGAGGAGGCTGGCATGTTGGAAAGGTCAGGGTGGTGGAGGTGGGGGCAAGAAAAAAGATCGATTCCCCGAGAGCAAGAGAACACGTAGTAAGTGAGGAAGAAACACGTTCGGGAGATTAATAGCCGAAGTACACGTTACCATCGAGATAATTAACATACCGTATTTACATAGACATTAGACAAACAGTTGATTAGAAAGATATAGGCGCGCCGCGCCCGTCGTGCCGCGCTATATAGTTTGGTCGAAAAGAGTGGGGGTGAGTAAGAGGGGTGGCGGTGGTTATAGGGGTAGAGAAGGAGAAAGGTTAGCGTGCTGTCGTAAATATGGAGCGTATTCGAGCAGATAGGGGTGTGATTCATGGGGGACAGCCACGATCTATAGATCCAAGCCGATACCGAGACATCAGGGGGAAAGGGCTACATCACCTCGGCAGCTCCTCACCTCCCCCCCATGCGGCTTTTCCCATGCACGCGAACAGTCCATACGTTTCAGCTGGATAAGGCGCGTCCATAATGTATGGAAGCACCTCGGCGATCTAATGAAAAAACCAAGGGAAAATCTTGACGATCTAGCGTACAATTATCAATCCGTGGAGAGTGGGGGGGGGGGGTGATACCACGCGGGACCTACCCTGATTCCTCGAGATTACATTTTTCCTCTCTAATTGCCTAGCGGGACAGAATTTGCACGTATTGTCGCGGACAAGTGGAAAATCTGGGAGTGCAACGTATACGTACCACGATGCTCTGAGAATCTGCACTTGGGGGGAAGGAGGGAGGGAGAGAGAGGAGAGAAAACAATAAAGAAAAATAAGAAAGTGATAATAGTTCGTACCTGTTCGTACCATCTGCGTGCCTATCTCTTAACAAATACCAAAAAGCCCTGCGCGTTGCGAGCCTCGGGCATGGAATAATTAAGCTTGCAGAGCTTGCAAAGCTCGCAAAGCTTGCGAAGCTAGCACGTTATTCATATCTGATTTTCGATAATGAAAAGTGTACCAAAAACCATTACCAAACCAAGTTTGCTAAAGCGCCCGGTGGAACGTGAGCTTACTAGCTAATATTTACCACTTAACGCCAGAAATTTATCTCTTCTTTTTCTACATTTTATCAGAGGGCAGAGGGCGCTCGTTAAATGCGCCCACCCTCGCTCGATTGATACTTTTCACTGTGAATCTCTTTAAAAACTACCCTATCGCGCACGGGGGGACTCTTTTCAACTTTTACCACTACTCTCGACTGTTCTGAAACTGTTTTTTGTCTTTCTGTCTTTCTTTATTTTTCAAAAAGAGGATTATTTTTTTTTTTTTTTTTTTTTTTTTTTTCTTTAGAGATCGGAGAAGAGGAAGGGTCTAAAAACAAAAAAATGTATTTGGCAAAAAGACGAATAATGGGAAACGCACGTGCGTGTATTAGTTGTAGCAGACTGCGCGATATTTTTAGTCATTTATCGAATAACACAAATCAAGAAACAAACGAGTCGACCGGGTTAAATCGCCGCGTATAAATTCCGCGAGTGCGCTCGCTCGTAGCGAGGCAACGCTGTCCATCGTGGAGAGTGAGATGGATGAATGGATGGGGAAAGGCAGATATTTAAAAGTCTGACGCGTCGGTGTGTAGGACGAGGATGGGTAAAGTACGGTAATTAAGAGGAGGGGCGAGTGTGTTGATAAGAAAACCCAAATAAAAGGGAAGATTGGGGGGTAGTGAATTAAAAAAATACAAAAACATGAAATTTTTTGAAACAGGGGAAAGAAGAATAAGAAAAAAGGAGAAAATTTGAAAAAGAAGAAAAAGTATGGGGAGGGGGAAGAAAAAGAAGAAAAATAAACCATTAGAAATAGGAATAGCCAATGTAAACGCAGCTTGACTGAAAGAGAAATCGTTTCCTCGTAATATCCAGTGGAAGTAGCGGCAACAGTTGCGAAATTCCCGGACTATTCGACAAAATTAAGCTGGATTCTGTTTTTTATCACTAGGCTTACTCTAGGCTTTCTCTTCTTTTTTTTCGGTTCGTTCGTTCGTTCGTTCGTTCGTTCGTCCGTCCGTCCGTTCGTTCGTTCGTTCGTTCGTTCGTTCGTTCGTTCGTTCGTTCGTTCGTTCGTTCGTCCGTTCGTTTGTTTTTTACAAATACAACACGGCCCTCAAAGGACAGAGATTACGCGCACCGGGAAACACCGTAAAATTCCTGCATTAATGCGCGCGCATTTGAAAAATTTGATTTTTCCCCGATTCCCCGAAATAAATGGAATTGGCCATTTACCCGATTAATCCCATCCCCTTATTTTCACCTATTCTCCGGCGGATCCCGATAGCTCGACACCCCTCCTGGTTTTCTTCCTCCTTCTTTCGTAGCATATTCTTTTTCGCCGGTAGATTCCACCGAGGGAGTAGCACTACCCTCTAGGCCCGGAATTATTTCGTATTCAACGTAATATAGCAGAGGAGAGAATTACTTCCGTTAGAACGCCTCTCGTGTTCCATTGTCTTACGACGTGTTCTCGCGTGTTTCCCCGTGTGGCCAGCAGGGAAATGCAAAGCAAAGGATTGTCCGTCCACCCCCGTACACCCTCGTCCACCAGTCCGTCTCTTTCTCCCCATCTCGCGCCCCCTCGCCCAAACGTTTTCCCTCTTTGTTTTCGCGTTTCGCTTTTAAACGACGTCCACCCTTTGTCGCGAAACCTTTCGGAAAGCTAGAAAAAAGTTTCTCCGATAAAACGCGTCTAAATCTGTCTGTCTATTTCGCTCGTTCCCTCTCTCTAGTTTTTACATATTCTCTCTCTCTCTCTCTCTCTCTCTCTCTCTCTCTCTCTTTCGACGAAAAACGATGAAACGTAGCCTATCTACTAATCGAATCCATTCCGCTTACATTATTACTCAGGGCAGGTATTGAATTATCAAGATCGCATGGAAAGTGTTGAGTAATTCGAGAAGCTCCGTTTCGGAGAATTTTCGTTTCGGTGTAAGGCAGAAAGAGAGAGAGAGAGAGAGAGAGGGAGTGGAAATGTGGGAGGTAGAAGAGGGAACCCGCTCGGCAAACTTTCAGCTTGCGATTATTTGGATAATGGCTACCCACGTCCTCGCGTTAATTACAGCTCTGTAACCAGTTCCTAGCACCATCCTGTGTGCTTCTCTTTCCTCTCCTTACTCCTCCCCTCTCGACCGTTTCTCTAGAAACAACTGGAAACCGGGGCAAAATTTCACGAATAGTTAATGCAAATAATCAAAGTCTACGATGAAGATATCGCGAGGGACTGGGAGAAAATATGTGGATTTCGATAATCCAGCTCGAATTTTCATTGAAAATAATCTATCATCCGCTTGCAAACTTAATAATAATAATAATGACGACGATGATGATAATCATAACGGGATGTCTCCGAAATGTATCTGTGTATATTGTACCAAATGCCTGAGTAGTTCTTTAAAAGGGGACTGGAATTACTTGCTCCTACGTCTAGTTTTGTTCATGTGTGTGTGTGTGTATTCGCGCGCGCGCAATTTCTCGGTCCCCGTGAAACTTGGTAACGTTTTCCCGTTTTCCGCTCTTAAAAGGGATAAAGTGCATAAAGCTGAATTGAATTACGTACGAGTAGCGGAGTTATCACTTCTTAAGAGAGTGAAAGCACGGACGCCACGTTGCGTCCGTCAGTACGCGCTTTGATGTTCGGTTTCCTCTTCGAGAAACTCGCAATGGCGCAAACTATACTTTCTCGTACTATAAACCTTCTCTTTCATTCCGTTCCTCTTACCTCCTTCCCATTATTAATCCCTATGGGCGTTTCATTAATTTATTCAAATCGAAGAATTGATACGCTTCCGGTAAAAAGAGAGAATCGAGGCTGAAGGAGAAGGGTCGTAAAAATTATTCGACTAGCGTGCAATTACGATTTATCGGCAATTTCGCGAGGACTTGGCAGGATTTCCGGATTTCGATTCTTCTTGTTAAATCACTTTCAATAATTCCGGACCGTCCTTACGGAGGACTTTTCTCCGTTTTCGATTTTTTTCATCGAGAACAATTCCCGGGGTGTGAGAATGTACTATTATTATAGGAAGAGAGACGATGATCCTTGGAAAAGCCAGGAGTGGAATTTTCTTGTTTTACCGACAGGGATAATCTCATTCCGTCTATTTCCGGTATATTGGAGTTTTTCTTTTACACCGCCTGTAAATTGTTATGGTGCTGGTGCACGTGTGTGTGTGTGTGTGTGTGTGTGTGTAACCGCGCGCGCGCGTTATCAATAATTCATATCACAACTAATATAAAGTTCTGTTGAAATTTTTAGAGTGGAGATAGCTTGCAAACGACAGAACCGGTTCCATCTCTTCGCGGAGTCCTCGACAGCTGACTGGATTGGAAATTAAGGAAACTTCTTTGTAAGTTTTAATTTATCCCTAATATCGCATTAGCATCTTTCAGTTGTACGCTATTTAACGGGGTGAGGAATAAAAGAGTCAAAGGGGGGAAAATAAAATTTTTCGCGAGGTTTGATAAATACCCGCGGAAAGTGAAGTCACGTACGAAACGACACGGTGAATATTCAAATTACATTTCCATAAATTAAACTATATGGAATCTTGCACAGCCTTATCTCATATATTATTAACTTTATCTGTTTTAAGGGGCTTTCCAAGAGACAAATGTCTACTGGGAAATTGCAATCTTTTCCCCTTCCACTTGGACTTTTGTGATTATACTCGCTCGAGAGATTCGCGTTGATTCTTCCATGGTGTTTCCACCATTTTCTTTCATCGAACGGGTTCTTTTACTATTCCTAGCGGGAAGAAGTTAGTGGTGACGAGAGACAGTCATGGTTCTTGGGAGAGGTCAATCATGGTGGTCGAGCATGTAGTTTGCAGATTCCCACGACCCGAGAGACAAGCTCCGCTGATTTTGTCCTTAGGTTTCATGGGCCGCTGGCCAAAGGCTGTGAAAGGTATCCTCCATGGAAGCCCGCAAAATATCGAATATCCCGTTACTTCCTCCGTGCTCACCCCTCCCGTGTCTTTTCATTCGTTATACCGACGCAAAAGCATCGGTATATACCCTAGAACAGCGCGTGTACAGTCCGGTAATTGTATCTTTGCGAGTCTTAGAGGGTATCCGCATTTTTCCGCACTACCATAATTTCCCCCATTATTCCCGCATTGGAAAATGAAAGCAAATCCACGCTCGGCCCGCCCGTCCACAGATAGTCTGTAAAACTTTATTCGACATTACTCGTTAAAGTTGAGGGAAAATGGAAATTTCAAGTGGTACTCTTCCTGCATATTCAATTGGTAGACAAAGAAAAAGGATTAGCTCTAACTGTGCCATGCTACACCCCCGCCGCCATCCCCTGACAGACCCATCAGGGAGAAATTAAAGAGAGAGAGAGAGAGAGAGTCAGCGTTATATTAAAATATCCTGCCATTAACGAATCTCTCAATTATCATCGTTCCAATGTAACCGGTAGCGAATTCGTAATAGATTTCCACGAAATTTCACCCCATCCCTTAAGGCTATTTTTTGCAAGACTCGCCGAAGAGGGAGCGAGAAAAACAGATGGGGGGATCGAGATATTCGTCACGGTTGATTTTCCCCTGCGGAAATCGTTAGCGGACTTGTAGGACATCGAACATGAAACTGGTACCGCGTGCAGAACGTTTCTACTTCCAGCGGCAAGGGTGTGTGTGTGTGTGGGTGGTAGGGAGGGCGAAGGTCCGGCTTTTAATTGGTTTTTTTAACGTCTATGCAAATTGTACTCGTAATTTCTTGAAGGGTCGCGGCGCGCCAGATTTAGCATCCAATAAAACATTTTACATTCTCTTTCTCTCGTGCGTGTCTTTGCGAAGGAGAGGGGTGGTAGGGCCAAGGGGAGGGCGATCCGTCTTTTCCGCTTTCCACTGGCTGGATCGGGTGCGCCCGATCAATTTTTCTCTCCTTTCCCACAACTGGATTTCGTCGTCCGTCGCGTCATCGATCGAGCTTTACTACTGCTGGAGTCTTTGACTTTTTTGCCTCTTTTTTCATTGGTTCGCATACACGCGTACATACGCACGCAGGAGCTCATCGTAGGGATGGCACAGAGAGAAGTTTCGTGGTGCCTGACAGGCAAGCCAAATATAATGGTCCGACGCATTCCGCGCTCGCGATAAGAAGGCAAAAATTGAGCGGTTTATGAATCAAATATAACCAGGACTCGCGGGGAGGAGACGGGAAGGGTTTCCAGTGTATCTCGCGTGCCGTTTAAACTGTAGGGACTCTCTGAGGAAACTGCCAAACCGAAGCTTCTGTGCTCACGAGTTCCGGCCGTCATGACCAGTGTGAAACTCCGACATTGCTTTAATCGGCATTTGAAAAAGCAACAAAAAAATTACCAGTTCGCATTGCATTTGGCATGATGTTATGGTTCCGTGCTATTCTTAGACATATATGTTCCCACTTTTGTTCCTTTCGCTTTTCCATTCCAACTCTTCCGACTCTTTACTCGTGTGTCTACTCCATTATCTAAAATCTCTACTAGATTTTATCAGCGATCGATAACATGTTTCTAGGATGAACCGGAAGTACCGGTAAAAGCACAATCATCGCTGAAACACCGGTCGTTCCGAAAGAGGAGAGAAAAAAGAAAAGCGGCAAGGGGACGGACGAAGGAGAATTAAGTGAGAAGAAGAATGAATGGAGATGCGGCGCGGAAATATAAATGTAAAATAGAATGTGTTAACGCGTGCACGATACTGTCGCTGTAGGAAATTCTCGAAAATAATGAGGGAACTGCCATGTCGTGGAACATTTGCCCGAGAACAATTGGCTAGCCGCGATAAGATAGTAAAAAGCAATTTATGAATGAGAAATATTATCAAGCGAGTTCCTGTGTTTCTTTGTTCAAGTGACCACTCACATGAGAACTCCGTATTTGTCAGATTGGAATTAACCAAGTTTTCAAGGAGAGGGTGGAATGGAGAGAGAGAGAGAGAGAGAGAGAGAGAGAGAGACAGAGTGTTTGAAGAAAAATAAAAAATAGCAGAGAAAAAGAGCAATCCCATCCCTTTGAAAATATTTCCCACGAAAATTGTTGGGGAATTGGAAAGAAGGGTCAAGAGGGGGTTAACGTAGGCTTAAACGTGGGGAGAGGAGAAAACAAACGGATTAGATCCGTTTCGTTTGTGTGCCGGACGACGACTAGGACGACTGCGACTACTCATTTTGGGTCGCTCATCCTGCAGGAGTTTAGCAGGACTTTAAGCGCGACGGGAACCTAATAAACGTTCGCCTCTGTCACTCGCGTGGAGCTTGCGCGTAAACAGCAGCTCTCGTCCAGCCGCGTATCAGCAGAACTGCAAGGACGATTGTAAAGCCTCTCGCGCAGAATTTAGCCAGTCGTTTATTACGGAGGAAGCGAGCCATGCGGCAGCAACAGAAACTTGGCGGCTTCAGTTTGTCCTGCTCGCCTACCATCGCTACCCTTTTCATTAGCCCTCTTCGCTCGTGCTCTTTGATATTTTCATAAACCAATGGGGAGGACTCGATGAAAAAATTCTGCGGAGACACGGAAAGAAAGAAACTCACCCCTTTGAGCAAACTTCATGTATAGGGTGTTTCAGTCAGAAATGGTCAAATTTTAAGGGGTTGTAAACTAAGGTGATTCTTCATTTACCACATTTACTCTCTCTCTCTAACTAATGTCATCTATATCGTCGAATATCTAGAAAATGAAGCTTTGAAGCAAAAAATGCCAAGAGAACGAAAGCTCTTAGAATAGCGTCAGGAACCACCCTTCAAAAATATGTCTCCTTTTTTTCGGGACACCCTGCATATCATTTTCCAGACGGAGAGTTGATATTTCCACCCCCCTCGTTTTCTCCTTCGTTACCGTTTCTTCCGCTCTTCGAATAACCTTATTTTAAAATGCGGTCAAAGTATTGGATTCTTTCGTGGTCGTGCTATACGCGTGCTATGCTTCCCCTTCTCCTTCTCTACGCAATATCCCTGATACGTAGGTGGCGAAAAATGTCGATTTGCGCGTTTCCGGAGAAGAAGAGGACTTGTTTTGTGTTCAAGTAAATGAAATTCCTGCGGTGTCCCGCGAATGAAAGAAGAAGAAGAAGAAGAAGAAGAGGCGGAAGAAAAAAAGAAGAAAAAGAGAGGTGGAAGGAGAGGGGCTGAATACTCTCGTTGAATTTGTGTGTGTGCGTGCGTGCCTGCGTGCACGAGGTCGAAGGAAAACAAATGAGAGAAAACGGCCCATATACGAGTAGATGAAATAATTAGCAAATAACGAAGGAAGCTTTTTTCAGAGAGACTTAATAATTCTTTAACTCGGAATTTCTCATGCAAGAGAGACAGGGATGCGATTCGTTGATATCCTATATGCAAACAATGTGCTCTATCGATTCATCCGTGATTCTATTTCCCTTCTAGCTCCGGAACTACTTTTTCCTTTTCTTAATTCTTCACGTGGACTTTTTTTTTCCCGGACAGCGCTTCCTCCCTCGTAGAGAGATTGCGGTAAAATTCATTGGCCTGAAAATTTCCACTTCTTCGCACTTTGAATGTTGACGAAGAACACCGGCACATTACCCACTAAAGATATTCCGGGCCTTAACGGTGGATTCTGTCACGGAATCCCACCTAAAGCCACTGTCTTCCTGATTTTTAATCATCCGACCACGTTCTTTGAATACCTTATTGTTCCCCGAGCTACTTTAATTAAATCTCCGGAATTCATTGAGCCGCGAATGAAATAACTGTCGAGGAGACGCACGCACTCACGCACACACATACACGCTCGATACTGGCGTTCCACTAATGAGCGACAGCAGCGGCGGCGGCGGCGGTGTCTGACCAATCGTTGATGTTTCTACTGAAATCTGAAAAGGTAGACGACTGCCTTCCAGAGCAGTGCCGATCAACGTCGGGGCTAGAGAAACCGTGCCAGGGGAAGAGGCGAATGAGGGAAGGGGGGAAGGGATATTTTCCACGGGAGAATAATCTCGCGAAAATCGTTAGAGCAGGTGTCGCTCTCCTTATTAGAGTGAACTGCACGGCGAGTAAACTTGATTCGGGCCCGGTGCACTCCCAAGTGGCTGCTGCTGCTGCTGCTGGCTGATCGCGGCGCATTTTTCAGAATATTCGCACGGCAGCGGATTCCGACTTAATTCCTGGCTGCTCGGAAATAGCCGGTTCCTCGGCTGTTTGTCGAGGGAAGTCGGGGCCGGAAGTTAACGACAAAGCGACGCGCAACGCTACTGCGTAGATTAGTCTCCGTGTGTAAGCTGTGCAAGTAAATCTTAACACACCCAACACAGCCCGCGTTGCATTTGATAAACCCTAACGGCACAACTACGGCCGTTGTTGTTGGCTCGTTATTAATGAGACGACCCACCCCCACCCTCTCTGCTTACCTGTGTAACAAGCCGAACCGGGGGGTGGGAAGCAAACGAGGAAGAATAATAAATCACCGCTTCGTTTTCTCCCAAGGTTACTTTGGAGCGTGTGTACGTGGTAAGAAAATCTGCGGCCAAATTATAGGATGTGCTGCGGGATTTCAGGAGGAACGACAGGGGCTGGTGGATGGTCTCGGCGCCGCGGATATGCTATCGGGGAATTATCGAAGGGAATATGAAAAATTTCGAGGGAAACGCGGGGGCGTTTCGCGTTGCGTGACCGGAGACTCGACCCCCGGCCCCTCGGCCCGCGCGCGTGGCGGGCGCAAAACGTTTATCGTCACGTTACCGCTAATTCCATCACCGAAAATCCAGCGATAACCGCTACGCTTGTCATGGGAAAGGAGGGAGGGAGAAAGAGGGCGAGGAATTTCACAGTTTCTCCTGGAATAGGAAAAGATCGTCTATCGAGACTAATTTAGCAAGTGTGTCAAGAAAATGGAGGGAGCGGTGAGGGGGAGGAGCAGGGGAGACAGCGTTAAACCCATTAAGACTGGCTTGCAGCAACTGCTGCTGCTTCTGCTGTTGGATCTAATGGAAATCCCTGCTCGCACAGGTAGAAAATACTGGGACATAGATAACGCGAGAGAAAAGGAGAGTGGGGGTGTGCTCCTCCATGTGGATATTACGGATTCAACGGCAATGAAACTGTATTAGCCAAAGCACGTCCCACCTTCGACTACCATTCGCTCTGACGTATATCGTTAGCATTGGCAACGTAACGATAATTCCGGCAGATCGAGTCATAGGAACGGGCGTAAATACGGAAAACAATGATGCACGTTTCGCAAACAAGGCAGTGACACCCACCACCCCTCCTAATCGTCCAGGGCAGCCAACGACGCAGATAGCTCGACCGATTAATCGAGTACTTTCCGGTTTTAAGCCATTTTCCAAAATGGAACGACGCTCGCTCGATATCAGGATGTGCCAAGATGGAATGCAAATGCTTGTACGAAATTTCGCGCCTTTCTCGAAAAATCGTTAAACGATTGTAATTTTGCCCGGGCAGAAAAACCGGAAGATAGGTGGTAGCGCAAACGTAATAACGTGAAAACGTTTAAACGCTCTACTCTACTCGCGATAGCTGTGCGTATCGGTCCACTCGCGCGCGCGCGCGCGAGTATTTTTCTACGCCCCAGTGAAAAGCTGAGATATTCCTCTTATCAGCATACTGCTCGGCGACACAATAAGACGGAAATCTGCTGGAAGGAGCGGATACCGGAACGCTCGGGCTCTTCTATCGCGGAGATACAATAAAAAGCACGAAATAACCGGTTGGGGGTGCGAAGGGGTGGCGAGAAGAAGTAGAAGAAGAAGAAGAAGAGAAGAGGCGGAGGAGGGAGGGATGGTGGTTCTCACGGTAGGAGAAGCGGGGAGACTGCGGATACCGAGTGGCTGGAACGGAACGATCGGGGAACCGGGCCGCGCTAGTTGCCACGGTTGTAACGCGTAATATGCGCGGGGGTTGTTCAACCCTCTCTATACAAGAAGGGAGAGGAGGGCCGAATAGGCGGCAGCAGGGTATTATTCCATTCGCACACAGGTGCTGCCACACGCTCCTCTTCGGCAGGTTGAAGCTGCTGAAAATGGCGGCGGTACCGATTGTCGTAGAATGGGGGTGGCTGGGCTCCACAGGGTGGAAGGGGTGGCAGGGCGGACTCAGTTCCGGGCGTTCATGTAAATGTGACCCCTTGTTCATCGTGGCGGCAATACTTTTCCCGCCTGACATTACTTAGGCAGCCTCTCTCACAGTCGACATCAATTACGAAGACAATGATAAATGCCGGCGCATTGTTGATTTGGTTTCAACAGCCCCCGCCGAGTCACGTTCTCCCGCAGGTTAGGTCAGACACATTAACCGATACGATTGAACATGATGCCGTTGTCTACGATTAATAGTTCAAAGTACTGGAGCTACCACCTCTCAAAGACTTCCAGAGGATCCTTTACCCCCTCGAAATATTCCGGCCAGCGCGCAGTAGTTATCCGTAGGATTAATCGTCCAATTGCGCGAATCTTTCATCCAACATTGAAAATCAAAGAGCGGCAACACTTTATGAAGATTCCACTGCACGATTGTTTCCTTCAAACTTTTCTCGTTACGTAACAAGTAGTTGCAAAGTGAAGTAACTCGCAGGATGCCCCCCGCTGCACTCGTAGACGCAAAAATTTTCTTGATAAATTGTTTATGAAGAGCCTTCTAACGGATACGCGCGAGATTAAAGGGTGTACACCACCACCACCACCATCAGCACCGAGAAAGGCCGGCGCCGCCATTCTTATTTTATCGCGAACCAATCAGTTTTACGCTCGTAAAATTTCAGCTCGCTTCGGCTGTATCGTTAGTAAATGGCCGATCAAATTACGAGCTGTATTCTTCGTCTAATAATATTAGGGAGATTTTGCAGCTGCAAATTTCAGTGACGGATCCCCGTGGAGATGTTTGGTTCCCAGAGGGCTTCAGGAACACCGTTGATGCTGCTGGGAAGCCGCTTAAAAGGAGCCTCTGGGAACTTGTGCTATTCGCTGAAATTTCTTCTTCGATGAACCAGTCGAAAGTGATCTAACGTACGATAAACGCGACTAGAGAACTTTATTGCTTTTCTTTTCCCTCTCTCTCTCTCTCTCTCTCTCTCTCTCTCTCTATATCTATCTTTTTCTCGCATGTACCTCAATTATCTTTCAGTTTCACGATCAACGATTATCAATAAAGAAATTATGAAAATGCTGTCGAGGATGTACTCGTGCGCGCGCGCGCACACAGTAACACAAACACACGTATAGCGTATGATATGGTGGCATATAGTCGGAACATAATACAGACGAGGAAACCGCGATAGGTATGGGGTATTGGTTGGATGGGGTGTTGGAAGTGGGTAGTGGGAGGAGAGTGGAGAGTGGAGGGAGGGGGTGGATTGTGAGACTAGACAGTAGTCAGTGAAGTTCCTTCTTTGGCGAGCAGTGAATAGCGTGCGGAGGCAGACGGACGGGTTAAATTTGCATGGACGCTAGTCTGCGTTTCCAATTTCACGCATGCACACATTCAACGGACACCGATAATAAACGGCGCCAGTTTTGGCATAAATCAAGGCCGCAAATTCCGGCGTGCCTTCGTCAGTTGGTAGACCCCCGCGCCTTTCCCTCCCACCCCTTACGGTTTCGTCTCCAAGTCCGGCACGACACACGCGACAAGGCAAAATATCCCGAGGGCTTTTTTCTTCTTCTTTTGGCGCAACCTGTCCATTCTCCATACCCCCCGAGGAAAATCGAAAATCTGTCTGGATCTAAGGAACGGAGAGGGTAAGGTGGCGAGGGGGGAGAAGGGGCTTCTTAAATCTCTCCACGACAATAAGAAATTCAGGGAAAACAGTCGATCGTCCCCTCGAAATATTATAGTCGCGATGTTTATGATCGTGAACGAGGGGGTGGCCAGGGGTGGCCGTCGAAATCTCTTTCCCATATCTCTGACTTTGACGAGGCAAACTAACTTTTCGGCGAGGGTGAAGTGGTCGTAATGCGCGTTTCCACAGCCAGCGAATACATCGACGCAATACGCGAGCCCCCATTAACGTTTTATGATGATTCAGCCGCTTTCAAATGTACCATCAACGGTAATAAATTCAGTGTCACCATTAACATTAGAAGAAATAGCCGTCGGCTCTATATCTCACGGATATATAGCGTTTTCCCCGTATGCATGTAGTCGCGCGTGTTACCCTCTCTCTCTCTCTCTCTCTCTCTCTCTGTCTCTCTTCCCTCCCTCCCTCACCTCACCCTCTTTTCTCTTTTGCGGATAAACGAACGAACGAACCAGAGCGAAAATTCCAAACAAAATCAATTAAACGGAAAATAAAATTTACGATTACGCTCTGAAACAGCGAGTGTCTTGACAAATGTCCAATAGACTCAAACGTTCCATCGAGAAATGGGACATCCTGTGGGTAAGGGGTAAAAATTCGCCCTAGCGAGATAATTCAGTAGAAGAGAAACTTCAGTGGGTCATGAGTGTCAGGGAATTGCATTAGTATTGCATGACATTAACGTAAATGCGTTCTATCCTTTAACTCGTATCCCCATAGAAATCTCTGTTTGCTTTAGTATTGCATAAGTGTGGATGACAATATCAAAAGGACGTGATTACTTGAAAAGACCAGCAGCAGTAACAGCAACGGCGGCAGCAGCAGCAGCAGCAGCAGTAGCAGTAGTAGCAACAATATTGTTTACTATTATTAATTCCTTTCATGCTTAGTTCACTCGCTGGGAGGATGAGGGGAATGTTATGAAATTATGGGCCACGCAGATGACAATTGTATGTGTGCGCCAACAGCAATTGCCCTACGTCAATTTACGACATCACATTGTGTCTTGTATCTGTTAGAATTTATTAGTCGATTTTCTATGGAATAACGAAGCCTGATAAACCTAATAAGCTTTACCAGTGAAGTTTCAGTGAATTTCCACTGAATTATCAGTAATAAACCCTTATTTTTCTCTTTTCTAAGAAAAACAAGCCAGACAGAGAGTTCTTTAAACCCTGATGGGGGTTCGTTTGATCAATTGGTATTGGTAAGTCATAGATGAATCAAACGGGAGGATGATTAATGAATTAGGCAGAAATTTGGGATTTAGGTGTGCTTAATCATTCCGCTGTATCAAATGCCTAACACAGGAACAAGCTGCGATGGGGATGGTTGGCACTGTAGCGGAGGGAGTTACATTTGATACTAATTAATTAGCTACTGTCACTCCCCATTAGTACGTTCGTCATCCGCCAAGGATGGCATACGCACATACGCGCCACTAGCTTACCAATCACGCGAATCACCGCTGTGCCACGTCAACACGTTAATTGGACATTTAATCGTTCCAGGAATTCTCTCTCGGCGATCTTTTGGGGATTTTTTTTTCTAACTAGTCGACACCGGAGGTTGGGGGGAGGGGGGTAGGTAAAACACTCCTTGCCACTGTTCCCGGGCATCCGCGGTGCTTTTTCTCAGGGATATTCTATTTAGGTTCAAGGTTACCCGATGTCAGCGTGTTTGAGGAACTCGAGTTGGCAGTTCATTCGAAGGGGGAAGGGGAGGGCGGGGGCGGGGGCGGGAAGAGGTTCCTAACTAAGGACATCAGTCATGCGTGGGTTGGACGTCCAGTCTACGACCATCCAGACACTGCGAACTGTCCCCCTCTCCTCTGCTACCCTGACTAGTCTGTTAAAACCGGAAGTGGCCTTTTCGGGGTTGGAAGTTTTACAAACAATTTTCATCACTCTCGCGCAACCCTTTGATAAATATTAATTTGTTTAATAAGCAGCGCGCTTATACGCGCGAGGGCTAAGAAAACAGTCGGTTGTGCAAATACTTTGAAGTTGGCGAAAGTTAGGAAAGTTTCCATAAAAGCTGCGAACGGGGAAGCAAAGGGGTGCGCTGGGGGTGGCGAGAGAACCACTTCCGGTAGTCAATCGCGGTGCAGGCGCAATATTCTTCGGTGCGTCCATGTGTAATCGCTGGCGTTGCTGCTGTTGCTGTTGCAGCTGCGAGCATTCGGGCGTCACGCGGCCATTCACACCTGACATATCCGCCAAGATATTAAAATCAATACCTACCTCGTCGTCGCGTCGCCAAGTACATGCATCTCGCTGACACGTATCGTGTGCACCCCTCTCCCTCCCCCCCCTTCCCCTGTCGTACATTCCTCCCGTCAATGTACATGTGTGGATGAAGTTGCGACTGCAGCTGCAAACGATACCATCTCGTCGCTCCATTCGTACGCCTCTACTACTTGTCAGATTCCGCAAAGAGAAAGGCACGGACGGGGGGTATCCGTGATTTTTACAGTTGGCACTTTTGCGACGAGGGTGACGAGGAGGATAAAGGAAGTGCAGATCGAGTACAACCAATATAATCGATTTATTATTTAGATTCGTCGACGGGGTGGTGCGTTTCTTCCCGTATCGCTGAATCTCCTCGGGTAACTTGGTGCTTTACGACGTTCTTACGGTAATCCCCCAGGAACTGTATTGTTACAGGATGCCACAATCCGCTGGCGCGCATTCCCCTTGAGTTCCAGCCACCTTTATTGCTAATTCACCCAGTGACTTTTACTCGATTCCATAAATATGCTTATGTTTCCTATTCCACGAAAGGGGCCGGAGGGAGGGAGGGAGTGGGTTCTCGTGGGTTGATCCACTTTCCGTCTTCCTTCCTCCGGGTATTCCACTCTACCTCTTCCAAGCGTTACATCCAAATGAAAAGTTCCAGCCGAGGACGTCCCGTCAGTTCCGGGAGGAAGATCGTTATTTCCGGCGGTAATTTAAAGTGTCTTCCGGTACCGGTAGCGCAAGTAAGACGCGCAAGTAAGGGCGGCGATATCACGAGCGGTGGCGCAGGCGACGTCTACCCGTAGATTTTAAACGCGAAAATTAGCGATCCGTAACAAGTCCCTGGGCATCGAATTATTTCGTTAAACCGAACTTTTCCCTGGGGTCTCTCCTATTAAAAAGCTCCTCCGCCAAGATCCCACCCTTCCTCCCCCTTCTCGCGTTTCTCGTCGTCCAATTGTAAAAAGGTGTCGTGTAATTAAAGGGAATACACTGGCGTGTGGCGGGAATACACACACACACACACACGACCAGCCAACGCACGATGTAGAAGAAAAGAAAACGGGAGCGGCAGAGCGTAACAATAATGGATTCACATGCGATGTGTTTCGGTGCACTGGGAAGAGAGCTAAAGTTAAAGTTACTGGGGTTGTCGTTGAATAAAGAAGAGGGGAAAGAACGTCGGTCGATTTTGCGTGTGTTACGTTGCAGAAACGTGGGGAGGGGGTGGACGAAAATGGTTTGTCCGTGCGTCAGCCACAGGTGCCCATCACCCCCTCTCCACGCCCACTCCGTTGCTTTCCTTCGAGAAATAAGAACGGGGATTATGGATCGTGTAAATGTTAACGGTCTCTCCCACCCTCCACTTCACCCCTGTCCATTTCTGTATCTTAAAAATTTTCCTCCGCAGGATTTTCACGAAAATAACAATTCTAAGGGAGCGCTTTTCAGAGAGGCTTTTTTCACTTTGCTCGATTTCTGCTAATTTTTATGAACGGCCCGAGGGGGAGGGAGGTCATCACCCTCCGCGTCATCACCGAATGGTTATATTCTTTTTCTTCTCTCTTTCTCTCCCTTCCTTAGCAGCAGTGCGGTCCTCTTTGTAACGGAACTTTTCAAATGCACCGCAGTGCACTACTCGCTGTTTTACTCTTTTCCTTCCTGGCTCTTCCCCGGTTTCCTCCCCTCCTCCTCATCCTTTTTCATCCTATTTCATCCCCTTAGCCAGCCAAGCCACAGTTTGCATCGAGAAAAGAGCAGCTCACCGCGGAACGCCAGGATTTGCAGGGGAGTCAAGATAAATCCCGACCTTTGCGCACATTCCTCACACATTCTCTCTCTCTCTCTCTCTCTCTCTCTCTCTCTTCCCCCCTCCCCCAACCTCTCCCAGCGCCATGTTAATTAACGCTCACCTTATTATCCGCGAAGTTATAACGAAAAATTCTAATGACCCTTGCCATGGCAGTCTAGCAAAACTAATAATAACAATGAAAATAGCAAGCTAATGACAGTAATAACAAGTGATGATAATCAAGGATAATCACTCGCTTGAAATTCGCAATTCAGAAGCGTCCATCTATCCATGACATTTGAGCGAAGATTCTCTGGAAATAAGCGGCGATCGATGAGGAGAAATAAAGTAAATGCTTGTTACAGGATAAATTTGTATAATTTGAGTGACACTTTGTACTATTTCTTTTAAAAGTTGCATCCCTGTATTTATGACCTTAACGCAAATATGAATTTCCATGCAAGTATCCTATTTCCAGACACGTAGTTCTAATTCCTACTGTGGCTGTCTCGCTGGTATCTGCTAGAAATAGGCGAATACCGCGCATGCATGCTCACATCAATTGTGCACGAATAGAAATAAATAATTCTTGGAACGAGTAAACAAAAATCCCGAGTAGGGAAGGGAAGCGATAAATTTGTCAAGATAGGTAAATCTTTCGATTAAAAACAAAGATGATTTTTCTATCGGTGCTGGAGCCGGGATGAAACGAAATGAAAAGTGGAGGCTAAAGTATTAATCTTTTATTTCGATATGGTGCTGCTGCGTCGTAATTCGATATGGTGGCTGCGTGCGTAGAAAGCTGTTGGAAATGGCGCTTTTACATCATCCATAAACGTGCGCTTGTTTGCCCGTAATGTCGAACAGGCACCTGTGGCTGATGCTGCGTTTTGCCCTGCCCCACCCTGTCCTGCCCTGCCCTGCCCTGCCCTGCCCTGCCCTGCCCTGCCCTGCCCTATTTTAACGTGACGCATCGTCCGTGTCGTGTCGTGTCGTGTCGTGTCGTATCGCGTTGCATCGTGTCGCCATGCCTCAATCACGAAATGGAAAGATTTCACGGAAAATCGCACATCCCTAACAAGTAGTTAAAGTGTCACAGTTTCCTAGAAACTCTGTAATTCTTCGATCACTCGATTACCCCTCGCACTCATCCCCATCCCCCGTGTATTTTTTCTTGCAAATTTTCAAATAATTAACAGTAGCGCTTTTGAGCTTGAAAGAATTATAGGGAAGCGACGATGTTAAATCGAAGGCTAAAGCGGCAACGTCAATGGCGTGTTTAGAGTTTTATGGGATTGTCGGCACAGGCGTTGACTGTAACTACTGTGCGAGCATCGTTACGAGTGTGCGTGCGTGCGTACGGTCCTCCTCGCATCTGGGTATTGTCCCATATGGACTTTTTGCGCTTTTCATCAATTTTCCATAGCGCGCAGCTAATCAGTCCAGGAACGTGCGAACGCAGAGGATCAGAGTAAGCAAATGGGGGAGAGGCCGAGAAACTTCGATCCGAACCAAGAGTAAGATACTGCTGGACGGTACATTATTTACGGGAGCGGGTAATTAGCGAAGAGGCCAGGAAGATGACATTTTTCACTGTGTGCAAAGTAAATCCATGTTTACGGCACCTAAACGTCGGGGCTCATGAAAAATATAGTAATGCCTTTACATTAAGCTTAACTTTTGAGCTATTAAGTTTAAGTAGCTTCGCCTACCAACACCACTCCGCTAATAGGATGTTATATTAGTTTGCCATTTTCTTCTTAACTCCATTTAAAACGCTCGGTTGACCCCACGCGCACTTTGGATTCTTTCTTGCAAGATTCAGGGAAAATGCTCTATTGAATTTATCGGCTATTCCTTAACCATTATGTCGCAATAAGGGAAAAAATATTTTTTTCGAAGTAGGATTATTAAAGATAAATGCGTGTAACATCTTGCCCAATCCCCGCTCTTTCTCTCCTCCCATCTATGAAAATATTGGTACGAGAAGATTCTTTTCTGTCCGGCCAGCCGATATTGACTGACAATGAGGCCATCACTCTGATTTAGTAAGTTAATCTCTTTAGTGGAAACACGGAAGGGGTCGCTCCACCCCTTTTAATTAAGAGTGCAATCATTCGATCGTAATCCAATAGCAAACTCCCTCTGTCCATCCTATTCCATACTAAAGTCAAATTTTCCCGAGAATGGGAACACTGATCGAGTTCTTCCGATTTGTGTTCGTTTTAATTTTCCTATCTGACCCTTTCTATCTCCCTCCCCCTCTTGCCTCCGCCCCACTCATCTCCCTTCATACACGAAACTTCATCTCGCCCGACATTCGATCAATTTGATTACTTAACTATAGCGCGCTCGCAACTTCTTGCTGGGAAAGTCACTTTTCCCCTCTCCCCTTCGCTTCTTTCCTTCTGATTGGCTCTTGAAATATGTATGGACACACGTGTGTGTATACGTACACACTTGCATATTGCATCCTACCAGCCCCTCGCGCGATACAATGGGAATAATGAAAATTTTTACAGGATATCAACGCTTCATAAGCTCGGAGAACGGAGGAAGGATGGTAGGAGGGGAGAAGAGAGAACTCTTTTTTTCAATGGGAGAACATAAATGCTTAATAGCGGGAAAGTCATTACTGCATTTATGCTCTTATTTATATTCATCTCCCTTAGGAGTCGCTTGATGAGGCGAAAGCTTCCCTCTCCGTTGTCATTATAATGAAAAAATGATCGTCCAGAACTTCTCGCCCCTCTGGCAGCAGCACCGTGCACAATCCCTTGCGCAATAATAATGGCAACGCAGAGACTCGATATCGCGGCAAAGAATTTCCAGCGTTAATCAGGAACGTTGATCCTTGTCAAGATGCGAGAAATCTCGTGGATCGTTCTCCCAGTCGCGGAGGTGGGAGTGGCGGTGGTAGCGGCGGCTTCGGAATAGAATAAAAGGGAGAGAAATAAAAGTGGGTGGCACGGCTTACTGGGCCGCATCAATAATGCACATCTACTTAAGTCGAACAACTTCAGAATTACTCGCGAGCTTCTATTTCCAAGCCGAAGAAATCTCCGATACTCGATGTTTCCGGATTATCTGTCTCATCTGACTGAAAATCGAACTTGAGTGGCAAAAGCACCGATCCGGAATAGGTCTCGCATGAATTTTCAACATTTTTCTCAAGCTGCTCTTTCCATCAGGGGGGAGGGAGGTCTTCTTCCGTCCACCAGCCCTCCACCATCGCCTCCTCCTCCTCCTCCTCCTCTCTCGTCTAGCCCCGTGAGTCGCGGCGATTTCTCAAATTAACAAGAGAACCGATTGGTCGCGATAGTCTGGCGCCGATTGGCGCGTATATCGAAAGTAAAACCACTGCAAGCTTTTTCTCACCCCTACGAGAAAACGATAAGAATGAAAACTCTTTTGGCACGCGCGCGATGAATGGGCCAACGGAGTGGGAGAGGAGAGATGCGATAAGGAATAGAGCGAAAGGGCGTAATGCGAACGATGCCGAAAAGAGGAGGCTGCCGCTGCTGGGGTAAAAGTAGAAGTAGAAGTAGATAACAAAAGATAAGGAAGGCGGCGATAGTTCATCCGGGGGAAAAAATGCAAATCTCTCTAAGATAAAATTACGTAGTTTCAAAGCATCGTGGAAGGGCCATGGGGGGGGGGGGGGGATACTCATCAAAGCTGAGATACAATCGCTCCCTGGCATGTTTGGGTAAACCTTATTTAATTTTACGCCATCTCGCATTTCGCCAACTACCCTCTACCCCCACTCCGCCACCCTTCTAGGATTTCCTGCCCGTACAAACAAATACGAGGAGAATAAGACGCTGCCGAGGAATTCATTATAATCTTTTCTAATATTACTTTTTCTTCTTCCTCAACTCCCCCTCCTCCTCCTCCTCTCTCTTTTCTCTCTTCGCTTGCATATCTATCGTTCGATTCCGCGATTCGTCGATAAGGATAATCGGCGATAGAGTGGACATTTCGCACCTTGCCCGGTTCCTTTCTCATGTTTATTAATCGAGTTGTCGTTGCTGCTGGTGCTGCTGCTTCACGTACAAATTGCTGGTTATCCTAACAGCTTCTTATTTTCACTGGATTTTTCATGCGGCGCAATTTAAAGCTTCTTCCACCATTAATCATGCAGTTGCTTTCCTTGCATTAGTTGCTCGATATTGGAATAAGTAAGTTTTTATTGCTCATGAATAATACAAGGGAGCAAGGATCATCAACATTTATTATACACCCCGAGTACGAGTAGATTCTCTTCTCCATTCAAGATTCCACCCTTTCAATTGACCGAAAATCTCTCTCCTTGCCTTCCTCCCTTCCTCTCCCCTCTTAGTAGCTCCAAACTACTTTAATTTTCAAGTTACGATAGACGAATTCCTCTCTACACGTGCGCGCGCGTGTGTGAATCGAATTCATTTTCTTCGCTCTCCCCATTGTTTCGCGACTTTTCCGAGGGTCTCCAAAGTGGGGTAGTAGGTGTCGCAGGGGATGCTCTACGCTGCCAGTAGAGAAACACAGTAGTGGCTCAGCCGGGTTTCTTCGAGGATCGTCGATAATCAAGTTTCTTTTCTTTTCTTGAAAGCGATACTCTCTTAAAGAGAGAGAGAGAGAGAGAGAGAGAGAGAGAGAGAATGACTTTTTTCACGGAGCAGAATGAACGTAACTCAGCCAACGGACGGAGAATAGCATTTGGAGGGTCGTTCCAATCGGAATAGGAGGTTTCGCGGGTTAATCGGCGCACACTCTTCCATAATGGCCGCCGACGACGGGATCGAGGTAGGTGCGAGCGAGCGAGTCCAGCATCGCCGGGCCGCGTTATTATATCGATCGTTTGCCGAGAGATTTACCGCGTGCATGCCAGCCGTGCCTCCTCCGAACATGTGTCATGTTATTTACGAGCAGGGCATTACTCTCTGCCCGATTTACTATATTTTACGTTACGTGGATGGACTCGCAATTCTTTCGAGTCCTCCAGAGGTACGCTGTGTGCCGGCGCCGGAGGCTGCAGCAAGCTGCTCACGTCCGGTCTGGCCGGAAAGTGCGTGTGCTGACCTATTCTTAATGCCACACCCCTTCCTACTCGGCCGAATCGTCGATTAATTCGGAAAGACGGGAGAGGGATGGAAGGGAGAGCGGGTGGTGGATCGCGCTTACCGAAAACTCGAGTTTCCATCGGGGAAAACTTTTGATCGTCGGCGCAGCAAGTCTAACAACTTGAAGCCTGTCAGGGTTGCCGAGGGTACCGATCAACGTCACACCCTTTGCAGTCGAACTGGCCAACTACTACGACGAGCCCCCCCCCCCCATCTGCCCTCTTCTCTACCCTTCTCTGAAAATAGCTATCGCGACCGCGTCCGAAAATGCGATTCCGACAAATCGTTCAAGTTTCAAGAAGACTGGCGATCTTCGACTTCCGGTGGAGGCCACGAGCCATAGCTCTCCACCGGATGAGATTTCTCTCGGAGAGTAGAGCGATCGCTTCTGAATCCACCATCGCTCGCTCTCCCACCTCCGCTCCCTTCCTTCCTCCCTCCATCCTTTATTCTCTTTTGCAAGTTCCTCCTCTCCCCCTACCGATAAACGATCTTTCCCGGGAACATTGTTTCGTGGATAGACGAGGGACCGGGTCAGGACCGTCAGCGTCACCGTCGCCGTCGTCGTACCGGGGGGCTTTTTGAAAATCCCTTGATTGGACTTTGGGGGTAACACAGCGCGACGTAGTAAGGAGGATAGATATTTCTAGGTGCGCTGTTCTTCTTCGGCGCGCAGGCCGAGCTGTTCGTTTCGTTTATTAGACGGCGCCAAAGGACGAAGGTCCTTTGTTATCTGCACGTTTCATGCAAGTCCCACGAGAGACGGGCACGGTAAAGTCGAGCTGTCGAGAATAGTGCGTCGTCTCTGCGCTTATCTAACGCGAACGTGTCTGGTTAAAAACGCATTAAGGGCACGTCATCTCCGTGTTGGCCCTCTGCGCCGCCTATTATTCCCCCGTCCCCTCTCCCCTCTTTCTCTTCCACTTCCAGTCTCGCTCGAGCAATTCTCCTTCCTCGATCGTTTCGTTTAGAGTCGCTCGATGAAAAACTAACGAGCACGAGCCAAAGCGCGAAAATAAATAAGGCGGCAGCAAAAGCCTTCGTCGAGGGAGGTAGGAAAAATCGCGGGGGACGCTGGCTCGAAAAGTTTTCCCAAAAGATTTCCTGGCTTCTCCGCTGATATGAGAAGAACGTGCATTATCGAGGGCAAAGAGACCTCGTTCGTCAGCGAGGGCTGACCTCTTTCGCCGAATGGGACCCATCAGACTTTTCGGATTGCCACTTTCCATCGGTGATCACGCGTCGGATCGGAGAAAAGAACGATTCTATTCTAATGAAGGGGGCGAGCGGAGAAAAATTTGGATTCCCCTGCGCGGTGAGGAGAGGCTGAGACCGTGCGTGGGGGGAGATAGGAAAACGCTAGTGCGAATCAAACTCGAATCGCAAATGCGCGATAGAAAAATGCAAAATTTATACGACGCGTGCATACCGATAATTTTCTCGCATGCTAAACCCGCTTCGGATGATTATGCGCTAACACAGGGGAGGAAATCTAAATAATCATACCGCATGCTGGATTCCCGTCGATAATCATATTCCTCTACATAATTAACGATAATACGATATTATTGTCATTGTGCACTTATTACAGATGGGAGGGAGGGAGGGAGAGAGCAAGGAAAGAGTCGTTTCATCATCATCCCCCGGACATTTTTAAGCGAGATTTGCCCCCGGCTCGGCTCGGCTCGGCTCGGCTCGGCTCGGAACAGGGGTGGTGGCATTGTTTAACGCAGCAAAATTCTCGAGGAATTTCACATTATCCGGCAAGCTTGGGCAATACTATCGAGGCAGGGCCGAGGAGCAAGGTGAAACTGTTGGTGGCAAGCTCGCGCAAGAAAAGGGATCTCGAATGCATGAGGAAATTTCGTAGCTTCGTTGCACCGTGCAGATAATCAGCGAATTTATTCTGGAATTATACCTCGCGTCCTCCCGGGCCAATGATAATCAGTCCTCCGTGGCGTCATCGCCGGAAATACCTGAGCGAGGAGGAGACACAACGCGCGAGACGACGCAACGACAACAAGGAAACTCGAGAAAACTTGTGGTCCTGCCATGAAAATTTTCATACATCTCATTAGCCCATTGCCATTTACCTTTTACTCGAGCCACACCCTCCCTCTTCCCCTGCCTGGGAGACCCAGAGCCTTTAGCCCTAGCCGGATAAATTACCACAACGAGATAATTTCCTCGGAGCTGTGAGATCGCGTAAGTGGGCTGATGGAAAAATTCCCAATTTTTGCACTTTTCGGACTCGAGTTTCTTTTTTTTCGTTCGTTGGTATCAAGCCCCGTCGTCGCGGTGCTTGCGAACTTGAACCGAAAAAGAAAATGGCGACTGGATCTCACCTCGATGGCTTCCGCTGTGCTCTGAAATCTCTCGCGGTTTACTCGAGCAGCGAGTATTTATTTTTCTTCGACTGCCTAATGAAATGCAAGCAAACACCATTGTCAGAGAATGGCTCCCGTCAAGTATCTATCCAGTCTTCTCACAATCGCTGAATATCAACACTCTCGATAACTGCGTCCGCGTCCGTGTCCGTGTGCAACCACCTACGCACACACGTAGTTTCACCGGCTGATTTCTGTAACGGCCAATTTCGTAACGTTACACTATATGTACAGAGCTGTTATTTTACGCTTATTCACAGTATTATTGCATTTTCATTGTTAGCGGGAAAATTGGATTGTAGAACGTACTCGGGATAGGGACGAAGCGGGGATGGGGGTAAGGGTGTTATTGTATGCCAGTCGATGAGACTAGAATAATATACAATCTATCGCACTGGATTATTATGAAGCTCGTGCGTGAAAAAGGACAGGAATCTCGAAGAGGTCAAACAAATGGGGGAGGGTGCGGAAATTTGTCGATTTTTCGCGAGAATCCGGCGGAACGTTCTCTCCCCTATCTATCTCTCCCTCGAAGGAGGAGAGAGACAGCTGATACGCAATCGGTGAAACAAGTATGGCGAATGCAGCTTGAATTAATGCATTTCACGTGCACCAGCAGTTTATCTTAATTAGAAAGTGCAAAGTCTTATCTCGGTTTCGAACGATCGACCCCATTTTCCGCGATTCATTTTGTTTCGCGAGAGCGCTCCGCCTCGAATTACATGCGAATCTTACATTTATCTTCCTGCACGATTCGCGAGCTCGGCTAATCCATCCATTGGACAGAGAGGGGTAGGAGGGGCAGGAGGGGGGGGGGGAGGAAGGGGAGGTTTTCGCCATTTAAGAAGATGATCGTCAAGTCAGCCGGAATCAGTTCGGTTCAGGCCTATCAACGCGCATTTCCACCATCACCACCACCCCTGCTAGGGGTAGTTCTATCTCAGGGCCGTATCTGACACGTGTATCCCGACAATCCAGAGTCTTCGACTTCCGGGGGGGACTAGGTGAATTTCCGAGTGTCGCGAGTCGCGCTCTTCCACCACCTCCTCCCACCTCCTCGAGCACGTCCATGCGCATGTGTCGCTAGCACAGTATAGCAGCTTTGTAGCTTTGGTAAATAATACGTCGTAATGGTGTCTCGGTGTTAACGCCGACTCTACTAACGAGGCAGTAAATTTTACACGGTGCAAGCTTGAATCCGTAATGATTACACGATATCACCGGTTAATGGATGTGCCGGGTGATACACTCTTCCGAAAGCGTGCTAGATGCTAGAGAGATGCTAGATTTACACTGATTATAGTTCATTAAGTTACCGTGTATGCGAGCGTAGCGAGGAAGGGGTGCCCTCGGTATCGCGCGTAGTTGCGCGCACAACAATTGCCAATATAAAGAATAAGGAGATTTGGTTAATTGCTCGCTACATTAATTAAGGAGCTTGCTGCCAGACGCAGTATACAGTAACGCTAGATACTATGGTTTCTTCTTCTTCTTCCACCTCTTCCTCTTCCTCTTCCTCTTCCTCTCGCCCTTCTTCTTCTTGCTGGCGTTTACAGCACGGACAGACTGCCGGTATCTGTCGGATCGTATGCAAATCTCTTGCGGCTTAATTACGCGAACACGCCTACTATATGAGGTTTCAGATCGTACGTAACGCGAACCGGAACCCAATATATTTCTACCCTGATAAGAAGGGAGAGAGAATACTCCTACTATATTTCCCTCTCTCTCTCAGTCTGGTTACTACGGTATCTACCCATTTCATTTGACAGTCTTCGAGTCGACCATGCGAAAAGTATCTCCCTTGTTTTTAATATTCCAATGACCATCATCTCCCTCTCGCGTATATTCGCGGTGAAAAACAAAACGAAAAAAAAAAGAAAAAAAACTGGCAGGGAGAAGAAAATGAATGGAAAATTAGAGGCGCGGTCGAGTTCATCGAGTCCGTTGGAAAATTAGGCAAGATGATGGATTGATAACTGATAAAGTCAATTTGCTGGCAATTTCGTTGTAAAGAGGCGTGCGCGTAGCGTATTCCACGATGTGTATCGCGAATACTTCGACGGGAGTAATAGGCAGTTTCGTTTCCCGAACGACGCCTATGCGGTGAAAAACGTGCAACAGCTGGTTATATGCCAATATCGCGATGATTATTGGATTATCGACGCGTGACTGGTGGAAATAAAAGCGCGAGCGAACGCAATTTGCAGCCCGGTCAATATTTCGATGCCGGTAATCGAAAAAACGAACGTCTAGCGGTGAATCTTTTTAGGGGTGGAATTAGCGGAACGCGTCGAGGGACGACGCCCACGACGAAATTTTTACTCGAGTGGAATAGGGGAGGGGGAGGAGGGAACGGGAGAGATAAGGGGAAGAAGCTAGCTGGTACATTCGTCTAATCAATTATAAAAAGGGGAAGGATGAAGGAGAAGAGAGAGAAGGAGAGAGAGAGAGAGAGAAAGAGAAAGAGAAATTCACTTGGTTTCTCTTCGGGACCCTTATTGCGATTTTTATCAAATTCATACAATTTTTAACGAGGCCAAGAGAGAAATAGACTATCTCAACGTAAGATCAGAATTTCAAAGTGCTTCCAAGCTGAATTCAGGACAATGAGTGCTATAGTTTCGTGGTTTTATGGTTATGGCATAAAGAATTCCAAAAGATGCTTATCCCAAGGCGTTTCATTCGAACCGTGCTAAATCTCGTATTATTTTCCAGTGTATCGCACCGCGGATCTTAATCGAGAGAGAAGCTTTCGTGAATCGGAGATCAAATTGGATAATGATAAAGAGAGGTGGAGGGAATGGAAAATGGAAGACACGAATAATTGCACGTCGCCTACACAGGGCGTATTCCCCTCCCCCTCCCCCCCCCCCCATGTATTTTGAAGGAGATTTGCTTTTCGCGCGCGTTACGGGGGTGTGGGGGCTTGCGAACTCATCGAAGGGGCAAAGGGGTAGTAGGTTGGGTTTGGTAGTGGACCTTGATACCAAGTTTTGATGGGCAAGAGGCGAGAAGTGTGAAAGGTGATGATGGCGACGACGACGTTGAATGGAATGGAAGCAACGGGCTGGTTGGAGGAGAGCAGTGCCTACTTTGAAATTATACAGCGTTTATGCCCTTATTAATGCTAGTCCTAGCAGATAGGGCTTGGAGATTGAGGAGGTTGAGTTATGATTCAGCTCCGGCTCGTTCCTTGGGTGCTTTTGAGCCGGCACCGCCATAATGCCCCGTGATTAATCCCTCGGGCCACGGGCTGGCAGTACCACGCTGCTGCATCACCTTCCCTCCCCCCACTCAGCTCCTAAACCTCTACACACTTACCACCTTTGTGGTGGCCTCGCCTCAACGCGAATCACTATTTCACGAAGCGCTCGGAATTTTAATACGAGGCTCCTCCGCCATCTTTCCAAATTTATATGTACACCTAGGTCCTCTCTCCCTCTCTCGCACATCGCCCTCGAGGACCACCCTTGATTAATGTCACTCTTTCTTCGACTCCTCGTCGCCTTGTAACTAATTTCGGATACGGCGAAAATGGGGCAAAGTATTCGGAGTCTCACCCCCTCGTTTTTCCCGGATGTGAAAAGTGGCCAGGGGCCGAGTTTTACCTTCCGGTGGACCTGGGGACTGTGCGCTATCTCGGGGGACGCGCGAAACACGGACGTCTTTTCCATGGGTGCGTGTGTGTACGACAATATATTTATATACGCGTCAGTGGAATTAATACGCCGAGACGAATTAACTTTCTATGGCAAAATGCCAGAGACTCTCTCTTTCTCTCTCTCTCTCTCTCTCTCTCACCCCCGTTCATCCTATCCAACGCGTGGAATTTTAGCAGCAACCAGCGACATTCGCCCAGTGTCGTCTTGTGTCTCCCCGGAGATTCGGCCAGTCGAGAACCTGTCGGAATTAAGATCACGAGTCACTCAAGTTCAAGAAAGACGAGCGGTGCTTGAAATTTCATAGGTGGACGCTGTAAGAACCCATTTTGAAAAGGGGCCGGCGCGTATCGCTGGAAAAATCCTCAGAGCTTTCCACGCGCGGTATCGAGAAAGTCTGAATAGGGGTGATCTGGTGGTTTCCGGTGGAAAACGATGGGGGTGGCGGAGGAGGGAAGAAATTGCCATATCTTCTCATTGGACATTTACTCCCTCCTCATTTATTTCCACATGTAAATGTTTGAGCAGTGCGTGAGCTTGTGTGTGTGTGAGGGTGGATATCGATGATATCGATACGTATACTTATTTCCTTGGAGGAGAGGAAACTCCATCGTGCACGTGAGCGCGCACACACAGACCACTTTGGCCCTTTGGTTCGTTATATTTTTTATGAATCAGCCGATGTAAACGCGTTACGTATCTGTATCTGTCGATATCTTTATACAGATATAATAACGTTTATGGGCCACGTGGCCAAAAGAGGATATTCATATCCATGGTCATATTCCTATACGCATCCGTGCCTGTGGAGTCGATAGGTCTGTGTATGTGTGTGAACACGCGTACATCTATAAGTTATCCGCAGATAACATCGCGTAAAATATGATGCACTTTCTACGATGAACATGGAACATAAACCGCGAAAGTATTGATACTTTCATGGTGCTAACATGGCCGATATAGCCGGAGAAATTTTCCTCTTGCTCGCCCCACCCCCACCCCGTCCCTCGACACACCCCAGCTCGTTTGCTTTTTTGCCCCTTTTTCAAATATTACTCCGGAATCGTTTCAAATCCACCGAGTGGGCAAGAATAAAATTAAAGATGACGCGATTGATACGTCCACGCTTGTGTGCATATTTTCATGGGGCTACGATACAATTCCGGGAGACGTTCGGAGAAATACCGGAAGTCAAAGATTAGAAATGCGTGCGTGAGATAAAAAATCTTGAAAGGAACATTTTTTTACGGTGGAATGATTTAAATACAGTCGAATCGAGTCCCCGCTCGAGCGGGACTGGATTCGTTTCTTCTTCTTGAGCAAATGGGTTGGGAGGGAAGGGAGGAGGGTGTTGCGTCACGTTAAATAAATTTGGCGAGACCAACGGAGGCTTTTACGAGCGTTTACCGTCGAAACATGCCGCTACCAAGCAAATAAATGTCGTCCGCTTTACTTTCATGACAGGCGTTGACTCTTAATTATTGATAATTCCATCACGCGCGCACACACGCGCGTTCGACCAACACAGAGAAAAGCAAAAGCACGAATTTCCAAATATTTTAATTGGATGTGTTACATAATGGAAAATTCTCGGCTTGAGGAATTCTCGTTTTTTCTCTTTTTTTTCTTCCGTCATCGAATGATTTCTCGCGTTCGTTCGTTCTACTTGCAATTGCAGTTTGATTCGCAGATGGCACGATTTTAGTTTAGTGGTAAAAATTCTCGTGAAATTTATATATACCGCAACTCAATCTAAAGTCTTCGTAGCGGCTCTTGCGCCGTTCTCCGCCATAATCAACCCGTCTAATTACAGGACAACGCTTTCCAACTTCTTGGGAGGGAAGTTCTTACAATTAACTGGCTACGAACTACATCCCCTAGCCCCCCAGCACTACCTCCCCTCCATTTCCTTCTTTATATATGTACCTATGTACCGAGAGGCGGATCGCGCAAAACTTTCTTCACACTTAATCAAAGTAATTATTAAGCAGCTTGCGGGAAATGCGAATTTTTCCGAGAAAAATTCATCGCGGTAATGATTTGTCGACTAATAATTATCGAATTAGCGCTACCCTTCCAATTAAGAGTCCTTCGCCGTTGTTCCATCTTCCTCCTCGTCCCATTCCCACCTTTTTTTTCTTTTTTATCTCTTTTTTTTCTTTTGTCATTTTAGCTATCAGCTTGTCTCTTTCGTCTCTCTCTCTCTCTCTCTCTCTCTCTCTCTCACCCTTTGTCTCTTCTTTATCTCTGTCTGAATTTCCTTTTCACTCTGTGGCGCATTCCTGCAATTTCTTTAACGATAAATCCGAATTTACGAAATAATCTGGCGGGTGATTAATAGCGGTGAAAATTTTTGTCGAAAAGCAATTTGATAAATTTTTCATAAACGAATAAAACTCCCAGCGTCCTTCCTGGCGAATGATCCAATTCGACTTTTTCCTCCACATGTTTGCCACTCTTCGATAACGGCAAAAAGATCGTTAGTAGATCCTAGATGCTCTATATGTGCCTCCATTTATCGATTCTAATTTACCGGAAAGTCATTATCCCAGAAAAACTTTCTTTTTCCGGCCACAATCTTCTTAGCGCTTTTATCATTTTTAAGCTCGAGCTCTTTTAAGGAAATTAGGAAATATCATACAATGTGGCGTGTTTTAATTAAATTTCTAAAGTTCATTCAGCTATTTTTATTTTGCAACTTAACGTGCGCACTCCCATCTCGCTCCGGGAAGCAACTTTAAAATCGTAAACACGCATTTCCAACCAAGGCAATAACAAGCGATTCACCCCCGAATTCCTCTGTTTTCCCTAACCACGATAAGAGACATTCACCCCCACACCCCAGTCACTCCATATTCTATTCATCATTCGCAAGAAATCCGATTACTCGCCAGCGATGGGGGTCACGTACTCTCCCCTCTTCCCCCGTAGCACTTTACATAAACAATGACCATCGAGCAAAATTTCTCCAATCCCCTGGAATCTCCTCCTCTCGTTTCCAAACGCGTTAGTTTCTAATAATTTCGATTGCTGAAATAGCGCGAGAAAAAGGTCAGCGCGCGTATATGCAAATGCACAATGAACGTGTCTACATACCTGAGCGCACTAATTTGTCCATGTGCGCGTACGTGTGTGCGAATACTTTTACAGTTGCAGGTTTTCGCTTAGCATTCCGAGAAAACACGGCGCACGAAGGCCTGTCATTATTCTAATTTGAAATAGCGGGTCTTGCGTTATCGATTGGACTTAATATCCATTGTCGAGCGGCTTACAAATTGTACGCTCAATTTTCATGAAGAAGTCAGCGCTCTCCTTGCTTACCCCACCACCGCTCGCTTCCCTTCTCAATCCGATATAGATCCTGAAACTCCGAGTAGGGTGAAGAGAGAGAGAGAGAAGCTTTGCGAAAAATGAGAATTCACTCGTTTGAATCATACCGATTTCTTCGCCAGTGCGAGCTCCTTTTAAAATGGAGATAGGTAAATCGTTTAGAGAAGGGTATGAGGGGGAGAAAGAGAGAGAGAGAGAGAGAAAAAAGGATAGGCTCGACTTAACTTTGGCGGAGTGAGAAAAATGATTAAAAGTTATTTGTCCCTGTAATACAATAGCGTTCTTCGCTTATTGGCTCGGCCGTCAAGCTCTTTCCTCTCTCTCTCTCTCTCTCTCTCTCTCGTACTGACCAAAGAGGAAAAGCTCCCGCGCTTTGTACTTGTGTTTTCCTCGTGGAATGATTAAAGATATATCGCCCGATATAGATTGTCTTGAAAGACTGCTTTCTCTCGATAGTCTTTCCCGACTCTCGAGGGATAGAAAATGCAATCCGACGTAATTCGTTTACCGTTCAAGCCGGGAAAATTTATATCCGCGAGGCCAAAACGCAGCGTCGGGTGGCAAAAAATACACGCGGACACGATTATGGGGGGAGGAGATTTGAAGCACATACTTATATATCTATTTACTTAATTTATAGGGGCTCGAGAGAAAAATCGAAAGATGACAATATGAAAAATTACGATTGCCAATCGAATAGTTAAAGAGAAACTCTAATGCTACTTCCCGCGCATTAAACTCTCTCCATCGATCATGAAGAGCAAGAAAATTCCTCATCGAAGAATTCCAGGGGTGTTTCTGAAGAAACACAATTGTTATCCCCGTAGAATTAAACGGAATCTGCAATTGTCACGCTGGAATGAAAAATGTTACCGGGTCTCGCGCGTTGCTTCTCTCTTCTCGTCTCTCCTCTCCTCTCCTCCCCAACTCTTCTTCGGCCATTCCTCTGTGCTTTATATAAATACTTTTATGTACATACGAATATTTGTAAGCGTATGCTTACATACCCTTCACTTTTTCTTTTTTTCTTTTACACTTAATCATGGCGAATACCAGTAATGTATTTTCCAAGAGAGAGAGAGAGAGAGAGAATTTTCCGTACACCGAATTCGTATATTGCAGAAAATATTGTAAGAAAACTATCGACGTAGTTCTGATAACTTGTGACGGCCGTTGCCTCCAGTTCCACCAAGTCCAGAGCGATTGGCTCTTGTTACGAGTGAATGGGAAACTGTGCGGTTATCTCTCGCCTCCTTCTCTAACGCGAATAACTTTCACGATATTTTTGTCACTACGACACCAAGAGTAAAGTCCCGGTCCGCTGAGTAGGCACCAGTTGCCAAATCAGTCGAGTTTCCACGAGGAGTTCTCAACTCTGATGAAAATCGCAGAATGGACAAAGAAAGAGAAACGAAAAGGGGAGGGATATATATATATATATATATATATATATATATAGAGAGAGAGAGAGAGAGAGAGGCGAGATGGGAAGAGATGCGTGTTCGACAGATTGAAATAAAATATATCAAAGCGAATAAAATTGAAATATTAGAAGAGAAATTCGAGGGACTGAAAAGTCAGCGAGTACCAATCTGATGTTGGTGGTTGTACAACAGCAGCCCGTCGAGTTTGCAAAGTTTTTCCCGCGATCGAGAGCCTCGATCTTCCTAGGATTTGATTAGACGCCCTAAAGAGAGGGCGGAAAGCTACCTTGAAGAGAAGAGGGTGAATGCTGACACGTCCGGCTGACGAAACCTTTCGCTCAAACTCCATCCGTTCCCAATGAGAACGTGATCGTTCGCAAAGGGTTAAAAGTCCAAACTTTATTTCTCCGAGTATTTTCCCTCTTTGTCCTCCAAAGCGGTCGCTGTCCACCACCACCACCACCACCACCACCGTCGGTGGTAGACGAGAAGAAGACGAGTAGAGAACTCGCGTGACGAGAACGTCAACGGAGAAGAGGAAAAACATCAACCACCCCTCCACCACTATCAAAACAAGAGCAACAGCAAAAAATACTGTTACGAGTTTCTTTTTGGCCAGACGCTAGATGCGTGGGTGGGTGAGTGTGTGTGCGTGGGTGTGCGTGTGTAGAAAATAGCAACAAGCCCATCGATGAAACTTGGCAGCGAGGAGAACAAAGGTTTATTGTTCTTGGCAAATGCTTGAAATTCACAGGGGGATGTCCGTTCATTAAAGCTTACGCAGAATTATCGCTGATGCATGGAGTATCACAAATCATTCATACAATTTCACTAGTTTATGCGCTTCTTTCAAAATCCAGGTTGGCAAGCAAACAATAATCGCAGCTGCTTAATTAACGTGCTCTCTCTCCTCTCTCTTTCTCTTTCTCTGCCTCTTTCTCTCTTTATTTCTGCTGTATTTATAGGTATTTATCGATACTATTTAAAGCTACCGTTGAATTATATTGTTTTCGGAAATCAGCGGCGGAAATGTGAAATTTATTGCAGAATTTAGTAATAATTATCGATGAGAGAGAGAGAGAGAGAGAGAGAGATGCTCGGAACAAATGGTATCTCCTGGTGGTGGTTCGTTTGTTTGCTCGCGTTTCCTCTCCTGACGTCCGCGAGTGAGCTCACTTTCTTATCCTTCGATTTTCATCGGGCCATCTTTGCGCAACCCCTGCCTACCCTCCCCTTTCTTCAAGGGCAACGATCGCTCATTTTCTCGTAACGCGGGGGTGGTCGGTGAAAATGTGCAGCAGCCGGCGCAGACAGATATAAGCTCTTTCAAGGAGACGACTTAAAAGTGCACTTTATACCAGTCGGCCGGGAGAAAAAGACGCAATGCGGGGGAGGGGGTGCCGCGATGCTCCGAAGAAAAGCTGCGGACATTTCTGCGCAACTTCTCTGACAAAGTTACTCCGAGAACGCGGCTGAGCCCCTAGATTCTCCCCAGACTCTCACCCTACCCACCCCGTGGCAGCAACCCCGAAGCCAAGTTTACGAAAGGAAACTTCTACCTTGACCCAGAGGCGCCGGGACGCTCCCCGCTCCCTCCTCTCTTCCTTCCGCTTCCTACCACCCTTCGGATGGAACTGCAATGCGAATGCGTGCAACTGGTTGGCCAACAACTTATTCGTCACGTGAGAATTGCAGATGTTTCCAGCATCCACCCTCACCCCTTCCCCTTCCCCTCAACATCCGTCACCAGCCAGCCAGCCAGCCAGGATCCTTCTGCCATTCCTTATCCTTTCGCTCCTTTCTCTCCTTTCTCCCTCCCTCTCTCTCTCTCTTGCCCCTACTCGCTTCTTTACCCATCGTTTGTTCCACTTGTTGGAACAGTAATTTTAATTGCACTTTCCTATCTCTCGATGATATCCGCACCTCCACCCTCTTTCCTACGGGAGGGTGGGAACGAGGGAATCTCTCTGGGTTTTGGCCAGTGCGTAACACAAAATGAAATTCTCCGAGGACGGATCGGTAAGTGCGCGCGCGAGCGAGCGAGCGAGAACGAGCGCATTCTTTTGCCTAGGAAAAAACTAATTGCAGCTCGTTCGTCTTTAATGAATTTCCCCGGCTATTACTCACGTGCGCCGAATGGAAAAGGACGGACAGCACTCGTGGCTTGTCACGTCACTCACTCCGCGTTTCAACTTGTGTAATTGGAAAAGGCCATTTTTTTTCCTTGGCGAGCACGCGCGCTCGCTCGCACCGTCGCCATTATCATTTCCAATTAATTGCTAATACCTCGGCTCGCTTCGGACCCCCGGCGAGCGCCGGAAACTTCAATTAAACATTTTCAGGATTTCAGAATCTCGCCGCCATAAACATTTATTCGGACTCTCCCCCGCTTGCCCCTCTCCTTCCGCCTCTGCGCAAGTAATTTCATCCGAGGCAACTTTTCATTGGAATTTACGGCTTGTTCATCCGCCGACTCTTCTTCCCAATTCGCTTGATGACTGCGAAATAAACCGAGTGACGCGTACTATTACGAGGAGGATCGATAATGTTCGACGCGCTCTCAAAAATCAGGAACGAATTTCAATTAGGGCAAACGGAACGAGGAAGGACTCGTTGCGAGTAATTGCAGCCGGAAGTAGTAACCAGGTGCGAAAGTGTCAGGAAAGCGGTAAAAGGATAAAAGAACGCAGCAGCGCACGCGTGTCGACTTACTTACCGAGAGAGCAGAAGCGGCACGACAAGAGCAAAAGCAACAGCAACGGCAACGGCAATAGCAGCAACACGGTAGAACATTGTGGATTCAGGGAGAGCTGTAAATCTTTCTCCTTGTCATCTCTCAACGTAAATAGAGAATTCCGTTTGTTTGTCAAAAGTCGCCCCCGACTGATAACGAGTAAATCACGCGCTGAATTTGGCAGCCTTACAAAACTCCCCCGGCTCTCGAGTAAACCTGAATAAATTTCATTGTCAGCGTGCATAATCCGAGAGCCCAGGGACCAATCGTGTTAGTCGCCACATTTTTTTTTCTCCCTCTCTCTCTCCAACTCGCTACCGAATTAGAACCCACGAGGGAGGCAGGATGAATCTCTGCTTATTTGTGAAATTCTTCCAATTTTATTGCTCATGCGCGCGTATGTGTGCGTGCGTGCGTTTACCGATACATGTACGAATTGCTAGAGAGAGAGAGAGAGAGAGAGAGAGAGAGAGAGAGAGAGAAATTGAGAGATAGCCACTAGGCTGATACGATTTTGACGAAAGAGGAAATTCGTGGCGGGTGCCGGTCGGTAAGAGTGACATCATAACGGGAACCGGAAGTGAATGCATCGGTGAATCGCATTGGCCAGATAATATGGCGGAATGTGTGGCCTCGGCGACAAGGGTGGCCTGTCGCGTTGTAACGCGCGCTGTTCAGTTGCGATTTACAATTCCATTTTACATGGAAAAGCAGTCGCTTGATTGGTCCTGCCCGTCTACCGTCCACGTTGGATCTCCTCTCTCTCTCTCTCTCTCTCTCTCTCTCTCTGTGCAAATACGAACGCCTATCACGAGCTACGCATTCACACACGTTCCATTCCCGATGACCATCGCTGCGGGCGTTGACGATCGACGCAAGAAAATCATCCCCGTCCACCCCAATCCCATCTCGTTCGTAAATTCTACTTAGTCATCGAATTTTCTCTAAGAAGGTGTTTCGAGCAAACGCGCACACAGGTACACTGTTTATTTCCACGTTGCTTCACCATTACCATGAAACGCAACGCCAAATCTATCGCTGCCCATCTGGGATTTTCCTTTTATCGCTGGAAACTTTCAGCTCCGTCAGACTCTCTAGCGAGAGATCGGCTTTAATAGCGTTTATTATTAGTCGCAGCTCCACACACACACACACACACACGTACGCGCGCACACTTTGCAGCGCGCTTGGTCATCCTACATTATCGTTCAACTGCCACCGCGACGACCTTCCGTTATTCCGCAAACTATTTGCGGCAATTTTTCTCAAATTCCGCGCCGCGACCCTTGACGGTGGCCCTGGATTATTTTTAAGCAGCAATCCCTCAATAATAACATTGACTACACGTGTGTGCGACGAGTGAAAAACTCGACCTAGTTCCTCCGGCGAGGCACTAATGAATTTCCAAACGGGAAAATGCAAAGATGCGCTTCTTTATTGCGATGCGCGAGGCTGGCGCGAGCAGTCGATTCGAAAAGATTACGCAACGACGGGAAATCATTCCTTTCGAATCTCGCGATGTACAACTTTAATCAGCGTGTGGCTGCTTTTAAACTTTTCTCACGTTCCACCACGAGTTTCTTCTGATTTACACGTACCTCGTCCTCCTCCTCCTCCTCCTCGTCTCCACTACCTCCCCATGCTTTCTATTAGTTGGAAAAATTATCGTTCTCCAGCTTTATCGCTCTTTCCTCTTTTTTCCTCTGGTTTCTCCCCTCCCCGGATATCCTCCAATTCGTATTATTTATATCGGGCCTGTTCCCTACACAAATACGCGCGCTAGCGTATGTGTTTGCGCAACGGCGAATCAACGAAATTGATTCGTCATAGAAATTCGAGTGGATAGTTCGGAAAGTATGTTGAAAAGCAATTAATGATCATTTAACGAAGCCGGAGTCTAATAAGTGTTGATTTATTTAGCAAAGCTAACTTTGGCGGAGTATCGTGAATATTTATAACTAATTTCATGTAGAACGTAAACGGATGTAAATTAATTATGTGCCAGCGATCCGAGCTTTGAGCAAATATTTGCCCATACACTCGGCGCCGTGGAAAATGTTGAAATGTAAATTTTCGGGGCAACTTTTAGAATCTGTAATGCGACGCGTGCATTCACATTGCTTTGATTCGATTTCCCTTTGATGTGGCGCGCGTTGAACTTTTAATGAGAACAGGTGTCGCAGGATTTATGGAGAATTACCCAAGATTTTCGACCGTAGCGGGACTCTGGCAGGCTTTTCAGCGACTTTCTCCATCTTTTCGTGAATTTTTCACTCGACCGGACCCGGCCACCCCCGCGTCGATCCGTGAATCCGCGCGTAAATCGCCTGGAAAATTCATACGAGGATAGCGAGGGGAAGGATGGAGGGGACGCGGGTCCTCTCTCTCTCACACCCAACCCTCTGCAGTGTCGAATTTAGGGACAAACCGATTGGTCCCTGTAACGCAACTGCCACGAGCAAGGCCGGCCAAACGAAATACCCAGGAGATATTCGCGATTACGTGACGACAATTGATCAAAGCGCGAACTCGCCGAATTTATTTGCAGCGCACCCGGGGCAGATGTGTGCAAAATCGGAATGTGTCGCGCGCGCGTGTGTTACACGTGTTGGGCACGCGAGAGAGATCGCGTGAATCACCGAGCGCGCGTTGTTCTAAATTCAACTTGTCTCTTTCTTACAATTTCGCGATTTTTCTTCTCCTCGGCGAATTTCCACGGGGACTGAGAATCCATTAATCTATCGATATCGCGATTAACCCTCTCGCTAAGGAGTGCGAGGGTGGAGAGAGGAGAGCGAGAGTGAGACAATAATTTGACTAGTTCGAGTTAGAAACAAATTACTCGAACAGACAGACTATGTGACTTTTGACTGTATGAGAAATGCACGGTGGTTCACCGCAGTGCGATTATGCAGCAGCAGCATTAGGATCGGGAGTAGACGTCGGAAACACCGAGAGGGAGAGAGATGCGTTTTAAAGCATTAGAACTACGATAAATAGGATTGGGCCGTTTGCCAGCTGAACTAATCGCGTTACACATTCCCGTGTCTCTGCGAATCGAGATAGGCTACAATTATACAATTCATATATTCGATGGACTTTTAAACGGCGTTGAAATGCCACTACTTACCCTCCAAATTCCTCACTGCCAAGTATCTGCGTAAAAGAGAGACGACAGAGAGAGAGAGAGAGAGAGAGAAGGATGAGGGTTGCGCTTCACCGAGGATTTCTCAAGACTGCTTCCCATGGCTAATTGGATAAAGCGGAGGTGGAATCGGTTAAGAGGAAAATTCCTCTCGGTCAAACCGGAAATGAAAGTGGCAGCCAGTGAAAAAAAAAAAAAAAAAAAGAAAAAGAGAGAGAAAGAGAGCAGGAAAACATGGACCACCGTTGAGAAGCGTGTAAAATGGTACACGTGGGGGGAGGGGCCTTATGCTTCTTTATCGGCTTAAGGTTGTCGCGTAAAATTAAATTTAGAGTTAGAGTCAACCGCCAGGGTCTGATGCGGTTTCTTCGGGCGCGAAACCCCAGCATAATTAGCGAGTCTCTCTCTCTCTCTCTCTCTCTAATGGACATTGCGTATCGCATACCGGGCTAAAGTAGCGTGGCTAAACTATCGTTAACGCTATCTATCGTTGGGCCATGGCCAAAAGCATCGTTCGCCCGTGAGCCCCGTTACTTCATCGGGCCGGAACGGATAAAGGCGTTATTACGGTACGTGAGGTTTACCCCGGGTCGACCTGGGGGTGGAAGAGTCCACCAGGAGGGAGTTTGGCGAAAGAACTCTATTATTCGAATGATTATCTTGGCGAGAGACAAAGATTAATAGGAAAATCTAGGAGAACTCTTCTCGAGAATATTTGTTCCAGGTGGCATTCGTCCTTTACCGGGATAAAAGCGATCTCTTTTTCGTTTCGGTTCAGCGACAGGAAGCTGAATTCGCAGCGGATGAACCGACCTGGGAAACGAGGAGCTAGCATCGTATAAATTCGCGTAATTTTCACCGATGAAGTTTCACCGTGTGCTCCGCTGGAAGCTTTGCCCTTACATTGGGCAGCAGCAACCCCTTTCTACTTTTCTCTCACTTACCCCTTTACTCATCTTTCAAATGGTTCTTCTTCCTTCCCTTCTGTCGTCTTCTCTTCCTTTCTACTATTTTACCACCCCCCACCCCCTCCTTCGCCTTTTCCTCCGCAGTTTCTTCTTCTCTACCTCTCCTCCAACCCCTTCTTTTATTATCCTTTCAGCTTCGGCTATTAACCTCCACCCTTTATTTGTCTCTCTCTCCTCTCTGATCCTAGCGTCCCGTCTTTTTATGAAAATGTTTCTTGCAGCTTTATTTGTCTTTTATACCGACTCTGGTTACAACTGGGGAAAGGGTTGAATTTAACGTCGAAGGCTTGGATGGATTCGATCGAACATGCAGATCGACGAATAACCACGAGGAGAGAATAACAATGATGATAAAAAGTACTCTGATAGTAGGTAGGCGGTGGAGGCGAGATTAGGGGAGGGGTGGGATGGTAGGGAAAGTTTTCTCGAGTGTTTTAACAGCCGGGGAGGTTAGCCGCGGCCACCCGTGGTTGGCAGACGTCGAAACCCCGCGGAACGGGCCCAGAGCGACGGCCTCCTCCAATAAAGCTGAAATTGCAAGGGGCAAACATGCGAAATATACGCATTGATGTTTAATGCAAAATTCAAATCGTCCCGCAACGTGACACACCAGCCAAGATACCCAGCCTCTTCTCCCAGCCCGAATCGGGTAACATATGACGCAATCTTGGCAGGTATTGTCAGGAAACCGACGACATCTTTAATGTATGAGATAGAAGCGGGCGGCCAGGGTGGCTGACGTGGTAATTGTCGTCGCGTCGCGCCACCCTGGGCGTGAGGCTGCAGAGGCGACGAGGGCTTACCACAGTCAAAGTGAAAGCGAAACGCGAGAGGGAGCGGAAGCAAGGGGAGATAAAGCCGCTAAACTGGCTCTACATGGGGTAGCGCGGCTTCTTCCTTCCGATAATGTCCGCTGGGTTCTCGCCTCGCTTTATTGGCTTCAGTAGCGGACGACTCTGGAGGGGGAGGAAAAGGAGGAGGTCAGAAAATATCTTTTTCTCTTTATTAAGATCGGGAATTTCGATGGTGGAAACGAGCGAGCCTCCGCGTGGCAGTGTCCTTGCGGAAATTAAAGGAGGGTGGGTTGGGGAGTGGAAACCGCGAGGACCCGCAGACAGCGAGAGATCCTCACTGGCAAATTGCATTGACCTCTTGGGATTTTATCGCGGACCTTGCAAGCCGCTCCTCCCCGTGACGCATCATCAAATGAATTCCGACTTACTCCCCCCCCCCCCCCTCTCTCTCTCTCTCTCTTTCTCTTCCCCCCATTTTCTTCTTACTTCCGGAGAAACAAGGAATTGCAATTAGCCGTAGACCCTCCAACTTCTTCTCCTTCCCCTTTTCACCCTAGGCGACTTCCTGGAAAATAACCAGGACGCAGGAAGATTTGAATTTAAATCGCTCGTTTTGATTATCGGGACGATCGGCTTTGGTTATTAGACTTGATTAGAGAGAATTTTTCTAGTGAGAGAGAGAGAGAGAGAGAGAGAGAGAGAGAGAGAGAGAAGGATGGAAGGAGGAACATTTAATGTACAAATTCTTCTGGTAAATATTTGTCTTTAAAGGGGAAAAGTAAATTATCTCTTTAGCAGTGTTGGGCAATTAGCCGATCTTGCGTCTCTATGAATTTAAGTAAGAAATCTCGTTGGAAGTATTGCGCAACTTCTCGCGAATAGAGCAGCGAAGTAAGGTGCTCCGGTAATTTCCCCAAGTTTTCCCGGGGAGATTTAATGAAATACGGTGGTAAAATGATATCGTTTCCAAGCGTTCCCGGGTAACTCTCTCCCGTTGAAGAAGGATCAATTGCGTCGATTACCAAAATTAGCAAGATTGGCTCCTTGACGTTGGCTGAGGACGCGAGTGAGGGGAAGAGGGAGAGTGAAAAAATTTTATTCGCACCCAGTGAATTTTCGTGAATTTTGGACGAACCTACCGTTCCGCAGCGTTCGAATTCTGCTCGGCAGAAATTTGCAGCCGTCGCCATATCAATAATCAATCATGAATGAGCGGCCATCAATAATTACATTTCTGATGTACTGCAATCTGATATGCGCGTTTGCGGGTTTACGTGGTTAGGGAATTTTGGCAAAATTAGCCCCGAGGCTCGATCCGCAACCGATTCCAATTCGTTTTTCGGGGTGAAAAATTTAGTCCGCACCACGGTCTCCGTCCCTTCGTTAAAAGGGAAAATAGCAACTTTTCAATTTCAGTCGTGATCAAGGGATGTTTCCCACGTGCGTGCCCCTCTCGTATATACCGCTGCGCGTACATCGAAATGGCTTCGGACAGTTTCGCCATTTGGATGGCCAGCCCCGCCGGCTGCGGGGGGTGGAGCGAATGCACTTACCCCGATGGAAAATTCAGGAGACGCAACGTGAGCCACATTAGCTAGGGCTATTTAACGGGCTGAACAAAAAAATCAGAGAAAAGTGAAAAAGAGCGAGCAAAGGGGGATGAACGTGGAAAATTTTGGACGTTTCTTTAAAAAAAAAAAAAAACGAGCATTTTCGATTTTTCCCCATCCCCATAAAAATATGATATCCATCCATCTTCAAAGGACTAAGGCAGGTAACGTAGACCAGCTATTGCTTGTTATTTCATTCTTGTCCCTGAAGGAAGAGAAAAATACGCTTTGCGAATCTTCTCTCTGGTTTCGACTTCCCGGCAAAATATATGTGCATGTGCACGCCATAGTATTTGTAGGAACTATCGATTCGACTCACGTATGTGCCCCAACTTGGATCTCCATATATTCGTTCGTCTGTTGTTTCGCTCTGAGATTTTCGATTGGAGATCCAAAATCCGCAAAATGCTACCTAAAACAAGTATTTCCAATAGAGCTGTCGATTTAAAAACTCAAATCTCTTCTTACTTTTTCATTTTCCATCGGGCATTTTTCATGATCTATGAAAAATCTTCTTCTATAGCCAATTTTTGTCGAACTCCATGAAAACAAAATCTAGAGCCTTTACGTGATATGTTAAAATAAGAGAAAAACGTTGATATAGAAAGAAGTGCGATAAAAAAATGTAAAATAATCGCTAGATTTCCAGTGATAGTGAAATATTGAATAGAACTGAGTCCAGCTGTTGCTTTATTCAGCCAGCACATCTGTGGTGGTCCAGTGAAACAAAATATTTTCTACTTCAAGCAAATATAAGGTCAAAGGTTCACCATCTCCCTCTCTCTCTCTCTCGAGTATAAATTATAGTATTTTTTTGATTAGAAAGTTTTTTAATAAAATACTATACAAATAGAATTAAGAGTATTCTCTCTCCTTCGTAGAATTGCCAAATAAAATTTGTTCACAACGATTCGCAATGGGCTATAATTTCCTCAGGGAAAATCACTACAGTTTTCTCTGTTCCACCGTTAAGTGGCTTAAATTTACTTTTTCAAGACTCAGCGTGACATTAAATAATGGCTTTAGGATTTCCCCCTTACGAAGACAATTAGCAGATTGAATTCTTGACCTTTTCTCAAATATTAAGAAGGATTACCAAGCAAGTAGAGAAAAGGAGTAGGTGTAGTATCCTCTTAAAATGCTGGAAGGGGGTTGCCATTTAATTAATTTCATTCTGAATCGTGGTCGCGATATCAAGAGACTGCGCCTTTAAGAAGAACGTGAGAGGGAAAAAAGAGAAAAAATGAAAAGCCCGTCGAATTTAAGTAGAAGTGCATTAAAGAGGAGAGAAAAAGAATATCGACTTTTTATCGTTAAAGCGCGAAGAAACAGCTGAGGAAACCCGAGAGTTTGCAAATAGAGAGAGAGAGAGAGAGGGAGAGGTAGCGAAGGAGGGAGGAAGAGAAAGAGTAAGTGGACCTGGAAATAGTTTTGGCAGCGATACGAACGTCACGCTGTCTTGCTCCATAAAATGGAAGATTGCTAGAATCTTGCTTTTCGCCACGCGTTCGCTGCTAGAATTTCCACGTAACTTGGTGGCATAATGCCGGCAATCTGCAGCTTCTTTTCTCTTTGTTTCCGTTCGTGCATTGCCTCCCACCCCCCTCGTCTCGGAGTCCCTGTACCATCGCTCCGCTCGTCAAGTAGAAGAGTCATGCATTAATCCGACAAATTCACAGGAAGAGGCATTTTTCAGCCAATGGAGAACGGAGAAGGAAATGCGCACGCACGCACGCACGCACGCACGCACCAACATTTGGTATTGATATAATTTTAAGCTGCATTGGATTAGATCCAGAGACGAGTCGCAGTTGTTTCGCACGCCGGTCGATTTGAAATAGAATGATTCGGACAAAAAGACCTTGTTCTAAATCAAAAGGAAATACGGAAAAGACTCGAAGCGGATTATGAAGATCGCTTCAGACAGACGGAGGATTGGGGTGAGGGGGGAGAGAGAGAGAGAGAGAGAGAGAGAGAGAGAGAGAGAGAGAGACGTTTTTCCAAGTAACCGAGTACAGCACGATCCTAATAAAAGAGAATTTACTTTTAAAATTAATACCTTAATTCATGTGCCACTTGTCCATTTATCCATTTCATTCCTTCTTTCACTCTCAATCCTGTTATAAATGACAATGGGAAAGTCTCTCAATAAATCCATCAAAATAGAATTGAATGTCGTAAGTAATTTTCATTAATAATTCATAAGGAAAATCGATGCAATAGAGAACCAGAGAGAAAAATGCATTTAAAATGGTATCAGTAACCTGATTTGTACGGGAGCCCAGGTAGAGATGAAACTAGTTTACTTTATTATTGAGAAAGTTACATGAACCATTTTAAACCGAAGATGGAACTCTATTCCTCTCCTGTGTTTTCTTCCTCTCTGCAGCTTTTCAATCGAAATAATATTGAGAAAAAAGAAATAGCTTCGATAAAAAGTCTATTTACCGAATTCACCCTGCGAGACTGACTGAGAGGGATGTTACGACAAATCGGGAGAAAAAATTTACGGGGCAGAGGAGGGACGGGGAAATAAAATATTAATATTAAGTTTCACGTGGTAATTCAGTTTGCAGACGTCCTCCCTGTTATTAAAGCGATACTGCATCAACACTCTCGAGCGCGTTATTCGATTACCGACTTCTCGCACGATTTCAAGGCGAGGCGGAAAAAATGAGCAATTTATGATTTCCGCGGATTAAATCGCGAACGATATAAATCTTCCTTTACCGCGGCTCATTCTCCGCATTCACCCGCCCTCCCTCCTCCCGTCCATTGTAAATCAAGAAATTTGAAAACTGGCGAGATTTCAATTCTCGCGAACCAAGGATACCTAGAGATACGCGTGTATCAGGAGCGCATATGCGCGCACGCATATATATCGGACATTCGTTTTTCCATAATTTTAATGGAAAAACTGAACGCGACGGTATCGGACGGGAGGTTGGGCCCCGCCGTTTAAGAGTGCGCAGAATAAAGGAGAATTAATACACACTGTAAGGAGAGGGCGAGGTGGCGAGGTTGCAGGAGGGTAAAAAATAATTGGAGAGAAAAGATGAAAGAAGAGCTGGGAGAAATTTCGCCGGAGGAAAAGACCAAAGTTTTTCCCTTTTAACTTGGCAAAAGAAAAGTTGAAATCTTTGAAAAACGTGGAAGGCCCGTTTAGGAGAGGTTAGCAGGGAATATCGCGGATGGGTTGGCGGCTACGTACTCCAGGTATGGGAGAGGGAAAGGGCTGGGTGTAACTTGAACAAAATCCCCCTTCGTACCTTCTGCGATGGACTTGTAAAGAGTTAAAATCTCCTGTCTCGTTACGTCGAGATATCTAACAAAAGTTGAATTATCCAAAGCTTTGCTTTTGAAGACAGAGAGAAAGCGGCGAAGGGGTAAGAAAAGGAGCGACTGCAGGGAGAAAAGAGCGCGGGGAGAGGTTGACCTCCACCGCCGTGTGACCAAGATGGATAAGAGGAGTATTCGCGCAATCCTCAGGAATTCCATGGAATATCAAGAACACCGTGTGAGATTAACGACGTATGATTTAAAGTTTTTATGGTAATCGTCGAGAGAGAGAGAGAGAGAGAGTCGATCGAACACAATCAGATTTTACACGCGATTGCCGCCATAACTGGAGCCAGATGTAATTAATTTCTCCTGCGTGCTGCTCACTGGCCCTGTGTGCTCCAATCGGTCCTTCTCCAATAATCGAACCTGTTTCAAGGAATATTTTCGACGATACGTGAAACTTAATTGCCATCGAGCTTTAATGACGATCCGATTTGCGAAAGCAGCGAGTACCACGAGAGGCCTTCAACGACGCTTTGTCAAATTTATGTACCTATTAATCTCGAATTTCATAATTGACATAAAATTTCCACTGACTCGAATTCCATCCAATTCATTATGGAAATATTCGATTCCTCGTATATTTATCGATAAAGTTAATTTTGAAATAGTTTCGTTAAAAAGAGCGTTCGGTAGCCATTCGGATGGAAGCCAGAAAAAACCAAGAGGAGAAACGCGGTAGTGCAACAGGTTAGAAAACGAGGCAATTGGAAAATGATGATCGTTTATCCATACGAGGCATTGATCTGGAGTAGAGCGTTACCTGGACACAGGCCAGCGAGAGGTTGGTCTTGCGCCCTCGAAAACCCCGTACTTAAAATATTAAGAGGTCCTCTGCCCCTTAAAAAAGGTTCTATCCCAGACACTTTGGGTCAGGGGTAGCTTTGCAATTGCACCTGATGTCACCCCTGAGCTTTTCGACCTTTACTCCCGGGATCCGATTAACGAGCTATATATTATTCAAGATCCCACGGGATCATTCGGTAAAACCAATAAAGTTCCTGGAACTCCGTGGGAAGAAGTTTATATGGCGACGAGGGGTGTGGAAAAATATGATTGAACGATACGTTGGGGGAGTGATCTAGGGAGTAAAACCATGGCATGATAATAATACCTTCGGGTTTCGCGTGTGACGATGTTGCGCGCAGTGCGCAACTGACCGACAACCCATCGTCATTTTGCGCCAGAACGCAAGTCCTCGAATGGATTTTCGCAAATTTCTTCCAAATCGATTTTTAAAGCAATTAAAAGCCAAGATTATTTAGAGAAGAACTCTCAGTGTGGAGGGAGTGGAGAAGAATGGCGAAACTTTAATAATGTCTCTAGTCGCTTTTGGTTTCCAGCGAATAGACTGGATTCACCGACACGGCTTGGAAACTTGATGGGAAATTGATTGATGAATTTTTCGTAAATTGGGTCTTGCTGCTATCTCGAAGCAAACTCGTTATAAGCTTACCTTGTTTACGCAACGTACATATACACACGTGCACGCGAGCATACACCAACGCAATTACGTACACACAGTGGTAATTAGACTCGTACATAAAGGGCTGTAATTAACATCCGAGTAAACGAAGCTTTTAATTATTTCACGCATTCAGCGACGCTACCTGATAAAGTGGCAAGAGTTAAAAACTTGTCGCGAAAGGGTGGAAAAGTGGAAAAGTTAAAGAGTCATCCAGAAGGTACCTGCGCGCAGGCTTCTCACCTTAGAAAGAAGGAGAGACTCTTTATCCCGTATGATGCGTTTGTTTGTAAGCCGATAAATCGGTCGAGTGGAGGAAAAAGAGAAAAGGGGTAAAAATGGGGAAAAGGAGCGAGTTTCACCCAAGGATTTCAGGGAACAAACAGTAAAGAAGCAGTCTACTGTGAAGTATGATGAAGGGGAGAAGGCAAAAGCTCGAGGGTACACGGGGTATTAGAGAAGAGAAGATGGTGATTAGAAGCAAAGGTAAAGGGAAGGCAAAGGATTCTAAGGCCCATTCTAGGTAGTCCTGGCTAGCCAAGGAGTATTTGACTTTCAAATAGTAGCAGTCGACTATAGTGGTATAGTCGATGTATAGTTATAGCAGACTGCTCCATTTCAAGAAGCAATTCCGCCTGCTGACGAATGCCCCCGTTGCCCCGTTGCCCCGATGCTCCGTTGCACCGTTGCATCGTTGCATCGTTGCATCGTTGCATCGGACTAACGATAACCTCGTGGCCTTCGCTACCTTCCGACCCGTTCCTCCGTCTACTCGATTCTATTTGATGTGCGCGCTTCTTCGAGATAAACGAAACTAGTGGTACAACGCCTTATAAGGCGGCCCGTGATGGAACGAATAAAGAAATTCATTTGGTAATGTCGTACTCTCTTTACCATAGCACTTTTCCACTTTTCTACTTTCCCCTTTCATACTTCCTCCCCTTTTTTTTTGTCCACCTCTTCTCAAACCACCTCTACTCCCTCTTCTCCGTCTCTCTCCTCCTGGCAAACCCTGTGAGATCTCGAGACATTTCATAGCGACCTTTGATATCCAACAGGAAGGTAGACCGCGTACTTTATCCGATTAACCGGAGCTTCCATAATGCGGAGCGAAGCGTCTTGCCAAATTGGCTATGGCCGACTTAATTAAATCCAAATCATCTCGTACCTTTCGTCTTTCGAAATCTCCACGATCTTGGGGGTCCTCTTCTCTTTAGCCCCTTTCCTTTATACCTCCTCTCCAGCAATTTTCTCATCTTCCTCCGTTCCCTCCGTACTAGCTCCGTTTGCCTTCTGTTCCTGAGCCCCTTCCGTTCTACAGATTTCCTCCGAAAAAGGGGCTTAATGCGTTTCGTGTACCGGTAGTCGGTAACGGCGACGACTTCATTTGCAAGCCGAAAGACAAGAAACGTGGAATTACGAGATTTCTCCTGGCCGCTGAGTAAGTGGATCTTCTCTCTCTCCCATGCCTTAGTCAGATCTTTCTTTGCCTACTCAGTGTGTGTGTGTGTGTGTGTGTGTGTGTGGTAGCTCTTTGCTCTCCTTAAGTTTTTTCCACGATAAATAAATCAATGCAAAGTTTTACCCTTTTCCCATATTAAAATATGAGAAGAAGGAAGGAGCTGCACAGTCTTTCAGTTTATACTTTTCTCGATGGGGCCGGAGTAACCTGGAAAAAGCATCTCTAGCCTTGAGGAAGCCGCAAACTCTTTGGATCTAACTCAGTTTCGCATTACGGAGATTTCTTTATCGGTAGTATGTGGAAGAGTCATTGGACGTCGTGTTACGGTACTCGCGGTACTTTGCGCTTTACTCGCCGAACAAACTATCCTCTCTCTCCCCATCCCACCACCCCCTGCCCCTATCAACCGCTCCCCTCAAACTTTTTTATTCCCCCACTAAACTTCCGCCTACTTTTCGTTATTTCCATTTATCTTCCTTTCTATCACCGCACCTTCCTCTCCCACCCCCTTTCCCACCCCCTTCAATTTTTCATGAATTTCTACGCTCGCGTCCATCCTTCTGCCCCGCGGTCATTGAATTAAGAAAAATTACACGGACCACCAGCTTTACGAAGCTGGACAAACATTTTGGTACCATCGACAAATATTTCTGTCACCGGTATCCCAAGGCTTTTTCCTCTTTCCACTTTTCCACCTTTTTCGGTCAACTGTTTGTTGCTGCTTTTTTTCTCTTCTTTTCCTTCTCTCTCTCTCTCTCTCTCTCTCTCTCTCCCTCTCTCTTTGTTTGAGTTGAAACGGGTTTTTTCAGTCCCAGTTTTAACGATTACAGAACTCGAACAGCTCTGACTTCAGGTCGGACGTGATTCGATTTAGCACATTCCGATTCGAACTTTTTCCTGGCTATCCAGTGACAACTTTGCACTGGTAATTTCCGTTTGATTAAGGAATAGGAAAAAAAAGGGGAAAGGACAGGGGAGGAAGGCCAATAAGAGGCGTAAGAGGCGCGCGGCGCATTGGCGGAGAGGAGCGGAGTTGAAAAAATTCCTTCCTCTCCTGAAAGCTCTGATTAAATTAAATCCAAACTTAATTTAGTCCAACTTGCGAGCGCTTAACGGCGCGGAAGAGATTTGTCGCGACCTTCGAGGAAAGCTCTACGCAATGAATTGTTCTTCTCGCCGGGACGGAACGGAACGGAATGGAATGAACGCGACGCCACGCCACGCGTCGCGACGCTTCTCGAGTGGGAATACGTCAAACGAAGCCTCCACCCTCTCGCCCTCTTCTCATTTTTCTGCGCGTTTTCTGCGATTCCTGTTAATTCCGACGCTCCTTCCGGTAGATCGCACCATGTTCAACCATGAGCATTCTCTCATAATGATTCGTGATGCGAAATATATGACCAGACTGAATTCTAAAACGCGAAATGGCCATCCACGAAGTGTTAGTGCCGCCGAATCGCTATTCATTATATGCTTATGGCGAAGGGACGACGGTATCCATAAACTGTCACACTGAAATTGAAAACGATGAATCGAATGACTGGTGAGCTGGTCAAGTTTGTCGAATATTCACAGCTTGATACATACATATTGAGGAAGAGAGAGAGACTGAAAAAGAGAGATTATCGCAAAATCACACATTTCAAAAGAAATAAAAGAAAGAAGAATATATTTAAATAGTAGATAGCAATGTATATGTATGCGTGGTAGGTGTTTCCGAGGGATTTCTGATTTCCGGTTTGCAAGAGGCACGCGAAGCTTAATGTGGTACGCGAATCGCAAGTTTCAGGGGATGAGAAAGAAAGAGAGACCGGAGAGAGGGGTAGGAAGAAGAAAATGGATGGGGAGGGCGATCGAGCAAAATGAAAAGTGGTTTGAGGAATTGGTTGACGCTGGTAGCGATTGCAATCACGTCTCATCGTAAAACGATCACCAACGTTTTCAGTGTCTCTGTAAATTCAGATTTGCCAGATAAACACTGCGAGAGGAGGGAGGAGAGGAGAGGAGAGAAGAGGGGAAATAAAATGACTCCGGCATGAGGAGAGCCGAAGAGAGAGTGGGGGTGGAAGCTTAAAATGCGAGTATAAATGTCAGCGAGAAAGGGGTGGAAAATAAAAGATAGAGCAGAGTTTGGTTCTCTTCGGGAAAACGGAAATTCCAATGAATATACACCTACACCAATGCGAGAAGCACGACACGGAGGAAACGCTGTTTCTTTCCCATCGGTAGATTTTCTTAGGAAAATCATTGAAACGTCGATCGAATTATTGCAGAATGCTTTTCTTAAATGAGAGAATTAGAAAGAGAAAATATTACACGCGAACTCGATACAGCGGGGGGTTGGCAGGAGATGGTATCGCTGATTTTCAACAATTTTCATTCGAGAGATCGTTTGACCCGCCTCCCTTTCCTCTCCTTTCCTTATCATACCTTATCTGTCTTTCCTTCCTTCCTTCCTTCCTTACTTACTTACTTCCTACCCCCTTACTCATCTTGCGGTTCACTTCTACTGTAAACACAACTGTATTTGCACAACTTTCACCTCACTTCACATCTTCACATTCACCCCTATCTCACGAGGAGTAGTTCGCCTTTCAGTCCGAAGTAAACTGCGTAATTGTTTACCCTGCACTTACCAAGAATTTACTTGACTTCCACCCCTTCTCCTTCCTTCTCTTTCCACCTTCAAGCTAACCTACCCCTATACCCTCTACCACCTACCCTCAGCCTGTTGACCCTCAAGTCCGTGCACTTCACTTTAGAGTTCCTCTGCAATCTTTCGTAATTAAACGCGGTGTCCTCTCGTGTATCTATGTATCCATCTATGTATCTCGTATGTATGAATGGATGGATGGATGGATGGATGGATGGATGCACGCACGAACCTACTACGGTCAAAGGTTTCGTCTTCTTCATCGGATATCGCTTCTTCATCAGTTTCTATTTTTGTCGCTGGATACTCGATAATTTGCAAGTTGGTAATTCACGGTGAAACAAATGTTGGAAATGGGGAAATAAGGGGAAACTATAGGAACCTAATGGAAGAGTAGAAAAATAGGAACTAAAAGCGAGAAACTGGATCGTGGCGGTGGCCGAATTGCATCAGTTGAATTATACTCGTATGATTCATTAGTCTCTCTGTGAAACAATAAGTGAATTACCATACGTATGCGTGTACGTCACACACAGGCGACACACCGTAGGTGCAGCCAGCCTCTCGCTCGCTCATTTATTCTCTCGTACACTTCCACGTATTCAACCCACTCTACCTACGTGATCCCCCACCACCCACGCAGTCCTTTTACGATTTTGCGCTCGCAAAACAGAAACGCCAGTCTTTTTTATTATTACTTGAAACGACCGCGGGAGAGTTTTGAGAAACGAGAGGAATTTCGCCTTGCGACCAATTTACGCTTACCACTTGTTTCCTCTACTTTAATCAACGAGACGCCCGCGCACTCTCGATTTTAGCGTAAAAGATCATAGGATACGAATTAACCCGCTCTCAAATGTGCGTCGAATGTCACCGGCTTGAAGCTTCTAGCTCGATTTTTCATTTTCAGTGGAGGAATCTGCGAATGGTCGGACAGAAGCTTGGGGAAAGTCGATACCGCATCGGAAAAAAACTTTCAGGCTAAGATTCGGCCATTTTAACGGGAAAGAAAAGTTTCTTCTCGCGGTGAAGATAATGAAAGAAACGTTGCGCGGAAAGTGTCTGTGTGGATTTTTTCTCTCGGAAATGGGAACACATGCGCTCATTGATCTCGATGCCCGCCACGTGCCTGGGGGATGCGGGCCAAAGAGAAAAGAAGAAGCTCGGCGATCGTGAGCAGGAATGTTGATGATGCCGTTGCGGGACAATGCGATGTTTGCTCGTTCTCTCTCTCTCTCTCTCTCTCTCTCTCTCTCTCTCTCTCTTCTTCTTCTCTTCTTCTCACACCTTCTACCCCTCCCGCTACAACGTATATGCAATATGGACCGACATCTCCAATATGATTATTTGATCCTCTCGAATTTCGATAAAAAGTATTTTACGTACATAGTGTGCAACACAGGAAAACAATGTAATATTTCGAATGATCCGTCGCGTAAAAAGTTTCGCAAGGCGAATAAATATTTGCACGGCAATGCCGCGATCATTAGAGAAAAGTTATATCGTTATTTGTACTAAAAATTAGCTCCGAAACGAGTTCCGCTAATCAGTGTTGTACTTGCATGCTGGAAAAAACTTCATAATGAAATGATTAATTAATGCGTAGAACGGAAAGCTGGTGGGAAACGGGCTGCATCATCTCACAGGTGCGATAATCATCGCTGGCGATGTGTACTTTCGCCGGTTATTTCGTTTTAAATTAGATTTGTTAATCAACTTTCTTGCATAGAGAACGAATAAACTCCATTGTGCTTCTTGTGCTAAAAACGTAGAAACAAAGTGTTTGTTGCGTGGAATTAAGCAGAAAAGGGAAGGGAAGAGGAGAGAACGAGGTAGGGTAAGAGAGAGGGAGAGAGAGAGAGAGAGAAAAGAAGGTAATTAATCCCGCGTTCCTCACCTTTTGAAAAATATGTGGAAATAATCGCTTGTTATTGGAGACGCGAAGAAAAGGAAGAAAGGAAAGTGAGTAAGGAAGCTTTAATTACAGAATTCTCACAGATCTTGCAAAAGTTTGTCGCGCGAACATGCAAACAAGCGGGGTAGTTGGGGTGAAGTGGAGCGAAGAATGGTAGAGAAGAAGAAGAGAGAGAGAGAAGCAAAGATCGGAGAAGAGAGAGGGTTAAGGGGGCATAAATAACGACGGTGGTGTAACGAAACTCCATTCTAACGTGGGTGGAAGTGTAATTAGAAATCCGCGTGGCGGAATCGTTGCCAACCAAGAGGAATCTGACTCGAAAACTTTGATAGAATTTGCCAAAACTGGCAGGTGCAAGTGCTCCGGAGAATTCGACGCCGCGCTAGAGCAATTCGAGCGAGAAGAGCGAACTATTTCGAAATGCAAACGCCGGATTATCGTTTTACACCCTTCCCCCTCCCCAGCCACGCGCAGTGGCCCGCTATCATGAGCTGATTTGAATTTTAGTCCAATATAAAGCTACCCCGAGAATATAATCGAACGGAAGTTGGGGGAGAGTGGTGGAGGCGCCCCGCGCGACGACCCTCTCCATTATTTTACTCGTAATTCCTTCCCTGGAATTTACTTTCACGATTAACCGCGCGATGCACGAGAGAGATCGCTCCGGTCCTTCTCGTCTCAGAGTTCAAAGGTCAAGTTCCACATCCGAACCAGTGTGGGAGTCAACGACCCTCGAGACTCCCCGCGAGAATTTAATAGAACAATAATAAAAAACGAGCCGAGACGAAAATATAGGGTTAAAGTTGGAGAAACCTTCCACAAGGATAATGACCTAGAAAATGCACATGCACGTATTCAAATGGGCTAGAGGAGCTATAAATGCAGCAAATTGCCTTCGATCAGCGATATCCCTTCGATAACTCTTAACCTTATGAGAGAGAGAGAGAGAGAGAGAGAGAGAGACTATCGATAATGTCTGATGAAACTTTTTGCGAAAAGCCACCTCTCCTCCCCTCCAATCATATTCTGCGTTAGACACACGTACGCGTTAACACGCGAACGTTTGTCACGCGCACGTGTAATTCCGCAGTTGAACTTTTAACAAGTTGACATTGTTGCATTTCCATCGACTATTGTCCATCGTCCATAACCTATCGACAGTGGGGAGGAGACAATTTTCAAAAGGATGGCGGATCGTGTCAAAGAACGAGAGAGAGAGAGCATTAGATGTCATCGTGCCTAGCGATTAGCTCGTAGTGAAATAACCGTGATACATGGACGAGTCGAGTTGGGTCCACTCGCGTATCGACAGTTCCAGCGAGGTCCCTGGGTAAATATTGGATTGCACGTCAGAATTAGTGATCGATGCTAGCGAGCCAATGGATTTAGTCGTACCGATGTTCACTTCCAATTTTACAGTCACCCGAATGATACCTGAGAGTTTACCTTTACCCTTCTCACTCTCTCACCCGCTGCTCCTTCTCGGTAAATTGTTTATCACTTAAGGGTGGCACAGGGGATGAGAACCGGTTTTTCGGTTACACTCCGTGTGCCGGGATGTGTTTGCTATGTTATTAGTGTATTAACAGAGATATGATACATTGATATACCGGTGGTGTGTATAAGAGTTCTTGTTCGATTGTTTCAGGCAATGAAGATGAGCAAAGTGGGTAACCAGACGAATTCACAGGACCCACAGGCGGTGAATTCCCGGGTTTTCGTCGGGAATCTAAACACGTTTCAGTGCAGCAAGACCGATGTGGAGCGGATGTTCCAGCGCTACGGTCGACTCGCCGGTGAGTGTTGCTACCACGTTCCAAAGATTTGCCCTCTTGTTCGCGAGACAAGATTTAGCGGGATAAGTGAAAAAAAAAATGAAACGAGAAGGAGGAAAAACGAAAGCAGTTTTTCCGCAATTTTTCTCCTCTATCTCAACGGGATTAACTTATAACTGTTTTTACCAAAGACCGTGCTTCTCTATAAAAAATCATCCCCTTTTCAATGGGAGATCTGCCAGGGAGAAGGCAGTTCTCGAGAAAATTGGTCGCGGAACAACCCTCCTGCCCCCGAAGAAAGAGTTTCTCAGGAAAATACTTCTGGTGGGTTTGCATAAATAAGTGGATGAAGAGATTTTGCCGTCGTCATTTTCAATGGGTGGAGAGGCTCGTTGGATTAAATAACGAGATACGCCGAATGGAGATACAGAGATCATAACCAATGGAAAACGTTTAAGTGGGGGAGGGGGAGCAGGCTCGACCGAGGGTAAAATGTAACGTAACATAAAGCGGCCAACCTGAAGAGTCGAGTCAGTTTACCTCGACTTGGTCTCTTTCATCTTCGGACTGGTACGTGAAGTTGCAGCGGGCGAAGAGGGAATGGTGGTTTCACCAAGAAGCACCAAGAAGAGCAAGAGTCTTGCCCCTTTTTCCTTTCCTTTCGAATAATCCTACAGGTACTACATTAGCCTTCTCCCACCTACTGCACGTGTACGCGAATCCAAAGAAAATTCTCATTCTCTCATTTCCGGCTGAAAGACGAGAAAGGAAAATCCGGAAAGCTGAGAAAAGAGGAGACTGCTCTCTCTCTCTCTCTCTCTCTCTCCGTCTATCGAAATTAATTCCTGATTTGCCATCGTTCCCTCAGATTTCCTTCTTTCCTTCCTTCCTTCCTCCCTCCCTTCCTTCCTTCTTTCCTTCCTTCCTTCCTTCCTTCCACCCTTCCTTTCTATCCGCTCTCTTCTATCAGGAAAGTACGAAGCAGCGTTTGTACATTAAAGATGTAGCTTTTAAAATTGTTTGTAGAACTGACTCTCATCTTACTAGAAGACCGGATCGCTTTGATTAGTTTCGGTTCTGCGATAATCCCCTCCCCTCTTTTTGCATTTTAAACATTTCTCTCGTGTTCTTTCTTCCGCTTGCTTGTTTTTCTTGTTCTTCCTTTTCTTCTTTCTCTTCTTCGAGCAACCTTTGAGCTCTCGGATTTCTTTGTGTTTTCATAATTCCCTAGGCCAATATCCACTCTTTCCATTAGCTCTTTGTATCGAAACAGCTGGGTTGGGTTCGATTTGGGGTGCTCCTATCACCATCCTCTTTCTCTCCCTCGCTCGCAGATACCAAAAATAGAAAAAGAGTTCTCTAGGAATCCTAGGAAAATATTCAGAATTTGTCGTATGGTGGTATAATTTGTCGCGAAGGAAAATCATGTGCGCCGTGTTAAATAAAAGTCGCTGGTGGTTGCGAGAATATCGAGTTATCCTTCAGCCGATTGATGCCGAAAATTCAGTTGATTTCCAGCAGCGGCCATTCTATCACTACGTTTTACGCCTAAAATCCAGTGAAATTCTGCCAGGTCATTCTATTATTGTGTTTTATAACAGAGAGAGGGAGAGCGAGAGCGCATGCGCAACTGTGTGCGTTTCGAAGCAGATTGCAATTAGGCCCACGATTGCAGGTGGTTTTTAATGTAATTTCGAGATGATAGCGGTGCTCAATTTATGGCCGATTGGATTATCCAGCCATCGACTAGCCAGGCACAGCCAGCCAGTGACAGAAAATTGTCTCATATTCGACAAGCTGCTTGACGGACACGAGAAAAGAATGATATCGATCTATCGAAATTAAGCAAGCCACCCTCCCCCCCCCCCCCTCCCCGTGGCTGCTGACGAGCGTAATTGAGAATAAAGTGAAAATAAAGTGGCGTTCCGCTGGAGGAACTAGCTTTCAAATTAACGAAGAAATATAAATCGAGCACCATCGGCCAATTCCTCGAGTTATCGTTGGAATCTAAGAAATTTTATGATCGCGTTCGATTCCCTCGACAAACCATCCAGCCACCCCTAGCCCTACCCTCCCCATCTCTCCTCCTACCCAACTGACTTTACGAGCACATGATAAGCTCTATCATTGGTAAGTGTATTGACGTAATGGAAAAACGATGTTCTTTTATTTTCTCCCCCAACCCCCGCTCCCTCAGCCATCCATCCAACCAACCAACCAACTATACACTCGATGGACGAAAACGATAGAGAAAAACCCATGCAGTTAAACCCATGAATATTTTCTACTGGAGAAAATAGGCTTTTTACCAACCTACGCTTTTTCACCCCACCCCGCTTCGTTTTCTACGAAGGAACGGGGGTCGCGCGACAAATTTCACAATATATCCAAAATATCTCGAGCGATAGTTTGGTTTTGTTGGATAATTAGAGTATTGCTCGCTCGCTCGCGAACTGGATTACGCGTGTTGTACCATTCTACGTAGATATGGTAGACGAAGGTGTGTCCTGTGTGTGTGCGCAACATGTAGACAATACACATACGCCTATATATACGTAACTTGAGGAAGTTTGGGCCGAGCTTGTTCCAAAGTCAAGTCAAGTCGACTGGAGTCTCTGGCCCCGGCCAACGGTAATTCACCCCCTCCACCCCTTGCTGTCGGCTGCTTTCTGTGCAATCGCCGCCACTGCCACCACCACCACCGCCACCGCCACCGCCATCACCACCGCCGGACGCTCTTTGAATCCCGGAAGCACGAAACGTCGACAGGCTGCGACCTACCGATAAACAGCTTACTTTCGAGCTTTCTCAATAAAGTAAGAAGACAATGGAATGCCTGGCAGCAGCCCGACTAAACCTCCGGTGCCGACGCCATTTTCAGATTTGCTTAATTAATCCACTGTGGAATTAATGGTTCGGCTCCCCCCTAATCTTCTTCTTCTTCCACTTCTTTCACTTGGCACACTCGCTTTTCCTAGTTATTCGACGAAGACGATAATCTGTAAAATTAGGAGAATCCACGGTGTTCGTTGAGGAGCAAGGGAGTGGAAATCCATCGGTCCAATATAGGAAAACTGATAAGAATGTCGGATTGAAAGGAAGAAGGGGATAGGGTGGACGATGGGTCAGCCGAGAGATCCAAGTGAGTTACCGAAGGTCAAAGAGGCTATATCGCGGTACAAATTGGGTTAGGCGATCGGGGGTTGGTGCAAGTAGAACGAGAGAGAGAGAGAGAGAGAGAGAGAGAGAGAGAGAGAGAGAGAGAGAGAGAGAGAGAGAGAGAGAGAGAGCGCGCGATTTGTCCCGACTTCAATAACTTTTTACCCCGAACAATAGAGCAGCTCGTTTTTCGTTGATCCCGTCATAATCTTGTCGAGAACAAGAATCGAGGAGAGATGAAACGTTTCATTTCCCCCATGCCCTTGCCTCGCGAGCAAACCTGCAGCCAAGTAGTCCAAGTCAATCATTTGGCAGTTACAGTGCCGGCATTTCTCCCAAAGAGTTTTGGTCGACGAAAAGTCCGACGTGCTCGTTCAGAAAGAAAAGAGAAAACTAATCTTAAGAGCTCTAGTATCGTTCGACGAACAATTTCAAGCCTAGCATTTTAACGTGTGTGCGTGTGTGTGTGTGTGCTTGCTGTTGCAGGTATCTCGATGCACAAGGGCTACGCATTCGTGCAGTTCACAAATCCCTTTGATGCGAGGAGCGCCTGCCTCGGCGAAGACGGCCGTACTGTTCTCAGCCAGATACTCGGTAAGTAATTGTTTAGCCCGCAGCGATAATTTAGCAGCGACTCTCGCGCTAATTTCATTGTTAACCGGAAGCAAGCGAGGGGGCGCGAGCACAGGCGCGGTACCAGCAAAGCAAGTGGTACAAGCAAATCACGTACCCTCCTCGAAGATTGGTCCATCAATTGAGTGGCCTTGAATCTATCCTCGAGATAGTTGGGGGCACGGCAGTGCTCGCCTTGACTTTTATCCGTGCCGGATTGAAAAGCTGACCCGTTCCGAAACGACGCGACGCGGCGCGACGCAACGCGGTGGAACGAGATAGTCCGGAGGATATACGAGGCGCGCGATATTACAGGGGAGTATCAATAGACCGGGCCATTTTGGAACGCGTACACAGACGCTTCCTGTGTGTTTATGCCTGAGTAAACGGAAATGCGTGGGCGTGATGGAGGGTAAATTTGCAGTGATCCAGCTAGCGCTGGAATAAGATTTCTCCTCGAAGGGGTGGCGGACGGGGACTCGGAGTTCCTCCAGGTAGCTCATCCCTCTTGCAGGAGAAAAACGTGAAATTGCCGAGGCAAGGACGTTTTTCGGTTTTTATCCGTCTCTTTCTTCGTATCAACGCGTAAAACAGTGGGTGGAGGGAATGAGTGGGGTGTGTCCGAGAGAGAAGGTGGGGTTGCTTTATTTCATCACGAACCAAGTAGAAATTAACAAGGTTGCTGCTTTCTGAAGCGTCTCTCCTTTCACACACACTTTGAATGCACACGGACACGCGACCACGCATATACAAACAATGCATATACATTGTACGTAAACACGGTGGCTGCTGCGTGTGCAGGAGTGCAGGTCACGCGCGAATCGTCCTGCTGGATGCCTGGCGTCCTTGGGCTTACCCTCCCACCACCCTCTCTTTACACGGGTACAGTCGGGAACGGATATGGAGTTCCTGGCGTCAATGCCATAGAAAACAACGAACAAATGCTCTCGTACGTGCAAACCAAAGAAAACCCTATAGAAAACAGATGACAACAATTATGGTGTGTGTGTGTGTGTGTGTGTGGCGCGCGCGATGTATGATGCATGGCGCATGGTGAATCCACGCATGGAGCATGGAAATCTGCCTCTGGCTGTACCTGTCAGCGCGCACAAATGTTGGCCACAGCCAATGTTTACCGAGATAACACGAGTTCCTCCACCCCCTCCTTCAACCCCGCAGCACAATATACCTATCTTTAAGTTCACGTTAGTGGTGTCGCTTGGTTTCGGGGCCCAATTCATTTCCCTGATTATACCGAGCTATCTATCCTGGCGATACACGCCGAGTAATTGGGGTCGTTGGAGTTTCTCGCACTCTCCTAGGCGGAATAGGCCGGGGGACTGGGAAGGGGTGGTGGCCTCCCCGGTGAAATGTTGAGACGCCCCTCGGAAAAGCTCCCGACTGGATTTTCTCTCCTTTGCCCACTGCTCCATATCCGGGAATTGGCCTCGGAATTCCGGAGTCGTTCAGCCGAGATGGGTTAACCTCGAAAATGGAAAGGGGGGACGGGACACGGGGTGTCCTTCGGAGCCCGCTCAGGACGAGATCCCGGATAGATCCGGTCGGTAAGACAAACACATGTAGCAGAGGGCCGCTACCATTTTGTGGAACACGTACGGTTCGACGGGATCTCCGTGTCTGTTCGGGCTGGTGGTGGTAGCCCTGTTGCTCGTATTCTCGTCCCTCTGACAGTACCATTTTTCTCTCTTTGATCCCCTCCCACGGTACCTCGTCCTCTCCGGTACCTGTCCTTTCCCCTCTCCCTGCTGCCGCCCACTTACATCCGCTTCGCTCTTTTTCCTTATTTTCACGCGACAATCTCCTCGGGCGATTCCCGATCCCCCGTTCCATCCTATCCCGTCCCATTCCATTCCATCCCATTCCATTCCATCCCGCGCCCCATCCCACCGCATCTCACCACTCGCTTGCCCTAATTAATGGGAGAGGACAATTTCATAAAACCAGTCGATTTTGCTAAACCAAATCAGTCGCTTGTACGTAGGTGTGTACTCGTACAGCCCCAGCAGCACTTTTACTCACACCCTGCGGCGGCTAGGGAAAGAGAGGAAGAGAGAAAGAGAAAGAAAAAGAAAAAGATTGAAAACACGAGCGATTTGGTAGAAATCTTTCTTTGGCTAATGCAAGAACTGTGTTCCGGCGTACGGCAATGCCTACCTTCCGGCGAGTCCCCCCGCCTCCTCTATACTTGTATACTAGTACCAGGATAGTATCCGTGTGCGTCCGTGTACGTGGAGTAAAGCTGCGCATTTACAAGTGTGACTCACCACAGAGAAAACGCTCGTAGTCTCCTCTTCCTCCATTGGAACTCTCCCCCACTCTCTATTACCTCTGGTGCAGAGTTCCTCGGCCACTTTCCTCCTATAATCCTGAGGCGCCGTCGATGCCGTCGCCGTCGCCGTCGCCGTCGCCGTCGCCGTCGATGCCGCCGCCACCACCTGTCCATGTGTATCAGCGAGGAACATCCGGAGAAAACTGTTGCGAGACATCCCCTCTCCCCCTCAGAACCATTTGCCAATAGAAAGACAGACGCCTCGAGCGATCGAATCGCCACACTGAAATTGCCCAAGGAATTTCTTCTTTTAGGAAATACAGGGAATTTGACTCGCTCGAATTTCCAATAAACCCGCATGCTTATGAGATACCTCGAAATCCGAATAGAAGATTTGTGTTTTTCCTTCCTCGAGAATGAAGAAGAAAAAAGGGAAAAGAAAATAGAAAAGCAGATTCCCTCTTCGGCTGGTTCTGGCCTGAAGGAGCCTTAGACGCCAGTTTCGCCAAATGAAAAACTATCGCAGTCTCGTAAATCAGCGTATTAATTTCTAACGAGATTAACATAATATTTCATCGTTCCTCCCTTGTTTACACCGGCCAAAGTCGCGTATGTATTAACGAGCTGCATTATGTCTCGTGCCACCACCTGTCGCCGATAATTCTCTTCCCGATTCCATATTTGTTCCTGCCGATTGAACTCTTGCATTTATGCAAACCCATTCCGATCGAAGCTCTCGACGTCGCTTCATTCATTGACTGACTTAGCGCCTGACCGACCGACCGACCGACCGACCGACCGACCGTCCGTCCGTCCGAATGGTTGACTGGATTCCCTTAGGTTTTATTTCATTAATGGAATCGAGAGATGATACATTGCCATGAGAATACACATATCCATCGATATTATATATTCTAGCGGTAATCAATTTTATCGAGATTCGTCGGAAAATATTTACAACGTGAAATGTGTGCTCTAAATATTCTGAAAAAGTTTGTGGAGTTTCAAGTTTTTTAAATAAAATAACTGCATATGAGCACGCGTATGTGTTATAACGCAGTGGAGTAAATCAATAATTATTTTCACTGGAATATCTCTATTAAAATTGATCACGTCATGATGAGATATAGAAAAATCCTGTCGAATATTCTAGGGTTGAACAATTAAATAATATTTTTAAAAATGCATTAATCCTCCCATCTCTCGGTCCTCCTGTTTAACACTGCCTTCCTTCCCGTTCGAAAGCCGGATGTCCGAAAGGATCAAAAGAGTGCGCTTCAAAACTGATTCTGCTATGATTGTTTATACTCGTATTAATCCCTTATTCAGCCTAATTATTTTATACATAAGCACGACTATAAAATTGATCAGACGGAACGTTTAGTATACCAATATGCGGAATATCGAAATTCAGTAGAATTAATCAATAATTTAAACACACGTGCATGAATATCCAAGTTTAAATTTCCCGTGTATGCTCGTGTGTAATATGTATGTATGCATTTACATGTATATTTGTGCATATGCGCGAAACTTGATAAATTAGAATATGATGGCTTTAATAATTTTCCGAATAACGGAGATAATTGATTATATTGTTAGGTATTAATAGGTAAGTCGAAGGAAATTTGAAATTCTTGCAATGAAATTTAAACGGCTAATAAATTTACACCCGCCACTCCCAATTATTTGGAAAGTTTGGAAATTCATTATTTTACTTGACACACCGTGGCTGCCTAATAATTCATTCGGCACTCGGAAATATACGCTTGTTCAATATGAGTGCATAAACTCTATCCCGGATCTTATGGGGATACGAAACGGGCCCGAATATTTTCCAGTTCGAAAAATAAAGTAAAGTGCCGCATAAGTTTACACTACCAGGAGGAGACGGAGAAGAAGAAGAAGAAGAAGAAGAAGCGAGAGGAGAAGAAATAGTAGATGGAGGAAGAAGACGACGACGACGACGACGGCGACGACGACGACGACAACGACGATCTATAAAATATATGCCATGGTCGACTCATATTAATAAATAAAGCTGAAGCCGTCACAGTCAATTGGAAATAAGTTACAAAGTCGAAGCGCGAAAAGCATTTCTTCGTTTTCTCTCACGAAGAATAAAGAGGATGAAAAAAATAAATGATAAAAATAGAATAAAAGTGTGGAGAACGTTGTCTTTCTATTCGATCGATCATTTCGATTCGCTAATCGTACGAAGTTGGAATAAAGAGAATTTTCTTCACGGAATAACAAGGAAAATGATAAATGCATTTGAAGGAAATCTCAAAGTTACATTTCTCATTAAGGGAAAAGCTGAGTGAAGGGGTAGGAGGTTTACCGAGGTAAAAAATATCGCGTTTCCAGCAAAGGAATAGGAAAATCAAGAGGCACGAGTCACATTGAGCATCTCATAATTGTTTGCCAGTACTTGGATTATTAGGGGTGGTCTTCTTATTAAGACGAACAACTCCCATCCTGACTTTTCCGTAATAATTTCGCCAGGTTGAAAAGGTCGAGAAGGCGATCAGTAATTTGAGTAACTTGAACTCCCAGTCATCTCTCAGTGCGAGAAAAACTTTTCTCCAGATTTCTACCAAAACTTGATCTCGAATAGGGGGTAGTGGAGGAGGATGAAAAAGAGAAAAAAAGGAAGAGTCGGAGAGGATGGAAGATTCCCGAATGAGAAGGGGGTACAGGTGAAGGGGGAGGGAGAGAGAGAGAGAGAGAGAGAGAAAGTTAAAAAATCCATTTGGTTGTTACGCGGATAAACGTGAGCGTGCTTTTTGGTAATTGGGACTTTGTCGGATTGGGATAATATTTCGCCAGGCTTTGTACAGACAAATTCAAATTGAAATAACAAGGCGCATTGCGCAATAATACGCTTAGCGCCGTTGCAGGAACTAATGCTGCACGAAACGTTAGACTCGTAATTAAACCTTCCCGATAAAACGTATCCGGTTCCTGTAACTCATCTGAACAAACCTACACAGCCGTTATAAAAAAAAAAAAAAAAAAAAAAAAAAAAACAGAAAGAAAAAAACGATAAATTGTTCTTTAACAAAGAAATTTAATACGCGTTCGCTAGAGATCCTCCGATTTAAGGAGACTCTTGAAAAAGGTGGAGAATCGAGTGTGTCGCTCTTTCTCGCGACAGACGCTTAACAAAATTTTAATATTAAGTGGATGCGATAAAGAGCAAGTGGATAGACGAATATCGCGGGCATGCGTGAATCGCGTAATTTCTTTTCTCGATTAATCCTCGAGTTTATTCGACGCTCTGTAATCTTTTCGGGTTATTCGATCTTCCATCACACCGTGTACATTTGTGGTGAAAACTTTTTACCCTCCCGACTCTTGAGCTCTTATGAGGTAATATTATAGAAATTTTTTATAGCAACTATACATCCATAGCTCTCTGTTTAACCTTTCATATTTTCTCATCTCGCAAGGTATACTCTACACTTATACTGCGAATAGGTTTTTCCCCGTCGTGTACCTTATCACATAAAGAGAAACTACCTTGGTAAATGTAATAAAAATAACAACCACAAAACTAGACTACATTATTACGCTTAAGAAAAAGTTCGAGTGAAGGGAAATGACGTTTGATCAAAGGACGAGGGCATTCTTTACTTTGGAAAATGAATACTTTTGCATGTGTGTGTGTGTGTGTGTGTGTACGTAGTTATCATCGAAGCGAAGAATTTCGAATTGTTAGATTAAAATCGTGGAAAATTCTTCGTTGACTTTTATCCGAGAATCGGCGATAATTCCCAGGCAGAGAAGGGATGAAACATAGGTCCCTTTGCTACCTAGGTCAGTCAAGGCTCAAATGAGGAGGGGGCGAGGGTGGCGAGGGCTTGAAAAGTGGCAAACTCTTGAGAATATAATCCTGGCTTTGCCGATCCTACGGCTACTGTTCTGCTTGCAAGCGAATACTTGACGAGTATCATTCTTGTAGGGGGTAGGGGTGAGAGGAGGGTGAAACAGGGAGTCGGATTGCGCCTGACTGGATGGCTAGCCGAGTTTCTATGCACTCGCGCGCGAGGGCACACACTCGCGCACAAAGCTCCTCTATGACGAAGCTTGATCCTCTATTCTAAGACTCGCAGCTGCTTTAATTTTCATAAATCAATTTCAGCAACTATTTCATCGGAACCTCTGTCCCAGTTCTCGTGGAATTTGCTGAAATTTCTTAAATCCACTTGGCCCTCAGTTTCCAGCATTGATTTTAACAAAGCTATTTATAACCGGCAGCATTTCGCTTTATCGCTCATTGCCCGTCGTAAAAAATTGCTCGGTCTCTCCCCATTAGGGGACTGTATCTCTCCACCCCATCCTCCTCCTCCTCCTCTCACCCCGCAGAAAAATCTCATGGAACGCGCGTAACTCGCGTTTCTTATTTCGAAATGGGAAAGAACTATTTTCCGAGCTTTTCGTAATTTTCCCTGAAAAGAGAAGCGCGGACGAGGTGGAAGGGATGGGGTAGGGGGGAGGCTCGAGAGAATGCAGATACCGTTCACAATATTTATAGAAACCAACGGGTCGAGGGTTAGTGGGGAGTGGGAAAGAGGGGATGCGGAGCCTTCTTCCTCCCAACTCGAGGAGGGCAAAAAGAGAAACAAGTTCTCGCGTTTCGTGCAAGCCAGCGATGGCGCGGGGGTGCCGCGTCCTTTGCCCACGCACCCCCGCGTTTGCCCGCGATTGCCAAGTTATCGTCAACGACGTTCAGGCGGAACCAAGAGAAATCACGGTAAACTAGCTTGGACTAGACTTCGGGGGTGAAAGCACAACCCCTTCCAGGAGGGAAAAGCAGCGTGGAGGAAATAGAAAATATAGGCGAGACGTTGCAAGTGATAGAGGTCGACGCCTGGACATGCACAGGGACACACGCGTCCCTGGCCGGACTTGATTTAAAAGACGTTCAACTCCGTGGTCGGTTCGCGACTTCCGGCTCACAAAACTACCTCTCCCCCCCCCCCCCCGCTACTCCATTCCGGGAAGCGTGCGTTAGGAAATCATGCTCGCGACCCGGAGGAAAGTAAGGGCGCGAGCCGAGTAAAGTAAAGTAAAGACGGGGAAATAGCGTTGACCTCTCGCGGGAAATACGTCGAGTATCTGAATAAATCGAAACAGCCAAAGTGATTCTCGAACTTAAATTAGTTTCTGCCTGGCGTGGAGGAGACGGAGAGGCTAGGTACGCGCTCTCGCGTCACAGGACACGCGAATAGCTATGCTCTTTCTTGCTTCTTCTTTCGTTCCTCCGCAGGAACTCCTCCGGGTGTTTCTTTCGCCGTAAACGAATCCCAGTTGATTTCGAGAAGCATTTGTTCGTTTTACAGGTGCCTCGCTCCGCTAGTCTTCCCTCGATTCCCTGCGCGGGCCGGCCTGGAGGGGAAGGGGGAGCCCTAAGAATCTTCCAGTTGCATTAGCAATTTACTCCTTCCGTTCCGCGTTCCACGTTTCGACAAATTATCCCCCGCGCATGCAAATCTGAGAAATGACCGATTCCACCTCCGCAACCCCCACTTTCGGCTAAAAAATCATTTTCCGACCAAGTCCACGATGGGGTGGCTTTCTCGCCGGGAGGAGGAGGGAGGGGGAGGTATTTCGTATCGGGCGAGCGTTAACAACCTGTAACAAACTTATGGCTCGATAAATTTCACGAGCAGTTCAATTCGATAAGGCAATATCGATCGTCGCACAATTCCCACGTTCGCTCGATTTCCTAAAGCGTCTTCCGGTATTCCATTCGACCGACCGGCCGCACCTGTAACTGAATCCTAATTGATTTGGGAACCAAGTCGTTCGTTCGCCCGTTCCTTCCTTCCTTCCTTCCTTCCTTCCTTCCTTTCTTCGTTTCGTGGAATTACGTTGGAAGGCAGTTGGAAAGCAGTAGTAGCAACACTGCTGCCTGAGGCAAGAATTTTATTTTCCGAGTACACGTATTCCGGATTTGTTTCGTGCGAAGGGTAATTGTCAGCGAAGCGCATAATTAGAAAAACAAAGATATACGAGGAGCGGACGCTTATGGAGAAAACCGGATGATTTTCTCTACAGATTATTCTCCTTCTCCCCTACCACCGTGTGTTTTATTATCTTTCTCAAGACTGCGCCACTCTTTCCCCTATTTTCCCCCACCTAACAATTTCTTTGTTTGCGTGCGCGCGCGCGTGTGTACGCGTGTGTATTTGTGAGTGCATCAATTACAATTACGCGAGAACATTATTAAAACGGAAACAGTAGGAGGAAGGAGTGGAAGGTGATAAACGCTGGGAATGGAGGGGTTGATAATACGATGCAACATGATTTATAACATTTTCAGAAAGCTTCGAGTGTGTGTGTGCGTGTGCGTATTTGAGTCTGTCCGTCCGTCTGTCTGCTCTGCGTATAAATGTTTTTTTCTACGAATTTTTTTTTCAAAAATGGATCAACACGGAATCGCCATTACTTCGCAAGAGTATTTTTACTTTACAAAACTTCCATTTGATTACCGCAGCATTTTTACCGCGAAAGCAGCAGCCTTAGGCATCCGCGGATTTAAATTGGCGGAAATTGATACAGCAGCGGCAGCAACAGCCTTAATTGGATATTCCATATTTTTCGTTGAAAAGCGATTCACGCAGGGAGCGGGGAATCGTGGTGGTCCAGTGGAATTTTGTCGAAGAATTCGTCTCTAGCGAATTGGCTGTGTTTGTCTGTGACCACAATTTAAGTAGTAGAAAAGGAAACTGATCAGACCGCTCCAGTAGAATAATCTCGAATACACGTCTCGCCGGTACGTGTGTTACGTGTTGCGTGATACGTTCCACGAGAGAGAGAGAGAGAGAGAGAGAGAGAGAGAGAGAGAGAGAGAGAGAGAGAAGATAAAGTTGAGAGATAGAGAGCAGAAGAGATTTCAGGGATGAAAAGACCAAAAGGAGCAAAAGCTGCCGAGGGTTGGGCAAGGCGGCACATCGTGGCGATACCATGGGAGGGAAGAAGATAGAAGAAAGATGCGAACATCTTAAATGCATCCCTATGGTATACATCTTAGCACATTACGTTATTCTGTACGGACGAGCCAGTGCAGATGGTACGTTCGTCATTGTCCCTTGCAGGAACTCGTGTAAGGCTAGGCAGAGGTCGTTAAGAATGAAATTCCCGGGCTTATCACCGGCGGGAAAAGGGGAATTTAACTAATTAACCGAGGAAAGGACAGGCCTCGGGAGTATTTCGGTATAATTACCAAGAAAATGCAGGCCCGTAATGACGTTAGCGAGAATCCACCTTTTACTTCTTCTCCCTGCAGGGGAGAAACATTTTTCATTTTTACTGCTAATTTTCTGGTCCCTTCGAACCTTTCACCCTCCATCGATAGATACGTACGAGAAAAGCTTAACGACTCCTATCCCCCCTTTTCACCCTATCCTCGCTTCAGCCTTCCTCTCGTTTACACTCTGTTTGCAAGCTTCGCGATATCGTTGAAATAATGGCACAAAGTAGCGGATAATTTGGATAATTGGAATAATTTCATTAACCGTGACGTGCTTCCGCCCCCCTGAAACACCCCTTTTATCTAGCGAATCGATAGCTTCGGGATACGAGATTTCGCCACATTCATGGTAATCCGGCAATCCAAGTTTTCTAATCATTCGACGTGAGACACGCGAGGATAGTTCATAAGAACTTGGTTGGAAAGGAAGGAACGAACGGTCTCTCCCCTACAAGTTCTTGTTTTCCGCAGTCAGCGAACTACCCGGCAACCCTAGCGGACCTCTTCCTGGTCTTCTCTATCTTCTTCCGGCTACAAGTTTACGCATGATTTTGCAACTCATACATTTCACTAGATTGATGGAGTCCATCCACTACCTCCTCGTGATAAGAAGCCCGGACGAACTACGATTGAATTTCGGTGGACGTTATTGGAAGTTTGCATTATCGAACTCTGACATCTAAAATGCATGAAACTCCACAAGAAAAGTTCACTTCCTTTAAATAAATATCCATATACAATTTCTGCATCCATTAAAGGCGATGAAGAAAAATTTACCTTGGTTTCAAGCGCAAACTCCCTTCTCCACGCTCTATCGAACTGCTCGATTTTTGCAAGGGAATTACCGGGCTCTTTGCGAAAGGGAAGATAACAATTTTTCTTCGATTAATTCTCGCAAGTTTTTTGTGGGCGGGCAGAGTGGGGGGAATCGCGAGAGATTCCACGAGAATTTTTCATAGTCGCTGATCGAACGAATCTCAGGGAAAGGTAAACATTTAAAAATGGCGCGCAATTTGGCCGTGGCGATTTGATTGGCCGTCGGAATTCGCAGGAGCGACGCCATTGGTAGGTAGCCCTCGTAGCGACGTACGTGATTGGGTGATTGCAGGCCGATTCCAAGTCGAGGCACGCTACAAAAGGCGACTCTAACTTAACAACGAACCTTGCACGGCTCGCCTGACTGGAATTTTTTCCATGTAATTACGCTCACGAACGTCGGCCAGCTAAATCATCGGCCGGGGATATGTGTGCGATTCCGCCCCAGTCGAGATTCGTCGAGGTCCGCTAGATTTCAGCTTACTTAGATCACCGGAGTCGGAGTCGGGGCCGGGGTTGAGTCCCTGGACCTTTACCCCACCACCACCACCGGTCAGCCTGGCAGCTTTAAAAAGAGATCCGGCGAACCCGCGAGAAATTGATTGGAATAATAATTTTCAGGAAAGACCTTGGCCGGAGCCTGGCCTCACGTATCCCTTTCACGGGTTTCCGAAATAACCGCGCGTGTTCCCAGCAGCACAAAAGCCATTCGTCGCACACAGTTGCGCCCGGTGGTAGCCGCGCGTGCACGTGCACACACACACACACACACACACACATACAGGGGCTCCCACGGGTTCCTGGTGCCGAGCTAAGAAGGAATTGGCGTCGGGACTCGAGGCAGTAACGAGGAATCGTTCCCACCCCCCAAACATTCTTGAAAAATCGTATCAAGTACTTTTGGAAGTTGGGTGAGATGCTGCTGTTGCTGTTGCTGGTGGGGGTGCGCTAGGAGGTTGGCAACCACATATGCGAGAACAGAATAGTCGAGTGGCCGCTCGAGACTCTAGGAAATATGGGGCATTTTTTCGTCCGATCTCGTAGCGTCGGCAGATGGGGGAAGGGGCGAGGGTGGCTACGGTAAAAAGTCAATAAAGTTCCGCTCAGCCAACAAAACTGAGAACTTGAGGGGGAGCAAACAAACGAGCACTTATTTAGGTAGAGCTTTGCACGGGTGACAAGGTATCCGGGAACGGTTGGACCTGCAGGAGCCTACGGGGTTGATCCGCGTGGGGGTCGGCCAACGAGAATCCGTCTAGTGCCCGTACAAAAAGGAGGCTCCGACGTCGAAATAGCTCGAAATGTGCCGGTTCAATACAGTTTGCTTGAATAACTTGCTTTTCAATGCCAGAGCTCCGTGCTACTACCCCTTCCTCCCTTCCCTCCTCCACCAGCACCAGAGACCATTCCTATTCCTACTTAACCCACGCCACTGCTCCGGCAGCGCGAACTCGGGCTTTTTCTCTTCTTGCAATCTCTCCCTCCAACCCCACCACCCCCTTGTTTTCTATCTCTGAAATGCGCGTTGTGTTGCTTTGCGTTGCGTAGCGTTGCGTTGCGTTGCGCGTGCTTACATAGGTTCCGCGTCGTGCATAGGGAGTCGTCTCGTCTATAGAGTTGGAACGCGGGTTGGTAGCATTCAACGCAAACACGGGGGAGAGGAATTGAAGGAGAAAAATTAACCGCGTTCCTTACCGACCTTTGACCCTCCGCCTTTCGCTTCCTGCGCGGTACGATTGTAAAGCTAAATAATCGAGCCTTGAATGGCGCATCCGCGGATTTCTCTTGGCGAGGGGAGAACTTTCTTGAATCTCGAGGATCAAAAGGCCATGGACTTTTCGCTTTTCGCTTTTCGCTTTTCGCTTTTCGCTTTTCGCATCATCGTCACCGTCATTGCAGCGGCGGCGTCTCTTTGTCCTCCGCCGGCTTGAAAAGATTGATAAGATCGCGCGTTACTTCAGCCTAATCAGAAATCGAGACATTCTCGAGTAATTATAAAGTGATTTTAATTAGTGATTACCGACGTTCCTGCCTGGACAATGACACGTTGCTCTCCGGCCTTTATTACCGGTCCTATTGGCCGAGCGTTAATTACGGGGCAGGAGCAAGTTTATAGTTAATTTGCTACTTGCGTCAAGCTCGTGGGAGACGGCGAAAGCCAAGGGTGGTCGGGGGTTGCGTTGCTTGATAATACAAGGCCGTGCAGTCAGGGCAGTCAGGGCAGTCAGGGGAGCCAACGGCAACGAGTGTGTGTGTGTGTGTGTGTGTGTGTGCGTGTGCCTGTGCGTTTTGGTAGCCGCAAACCGCACGCGTGTCAAAAATCCCTCGGTCGGTACGCAAAGAGTCGGGGAAGCCCCGGGGTTCTGAACGCACGGCCAACCCTCGCCGATTACTCGCGTTCGTCCGATATTCGCCGGCAAAGAAGCGTGCGGCGCGTCATTGGGGTTAATCTTGACTCTGCCACTCAAAAGTTTTGACCACTTTCTTTCACCACCGGAAGTGGAGAGGACATCGTCAGCGCGTCGTCGTTAGCGAACGAGCGACTAAAAAGAAAGCATTCGAGAAAAGCAGCTCGTACACTCGTGTGGTCGCGACAGAGAGATCGCGGGGGGTGGGGGGGGTGCAATAAATAATAACGATGGGGGGAAGGGCGCAATTAAAGATCGCGATGGCGAGAGAGCGGAAATAACGTGCGGAAGGACGGAAATGATGCCGTGTCGCAGGCTAATAGCGTACGGTGCGTGCGTGCCACGGGTTTCACGGCGTTTTATAGCGATCGAAGGGACCATGGGGGATGAGGGAGAACGAGAGAGGGTGCCAGGAGAGTTGGACTGACTGGTACGAAAACTTGAAAGCTCCCGCCAATCAAGTGTTGTTTCCACGCGCACCTTCTCTCCACCACTTCTTTCCTTTCGCTCTTTCCGTGCATTCCGTCCGTGTTAGCCCTCTCTCCCGCCGTTCTTTTGTCCCTCCGCCGCATCGCGCTTAAAAGTCGAGAGCGAGCGAGTCAACCTTGAGAAATCTCTCGTGGGAATAATTGGATAGTCGAGATGCGTGCGGGACAAGTGGATAAACAGACGGATAGTCGGACGGGTGGATGGATGGATGGATGGATAGATAGATGGAAGAGGGGTAAGGGACGTTCGAGCTTCTTTGAATTTGCTCGTTGACAAGTTTGAGGTGGGGAAATCTGACAAGGGAATGCGTCCGTGTGGAGAGACGCGTCAAGGCACTTAAACGTGCAAATATGCTCGGAAGGTGGTCCGCTTTGGCCTTTTGTAACTGCCAGCGGGCCAATCTAAGTGACGAACGGCCCCGCGCGACCTCGCGACCTCATACCGCGCCCGCCATAATCATTTCGTACACAATAGTCTCACGGCGGGGGGCCCGCGAGCAAGAGTAATGGCTGCAATTTGTACCTACCGCTGCATTCCCCTCTGTACTCTGTACACACATCCCCATCGGTGCATCTCTCCCTCTCTCCCTTTCTCCCTCCCTTTCCTACCCTTCCCTCCTTCCTTCCTTCCTCCCTCCCTCCCTCTCCGGTAGTCACCTCATTCGTTGCAGCCATTGCCACTGCATACGTGATCTGCAAATTTGCAGGATGCACATTCGAACTGCAACTGCTGCGGTATCGTCGAATTTGCGAAACAATAAGTCTCCTCTAATCCCCGCCCCGTCCCGCGCTCAGCTTCACCCCTGACCATATCTGGGCGCTTGGCTTGGCCCGGCTAACTGATTTCATCGAAAACAAAATTCTGCCCGATAATTTCATTGGTCGTTCCTTGTCGGAATAATTTAACGCGTTCGTTAAAGTCACTATTATGTAACTTTGAAAAAACACACAATACATCCTTTTGAAATGTATCTTAATTAAGGAACACGGGAAAAAGTACTCATCTCTCTCGTGCATTCTTTCTCTCTCTCTCTCTCTCTCTCTCTCTCTCTCTCTATCGTTCCCTCTCTATTCTCTCGCTCCTTTAATATTTAACTTCAAATAAGGCCTTCCATAGAAATAACAGTTGCCAGCCATGAAATATTTCAGTTAACCACAGATTTCCATTCTTTAGACGCTACTATTTAATTATGAATTGTTGCCTGGCCTCCAGCATTTTACATAATGTAACCAGCGTGGAACGTTGTAAAAATAATGGAACACCGTTATAACGTCATGGTTAGAGTAATTATAAATTAATTGATAGTTGCTTGCAAATTCAATCGTATCGAGGTGCAACGAGTAATTTTTATGAAAAAAAAAAGAAAAAAATGCATCCGGGATGTCAACGATGACCCGTGCTCCTCCTCTCTTTAGACGAAGCGAGAGCGAAAGAACGAGTCATCGTCATGAAGGTAACAGACGCAGAAGCGAAAGAAGAAACGAAGGAAAAGTAGAGAGGGGAAAAAGAAGCGAAGAAAACAATATCAATAGTTATGCAGAATACTATTGGAGATAGAAGCAATAGACATTGGAAATGACAATATGAGATACGAGCTTTAGACCTATAAAACTTCCTGGTCGGACAGCAGTGAGAGATAACGCCAGCATAAGATATGAGTCCGGTAAATAAATAGAATAACGGGACCGAGTGAAAAAGGTGTATTGCCAGTAAACAGAATATCCACTATATCAGATTGTATATATAGAACATTTCCGGGTAGCGAAGCAATTCTCCCCGGCAAAAAGCTCTCTGGACGAAAGCTGCTTTCGCTTTGTATAAACTACACCTGTATCAGCGCTCTATTTGTTAATGGCATTGCGATGCAAAGACGCAAAGACTGATATCGAACGGGCAAGCCTCCCTCCCGTCCTACTACTCGATACTCGTACAATTAATTTCTCGGAAAAAAGCTTGAAGCTCTCGTTAAAAGTATACTACTGCTTCCGGCCCGAACCTCTTCCATCGCGCGATGAATATTTTACATTTAATTAGCTATACTTTCGATATTAGCGCGCGCGCGCGCGCGCGCGTCTTGCCTTACGCGAGTACAAGGGCGTGAGAAAATGGCAGAGCAAAGGATCGAGGGGTGTGAGAGAAATTGCGGGAAACGTACTCTCATCAATCCCAATAGAATGAAATTTGGCCGAAAACTAATCAACTTATTTCATATGTTTGTTTTAAGCTTGATCAAAACGCTAACAGCAGCATGTCGATGCATGCGCGCGAGCGGCCACGCTGTAAACACGAAATAATTGATTAACGATGACTTCGATTCAGCTGGAATGATTTTAATATGCATTTATATAATAATATTACGGAAAATTTTCCAGGTAACGCAGATTGATTCGCTCGCTAATCTTTTAACGTGTTTCGACATTAAAACGTGAAATTTGACCCGTGGAATTTACCCCCGTCACGCGTACGTACCCGTGTGAGAACGCGTACGCGTAATTTCGGCTTTTTCTACTGATTTCTTACGAAGGAGCTGCTGCGACCATTATCTCGCACATTCGAGAGAAGGCGTTGAATTTTCATGAAAATAAGAGTGTTCTCGATGCAAGACTCGTGAGTCACGTTGCACGTGAATGCGCGTACTACTACACACGGACAGAGAACTTTTTACAGGCAACAGACAGGCGAGCAGCAGGCAGGCGAAAATATCAGAGCGCGCTCTATGAAAGAGAAATAATCATTCGGCAAAGTTTGTGTATTTTAGCCGATAAAATTAAATATAAATAGATGGATCCAATTAGAATTGTTTATCTTGAAAGAGCTAAATTTCTATCTCGACAATAAACTAACCGCAACAGCAGGAAATTTGTATTCACTAAACAGAACTACGTTTGAGCTTAACGTGGCTGCTGGTATTCAGCAGGAGTCATAACCGAAGTCGAATGAATACTATATCCTCCTCCGCGCTCTCCCTTTTCCCCGTTCGCCACCCCAGCGTTTCCCCCTTCACGCCGAAACTGCAGTGACTTTCCCTTGGCAGAGCCGTTGAAGCCGTTGTCTGATTCGCCAATTAGCGGACTGATCGTTTCACTGGGAATTCATGTTGTTATGAGTCTATAAAATTAGCCGGCAACTTGAAACAATCTGACGTCACGTGCAATACGTGTCCTTGTGCAGACACACCGATAGCAGCAACGTATCCGTGTCTCGATAGGGAGAAACGACGAAAATGGCAGATTTAACGAGGAAACTCATCTACACTCGCTTCATCCGGTACCACTATTCTTCTTTCCGTTTCTCTCTCTCTCTTTCTCTCCAACTAACTCTATCCCTTTCTCCCTCCCTTCCAGTCGTCTTGCGCTCGTCCGCGATGGCAAATAGCTGCAGCAAACAGCATCAATCTCTATTCGGAATAATATAAGGAACGTAATTTCAAGTTCCAATCTAATGAACGCTCGGATGAAATGCCAGGCTCCTTGTTATCCCACTCGCAAACCTCAAAGTGCAATGGCTAATCCTGTTATTAAACAAATTAACGAGCAATCGCTAGTTATCTCCTTAATCGTCATTACCGGATGGATTCTATTCGAGTTTGAGGGATGTACTTGAGAGATTTGTTTAAACAAATGTTCGTGGCTCGCAAAGACTCTGTCTTTTATACCTCCCTCTTTTTCTCGACAGCGCACACACGCGCGCGCGCGTTACTACCCTCTTTGCGGCAAAGAAACGCTTTTTCTACGGTGAACCCCTCGACCCAACGAATCTCTAGCGATGCGAGGATAGGCTTTCTGGAATTAGTTGGCTAATTAAAAACCTCCTGCAGGAGTCTCGAGTGGCCGGGGCAGCCTGAAAACTTGCGGAATAGTGGTTTTTGACGGTCGACTGTAAACCTTCCGGCGGCGAAACGAAGATACGAATAATCCCCGACAGAAAGGGGTCTCGTTAGCAGGTTTTCCTTTCTCTCTCTCTCTCTCTCTCTCTCTTTTCTCCCTGATGGTCGATAGAATCTTAGAAAGGATCGGATTAATTAATCGTACATGGACGAAGGGAGAGAGAGAGGGAAATTCGTAGATTCTCCGACGAAGCAACAGAGCGCAACTGCGGTAGAGTATAGGGGTAAGGCGCCGAGGGCGTCAGAGACAATACTCGTTTTATTGGTAAGTTCGGGCCGGAAGTCGCTTCTGATTATTATGCACCTCGCGTTTTCATATTCCATTAGCGCGGCTGCCGGTTACAGATGCGTCTGCCGCCGGTTAGTTCGAGGAACAGTTGACAATGCGTGCGCCCGCAGCCACAGCGAGGGAACGAGCGAGAAACCGGCGCATCTCACCCTTCAGCCCCCTCAACCCCTTCGAGCCCTTCAAGCCCTTCAACCGTTCTGCGGATGACATCGATACTCCACACTCTACGCCGCGCTGCTATTCTCCTACTCCACTGTACTCCGTCGCGCCCTCCGTATACTCCTCCACTGCTGCTGCGCGCAGAAACGATCTTGGTTCTGTTGGATACCTGGTGCACGATAGACTCGTCTCGTCGGCTTGTTACTATTTTGTCGCTCTCTCGCGCTACCACCGCCGCCACCGTCGCTGCCACCGCTACCACTTCCGGTATCGGTGAAACTTTCCCGGCAATCCGTAGCAAGCGACGCTGATCATCGTTGACGCAATATCCCCTTCCGTGTCGCATTGTCAGGGAAAACGTTGTCCGAGTTCAATGATTTTAGCAGCAAACGTCCCCCGATGAATTCCAGGAAGCGGAGCGACGCATCGCCGCGCGCTCGTCTTTTGAAATATATTTTAATGGACGACGTGCCAGGGAGGATTTAACGCGTCTCTCACTGGACCTCCCCGCATCCTTCATCCCCTTTAGCGGAGTCTCGTAAGATGACGCGCAATCATGTTTCAAAAAGATGAAATTAATAACTGTTTGCTGAAACGCTGAACCACCACCCTCCCCGGACCGCTACGACCCAACCGCTGCTCCCTCTTTCGGGCCGCCATCTTGCGCTTTATTAATTTGCCTGAACAATGAGCTCCCGGCGAGGAGCTTCCTCCGGGGACAAGTTTCCTCCCTCCACTTATCATCACTCGTGTAGCATTAATACGCTAATCGCGCGGATCGCGGTACCCTCTGAGAAAACTACATCCCCATCCTCCCGCCTCCGCTACCCCCGACTACCACCGACACTGACAACGAGATTAATTAGCTCGCTCTTTTTCTTGGCTGATTGCAGATGTTAATATGGTGGCCGAACCGAAGCCACATCAGACCGGACGGAAGCGGCAAAACGTTACGAAAACTGGGAACGATTGGTAAGTTTGTACCGTAATAAATCGACGCGATCGTTTACTCGCGCAACCCCCGACGAACTCTCTATACAGCGAAGATAAAAAGCTCTTAAGTTTGCCGCTATTAGTCCAAAAGAGGAGGGCAAGTGCAAAGATTTGAATAAGCGCGCGAACGTGCGCTATTTCCGGCTGTGGAGCAAGCTTTTCCCCGAAAGAAAATTTATGCGAGACCAGACTGGAGAAATCTCTTTTAGCCGGGTAAGTCGAAGGTTAGCCGGTATTCGCGTAGGACTGCATTCTTAAAGTACATTTCCCGCAAAATTCGCGGTCACGTTTCTCGCGTAAAACACGTCTTTGGCTTTGAATGGCTCTCAGTCGGCAAAGCAGGCCGGAGAACGAGACAAAACAGAAAGGAAGAAAAGAGAAGAAGAGAGACGAAAAGGGGGTGGTGGTGGTGAATGGGGGTGGCGGTGAATCTGCTCGGTCGGTAAGGCAGTTAATATGATTTTCATCATAGGCGGCTACCACCTTCGCCACCGCCGCCGCCGCCATTACCACCCCATCCCCTGCTACCCGTTTATTTTATACAATAAAACAAACGTTCCTGGAATAAGAACAATTTTTCTCTTGGCAATGCGCTGGTTACCGCCGCTCTAACAGAGATTATTGAGAATAATCCGAAGCGGAAGAAGCGTTGGAAGAGGAATATAAATAATATAATTCTACGTGTGAATTAATAAATTACAAAACTGAACGGGATTTACAAGCAAAGAAATTCACTGGACGGACATGGAATACGCGTTTTAAATTTCACACGTATTCTCTCATTCTCGTAATTTTTCATACAATAAAATCGTGCGCGCAAGCACGCACACCCACACGCACAGGCAAACACGCATACCGAGACAGAGAGAGAGAGAGAGAGAGAGAGAGAGACAGAACTCTTTCAACACTTTCATTAATTCAACGTGATTTTATCCAACCACACACGCACAGAGATTTATGCACATACCTGTATAGAAAAATTTCAACCAGACCGAAAAATAAAACATACACGAATAAAGTGATCCGTTGAATATTCAAAGCTTACTAAACGTCACACCTATAAACTATATTGGCTTGTAAATGCCACATGGCCACTCATGAATGTTTTATTCACTATCCACTCACACGAGCGCACAGGGACACAATAGTCTAGTATCGTGCTGGAAATTTGACTAAAATCATCTAATGGAAGGAAGAAAGAGACTGCTGGTCCCAATGGACTCTCGCGCACATCTACGATAGATTTGTCCGAGAAAAGAATTTTCATGTCGTCTCGCGTGCTATTTTATTCCGAATGGAAGAATGAGAGTATCGTTTATCGCTATTTACAGCTAGTTTCTCAATAATTATGATGGACCTTAAATGCCGGAGGTTTTAGCATTTGAGAGAGAGAGAGAGAGAGGCAGAGAACTAGCATCACTTGACGCGCTTTGACCGTCGCTGGATAATTACATAACCGGATGGATCCAAGAACCTGCGGAGAAACGATGTGCATTTTAGCGTGCACGTTTAAATGGACCGTAGCTTCGAAATCGTCGTCAAACTGTTTCTCACGGTTGACAATCGACGAGAAGCGACGGAGAGAGGGCCGTATAAGGGGGCCGGAAAGTAGAGTAAAAGAAGACTAAGGACGAGTAGGAGTAGCGGTAAGAGGAATGGGGTGAGAGAAGGGATGAAAAAGGAAAAGGAAAAGGAAAAGGAAAAGGGGGGTGCCAGGCGGAGCAGGGTTTGAAGCTCGCAAAAAGGGAATCGACGTTTCCCACGACACTATCTTTCCGAGGCGACACACCCACTCCTCCACCCCTCTCACCCTCCCTCTTAATACATTTCAACAAAATATCTCAGTTATTCGCCATTTCTTTTTGAAAATTTCATCAATTTTCCAGAAATTTCGTCTCTTTCTCTCTCTCTCTCTCTCTCTCTCGCGCGCGAGCATATTAAACCTTGAAGAGCCCTATCTGCTAAACCTGTTAAAAGGGAAAAGAGGAGGCCGAAGGGGTTGCATGTGGGTATCTCCGTATAATCCGCGCTCCTAATGCTCTTGACCTAGAACCAACGAGGGGTAAGGGGAGTAGTCAACGGATATATCTGAATAGTTGGTATTTTGGGACTCGGTTAACACTTCTCTCGCAAGCATTTACCATTGAGGAGGACGAATGGTGGAGAGGGAGGAAGGACTCCACCATCACCATCACCATCACCATCAACACCACCACCGCTTCGCAATACACGACGACTTGGGACGAACACGGCTCTCTACCAAGCAACCAAGCGAAGATAATTACTCTAGCTGAGATTATTGATCTTTCCAGCGTTAAACGCACAAACGTTCCCTCACACGGATACACTCACTGCGTACGTGCGTGTGCGTATGCATACGTGTGCGTACATCCGTACACGCGCGCACGCTTCGCCGCTTTTCGTTTTATATTAAATAATATCCATTTTACGTTTCTTCGCAATAATAACGTTATTCGAGAGAGAATTAATTTCATCAGCCCCATTGAAATTCCTGGTGATATCGACAGGTTGACGTATGGGCAAGTTTTCTGAAGGTAACTGCCAACCCTTACAATCACGTTTCCCAACAGTTTCGTGGAAATTGTTGGTTGGATAGAAACCTCTTAAGCGGAGCAATAAATTTTGAGGTGACCGGTACACTAGTACACTACCGGTGGGTGGATAACGGTGCGTGTCAGTGACGTTAATTATGTTCCCTGTTTGCAAGTATAATTTTTAAACGGCCCAGAATAGACACGCATACGTGAATGAAATGTGCGATTAATATTCCCATTAATTTTATATTCAAACAACCCGCCGAAGGAATACGAAACTTTTTTTTTTTTCTCTCTTTTAAGAGGGTTCTCCTTTAACGGGGAACCGAGCATTCGAGGCGCGATGGGGTTGGTGGGAGGCTGGCGGGTCAGTGGCGGGAGGTGTTTTTCATCGAAAATCTGAAAATTGTCTAGAGAAAAGGGGTAGGGGAGGGGGGTGAGAGTGGAAGGAAAGTGAAAGAGTACGAGAGAAAATATCGATGTGGGCTATCTCGGGCCTTTTATGAGCAGAACATATAATTTCTAAATGTAAATGTATCGAAGGAGAATGACTTCGCTGCTGTTGGAAAGACGTCAAGATTTTCGTGGCTGGGGGTGGGAGAGCGGATAAACGCAAAGTCACGAGGATCGTTTTACAGTCGTTACTTTTATCACGCTTGATATCTCTTGCGTTACATTAGGATTGCCTTTACTGCGGGAAAACTTGCGATATAACGGCCGACACGAAGTACACGCTGCAGGGGGATGAATAGTCTCGGTATTAGCTCTATAAAAATGCGAGTTTCGGCTCGAGCGAGAAACGTGCTGCTCGTCGCCCGTTCAATTTCATCGTATTATTCGAAACTTTTGGATTTCTCTAGGAGAGATTCAGTGGATATTCCTCCAGATGTTTTTACCGAGACGTCGGTGGAACCTCCTCGCACCCTTGCACGTGAAATTACATCGTTCCTAAGGACCTCGGTTAAAAAGTCAACGAAAATAACAGTACTATCGATCAAGTGAAAAATAGTTAACGGGCTTACATCGAAGGACAATTAAAATGTAGTACGGGTCAGCCGGTCCCACCCCCCCCCCCTCAGCTCCCCTCCTTCCGACAGAAATAATTCTCCAAAAATAAGTTCTCTTGACGCAAGCACCGCGCGATTCGTCTCGAATAAGGACGCCAGGTTTTTCCCAACCCGAAAACTCACCTATAATCCTGTGTACCGGAAATCCACAGGAAATAAATCAATCGATCTATTGATCGGTACACAGCAGTAGTAGTAGATAAATAAGAAGCTGGATAAACTCGTGTAGTCTTTCCATTGGAAAAAAGGGATTGTAAATAGGGAAAGAAAACAAAAGTCGGAAAGGGAGAGAGAGAGAGAGAGAGAGAGAGAGAGAGAGAGAAGAGAAAAGAGAAGAAAATAAAAGAAAAGGGAAGAAAAAAGCGCGATAAACGTGTATCGCAGGAGCGAGAGTGCAAAACGATCCCCGTGACTCGCTTATCCGGTACTCGTATGTAAATGTTGACATGTTTTCTGTCGGATACACAGAGGGAGAGTGTGCTGCAGAGGGAAAGACGTGTTATCTCATGTAAATCTTCACGGTGGCGCGATAAGCGTGAATTTCACCGCTGCTTATTAATATTTATGTCTAGTGTTGGAGAGGCCTTCGCACGACGCCTCCTCCGCCTTCTACAGGTCTCCTCAAAAGCTCTTCGAAACAATAGCGTGAATTCTGATAAACTAGCATAAGACCCGTGTTGGACGAGGGACGTAGACCCGCCACCACCACCACCACCACCACCGTACACCCACCTCTGCACGCACGTATACGTGGGGAAGAATAATGGTGGTGGTGGGTTCAATTACAAGATTCTTAGGAACTGTGCAGAAACTGCAGTGGCTTTGCAATTGGTGGGGTGGGAGAATGAAAAAAGGAAGAAGGAACGGAGAAAAACGGAGGGATATGTTTACATGGTTTCTATTCGAAAAACACGACTGACCAACCAGCTTGGTCAACCCCTCGGAATCGCTAAAGTAACAACGAGTTTAATACTCTGTTTACGAGTTATCGATAACGGCAACTGGTAATGGCGCGGGGGTGGGCCAGTGGGTCTTAATAACATCGGATTATCCCCGCGCGGAGTAATTAAACAATATACGAAAACGATCAGATTATTCAATTTAACGGAATATTAACTGTACGCATGCCACCAATCAATGTTGTTTAACAGACAGTGTGCGGGTGGGGTTTGCCGAGTTATGCCGTGGTTTGCGGTGAACCAAATGCTATTGCTCGATGCATTCATGTATGGATAGCCTCGCGGCGAGGAATACGCATGCGCGATCAACGTAATTAATAGATGTATTCGATTCTCCGCTATACGTCTCTCCCTCTTCCTCTTTTTCTCCCTCACCCTCTCTACTCGTTCAATCGTAAATATTCGACGAAAAATAATTGCTCGATCAACATTGGAGTTTCTTCCAATTTTTCCAAACAGCAGCAACAGCAACAGCAGGGGTGCCTCTCCCTCGTGCTGCCAGGATTCAGGATGATAATCGGGGGTTCCTGGTGGATGACGACGCTCTTGTTGATAACGATGTAGCTGCTGCTGATGACGATAACGACAACGACGACGACGATGATGATTATGATGATTCGGTGACTCCAGCAGGATTGGGACTATTTCCTGTAATGATAGGAACACACTGCGTTGTACAATGTTATGATATCGATATGGTACAAGGAAGGAGGGGGTGGGAAGGAGGAGAGACCGAGGGAAGCAACGGTGGTTCAAGAGCTACGATAATCGCGTAATTGAATGCTAACGATGCTGAAATGTTGGTGAAACACGCTCGACTGGTCTGCAAATATGCAAACCTAGAGGCTTCAACCCTCTCGATATAGGCCAGCACATCAAGACCGAAGGACTTGTTTGTCCAAGCGACTGACGATGAGGGGACTCGTATGCATCGGGGCACCAAAAGGGATAGGGGAGGGTAACTCACCTGCTCGAAAGTTACATCGAATTTGAAGCTTCTGGCCAGTCACGCACAATGGCAGCTCTCCCGATCCTCGAGTCCTTCGATCCCCTACGTTATTGACCACTTTGTTTCGCAAAATTGCTTGTTTTTTTCGGGAATTAATTCCGGATTAATGCGTAGGTGTGAAAATCCGCGTTCTTTTTCCCCTGGAAAATGTGAAACGCATTCTGTCGAAGCTCCCGTCTCTTCGAACCTCGCTAAACTAAAATTTACAAGGGTGCAAACAAACACGTATATGCACCAGCAGAGAGAGAGAGAGAGAGAGAGAGAGAGAGAGAGACACAGACACAAAATTTGTACAGAGACTACTGACTCGTTTTATTTTCAATGATAAATGTGATATGGGTCGTGATACACGAGAACGTTATTCGAGTCTTCATCCATGAAACTCAATTAATTAATATTTCAAGTTGTATCGAAAAACATTTGCAGCAAAGCAAAGGGCTGTATTTGCCGGACAAAGTATGCAAATACGTTCGTTACGTTTAATGGACATGTCCGCTTTTGCTCTCCTCGCATATGCATGCAAGAGAAGCCCATTTTCATATCTATGAATTTCTTCGTGCATGCTTCAAATTTCGAAAATAACAATGACTATACTACTACTACTACTAGTATAGTATACTATATTTGCCAATGCATACCTAACGACTAGGGGCCATTTTAGCGTCATGCAGAATAATGGCCTCGCCTGAGAAATGGTCCCTGGCGTATGATTCGAATTTGAGATTCGGCGGTTCGCTTAAATTCAGCAAAATGCGCGAGGAAATCGTCCTTTAAAGGGAGAAAGGGGAAAAAGAGACCGGCCAAGATATAACCCGTGTAATTTCGATTCCAGCGTTTCCCCCCTCCGTCCCCACCGCCCCTCGCTCTCTCGTTCGTCGCTTATTTTCCAAATAAATTCTCGTCAATCGCTCGGAGAGAATTTCTCAAATTTCCGTCCCAGTCGGAATTAAAAAAGGGCGAAGAGAGAGAGAGAGAGAGAGAGAGGGGGGGGGGGCTCCCTTGACGCTTCAGACTCAATGGCTGCAATTTTTTTCCATATGGACTCGTCCTTGGAGAGAGGTAGGGGAAAAGGAGAGGTACTCACGCATACACACGCACACGGAGAACTCTCTTTTTCCAAAGATGAAATCTCGTGGCACAGAGTAGATTTACGTAGTGTCATACATTATATCTGCCTAGCATATGGTAGTTTCTCCCACGCGAACTTGTCAATATTGTCCGTCGGCCTGCAAATTCCTGCAGATATACCCATGGGTTTCCGATATAGATCCGTACATCGGACTCAATAGACACTTGTCGCGATAATTATAATGGTCGTGCACGCAATCGCACGGCTACAATCAGATTATACAAAAATCCCTGTGTTCCTGGGTAAACGGGAAATCCGATAGCAAACTGCGCGCCGAGTATCAATGTGAAAAATCGAAGATAAATAAGCGCAAGCTTAAACTTTGACCGACTACGCCATTTCCTATTTCTCTTTCCTCTCATTTTATCATCATTGTCCCTCGGTGAATCTTTTTAGCGTCCCTCGTGGTATCGGGGTCCTCCCATCTCCCTTCCCCCATCGGTAATCAATTTTCATTTAATAATGTTTGCATTCTTAAATGGATTCCTCTGATTGTCCTTGGTGCCAAGGATCGCGTGGCGCATCGTAGGAAACTTCCGTTTCATCCGATTCTGCCTGACTTCTGCGTGACTTCCGAGATGAGACGACGGCCAAAAGAATGGAATTCTTTTCAAGATCCTCTTGAAGAATTTCAATAAAACTCTTGGAAAGCGAGCGCCATTTTGACGCCATGGTTAACCCTTGGGTTTTGTATTGGCATTTTATATTTTATCATTGTTTTCTCCCACCCTCTGCCAATCGCGCGTATAACGTAACGCGATTTTAATCAGAAGTCAAGTGTAATCGAAAACTTTTTCTCTCTCCCTCCCCCCCTCCTGTTTCTCGTCCAGTTCTTTTTCATCGCGTTAAACTCCTTTGCAGAACCAACGACATTTTTATTCTCATGACACGCGGACCCTTTTACGTGTCGATAACTCAAAGTCAGGTATGAATTGACTTGGATCAATAGCCGTGCGAAATGAAACGTCTGCGAGTGTCGTGTCTTGCTCGAAAATGCTCGTATCGATGGGTCGAAAGGTAAAATCAAAGGGGAGAAGAGCGTGTCCCGTTCTGTCTCGCGAATTTCCAATTAAATCCGAATTTCTCCTCGAGAAGGACGAAACTGGAAAATGTCTTAAACATGTCCGAAGTAGAAAAAGGGAGGATACTGTGAGAACGAGCACGTGTGTGTGTGTGTGTGTAATAAAATGACCGCCTAACCAAAAGAAACCTTCTCTCTCCCTTGGCATTTTCCTCCATGGAGTTGTACACCACCACCACTACCAGCCCCCTACCCCCATTCTACAGAAAGAGTATGAGCTCCTACGGGACATTTCCTAATGGACTTGCAGACATCGAATTAGAAATCCACTGGATTATCAGGAATATCAATATGAGAATTTACGCGAGGCACTTCTCAACGAATCTCTAACCAACCTTTGCACGTACACGCGTACACACGAGCAAATCCTCGAAATAGAGCAGGGAAATTGGAGAAAAAACTTTTGAGAATCATCATCATAATTTACACTGTTCCCTTGCATCTCGACGTCCAAGAGAAAAGAAATGGCAAAAAATACAACTAGTTTCAGAATGTGGTGAACCAGCAGCAATGGCAGTAGTGGTAGTAGTGATAGTAGTAGAGTAGGTAGCAGCCTGGGATGAGTGAAGTGAAAAAGGAGGAGGGTAAAGACAGTGTGATGTGTGCGTGAGAGAGAGAGAGAGAGAGAGAGAGAGAGAGAGAGAGAGGGAGAGAGAATGACTACGGCTGGATTAGCCCAGAGGCACGTGCTCTGGACACCATTCTCCACTTCGCTTGAGTGCTCGAAAATCACGTTCGCGCTGAACTCAGCTAGAAAACAGAGTCCGGTGATGGCGATTCACGCATCCCGATTTTCCTGGCGCTCCCACCCCCACCCTTTATCGTTTCTGCGGTGGAGCGACTCGACGATAACGCAGTCCAGTATCAAAAGCAAAGTCAATGAGAACGAGGAGGGTGACGGGAGAGGAGGAGGAGGGGGGTGGGGGGGTTGTGAAAAGCGTGGAGGATCCTACCCTACCACCACCATTCTCACCGCTAATCCTGTCGAAATTCGTCGAGCCTAAAAACCATAAGGATAATGATTGGAGAAAATTTTTTGGCAGATGTTTCATTTGCCGGAGAGAATCGCGTCTTCCTCTTTAAAGTTGTATTAGAATTGTGATAAGCCGAGCGTGGCGATGGCCACTATGCTTCTAACTTTGCAGCCTTGTGAGCTGTGTAGCGTGGATATATAATATTTACTAAGCTGAAATGTAACTCTACGTCAAATGGCTTAGTAGGGAAGCAATGATGAATTCATGCTACCTACCTAGTAGCTCTACCACCTACCTCCTATCAAAGTACCACCCCCCTTCCCCGCCCCACACTACAAAACACAGCATTTATTAATTCAATGTTGGATCTCGTTCAAATTGAGTTCGCACGCGACGCCGAATAACATTTCCAACTACCCCTTTTCTCCTCCTCCTGCCCCGCGTCGCTACACTCTCACAACCCAACCCCTATTATCTTTGGTTGGATCAGTATCAAACTTTCAATCTTCTTCCTCTCTGCGAATTATTGAGAGATTTATTTTTATCTTGGGTAGCTACACAGACAATTATAGCAGCCGAGAGTACACATGTTTGAACTTTAACCTTCCCTCCTTCGCGAGATGATTTACTTCGCTGTATTTGACGAGAACTTTCGCTGCATGCCTCGGTTTCTCTCTCTCTCTCTCTCTCTCTCTCTCTCCGGACCTTTTTGTTACTCTTAAGACCGCTGGAATTTGTTTATAATTTCACGAATGAGACTCTGACTTGGTAATGAACTAAAATGAACTCAAAGGTCCTGTTGGACTGGAGGAAAAAAAAAACTTGTCTGTGGCATTGTCTTTTCTCGCGTGTATACGCAAAGGGAGAAAAAGAGAAAGAGGGTGGATAGGATGAAAGAGAAGGCGGTGGAGGAGGAGAAGGAGGCAGGGGGGTTGGGAGGATGAGAGAAAAAAGAAAAGCCGAGGGAAAAGAAATTTTTTATTCATCAGATATTCCTCAGTTGGAAATTGCAGCTGTTCTCGAATAATTCACATTTCCTATTCCTGTTGATGCCTATATTCGTGCTCCGAGAAGAAAGAGGAGATTCAGCAACGATTGGGCAGGAATAAAGTTAAACGATTGGCGATTATCGAAGCGAATAATTCGGAATATCTGAGTGTGTCAGAAATGACCATCCGTAGCTATTAGCGAAAAAGCTTCGGTATCCTGAAAATCGGTAAACCGGAAATGCTCCGTCATGGAAGCTTAATCAGCAGTTCCGTTTAATTAGCGTTTCGCAGGGACGTAAATACGCGTGGATGGCAAAAGATTCAAATGACCCGCGGGCCCCTCGTCCCTTAGTCTCTCGTCCCTTACTTGTTGCTCGCCATCAATCCAACGAGTAACGAGGAAATTGGCTGCAAAGAGAAATAACCGGCAAAGCCACAAAGGCCTTTCGGACCTAACGTGATTTCCTCTCTGTTCGGACGATCATTTTTCGCCCCGGAAAATTTTCCGGAGTTTTCCGGCTTAGCCTTTCGACTTCTCTCTCTCTCTCTCTCTCTCTCGAAATTTTCCTTTTTTACAATCTCAAGGTAAACGATGTAACAACAAAGAGAAAAAGCGAGGGAGGGAGAAAGAGAGAGAGAGAGAGAGAGAGAGAGAGAGAGAAAGAGGGATAAATTGAAAGTGTGGCATAAACGAATTTCGCGTGGCGATAATTGAGTTTATCTTAGGAGTCATCGTTTCGACCAATGAACGCTCGATTAGTCCTTTTAAAGTTGATAGTTCGAGCTTGCGGTCAAATCGAGTTTGTGGCTGCTGCTGCTGCTGGTAGTAGAACCAACTGCCTCTGCCGAGCACGCCAGAAATGGAAAGGGAATAGCGTGGAGTGTCGGACTCTTTGTGTGCTTCGACCACTTTGACATCCATAGTCGGAGCGTCCGACCAGCGGAGAAAATTGCCAATTACTCTTTACTTTGCTTTGCTTCCTTCTTTAGGATTACGACAATTAACTCACGTATGCGTGTGTGTGTGTGTGTGTGTGTGTGCGTGCGTTTGCCACACACGCGCGCGCGCGCATTTCAAATGCGGATACTCTCCCCTGCGATTAAGCAAAATGAGAAAACCAGGAGAAACGATCAACGATAAAGAGGGAAACTGGAGAGGAATTTTTAGAAAAGAAATTTCTTTCGGGGAACGGCAGCCCTCCTCTCTCAGGGTGTGCGTCCATTATCATACTCGTTAGACGTCGGGAACACATGTCCCATGCTCGAGGGAAGGGGTGGGGGTGGGGGGGGTAAGTCGAGATCCAATATCGCAATATGTGAAGCAAACCCGACACGCATATTAATTGGCCGCTCTCGTGTCTCGACTGCTCCAAGAGAAAATAATCATCCCTCTCGTGATCCTGGCAACCCCTCTGTTGTGGAGTTTGCCAGAGGCTCAGAAGGGCATCCGTCGTGCACTGGGAGGCTCGGAGAGAGGGATGTTCGGTTTTAGAGAATTTTCAGAACCACGGACCGGAAGTGCGAGGGCGACCATGAAACAAAGGGAAACTACTGGCGCGCCACTAGCGGCGTTAATGGCGGCAATTATGGTGGGTCGTAATACCGTTGTATCCGCGCGAGGATATGGGAGAATGGGGGCGGCAAAAGGAGTCTATAGGGCACGTAGGAGGGGGAGGGGGATGAATCGGTTGAAAAAGAAATTCTTCGGCAATCGATACTTCCCGGACGGAAAGTACATTAATTCGCTTTTTACGGCGCGAGTGCCCCGAGCGATAAGAATTTGAATATTTCATCCCCCTCGTAGTCATTACATTCGTCATACATGTAAAGCATTCCTTTGTTTTACGCCGGATAGGCACTAGACTGCAAGCTACTAAATCTTTCGTTGCACGTTGCTCCACGTATCCACTTTCCTGCCACGGACCGCTGATACGGATTTATTTCTGCCTCATTGTTTCGTTAAAACATTCCAAGAATTTTTATTACGCGACCCTTATCGCACACACCCTTATCATTAATTACTGATTTTTTCCTCGTCTATATATTTGAGATTGTCGCTGACCCATCTATTTTCGCGCGCCTTGTTAACGCTCTTTTTCTCTTTCTGTTGCAGGGACTACTACTACGACAGGTGAGTTTAGATGTGTCTGCACGGCGAAGAGGGACGGGACAACGGGAGAGAGCCGCCGGCCCCACAGTCCAGGGGAAAATAAATCGAGAGATTTTCATCAAAGGCTAACCCTGAGACAGGGGACAATTTCGGGAACGAAGCCTGTGATTGGCAGCCCTGACAATTATTTGTTTTCCACAAATCACCTGAAAAAAAGTCGAAAGCTTCGATTCTCTGTCCACTACTTCTTCCTCCTCCTCCACCTCCTCCTCTTCTTATTTCTCCTCGGTCACCGCCGTAGCTCCTGTTCGTGCCTCTCCCTTCTTACCCCTACCGAAAACGCGGCTGGTTACGACAATTCGCCGATATTGCTCGAGCAAATGACTCGTTCAACTGCCACGAACGGAATTCCAGAATTAACCGGTGAAATAATTCATTTCCTCTTTTCCGCTATTTTCACCGATGATAAAAAAAAAAAACTACGCGCGAGAGAATATATGGATAAAAAAAGAAGCAAGAAAGAGAGAGAGAGAGAGAATGAAGGAAGTTATGGAAAAGAGGTAAAAGCGAAGAAGGAAGAAAATAAAGATAAAGAGAGAAACGCGTCATGTTTGTGGAAGCGAATAAAGATTTTGGAAGATTGAGGAAGATTGGATAGGGTGTTGGGGTAAAGTTTTTGCGGGCGATTATGTAGTTCGGCAGCTCATTTCCTTTCACGAGCAAACTTCCAGCAGCTCGTGCTTGCAAGCTCGCGGAACCTGCTGGCTTCTACGAGCAATTAAAGACCACGGTGCCCCGGCGCTGTTAGTTCCAGCATTTCCAGCATTTCGCCGCAGATTAATGCCAGATTTCTCGGCAAGTGTCGCGGACGATCTCGATTTCCAACGTTGCTCGTTTCCGAAAGTTTTCGAAGCCCGAAACCGGAAGACACAGCGGCACTACCACTTGTTTTAATCATTTCCCCCATTATTCCCCCGCTATTCGTTCATTACATTTATTAAGGGAGCGAACGAAAGAGAGAGAGAGAGAGAGAGAGAGAGTGTGAAACAAGTTTGACACTGACTGTGCCTCCCACCTCCCTATTGTGCCTGGAGCAAATAATAAAGTTCACGCAGGGTTTATTCATCCCCTTCTGTTCTATCGACTGTACCTGCTGTATCTACCACTGTACCGACGAAGCCCTGGCTAACGACTAATTTGCGCGAAACTTGTTCAACCTTCTCTCTCTGTCTCTCTCTCTCTCTATCCCACCCTGTACATAATTAGAAGCTGAACGGAAGAGCCAGCTTCTCCCACGGGGAACAAGGATTGTCTTGCAGTAATCTGCATTGGTTTAACAGCTAGTTTCGGGCTGCTGCTACCCTTACCCTTTAATTCGCGGATGCACACCCCACGGATAACAGACGCTACATTTTTCTACCCTCTCAGCCGAAAACTCTGATGCTTTCATCTCGAGCGGAGAGTGGCGGGAATACCTAAAGAAATCCATCCAGTCCCCAGTCTCTCTTCCACGTGGAACCACGGCGAATTTCCCTTATGATATTTGCTCTTGGAGATTCAGCGTGGAGAACTTTGCTTCCCGCCTGATGAGATAATATTTTTATTAAATCATCCAGAGCCCCCTTTGGCTTCTCTCACTCGTGAAAAACGTCAGGGTGTAATCTCCTCGGGAAGTAAAAAGGTTTCTAATTCGATATTCATGGGAGGTAGATGCGACTTATAGGCGGCAGGTTTGCGCGGCATAAATGTTATGTAGGCGTCACCAGAAATTCTAATGGAGGCTGGCATCTATCCCTTCAAACGGATCACGTCTGCATTACGGTTAATTCGCTCGTCGGTGCACGCTGGTATGCGTAGGTGTGCATTGCCTCAACGGGACACGTAAACGTAAATGGAAGGTCGACGAGAACTCATTAATCGCACGTCAAACGAAAACCACTGGAATATAATAAATACCCAGGCAACCACCCCTGATTCCCTCTCTCTCTCTCCCTCCCTCTCTGTCCATTCGCCAAATGCCAAACTTTTAGCGATTATACGAAAATTTATAGTGTCCAAAGTGTTTTAATGTTTTTTCTCCTTTTTACAACCCCTGTCCTCTCTTTTCTCTTTTTCCCCCTTTTTTCCTCTTTTTTTCCCCTCTATCCACCACCTGAGAAACTCCGTAAATGTGGGATTTCTATTTGGATTGGCGCTCCGTGCTATACTGCTAATAGCACGTATCACATGCTAGCACCACCTCGGTACAGCTCCGAATTTCACAACGTGGTTATGACTTTCCAATATCGAAACTGGCAATAACTGCTGGAATTGCCAGTTTCGGGCTTAATTTCATTTCAATATTTATACTGGCTGGCATCTTAGCTCGATCGAGCACCATTTACGATGTCATCGCTCCTCTCTATACATACAATTGTGTTAATGGTACCTCAAGAAGCCCGATCCTCCCACCACCCCCTCGTTCTCATCCTCATCCTCTCGCAAACTCCTGCACACTTTGCAAGACTATTGTTAAACTAGCTTGCTACCGGCTAACGCCATTCTTAGGACACTTTACTTTACGTTACATTACTTTACTTTGCTTTACTTTACTTTACTTTACTTTACTTTACTTTACTTTGCTTTATCTTGCTTTACTTCGCTTCACTTTGCTAGAGTTTGTTTTGCTTTGCGTCTTTGCAGCGATAAATCTCTCCGCGCTTTAGCATCGACGCGACGAATTTTCTTTATTTGGCACGATATTTAATTACAATCAATATTTCTCTCCCTCCAAGCCATCGGGGATTCGATTTGAAAAGCATAAACTAAATAAATTTCTCTAGTATGAATATTTATTTTCTAATTAAATAGAACTGTGGGAATTGCGTAAAGCTAAAGGAAGATCGGGGAGAGGGTGGGCCTGAAAAAATTGATGGGAATGTGTAGAAAATCCAGAAACGCGCGAGGCCTTTGTCGAACGGGGCTTCGTTCGAGATGACCTGATTGGTCCCCTTGAAAATGGCTCCTGGGGCCACTTGCGGGATACGTACCACCCAGGCCCACCCCCACATCCACACACGTACACACACGCGAAGCAACGTAGCTTTTCTTTTGCTTTAATTGTCGCGATTCACAGGAGGTTCGTGACTGGCCTAGGAAACTAGCTGGAATAGAAACGAAATAGCGGCTGAAGGCAAATAAAAATCATAACTTCGAAAAGGGTCGAGAACTGGAAAGTGGCGGAGGGGCGGGGGATAAAGGGAGAAAGAGAGGGAGGGAGGGTGGTAGAAGAGAAAAGAGCAGAATTAAAACTGAAAAATATGAGGATCCACGTTTCTCTTTTCTTTTCTTTGGAACAAGCGCCACAAACCATATGACGTAGTTTTCATGACTTGCTTCGTTTTATTCTCCAAGCTTCTTCCCCTTACACCCCCAACCATACTTTTCCTTTATCTTACAGCGAGATCTTTTATATTGCAATCTTTTCTGGATTTGCAATCTTTATACTCCTTTTTCTCATTCCGCGAATCTCCCTTTTTTTCTCCCCCTTCTCCCCGTTTAATCTCCCCTTCTCCATTTTATTGCTATTTTGACAGTGGCAATCGCTTGCTGTCGGGCGAGTATTTTTTATCGCGCGTCAGCAAACAGCGCCGTTGACGCTGAAAATTTGAATAGGGACACGCTACGAATCTGGGGCTCTGGCTACTACTCATGAAAATTCCATAGAGCAAGTTTGAATTGTCCAGCGACCAACCGGATTGGTTCCTCCACCTGGATTCCTTCGTCTCCCCGCGAAACTCCGCTGATGCGAGCGAGGGACTTCCGGTATGGGGACACGCGAAATATAGTGACAGCCGCGCGACGTTTAATTTCGAGTTATCAAGCCCCCAAAATTCCTCGCTTACTTTCAATTTGGCCGAAACTGCCAAAGATTGCGGTCGAAGAAATTTCATTAGGGGCAAAGCCGTGCGTATGGGGTATTACGTCATGTTGCGTTATGTTGATAGAGAGCATACGCCTGGCAAAGGTTGTCAGCTTGATTAGGAACATTCGTCCCAGAAGACACGGCTTTACCGGACACGATACGCTCTAACCCCCCTAACAACGACCTCCGGCTACCACCACCACCACCACCACTACCCTCCTACATTAGATCCCAATGACGCGCTTTAATTTATAACAGAGATTCGAGCGCGGTTCTGCAAAATTTCACAATTCCCATGGAAAATCTTTGCGCGCGTGCGCTACCATCAATTTTAAAAGGCGAGTGGCACCCATTACTAAAATTCTACGTGCGACGCGGTCTCTCTCTCTCTCTCTCTCTCTCTCTCTCTCCTCTTACCTTATTCATATGGAATATATATAATAATGTACAATATACTATACACGCATACTATTCGGATAAAATTCTGGCACACAGTGCCAGGGCATGCATACTAAATTATTCCAAAATACCATGCGCGAATGTGCGAAAAAATAGAAAAAATTCACCACACTGCTGGCGCGCACGGGGGTGTAGGACTGGGCACACACGGATATACGTGCACGAACACGGAGAAATGGAGAGACTGTTCGCTCTGCATAAATTCATTGTGTGGGTAAGCTTGGAGTGAATAAAATATAAATACAGTTACACGCGCGCGTATGTGTGCACGCGCGCGCAACTATACAACATGCTCGACTCGGCTTAATAATTATCCACGACCCGGAGAATAAGCATTATTCTTGGTAACACGGCGTATCGTGTACTGGCACGGACTGAAAAACTTAACCAAAACAGAAAGTTGCCATATTTTTTCTCCTTCTATACGTGTAAAGCATAAATGTCAGAGCCCTGTAAAGGCCATTCCTAAATAGATGCGGAACTTCTATTTTCACGTTTTCCTTCTTAATTGCTAAAAATGATAAATTCTATTAAAACGCTACTGCTCGATAATGATATTTAGCGATTTAACATTTCGGAGAGAAAGACAGGGAAATAGAGATGAGGTAGAAAGGGATATTTCAAGTTTTCAAGGGTCACTGACTCTTAAATTCAACTTTATCCTCCGCGTAGGCACAGTACACCTATCCGTCTATCTGCTCTATCCGTGCCACACGACACGACCGACAAGTATCTACATAATATAAAATATTCGTAAAAATATGTAAAAATATTTCAGCATAAAAACCGTAAATTCCCACGTAAAGAGATGGCGTGTGTGTACACACTTATATACAGAACGCAAAGTTCTCTGGCATTTCCGGTTGTGGCTTCCAAAGCATTTTCATTGCGGGGGTAGCAATTACTAGTCGCGGTCTTCCTCTCTGTTTCTCTTCCCCACTTCCTTTCGCCCCTTCTCTTAACTCGGTTCCTCTCTCTCTCTCTCTCTATTTGTGACATAAAATGATCAGTCGACTGCTTGCAAGAGAGACTGGCCCAATTCGGTTGACTGCCGAGTCGCAAATTTAATCGAGCGTGTTTGGACCTTTGATAAAATCGATGCGCGAGTCCTCAAAGAGGAGGGGGTGGAAGGGTGTAGTGCGGTGGATTCACAGTATACTCATATTTATCCGGCTATGCGCTACCTACGTCTGTCCCGTTTTTATCCAACCCCTGAAATAAAAATCACCCTTTTCTGCTTCTCTTTCATCCTCTCTTACCAACTCCCCTGTCCCCTCCCTCCCTCCGACAAGCAACCCACCTCTTTCTCGGCGCAACATCTCTTCGTCCCTTCATCTCCCCTTTTTTCGACGACACACTACTAGGAGTATCCGGGAATTCGTGCCTTCCTGGCGTTGTTAAAACTTCCCACTACCCCCACAGCCGGGTTCTCTCTGTTTTACTTTAGAACTTTCGAATAATAGCCGAACCGGGAGAGAAGCGGAAAAGCGAAGAGCGAGAGAAAAGGTGAGACGGTCGCCTTCGGTACTTCCTGTCGTCTCAATGATTTTCATTTTTCTCCTATCGATTCCTCTTTTCGGTCCTGTCCAATTATATCGGGGCTGCTACCACCCTCTCGGTCCCTTCGCCAAATTGCCCGACCACCCCTTCTGCCAACTGCGTCTCTAACCTCTTCACCTCTCGAATCTTCCCCGGCCAAGGTGGACCGCTGGCTGCGGATGCGAACCCCTCGTCCTCTCCTCCCCCATTAAAGTATCGAGACTCCTCCACCCTCTGGTCCAAGCCAATTGTATACGGTGCGCCGAGGAAAAAAAATATCCTGATGAAGGTTCTCGCCCGGTGTCCTCTCGACTTAACCCCCGCGTTACTCGAGAACAACCCTTTCACTTTCGCAGTTATTACGCATCGACGGCTTTCCCACCCCGTTTGGCGCCACCGCTGAAAAGACCGCGTTTAATGCCGTCGGTCCGCTCTCAGCATCCCAAACAGCAGAAGCAGCAGCAACAGCAACAGCAGCAGCAGCAGCAGCAGCAGCAGCAGCAGCAACAGCAGCAGCAACCGCAGCAGCAACAACAACAGCAGCAGCAGCAGCAGCAGCAGCAGCAGCAACAGCAACAGCAACAAACCACGACAAACTGCACCGTCGTCCCGGACTTGAAGGACTTGAAAGTTTACAGTAAGCGAAACGCTGCGATAAGCTCGAGAATTTCACCGTTTCTCATACACGCACGCACCACCACTCGCACCACCCCTTATTTTCACATCAGTCTTATTTAACGCGATTCTCCACGAATGTTCCCAGGTAATCCCGACATATTAATATGTGGCAACTGTCGAGAAATGTTCACCGATCTCGGAGAATTGCTGGAGCACAAGCGGAATTATTGCAAGCTCCGATTCACTTGCAAATGCCACACATTCAACGAAACAACGCCACGTACGTAATAATGCGAGCAAGAGTAAGGAGCTTAACGATTAATCGACGTGTCCCCCGTTAACGGGATAATAAGGATTAATCAATGGGGATGATTTTGCGTAAATAGAAGCGGAGAGTCTCGAACCAAGCCGATGAATAAGAAATCCGAGAGATTTGGAATTTTATCATTTTCAAAAAGAATTGACGGCAGACGAAAGCTAGCGAATTACGATTTAACCATTCCCGTTATATATTTCATTCGCTTTTATATCCAATATTTCATGTTTCCGCACGGGGAGGGGAAATATTATCCGATATATCGCGTCGTTTGAAATGTTTCATTTTCCATCGAATTAATAAATCGCAAAGTGAAGTGAAGTGGATGAATTTGTTATTTCTTGCGCGTTAATAGAATATTTTAATATTAATCAGTATTTGCTCGCGATAGGGTCAATGCGTGTCGTTCGAACAATTACGCGACAAACGTTTCTTCTCTCGTGCACCACCACCACCACCACGTTCTTGATCTTGTTCTTCTACTTCCGTAGAAACGATTTTTGATATTGCGCGTTTATACGCGAGCTTTATTCTCCTTTTCTCTTTTGCGGACGCGCAGGAGACTCGAGGACGGCTCTGCTCTGCGTTTTGTGCAAGGTATCATTTCCCAACGCTTGGGAATTAATGGTCCATGCCCAGGCAGCACACATGATTAACATCTACGAGTTGGGTACAAGGTCGCAAAGTCCACGATCCACGCAAAGTCCTCCGCAGAGCCCCGGCGGCCAACAGCATCCCAAGGAATCTTTCCCGTTGCCTCAGGATTTTCAGGTAATTGCCTTAATTATTGCTCTCTCCCTCTCTCTCTCTCTTTCTTCTCTCTTTTTTTCACATCCCTCTTTCTTCGTCCCCACCACCTTCTCGATTCCACGGATAATCTGACAGGAGTATTTTTACGCGAGAAGGGAACGACTCGCGTGGATTGAAAAATATGACGAATCCTTCGTCGAATCATAATTGGTATCTGTGCGCGACATTACATATTCTGCCGATGTATGCGAAAGAAAGCACCGAAATCAACGTGACAATTCGTTCATTAATTCCACGTATCACGCCTCACCGCGAGCGTGCGCGTACACACACACGTGGATACACTTTGGTATTACACATATAAACTCGCGAACAATATCAATCACTGTTATCGGTGAAGTAATTAATTCATCGGGAGGAGCGGTGGAGGAAGGGGTGGGGAAGGAGCGCCGCCAAACATACACTCCCATGCTTCGGTCATTATCCAATAATAGTGATAAATTTGTGTGCAATACGGTTTATAATTTACCATGGTCCTGCAAAAATCATCTAAAAAGTGCAACGTTCGTAATAAAGATGAAAAAGGAATCGAGCATTCGGTCGATTCTCCGATGAACAAGACCATTGAATGTAATATGCGAGCAGATTACACGGGTTTTTTCAAAATTTACTTTTATCGCTGAAACTAGCGAGCAACGATTGTAACTCGATTTTTTTTTCTTTTTTTTTCTTTTTTTTTTTTTAATCTGCAATCCCACTTATTTCCAAGTTAAAGCATGTTGACCTCATAAAACTACGAAGGATCCACGGATTTTGTTTGATTCAATCCCAGTAATATGGTCGTTTCGCTATTATCGTAAACTACTGGAACACACACGCACACGCACACGCGCGCGCGCACACGTATCTCTACAGATGGAACGTAGGCAAATTTAAAATGGAATAGCGACGATCTGTATAGATATAGAGATGTAAGAGGGGGATAATCTTTTGGCTAATCGTAGGAAATGAAAACGTCGGATTGCGTTTGCGAGGAACGCGCGGAAGAGGAAGACCTCGACGGTCACGAGCTGATCCCATCCCCGGACAGCGGTAAATCAACCGACAACGAGGCGGCCCTTTCCCCGATCAAAATCCGATCGGACGTCAATGGGCTGGATCACGAGGACTGCGACGAGCTGATTCACGTGGAAAACACAACACAGGCTTGCATCATGCATGCCCTCAGCATTGTAAGTTCCGAGTATTCGAGTGAAAATCTTATCTTATATAAAAAAAAAAACCATCGCAGAAAAGGATGAAAAGTTTGTTCGCTCTTACCTCTTATCAATAAGATTCGCTGTTGGCTTCAGCATGATTTTCCGTGTTGAACGCTAAATAATAATAAAAAAAAAAAAAAATATCCTCGCAGGAATCATCGATAGATCTAAACTCGGATACGAATTCGAGAGGTAGTTCCGGTCCTATCATGGCGTTGACTAATGGATCTCTATCAGCGAAAGAATAAGTCAAAGGATGTCATAGCCACGACACGGTCCTTCCTAACCAGGAGAGTCCAACGCTGACGCCATCAACGAGACATATCGATCTCCTTTAAGGATACACCCGTCTGTATATAGCTTGAATGTCTGCAAAAAGGAAGAAAAACAGATACAGGAGTAGGCACGATCGGAAATCACTCCTTGGCAAATCAACTTATAAACTCGTTGGAGAACTTTTTTTAACTTTTCGCTCGCATCGGCCAATGATAAAGTTCTGCCTTTTATCTACGGTTCTATTTACACACACATATTTCCACGTTGCGTGCGTGGACCATTATTGAAATTGCTTGTGCGATCGTCCTTGAAATGTCGTTTTTTTGCTTCTTTGATTAGAGATAAAAAGAAAAAAAGGAATTTGCAGACCGTCCGTCGTAAAGATACAGTAGTAGCGTAGTCTATTGAACGGTAATATTTTTTCAAACGTTTTCTCTCTGCTCTTTTGAGCGAGCGGGGATGCGTGTGCTAGTTTGAGACATCTAACCGTATTTTGAGATCAATGAGAAAATCGATCGCTTAGAGCGTCACAGTTTTTTGAAATCAAAAAGAAGAAAAGAAAAGAAGAGGGGAAGACAAGTGTATCGGTTTGCGCTCGTTTGTTCGCTCGTACGATGGGCGTCGGTACAATGGTAGTATATACTACTTAAAAGTAAGGAATATCGTTGATTTGCCAAGGACGAGTGGGAATTCACACGTGCGGATCACCGTATATTGCGATTAAGGTATTTTAAAATCTGAATATTAGCCAATTATCGAAGAGAGAAAGTTGATCGCGAGAAGGAAAATCATAAACAGTAATTTAACTGATAATGTCGATTCCTTTCCCAAGTTTCTCCCTCCTTGTATTTATTATAAAATCAAGGAGAGGAGGAGACACACACCGTTGCATCATTGTAAGAAGAGCAGGTTCTAGGAGCGAGAGCTATACTCCCACACACACATACACGCCATATAACGATTAATTCCCTGATTTGTGTGCCGTTGAAAATTCAATTGACTATAATCCGATACTGAAAAGGAATTAGGGGCTTGAACAAGATGAGAGAGAAACTGAACTAACCAACGTGTTACGGTAAACTCTCTATAGACGAGGAACGAAATGGGAAGATAATCACGTGATTTTTATTATTAATCAGACTTTTGCGCGTGTGCACGTATTCATGATTTAGCGCAAAAAGATACGTTTCCCCTGTATAAAGAAACGTGTGTTTTCGACGCCCGTGTACTACTACCAAAACCTGCTTTTCGTCAAGGAATATCATTGCACGCCGCCCGTTCCATTCAAATATATTTTATCGTACCGATAAAAAGTACTTTTTAATCCAATATCGAAATCTAAACTATTTTGTTCATAAGCGCACCATTACAGAGGTACGGGGTAAAAACCTGTAAGAGAATATACATAGATTATAATGCGAGGCAAGAAAATAACAATAAAAAGCGTCAAGTTAACGAGATTTCATTATTGAATATTCATTGATGGGAGATTGATTAATTTGTACGTTCGAGCGAGAGCGATTACTGAAAAAATAAACAGAATTGTTTATGGCTTTCTACAATCAGCAGCAGCAGCAGCAGCAGCCGCCGCCGCCGCCTCCGACGCCGCCGCCATTGGCTTCTCCTAGGCCGAACTTGAAAGATTTTAAATGATTATTGCTTCCACTAAAGTGATATTCGGCGAAACTCTCTTCCACGTTATTAAATTCACAAGAAAACACACGAGTCCTGAATATTTTACATAGCAAATAACGATATACCCACCAAGTTTCATTGTATATAAAACTATAAACTTATTATTACGAGGGATTCTCCTTACGAAAGGTTGTATTCACCGATTGCGTTATATGTTTAGTATAATCGTGATTTCTAGTGTAAATGATCAATATGAAACATATCTGATAATATCCAAGGGAGAAAGCTTAATTTTGTTAATTAAGAGTAAAAAGCCGACGCGTTTATCGAACACCGGATGTTCGCCAACTGCCAAATGACCGAATTTCGCCATTTTGACAAATAGAAAAAAAAAAGGGATGTTGCTAGCAAGCGAATATTTAGCATTTGGTTAATGTACAACTACTGAATTACCATAATATGTGTGTGTAACGTCGGCTTAATGTTAACCGAATTCAAGATAGAGGCAACTTGATATGATTTTTCCTCCCCTCCGTCACCCCTCCCCCACCCTCTCTGTCTCTTTCATTGAAAATCATAAATTGACTCTACGTTGGGATTACACGCGTCTGTTTCTACGACTACGTTATTAGACGTAGCACCGGAGAACAACTTGTTCCTTTATGTCCCTGAATAAACAAAATGTTTTATCAACTGCTATTATCCGAATAAAGAACATATTACGTCTTTTAGCAACGTGTCCACTTATTTCTCCCTCCAGCGAATAATTTCTCCTCTTATCTCGTGTATCGTCGATCATTGATAAAACTATATAGTTGCTATTTTCGTGATTCGTAATCTAGCGCAGACGCACATATTGCGTACGTGTAGTGCGTGGAGAGAAATGGTAGAGGAGTTAATGGGTTGGAGGTACGTGACTGGGGATGAAAAAACGCTGCCACAAAAGCGTGGGAAGATGGAAGTAAGTCGAGTGTCGAATTCTCGTTCCAACGAGGAATTTTAGTGGAGACAATTAGTATACTTTTTTCTCCCGCACCTCTCTCCATCTGATCTTACTTTAATTGGGAAACAACAGGCTCATTAGAAGAGCCTCGTTTGCTAAGCAAAATCCGCGTAACGAGCCATATCTCGAGGTGAACGAGAACTTTTATCGACGTCAGCCACGAACATCCCCTAGTGGTAGCTTCAACGGCGAGTTTATAAATGTAAAAAAACGAGGCAGGAAATTTACTTGTAAAAATAAATAATTTCTTTTACAAGAGAGAGAGAGAGAGAGAGAGAGAGAAATATTTGTTTTAATCTCCTTGCAGATTAAAAAAAAATTGGATACGTACTCGAAGACGGAAGAAAATGATTCACGAAATGATACGCGCACGTGTGTATGGAAAAATATTTGTTTATTCCTTAAGTAGCTAATCCAATTTTTATTTACAACGTTCCATCAGGGCCAAATGTTAGACGCGTATTTTGTCTCAACGTAATGGTGGTAAACTTTAAGACCTTCGAAAGTTTCAATTCCAACGCGTTCAATTTGAGAGGGTGGCAAATCAAATCCAAAACTTCCACCGCCCGGCAATTCAATGGTGTAGGCCAAATCTACGCCGCCCTTTGCCAACGCCCAATCATCGCTGCCACCGGCTGCTGGATCTAAGGAAAAAAAAAAAAAAATACAATCAAAGAACCCCGCCAAATTAGTAAAGGCCTTCCCCCACTTTCGAGTCTCGTCAAGAAAAAACTATGATCCAAAAATGATCCATTCACCACCCACTACCAACTGTGCAATAACAAGCAACAATAAGAAGTATAATGAAAAAACATAAAAAACATAATAAATAATGGATAACAATGGAATGCACTTTACGTAAGTAACACAACTATTTAACGAGAAACTCGATAAGTTAGCACGGAGAGTAATTTTTAATCACTGTTTACTTACATAATGTATTAGAGGAAGTTCCATAAGTGTATTTGGTACCGTAAACAGAATAAATTGCTTTGGCAACGGAAGTGGCCAAGGCGTGCTGAAAGTAAAATTCGATAAAATTTCAATGGATATTAATGATTTCGGGGGTAGGATCGGAATACGCTCGATCGAGCATGAATCGAACACGCGCGTGTAGAATCTTACCAATACTTTCTCGTTCTCCGGAAGTTGTTTCGTGTAGCCCCACGGATAGAGGATGTACTGAAAAGTTAAAGAAGATCGGTTAGTTTGGCAATGAGGAAGAGGTAGAGGGAGGGAATCGATCGATCGATCGATCGATCGGTTTACCTGGCCGTAGGAATGGAAGGACAGGTAGAGTTTTGCGGATCCAGAGAGCGACAGGATAAAGTTCTTCAGTGCTCTGGTTTCCGGTTCCGAGAAGGCCTGGCTGCCGGCGTAAGTCTGATCGCAAGGATTCGAGGAAGCTCCGACCGCTATAAATGTCACGTCGATTAATATTCACATCGAACGGACTCCAGTCTCCGCGCTGAGGACGCCGTCAATGGAGATCCGATAAAAGTATAAAACGTAATTCTAACGAACTTACATCTCCATTCAACGTCGAAGTTCCGGTTGCCATCGGTACCCGGGCATTTCGGGTAGTACGAAGGTGAGCGAGTTTTTCTCCAGAAACGATTCTGACAAATGAAGAAACAATTGATCGATTACCTAATCATGCGTTGATATCTCCCCCCACGCACACTTATCTTACAGCACAAAAAACATTTATATAAAGAAAAGCGAGAATTGCGCGCGTAACACGAGCGTCTCCATCGACAAAACAAACTCCGCACAATGATTTTCAAAACATAAATCGAAATTACGAGATACGATTAAACGTAAGTCACGTAACGCGAGAATGGCTCGTCTATTGAAACAAAGAGACAAAGAGAGCGGTCGCGCGATGTTACGGCACACACGTACGCACGTGTGTGTGTGTGTGTGTGTGTGCGCGCGCGAGAGAGCAAGCCACTCGTAAAAATGGAGCAGGCGAGTTCTCTCGAGCGACATCCGCGGAAGGTGAAAAAATTGCAAAAGTTGAAAAAATTGCAAAATACCAGAGGGCTGCCATGGGTGAATTGGTAACCATCCGGGTTTAGCACGGGGATGATGTACCAGTCGACTTTCTCAAAGAGGTAGGAGTTGCTGTAGTTGCTGAGCAATTGATCGATGAGGTAGAGGGCGGTGGCGGGTGCGATCCATTCGCGCGCGTGAATTCCTGCATCGATCACGATCGCCGGCTTGTCCTCGTCATCCCCCTTGGAGATCTTCACCGCGTATATGGGTCGTCTCTCGGTGGTGTAGCCGATCCTCGACAAAGTGGCCACGTCCGGTCGGCCATCGACGAGTTGCTTGACCTCCTCGATCAACTGAAAGAGCAGAGAATTCGTCGGTCGTGAATTTGCCAAGGGCAAATCGAGTTGGTCGCATTACCTCGTCATAGTTCTTGTAGTAGGTGTGCAGGGCCCGGTTGTAGTTGTAGCGGCTGCTGATGCGCGCGGCTCGTTGGACGATCTTCTCCTCCTCGACCTTCTCGTCGAGGTCCTCGACGAACACCTGGTACTTGACGTCGTTCTCCCTCAGCTGAGCCTTGAACGCCGAGACGTTTCCACCGGCCACGAGGACGTCCACGGAGTTCTTGCGGGCTTTCACCACCTCGAATCCCACCTGGCCGTCCAAGTTCTTGACGAGCTTCGCCTTCTCCGGGCTGTCCGCGTACACGGTGATGCCCTGGGCACTGGAAATTGAACGTGAGCTCACGCCGTGGGGGTTCGCGCGTCGTTCGGCGCTTTCGCGAATCCGGGAAATCCACAAAATCCGCAAAATCCACTTACCCGTCCAAGGACGTCAGATCGGCATGACCGAACTCACTGGAGATCGCTAAGGCGACCACGAGCAAAAATATGAAACGCATGTTGCCGCCGCCAATAATGAACCTCTGGATGATCTACGCTTACCGCTAAACTTCTTTATATTTCCTTGATATCTGTACCACGTGACTCGTTAATTATCGCTGATGTGTTGCAGCCAATATCACCGATTAAGCCAAGATATCGCTTGGTATACTCGTGTGTACGGTCTTCCGGGGGAAACACGTGTAACTCGTAAATGTGTGTTGGTACGCTTTAAGCTAGGAAAATTCTAAAAGCTAGCTTAAACTTTTGTACTTTATCGATTGATCTCTCTCTCTCTCTCTTGGATTTGTTCACTTTTATTTGCCTCCTATTTACCTGCTTGTTTTGTGCGTTTTTCCTCTGCTACACCGTTTTTCTCCGTCTCTCGCCTTTTTTTCTTCATAATTAGAGGATCTTCATTTCCCGATAGACGCCGGGACAATTGTCGGCCATTAAAACTCGGATCGCGCGGCTAAAACAATAATACGGGAAATTCTAACCAGACTTATCTGTTACGTGCGGGGATTTCAGAAACGGGAAGAAAACGTTACCGGGCTTTATCGCGACGGCATCTTTCATGACAAAACCAACGTTCTCCGTTCATCGAAAGCATTTCACAGCATCCCCATTATATATATATATAGATTTTTTCTTCTTTTTTTTTTTTTTAATAGAACGTACCATTTAACATAAAAATAGAAAAATAGATAACGGGACGGATTAAAAAGTTCAACATTTAATTGCGCACCTGGGCAAACGCAAAGGGACGAAGAGAGAAAGAAGCTACGGCGAGCAGAGACATTCTGTAAACGCGATTCTTTAGTAGGATCCTGCAGTAGAACCGGAGGGAAAGAGGGCGAGAGTGGTTAGGAGGAAAGATAAAAAAGCAAGAAAGGGGCAAGGCAAAAATAATAGAGACACACGAGCCACGTGTCTTTCGCGAAAATTGTTGGCGTGGCGTTTGGTATGCAGTCAGCATCCCTGGCGATACAATTGCAGAGTTTTGCAGGCCATGCGTGGTCCCGCGTATGCCAGCAAATATCTACTGGCGCGTGCATGGCATTATAATAAAGCGGTTGTAAGTACATTGCATTACGCGCTATGTTACACAGCAATTGTAATTAGATCCCGTACACATGTATAAACATACCTAAACACACGTACATGCACGCACGCCACGCATGCACGCATCCTCTGGTACCCGCAACTAATTCTCAGCTGAATTCTCTCCACTCTTGTTTCTTTTTCCCCCGTGTGTTACGCGTTACATGTTACATCACCGCGCGAACCCTACCGGCATCATAATCATCTTAATGAAAATCATGCGGTGGCAAATTCCTCCTGATTTCTTTCGTTAACGGAGTGAAATATTCTCGAGAACTTCCGGAGACATCATCGCCTAGAGTTTTCTCGAGTTCGATATCGCGACGAATCATAATGGCGGCCTCCGTAGGGGTGATGGAGATCCTTTTCAAAGACGCTCGGCAAATTTCGATAATTTGGACCTGCCAATGAAAATTCATGAGGAGAGACCTCGACACAATAATACGATTATCACATTAATAATTCGTCAATAGAGCATACGTGTGAGGGCATTTGCGTTCTGGCTAAGATAAATATTGTCGCTATTGTAATTCATTGTAATATCAACTAGCCGAGAGAGAGCGAGAGAGAGAGAGGGTTTGTTAGCGCATTAAATTCGTTAAATTCATTAAATTTCATAGATAACGCGCTAGTCCTAGGGAACACGCGAGTTTCGGCAAATAAGGAATGACGAAATTCCCAGAATAATTAATGTCACACTGCTTGATCGCTGGGAATTGATAAACATTCGATGAAATAATACGTCAGGAGAGCACAGCTGCTCGTTAATTCAACTTATTAATGAATTTGCCTCGGAATTAATTAACTTTGGCCGAGGATATTGATCGTGGCCCGTTAACTACTGGGTACCCCAATTCTTAGCGATTAATTTTTCACATCTGCTCAGCTGCCTCAAGTGCAAGGTCATGTCGTAATGACACGTTACACGCATGATTAACATAACACAGGATGAGAAACAACGGCGTTTCTCAACTATTCAATGAAATTGAACGGCACGAGCTCGAGTAGACGAGAAAAAAAAAAAATTCATAATGGATCTGGATAGTGGATGCGTGTATGGACCGTGTGAGTCAATTCTGAATGAAAAGCATGAAAATGCGAGGAAAGGTCGAGTGAGAAACGTATGCGCGAACAAAAGGATCTTATGGTCTTTCGGTATCTCCGGGATCTCCGGGATCTTCAGGATCTTCGGGGGGAAGGGGGGAATGGATGAATTTTTAGTTTTGCGTCATCACCTCTGCCTGCACACAAGAGCATCAATATTCAATTAAGGATGTAATCTTGGAGAATCTTCAATTCGTTTAATTGGACTTAATCGCTAGGCCAGATGTATTTTTAATGGACCGATATATGATATCGAATCGAATTATCATAAAATTAGAGATCGGTGTAATCTAAATCAAATAATTCTCGAGAATCTTCATTGGCGAATGCGATAAAACCGCTTGCGTTTTAATATTGAATGAAGTCACGTTCCGCTGTCAAGTAGACAATCTAATAATAATACACTTGGCTTATCAATGGACTTATGATAAAGGTATAGGGTGTAATGTGATTATGATTATCGCGAGCTAACGCCAGTCGAATTTCTCGTTGCGATCGACACCTCTGCAAACAGAATTCAGAATGAACGACACGTGTACGTGTGTGTGTACGCGGGTGTTCCGTGTTTCATGAAAAACAATCGTTAGTGTGAATAAACTCCTGCTGGTTATCTGAATTAAAAATTAGGAAATCATAGATTAAAGTTTTCTTCCGTCTTAATCGATATCGGGTCTTCGAACCCTACTAATTTTTTTATTCCACAAAGGATAACTAGGCTACTTCTTATCTCTCTTCGATAGAGAGAGCTTAAACAATTGGTCGTATGTGAATCGATCAACGTAAAATGGAATTTCTCCGAGCAGTAGGTATGAGGATTGGAAGTTTTAAGGAAACTTACTCGAGTCTACGGAGCATCTTATTGTTTAATTCGTCAATACATCGAAGCATTACAAAACTAATACGTTTACATTCTATTAAAAACATTGTCATTATATATACACACTTGGAAGCAAGATATGTTACTACTTAGGATTTATTCATCACAAAATATATTCCACTTTTTTAATGATCTATAGTATATTAAAAATATTGTCTCAGGTAGTAAAACATTAATTATCACCATAACATGCTCTCCTCGAGGGAGTTGAGCAAAATACATTATCTATATTATCAGTCCAGCATGTTTCAGTAACATTAGGACATTGTTTATTCTTAACATGAGTCATATTAAAATTTTCCATTTCGCTTTGAGAATTGTCCATTTTACTGTAAGTTTGATAGCCAGTATCTTGAGCCATGCTACATGAGCTTCGCTGGTCCCAAATATCTAAAGCACAATGAAATAATGAATAAATAAATCTTAGATATTTTGTGTATTTTAATGCGTTACTATATTTTCACATATAAGAGATTTTATTTTACCAGGCTCCATAAATTTATTTTTCAAACTACTCTTCATTGCTAATAAGTCTGTTGCATCTTTCATTAACTTAGGAAGTTTTGTCTCTGAATCCGTACAGTCTTTTTCATTGACACGACTAGATTTCGTGTCTAAATCAATCTTTATATTAAATGTACCTTGTCCACTATCTAAAATATAAAATCCAAATTTGTTAGATTCAGTTTAATCGAAAGATCGTACAATAAATAAACTGTAAAATTACCATAAGAATCATTATGTTCGATTTGCATTTTAACGTGTTTTATCGAACAGTCAATACTCATATCACTAACAAAATCTGGCCTTTGCACTATCACCGATTGAGATATTTCCTCGTACGACATATTATTTGAACTTTTAATAGGCGATAAATTGATTGGAGATATACTCTCGGCATACATCATTGGTGTTCCATGATTACGCTTCATATTATTACTGGATTTCTATAAATATAATCACTTAATTTATTAATCCTTATTAAATTGTTTTTTTTTTTCAAGTAATATACTTAAAAATCTGGATATTTACATTCAAAGGCGTATTAAAATTCAACATTCCACTTTGAGGTGGACTAGATAAAAGCATTAAAGTGCCTGCTTTAACGGGTGACATATTCGAATTACTATCATCACTTTCGATACATTCGTCATGATTAAAAAACAACTTTCTACGCAACGAACTATTACTCAAATTTGCTTCCTCACCTTCTCCATTCTGTTCCTTGCGATTAATAAGAAGGTTTTAATTAGATAAATGATGGAAATTCAACTTTTTCATTAATACATAAACTTTTAAACTCACTTGATTGAATGTAAAATAAGGTTTTAAACATTCCTCTACGTGTTTAGGTAATTGGGGTGGAAGTGATAAAACTGTTTGCGACCAAACTGTAAAATAAATAGTTTTTAATATAATGCTAATGTTGTATACTTTAACTTTTTTTCTTCTTCAATTATAGACCTGTACCATTTTTTGTGTCTTTCTTAAGTTTTGTTGATTCATGAGATGTTTCAGCTTTATTTGAGTCAGTAGTAGGAGTGCAAGGGTCTATATTAATCTTATTTTCAGTCTTTCTTAATTCCCAAGGACTTGGAATTATTTCATTTTCACTAAAAAATCTTGTAATTGCTGCTTGAGCTTCTACTTCTAAATCTGGATCTGTACTATGTATTTGTTCTACGGGTGAATCTTCTATTTTAGCTGGTTTTATCAAAGCCAATTCATCAATGCTCCATGAGAAAACAGGAGAACCATTTGGTGTGTTGGATATCTAAAAGTTGAATAAAGTATAATAAGAAATGTGAAAGAAAACTTAATAAAACATGTACCAACCTTGCGAAATACATTAGGGCTAATAACTGATAAGTGTAATCTACTTGGTAGATCATTTTCAAATGGATTTCTTGCTATAAATTTTGCTAAGCCAGAAGGCGATGATTTATGTTTGGGTAAAAGACTAATGTTATTTTGACATAAACTAGACCGGGATTTCAGAGAATTTTGTTTTACCGGTGTTCTGAATGATCTTGGACTATTGATAAACTCAGATTTCATTTCGCTTTTATTTGGTGTGACAAAATGAATCTCTGCCATTATTCGAGCATTTAATAATTACACTACGAGATCAAAATATATTATAAATTTGCACTTATTTGAAATCTTCATCGATTCAGTAAGCGACAATAACTCAAGCCCATTCTATTTTTATTACATAAAAACATATAAACATAACAATAAATAAAATTTAATCAAATTAAATTGACTAATGTAACGATCCAAGCGTCCCTCATGTCAATGTGTTAAAACACCCAAGCGTTCAATTTTGAAGCCGTTTAAATTTTTGGAGCATTGTTAGATTAATACGAAGACTATCCACGGTATGTAAAAATGTTAATTATTTTAAGGTGAGATCAGAAAATGTTCAAGTTTGGACAAATTTCAAAAGCATTTGGACCACATTAGCCCGTGTCGGTAAAGAAACCTTGTACTCAAATTTATGAGTACATTATAATCTATATGTTCGTAACTCTTTAATCTCCTTAATTTTAATCAATTTAGAAGGATATTCCAAGCCGGATGGCCTTTGTTTAATTGAATTTTACAAAAAAACAAATTATATTGAATGTAAGTACGCGATAAAAGTTTATTTTCTAATGTTTCTCTACACGTATTTATTTCACCTTATTTTATATACACAAGTGCATTATAGGTTTAGTTTGTGTTTAGTTAATCATTTAAGATAAATTTTCATTTCTTTCAAATGTTTAACATTTACCAATGCTATTTATACGTGCTTCCATCCATACGTACATGAATATACATATGTGCACAGGTGGATATAAAAAAATGCACTTTGAGTAAACTAAAATATTGTTCTCATCATTCTGCGTTGCTTTTTTGAGATAAACTTATTTATAGGTTAGGGATATTATCATTAAATTATTAAGTGCACGTAGTTATGTAATTTTGTAAAACACAAATCTCAAGTAGAACATGACGATGAGATTAAGCGATATATATAAAAGTTCTTTTTATTGTTGCTCCGACATTAGATGTCTGGACGAGAAGGAGGTAAGAAGAAGCCACTGAAGGCTCCTAAAAAGGATGTAAAAGAAATGGACGACGAAGACATGGCATTCAAGCAGAAGCAAAAGGAGCAACAGAAGGCATTGCAAGAGGCGGCCAAGAAAGCTAGCCAAAAAGGTCCTCTAGTAACCGGAGGAATAAAGAAGTCTGGCAAGAAATGATCGATACTTGTAAGACTGATGAAAGCAGGTTATGATCTCTACGCCCTATACTCTTATGATTTTATAACTTTCCTTCTCAACTGTGGTTACTGTATAAATATGATTGTACCTCTAATGGCATTTTTTTGACACGTGTTCAAATCTTGTAAATAAAAGTTTCATACACACACACGCGCACATCTAAAGTTAATTGGTTAATTTAGGAAAAAAAGTTGGAATTCCATAGCGAGTCGACCCAGTCGTACCCAATAAGACTAATCGTGTACAATAGACGATGGGATTTGACAAAAGAAGCGAGATTTGCGATAGATTTAATTCATTAAAGTCCATGAAAAAAGGTAAGGGCAGTTACATCGTGTCTTACAGCTGACTGCCATATGATCAGCAGGGCTGCCAACCCCGTAGGGAAAAGTCGCCTCTCCCACTAATCGCGAGACAGTGATCGTTCGTCGTTAAAATTGAGTAATCGCATGCGAAAGAGCGTTTAACAGCGACTAATCCACGCGAGTTCTACCTCGAGGAGCGATGATCGGTCCAAAGGTGTAAGGACAATGTCAGTGAGAGAGAGAGAGAGAGAGAGAGAGAGATAAATTAGATCGAGGGATCGGCTCTCCGACGTTACACAGAGGGATAATGGAAGCTAGCAGCGTTATTTTTGTCGACCAGGAATCGAGACAGGCGAATTTCAGGGGGCAGATCCACTTGAAACGGTGAGTGTCGACAAGGCGAAGAGTCCGGGGATCGGCTTGTTTCTCATAAAACTCGAGGGACTCGGGGAATCTCGAGTAAAATATTGACGAAGCCAATGAAGCACCGAGAGTCTTTGTTTGGAATCGAAAGGTTGGCAAGCCTGGAAGGTTCGGCAAGCTGTCAGTGGCTGGGTCAGTTGGCAACAGACCTTCGACTTGTTCACAGGTCCTCGGTTTTCAGGTGAAATTCCGAGAGTCTTTGGCAAGGACGCGCAGACAGGATCGAAGGACCCAGCGAGAGGAGAGACGTACATCAGGGTAGTGCCCGATAACCGAGGGAAGAATTTGCGAGCATCCGAAATGGCAATTAACGAAATTATTTGACCCTCGGGTGAGACTCCAGAGGCTCGGGTGGATTCGCTGTCTCGTCTGATATTTCGAAATCGGTAAGTAAGTCGCTGAAATTCATTTTCTCTTGGTTTCTCTCTCATTCGCTCTAGCAAATGCAAAATAATTTCCAGGATCCAAAGATTGCAAGTTTCTCATTTTCTCTCTTTGATTCGTGCTCGCGTATGTGCGATGGTGTGTCACTGTCGCGCAAACTAGTTCTCCAGAGCAGTTGTTTTGTCTCTCCTCGCGAGGAGAGACAAAAGGAGAGACGTCACCACCTTTTTAATAAATGACACTGTAGAGAATCGCAAGTGCTCGAGTTCTTTGAGGTTCTCCGCACGTAACACGCGTGCATGCGTGTGTGCGTGCGTGCGTTTTATCGGAAAACTGCAGCATTTCACCCAGGTGTTGTTTTACCTGTGTCTCTCTCGACGAACTCCGTTTTCGACGTCGAGCTTGATTTGCGATCATTTTCGATAATTTGCCATTATTTAGGAAATATAAACTTTTAACGAGACGCGTATCCCCCACTGATGGAACGGAAACATAAACGAGCTATTGTACAGAAATGTGAGAAGCACAGCGTCTCGTAATCGTCTCACAGTGCTCGCACGCAGTCTCTCTCTCTCTGTCTTTAAAAAGAAAACGTGCAATTTCATTTTAATTGACCCGCAGTCCCCGGTACTTGCATCGAGAACACTGATACGTCACTGACTCGAGCGAATATCTAAGTATTTCTTTCTCTTCTCCCCTTGTCCCTTTCATTCAGTTTCGTGAAAAACTATGGCTCACGTGCAACTATTGTTATTGTTGTCATTGTCATCTGCCGCCCGCTGTGCAAGAGAGTCTCGTGAAGCAAAAGAGACGGGGGAAGGAGAGAGGGACGGGATCGCACAGCTGATGATGCTTGAAATTTGGAATATCTTTTTTCGGGAGGAGGCAGCCGACGAATGGGGATAAAAGTTGGGACACTTAAGGGTTGAGCAGGTATAAATCTTATTTGTCGAGTAGCCAAGATCGTGGGTGTGGGTATGCGCGTGTGCGTGCGTGCGTGCGTGCGTGCGCGCACCTTTTGGCAAAATTTTCCGAGGAAAAGTCGCGGAAGGAGAGAAGGATAAAACGACGTAAAGACTCTCTCGATCGTGGATCCTCGGAGAAACTCGTATTCACGAACGCAGCGATACACGTGCTCTTCTTCTTCGAAAAACATGGAAAAATCTTCTTCCCACAAAAGATACTAAAGGCGATTTCTTCGCGTGTTCTCCGTCGGAAAATTCACATCGAGAATCCAAAACGCGAGTGTGTGTACGGTGATGAGATTCTCGATGGTAATCCTCGCGTCTCTGAATTTCGATCTGTATTTCCGTGAATTGATTAGTAACGATGCGGTGCTTCATTAATATCGCGAGTTTACATAACTATTAGCATTCGTTTTTCTTAGGTGCGCGTGTGAGCGCACTCGCACACTTTCCCGTATGCGTGTGTCGTATGTACACGCGTCAAAATGCACACTCGATCCAGCTATGCAGGGAGTTTCGCCATCGTTACGAGACATCTATTTTTGCCCTCGTAACATTAACGTAAAGCAGTGGTGTCCGTGTGCGCGCGTCTGGTAAAACCTTCCTCGTCGGCAAATCTCTGCGAGTAACATCGATTCTTATTAATCAATTGCTCGCGCGATGAATTAATTCGATGCTAATGAATCTCGTTGCTGCCGTTGCGTGCTGCTCGAAAAGAAAGAGCGTGTGGAAACTTTGAGGGAAAAAGAATGGGACGAGGTGGAGGAGCAGCGTGCATCGGTGGTGGAGGTAAGGGATTGGTCAAGTGCGCGCGTGTGTGCGTAAGACCCGTATAATAATCGACTAGGAGAGAGAGAGAGAGGGGAACACAGTCCCTCTTCGAGACAATAATTCTACTTCCGTTAAGCTTGAATTCTGCTCGAATAGTCACCACGTGAGCCAATCACATGCGCATAATTGACTCGGCCATGGCAAAGTGTGAGTTGCGCTTGATGCACCCGCGTATCCGTGTGCTCGCGCTCACGCGCACGAGGGCACACACTCGTGCGACTCTAAGGAACGCTCGTACTGTCCGTGGAGAAAGAGAAGCTTTTTATTCATCTCTCGAAGAGAGCCCCATCGGCCGGGGGTCCGGGTCGGAGAGCCTCCCAGATTCTCGCACGTGTTGGGGAATATCTTGAAGGAAGTCTTGGAGAATCTTGCCAGAAAGGAAAATTTTACACTTCGATGCGACGTTATCGGAGCGGTGGTGGGTGGGGGTAATATAGGGCAAGCGTGAAAAGTCTCGACAAGCTTCTTCTCGGGGATTGCTGCTGCTTTCGCTGTTTCTCCATAAGGGAACCCTGTGACCAAGGCGAGAGACGAAAAAACGGGAGAGCGAGCGTCGACGTTTCTACTTGGGAGAGGGTGGGAGAGACATTTCAATAATTTCGCGCCCTATAGCAAACTTCCAGCTGTCGCGAGTCGCGTTCCCTTCGACGATGTAGGTCGACTGCTTGATTGGAACTTTGCTTTTGCCGTCTTATCTTGCGCCGCGGTTGTACCGCTTTGTCGATAATTCCTCGCTCTCCTCTCGCCCTTCGGGATAAGAAGACTACGGTCGAAGGACGACGAGACAGATTAACCGAATCCCTCTAAATTTTCCTAAGAAAACGAAGGGATAGCAATTGTAAAAGTGACCACAAAGCTAATAGGGGGGAACGGGCATTTCGTTCGCGCGTTCTCTCTCTTTCTCTCTCTCTCTCTCTCTCTCTCTCTCTCTCTCTCTTTCTCTCTGTCTCTTCCCTCCCTCGTTCATTCATTATTTTCTTCCGAGCGATCGTTCTTTCTCTGCTTTAACCGCGTGACTTGCGATTGTCCGATAGTGCACGTTCCTCTATTACCCCGTACACAAAAACCTACATATATTTACACAGGTATTTATAGTTCTAGTTATCTCCCTTTCCGTTGCCAAGGTCGATCAGTAATTTTAACTCGGACGAGCACACAGAAACGAAACGAAACGAAACGAAACGAAACGAAACGAAACGAGTGTCTCTCCTCGTTCGTGGCACCTCTCCGTTTTGGCTTTAATTCCTTTATATGCAAATTCCTGGCTCCCCTCCCCCTCCCCCTCGACCCCTCGGTCCTCTCGCCCACTCCCTCGCGACGTTCGCCACACTATTGTGAGTCGAGTTCATTGGTAAATCGCTCGCGAGCTCAATACAAGTGAAAGCGAGCGTTTCTGTTTTCATGCGCCCCAGCTGGCAAATTTAAATGTGCAATATCTGATTACGAGCGAACGCCAAGTAAGTGGAATTAACGGACCTGCGTGTCTCTCTTCTTTTCCCTCTCCCCACTCTTCTTCCTGTCTCTCTTGCATTTCCTCCACAGTCCCCATTTCGTTCGCCAAAAGCCAAGAGCAACTTTGCTATTTATTAAGGTAATAAAAGAGAGGGAGCGAGAGAGAGAGAGAGAGAGAGAGAGAGAGAGAGAGAGAGAGAGACTGAGAGAGAAAGAGAATGAGGGTAAAAGCGTGGAAATGATTTTCGGTGGTTGGGACTAGGGTTGGCCGAGTCCTTGCTGGGCTTTCCTTGAAAAGAAGTTGGGTCATCGACCTTATCCGCTGCTCTTTACAAAGAAGAAGCTAGCAGTATGAGCTCTTTTCACGCTCGTTCGCCTCTCTTTCTCAAATTCCCTTTGAACGTTCCCCGGCTATCTTTGTTTCCTCAAAAACTATACTATACTTATTTAGCTCCACGCGTGCTCCGTATCTGCTGGGGCATCTCCTCGAGCAAGTGACTCCCTCCCTTCCCCTAAACCTCTCTTCGGTTTCTCCATTTGATCAATTTTCCAGAGGGGGTGGGGGGAGAGAGAAGGTTCTAACCTCGAGAGAGGGCTTCCAGAGCAGGAGAAAGGAGAGGAGAGGTGGACAGAGGAGGTGGAGGGGGGTATTCCGAGATATTAAAGGGGTAATGAGGACGTTGGGTGGGAAGTGGTAGGTGCAAATCTAGGTTACCTGTATATTATGCAAGCAATGCCGTTGCAATTTCGCGAGGGGACTATTCCTATGTTGCTCGGAACACGCGCTCCTAAACTTCGTGTACGTTGTACGCTCGCACTTACGTACGCACAGCTGCTGCGATTACGTAGGTGTGTGCGTGTGAGTAGGATCGTAGTGGACTAATCGATACACGGGCAGTTTTCAAGAGATCGGCCAGCAGCTCGCCTAATTTAACCTACGATCATTTTCTTAGTCTAAACTCTGAGACTCTCTCTCTCTCTCTCTCTCTCTCTCTTAAATTCGCACGAGAGAAAAGTCTTGCGCTCTCCTCGAGCTTCGAGGTTCCAAAAGGCTTTTGGCTCTATAGCGCTTTCCACTCCACGGGTTGGCGCGATTAACTATTTATTTTCGTCTCGACACACATATACTCATACCTACGGTACGCGTGTGCAAGTAATCAAATCCAATGACTCGCTTCCGTCGAAATTCGTGAAATGAAAGGATGCGCGCGAGTTTACCGCTCTCCCAGCCTCCGACTCACTTTCAAACCGTTTGCTGGAAGAATTTCGTGGAGGAGAGAGAGAGAGGAGGAAGAGAAAACATCCGCTTATCGCGTGGCTAGCAAGCACGATGCTTTTCCAAATGTAACGCGTTGCACGTATCTCTGGAGGAAGGGCAGCGGTGGAGAGGGCGAGAGAAGTATTTGGTAGCATGTAGGTCGACCAGGCGATGTAACCAAGGGGGTGCCTGGTGTTTCCAGCGGGCGAACCTATCCCGGACGCAGCACGCGGTGATTTCTCTTCTCCTTGTTGTTCGGCTACGAGAATCATCGGCCGTTCGCGAAATCCTAACGAGTTTTACGACTGGACACTCCGAAGCAAAAAAAAAAAAAAACAGAGAGAGAGAGAGACGAAGGAAGTGGTGGAAGGCATACGATCCCTGCAAAACTTAGCACGCACCGCACTCACACGTGTCGTGACGCGACGATTATGCAACGCGCGTGCAGATTCTACGCTCAATTCTCGCCAGCCTATGCGGAAGCCCTCGACGGAGACTTCCGGTTACTCCGATACTCGGCTTATGCACTAGTATCGATCGCCTCGCTTCCCCGCTCACCGAAAGTTGTAAAAAATTCTTCGGGAATCGCCAAAATTGGCAAAATCCTGACCAGTTGGAAGGTTCGAAGGGTTGTAGACAAGAGGTGGAGGAGGGGGGAGGGGGAAGGAAAGTTTTCCCGTGGAAACTTTGGAAGAGACGATTGGCGCATTCGCGAGAGATCTTGATCTTTGGTTAAATGTAGATCGCTGTTTTATCGGCTTTGTGTGTGTGTGTGTGTGTGCGTGTATGCAAGTCACTTCGTCGACCTTATCTCGCAAACTACCTTCTCCTCTCGCACTCCTCTCATCTTTCCTTTCTTCTTCTTCTTCTTCTTTCCTTTCTCTTCGTCCATCTCCCTCCGTCTCTCTCTCTCTCTCTCCCTTCCTCGCCTGCAGCCTGTGCCAAGCAGCATTGATCGACCACCCAGCCGTTTTCTGCTCGAGTTTCAAGGCTCTCGCTCTAGACATAGCCGATAAAGGGTACCCGGGGAAACTCGGTCGACGAATAGCTGCCGATAGCCGCGCGCGAGTCTTTGTGGATTTGGTCGAGAAAAGTGCGCTTTTGCGCTTCTCCCAACTTCTCGCGGGGCTGCCGTCTCTTCGTCAATTCCGCTCGCACGTGCTTTACACGCGCGCGCGTTCTCTCCTCTCTCGCGTCACTGCGAGAGCGAAACACAAAGAGAGGAGAGGGACTCTTGGGAATTCGAAGATTCGCCGCAGTTCTATTTCCGTTTCATGATGTCAAGGGGGTCATCCCTATCGTATCCGCTCTCGTGGTGAAAGTACCGGTGGTGCTTGCAGTTTTGCTCGCGCACAAAGAGAGAGAGAGGGGGGGGGGAGAGACCGTGCATTTTTACGCGCAGCGATCATCGATCGAACGTATCGTCGTTGTCGTCGAGAGCACGCGAGAGGGGTCCCCTTGCGTTGTTCCGCGTCATGGTCCCCCGCATTTTTTCCGCCAGAGTCGTCGACGAGGACATCGATTCGCACACCCCCGCGCGCAGCTGCTCCAGGAGAATCAGCCGAGCTGGTGGAGGAACGGCATCGATAATGCGCGCCCTTTGTCGGGCCACCGTGCAAGAAATCGTTGCGGACTATCCTCGAGCGAGCGAGTCCTTCCGAGGGTTCCTCCCTTCGATAACGCGGAGCGCAGTGTCCGGTGATTGCTCACCCTCTCTCCCGCTCTCCCGGATTCGCACGCTCTTTGTTTTTCTCATGGGTCCCCATAGCTGATCTCTCCCTCTCTCTCTCTCTCTCTCTCTCTCTGATTAGTTAGGATTCGGGGTGAGGGGTGCGAGCGAGGAGTTTATGGAAATCGACCGTTACATCGCCAGAGGAGAGAGAGGAGGGTCTAGACGCGAACGGTACTCGCTGCTGCAATTCCTTTTCAGAGGTTTGCGGTAGTGGATGATTACCAAGAGGCGCGCATGCGTTGGCCTCGATCAGCTGTTTGCCGCCATTTTGCCTCTCAGCTGTGGACTCGACTCGCCTCGCCTCGTCTTGCTCAGCTGACCTCGCACGAGCCCCCAGAGCTCTCCTCCAGACCCATACCCTCCGCAATAGCCAACTTTCACCTCGTCTCGCCGCACTCCTCTACCCTACCCTACCCTACCCTACCCTATCCTACTCCATGCTCTACCCTACCTATCAACCTACCTACCTATCTCTCTCCCACTCTCATCCACCAAATAACAATCTCCATCCTTCGCTTATCAATAAAACGTACAATTTCAAAATGGCCCCGACCCCGACCCCCGACCCCCGTTTCTTCGCCAGATGTTCATCAATGAAATATACGGGAGAGACCATTTTCTAAGATGACGAGGCCTTCTCGGTAAAACCCTCGTTTTTCTCGCTTTTCTCGCTTTTCTCGCTTTTCTCTCGGCTCGCAATCTTCTCGCTCTCTTGCGAAATCGGTTGTCGTCGCTCATCCGGTTCCTTTGCTCGGAAATTTACCTGGGGACCTCGAAGGAAACCCGAAACGAAGCCTTCCATTTCCCGGGATGGCGAACGCGACGACGACGACGACAACTCGCCCTGTCCGATTCCGCCGATATTTTTCGCGAGAGAAAGTGAGAGATCCGTGCTAGGAGAAGGAAAAGGAAAAGGAAAAGGAAAATTCTCAAGAGCGTGCGAGCTCAGTCGATAAGCAAACGAGCTGTGGCCCGTCGCTACTACTCGATCAATAAGCATCAGCCTTGACATGATACTGGAAGCAGCGCTTTTTCACCTCACCTCCCGGACCCCCGCTCCTCTTCTCTTCTCTTCTATTTTCCCATTTTTCCAGCCCGCTAACTCTTTTCCGCTTTTCTTTCCCGAAGAGACTCGACGAGGCTCGATCAGGTTTCAATGGAACTCGAAGTGTGTTACTGCTATGGGGTCTCGTGAACTCTGCGAGAATTTCGACCATGATCGGTCCCCGGGTACCGAGCATCGTCGCTCAAAGCGAAACGGATCGGTTCGAATCGAAATTTTGTTAATTCTCGTCGCAACCATTTGGAAGCTAGTCCGGAAAATAAAAATAAAGAAACGGGGAAAATGGAAAAGAAATCAGCTTTTGATGACAATGGAAAGACTGCTCCAAAACTTTCTGGATACTTTTCTCTTGTCCCTCCTGTTCCTTCTCGAGTTAAGGCTTTTTCCCCCCTGAGATCTTTAAAAAAGCAGCTTTGTCCATTCCCGAGGTTCGTCGTTAGTGACGAATCTTAAAAATTTTTGTCAAAAGTGGAAAGTTGACGGAGAATTGGTGCATTTCCCGAAGGTTTCCACGATGATGGGAGGATCGTTAACGCGATCGTAATGAGCGCTCGTAGCAAAAGCGATTGGTTCCAAAAATGAAAATACATCGCGGAAGCAGATAAGAGAAAAAGGGAGGAGGAGCAGCCACGCGAGCTGACAGAAACCTAAAATCCTGGAAAATAGAAAGTCTCGGCTTGAGCAAGCCGATCGTTATATCATGGGAAAACTAGTTAAGCCGGATGATTTTTCAGAGTGAAAACATTCCTGCGATCGTGGTGTCCCTTATTGAACACGTATCGAATCCTCCAGTGTCCTTGATAACCGGAAATATTCGAGAGTATCGCGCGTTTACTTTGCGCTTCGCTCTTTCTCCGGCAGTGCCTCGCCCCGAAGAAGAAGAGCAAGGGTGGTGGTTTTTCGCAAAAATGTCCGACGACTCGGGCAAAACCCCGTCACAATAATATGGGAGGAGGGGCGTTTCTTATTAACCGCTGACACGCGCGTTCGCTCCGGACGCTTGTAATTATTAATCATAGAACGTTCCATTGCACAATTAGGAGGAATGCTGTGGATGCTTTTAACAATGAGATGAAAACCAGCGGTGGTAATGGACACAGTCGAGCCTCTTACCATTGTGGTGTGGAACATTGGACGAGCCCCGCTTGGAATCGCATGTTTTTTGCACGAGCAGTAGCACCGCCCAATCCCACACGTTTTGTTTGTGTATTTATATGCACGTGTTACCGTCGTGCACATGCACATAAATGCATATATATATATATATATATATATATATATATAAAAAGAGAGAGAGACAGACACACATACGAAGCGTAAGAATCTAACGAGACCGTAATGGAGTCGGTGGTACCCTGAACCGGCGCCATATTGGTTCCTTCGATAAAAAGCAGAAAGGAAGGAAAGAATGGAAGGTTGGGGGAGGGGGGCGCCTCGTAATTTGGAGGAAGAAACGACGACGGATTACACGCATCTATGACGAGCGACGAATGATAAAAATGAGGAAGGAGAAACATGATGGACTGGGTACGAGCGCGTTGCGCGGTGGAGTTACGTGCGCGACAGAGATATGGCCAATGTGTCATTTCCCCAGATCAGGGAGAATGTGCCTTATGGTGAAAGGAGAAACGGGAGAATCATGGCGAATGGAGGAGAGTCGCTCATTAAAGAAAAGTCCTGTTCCTCTCGGGCTCTCCTCGGTCTCCCGGTCTCCCGGTCCCTTTAAAAGCGCATTGCGTCACGTTCGCAGGATGGCTCGTACTTGGCGCAACACGTGACGAAAGAAAAGGAATCGTATACCCCGTCCAGGCCGGTGCAGCAGGTTGCAGGTTTCTCGAACGGTTAGTAGCAGTTTTAAGGGCCCTCGCGAAATCGCTAAAAACCTCCAAACCTTTTCCTTCTTCTTCTTCCTCCTCTTCTTCTCCTTCTCCTCCTTCTTCTTCTCTGGTTGAGAAGAACCAACCACCCCCCGACTTTCTCGCCTTTTCAAATTCTTCCTCAAATCATCCCTCTCATGGATCAACTTTCAAATTTCTGCAATTTTCCTCTGTCTATTCTTTGCTTTTTTTTTTCTTCTCTCGCTCTCTCGCTCTCTAGCTCTACCCCTCATTGTTTTTCTCGAGTTTACATTGGTCGCAACCCTCTCCCCTCTCCAGGTCGTCCCGTTTCATCGTGGAGGACTCGTGTCGGGCCGATATCTTCCTGGCACGCCTCTCTCTCTCTCTCTCTCTCTCTCTCTCTCTCTCAAGAACCAAAGGACTCTTTCGGCTCGGAGAAAATCGGAGAATGAGAATCCCTCCGTGGGTTTGCTCGAATGTTTTTCTCCATCGGGCAAAAGAAGGAGGAGGAGGAGGAGGAGTAGCGGTTGTTCAACCTCCGAAATGAGAGGGTGTTAGCCGAGCGAGCGAGCGCCGTCTAGACGGGAGGAGTCGCTGAATGTCGACGAACGTTCCTCTCTCGAAGGACACGCCTGCAGAAAATACAGTGCGACACGCCAATAACAACGCTAAATTTATACGCGTGTGTGCGGGCCTATATAGAATATTTCCAGTATCCTCCTGGCGAAAAACATTTGGAGAGCGACGAGGACCGAGCGCACTGGACGCGCGATGGCCACACGAAAAATTTCATCGACGCTAACTTTTATCGCGTGGTTGCTGCTGTCCGCTTCGACAAGATAAAGATAAAGAGGTAGCGCACTCGCCTAAGGTCGAAGAAAATTTATCTCAATTTTCAACGCAGTTTCGAGTCGTTAAAATATTGATACTTTTTCAAACTTGTACTTATCTCTTTCCCTGCCCCTCCCCCTCTCGTTCCTCCTGCTCCTTTTTCTTCCGTACCGCCACCCCCCTCTCTCCTGAGATAAAATAAATTAAACTTGCAGCTTATCTGTGTGTCTCGAGTTTCTATCGCGCGCGAGTGCGCGTTGCATACGCGGTGGATACGTACGTATGTGCGCTTGCCAAATAAAAATAAGAAGCGCGTGGTAAACCGGAGTTTGCCAGAAAAGAAATTGCCGTGCAATTTCATTGATTTCCACCTCTGGTAGGCGCGTATCTACGCACGCACGCACGCACAAACGCACGGATACTCGCGATGAAAATTCTTTCCCCGCTTGTAATTTGAACGTTTGCACGCTCTTGAGGAATTTCTTTTATCGAATGATACGTTGTGTATGGTAAGCGTAAGTGTAAACGTACGCGAGATCTCGTTGACGGGGGGAGAGAGGGGTGGAAATTAATTTTACGTCAATTACAGCAAGGAGTTCGTCGTTGCATAATTGGTGGGAGGGAGGGAGTACGATATTTTTCAGATAGACGTGGAGGATGGCAAAAGGGGTGGAGGAGAGAGCAATGAGAAATTGTTAATGATAAAGGTGAACACGCCTCTGCTTTCAATTACCCCAGATCATTAAACTTGAGGCTTGCCGTAAAAATCGGCCGAGCCGTATCAGCGAATCGTATTCCTCCTTTTACCTTTCTTGCGAGACTCGTCGCGGTATTTCCGACTGCGATTTAAAAGACTCTCTCTTCGTATCTCTGTGCTCTTGCGTGTATGCCTGACGAAAATTGACCCAGGCCAAGAATTCTTATCTCTCGTTATCTCTTACAAAACACTAGAGAACTCAACGCGAATGAAATGATTCGTCTCCTTTGATCTCTCTCTCTCTCTCTCTCTCTCTCTTGTCCTCCCTCCTCTCTGAACGTTCCAGGAGCATGAAACACAAATAAAAGGATGCGTGGCAAAATTGGGTGAAAATGGTCAATTATAAAATTTCTCATGAATAGCTCGTACTCCATTTCTCGGTGAACGGTGTAATCTCGCGGAGAGTTGCGAGAGCAAAGCGAACGGCGAGAGAGAGAGAGAGAGAGAGAGAGAGAGAGAGAGAGAGAGAGGAGAGACATTGGGCGGGGGAGGGGATCGGCGGATAAGCTGTCGTCGCGACCGCAAAAGAAAAGAGATCCGACAATGAGAGTGAGCACACGCGTTGATCATGCGCCCTTGTCTCTCGCACACACGTGCATAAATCTGTCGAATGCTCGAAGACACGTTCGCTCCGCGAAACTCTTGGGGGATAGTCGTAGGTCGTGCAACAGGAAGTAGTTCGATCACTCGTGAAAACGATACGCGTACTTCTTTCTCCCTGAAACTCTCGCGACAAAAGATACATTTCTGTACTGTTAGACGCGGCACGTCTCGCGCGAATCACCTCTTTTCAGCGCATCAAACTTACTCCCCGTTATCCCGTTAGAAAGAAGGAACTGCTCCTTCCTACATGCGCGTACAGATAGCTTTTACATCCCGATATCGATTTCTTGCCGATCCCGATACTGATTTAATCTCAGACATCGATACCGCTGGAGGCCAAAACGATCTTTTCGCTTCGCATCGCGGAGGAGGAGGAGGAGGAGGACCTCGTCCATCGTGAAAAACGATGTCGATCTTCCTGAATGATCGAAGAACGATAAAACAGGATTGTTCCCATTGCCCTTGTTCCAGGTATGCACTGCCTAGGCGCGGTGACAGGAGGCACTCCCAGCCCAAATGGGGTTGCCACTCGGGGTGGTATTCTTAGCGTGTTCCGAGCTCTTGGAGTCCTTGTATGCGAGGGGAGGATTCAGGGCCCTCCGCGAGGCTACAGAGAGGGTCCGCACTGTGCAGCTCCCATGCAACAATCCTCCAATCAACATGTCTGTGAAAAAGATAATTATCTGGTAATTATTCGTATATCTTTATCTTCGTTTTACCTTCTTCAGCTAATCTCCATTTTTGCTGAAATTTTGCAGTGCGAACGATACTTGGTCTTGGTTCGAGAAATCGCTGATCGTACAGCCAATGGATCGTACTTGTGTGTGGAGGTGCTGTTATGCAGCGATTGTCCGTGTGGTTTGTCGAAAGCCACGTGTAAACATCCAGTTTGCTCCATACCGTCCTTATCCATCATACCATGGCAACATGCATCAGAAATGCTGTTGGAGTACTGGTACATTTCTCTCGTGCCCAGTTCCAGCAAGTAAGACTATCAACATTCTTTCGTTGGTCTCTCTCTCTCTCTCTCTCTCTCTCTCTCTCTCTCTCTCTCTCTCCTCGTCCCCCACCGCTATCCTCTCCCTCCTCCTTCTCCTCCTTCTCCAATATATTCTCACACATTTGCAAACCGTCTGTTCAATGGCCCTTTAATTAATACAGTGTTTCTATCTTGCTCTTCCAGATATCCGGAAACTATGAATTTTCAAGGGTTGTACCAGGCAGTTCGCTCAAGGCTACATTTCAGCCAAGTTGCAGCATGGTGGTCTCGAAGCAATGGTACTTCGCCGAGTTACGTGGCAACGAGAGTGGTGCCCTATGACGAGGATAATCTTAGTAGATTTCAAGAGACACCGATCGAACATACTTTCCCCTTAGCTGGAAGTGGCGATGGTAACGCAATCAAGGTAAAGAGTTTCTTGACTCGATCTTCGAAGCGCCTCTAGATCCAACTTCATTCAAGACTCGATTTCACGTGCTGTGGACATTTTCATGGTGATTCCACGTAGATGCACGTGCTGCCAAGTCTTTCTATTTTTGAATTATCGAGCCTACCAGTGATGTCAGGATGAGTCATTCGATGCAACTTAAATATCGTACCGTGTGTATTTCAGGTCACCGTTTGGGCACTTCCAAGGATGGAAGATGTTCCAGTGCTCACCTGTCCGATTCACCCTGTGATGGAAAAAGATGAAGAAGCTGTTGCCAGAGCTCTGACCCCAACAAAGGTCATTACTGTTCAGGCTGCTTCTTCGAATTCAGAATACCTTGTTCTGCCCAGTAAGACGAATTGTTTAATTCTGTTTCTCATCGACGATGGTTTCCAGTTAAACCCTTTCGATATTGAGATGCTTAATGAAATTTTTACATTTTCTCCCTCGTCCAGCTTTGGTGGATGATAGACTTCAAACTCCGTGCAATAAACCGGGCAAGCATCACTGTCGTTGCGAAGAAGAAGATGGGTCTCCGCCATCTCCGTCAATCCAAAGACCAACCGGGGAAAGAAAACGTAGAAGATCACTGCCTTGCGGACCTCCGGAAGTTGGATCAAGCGTGTCGTCCCAACCAGCAGCGCTGCCTTCCGTCCAGGAGTCGTTTCTTCAAGATCAGAAAGACTTCATAGACTGGGCAGAAAGCTCAAGCTACGTTCGAGCTTTAGAGCACTCGAATCAACCGATCCAAATCAGTAATGAGAGTATCTCTACTATCAATAGTAAATCTCCCCCGGTTAATGCGCGGATCTTCAATAGCTGGAATTACGAGAATTTGGATCGTTGCTTTAAAACTCAGCTGAACATTCAGGAACAGGAATGCAATATAGAAAAGCGCTGTAAACTCGGAGTAGAGACGATGAATGTTAGAACAGTCAAAAACGATATAAACTCAAAGAAAGAAAAGGGCAGCAAGACCAAACCCGAAAAAAATGGACTTTTCGAAACTTATAACCCTTTTAATACCTCACTACCATGGTCCTTTGTTGAATCCTGGAATAATTGTAATCCTAGTTACTGTACTTTTCAAGCATTAAAAAATGTTAAAACTCACAGAAACTCTGAAAGAATGTATAAGCAGGTTTACAACGACTCCCCTGTAGTGATCGATCCCTTCAAACACTCCAATCCACTTCAGGATCTTGATCCAGGACCTTCCATGCACTCTCGGGTTAAGTTTGATAGTATTACTAATTGCACCGTACACCAGAGTTGTTCCAAGTCAGCTAGCGATAAGTTTGTGTCAGTTTCGAAAAATTCAGAAAAGAAAAGAGAGCAAACTCAGAGCAAGACTGGCAAAGATCTTAGTCAGTTGATGTCCAAGTTGGCTTTTCAAGAAGCAAAAGAAGGACCAAAGGAAGAAAAAGGTTTTCTCGATTGGTTCAGCAAAGTGCCAGGTCGAGTACTTGGAGTTGCACCCACCGATAGTTACATTGAACCGAAATGCAAATCGAATCCGAAACCTCAAGATCAAGAAAGTGAAGTTAAATTAAAAAATTGTGGTTTAGAATTAAGTGAAAGGGAATTCAATGAAGTTCTTGCTGTGTTACGAGCGAGAACTCCGTCTGGTCGAAAAAGAGCTCCATTAAAGACAGTGAAAAGACGAGATGCGAAACTCGAGAAGACTTTGGAAAATGGAATGGATAAAGTAAGGCCAATAAATCCCGATGGGATAGATTGTCCTACTCATTCTATTAATAAGACTAGAAACAACAGTACAGGAATCACGGACATCTATCCTAGTAATGAAAATTACAAAAATGACATTTCATTGAATAATTCGAAGATGGCAAATAGCGAAGATGTATTACATAAATGCGATAATTTTGATAAAAGAAATCCTGTGGATCGTCTCCAGAGTGTATCGAATAAAGCTGATGTTCTGTTAGGAGCAATTTTGAGAACTAGCAAAGATCGCAACAGTTTAGAATTTTCAAATGTTTCAAATGGGACCAGACGAAGGATAGCGATGCCAACTAACGAAAACATTGCGTTTGATCAGGATAGCCGGAATTCGAAAATTGTACAATGCGAAGATGACAAATCCCTGCCACATACCTTGAATAAAAAGTTTAATAGGTTCAGGCAATTGTTCAAAAAGGAACAAGGTTCCTCGACGACGAATGGCTATTTTGACGAAGTCCCAATTAATTCTGCAGAGCGTAGGAACACTATGAATGCAATTACCTCGCGAAATATTATTCAACCCAGCCTTCATATTCCCAAGCATCTCCGGGACAACAAGGTTAAGCGAAAAATTGACTTCTCCGATGTGAATCTTGAAAGTAACTTAGGAGCAGAGGATTCTTCCTTAGTAACTAGTACAAATAGCGCACATCAAAACAGAATCCATAGTACAAAATATAGCAGAAACATTAGTGTTCGTCAGGATGACTCTTCATTGAATAAGAAATCTAAGGACGAGTCCAGCGACGAATCCTTGGATGAAGGTAGTCATAGTAGCAGTAAAAGGAAAACTCCACTTTACATCGATTGCAAGAAGATCCCTCAGCAATTAATATTTTCGTCTTCCAAAACGAAGAACAGCAGCAGCAGCAGCAGCAGCAGCAGCAGCAGCAGTAGCAGTAATAGTAGCAGTAGTAGCAGCAGTAGCAGCAGCAGCAGCAGCAGCAGCGGCGGCAGCAATAGCAGTAACAGCAATTATAAGGACGATGTCTGCATGGAAGATGATGAAACTTTTGACAAAGCAGTTCCTTCTGCAATTGAACAAGAAAGGTTCAGGAGATCCTTGGAAAATGCTGCTTCTATGGTGTTCCATAGTAGAACTGGACTTCCTCTAACTTCTAGTCCTGCTCCTTTAAGGAGAGGCAGTTGTTGCTTCGATTATGATAGCAGTTTAAATTCGGTCTCATCCAAACGCAATGCCCTTTTTGAATTAAATACACCACCCAGTCCTGGTGCGGTCTCTTTGGAGGAAACCGATAGGGAGACCGAAAATCCTGGAGAAGGCGAGGAACCACCAAGAAGACGTTCGACTTCTCGTCATAGACCCCAAAGTCATGCGCTCTTAGGCAGCTTTGAGGAGTCAGCATTAAATGGAAGATTAGAACCAGTATCTACTGTTCATGGATTCACTGCAGAGCTTGGCGCAAGTGGTTCTTTTTGTCCTAAACATCGAAAGCTTCCAGTTACAGTGTTCTTTTACACACTTGGAGATAACGATAAAGTTTCTACGCCGTACCTGGTAAGCTTCTTCTCTTATCAAAGCAATTACGATTAATGTAGATCAGTGACTAGATAGGGAAATCTCTAACGAAGTCAAATATTTTTCAGGCTCACATTAATTTAGAGAAAAAGGGATATCAGGTACCGAGACGTGGCACTATCCAAGTTACTCTTCTCAATCCTTTGGGTACGGTGGTCAAGATGTTCGTAGTGCTATATGATCTTTCCGACATGCCACCACGATCTCATACTTTTTTACGTCAACGAACACTGCGAGATAAAACATTGCGTTATCTCGTTCATCTCAGGTAAATCTTGAATTAAAATCATTTTTTTTTGCTCTTAATGTATCTACTTCATTCATTCGTTTGCTTTCAGATTTATGTCTGGGAAATCGGGACGGATCTATTTGCACACTGACATCCGAATGATCATATGTCGCAAGTCAGATTTGGATACTGCGTCGGACTTTGCTTCAGAGCCACCGAAAGAGCTCAGAAGTTACATCCATGGTCCTACCAATCCCAAATTCTCACCAAGGTGCTGAGCCATGTGGCTCTTTCCATGGAGTTGCTGCCAATCACTCCGATCATCTAGTTCCCTACAAGCCGAGGTCTGAATATTGAAAATCTGACTAGAGAGTCTTATTTTCATTGAAACTGGAAAGGAAAGATCAGAAAGACTAAAGCTATACGGAGGATAATCGAATTCAATCAGGAACTGGAGAAAAGTAATTATATGAAGAATTATATATTACGAGGTATCTTAAAATTTATTTTAAAAATTGGATAATTTTTTAAACTTAACTAAAAACGCGTAAGGAAGTAAACAATTTTGTATTGATTGTCTTAGAGATTCGATTTTTAAAAGATACGAAAATGGAAAGAACAAGACCAAAATTCTCATATGAACTATTTGTCTAGTTCTGCGTGAATACGGTACTTTAATCAGCAGTAATCTCCTGGAATTTGTCGCAAGCTAGACGATCTCCTTAGAGAGCCATTTTCTCGACTTACTATTGTAAATGTAGTCACTCGTCAAAGTTAAATAAGAATTTTTAAACGGGATGATACTACCATGTATGTAGCACCCTACGTTAAAATAAAATGTAAGTGATAATGTGAAAATAATACAATCGAGCCACTTATTAAATAATTAATATAATTAAAGCTATTGTAAATATTAAATAACTTAGATTTTTTTATATAAATTCGTATTTAATATTTTTCTGAAAAATTTATTTTTATTTTTTTTTTAAGAAAAAAAAATAAGTGGTCCGATTGTGTGAGATTCTTTTTGCAAAAAAAAAAATATTATTTACATATATAAACAGAACACATTTTTGTGTCCGTAGCACTGTGATGAATATTTTGATAGAGAACATAAAGAATAATTAATATAAAATATAACTATTTGAGTAGTAAATACGCCTTAGATTTATTAATAATCGAACTAATATCGTATGAAATTCGTAACCAATCACATCCACTTACTAATCGTAATGATTAGAGGATCTAATTTTACAAACATATACACTCATACACTCATAAAAATACTTACAATTATAAACAAGAGTCACTGTATCAAATAATTTATTTTTATTTGTTTTTTCTTTCGCTTAATAAACCAGACTGTGCTCTCTGAAAAGAATTGTTAACAGATAATAGAACGATGAATGTTACACGCGAATACAGTTTATATTAAATTTTCATGATAAATATCATTATTATTATTACTACTACTACTACTACTGCTACTACTACTACTACTATTACTACTACTACTACTACTACTACTACTACTATTATTATTATTATTATTATCATTATTATTATATTCATGACTTTGTTAAATATAAAGAAAAAACACTGTTACATTCTGACATAGGCAATAAAAGAAAACAGCCCGTTAAATTCAGACTAAATAAATAATAACAGGAGAAGAAGGGAAGAAATTGTGATCTTACTGAGACATTAGTGAACAAATTATCTTTCGTAAAGTATGTTGTACGATAGAAAATAATTCTTTAAATTGAAAAGAAGAGAGGAAAAACAGTGGAGAGAATAAATTGTGATTTAATTGGATTGTTATAATAAAGAAGTCTTTCTTATCTTATAGAGTTTGTAACACACATCAAAAAGGTAGAGTGTATTCACTGCCATGCTGTATATATGTAATATGTATATATATATATATACACACACACATATATATGCATATATACCTATACGATCTTATATGTATATATATTTATATATATATATATATGTGTGTGTGTATATATATACGAATCATAGTTTAGTTAAGAGTTAAGTAAAAGTTTAGTCTTAGTGTTAATTCTGTGGCAAATCGGCCGGTCAAGATTTTATCGACCAAACGTGCGAATCTACCAAGTTAGATTCCTCAATAAGAACATAATTTTAATTACCATTAGAAGTACGAATGGGTAAAGGAACATATGATTTTAAATAAGTTTTCGCGAGCCAAAATGCTTGATAGCCTTAGAAATTCTCGAAAGTGTGCGATCAACTTTCATACGATATGGGGTAATTAAAAATGTGCAATTCTTATAAAGTACCTTGCTTATGATCAGTAAGATTGTATTTTTGGGACTTAAGATCGAAGCATCTTATACTCTTTTAGAAGACAGATCAAGAATCTACTACTAGTGATAATTGTGATAAATCTCTCGAGTTATGTACGTAAGCATTCTTGAAAAATTATGATGGTGCCAAACGTGAAAAGTAATTTTACTTTTGTTCTTATCATTGCAACAGTCCAAAACATCTTTTCACGTAAATTTATATATATATATATATTTATATATATATGTATATATTTGTATGTAGCACATATATAGACATATAAATAAAAATTACGTACGTAATTACCTGGAGAATAAGAAATTTTTTCATATGTCGAAAATATTTATTTTTTTTTAATATATTATATTTGGTATTCTATTGGCGTTTAAAAAATGTTTTTTATCTGTCTGTAAAAAAAATCGTTATACGTTTAATCTTTGATTAAAATTAAAAATCTTCTTTTTATTGTGAATGTTTTTATAATGACCAAATTTCTATATTTTAGTATACGATTGTTTCTAATAATTTATTTGATTGAAAATTCTCGATTAATAGCATAGAATGCTGAAATTGCCTGAACACATACATATGAGTTAAGGCCGAGCATGTATATAGAACAGCATTATTTTATAAAGTCAAATAATTGTTATTGCTATATCATACTTTCTATTATATTCAACGAATGAAACGTATGGATATGGAAAAAAATGTGAATTTAAAATCTTATGGTAAGCTTAGTCAAACGTAATAAAAATACAGCGATGTATTAATTAAATGATCATTAATTCATCGAAATCAATGACACACCCGAAAGTCCATCCTATATATTTCCTCTTCTGAAATGAAATAAAAATATATTGATAATAAGGGAACAAATGAGAAATCTTAATATATATGCAGAAAATAATTTATTTAATTTCACATAATATTTATTATAATTTTTAGCAATTTTACTTTATCGTCAACTAGTTTATGCTCAGCATAATTATGTAATAACAATATAATAATAGTAATAATAATTAATAACTAAAGATGTGAAACTACAGAGAAAACATATAATTAATTGCATTGACGATACGATATTTACAAAAGGAACGTACATATACAATAATCATCATATTTTCTTAATAATTACGTTTAGAAAACACGCTAATAATATTCACTATGTATCTCAAGTTATTAAAATACATTCTATGCAGTCATGTTTATTTTTTATTTTTTTTAATGTAATTCGTTTAAAACCAATTCAATTTATGAATCGTATATACACATATAAGAATTATTACTGTTAATTTGTAAAAAATGTTTGGTGGTACAGAATGCTCTTAATGCAACATACTTTTCGATCTTTTGTAATATTTTATCTAACTAGATATTTCTTCAGTCGGAAAAAGAGCTACTGGTTTATAGAAATCAATAATATTAAATAACTATGACTGGCATAAATACAACTAGTACTATTGAAAACTTAATATTTTAATTAATTAATTGGAAAATGTAAGCAATGTATCAAAATAGACTTCGGATAAGGAGAGTTCTATTTGTTCTTATAAAATTACGCCTCTTTTAAACTAGAAGAAAAGTGTGCACTGGGAAAATCTTCTGAGAAACCGTATAAAATACTTCCTAAAACATGTAGCTTGCATATCATGATTAAATAACATTCTCCATCATGGTTTATCATTGTAAAATCAAGCATTTCGTATGATTATAATAGTACAAGTGTTGTGCTGTACAATATAACAAATCTAGCTGAACTATCCAGCTACAACAAAATCATATATTACATCACAGTTTATATTTTGTGGCATTTTTCATTAGGTTCGATAGGGAGGTCAGTCGTTGGCTCGCTTGAGCTTTAATCTCGTCTCGATTTTCGCGTTATTATGCAAATGATGGAAATTAGAGAAACAACAACAAAAAAATGCTTCTAAAAAATAAATTACTGACCTTCGTCTAATTCTGAAGAAAAAAAAAAAAAAAAAGACAAATAAAACATCGAGGATACGGAAAATCACGTAAATTTTAGAATTTCATGCTAATTCTCGTTACTGTTAATTTGAGTGACGTAAGATATCAAAGGCGAAACACTAATTAAGAAATTAATATAAAAAATTAGCGTTTAGATTAAAATTTCATACAATCGAGTGAAAAACAATGAAGATTTACTCCCAAAGGTTCGATCAGTTTTAATTTAACTATTCAACAACGATTATTAAAGCAATGCGCATGGGATTATGAATATTAACTGTCAAATCTTTAAGTTCGATTTGATATGTGTACTATAGAAACTAATTTCGACATATATAAATGTGTACTTTTTTTTAATATGATCTTTCCTTGATCTCATTCTGTGTCTTCAGTCCTTTATGGGGAAACTAGCAATTGCGGCTAAAAAGAAGAATTTGACAGAATATTAAGGCTACAGAATGTAAGTGTGAAGAAAAAGAATACGTAAAAATGCAGATAGCAGCAAAAGAGCAATACAATAAGCTGGACAAGGAAGAGACAATTTTTGGACTTACTCCACCGTTTCTTGGTCCGCGTCTAAAGGTTCCTGCCGCTAGCACTGGCTAATTTCCAAACCATGAGGCAGTCTGTGACCCTGACTGTTACTCATCTGCAATTGCCTAGCAGCCATGCCACCGCCACACTGGCTACTCCAATCGGCAGTTGGTACCGGAGTCCGATAGAATTTTGACGATGTCTTATTGAATATCGGCAATAATTCATTTGCCTCGTTCGATAATGCCTGTGAATTAAATATTGGATAAATTGGATCTGTAGCTCGATCGTTTATTAGAAAGAAAAAGAAAAAAAGTCAATGAAAATTACTTTAAGATAAATAACAGCATCGGTCCCGTACCCTTCGCAACTCAATAGAACAATATCACCATGAAAATATCTAGCGTATAATCGCGATAGTGGAAGACCATAACCGTACCCAGCTAATGGTACTGTGTGAGATTCACCAGAAGGACTTGGCTGAGGTGCAGTGCTGTACATGTACTTAAAAAGATGGTCCATTTGTGAGCGTGGGATGCCTCCACCCCTGTCCGACATCTAGAAGTCAATGTCAAAGAGAGTTTCATTATTTTTACTCTGCGATCTCTTACAAGTGTGCGATTGTGTGTCTGCGTGTATGCGTGAACAGAGTTACCTTGACACAGATGTCCTCTTTACCACGTACTACAGTGACTTCTACGGGAGGATAATTATCGTTATCCGAACCATGATGTTCCATTACGGCTCTCATACTGTTCTTAAAAAGCTCAAAAAGCATATGATACAAATGGCTCGGAACATACACAATTCTGATCTCGTTATTACTTTCCAGTTCTAAAAAACAAAAAATGGAAAAAAAGTTCAATCGATGAAGGGAACTGATAGAGGAATTGGATTTTCTTAGATCACTGATCGTCTGACTTTCGATTCGGATAAATCGGTATTACCTTCTAATGAAAAAACGTAAAGAATAGTAAAAACTATTAAACGTCAGACTACTTACTATATAATTTAATTCTAGTACAACATTTTTCAAAACTTGCCATTATGATGTTTCACTATCAATTCCGGACTAGCCAAATAATATTGATCGCACAAAAACCGTGCATTCTCATATGCGTCTCTCACGACACCAATGACGTCACAGAGAGGATCTATGCATCCTATGTGTCTACTGTGCCCATTCAACATTCCTCCAAAAAGCAAAGCTACAATGAAATCAGTCATCAATCTCAATCGCCAGAGATACGAAGGGGGAGTTTAGAAACAAGTAAAATTCTTTCTTTTATTTTTCTTACTGTGTTGATTGATGAGCATTCTAATGGAAATACGCGACATGAAAAATCTATCTAAAAAATACTGTATACTATTCTCCGTCTGTACGTCTACGTCGTGCGATTCTTTTAATTCCAGAACACCTTGAGCCATCGTTTGCACAACGTCGGTGTGCCTGTTCCTAATTTTTACCAAAGCCTGGCAAAATCTGTAAAAAAATCATTTATATTATTTACTTAAAAAATAAACTCCCTCTCCGTGCATCTTGAATTGAACCGATATTCGGACTCACTTGTCTAAAGTAGTCTCGTTGACTTCAGCCTTCTCAAAATGTATGATTTCTTCGAAGGAGGTCACATATAAATTATTAACTATACCCACACTAGGCATTCTTAGTAAATTATCTGGCAGCAGATGAATCTCCTTCATTATATTTGCCAAACGTACCGGCAACTCTTTCCTCAAAAATATAAAAGATTTTCTTTCGCAAGCGCTCAATCCTGAAACAAGTAAAGGTAATTGAAAAAACTCCCCCTCTTTTATTCCGAGATGATTTCCAAACTCATCGTTAAAGACACAATTACCAATTGTAAATAAGCTCAACGTCATATCAAAGATAGTAGTTATCAAATGAGAGATTAGGCGCGCCTACCAATAGTGTTTTTGTAAAAAGGGGCCAAAGCAAACTTTGGCCAAAGCAAAACGACAAACTCTATCTGCTCTCTTCATGTTATTTTTTTGACAATAATCTAAATTACACCGTCTTTTTCCCCTAATTGGACGATTATTCCAATAAACTAATTATTGTGCAAAATATTGATTCTAAATCAATAAATACTTTCCGCGGTATCCGAGCACTTGGAAATTTCATTTATTTCACTATCATTCGATATTATTATAAACAACGCGTATTATGAAATAATTCCCGGTACTCTTGAGCGCGAGCTTATCGCACTCGCATTTCTTTCCAGATTCTTGAAAAGTTTGCGAATCTTCTTACAAGTTCCATGCTTCATCTATATCTCGCATTTCGATAAGATTGGTTCGAGAGAGAGAGAGAGAGAGAGGGAATTGTCAAGTTTTTATTAATGCACGTATAAGAAAAATGGTGCCAAATGATTTATGCCGGGGCAAATACTTTCATGGCTCGTTACGTTTGTCGTTTAAAGTAACGATCGACGAGCTTCTCGATTCCTGTTTTGAAAATAAATCAGCTTTTTATTCAGCGAGAATGCACGCAAGCTATTGTTATAAAAAACAAAAAAACTGCGCACAAATGATAGAGGCTTGGTGTCATCCATTTAATTACACTTAAATAACGAGGATAGAATTTCAAAAAAAAGCTAGGATTCCCCTCGTGCTAATTGGACAATTAACTTTTTTATCTTGTCGCGAATGAAATTTGTTTTGAAATTGTTCTCGCTCGCGAGGACTGACGAAATTCAAATGGGCTTATTAAAATAATCGGGAGAAAGTCTCTTAGCATTGCCCGATATCGAAACAACACACATAGATTAGAATATTTAATAAGGTCGCGGAGTTTAAGAATACCGAGACGTAAACAATATCCAAATTCTACATCCGGTGTGACGTAAATCGCTCGGACGAGCCCCTTTGCAAAGTCCGTGGACTTTGCACGATGGCATTAGCACTCGCAATAATTCGTCACTCCGAAAATAGTTTTTTACCTCACTGTTAAGTTTTATACGTAAAGCAATTTTATAAATAAATAAAGACAAGTTCACGCTCCAATGGCCTGTGCGGAATGGCAAAATTTAATTAGACGTGTTCCACCAAGTTTAATTAAATTGAATCCACTTCTTCGTCCATTAAAAGGCTTCCTCTGCGGCAGCCGAAAGAGTCATTCTCTAATGAAAAGCCACAAATAGAATCGACGGACAAATGAAATATTTCGCATTTGCCCTTAGACGTCGAGTGACTTTCCCTACTTTCAACAACATGATCGGGACTGGCCCTAAAGTCGTGATACGACAAGAGCAAAACGTCTCCGGTCGTTGAACCGACGTTCCACATTTTTCAACCAAAGTATCAGGAGCGCGTCTATTTAAACTGAATCAACTGTCCGAGGACGCGCGATTCAAACCCAGTGAGTTCGTAAGATTGGCAAAGAGAAATGTCTTTTTAACGCTTTATTTGCCATTATTGTTCGCCGAATTCCATATTTTTCCAACAATAAAGCCGACATCCTCAAGGTCAAACGCATTTTATCTACGAAGAATGACGCATCCATCACTCGCTATATCATTTCCTTTCGTCAAGCCAAGTATGAAAATGATAGACTTTATCCACGCGTTACGCGAAATGAGATCGAAACTTGGATACATTATGCATTGCGTTTACACGTACATGTAATGGAGGAAACAAAACGAGTATTCTTAAAATTGCTGAATCGATAAATCAATATTTTCGTCGCTTCGATAAAAAGGTAATGTGGAAAAGGCAAAGTTTGAAAAATAAGAGATACCGAAGGTATGGAAAACAAGCATGATTTATCGAGCACCGATGGAGGGGCACGAAAAGAAGGGAAAAAAAGAATTGCGTAGGCCTAAAAAGTTCTGGAAGAATCTACGCATCATTGGCCGAGAATGAGATAGGTATATGTGTGCACGCATACAATTGCACGCACGTATAGATAAATGAGTCAAGTGAGAAAGAGTCACGTGCGGTTGCCAGTTGAAAAAAAGGATCAGTCTATATGCACGCATGCATATATAACACGGTTGATGTATGTGCATTTGAATTCATATATATATATACACACATATACACATTGTTATTTAATTCTCTGGTAAGCGCAAGTGTTTGCATATACCCTTTCTTTATTCAATGTAAAATGTTATTTGTCAATTGTTAGCCAATTTATCAACATTTGTCCATTTCTCTTCCCTTTCTAATATAAATGGGTAGTTTCGAGTAAAATGTAAAATAGTCATAAATAATGTATCAACTTAATCACACAAGGCTTTAACTATAAGTCATTTCCTGTGATATGTTAAAATGCAATTTAAAATCATTTTAGCGCTAAACATTCGATTGTAGTTTTGCGCGGCTTAGAATTTTAAAAAAGTTCTTCCTCCAGACGTGTCTCGCATATGCGCAGCCTTCATTAGTAATTCAACGTAAACATAAATGATCAACACCAGCCTCCTCCATATGTTTTAGCCACGCAAACCCAATGACGACTTACAACTCACAGTCTATTTCTCCACTACCACGAGTCTTTCTCAGACTTCCTGTTTGTAACTTTCATTCCAGCCGCTACGATTTAATGTCCAGGTATTTCGTACAACACACACATACACAGCCATCGATTAACTTTGAATAAAATACACAGGTAACTACAACTTTTCGCTATGATACCCGTGTGTCTCTTTAACCCTGAACGTGGTAGTCGCGTGGAAAGAAATCAAAGCCAGTACACTACGGTAAAGTACAAAACAAAGATGCAATAAAGATTTTATCAAAAAGCACCGACGTAGATAAAAATACTCGATAATCTTCTTCCGTGCTTTTCCGTGCTCGAAAAATATAACGAAGGAAATGAAATTTCCATTTTTTATACGACGCGCGTTACGGGACTTTTATCAGTAAGAATTTTTATTCTCATAACACTGGCCTCTAGAAAACAAGCCGGCTGAAGCAGACGAAATAAATTACGTAACGTGGAATTAATAGAAGTTATAAAATTATCGTTTACTGTGTTCTCTCTCGCCTTGTTTATAATAAACAAAATCCAGGGATCGATCGTATCGCCTGGAAAAAGAATCGGAGAGACTCGAAAATATTGCGACATCATTTTTATATAATCGGATAATTGCGACGAGGGAAGTTAATAATTATAGACACACACGTATACGCGTATGCGCGTGTATATAGTTTTCGCATTGTTCTCATTTCTGTATTATATTCTCTTCGACTGGACCGAAGTTCTCAATGATCAGCGCCGCAGTGTCTCTGCTTTTCAATAACGATCGCATTCGCCAAATGGCAGACGGAAAACGTGTATGTGTATGTGTGCGTGAGAATTCACACGCGCAAATTAATATTCGTAAGGAATCATTTCTCATTCATCGCAACGATACAAATGGTACATTCGTCGTCGTCTTAAAATCAATTTACTTCTAGGCAAATTGATGGTATTGAATAACGCCCTTGACGAGGTCAACGTACGAATGTGATGCAGGTTGCAGCATCCCTATCGGAAATAGAAATTCATGTACGTTGCGTATAGAGGTCAGAATATATTTTTGGCACAAAATCTGTCGAACGTCAGCAGAGATTTTTGCACATTTTCAGAAATGGATTTCTATATCTATGTAGGAATATTGCGCTAATCCAAATCTCAGGATGATGCCAAACCAAAAACGACTGTAAGATTTCCATAGGTATATTTTCGTTTTTCGGGTTTTTTTTTTTCGTCGCCCCTCCCGAGAAACTGTCATACCCGCTCGATTCATCAGTCTCTAACCTTGAAAAGTCGCTTTGACACTGATACTGTAACTTCCATCCTTCCTCGGTTGAACATTAATCGAGTAATTTTTCGAGCAATCCTTCTCTCGTCGTGCTTTCTCTCCTGAAACGTGTTTTTCAGAAATTGTATTTTGCCCTATGATTCGATGGAAAGCGACACACTTGCAAATGCATCCGTGACATTCGACAATTAAGACAATGCTCAAATCCAAGTCTCATCGAATTCTTGGCAATGCATCAACACCTACATATCCTGACGTTCTCAAGTTGTTACCAAGCTACGGCTGATCTTACCTCATATGAACATAAATATCATAAATTTTTCAATAGAATTCACCGCTCTTCTCAGAAAAAATGTATTTTGAAATAAAACAGTTTATGGCGCAAACTAAGTGACTTTCAAGTTTTTCCGCACACATACGGACGAGAAATAGAAATAAAGAAATTCTCTACTTTATTCATTCTCGTGAAATTTACAATTTTCATGGCGCAAATGTGTTTTTCCATTGAAATTAATACGAGGAGGATCGATGCAAAGTCATTGCTTTAAATTCGTTCGTTTGCTCGAATATTGCATTTCTTTAAAAGAAACTACATCCTTGGATGTAAACCAAACCTTGCGTACGTACATATCACGACACATACCATTGCAATTATGCTGTCCCTGTATACGTGCGAGTATGCACGTAATTCTAACTACTCGTTGCATCGACTAATTTTTTTTGGAGTAAGTTTGTTTAAAGAGAAAATAATGCGAGTATTTCATTTTTTAACGTGTACCCTTAAATTAATGTTAATTCAATAGGGGGGAAAGTTGCTTCTAATTGCCATCTAACAAAGAAGGAGATCGAGTTTTTGTTCCGGCAGAAACTGTACAGCAAGATGCAACCTTAATTACTGCATCAACGGTTTTCCTTAAAAGGTCATTACGTACGTTACTTATACGATTTGTCGTGAGAAATTTTCAAGCGTTTCCTAAAATCTTTTATTGCCGCTTACTCTCGATTTCCAAATTTCCCAATTGTTTCAGAAACTCTCAAGGATACTAACTTGATCTATTCTTATGATTCTATTTCAACAAACCTTAAATTCAGATCATATTCAGCTTTGACGTTGAGTTTTGTCGCATGTATCGTTATTTTTTTGAGAGTTTTAGGGTTGGAGAGGGGGACGGTTCTAGTTTGAAAGTCACGTAAAGCAGTGAAGAATGACGTCATTAAAATTTAAAGGATTAAGCGGAAGTTCCGAGAGAGGAACTTTACTGGGGAATTAATTAAAATTTGAGCAAAGCCCAATGGTCCCCCTCCTCGGATAGCACAAATTAATTGAGTTTGCCCCGTGAGTGTTCTGAGAATAAGAGAAAATCCCGAGGATGTACGCAGCATACACTGTGTAAAATTAAGAGATTTCTATCTCGCGTGGGCCAAATAGAAAGGATGATTGTTGGTTCACTCACCAAAATCGATGAACTGTTTTATCGAAAGTGGCGAGGGGTTGAATTGAGAATAAAAATCCAGCATCTTGGTGATGTTCCCCATGCACTTCTGAGTGAGCTTCATGTTGCTGCACAACGTTACACATTAAAATTCACTGACTACTCCAAAATGACACCAAGAAAGTGGTGCTAACTTTCAGAGCTGTCAGAACCGTGGTAATAGAGTAGCTTGAATTTTACTTGAAAGACCACGCAAAACTAATGAGAAGTTCACTGTAGTACAACTTGACAAAGATAGGAGACACCGCCAGTCGAATGATTCCGAGCGTTTTCCCCCACACTTCTACCAAAAACAGTAACGCATGCGCCATCGTCTCAACTACATCAATAGTGCCGACCAGTCAGAAGCAAAAGTTTAAATTTTTCACTGTACTGTTTTTACCGCTCCAAAACTTCCATGCCCATTATCAGACGCCCATGATGTAGTCAAGTTTTAGGTTAGATTAGTTAATGATTTCTGCTGTAATCATTTCATTTATTCTTGATTTACGTTAAAGTACGATAGAGGGGTATTTTAACGATGCATCTAAAGTTGAATCTTATCGCTGCTGCTTCTGAAAATATGGGAATTGGGATTAATGGAACTTTACCTTGGAAACTCAAGTAAGATTGATGAATGATGTGCGTTAAGCCGTTCGTTTGGTAAACGATTCTTTTTTATGATTTTCTAGAAGCGAAATGGAGTATTTCTCTCGTATGACCACCAAGACCAAGAACCCTACAAAGAAAAACGTTGTACTTATGGGAAGAGTAACGTGGGAATGCATTCCAAAAAAATACAAACCTTTGAAGGACCGCATAAATATCATTTTAACCACTCAAAATGAGTAATTCGATTAAAAATTTAAAGAAAATCATCTTATTATTTACTCGAAGAGTTCTTCAATAATCTTTTATATCCGTAGATATAATGCTGATGGTGCGATTACTTGTAATGGCATTCCTCAAGCGCTTGATTTAATTTCTAAGGAGCCTTTGAAAGACTCGGTTGAAAGTATTTGGGTTATAGGAGGAAATTCAGTGTACAAGGTAAAACATAAGGCAAAATATATGAGTAGTGCGTAATAATACGAGTTACTCATGTTCTTTTTAGGCTTCTATGGAGTCTCCAAATTTTCACAGACTATACCTAACGAGAATAAAAAAACATTTCGAATGCGATACGTTTTTTCCTTCTCTACCGTCGAACTTAAAATCAATAAGGTATGTTGATTGATTTCTTCGAAATCAGTGTACATTGCATCGTTAAGTGAAAACTATCGTTGCTCGGAGTCGTAGATATCATTTGCTTTCAGTGATCCTGCCGTACCGACAGAAGTCCAAGAAGAAAATGGAATCCAATTTCAGTACGAAGTATACGAGAAAACGGAATAAAATACTTTTTATTCTTTTTATAAGTATCTCATAAGAAATAACTATTTTTGTATGATAACTGAAAAATATACGAATGACTTTTCAAAATGTAAATCATTGTTTATTCTTCGTTCACATTGAAAGACCTTTTACATTTAATTATAAAAAGAAGCCGAAGCTTAACCAGGTGGCCACTGCATTTGCCGTCCACCTAGAACATGCAAATGCAGATGAAAAACGGATTGTGCACCGTTTTTTCCGTCGTTGACGACTAGGCGGAAACCATCGTCAAGGCCTTCCTGCTTTGCAAGCTTTTGAGCGACTAACATCAAATGACCTAGCAAAGACTTGTCCTGATCCTCGGCTTTTGAAAGTTGTGGAATTGGCTTTCGTGGGATCACCAAAAAGTGGACTGGTGCTTGGCCGTTGATGTCATGAAATGCCACACACTATTAAATAGATTATTTAGAGAGAGACATATTCGTACCATAGTCATAACTATTATAAGTCTTTTATATTTCTCTTGTGAAACAAGACAATAGTAACCGACAGCATGTCGGAAATAGGTTAGCTATTTTTATTGGAAGGTAATTCGTTGATCTTAAAAGTCAAAAGTTGTAAATACATAAAAAATTGGAAAGTTTACCTCATCATCCTCATAAATAAATTTACAAGGAATTTCTTTGCGAAGTATTTTCCCAAAAATAGTATCTCCGGTAAACGTTGCTGCTTGAGCCTTTTCAACCTCCGACGCCATTTTTCTTGAACAGGCAAGATTTACCAGACTACCATTGGCATTGAATAACTTGGAAGACTTGAAAATTTGATTCACCAATAATCTCATTCTGCAACTATTTTAAGCTTTAGTTTCACGTATAATAATCGCAATGATACTTTTCGTTAATGAAAATTAACTGATTTATGTTTGAGACTAAAGTCTACAATAGCCATACTAAGATTCGTAAAGGCGGTTTATTCAAAATAGCCATTTTCCCCAAGTGCACAAACGCAACACAAGAGAGGATAAAACTCGAAAAAATTATAAAACGATAAAATATTTATTTCATAATACAGTCTTCATAACGTCTTATCATCTATAAAGAATTACTATACTTAATAATATAGACATTTAAATAATTCTATTATTGTCAACTATACAAAATTTACGTATACAAACAAGTAAACATTACTTACATTGTGATTACATGTTTTTAATGAAGTATGGCAGTGATATTTCTGGTTCCATATGAAAAATGATAATTTTTCATTTTCTAATAGGCCAAAATTAGCCCCAGTCTTACAAAAGCTTATTCTACTTCTAGCTTCAAATAAAAATGATTAAGTAGTATAAATTATAGTATTAAAAGAAAACTACACTTTAGGCAACATCCAATATGCATACGCACGCACGCACACACGCACACAAACCCACACAAACATATATATATATATATATTGTCTATCATATACTAATCGTAGTAACTATACTAATTTTTTAAATTAACTTTGAACCTCTCTTTCTGTTATTGCTATATAAATTGAATGAAAGTTGTACATCGAATTGTTTAATACTTCTAGTTTTTCATTAACTGAAAAATTAATCTATTTAATACTTCAGTTCTTTAACAATTGAAAACTTTATTATATCACGATTTTTCCTTAAAATATTCGTGTGCAAGAGCCTGAGTGGCTGTCAAGCGGTTATGGGGATTAAATGTTAACAAATTACTTATTAAATCTAAGCCGTGCTGATTGAGATCAGGTATTACTGTACTAAAAGATCGTGCTTGTCTTTGAGGAAAAGCTGTCCAGCTTAAAGCCACATTTTCTGGCCATTCTTCATGAGACGGCGTGCCAATAATCCTAGAATTTTATATAATTTGAGTTTCGTCTGTTGCGAATATATAAATGATTTTTAATTAAACACTTACTGGAAAATTCGATCTAACTGATCACCCTCGCTACTGCCCGGGAATAATGGTTCTAATCTATACAGTTCGGCTATTATGCAAGCAACTGACCATAAATCGACGGGAGTTGCATAAGAGCATCCCAAAAGAACTTCCGGTGCTCGATACCATAATGTCACCACCTGAAATTAATGAAGTAACTTATAAAGATCTCTCTTTCCCTTTTATCCTCTCTTTCTCTCTGTCTCTATCTCTCTCTTCCTCTTTCTCCCTTAATAAATAAACTTTTTTTTTTTTTTTTTCTATAAATTTTGTATATATTTTAAAGATTTTCAAATTACCACAGAAGTTAGTCTCATTTCGAAATCATACGTCTTAGCTAAACCAAAATCGGCAATCTTAATATTTCCAGCTTTCGTTACTAACAAGTTTTGTGGTTTCAGGTCCCTGTGTATTATCCTATGACTATGTAGAAATTCAACTCCCAAGAGTATTTGTTTTGACATGTCTTTTATGAGGCTTGAGCATATTCCTGACAAATGAAAGGAAGACATGTAAGATGCCAGATCCCTTTCTACGTGTTCAAATACCAGCCAAAGAGTTAATCCTCTGTCTACTCTTTCTCCTCCTTCCGTGGATGGTAACTGTAAATAGCTTCCTTGGCAAACATCTAATAGCCTTACCTACGAATCAGAATGAATTTTAATGAAATTTCAACACGAGCAAAACATACCATAACGTTTCTACTTACGATATGCGGATGCTCGTATCTTTCCAATTGTTTCAACGTAGCTATTTCCCTGAGGGTGTTCATGGGTAAGCCATCCTCCGTCAAAGGTACTCTAACTTTTTTCAGAGCCACGGTCTGTCCATTATTAAGATCCTTGGCTTTGTATACAGTGCCATAAGCGCCATTTCCGATCAAAGAGAGATCCTCGTAAGAAGCGTGTTCACCCATTATGGGATTACTCGATACAAGAGTATCCGTCGTGATATTGCTGATATCCGAGGCCTCCTCCGAGGAGCTCGGTTCGTTCTTTTTCTTTTGTATAAAGTCCTCCAGTTTGACCAAGTTCACTTGCTCGGAAGGTCCAGCTACTTCCGCACTGGCTGGCTCCACAGTGAGATCTTTGCTTCCCTCGGAAGTAGCCGCGACTTGGTCCTTCGTGTGATCCATCAAGTTGCCTTTTACCACCTGTTGCTGTTGCTGTTGCTGTTGTTGCTGCTGCTGCTGCTGCTGCTCCTCCTGATTCCGAGAAACATTCTCATGAGATTCCTGTGATTTGAATTGTTTCGCTGGAGTTGGCGCCGATAGATCCGATATGAGCTCGGATTCGGAACTTGAGGGCCGACGAGATCTTTCAGCCATCACAACATCTCGGATTGAACTATACGGAAAGAACAAACAAAATAAGAAATGACTAGAAGAAAATGTTTTCGTGACTGAACTCGAGCTAAATAACTTAGTTTCAGGTTTGGTTTTGTCGAAGCAGCTTATAAATTTTCGAGATACGGTCCCCCAAGCGCCTCAAATATTTAATTCGCCAAACATATTGAGAGATCCAAACGATAAGCGAGGTAAGATGATGATGATGATTGGGAATATTATTTTTTTTTTTATCGAAAAGCCTTGTACGATTTCAGCGTATTCAGGGGGTATTTGCTCGAAGACACTTGCGCGCGGGGCCAGAGTAAACAGTTTGAGTTTTTATTAAAATATTCATAGTGAAAAGGTAGGAATACTCCCGTCGGAAAACGACATCTGCACCAACACCTGCGCTACCATAATGACCCGTGTGCCATCGTAGAGACTTTTTAGAACGCCTCGTAAACGGAAAAGGCCCTTCCTTCCCTTACTTCGCTCTTTGTAGGGCCTTGCTCTTTGTTTTCCTCGGTACAGTTCCCTCTAAAATCCCTTGGACTCATCGCGCGAGTAACCTTTTCTTCATAAATATTTCTATACTATTTCCCAGAAATTTACACTGCTAATCGTGAGAATAGGAAACACTCAAAAAACAGGTCTAAACGGTGATTTCAGTTATCGTGAGAAATTTCTGTTGACACAAAGTAGCTGAATGAAGAGGACGCCAGAGATAGGATAGATAGAATCTCTAATACGTAGAATGTAGCTCATAGAAAAGGGCTCGAAAAGTCGAGAAGAGAAAAAAATTCATATATCGCAGTCCAAACATAAATCCGTAACTCGACCCTTTATATAATCAGAAGGAAGTAATAAACTAAATACTACTATCGCGTCTCTGCTGGTGTAGTGTATGTATATATAGGCGGCCCTCTTAAGATATCAGAAAAAAAAAAAAAAAAAAAAATTTAACGGTTTTGTTAAATGTAGAGATTTCTTCAAATATGAAAAATTCTTTCTCTCACCCAAAATCCAATAAGCGCCTTCCTCCAAACAAACTCATTGACTAGTGTAAAAAATTGTAATATTTTTTAGTTTTTTTTTAGTTTTTTTTAGTTTTTTCTTTTATATTTTTGTTCTTTTTTTTCTAATACAATTAATCACAAGACATTCTTTTTCGATTATTAAAATGACTCGATCCCGCACGTATATTCTGTTATTGTTTTTGTTATTGTGTTGCCAGTGTTATGAAAATGATTACTTTTAAATCCTTGAAAGAGAGAGAAAGAGAGAGAGAGAGACGAGGGGAGAGAGAGAGAGGAGAGAAAGAGAAAAAGACTGTGACATATTAATATACTATACAATTACATAAGAAACTCTAGCGTGTCATTCATTCATCTTTCTAACAAAAGTGACATGTGTGTACGACAGAAAGTAGCACGTGGTGTTGTTATACACACGCGTGTGTGTATATGTATGCATTTAAGTCTGTTAGTATATTTGAAAAATTTCAAGTCGTATCGATAAGAGTACGTGTCACCATGTAGCTTAAGGAAATCCATGCGAGAATCGGTCGAAAAACATTTTTTTCTCAGAGTCGCGCCACAAAGAGAGAGAGAGAGAAAAATAACAAATGAGAAAAAGGTACGTCGTTGCTGAAATTTTAAAGGAAGATAAGCAAAATGGGACATTGATAAAAGGCAGTAGTAATAGCGGAGAGAACAGAGAAGAGAGAAGTTAAAAAGCGAGAGGAGGTTTCTCACAAGCACGAGAATGGCTTCTCCGAAACGTCCCTGAGGATAAGCGAAAATGATTCGAAAGAAATCGTGGAGGAGAGAAAAGCGATGATGTTTATCGTCTTCTACGTGTAATGATCTATACGAAAAGTTTGGCTTACCGGTGAGGTAGGACCTCCCAGCAGAGAATGTAGCGACGATGGCAATTATAGAGAATAGCGGTTGTGGACGTCGAAAGGAAAATCGACGAACGACGTGATCAGACCTTTACATGACTAAAGGCGACACGAAACAGGCGACAGACCACATGAAGAAAGTCGAAAACGGCCACGAAGAATGCAAATCGTTGGGGATCCCAACCAATCACCAAAGAGAACGCTGTGGGTTATAGTGAGGATTGGTCCGATGTTGCCTGCGGGAACCCGAAACCTGGCGTCAGTTACTGCCTGACCCTTGGGAAGACAAGGTTGTTCTTGAGTCTACTACTTCTGCTAGCTTTATTACAAAGCAGCTGTCACAAACCCATATAAAAGACCTGCCGCTGCTGCTGCCGCTGCTGTTGCTGCTGCTGCTGCTGGTACCACGGATGAGAACCCATGCCACGTCCTGGTACCCTTCGCCATCGTGCTCTTGCCTAAACCATCGATTCCTTCGAATGGACGACGATGACTCGTTGAAATAAATTGCAAATAAAGCAACTTTACACCCCGAAAGCAAATCCCTGAAGCAACAGGGGCTCCAGTTTCTCAATATTTTAGGAACTCGTCAGGGTCCCTCCGAAACACGCAAGGTCTCTCCCTCCTCTGTCGCGTGCAGATCGACCAGACGGACGATGCGCGGATGAACGATCGATTCTTCACTTGCATCCAACAAAAATCAACGTGTCACATTTTAATTCTCCCTCTGGAGAATGCAGAAAAATGCATTCCTCCGGAGTCGATGACACGGGAATGACTGAAACTGCAGCGCTGTCTGCCTCCGGTTTATACGTCGAAATAAAATCGGTTCTCGCGAATTTTTCACGAATAACTGGTAGTGGCGCGATGATTAATGATGAACGATGACTTATTTCTCTAATCATTGAATAACTATGAATCATATATTCACCGTGTTACGTCTATCCAATAGCTCTCTCTCTCTCTCTCTCTTTGATATTTTGCTCGGACTATGCAGCAGTTGACTCAGATTACGATCAGCGGGTTTAACAAAATGAAATGCACACACACACGCACGCACACGCACAAAACGTTTAAGCATAAACGCACGCGTATAAACTAGCTGTAAGATAATATTCTCTTATTAACAAAGTATGGATCAAGCATAGATGAAAAAGATGAGGAAAAGAGGACATCCCTCTTGATTTTTCTCGAGGAAAACAAAGCCACGTGTTTCCCGTCGTCGCGTCGATCGATGAAATACAGGAAAGATTTGAAAAATAAGAAAAAGAAAAAGAAAAAGAAAAAGAAAAAAAAAGAAAAAAAAAATAGCAGAATCGCGAGAGAATCGTAGAGAAAATATCGGCAAAGAGCGACTGCTGGTCGCCGTAGTTAATTTTCAATAAGTTTTCGGTACCTGGGTTCCTTGAGCCGGGGCGTCGAAGAATTTTCTTCCAGGAAGGTGTGTGCGCAATCCAGCGGCGCGATATCGGGGAAACAGACGGGTGTTTCAGATTTTAGGTGCCGCCGTCCGGATGTGCTCGCAAGGTCCACACGGGAAGGATCAACGTGAAATTTGCTGGTGAGACTATTAACTCGGAGTTGGCAATGGTCATCCAGTGGGGCGAGTCCTGGTCTCCTTGGTAATCCCGATGAGAGTGTTGCGCGACCCGAGGCATGAATGGAATGCTTTTTTACGTGTGTGAAGAGGCGCGGACGCGCGCGCGCCAAAGCGCGTCCGTGTTGCGTCCGTGTGTGCGTCGATGCACACGAGACGACCACACGACGACGGGTCTCGTCGAATGGAATGGGCCAGCCGGGAGGTTCTCGCCAGGGACGGCCCATTTTATTTTGGTACCCTTTTTAAGGCCCGCCACGTCATTCCCGTCTCCGCCGCATTTTCACGAAATCGAATTTCGAGGAGGCGCGCGATCCTCGAACCTCCTCCTCGTTTTTCCCTCAAAAATTCCTACCTTCCGCACCGCGCGATTCCAGATCGATTCGCACTTTCACGAGAGACCAAGTTTCCTCCGAGCAATAAAAAGCTCTGCGATACGCGGACCGTAACGCTCGGCACTCGACGCGCGGTCACTATAATAAATTGATCCATTTACTCGGGAATTAGTTATCAATGACTTGCCACTGACTGAGGCGCGCGATAAGTCAAATGGACGGATCAATATGAAAAATGTTGCCTCGGACTGAATTTTGAAAGAAAAGCTGACGAAATATAAAGTTCTATCGCGAAAGTTCCAGAGAGATAAGCTCTTTTCTCTCTTGAGAGCGTAAAACATTATCGTTTATTGAAATGTATTTCCAAGCCGGAAATAAGAACCGCGGACAAGTGCCGCTGCTGTTTGCTGCTGCTGCTGCTGCTGCTGCTGTTGCTGCTGCCGCTGCCGCCGCTGCCGCTGCTGCCGCTGATGCTTTGAGAAACGAAATAAAAAAGAAAGCGCTAACAGTGCCGTATGAAACTTTGCAAAAGCAGCAAAAAACACTTTGACGATTCTCCTCGTCGCTGTGAAACGCGTGTGCGATTCGCTTGATTAATTAATCGTTTAAATGGAAATAAACGAGAATAGAACCGCGGATAAAATTTTCAGAGGTATCAATGGAATATCTGTGCGGTGCGCACACAACAAGTGAGTTGATAAGAATTAAATTCAACTGACTAAGCGTACAGACCAATTGTAAGAATTTCCATGCGTGTCGCATACTATTCCGAGAACGTATATTAAATCTTTCAGAGTTTAAAAAGAGATGATGCATCCAACGTGGCACATTTCTTACAAATACGCGACGATGATTCTTCCGTGACGCATGATTTTCTCCTTTTTATCTCTTTCATTGAGAAATCATCATTGACAAAATATTTATGTATATTTGGAAAATTTGGAATTTTCTTCCAGAAATAAATGAGAGACGAAATTCTCGAAGGAGAGAATTAATGAGGAAAGGAAGTTCCGTTACACAACCAAGTGTCTCGATATACCGACAAAGCTAATATTTTTTGTCACCAAAGCGGATGCTATATCCTCGTTAAATAGACGCGTCATGTGCCTTGTATGTATATAGATTAACAAACACCGATTAAGCCGGTACCAAAAGTTTCTATAATGTGATTATTAAAAATTGCATTTTCTTTTCCGATTGTCTACTTTTTTTTCTTTTTACATAATTATTTAAGGTCGTTATTCTCGAAGACAGAGATAAAAGAGACTCGAAATTGTCTACTTTCAAGTTGGACCAAGGAAAATTATACAATCGACGCTTTGTGCTGACAAGGGTCGCTTGGGTTACCAGGTGCAACATCTTTCCAGGTGTTTCCAGAGCAGCAGCAGCAGCAGCAGCAGCAGCAAACGCTACCTTACTTGCAACATCGTGCACTTTCTTATATCAAAACTAACACCGTAATATTATTTCCATAATAAATTTGTAACTGGAAAAAAAGAAAGGCGCGATTTCACATCATTTCTTGGGCTAATAGTTTTCATAAAATTTTCTGTATAATTAGGCCAAATATCAAAAAGATAAGGACAAGCGGAATTCTCTATCATTTATTTCCTGTCTTATTCCTGCGTTATTTTATTCTATCATCAAACGTAATATTTCTGACGTAAGAAAATTTACCGTGCTCCTTTATCATTGATTTATAAGGAAGAGAAATTCTTTGTCGACAACGGACAAAGTTGAGTTTCTCTTCGTGCCACGCAAGTGCCAACCGCCGATAAACTAGGAAAAACCTTTTGCTCCTTATCAACATTTGGAGAAAAACCGTGGAATAAGTTTTTTTTCTCGTCTTTTCTGAAATCCACCCTATGGATCTCAACTACGGATGTCTATGAAAAATGTGAATTTACGGAGAATGCTTTAAATTTACGTAATACCATGGAAATGAAAAGAAACGAGGTATAATGACGAAGCAAGCACAGCTGCATTGATAGAGCGTGAATATTTGGATTAGTCTACAGCTTTTATACAAGACAATCGAATTGAAATTCTTAGCAGACGTCGCATTTTTAAAATTTCATTTTCATCGATTGGATTGAATATAGTAAATTTGATGATAACGCAGCTTTCTTACTAAGATTGATCGCAATAAACGTTAAGAGCTGACTGATCATTGAAAAGCGTCGATTGTGATGATTTTAATAGGAAATGAAATATGGTTCGCCCACGTATTCCTACAGGTTTCCTCAAGATCATTAAGCACTGATCTTCTAAAGAATCTCTACCTTTTTGATTCTTTTCAAAAGGTTTTCGGTCAGATTCATAATGGGAAGATGAGGGTCTAGAAAAAAAAGAAAAAAAAGAAAAAAAAAAAACTTAATAGTAAGCCGCCATGACCTACCCCTTAGATTCCATCCGGTGCGATTTTTTCTCCCTTCGTGACTCGTTTGTTTTCTTTCTTGTGTGAGAAAAAAAATCTGAAGAAAATAAATGGATTCGAGAACCGCTAAAAAGAAATATCTTCGCCCGCAAGAATGTGGGATTACGTAGCAAGAATTTCTTCCCTACGATCACAGGAACCGTACAGTAGGCAGCAGTTAGGCTACTTTATTTATTCATCCGTAAAGAAATAAATCATAGCTGATTGGTTTTGCTGGAATGCGCATGTAAATTTGCATCGACGTGATACTTATTCGAATTGGAATAAATTTTGACGAGGAACTCCCGAGGATTCGTCGGGCGAAGGAGACAAGTGGAGGAGGGAACGACGGGAGAAGACGAAGTTTGGGGCTGAAGGAGCAAAAAGTGGAGTCATAGGGAAGAGGAGAGGAGGAAGGACCGAAATGAAATCAAAGTGGGAGAGGAGAAACGGAAAACAGGGAGGATTCCACGAGGTAAAAATGAGAGGTGGTCGAGCAGGTGTAAGAAGAGGAAGGAAAGGAGCGAAAAAAGTGGTAGGTAGGGATAGAGGATCTGCCCACGTTGGAAACCAGCCACGAAGACGTGACGTATCCCACACGGGAGTGTATAGTACACCATAACGTAGCCATGGCATAGTTAAAGTGGGAGAAACCGTGTATGACCGTCCTCACCATCGGTCAGTGCCGTGTGAACGACCGTGAAGCGAACTCCGAGCAAGTAAAGTCAACGCGCGCTATCGCTCCTTAAAAGTAACTTCTCGACCGAGCCTCCTAGAAGAACGCAAGCTCCACTCGTTCAAATTCATTCGAATTTCAAGAGCCGAATCTCGTGATACTCCGATCGATACTAAACTATTTGGGGATCAGTGAAAAACTCCCTTTCTCCCTTTCACGCGTTTTTGTGTCTCTCCCTCTTTTTTATACGTGCGTATACGCAAGGCAGCTGTAGGATATCGACGAGTCAACGTAGAGGAACAAAATTATTACTCCACCTTTGTAGAAATTTCAGCAAACGTTCGATTATTCGCTAAGATGTGACCAGAAATAAAAAGAAAAAAAAAAAACCTGGAGAATACGATCCAAAGCAGAGTCACGTGGGTGTGGAGAACAGTTGGACGTTCGATGGATCGGTCGAAGGACGAACTCCTGAAGAAGAGAGTTTTTTGTTTTTATGGGATTTCGATGGTTTGCCGTGGAAAGTAAGGAAGTGTGATTTTTAAAAATTAAAGTTCAAACACAGTCTTGAGATCGATGTGAGGAAATCCCGTGTCAAAGTATCTTCGACGAGTGATATTCGTTTTGGCGGATTCGGAGTGACGTTTGCGGGATTTTGAGGAATTCCAGAGGATCCTATTTGACGTGATCGGCAAGTAGGTCAACCGGTGTGCGCGAGAGTGCGAGTTTGCCGGTGGAAGAAAGGAGGATAAAGAGAAGGTGGTAGGGGGGAGGTTTGCGAGGAGAGACAGAGAAGAAAGAGAAAAAGAGAGAGAAGAAGAGGAAGAATAGCAATGCGGCGTCAGTCTCCTGAGCGGCCGCTTTCGTGATCCAAGATGGCGACTTGCAAATCCCTGGCTCCTCCCGATGAGTGAGATTCCCCGACATTGATCGAACTTTTTCATTGAAACCAATTACGATTCTACGGAAGGATTGTTCCTCGAGATGCCGGAAATGAAGATTTTGGTGGCGTTAGCCGCCCTGATCGTGGGTAAGTTTCAATCGATCCGAGCGAAAACATCGGTAAAGTATCTTCCGTCCGAATGATCCACTACGACACCTGCCGATCTATACGAAATATCGATCCACGTTACCCAGATCGCAAGTACCGCGTGATACAAATTTCTCCTCGCTCTCTCTCTCTCTCTCTGTCGTTTTACTTCCGTTCGAGGATAACTGACAGAGACATTCGAGCCACGTGTCTGCGGGATTGGAACCGGTGTATTGACCTCCAACGAAAATTTCCTGTCTGCTGACATCGCGGGCGGGAACGAGCGGGAACCGCAGCCGCAAAAAACAGAGACGGAAAACAATTGGAAAAAGACTCGAGGGGAGAGCGTGAACGCTGTAACCGCGGACGAGATCCGCGAACTTGGAACTTTCTACGAAACATTCTCTCCTGAAACAGACTTGTTATTTTGCGGAGACGCGTGCGGAAAATCACTGACCGCAATGGCGAAATGTCTAAACGGCTGTCCGTCGACTTGTTCGATCTGCGTCGAAGAGAGAGAAGGAGGTGACGCGATTTAATTTCATTAGACCAGGAACCCACTCGAGAATTTCGCTCGATCCTCGCCGAGTGAAAGCCGGCGGGGACATTCCCGTTTTGCTTCGGGGTTTGACGTCAGTTCGGAAGCGTCGCGTAAACTCTCGCGATTTCGGATTTTCGCGCGAATTTCGCTCTTAACTAGCGAAACCCGCGTAGAACCGAGTAGAGAGCAGTAGCGGGACACCTGAAAAGTATGCTGAGGCACGTCGCGTCGCGTTGCGTCGCATCGCGTCGCGGTGAAAGCCGCAACGGCGAACACGCGCGTCTCCGGCCTGTTTCGCTCGTTTCGAGATTTTCATGCGTTCTAACGCCGATCTGACTCTCGTCGCATTTACGAAATCCACGCACGCACACGCGTGTAAAGACCCCTATGTATTGTCATTGCACGCGATAGCCCAATTTCCGAGGGAACGTGCCTGCTGCTGCGCTTTCTCGAGCTGTGGCCGCTCTTTTGCTGGAGGGAAGAAAAACCTCGACGCAAATTATGCAGTGGCGCGCATCGTCGTTATCGCCGTAGAAATGCTCGTCCGCCATTATTCCGCATGAGAGCGAAAGAGAGGAGAAGATCCGCCGCTGGAAAGGTGCGAGAAAGAAACGAACGGATTCTAATTAGCCATTGGAAAATGGAATTCCCCGGTGTGCGCACTCGTGCACTGTGCCAGAGTTGAAATGCGATTTCGTGACACTTTCACGGTTAACGCGGTTGTTGGGCGAAAGTCGTCGCCGCGACCAATGACGAAACCGCCTGATATGCCGGATACGCGATTCTCCGGTGTCGTTGCTCCTTGGCGTTGGGATGACGTTAGAGGCCCCCCATGCAAATTCCTCTTCTTGCGCAAGTCCTACCTCAAGGACTCGGGATGATTCACTTGGAGAAAGAGGAAGAACCGCGGTGACGGGGGGAAGGGGGAAGGGTGAGGGGGAGGAGAGACCGTGCACAATAGCGAACGAACGAGTTTCACCTGGTGGAACGAGCGAGCAGCCCTCCGTCAGCGGCGCGAAAGCAACGAGTTTCTTCTCCGGTGGAAGGAGATAGAGGCAAAGTCGCAGAATTGAAATTTGCAGGAGTCGAAGAGTCGATGGATGTAACCAAGAGTGAGATCAGAGGGAGGGAACGCGAGAAGTCACGAAAAGTCGCGTTCACGAGTGAAAAGAATAAATATTAAGCTCTGGAATGGGGGGAACCGTTAAGTCTGCCGTTACCGCCTCGAGAGACAGAGCGAGCGAGCCAAGCGGAGAACTCGATTCTCTCCTCTCCTCTCCTCTCTCCTCTTCTCTTCTCTTCTCTTCTCGGGTCTCCACGGATAACCCCTTCGAGGCTTCTTTCGCATTGCCTTAAGGTCGTTTAAAGCGCAGTTACGGTCTTCTCTCCCACCCCCTGTCTCTCCCTCTCTCTATCTCTACCCCTTGGGTCACGACTTTGAATTCTTTTAGGATCTCCACCTTCGTTCCACGCATTCCTCGCTCTCCTCCTGATTATGCATTCGACTACCAATTCTTATCACGCGAAAAGTCTGGTAAATCCTCTCTCTCTCTCTCTCTGTCTCCTTCTCTCTTTTCATTCGCTCCACCCTAGACCCTCTCTACGTCTATATCTCTCTTTCCGATCTATTTCTCAGCTGGAAATAATAACAGTAAAGGCTGAAATCTAATTGCTCCCGCCAACGCGCTCCACCCGGAGACACTTTTACTTTGTTAATTAACGAGACTCTTCGCCATAGGACTAGTATAGACTTTCCGACTATTTTCGGAAACTCCCCTACCCCCTCCATTCTCTCCTTCCTCCGCTGATTCTAGGATCAAGGGAGGATCGTTCCATCTCGCAAATGCGGAAAATGCGTTCTTCGATATGCATACGCGCGCTAATTGGACTCGGCAGAAATGGCGTAATTTTTCTAATGCCACCAGAGAAACGCACGCGCGCGTACGCTCAACACGTACACGCGTACACACGGGGGGGAAAGCAACGGTGCACCGAATCTGGAACAAAGCGATTCCACTGTGACGTGGCTTTTATTCCAGCAAAACTAATCCGGCGGGGGTGGGGCGAATCTAATTCCCGAGGAAAAGAATGTTCTCCGAGAAGAAAATGAATTCGGCATGAATTATGATGGTTCGCACGGTATAATCGCACCTGTGCAAGCCTCCCTCCCGTAGCAATCGTACGTGGTTCTGGAAAATTGATGGTGAACCCGACCAGGTTCTCCGCTCATTAGGGCGAGCAGCGTGCAATTTACCCAGATTCTCACGGCTCGAGGGCCCTCCCCCTCCCCTCTCGCGCAACACCACCACACCGGAATTCGTCGTCGACAAGGGATGCGTACGGAGGCGTACGTACGAGCTCGGTGAACATTTACTTGCTCGTACGCCTCGCGTGTATTATTAAGAGAGTGCGAGAGGGAGGGACAGGGGGGAGATGGAAGGAGCAAATTTCCCAGCAAAACTTAAGGAAACCCGGCTAATTGCCTAGCTGGCGGTTCTCCGACACAATGCGAGATTATCAGCTGGCCCGAAACGCAGTCTCGCTTGGAACTCTGTGGGACACGGTGGTGCTGACCCGTTTATGATATTTTCCGTTAATTGCTCGGAGCTGGGGTGGAAGGGGAGGGCTCGGCCGGGATCCCCGGGACGTTGAAATCCCCAGGAAGCGGCGGGTATTCGCGCGGGAGAACGGTACCCCGGACTAGTTGACATTCTCCTCGGGTCCAGAGAACGCGGACTGGTTTTAGAGACCGGAATGAGCCGGGGAGGGAGGAACGTGGGGCGTCCAGGACTGGTCCTGCCCCTGCCCCTCTCTGCCCGAAGGAATTCCAACGCGATTCTAACCGAATCGCTCGGCTAAATCGAGGGGACCGCGTCGTGTTCCAGGTGCCCTGACCATCCAGAACGACCGAACGTCCTTGAGGTCCTCCGAGGGTGACCCGGTGCTCAGCGCCAGCGCCGCTTACGCAGGCCCGGAGAAGACGCTGGACCTCGCGAGCCACGAAGAGTCCCGCGTCTTCCACAGGACCGTGCCGGCCTTCCAGCACCAGCTGGTGGACAGCTCGAAGGAACGCGAGGACCACGCGAATCCCGAACGGGAGCAGTCCAGGAGGTTCTTCCCGAAGAGCGTCACCGTCGGCGACGCCGAGAACGAACCGATAGACGAGCTCGTGTCCTCGAAACACGTGGACCAGATCGACGGGAACAACATCGAGGTTAAGACGGGGGGAGAGTACTATCGGTAAGTACGGGAAGAGTCTTCTATCGCAACGATAGAACGATCGGCGGGGCGATAACCTTGACGAGCAGCTCGAACTGACATTGAGGCGGTCTCGCAGAATAACGCCGACGAGCACCACGGGGTCTTCGGGGGAAGTGCAGGGGGCTCCGCAGGGACAAATTCGCCTGGCGGGGCCCCAGTCGGTTGGCGAGTCGAACCAACCTCGTTTTTCCGGAGTGGAACAGTCGAGGAGACCTCGTCAAGAGACCACGAGGATCTCTAGCGAGCACGCGCCGCCACCTCCACTTCCAACGTCCTCCCTGCAGACGGCCTTGACGGGCCAACGCCAAGCCAATCCTGACATCCAGGACATTATCACGGGTATAGTCAAGTTGCTGAACGGAAACGTGAATGTCGCTGCGAATACAGCTCGTCCTCACAGGCCAATTCAACCTACCAGGTAAGTGGTGGTGGTGGTGGTGAAGAAGGTAGTTTCTAAAATCATTGAGGAAAATCTTTCTCTGTTTTCCAGAATCAACAATAGGGGACCACCGAGGATTTCGGATGTACCCCCGTTGGATCCGGAGTTCTACACTCCTGGTATGAATCCTCCGCCTCCGCCGTCGGAACACCCCTACCCCTTCGAGAAGCCCGCGGTACCGCCTGAAAAACCTGGCAGGCCGTTCTTGAACGGGGTCCCGCTACCGGAACAAATCGTCCCGCAGGAGAATCGTCCTTGGAATTGGAACCGACCAGGTAAGATCGTGTACCGAGGGTTGAACATAGGGGTGGTTGTCCACCGGGGACTTTCTTAGAGCGAGTTTGTTCGTCCGCAGCGGTAAACAGACGACCGATTCCACCGTACAAACCTCTGCCTCCGTTGGACTCGAGTTTCCACCGACAGCCTCCCGGTGAGAAGCCGCTGGTTCCCGGTCAAAGTCAAAATCAAGGTCCAGGTCCCGGTCAAGCGTCCGGAGTTACGGGGGATCAGGAGGAGACGGCCACGACCGTCCATTTTAACAAGGCGGAAGCTAGCACGACCGAACGATCGAAGGAGGACGGAACGAAGGTCCAGGAGGATCCCAAAAGGGGAGAGAAATTCCCGACGAGGGACAAAGTTCATCAATCCGCGGATACTCTGATTCTCGGCATAGCCCCCACGAGTCTCGCGAAGCCCGGAGTCCAAATGAACACGAATCTTCCAGGTCCTCCGAACCCCGTTATTCCTCTGGGGGGAGGTGGGGGGAACATCGATAGGAAACCCACGGAATCGTCGAGCAAAAAATCGCCGGAAGTTCCGTCCAAAGTTGCCGAGAACTCCGACGGCTTCTCAACGACGACCTTGAGTATCGAAACCAGTTCCTCGGTGCAGGTGATCGAACCCACCAAAACCGACATAAGAATAGAGACCATTGCCAATGGTGGAGGTGGTGGTGGTTCCTCCAGTGCGGGCCAAGAAACAACCCCTAGCAGTGTTTCTATGGCATCCGGCACTTCGACTTCCGGTAGCGATACGATAACGCTGGAACCGAGTACCAGTGGAAACTATGGCTTTGGATTCTTCTCGACACCGACCGAACAGTTGTCGAGTACCCAAATTAGGATTTCCTCCAGCGTGGACAAGAGCATCGGTTACTCTCCAGTATCGTCCGTGCACACTTACTCGAAAAGCCCAGGTTAGTCTTCAGCGGTAATGTTCGACACGTTTGAAATTCTCGAGAAAAAATACCGAAAAGAGCGCGTTGCTACTTTTACAGCAACGGATGGTTATCCATACCGACCCCGACCAGGAATAGTTCTGGACGACACCCTGGACTACGCGGGGACGCAGGGTCTTATGACACAGAGGCCGTACGCACCCCCGAGACACCCTCAAATCGGTGACATCTTTGACGTCACAGTTTCCGCCGTCCAAGGACCCGATGGCACTTCCGGTACGATCAAGGTCAAAGGGTAATTCGGGCATCGCGTAATACCCGATGCCTAACGTCGCGATTGTTTCAGGGGAAAGCGTGAGGGTTCCGGTGAACGGACTGGGGGGTGGAGGGTCGGACGTGATCCTGACTTCCGCCGTGGATGGCCAGGGCTTCGTCAGCATCGACGGCAAGAGGACTTATCTGAATCTCTTCGACAAGACCGACGGTGGTCCCGACTCGACGCAGGTACAACCTGCAAAGACCCAGGCTCCCGCTGTCCTCGGCACAGGGTGAGTTGGAAACTGAAGGGTCAAGGTCATAGTAAGATAACGCAAGACGTTGCTGGATCCGCGTAGATTCGCCGTCCCGCAAGCCGACGTCGGGCCCACGGTTAGTCCCAGACCCACGGGACCCGGCAGGAGGCCAACCTTCCACAGGAGACCCACCCAGCCACCCGTGAGGATCGACACCTGCATTGTGGGCGACAGCAGCACTTGCGACGCCAGCCAACACGAAGCCTGCGCCACCGTACAGGGGGTCTCCGCTTGCCACTGCAAACCAGGATACGCCAGACTCCAGCACTCCCTACCTTGCAAGAGTCAGTAGTCTGAGACACCCTAAGACCTAAGACCCGCAGGGCTCTCCTCGTCCAATTCTCACGCTTGCCGCGCGCTTTCCATTTGCAGAGATCGTCAGTATCGTCGTGTCCCTGAGGGTCGACCGGATCTACGACAGGAAGATCGTGTGGGACCGAGGCCTTTCCGAGAAGGACTCGGAGAGCTATCAGACTCTGGCCTACGAGGCTAGCAGAGCGGTACGTGAAAACCCGTGTGCCCCCTCACCCTCGCAAAAAAAATGTCTCTCCCTCGAAAAGCCACCCTAACTTCTCGTGAAAATCCTCGAACAGATCGAGTCTGCCATGTCGATGACGCCTTTCTCCGACGAGTACATGGGGTCCTCGGTGAACAGCGTGTACCAGGGTGACGTCAGTCAAGGCCAGGGTGGGGTGTTCGTGAATGCAACCTTGAAGTTGACCTACGAGCCGCGAACGAGCAGACCGAGTCTGGCGGGCGAGCTGCAGAGGCACCTGCTGGGTGTTATTCATCGGAGGAACAATAACATCGGAAATAGCGCCCTGTACGTGGACAGTCCACCCGGATCGATATCCAATCTGCAAGGTAAGCCGCCCCGTCGTCGTCGTCGTCGTCGTCGTCGACTGACTTTGTCCACGTGTGCCTTACCGCTCACGTGTCGCACAGAAGAGCCTTGCCTTTCACGGCCTCCGCTGATCTACCCCGCGAACTAAAAGCTCCGGCGCCTCGACGACCTTGAAACACTTGCGTCGCGGACCCGCAAACAAACAATGCTCCCTCCCCCCCTACCCCCTTTTATCGATTTCCATTTCCGTTTAGACTTGGATGAATGCGCCTCCTCCGAGCTCAACGACTGTCACTCATCGGCGGTCTGCTCTAATAATTGGGGAGGATTCACGTGCACGTGCAACCCGGGCCTCAAGGACAAGCACAAGGATGATCCTAACGAGTCTGGCAGAACCTGCTTGTCGTGCCCTTCGATTTATTGCAACAATAGGGGCACCTGCTCCTACCAGGGCGATCAGATGACGTGCGCGTAAGTTGCCGACGTACTCTTTTCAATCCTGGGAATTGGTTCACACGCACACGCGGGCACGCATACACATACGTACATAGAATAGCTTTTGTGGAACTAGAAATCATTGTCTTCCCCCTGCTTCAGCTGTACGGGTAATTATTACGGGACTCAGTGCGAGATCGATGGCGAAGTCTTGGGTGTTGCCATCGGAGCTTCCGTGGCAGCGATCATCATCATCGTCTTGACCTTGACCTGCCTGGTGATGTGGAGGTAACGAACAGATCGATTTCTCTCGCGACGCGTCGTGGAACGCTCTCGTAATGCTTCTCTTTGGTTCTCTTCACAGTCGAAGGTGGTCCAGAGAGCAGAAAGCTTTAGGCTCCCCCGTTTACGGGTACATCCAGGGTGGAATGCCCGGTACGCTTCCAGGTAAGAGAGACAAGCTCGATCAGGGATTGGAGGGATGCTCGAGGGTTGGGTATGGATCGCAATTATCTATGGAATTTTGTCGAAACAGGAACTCTGGCCCGTGTAGGCTCCGTCGGGACTTTGGCTTCCGTGAAACAAGGCCCACCGACGACGAACTTGCCTCCTTACATGTGGGCCCACTTCGGGGACCACATGGCGACGACGAACCTTTACGCGGTAAGTCTGCGCGAGACCGAACGGGGAGGAACCAGGGTAGAATCTGATTGGGAAACTTTTGGATGGCCTCAGACCGAACCCATGGGACCGACCCGACCCAGTTCAGCGATGTACGGCTATCCACCCATCAACATGCACGGCACCTTACCCCCGGTCCCGCTGCCAAGACTGCAGGCACCACCCAGACCTAGGCAGAGGCATCAACCGGATCCGGATAGCTCAGACTCCGAGCCCCAGGACAAGGACAGGGCTGATCTGATTCCGCAAACGGCTGGCTTCCACGTGCCAAGGCCGAAGTCCAGAACCTCTTTGGCGGTGCGTATTCGATCTTGTCAACGTCCTTGAACAAACTCGATAGGGGAAGTAGAGTAGCCGCGGGTTTATCGAGTTAACGCTCCATCTCGTGACCCGACGAAATATTTTATGAGAAAAAAAAGTATTCATTCCTTTTTAATCCGTCGATCTTACGAATCGTGTGGCCTTTACGCTGAATTATTTATGTGTGTACGGAAGCTAGTTAAATAAACAAGAAAATAAGGAAAAATGAAACTTCGAATCTTTTCAGAATCAGAGTGGGATATACAACGACGTGGAGTACGATCAAGGGGACGTTCATCATCTGTCCAAGAACAACATTCCAATGTCAACGTACAGACCGTACTATAGAACTTGAAGAGTACCAAAAACCTGGTTCGCGTCAAACAAATCCCTAGAAAGTGCTTCCTTCTTATGTTATATGTCTAAACGAGAGAGAGAGAGAGAGAGAGAGAGAGAGAGAGAGAGAGAGAATGAGAATCTATTCCTGTTCATGGATGGATTTTAAGGAACGTGATGTTAAGTGTTTGAAGACTAATCATTTTCCTACTTTAGAAAGGTGCTTTGTGCAAGTACTCTCTGGTAAAGATTACTTTACGTGACTCGTTTTAATTATCAGATTCGTGATATGAATAATGGCACACGACATGATACATGTAACCTTTAGAGTATCAACGCGGTGCATCGGAAAAGTACTTATACTTAAATGCAAAAACTAATTTAATAGGCTCCATACATATTTATATGCACGTGTGTTAACTCGCGCGCGCAAGCGTTTGTACATGATTGAAACGTGTGATTCGAAAGAATTTTAAAAGAGGGATGAGAAGCAAGTACGACTGAATACAAGTACTCGCTTATTACACTCGAGTATCATCCTTTTTAAATGAAACGCTAAGTTTAATGTATAAAGAACGGTTTTACTTTTATTCTACGATAAGTCTTCTTCTAATATATAGTGTGAGAGATTTAACTGTTTGTAATATAAAGTCAATAAAAAAACTTAATAATTACAATGTAATACATATTTTGTAACTTACGTTAAATAAATATATTTTTTGCAAGTTGAATATACACATGGTTTAAGGAATTTGCTCTTCAACCTCCCTTTTTTAATATATGCTAAAAGTACGAAGAGTGGAATAAGTATGAAAGGATAAGGTCGCCAAATAATGAGAAATAACAAATTTCAAGCTGGGACAAACGAAGTGCGTCCATTTATTATATGCATTAGAAACACAAAAGAAGAAGTTGATAAGATTGCTTTTTATGTCATCACGCAAGATTCGTGATGAAAAATTCATAAGAGTTTTCTGGTCTCGTACAATACATAATATATAATATAATTTATGTATATATATTTATATATATATATATATATATATATATATATAAAACATTATATAATTTAACATTTCCGACTAAACGCTCTTATATCGGTGTATCACGATGGATACAATAAATTGTAATATATCGCACACATAATATCAATATAATACACACATGTGTATGTATATATATACCCACACACACTCACACACATACATGCACACATTAAATTTGATAGTTATATACGAACATGTATACGCAAAATGTCTGTATACATGTAGTTTGGTGGTGTTAATGAAGACATATGCGTGTATCTATGTGTGTTCCATGTGCGTACATGTAAAATTTTTCTGATATTAAAAAAAATGGTTACCTTATAATAACAAATATTTTAGACAATAAATAGATAATCGGTCCCTGACCATCAGATTTTAAAGATAGCTACTGAAACTTTTAGTCTATGTAAAATGGGAAAGTTTTTGTGACGACGAAGTATATTACTAGTGTATTAATCGATAGAAATATTTTGTAAGACATGATATATATAAAGATTATTGATCAACGTATGTCGATGGAAAAAAGTGGAATGAAGTGAGATAGAGAAGATTGGAAGGCTAAGAGTGGACGAACTCTTGAGTTTATAGGTTTAACCGGCATTTTTACGATTAATAATTATTCGCATAAGTGATTTTTATACCTATATGCATTTGTTACTCTCTTCTTCAATAGTTCATCTACTTCGGGTGACAATCGAATAGCACACGCTTGTTGCTGAGTTCCGTGTCTCTTCGGAAAAATAAGGTACAAAGGGAAGAAGTACGATTTTTCTTCTCTATTATCCGGAAATTAATATTAACGTTAACATTATTATCATTATCATTATCATTATTATTATCGTTTACATTAATATTATTATTATTGTTAATTAGCTGTACACATTGGTATAAAAATAGTATACGCAAACAAACAAACAAACAAATAAATAAATAAATAAACAAAGTTAAAAAATCACACGTTATTCGATAAAGAGAGCACGCAAATAGAATATAAACTATTCAATATAGTGGCAAACAGGTTTTATTTGCCATTTGCCAATTGTGTCAGTGCGCAAGACTTCTAATACAATTAAAATATACTCTTTAAGAGAAGAGAAAAAAGGATTTAGAGGAAAATTTTCGTTGTCGAGGTCGTTTTATTTTTCACCAAAAGCACCTTAATTCGTTGACTCAATGAAAGATGTTCGATGTCAAAAATTGGTCATACGAGATAATTTAATCATCGCGTAAGAAAAATTAAAGGACGTTCAATGTGTTACTTGTGTGGCTTTGATTTATTTAGCAATAATGGTTCAATTGAATATATAAAAACTTCAACAAGCGAGTGCCTTCGCGATTAAAGTGTAGAGTACAAATAGTAAATAGAGTGTAAGTATAAGTATTAAAAGTAGAAAGTGTAAAGTATATTAATATATGTATATGTATATGATATATATATATATCATAGGAATTATAATAATCGTAATATAATTAGTAATTGTGTTATCTCGCGAGGGGTGAGATGTTGTTTCCTATATCATAATAATTAAGCGCATTGGTTGCGTTCGATCGTGAAACGCAACAGATATATCGGCGGAGAATACTTAAATTTGGGAATTCTTTGTAAATATATATCAGTCTTTGATATAATAATTATGATAATACCACTGATAAAATTCAAGCTGTTAGATATATCGCGTTATGATCAAGGTATGAGAACACTTATAGAAGGCGACTTAAGTTGATTTTCTTTTCTTTTCTTTCGTTACTTTTCTTTATTTATTTTACCATGCTCGATTATAACATCTCTAGCAAAATGACAATACATTATAACTGTGAAAGAGGTTTTCAGAAGAAAAAGAAGAACTGCCTTAGCATAGTTAATATGATGATCAAGCACTTATTACGAATATTCGGAAAATAGTACAGCAAAAATTGTATTCTTGCACATAAAAGTTAAATTACATTATTCAAAAATTGTATATCACTCGGCCCCCTCACATTACCTCTGAGAACGGGACATCTTCCATTTACTAATATTTATCGATTTTGATTGCAATTGCGAATTAAATTTACTCTGGAACCAATTATACTTGAAGATTTTAAGAAGTGTATCTTTAAATGTGCATCAATCACATCTTACTTGACTTTATCAATGAATATTATGAATTATAATTTAAGATTTTTTATTAAGAGAATTATGAAATATATATATATATATATTAAGTATCAAATTTGATGGGTGCCAGCGAAGAAAAAAGTTTTTCATTGATTCCAGAGTAATAATATTAAATACATAAAGTAGTATCATTTTTCATTATTTTGAATTAAATTAGAAATGAAGAGAGAGCCTTTCACTTATTTTATTATTTAACTTTTGACCAAATATCTGAGCCCTTTAAGGGTACATGCATATAACAATTCCCATATATTAGGCCATAAAATTCATTTTGAGATTTTGTATCGAAGCAAACATTTATTATCTTTGCAAGACTTACATAGAAGCTTATTAGGTGGGTGTAGCTTGAGGCTGTGGTGGTGGTGGAGCTGGTGTATTAACATTTGGCCTATAAAATCTGTTGATTAGTTGCTTCAAGCTCATTACAACTCCTAATCCAGTTCCTGCTTCCATGTTGATGAAAGAATCCAAATTATCTTTGCACGCTAAAGTAAAATATTATTTGTTTTGAGCGAAGAAGTATGGACCATGCTATCAGAGGTACTACACCGTAAACTTACTAGGTGTAGAAATTGGTGGGTAATCAGGTGGTCTTTTGATCCATGTCCCATCTTCGCGTTTCATATGTTGCCTATTAGATGCGAAATGTTGCAAATATAAACTAGCCGGTATCAATCTGAATCTTCTATGTAATTCTGGTTCTAGAGCATCATCCGATCGAAAAGTTTCAGTAGCATATTTCCAGAAATGCGTTGGAAATGGTAAAGCGCTATCTAAGTCATATACCACAGCCCTCTCGTCAGGAGCATATATTAAAATTGCATGATAATCCTAAAATTACCCACAGACCATTGATTTTCTCAAATAATAAACAATCTATTCCACGTAAGAGTGATTCTGCAAAAGCACACCAACCCAAATAACTACTTTATCCTCGTCCTTGCCAGCTCTTTGTCTCCACAAAGGAACACTTCTGCCTGGATTACTTATAAAAGCAACATGACAGTGTTGTAATTCTGACCCATGCTTGGTCGCTACTTCCTGACATAATTTCCAAACATTCTCTTCGCTAGAATCAAATACATGTAACATATTTATATCAAGTGGACTCTACGCTGAGTCTCATAGTGGGAAAAGAAAAGAAAGAAAAAAAGGAAAACAAGTAAGAAGTAGTTTCAACCAATTGAAAATTGCATAAAAGAAGAATACTAGCACGTGAAAGTGTTCATCGCGTGCTTCATTGATTTGTGGATAATAAAGCAAATCGTAAGTTCCCGCTGCTCCGGAAAATAAAGGAAATTGGTAAGAAGCTAACGAAAGATCCGCGCAGAACGCGGGAAAATTCGAATGAGGTTGAGCGAAAATCTATGATTGGTCAATACGCAGCAGAGCCCAAAATGGCGACACGCTATCTCATTGCCGTTTATACCCCTGCAATGTATCGATCCACACTGGGATATGCCGCAATACGGCAGATTTATTTGATGACATTTTTTTGCATTTCCACAGGAGTAGACTCCAAATGACTTCCCGATAACGTCCACTTACCAGTAGCAGCTGGTGTAGACACAATCCGATGCTTTGGTAAAAAGTGGCACTAGAGGTTTCGTGTTCCCGGTCACACGAGGTTCCACAGCCATTCTTTGTTTACGAACTAACACTTGCCGATCACGAAACCGGAAATCGTCGCTCGGACCGAATTCTAAGTGGCTACTGCATGCACCACGACCTTCATAATGATTCTTCCGGAGAATTCCGGAGTTTGAAATTAGAGTAGAGCCGCGGATCCGACTACTCCAGGCATTATTTGTCTCGCGCTCCTCTCTATCGCGACGATACTGGTCAGGTAGCCAGAACACGGATACCCTCGCGCCCTGGAATATTTTCTCTAGACGCATGCGTTAAATGCACATTTAAATTCTCTATTTATCGCTGCCGATAAAAAATGACACTGCAGCCGCAGCTGCTCTAAGCTGCGTTTCTCCATTTTATTCGCAAAGTTTACATCGACTTTCGATCAATAAGTTTCTCCACTCATCGCGCTCCGCTACCCCATTTATATTCGGCCGAAAGGAAAAAGGCCCAAATACTCCTCCGCTAATTTCTGCCAACGAGTATCCGTGATATTTCCAAAAAACCTCCCCCTCAAAAAAAAAAAAAAGAAAAACGCAAAAGGATTCTTCGGAGAATCCTCGAATTTCGTAGGGTAAGCGTTTGTTCTCTCCTGGAACAGATTTGATGGAACCGATCGGGGTCGATAAATGACAAATGTCGGTAAGAGAGACAAAGTCGATAAATGACGGCTGGAAGGGTTGGAGTAGCCTGAGGGATCTTCGATGACCTCCTCGTCTCCTCCTCCATACCTCATTTAACCCCATTTATGGCGACTCGTGCGCATCAACGATTTCACCATATTATTAAAGAAATGGATGGCTGGAAATAAAAGAGAAGCTTCGATAAGAGCTATTTCAAGAAATCGTGCTTAAACGATTCAGCCCTTGAGTTTCTAATAAAAGAAGGGAATAATAAGTATAAAAAATGAAAGATATATGAGAAGAGTGGGTCCACGTCGAGTTAAGCAAGGACGCCCACGTAGTAGTAGTAAATTACTGAGAATAGCATCTACTAGGGAGGAGTTCAGGAGGAAGGGGTAACCCCCGTAAGGAGAGTGGGAAACAAAGCTTAGCCTGTGGGAGTCGCGTCGCTACTTCCGAAGAATCAGGATCTTAAGGGATACTTTAAAGATTAATCAGGTAAGGGTCTCGTTCTCTCTTAAGGAGAAACTTTAATCGATCCCGCACGCGAAAACCAACCGGGTACCGGAAACCACCGTCCCTTCAAGCTTCCCGATTCTACACCGCCGATGGTTTTTCTCGCAAGTTTTCACACCTCGATCTCGCATAGTCTCTACCTGCGCATCGTCGTGCGCTTGATTTTGCACGATATAAAAAATGGACTCCTTCGTTAGACCGTCCGAAAGCGATGGAACGCAGGAAAAATTACGGAGAACTTGAAATCGATATCTTTAAGCGCGTTTTAATACGACGCGAGCTAAATTTGGTAGACTTACGCAACCTGTAAACGAACGCGTAACACCACCATAGGCTCGCCTTATTTCAAACTGCTCCAATTTCGCGAATCTTGATCGTGCTATTCTCATTGGAACGATCCTATATCCGGTCGAGTGACATCCACCACATCCTCCTGTCGTCTTTACTCGAAATTACGCTTAAAAGCCTCTTGGCGGATAAACTTAATTTTGACAATGTAACAGTTGCTTCTCTCTTCCCGTAACGAACGATCCTCGGGAAATACCATCGATTATCCTACCATTCGCAACAGCGATTATCCTTGGCTTTTCTTCTACGAGTGTGTGTGCATGTGTGTGCGTGTGCGTGTGGAGAGAAACACGATGGAAACGTTAATCGCGTCCTGATGTCTGGTAACTTCTTAAGTTTAGCGAAGAAAGAACAAAAAGATCCATTGCGATCTCGTTTCGAAATTGTCTTAACGAACCGACCAAAAATAGATGTTCTATTTTCTCATTCGTTTAATAGAATACACTTTTGGGCCAATTTCGGCGAGGTAAATAATATACCAAGGAATTCTGTGAATCAGAATTATTCACGTATGCGTGTATCAGGTTTAAGAATTTGGCATGTGTGACTCGCACTGATTCTTCTTCATTGGCTTCATTCGTTTCCAAATAATGGCCGATGAAAAGAAAACACCCTCTTGCATTATCGCGCCCACCTCTAGAATAGGTGAAGCATGGATTGTTCGCGTTATTCTTTAAATAAGTAATCACGTAACTCTTGGCACATGGCTCATTTTTTAATTCGCGAGTCTTCTCGATGGACTAACGCAGATTTTGCACAGCAGTCTCTCCCATTTCGACTTTTCTACTATTTCCCTTACTTTAGCTTTCGATCGCCTATTAAGCTTTTCCGTATTTTTAACCGAGATCCGTGACATTCGACGAGGTTTGCGCGAACGCGTCACAAGCTGAAAGAGTGTCGAACTTGAAATCTTTTTTCAGAATGTTGAATTTTAAGTTTTTTCAAGCGACACCCCCTGGAAGTCGGTATACGGGGGATGATGATCTACGCGCGTGCACGAGTGGAACATTTGCTTAAATTCTCTGTATCGCAAATAGGTGCGACGGGATTTATCCATGGAGACGCTCGATTCTGTGCGTACGTGAGAGAGAAAATGTTACTCGGCAAAAAACATTGTGAATCCGTAGGAAGGATTCACGCTTCTCATTCGACGACTGTCCGGGACTCGCGTGTATCGTGCCAGTTCAGTTCACGGGCACCAAATTAGATACGATCTATTTTTGAGTAGGCCTACGCACATGCACACGTAGTAGAACGCGTACGCTCCGATACACGCAAACACAGACACTACGAACGCTCTCGTTCCCGTTTACGAGCTGTGAAAGGTTCGAGTTTCTTTATATCTCTCTTCGATTGTTAAATAAATCAATTGTTCTAGTTGGCAAGAGGGAGACAAATGACAAGAATACGATTACCGCTGATTATCATTGCCCGCCAAGATTCTCGCGCGGGGGTGGAGGGAGAGGTGTACGCGCGCAGAGAAATTACGAGCGAGTTCCTACATCGCGCTCTCTCTCTCTCTCTCTCTCTCTCTCTCTCCGCTAAGTTTATTTATTTATTTACGTTCCGCCAAATTTGTGAAATTCACGAGTCCGATTTAGAAAATTACAGCATCATTCTCGGCGGTATCATCCTATCGTGTTCTCACATGACAGCGATTTGGCAAAGATTTGGCAGCGACGATTTCTCGCTTCGTTTGCGACGCGACGACTCAAACTTTTAACGATAGTTTCGGGAGACAGAGACACACCCCCATAATCGAACGATTTTACAAACCGGTGCTAATGCTCTCCTTTCTGTTTTGCAGAGGAAGAAGAATAGCAGAGAAGAAGATGTCTAGGCCAATTCTCAGCAGGCCACGCACCCGGGTTTATGGCTGCAACTACGACAAGGGCGAATCCTACTACAAGCCGATGGTCGATCACTTAGACCGGAAGTACAGCGCTCGACCACTGTTCGCCGAGCCAAGAAATTCGTTTGCCGACGAGATCGCGGCTCGCCGTAACGACTTCGGTAACATCTTCAGTCGTTTTCCAAAATGGTTTTAAGGAGTGAGATCGTATAGCCCCCCACAGCCCTACCATCCACCTGAATTACGTTGCCGAGCCAAACTAGATTCTTCTGATTCTTCTTCTTCTTCTTCTTCTTGTTTTTGGAACTAGTATCCAGCCTCAAAATTAGCATGCAAAAGTACAATAGCGATTTGTTTGACCGAGATAGCTAGTAAATTTTATGGATTTTTGATAGCACGGCATCTCTTACAAAACTATTTAGGCGCACACGCACACACGCGCATTGTGGTGGACGAGCTTGTTTGTTTAGATCACCATCGGAATACGGAATATGACAGTGAAACTTACCACTTCCTCAGAATTGCGCTTGATCGATGACAGTCATCGAACTCCTCCAACGAGAGATTCTTGTATTCTGGCCTGTGTGATTCTTAAATCGGCAAGCACTCCTCATGTACAGACCTATTGTTTCCTATTCTGTAGATACTCTCGATATCTAATTGTTGTCCGTAATCATTGTATCATGAATGTCTCTTGAATAAACGTTTGCTTTTCTAAGCACATGACTTTGTACCGACGAAAGTCCAGTTTATATGTTTGTACGTACATCCACCGGGGAATGAACAGGTAAAGAGCGCACATTTTCCTCTCCCCGAGTTATCTCATCGACGGATCGAGAGTTTTCTCCCTCTGTCGACAGTGACAAAAGATTCACTGATTGTCACTTGCATGAAAAAAGAGAAAAGTAAAACGACGGAGCAGATACCAATATGTGTATGTACATATCTCCTTTATTTCTTTTTTCTTTACACACGCGTACACGCACGCGCATAACACACATCATACGCCAAATTACGTACACAAAACCAACGCAGGAAGCTACTAAAAACGTACTAATGATTTCTGACAATGATTAATATATTCGAGAATGGCGAGCAGACTCTTTGTTAACGCAGCCACTAAATATGAAACCTGCTATACGCTGATTTTAATGACTTTTGTCGTATCTCGCGCACAGGAGGAATAGTGTGTAACCGACTAGTTTAGTTAACAAGAATTTTTAATCAAATAACAAAGGTATTGAGAGTTCGCAAGACGAATCGTAAAACTCGTACAAATCATATATAAATGCATCGGTATATTTTCACATGTATATGTGAAAGAATATATAGATTGTATAAAAGTGCAAGATCGAATTGACGAGGGAGGGAGGGAGGGAGGTAATTAGATGAAAAATTGAAGGTCCTTGGCACCAGTCGGGCAAAGGGCTAGATATCGCGAACCCTCCAGTTCTGATGTGGGTTTTTGCAGGCATCCCACGCAGCGAACAGCCGGCTCCTCGTAGCGGCTCTCTCGGCCGTGACCTTGACCTTGAATTCGAAAGCCGTCGACAGCCTAGATCGTCACCGTCGGCGGGATACGACCCCCTGGCGGACGACGAGGACCTGGTCTACGACAGCCGAGGGCAGCGCACGAGACGCCAGCATCTCGGCGAGGACTTTGCCAGCGAAGTGGCAGCCACCACCCGAAGGTTCAAGGCCAGAGTAGCCGAGCTGGGTCTGGAGGAGGAGGCGGGACTGCTGGATGCAACGACAACTTTGGGTTCCTCGAGACGAGGGGGTTTGCAGGCGGCCCTGAGATCGGCCCTGGACGAGTCCGAGATGAGACAGCAGCAACAGCAACAGCGGAGGTCCAGGATCTTCGAGGAGGAGGTCCTGCAGGAACCAAAATCGCTCACCAAGTGGAGCAAGCTGCAGGACGACGAGGATCCGCTTCTGGTCTCTGCGGCCGCTACCAGGGCTAAGCAGACCAAAGCTAGATTGGATGACCTTGAGAGCGAGATGGAGGAGATCGCCGAGAGGCAGGCCAAGAGGGAGCGCAGGGCCGCGGCCTTGAGGGCCCTCGTCAACGAGACTGCGGCCTCTGCCGCTGCTGATGAGAATTTCTCCCTCAGCAAGAAAGTTTCCTCGGTTCGCAGCTCCGTTCAAAGCGAAAAGCACGTCAGCTTCTAAGATCTATCGCAACGTGTTCCTCCGGCTTTCTTTAGTTTCTCGATTATTTAATTCTCTCTTCTCCTGAGTTCTACGTGTATGCCTAAAAAAAAGGAATATCGCGTCTATCGCACGATATACGCATATGCGCCGTCTCTATTCTAATCGGTGCATACACGCATATTTCTGCAAGAAACTCTCGAATACGCTTTTGGGTGTGTGTATGTGTATGCGGTGTGTGAGATATAGAGAGAAAGAGAGAGAGAGAGAGAGAGAGAGAGAGAGTGAATTTATCGAAACTGTTTTTTGGGTGATAATACGTTAAAATACGTATATAGATTTTATAATTAGTATATCGCGCGAATAATCTTTAATCTCGCGATTTTTTTGAGCTTTGACAGAAAAGTTCGGAAAATGCCAAAAACAAAACTGAAAAAAGAAAAGAAAAGAAAAGAAAAAGCCGAGCGAGAACAATCGGATTTCTCGAAAGCTTCAGTGTTTCTTCCTGACGAGAGGCCTTGAATCGAGAGCTTTGTTATTGAAGATTTCCCAAGAGATTGTACTAGTATAAATATGCATGCACCATTTGCGAGATTGAAAAATCAGATTCGCTCGACGGGTAGCGAGCTTCTCAATTTCTCAAGCTTCAACAGTAATATAACATTTAGCGAATTTCTAATAAAGACGCGTTAATAATCACTTATCAAACTATAAAACCCATACCACCACATATATACTATGTATACACAGTCTTGTTCTTACAAATAAACTTCCTTTGAAATTTTCTCTTTGGAACAGTAATTGATACCCTGGGGAATTCCCCGAGAACTCCATCTTGTTTTTCCTCCCACACTGGAGCCCGTTTGTTACCCGAAGTTCCTCGCATGTCCATGTGATTGGTTTTAAGGTAATTATTGCACACTTACGCGCGTTGCATCTACCAACACCTGTACACACCTCTTCTCGCTTACGTTTCAGAGGTGCAACAGAAACTGCGAGAGGTGAAAGGTAACGCGACGACCAGGAGCGGGGTGGATCTCTCCTTCTCTCTCTCTCTCTCTCTCTCTCTCTTTCATCTTCCTTACGACCGTTTCAGGTTCGAGGGGTATCGGAGGTGGGAATCGCAACGATTCCTACGAGGACCTGGACTATCTGTTCGAGGCTCGGTGCAGGGCGGAGGAGAGCCTCGACGATGACTTCGTGATCGCTCAGCGGCGTCTCAAGGAGCGCGCGGCAGCCGCCTTCGAGGAGGACCTGGCCGAGCTGCGACGCAAGAGGAGAGACATGCAGGTTTGCACTCTATTCGCGAGCGTCCCCTGACCCCGGGACGCGTCGGTTCCTGAGGGAAAATCTCGTTGCTCTTCCAGGACCGCATCTTCGACGTGACCGACTTGAACGTCGAGATCGAGCGAGCCAGGAACACCCTGGTGGCGGCGGACACGGCCTTTCTCAGGCACGCGACCAAGTTCGACAACTCCGAGGAGCATCCGGAGGACGCGAGTCTGGCGCAAAAGATCGACCGGACGCGAAAGCTGGCGAGCATGGACCTGGTGCCGGCCGAGAGGCCGAGGCTCAAGTGGACGAAGCTGCAGAAGCTCCAGGACTTTGAGCCGCAGACTTCGGTGACGATCGCGGCGAGGCCTCGACAGAATCGCGTCAACTCTCTCGTCGACGTCCTGGAACCTTTCGAGGATCCCATGGACTCTCTGGCCATGCAACCGATCAAACGGAAGTTCCTCAAGCGGAAGAAGAGCGTGTCCTTTTGAGCGAAACTCTCCAAGAGGAAAGATATACCCTATTTGCTTCTCTCCTCTTCCTCTCCCATCCCCCCGTCCTCTATACACTTACAACGCATAAGCTCGTTCGTTATAATTTTTCCATGAAAATTTCTGTGTAATGGCACCTCCTGTGTGAACAACAATATAATCTAATTGAGAAAAATGTAGAATTTCATTTGTCTGACATTTCGAGAAAAAGCTCGCCGATCCCATTTTACTCGGCGATGCTTCACTTCGATAAAATCCTACTCTTTCCCCTGCGTTTCTCATACTCACCGACGCATTCAAAAATAGTACAGCATTTATTTTGGAAAACTATCTTTTGTAACAACAGCAATAACAATGGTAATAATAGTTGTAACAACGAGAGAAAGAAGAAGAATGACAATAGCAACAACAACGCAATAAGAGTAATAAAGAATTATTAAGAACACGGTATGTCGCACACATCGCACGTGTGTGCGCGACGACTGTGCCGTAAGTTTGGCATTTTACTTCCGGTGCCTCCCCCCGCACGGAAATCAGAGAATCTTCTGGTACTTGAGACTGTAGTAGGCACGAGTGTGGTAACTGTAGTGTCGGGGTGCTAGTTCCATTTTCGTGATCCATTTCATGTCGGCCGATCGCTTGTGACTCTTGTCCACGTTCTTCTCGTCGTAGGTCCTCAGGGTGCGCTCCGCCCACTCCTGGGGCCTCGGCGGCTCGCGAAATATCCCCCTGTTCCTGCAGTTGAGGTAGTCGATGTAATCGTCGTAATAGTTCTTCCTGAAAAGTCCGGGCGATTCTCGTAAGATCGAGGCGTTAAAGAAGGGACCCCCACCCCCCGCGCGACCCCTCGAACTGACCTATAGTCGTAGAGGTAGTCGTAATTCAGAAAGAGAGGTCGGACCCAGTGGTGGTTGTACTTCGGTGGGTCGATCTTCTCCAACTTCAGAACTGGCCTCTCCGGTGGCTTCTCACCCTCGGCAGGCCCACCCTCGCCACCTTCCGCCGTCGCATCCGCAGCGGGAGTTTCGTCCATCTCCCATGGTGCTGGATCGTCATCCCACATGGCGCACTATCGCTAGTCCGGTCAATGGGATCCTGAAAATTTCCCAAATTTATTCGTTAACCAACGAGCAGCAGAGGGTGGAGAACAGCGGCCGGTCGAAAGCTCGATCTGCAATTTAACGAACGCGATTTTACGCCGCCCTGCAAATTTTACTTCCGCACTTTACCACCCTCTTTCGAGCTTTCTTCCACATTTCGAGTTTCAACCCCTGTTATTTTACGCGCGTTTTTTACTCTCACAAGGGAGGAACGCTCGCGAAACTTTTCGATACCTGGTGAATTCAGATGCCCGTTCCTCGAAGCAGCTGCGCGGACTGAAAAAAAAGGACTGGCGCACAGAAGAGTCTCGTCAGTCCCGGGGGACCTTGCCTTCTTTCGCTTTTATTTTAGCTTATAGCATTTTTCCGACCTCCCCCCGAGCCTCCCTTCGAGGGACGGTCTTAACGAGCGACCTACCGGGGAGGGGAAGTTTGGCAAGGCGCTTTGATCATTCTTTATCATCGTTGCCACACCTAGCGATTAGATTGGCAACTTTCTTCTCGACCGCTTACGTTTCTCCAACTTCTGTCGTAGTGACCGTGACAGCGAAACCCCGTTCCTTTCCGTCCGTTCTGCGACAGCTCTCCCGCACCCTCTCCATTACTTCAATTTTCCCCGATTCCTCCGCGTCGCCTTGCATATCCGCTCCTAATCGACGACACACCCACACGCGCGCAGCTCGAACGAACATAATTGCTAATGAATTATTTATAGGTTTCGCATGACTTGGCGGCGGGATGACTGTCATACGCGAAGCAATTCGAGAATAGTTTGATTGATGCGTATGCGACATTACGAAATTAAATCATTGACACGCTGTCCTGGTTTACTTGCTATAAATCACCTTCTTAAAAATTGCAAGGGAACTCCGTCTGGTGTGTGTGCGCGTGTGTGTGTTCTCGTTCGCGCGGTGTTTCCGCGGAAATGCATGAAAATTCTCATCGAGCGGATCGAGGGTGCAGAGGGATGGAAGGTTTTTCTTCGCGAAAGGTCACCCCTCGCCCCCTGAAGGGCGGCGAGTTTGCGTTCGAAGCAGCCGCTCCTGGCTGGTTGTCGTGGTCACGAGTTTTCAGGTCTGGGTAAACAAAAATGAACGCGCGATAATGCGGACTCTCCTCGAGGATCACTGGTCTCTCCTACTTTTTCTCATTGTTTTCTGTAGAAACGCTTTTCCACTGTTCGCCAGTGACGTGCAATTGTTCGAGTATGGCGAACCAGCAAAATGTCGGAGCGACGAGTTTTTCGACGCCTCGAATTTCTCGTGTGCCACGTGCGATGCCACCAAACACCTGGAACCATCCGTCGATCGTAAGAAACGTTCCTTCTGCCTGTTTGTTCGATCGTGTGTGTGTGTGTGTGTGTGTGTAATTTTCTCGGTTACTCATGGCGAATCGTCTCTGTTGCGGATTAGGTTCGACGTGCGTTTGCGACAGATTCAGCAGAATCGTGGGGTTCAAGGATGGACGGGTCATCTGCAATTTTTGCGGCCCTAATGCAACCGCGTCCACCGACGGCGGAAGTTGCGTCGGCTGCAGCGACGCCTCCTGCAAATGCGCCGCCAATGAAAAACGAAGTAATAGAATTTCAGAATTTTGCCTACACTCGCTCGTTTCTTTGATTTTCCTTAGAAATTAATTTTGTTCCGTTTGTTTTCCGTCAACGTTGAAAATTATAGTCGAGGAGAATTTGTCCAACGCATCTTTGCCGATGATGCGATGTCTTCCGTGTCCCGATGATTCGTACGTTTCCAAGGATGGCACCGAGTGCCTACCGTGCGACTCCTCGAGGGATGGCCTTGGAACTTGCGTTTGCCCGCAAATGTCTCACGTGAGAATCCGAAATTTTTGCCTTCGAAAGGACGATTTCGTCGAGCCACCCCAGCTGAAGAACACGTATTTGGTGGAGTTCGAGAAAATCAGCGTGGACAGCTTCTACTTGAGGGAGAATCTACAAAGGTCGTTGTATTTGTGCAAGGTATGAAAAATTCTTCATGAAATCGATCGTGATTCTCATCGGAGAAAATATGCGAGTTTCACGGACATTTACGTGGTAACTTTTCAGAAAAGGGACAGGGCTTCTTGCGAACACCTATCGCACATGTGTCTGTTAACGTTGCTGGAGAACGACATCGTTTGCTCGTTGTACGTGCAAACCAATACTTATCGTCCTGACTTGTTCTATGCAAAAGAAAGTTTCCCGGAAGTTCTGGACGGCCACTGTATCCCCAAGAGATACAGTCTCGATCAGAACAATGACGTAATGGATTCAATGATCGATCATATAGATTTATTTCGACTTTCCGCATTTGACCGCGTCACTCTCGTTAATTCTTTCAGGATAGCACGTTGAATTTTACATTTGCCACATTTTCCCTGCAAGGTGATTTCATGAGTCTTGGCAAGCCAGGCATGCCTTGCAACTTTTTGTCCAACGTAAGATTTGGCGTAAACTTAAAAACGAGCTGCAACGTCGTTCCTACGGATCTCTTCAAGTTCGATGTTGAATTTTACACGCCTTACCTAACATTTAACGAAGGACATTCCACTTTTTTACACTCATCTCCGGTTCTCATTGCAAACATAAATGCCAAACATTTACTGAGAAAACTGTTTTTGTTCGATAACATCAGTGGATTTGAAGCATTGACCAACATAATGGACAATACGTATAAGAAGGATTCCAACTTGTCCGTTCTTCGTTATATTAAGTCCTTGAATGTACTGGTAACGGTGCAAAATGAAAATGATTATGGTAAAATATATCCACCATTGTTCGTCGTCGAGTATGCGGAGATATCGAAGGAGCAAATGAAAAAAACTGATTTTATTACAATAGACTATGAAGTGAAATTTGTCTTGAAGCACGGTAAAATAAATACTTACATCGAAGTGAGTATTCGAGCTTGTATCTTTGTGGTATTGGAGCAGTATTGAAAAAGAAGCAATGTTTCAGATATCATTGGGAACTCTCGCGAGTATAGCTTTTGTATTTTCCGCCATCAAGTCTTGGAATTATTGCAGGAGAAATGATTCCATCAGCGTCAGCATGCTCTTTTGGTTCATTATTTATGTTTTTGGCGCCATTGGAAATGTTTTACTTTTAATTGCATTAACGCTGTGCGCCTACATGTTTATATTGTACAAGTGTCAAACTGTGCCACAAGTATTACTTCCAGATGAAGATAGCGAGCAAAGTATATGGATATGCGGTATTACCGCTTTTTGCTTTAAAGTAGGTGATATGATTTAAAAAAGAAAAAAAAAACAGTAACGCAATTAACGCAGACTTTCATTGAATATTAAAAAAACGAATTGTTATACAGCTGGTAGAAATGTCTGGTTTTATCTACAATCTGTGGAATATGGAAATATTTTTTATCGATTGGGAACAGCCGAGAACAATCAAGCCTCGATTTACGTATGATTCTCCTCATACTTCGTTAAAAAAGTCATACTCGAGGAAATTTAAGCACGAAGAATTTAAAGAAGCTCCGACACCATCGGAGATCATTGCTGCCAAGAGAAATCAATTTTCGAAAAAACAATCTCATAAGAATAAGAAAAAGCTTCCGCCCTTAAGGTCGACTGCAAATTTGTCAATTTACGAGTCAAACGAGGAGGAAAATATTCCAGTTCTACCAGTTAGTATCTGGAGAACTTATTTTATAGCCAACGAATGGCTAAAGCTTCAAACGGTACGCAGAGTAGACGTTTTCCTCCAAGCAATTTACATTTTATTTTTACTGGAGGTAAGTTTCTCGATGCGTGGAAATATTTATCGCATTGAAAATAAAAATAAAACTTCATAAATAATATTGTCAGATCGTAGGATTGAAACATTGGTCATTATCGACTCCTGAATTAATGCTGAATAATGAAAATCCTGAGATTGAAAAAAGTTTTCCTCTAGAAGTTGGTCTTTGCAGCTTGATCCACGTTTCTGTATACTTCACGCAATATTTAGTATCAGTCTTATTTTACGAAAGATACATTAAAAATCAAATACAAGAATTCATCGACCTCTGTCCCCTCACAAATATAAGTGTTTTTATATTTATATTCAAGAATCATGGTTTCTACATTCACGGCAGGTAATTGAGAGAACTTGAAACACCTCGAACTTTTCTATTAGAAATTTATATCGTATCTTAATGTAGATCAGCCCATGGATTTGCAGATGTAGATCTTTATACCTTAATTAATAATTTGGAAGCAGAGGAACGTGATATATGTGCTCATAGAGGTCTTCTACCAGGAACTGCAGAGCAAACTTTTATCTTATCAGTAACGCCGAGTTTCAGAAAATTATATGACGATATTTTTAAGAAAGAAAATGTATGTGCTTTTGATCAAATTTTAATCCCCATCGTTTACCAAACTCATATTTTATCCGTATTTATAGCGAATCAATCGATTTTCGAAAAATAAACTTTGCGTAGAAGAAGTGATGGATAGAAAATTGAAAGTAAATCAGTTTCTATGCCAATATTTAGATCATTGTTTTAAGAAGGAGGATTATATTATAAAGGAGCAAAACTTTTTTGAAAAATTATGCGATATTATGTTTTACAAAGCGAAAGAAAAATCCATCTTTTATAACGGTACGATATACTCTTTTTTTTTTAGGAACAGATTTGATAATTATTTAAAGAACTTACACCAAGTTTCGTTTTTCAGATAATGGTCATTCATTTGACAATACTTTAATCTATGGAAACGAATGGCTATTCTTTTCTTTTGAGATTTCTACTTTCATTTTTATGTTGATTCAATCGAAGAATTATATATTTGCTTTGATTATTCATGTTTTAATAGTGAAACTCCTGACATCATTTATAAGATACAATGGTAAGAGGAATATTTGTAAAAAATCAATATTAGACAACAGATTTCTTATGTAGGTCCTGTATAGAATAAAGTGCAATCGAGCTCAGATAACAAACAAACAAAAATAAAGAACTCTGTTGTACCATTAATCTCTCTTTCTTCAACTAGGTTTTTATTGATAAAACTATTTATATATTACAATAAAATTTTCTAAATAAATGTACATAAGAGATAAAATCAATAGAATTATTCATGGTGTTCGTCGTGGTTATCATGATGATGATGATGACCATAATCTATGCCAAAATAATTTTCAATGGCAATTGTAGCCAAAAATGCTGCAAACCCTATACCAATACCTCTAAAAGCTATATTTCTAAAACGTTGAAAAGGTGTCCCAAAAGACTTGTCGTAACGCCAAACTTCATTTCTCAACCAAGGATCCTTTAAGCCTAATTTTTGTAATTCTGACTGAACCTTCCTTAATTCTGGAACATCCTCAATTTTATATATTTCAGCAGAAGGAATGGTATAAGGTGGTTCATGTCCATGTCCATGGCCTCCCATTACCTAATATAAATAAAATTAGTATTGAACATTAAATGTCAAAACTTAATTACTTAATGTTCAAGACTAGATATACTATCTTTATTTCTTTCTTTAATAAATTAGATGATACATGAAACCTAATAACTAGAGGTTAGCTTTTTGCCTATGCACAGTACTCTAAATTTTCTGTACTCACTATCAAAGAAGTAGTTCTTCTTCAATCAGAGAAATTATAAAGTTTATGATTTATTCTTTATTTTAGTAGTTCGTATATAAATATTATAGTTATATTTAAGTTATATAATCAACACACTGTGTTTATAAATGATATCAAAATTTGATAAAACAGTGAGACAGTGAGAACTGATGATGGCTCATAAAGATACACATACGTGCTGCCATGTGAACTAATTTCAACCACTGTAAGCCCTAATACTTTTATGATGTATTTTCATGTGTGCAAACGCAATCTTTGAATGATTTCCAAATAAATCTTAAGTGCTGTAAGAAATATTAACAAGTAGAATCAGAATTTCTTCTTGGAAAAGCATTGAGTTTTTATCGCACGTTGCTAATAAGAATTGGAAGAAGCTGACGATAGGAGAGAAGTTTCATTAGAGTTTTCCGTTTGGTCGTTTTCAAAAACTTCAAATCAACCCGTGAGGTATTTCGATAGTTCGATATTTCGATATTTCGATTGAAGAAGTTTTACATCATTTTTGCCCTTCTCGGCTAAAAAATTGAGCAAGTTGACGTCGAAGAGCGACACACGATGAAGTAATTAAGTTTTGTTGAAAATTTGGAAGTACTGTGTTTGCGTGGAACGCCTGGTGAACGAATAATTGGAAGATCCTTGTAAACCAATAAAAAGTTTGCGAATTGAAACTGGGTGCTGATGAGATGTTAAACTTTAACATAGCGTACCACCGATTATTAACATTATCCTATGAGAGATACTATAGCCTTTAAACCTAGGGTTGTCAACTGGACTCTTCGGTGAGATTGCGCTGACAACCCCTGTCTTGGACGCCAGAAAAAAATGAGCTTGAAGCTCTTATATATATAATGGGTGTTTCATGCGATCGCTAACTAGAATTTGGTAATTAGCGAGACATCTATTGGTAACTACAGTCGCCACACGGTATCAATAATTATGTGAATGTGAAATCCGACAGTTTAAGATGTTCCATCACGAATACGAAAAGCGACTGTTGAAGTCAAACAGCGAAAGCCACATAGATGTTCTGGCAGGCTCCGGAGTTCACTCGCCCATATATTTCTCTCCCTCGAAAATGAACAACAGCTTCGATCGTTTTATTCCAACCAGATCGGGTAATAACTGGCAAACTACGTTTTCTATGATTTCTGAAAATAGTCGAAATGGCCTTGTCACAAAAAAGAGCAGAGAAAATGGAGAAGGTAGTAGAGATGGCATTGCATACTCGTGCCTATTGAAAAATGAACTTCTTGGAGCCAGCATAGAAGATGTGAAAGGCCAGTGTGAAGAAAGAAGAGTGTTATCACCAATAGCAACGAGGAATCTCTTTAAATACACCACTCCTACAAAAGACCACACATTACTGGATCAAAGTTCTCCTTATTCTCTTTCACTGTTGAGTGCGAAGAGTCAGAAGCTCCTTCGTTCCCCTAGAAAGGCTACAAGAAAAATATCTAGAATACCATTTAAGGTGTTGGATGCACCAGAATTGCAAGATGACTTCTACTTAAATCTGGTAGATTGGTCTTCGCAAAATGTACTGAGTGTGGGATTGGGCAGCTGTGTTTATTTATGGTCTGCCTGCACGAGTCAAGTGACTAGATTATGTGATTTATCTAGTGATGCTAACAGCGTTACTTCTGTTGCTTGGAATGAAAGGGGGAACTTGGTAGCAGTTGGAACTCACTTAGGTTATATACAAGTATGGGATGTTGCTGTCAACAAGCAAGTGAGCAAGTTGCAAGGACATAGTGCAAGAGTGGGTGCTCTTGCTTGGAATGGAGAAGTATTATCATCTGGTAGCAGAGATAGATTAATTTTACAGAGAGATGTTAGAACGCCTTGTGTTGTGAGCGAGAGACGCTTAGGAGCACATCGTCAAGAAGTATGTGGACTAAAGTGGTCCCCAGACAATCAATATTTGGCTTCTGGTGGTAATGATAATCGATTGTATGTTTGGAACTTGCACTCCTTGTCTCCCATTCAAACCTATACCGAGCACTTAGCAGCAGTTAAGGCAATTGCTTGGTCGCCGCATCATCATGGATTATTAGCTTCTGGTGGTGGGACAGCTGATAGGTGCATTAGATTCTGGAACACCTTGACTGGACAATCGATGCAGTGCGTGGATACTGGATCCCAAGTTTGTAATTTGGCTTGGAGCAAACACAGTTCGGAGCTAGTCAGTACTCATGGTTATTCCCAAAATCAAATACTGGTTTGGAAATATCCAAGTCTTACACAAGTTGCAAAATTAACAGGACATTCTTATAGAGTTTTGTATTTAGCAATGTCACCAGATGGCGAAGCCATAGTTACGGGTGCTGGTGATGAAACACTTCGTTTTTGGAATGTATTTAGTAAAGCACGTAGTCAAAAAGAAAATAAATCAGTGTTGAACCTATTCACCAGCATTCGGTAAAATAGTCTAAAAATATTTTATGTAATATATATACATACAAACACATTTAAGGAATATACAATCATAGTATTCTAAAGCAAATCATGATATATGAAACTTATATAATACTATATCATAAATATTTAGAGATCTATAGGTATTGAACTAAAAGTTCTTATTTATAGAAATAAGTCTATATATGCACTGCCTGCAATACATTGAGTCTTGTGCAATATGTTGCTATATTGGTAGATACATTATACTCTTTAAAGGAAATACACCTTGTCTATTTTTGTTTTTTATACAAAATTATTTAAAGACTTACAAGCCTTTACGATTGAATAAAAATATTTTTTTTTATTAGGTTTTCCTTACTTTTCATATAACTTTTAATTTTCAAAAGTCTAATGAGAGAAAAAGTAATAAATAGGTCATAATTTTTATAATTTTGAAAGTATATGCCAAAAATAATTATATATTTCACGGTATTTTTTTCAAAGGGTATACATGAAAAATCTTTTGTAATATTTTAAAATAAGTGCTGTGTCTGCTCGAATATTTGCAGGTTTAAAAGTCAAATAATTCACATATATGCAAATTTTAAGCTTATTTCATCTTAAATCAACAATTTATTATAATTGTATAAGTAAACTAACTTCACGTGACTATGAACTTTCTTCGATACTAACTTATCTCTTCCAGTCATCAATTGTATTATACAAATTTAAGTTGGAAAATGACTTATAAAATAAATTTACTAATTTATGAGAGCGCAAAAATAATATATTATATTGCTATAATTCCAAAATATTGATAGAGAGAATATAACAAAAATTATAGGAAAAAGTTAAATACATCTCTAGCAGTTTAAAAAAAATATTTAAAAGAGAATCAACAATTTTTTTAAATATTAAATATATATATATATATAATATATTTTTTAAACCCTCTTATATTATATTTTACGCAATTTAAGAAATATGTAATGTGAAATAAATATATATTGTAAATTTAAAAATGTCATTTTTTTTTTGCAATTAATTTTAATTATTGAATTTCTCTTTTTTTCACACAAATCAAGAAGAAATCACTTAGTCCGTTTGTGTGCGCATATTAATCTGCCTGTATTATATTACGTCCATAATTAGTTTTATTGTAAACTACTTATCATTTGTTTTTTAAATGATTATTCTACTGAACAATTAAAACTGGAATTGAACAGTAAAGTTTACACGATATAGAGCAATTAACGCTATGCATAAATAGTGCAAAAAGTGGCTTATTAATTTTTTATATATATATATTTAAATCTCTCCTTTTTTTGAATGTAACAATTTTTTAATACAGAAAGCAATAGATCATCAACACACTTTTAATTTCTATACCTGGGTAATTCCGTGCAATGAATGAAAAATTCAATAAAAGTATCATCGTTTATACTTTTTTACAATTGAATACAAAACTCTTGCTTATTTTTGTGTTGATTTTAATAAAAATGTAATTTTTATTACAATTGTAGACAGGGAGCGAGTGAAATTACGTAAATTCTAACGAAAGTAGGCTTACGTATATTATGCACTGCTTAGAATTAACAGTTCTCAAATTTTACATTTTTCTTGTAATAATTTTAGTTACAATAAATACAATAATTAAGGGGAAATAATTAAGTTGAAACAGGTATATTCAAAAGTTGGATTTTATATGTACTTCAAACAAGAATAAACTTCTCTATTCCAATTTACTCGAATTCTTAATCCCCCAAATCCTTCTTCCTTTTTCCTCCCTTTCTCCTCGTATCCTTTATTATTTTAATGTTAAGTATATGCTAAACTCTACTTTGGAAGGATCAATAATTTTCCTCATAGTTATATTACAGATTTTACTTTATTTAGAAATGTAGCATACATAATCGTTAAAACATATATTTTATACAAAATAATATAAATTCCTGTATTTATCCAGAAGTGTGTATCTTGTACATTTCATCTTGAAAGAATTGTCTTTATTTAAAAATGCCTTTGACTAAAAAATCTGTAATTAAAATGATAATGAAGATAATACAATTATCTAAATTTAAGGCGACAATAGATTATTTACTAAATTTTACATATTATTTGTTTATTAACAAATGAGAAAAAATATGACAAAAATATTAATCTATAAATGTTATAAACCTAGAAAAATATTATACATTTATAAAAGGCTATTGATCAGTTGTCTTCTTCTTCTTTTTCTTTTTCTTTTCAATTGGTTCAGTATTTTCCTCTACTACCGGTTCCTCGGATTTTGCATCAGTTGCTTCTTTATTTTCTTTAGATTTTTTCTTCTTCTTTTGTTTTAAAGACTGTTCAGATTCATCTATTTCAATTTGTTCAACCTGTACACTCGTTTCTGCTTCTTCTTCGACTTCTTGCTTCTTCCTCTTTTTCTTTTTCTTGGAAACACTTTCATCCAACTCAGCTTCAGCAACAGAAGTTTCTGGAACTTCCTCTTCTACGTGAACTTTTTTACTCTTTTTCTTCTTAGGTTCATCATTAGTTTCGATTTCTTCAATTAATACTCTACTTTCATTTTGCGAATGTGGCCTCTTTTTACTGGAAATGGTACTGTCAGCTGCTTCAGGATACTCAATAAATTCATTTTTACTGTGATATTTCTCAAATTTAGCTTTGGCTTTGCCAGTTCCACTGATCCTACGAATATTCCCTTCTTCCAGCATCCTTAATCTGGCTTCTAACTTAGCTCTATGTTCCATACCAAGGTCAAATGTTGAATCGTCACCTAATGCATCTACTCTCGTAGCTAACGAAGTTTTCGCTGCTAACATTCTCGACATCTTTCCTTTGTTCTTAGTGGAAGCTTGTCCAACTAGTTGTGCATGATAAATTAATCCATACTTGGGTGTATCTTTCTTGGTTTTTAACGCGCGAAAGAGAGCTTTCTCCGCACCAAGAATCTGTACAGTGGATGCAGGATGTTTAGCTAAATTAATAAGAGAACCAGCATGTGAAATTAAACGAGCTCCTACAAGATCTCCAACTAATACAGTTAAGTTTGGCGCCATAGCCATCATTCTCGATTTAAGATAATCGTAAAGCTGTGTTCTGGATTCGCTCATATCGGTAACTTGATCGCACAGGTCTTGAATCTCTATGACATCAACTTGTGACATTTGTGATCCCATTGAAATTTGAGCAGCTTCCTTTACTTGCTCCTCGAGTTCTTCCGACAATACATCAGATAAATCAACGTTTGCAGCATTTTCTTTTGCACCAATAAGTCTAAGTGTTTTAACAAATGCTAAATTATCAGATATAATCTTTCCCAACTCTGGGAAATGCCAACCATACCATTCTCTACAACGCATTATGTATATATTTAATTGTTTATCTAAATAGTCTAGTAAAGATATAGCCTGAACTATCATCGTGTCAACTTTATCAGGAGAAAATTTCAATTTAAACCTTGATAAACTGTGCGATAAACCTAGAGCCATAGCTGTTTTACTTTCTTTTGGAAATCCAGTTATTAAGCCATCTATTTGAGCTCGAATGCATCTCATTAACTCTTGAATGGCATTGTTGTTGACACATTGCAAATTTAATTTATCTTTTATGATACTGCCTAGCTTAGCATCTGCTACAGCCAAGGTTTCCTGTGCATCGAGACAATGCTTTTTCAGAAGCTTTTTCAAGGGCTTACATAATTTACTTTCTACTACAGCTGTTGTTGCTGCAAGAGCATCTGTTGTGTCTGAAAATTTCTGAAAATGCTTCAATGTTACACTGGAAAAAAAAAAGATATTAAATTATTAAATAAGAATTTAGTTAAAATATCATAAGTATATTACGCATTATATTTCCTTAAGTTTACTTACACTTTATTAGCAGATTCTACAGTCAAAAATTCTTCAAATAAATTTTCTAGGCTAGACAATTTGCTCTCATTAAGCACCTGAAAAAGATAAAATACATATTTAAATATCCCTTACCTTCCCTACATAAATTTAAGTATACAAGCATATAATATTTAAAAATATTTAATGTAAATAAATATAATATAATATATAAAAGACTAAAAATTAAGTTTAGACGACAAAGCATCGGAATGTTTGAGCGAACACGTGTATTAGTGAGGTTAATTTTTCCACTCTATCTTAAAAATTTTAGGAAAATACAAATACCTTGAATAAAGCATATCCACCCGCAGTTTCAAATAGAACCAACATTTTGTTTGTTTTCAATTACACTCGTAATATTAAACAATTGCTATTAAATGCAAATTACAAATTAAAAGTCACGCGACGAACATAGATGTTCAATGCCTTCTTATGCTCTATCTACTGGAAGCTAGGTTAACCGGGCTCAAATATATATATATGTATAGAAACATAGTATAGTATGCCTAAATAATCTATACTGCTCCTCTCTCATTGACATCGAGAATCGATAGATCGATACAGTATCGATATTAAAGGCGGAAATGATTTGAAAGGTCGATTTGAGTGAATTTTGTTCGAAAATCGAGGAGAATCCTCAAAAAGATGCAAACGCTGAGATATTCCAAAAACCGAGAGACTAAACTTGGAATAAAGAAATAACGCATAATAACTTCAGGAGTTTCGTCTCCATTCGTTTATTTACATAAATCTTAAAATTGGATCGTTTATAATTGGCAAGCTCCTTGGATTGGTTCTCGCTGGAGGAATATAAATTGAATTTAATAGCATTCTCGTTCGTGCTGGGAACACCATTCCGGAGCGATGGCTTCCGGGAAAATTCCTCGAGATTCCAATCTCTTTCTGTGACCCTGCAAACGAGGCTCGACGTCTTCCGTGTTGGCTCTGAATGGATTTGCCCAGAGTCTCTCCGCCACCGCCGCAGTTCTCGGCCAAACTCGCGAATCCAGACTACCCCCATTCACGTATTCCCCCCATATGCAAGCCTCCCCGCCCAGGACGAGATCCTGCAAAGAAGAAAAAAAGGACGCGCTCTTTCATACTGCCCTGTGAACCGGAGGAAGGAAGCGGAAAGATCCATCGATTCGCAGGAGGCTCTCACCGAGGTCGGAATTCGATTGTGGTAAGCATCCCTCCAAGTGTGATACTTGGTTTTCCCCCAAACCCCGTGGTCCAGGTACCAAGCGTTCTTCGTTGAGACTATCAGCCTGTAGCCGAGCTCCAGGAGTTGATTCGGTATCGGGGAGTCGGACTCCACCCAGGTCTGCACGATGAACCTGCTCTTGTCCAAAAAATTCTCGATAAATTCGGGAGAGGTGAGGTGGGAGCTCCAGAGAATGACGCTGACGTTGTTGGAGCCCCGGACGTCGTCCAGCACTTGCAGCTGCTCCTTGTGGAAGTCCGCCCAGAGTTTCGTGAAATCCTCGGTCTTGCGGCCCAACCCCCTTTGGGCCATCCCCGCGACGACCTCCGCGCTCGAGTTCCAGCAGTCGAGGAAAACCTCGTCCCCCCCGAGGTGCAGGACCGCTTGACTACCCCAGATCTCCAGGAGGTCCCTGTAAACTGTCGCGAGGGTCGCGAGAGTGTTGGGGTTGACGGGGTTCAGTTGTCCGCAGGGTGGTTGTATGCAGTAGTCCCTCCAGGGTTGTTGGTTCACGCAAACCGCGAGCTTGCCGAGGCCGGCCGATTCGCCCCACTCCCAGCCTGCCCCCGCGTGAGATGGGGAGTCCAATTCCAGGAGGACGCGCACCCCATGGGATTTCCCATAGGAGACTATTCGAGCCATGTCTTGACTCGTGTAAATTCTATCCGGACCGTAGGAGCCGTACCTGGAAAAGCAGAGGACGATCGCGCGTTACTCGACTTCCCAAGCGCCTCATCCCCGGGGTTCCTTCCTGGAGGTTCGGGGCCGGAGAGACCTTGCCATATCGGGTTCCGCCTTGATCTCGATGGGAAAGCTCTGGCTGTCGGTGGCGTGCCAGTGAAGGACGTTCATCTTGACGGAGGCCAGACCGTCGATGGTCCTGAGGACGTCGTCCACCTCCAGGAAGTTCCTCGCCGTGTCTATCAGGAGACCTCGGTGGGAGAAAACCGGGGCGTCTTTCACTATCGCGTAGTTCAGCATCACCAGGCCGGTATCGTCTCCGGGTCCGGTTCTTACGGGGGCTATCAGTTGCGTTAGAGTTTCCAGAGCGTGACGGGCCCCAAAAACCGTCCCGGAACTCGCTACGATAGCCACCGAATCGTCTGGAGGCGACGGAAAGAACTCGCTGAATAAATTGCGCCTCCCCCTCACCTCCCTTTCCCTTTCACGAACCTTTGGTGAGAAGGTCCATCGCGTAATCCTCTCGCGTGTCCCAGTCAAGGTTCAGGCTGGAGGATTCTACGACGAAACGGACCAGAACCGTCTTGGTCGCCGCGACCTCCGTGCAGTTTCCGGAACATAGCGCCCGGATGTTCTCCAGGAAGTGGCCGGTGGCATCCGACAGGAACTGGAGCACCGGGTCTTGCAAGTTCGTCAAGTCGAAGCGAAACTGACTGGGATGTAGCTCCGCGTACTGGAAATCAAAGTTTATTCAGGGACTCTCTATCTCTCTCCTAAGGTAGTCCTGCGAATATCTCGCGATCCTTACGTCACTTCCGGTGTTCAGGAATCCAGTAGGAAGTGGCCAGATGCCCGCGTTGCCGTCGCACACCAAACGGCACGCCGCCAAGGTCGTGTGTTCACCTTTGACCTTTAGGCCCGCGTAGCCGACGATGCCGCTGCCGCCAACGGGTCTCGCGGTCCTCTGGCATCTCCCGTCGATGCATTTGTAAGTTCTGTAAAAGCTGAACGGGATATTCCGCGTACGATTATTCCCTTCCTCCTCTTTCTTTTCTTCCGCTAATTTCAGCTGAGAGCTTCGACGGGAAATCGATCGGTACTAGTGGGAACGCGCGTACTTCCCACCCGATCCCACGGATTCCCGATGGAAACTCCCTCCCCTCTCTCTCTCTCTCTCTCTCTCGCGACTAGAGATAATCTGGACTGTCGAAGGCTATCGCGGGAATCACCGGAGAACATCTGGTAAATATTATTAAAAACAACGACTACTCACGTAGACTGATAAGATCCACCGATGGACGCGAGATACAGGAGGATAATCATCGCCGGGTGTCTCATTTTATCTGAAAAATGTAAAAAAGGGATGCAGAAATGAATTTGTCGTCGATCGAGCGAATCGAGCGCTGGTAGCCGATGTGCGACGACGGCACCTTGAGGGGGAGAGGGAAAACTCTTGGGACGCGCGAGGGAAATGGGAAATGCGATAAAGAGACCACCGCACAGCTGACCGGCAGCGCTCGTTCAGGCCACTGGCAATTCGAAGGTGTATGCGTGTCACTTCCGGTTAGTTGCGATCGCACAGCCATCATAAACGATCGTTTGCCGGACCACTTTGTCTTCTCGCAAAAGTTCAGTGACCGGCCCGCGAGTTCTCTCCGCGCTTTTCCTCCGTCCACTCCACTAACCGAGAGCGAGGAAATAAAAGTGCGCTTGTAATTGAAATTGCGATTGTCTTGGTGCGACACTCCACTTGACGCGAACACCAACACGAGCGTGTACGCGTCGTGGTTTCATTTAGGTCATCCTCCGCGTATAGTTGATATTAATAATGAAGTCACAGACGCTTTGTTCGCACCTCCTAATACGATCAATGCACCTACACGAGTGCATACACGTACACGCACGCACGCACACACCTTCCCTATTGGTTTTATATCAGGCCAATACAAAGTGCCGCTGGTTTCGCCTACTCATCAAAACGAGCGACTTTCGATCCGACGAAAACGAGATACTCTTTACGGAGGGAACTCCTTTCGTTAGAAATTACGTTCGGATGAGATGAAGAATGATCTATCGTTATCACGATCGGTCACACGCCTCCTTTCAATTGTACGTTTATTATTTTTCGCTCTCCGTCTCTCTCTCTCCCTGTCTTTCCTTCTATTTCTATATTAGCATTTCATTTGCTTTATCGGAAGCTTGGACAAGGCCGTGCATTGGAATGATTATTGTTAGACCGCGAGGTGCTTGTGTGATCAATTAAAAATACTTACCGATGGCCATCTCGATGACGACTTTCGATTGCTCGGAAAAGAGCGGGAGAGGTGCAAAATTGGAAAAAATCGGAAATCTTTTACCAATGCTTTTTCTTTTCGGTTCTTGAGAATCGCATGGATCTGTGGTGCACCGGAGAGATTTTTCGAAAAATTACAAAAAAAAAAAAAAAAAAAAAAAAAAACTATTCAAGGTAAATCAAAGTCGAAGCATCGACGAACATGGCGCCAAGCAGATGGGACCCCATGCGCGTGACGATAAATTAAGAAACTTTCTATCGGTCCGTCTCTATTGCCGGTCTCGGGCAGACTGAACGTGACGCGATGTAATGCGACAAGGTGGATAAGAGTGTTTCCTGTATGTGTGCGTGTATGTGTGTATACGTACAGCAGTACCCACTTGAACCATTGAATAATGCTGCTCGCTCATTGGCTCATCTTCGGTAATGTCGTCTTCTTCCCCAGGATACAAACTCCTCGTAAATATGCTCTTTAAATTTCTTTTATTGGATTTATCTTATCTCTTATCGTTATTAAGATAAATAATTATTTTCGCAATTTCATGCTTGACAATTACATATCGAATGAAAACTTATTGTACATGCAAATAATACAACGTTCGCTTGCGCTAGACAAAACTCTCACACATTTCGCGAGTAACGCGCTTTTTAACACACTTGACCATTTCTAATCTTGTACTTGTCAGTTTTCAACTTTTCCCGATGTACAGTTGCGCTTAAATGCGAGTGTTGGATAATGATTCAACAGTGTCAGCGACGCGCGGTAATTATCGATTTAAATGTGTGCGTGCGCGCGCGCTTACACTCATCGTACAGCATAATGTTAATACTAGGAATAAAATTTGAAAAAATGCTGAGATTATTTATTGGATGGTGAACAGCATAGATTGTTCGCGTCTCTCTCTCTCTCTCTCTCTCTCTCTCTCTCTCTCTCTCGCGTGACATTTTCAATCGGAGCTAGAAAGAGACTCGAAAGGTTCGTGGTTTGTTTCTTGTGTAATTACGCAGAGGATCTTGAATCCCCCATCTTTGGGTAATAACGGTACAACCCCCCCCCCTCTCTCTCTCTCTCTCCTCTCCCCCTTTCTTTACGCCGTAAATCATTTAGACACAGCTGGTACAGCCACACTGGATGAATGAAGATAAATCCTATTATCCTTAAGGCGATCCTTGAGAACTTTCAGTAGTACCGTAACATCAAAGATAGTTGACTGCATGCGTGGGTGTATCATTCCCCGAAAGTTCCTCGAGTGCGTAAACTTGTTCGTTCGATAGCTGCATTTTCTGCAACGGTACACACAAGCTGTAGAACGTGTCCATAACTATACGTACGCGTACCTTCTTCCTCCTCTTTATTTCTACTGCTATTGCTACTACTATTTCTACGATAATAGATTCACTTATGTGGTATCTCAGATACGTATGTACATAACTCGTAATTATCCGAAAGCAGGAAAGCGCGAATAAAAAGGAATCGCGACGCAGCATTTTGGGAGCTATCGCGACATTTCGGAACTGTCCCAGTTCTGAAATTTCGCAATGTTCGGGTAACGATAGGTCAGCACTTTTAGGCAAAGAGTACAATACGGACAGAGAGCAAGGAGAGGAAGGAAGGAAGGAAGGAAGGACGAAAGAAAGAAAAAGAGTCACTGAATTCTCGAGTTCTCCCATAGGAGATATCCCGACGGTGTTCTCGTCATTTAATTGTGTTTGTTGCTGCCGAGAGTGACGTCGAGGGGTTCGTCCAGGGCAGGTCCTGAGGGGTGGTCGAGGTCCGAGTTCTGAGGTTGACTCGGCAAGTGATGGAAGAGAGCCGGGAGCTGGCCGTGCCTCGTCGTGTGGGGCCCCTTCACCGTGAGGTCCATCTCCGCTTCCTGGGGTCGTTCCCGCAGGTGCTCCCTCTCCAAGGGACTTTCGGGGTTCCCAGGGGGAGAGTTGCAACCGCACTTGAGCCTGTCCGGTGACTTGTCGCAGCCCACGGAGTACCTGGCAGTCAAAAGTCGAGGGTCCCAATGAAAATGCGCGCGTGAGTGCGTTTCAAGGCCAAATAAACTTGCGCGTACCCATGCGGCGGAGGGGGAGGGGGCGGGAGAATCCTGTAGTCCCTGCATACGGGGATGGGGTTGCTGTCGTTGGAGAGTTTGTCAGCGTTGGGCGACGACGACGAGGAAGAGTTCGTCAAGAGAGAGGGAGGCGGCGACGGTTCCGATCTGTCGATGGCACCAGGAGGCGGCGGCGGTGGTGGCGGTGGCGGCGGCGGGGGCCTCAGGAGCAGCGGGGCCGCCGTTCCAAGTCCCAGACAGCGCATCCTCCAGGCGTCCTGCAGGAGTTGCAGTCGGGCCTGCTTCCTCCACTTGGCTCTTCTGTTTTGGAACCAGACCTACCCCAAACGCGCGCGAGCGTTATTCTGATTATCATGGTGATCGCGCTATCGCGTAACTTTATACTATTATTATTTTCAATATTCCGTGCCAAGGGTTTGATAATGCGTTTACTTGGACTCGCGCCTCCGACAGGGAGATCCGGAGAGCCACTTCCTCCCGCAGGAAGACGTCGGGGTAGTGTGTCTTCTGGAAGAGGGACTCCAGCTCCTGGAGCTGCTGGGGGGTGAAGGTCGTTCGGTTGCGTCTCTGCTCGAAAGAAAAAGAAAAGAGGGTTGTCGTCGGTTCGGTCAATACGCAGGTGTATGAGAGATACGCGAGACGAGAAACGGGGGGAGAAACAGGGGGAGAAAGAGACGGGGATCCGATAGATCCGAGTAGATCGAAGTGAAAGAAACGTACACTGACCTGACGGCGACGTCCAAACATGTACTCTGTCAGCAGATCTGCCTGGGGCCCGAGCGGCGAAAGGTAGGGGCCCGCCATGATCGCTCGGTCAAAGTTCAAAGGGCCCCGAGGAAGACTCTGGCTCTGCAAGAGCTTCTTCAAGGACGAAGAGGACTCGAATCCTGCGCGATTTACTTCGGCTGCCGATGATGAGAGAACTAACTAAACTGTAGGACGTCCACGGCGAGTAGGAACTACCCCCAAGGATCGAGGACGTACCGGGGGTGGTCACGCTCCCTATTGGCCAACATACTCTGGGGCGGAACCACCCCTACTCGCATTGTACACACCCCTCGTTAAATCGCACCCTATCCTCCTATCCAACTATCTCTTTTTCTTACTTTCATCGAATCCTCCAATTTCTTTAACTGATTTATCCAGCCCCGTTAATATTCGTCTTTTCTCTCTATTCGCATCTTCTTATCGATCGCTCTGATCTTTTTCCACAATGTCATTATCTCGCGTCTCTTCGACGTGTCTCGAAGCAACAAATGAGAAAAATTGACGAACAGTCGATGGGAAGAAAATTATTTGAAGAAAAGTGACGTATCTGGTGGCAAGAGGGTGAAAGAGGAACGTGCGCCGACTATCCAAAAAAAAAAAAAAAAAAAATTCTTCCCTCGGAGCTTATATTTTCCATTGAAATTTAGAAAGGAAATTTGTCGTGGGGAATAAAGGAAAAAACTGGAGAGAAAGAGAGAGAAGGGATAAGAGAAAGAGGTAGAAGTTGGATTAGAAAAGCAGGCGCAATCTTTTTAATTATGAAAACATGGCTTTGTGTTTCATTTTGTTTTGTTGTCTCGCAGCGCTATTCTCTTCTCCTTGCAGTCTCCTTTTTTATATTATAACGCGGCACGGAAGGCTGATGGGTCAGGGGCGGAGGAATTGTGGGGGTTGCTTGAGAAGCAGAGGGGAAGGCGGGGTGAGATTGCTTTAGTAATGAATTACATGGCTCGAGGCTATGTGCCTCTGTCTGGCCAGCGAGCATCGGGATTCACCACTTTTCCACCCCTTTCTCCCCATTCCTCCCTTCCTCTTTCTTTCTCCGTCAGCCCCTCCTCACCCACACCGTCCTCTCTTCGACACGGTGATCCCAGATCGTTTGTTTCTACCTAACAAATTTTCTCGCTGAAAATCATTTTTCTCTCCTCGCTGCCACCACTAGCACCACCCCCGACCTCCTCTCTTCGTCCCTCTTTTCCAGAGAACTGAAATTATCGTAGCACTTTCGATCGAGAAATAACGCGTAATCTCTTCGCTTCTCTGAATCTTTTTGACTAATTTCTCAATATTTCCCCCGTGGGAAAAGTGGCGCTGCACCATTCGAGAGACACCGATTGCCCGCAAGAAGAACAGGAAGAAACGACACGATTGGGCGTGGTCCTCCTGGATCCGCAGCAATGCAATTTAAACCGATTCCAATTAGCGTGGGGCGCGGAGAATTCGGCGCGTGGTAAGGGTGAATTAATAAATAGCCTTAACACAGGGGTGTATCGCGAGGGCGGTACTGGGCGGCAACATTGTGTCCAATGAATGGCGCGCTGATTTCATTAGGCGCCCCTTGCAACAATGCCGGTAGCCATTTTTCATTTTCCCCGAGTCGTTTCGCTCTTGAACAAGAGACACGATCGAGGGGCAGGAGGGAGAGGATCGGTCAGTTTTTCTTTCACGCGATTAGTCGTCAGCGTCGAAAAAGTGGAATCGGTCGAGCGACCGAGGACGACAATGACCCCCCCATAAAACACTCGAAAGTTGATCTCTCTCAAAGAAATCGTGAGCGCGCGCATACACCAACATATCAATGTACCTCGTTACTCGCCAATTGCAAATTCACGAGAGTTTCACTCTAGTCCTAATCGACTTTTCCAGATCTTATCTCAAGGACTCACTTCAGAAGCGAGAGCATCTGTCTAACTGTTCTCCTTTCGAGACCCCGGTCTCTCTCTCTCTCTCTCTCTCTCGTGTCCCATGTGTGTAATTTCAATCTTTCATCGTCGAGATACGACGGGTCAAACACAATATTCCTAATAGATTCAGGGACACTTTTCACAGGAAGAGTGGCCTCCGCTGGAACATCGTAGGATCTCTTTTGATTTTTTTCACTGGTTCACTTTTAAGGAGATCCCTCGAAGCTCGGATCTATCTTTGGATTCGATTATATCCGGGGCTACTTTATTTATGCATTTCATAAAAATGAGAGACTCTACCGGGGTATTATATTGGATTCTACTCGTTTGCTAGTAAAGCAGAGAAGGGTAAAAGGGTGAGGTTGGAAGGGGTGGTGGTGGTACATAAATGAATAGAGCTAGGACCGTAGTGGTGCTGGTGCTGGTGCACGGGGGTGGCAAGCTAAAAAAGCTTTGTGCTTACGCTACTAAAGATTGGATGAGCCAGCCTCTCTCTGCAGGCCGTCGTTTACGCATTAATCTCTCAGGTAAATACCAGCTAACCATGTACACGTGATGAAGTACAAACTGCACAAATTAGTGGAAAAATCTTTTTTTTTTTTTCAGACTCGTTAACCCTATTGATTATTTTCCTATATCTCTCTCTCTCTCTCTCTCTCTCTCTCTCTCTCTCACTCTATCTCCCTTTAATAACTGTTGAAAAGAAACAAAATAAAAAACCAATAGAATTGTCGATAATGAGATGAAAAATGAAGGAGCAATACCGTGTCTCGAAGAACTGGGCAAAAAAGAAAAAATTGGACGTGAAATCGAGGGATTTTGCAATGACAACAGGATACCCGTAGCAATGCAAAGAATTCCAGATTCGTTTGCAGTCGTTCCATGTAAATTTGTAGAAATGATAACATCCAACAATGCAGACCCACCCTCCGGTTTTCTTCATTGGATCCTCCCTTCCCTTTCTTCGCCCACCGCCGCCTCGCACCCCCACCTCGTTCTGGCCGCTGGCAGGGGTCGTTGATTAAAATAACCTCGTCACCGACGAAGTAGCTGCTGCACCTTCCACGTCCCACCCTGGTAACTCTCGCCAAATTTCCAGGGTTGACGTTTGCCAATTCTCGTTGGACAAGCGATTGTATCTCCGCCCGATGATTACGTTTAACTTTCTCTCGAGGAGAGAGATAGCGGGGGAGAGGGTTGGGAGAGGACCGATGAGAAGAGAAGGGAAAGAGATAAAAGAAGAGAGAAAGTCATCATGGATCTAGTTCCAAGGAGTCCTCGCGTCATTTCGTTATCCTCGAAATATTAATCTCCGCGAATTTCCTCGTGGCCTCCCTCCTCGCGCACACGTACAAGCACCCACACGAACGGGAATGCCGTCGAAACGAACATTGTGCGCACGCCATAACGTAGCAATAACAGTGTTCCATTATATGTAGGTAGACTGCGGGCGGCGAGATTGCAAAACATGCCTAGATTAATGTTTTCTCATCCCCCGACTAGCGATGTACAACGGGGGCGCCTCCACCCCGGCCCTCCTCGACGACCACCCTCCAACTGTGTCACGTGACAATGAAAAGTACGAATTACGTTGCCTTCCTCCCGCCGCACGCTTTCTCAAAGTTTTCCCCCTCGTCCTCCTCTACCTCCACCCCCGCTGTTTCCGGTTTGCCTCCTCCTGCACTTCCGCTCCGCCAGTGTATAACCCGGTCCAGTGGTGGTTACTCGACGATCGACTTACTTAGGCTTCGGGGAGGAATTATCTTTGCTCTTTTTCGAGGGACGGGGGTGAGAGGCGAGCCTCCCGAATCTCCCGAAGACGGACGTAATCAATGAATGGACTCGTCGCGGACAATCCACGTCCCTCTGTAACAAAAGCTCTCAGTCTCATTACCATAATAATGCGAGAAAAAAAAAAAAAGATTCCACGAGCAACTGTAGCGTTCGCTCTCCTCCAACAACCCCTTCCTTCTTTTCTCCACTTTTTTTCTCTCCGTCCACGAATTTTCCTCCTCCCTTCTTCCTTCTCTTTCAACGTTCTTCAACTAGGACCACGCTTATCGAATTTCCTATCTCTCGCTGCCTCGCGATTTTCGTTTTCGCGATTTCCTTCGCCTTTCTCCCTCGACCCTCCGCCTGTTGTTTTCCCCTCTGTCTCGTCGTTCTTTTCTTTCCTGGAAAACTTCCCAGTAATTGAGGTTCTCCAATTTCAAGAGAAGGAAGCTAAGAAAATGGCCTAGTTGCTCCTTTTAGCGGCCTCATTCGAAATCGTCGAGCGTACTGGGTCTCACCCAGTTCTGAATACGCGAATTTCTCCGAGATCGCTTCACGCACTTTGCAAAGTGCGTTCTTTCGCATTTTACAACTGAGAAAGATCGAGTGGGAGAGGGAGGTAGGGAGACGCCTCATCCTCTCCATAAGTATAATGAAGCCGAGAACTCTGGAAGGTGTTGTTGCGTGTACTTCCGGTCCCGCACCTTCGCGTTTCCAAGATGCACGCGCCATTATCACCGCGGGGGCTAAGAATGGTCGCATTAAGGTCGATACGCGTCGGCGGAAGAGTTCATTCCGCGAGACAATGTCTCTTCTCAAGAGTGAAAGGACGCCACTTCCTGCGAGAGATCCAGAAATGGCCCGGACTCGAAAAGTTCCGTTTCGATATATGGAATTGGCGGAAGTGCGACGAACGAACGGAAATCGCAAAATTTTCGTCGATGAGATTCGGGGAGAGATCCGTCGGTCCTCCGGCGGCGACGGCTGCAGCGTACCCCGTCGCGTCAGGGACTTTCCCCGTTAATTTGACGCGTTGATTAAAAAACGAGCGAACTCGCGACGCACGAGAATCGACCAAACTCCTGAACGGACGGACCGAATAAATTTATGCTAATTATCGACTTCCGCAATGTCTCTTCCGCGTTTGATACGGGCGACGCGCGCGCGCGTGTGTGCATACGCGCACATGCACATCGCGAAACATCGAAACACGCGAGTTCCGCAAAACGATGCTCATTATTAATTACAGGGATTCTCATTACCATGCCAACTGATTCAGAAACTAATTTAGCCGAGTTAGGAGAGCAGGGGCCGAAATTATTTCGTTAATTCGCCGAAACTTCAGCCGCAATTTCCGTTTTGGGCGGGAATGCGGCTCTGGGAGAACGAGCTTCACCTACCGCATTCCCCGCATCTGCAGAAGGGTGGTTTTAATTACCCCTTCCATTACGGCCAAACCAACCCCGTTAGTGGATTCATTTAGTCACATTACCAGTCGCCCCTCCCCACCCCACACGTCCCTTTACCTACCTACCCTACGCTTCAACAACCCACCCCATTCCACCCCGCATCTCCACAAAGTACATACACGTCCCTATCCTCTCTCTCTCTCTCTCTCTCTCTCTTCCCAACTCCCCCTCTCCTTTTCTCTTACTCTCTTTAGAGTTTCAATGAATATTCTCCATCCACACGAGTGTACTACAGGCAAACGTGCTTGTCCTCGTTGATCATTCGCTAAAATTTCTAGTTTTTTACATTCATTGTAAAAACTGGGGTAATAATCGGTTTTTCTCCCCCCTTCCCCTCTCTCTCTCTCTCTCTCTCTCTCTCTCTTTCTGTGTATCGGCCACGTATGTCTGTGCGCGTTGCCAATGAACGCGCATCGTCGATCGACAGATTGGAAATAAATTCTTGGAAAAAAAAGAGAAAGGGGAAGGAAATCAATTAATCTAATAGGGTAATCCGTGTCTCGTTTGAAATTTAAATCGCGGGGGATCCATTGGGGATTTCTGGTGTACGTGGCACTAGAAACCAACCAAAAAGGGCCATTCAGTGGAATTTCTCGATCGATAAAGCCGATCGTTCGAGCACCGGCTACTTTCGAGATTCAATACCGAGGAAGAGGAAGGCAAGACTCAAATGGAGACCGCGGGAAGATGCAGAAGGACGCTGAAAGGCCAAAGGTAACGGGCAATGGTGGTTTCCTGCAGTTTCGCTCGTGCTCGGCATAGAAAATGCGGTTTCCGATTTGCGTCTTCGTCGAAGTTCCGCTGCTCAGATTGGATACGTTTAATTACCGGTAAAATATCGTTAATTAGCCTTCCCCTCCTGCCCGAAAAGGAGTGGAGTGGAGTGGAGCGGAGAGGAGACGAGAGAGAAGAGAGAGAGCCTCTTCGCTTCGGTTTGGCACTCAATAACCAACCGACGAAGTAAAGTTCGCTGCTGCAAAAGGCAACTTTAACGTTCCTTCTTAGAAAACGGGATCACTGTACAGGTGTGTATGTGTGTGTGTGCGTGCGTGTGCCTTGCACGCGCACACGACAATGCCACGTAGTCTTAAAACCGAATTACAGATCGTAACCTTCGGTTCGCAAGATTTTAGCTGGATGTGAAATTATTGAGAAATCGGATCAATCGTGATTACTTTTTGTCGAGTGGAGGAGGTGCGAGGTGGGGTGGAATTGGGAACGAGGAGCGAAGAAGGGTGAGGACCGATTCATCCCCGGCTAGTAACGAATCCAGTTTGCGATGCGGCTAACGTTTGCTACTGTTTTTCTCTTTTTCTTTTTTTTCTTTTTTTCGTCTTTTTTCCCCTTTTTTCGGTGCTCTCCCGGTCCTGTCGTTGCCACTACCACCGATAGCTTCTCCATTGGGCCGGTGGAGTGGAGTGGGGAATTCTAATTAATCAGCTAGCCACCACGCGCGAATCGTCCATCCCCTCCTCCCCCCTCGCCCCTTCCGCAGCTGCTATAGGTGCGTCCATAGGTTGACCACCGACCAAAGCAATGCCCGATACCAACCGAAATTGCCTCCCTCAAATTCCGTTTTCGCATTTTTCCACTTCCCTCTTTCTCCCTTCCATCCTCTTCTTTTCAATCAAATACTTGCAATCCGTCTCTTAAATTCTGAAAAAATTATTCAAGCCTGGGAAAGTCCCTCGGATTTTTCCCCGATATGGCGCGCGAATCGAGAGAATACCCGCGTAATTACGTTAAATGCGCGTATCACGGGTAAAAAGTCTGCGCGACAACTTCACTGTTTTTTTCTCTCGTTCATCCGATGAGTGCTTTCATCCGCAAAATCATTTTCGTTTTTCAATGAAATTCCACCCGTTATCACGGCCCGAGGCAAAGCGCAAAATCAATTGATTCCTCTGGAGGCTCAAAAAGGGTGTTCCACCCCCTTGTCTTATTAACTCAATGACTAAACTGTCGAATACCAGTTAAAAAAAAATGAAAGAAAAATCCAAGAAAGATCACTTTTCGACTATGAACTGCGAACTCTCGTTCCACCCAAAGGAATAGCAACGAGGAAGAAAGTTCGCGGAGTGGCATCTCGCTGTATAAGTCGATGGATGAACAATTATCCCGGGCTTTGTTCCCATTTCTCCAATGATCGACGAAGGGATTATTTCAGTGGAAACGTCCCGGACGCGTACGTGACGTTCTTTCGCGGTTGGGAGAATGGCCACGTGCCACCGAATGCATTCTCGCATTGTTCTCCGGTGATTTGGGTTTGACTTATCGACTTGATTGAGGTCTGCCCGACAAAATGCGCGATTACAGCTTAAATATCATCGCCTCCTACCGCGAAACCGTAGGGGTGACCGACGGCGGCGGCAGAACCTGATTGGTTCGACCCGACAGTTTCGAGGCGATGAAAACTAGCGTAATAGATCGCTCGCGTCGCGATCGTTGTCGCGGAAATCGCGAATAATCGTTTTGGAAAACCCACTTGAATCCGTTGGGTGTCGCGTGCGTGCGTGCGTGGACGAAAAAAAAAAAACTTAACGCAAATGCAGGTTGCGCAAAAGAGCCCGATGGGCGCGACGAAGCATGTGCGATATACGTATGAGATTAGTTTGCATTCAGGTCTGTTTTCACAAAGCTCTCACGGAGAGTCGGTCGATTCTTTTCCAAGGGGAACCTCGGGGGTGTCCCCTAGGGGAGTCACACGGTATTAACGATTGTTTACCACCACCACGCGTGTATCTAGGTGCACGGGGGTAGTCGCAGAGTCTCTTTAAGCGCCAACTAGTGTAGTAGTAGTAGCGGTGCTGCTGCCAGAGTGTCCAAAGGGATGATTTCACCCCCTCTTGCCTCTCGCGTCGTCTTGTCTCTTTCTCTCGAAACAAGGACATCAGGTGCATCCCCCCTCCCCCATCCGACCAAATTCATTGATTCATCACCACCGGTAATGATGAATGAACCATCGGTCGAAAAGCGTGAAAACTTGGACGATGACGGATAAAGATACGAGAGATCCGGCGGTGATTCGGTGAACCGCGCGGAATCATTATTTCCATCTCAATTAATATTTTAATCAAGCTTCCGTATGCCGCGTTGTACCATTTACGGGCCCCTGAATATCTCGTGGCCAACCTCCTCCCCCTCCCTCGCCGGTGAACCAGCACAATGGCTGTACAGCGTGGCCCCCTTTTGTGGGTCATAGTGATCTTTTGCGATCGTTTCACGAGTCAGCAACCTGAAAAGCCTTCCAATTAATTTGCAGCCGACTATTCGGAAATTCCGAGGAAAAACGGAATTTCGCGTTCGTCGAGCGTGCGGCGGCGGCAGCGCGCGCGCGCGATCCAAGGACGAAGTCTCGGGATTTTTCTCGGGGCCAGCGAGCTTAAAGAGGGTTTTTTGAGGAGAGGTCCATCGAGAGGATCGTAGTGGAGTGGAAGGTAACGCGGGTAGTTACCAAGGGAAAAACAATAAGCGCACCTAAGCAACAATGGCCCCATTGTGGGGGTTGTTCTGTCCGGTCCGGAGACTCCGATGGCGCGCGGGCGCTCTTGGAAACAAGAAACCCCGTTGCAACGAAAGTAAGAGAGAGGAGCGGGAAGAGGAAGAAAAGGAGGAAAAGGAGGAAGGAGCCGTATTCTGGCGGCGGCCGGTAATCCCGAAAATTTCCAGCGAAATAATATGCCGGACACAATGGCCATTGTTTCATCGCGGTCAAGATTCGCCGGAACTATCCGCTAGAAATTCTTCGATTAGCAGCAACTACCCCCGGAGGGTTGCAGGCATCTCCCGATAGGAGAACCCGATTGATCGAACCCACCGAGAAAATCCCATTGCCAATTAGCGGTAGCAACTCGACGTTGGCTCCTCCCGCTATTTCCGGTATGCTTTCCGGGATTGAAGAACCTACGAGGCCTCTCGCTTACGTCGGTCTCCTCTTATGTGTGTGGAGAGAGGGGGCGGTGGTATTTCGAGCCGATGGAAATGGAGAGAACAATGCGTCCCGAAACACCGGTTGGATATCGTTCGTTGTGCCAGATATCCCCGCAATTTGCTAAACAAACGGATGCTCAGCCCCTTTTTTCCGGTTTACGGTCCCGGGGAATTCCCCACCATCGCGTCTTCGCGTCGTCTAAATCTTCTTCGTATTGGTGGTGGTGGTGGTGGTGGTGGCTGTGCGCTGCTGGTCTTCGTCACCAGTACAACCTAAGGAAATGGCGTTTACCAATGCTCGGGGATCCAGGAAGCTTTCACGCGAGATCTATAATGAGCCAACGCGACACTGGATCGGTTCTCCTCCTATTGTCTCTATTATATGTACTCGCACACGTGCGGGAATTCACGTACGGATGCGCCATTTTCAAATTTATCAGGGTTCCAGGAGAAAAAGGGGAAAAAAGGTCCTCCCCGCGTTCCCTTCCGTTTAGAAACAAAGTCCACTTTAAGATATCACGACACGTGAGAGGGAATAATGATAATGATGACATCCGCTGATATTTGGCGAGCGCGCGCGCGCGCGTGTCTGTGTAATAAGCCCGAGGCTGCGTTCGCACGAGAGACACGACACGACGATACGAGTGAGTAGCTAACATACATATACGTATTATAGAAACGGAATATCTAGCCCAACCTACCCCAAGCAGCCCCCGACCGCACATTGGCATCAAACCAACCACCAACACCCTCCCCTCCCTCTTTTGGCCCGGCCTGGTCTGGCCTCCTCTTATTGCGTGAGTTCTTCGACATGGCGGCTCGGAAAGTCTGTGAAAACCTGGCGAAAGTTCATCGAGTCCTCCCTGCGAGATTCCGTTGCATCCTCGGGGGGAGGGGGTGCATCTTCGGGGGATGTTTCGTAGGCCGGCGGAAAGTCCGGCGGCAGGTTCTCCGGATCAACGCGATTTTCCATCGGTGGAAAGCAGCGGAGTCTCTCCTCTCGTCGCGCAGTTTTGCTACCCAATGGGTTCGCGCGTCTTCGACCAGGGGTGGGTGGGGGTGGTGTATCGATTTGGATTTCCGGTCGTTTTTCATATTCTTTCCGATGCGAGTCGCTACGTCGAGAGCGGCTCACACAGACACGACAAAGAATTGATATGTTCCTTTGGAGGCGCCTCCGCGGGATCCACCCCCACCGGGCACCGGCACCGGCACCGGCACCTCCACCCCCGACTCCAACCCCGACTCCGACTCCGGCTCGCTCGCTTGTGGCTCGACAATAGAGAGCGGCGCACATCTGTAGCTACGACGAAACAATGAACTGAGAGCTCTATGCGATTGTGGACTGGCAGATAGCATTGTATAATATACTCTGTTGTTCCACCCCTTCGACTGGTGGGAGGGGGAGGACTCGGCGATTTCTCTTATATACACGAGCACAGCGACACGCTCTCACGTACACTACCCCCGCCCCCTTTCCGTGCCCGTGCAATATGGATTCTGCAGCTTTGTCGAAAATTAGCCGTGACGATAATGGACGAGATCGCGGTTCCCTCTCCAAGTCGAATCCGCCTTCCTTTCTCTCTCTCTCTCTCTCTTCAGCCTGCTCCCCCGTACCAACCCTCTTCTCTTCTCTCCTCTCATCTCCTCTCCGCTCCTTTTCTTTTCAACGAAGATTCGCGGAGCTTATTATCCGGCGTATTCCGTCAAATCTATCTGGACGCTGACGATGAGAGAACATTTCAGAACCACCCCTTCCCCGGTCTCTCCCTCTTCGTTTCAAAGCTATCGTTGAATGTAGTCAGGGGGTGGCGGCAAGCAGGCAGGGAGAAGCGCGCGTTATTTTTCAGAATTGCGTAATTGGCGAAGATGCCTTCGCGACTTTGCCTACTCGGAATTAGCGTTTGCGAAGCGAAGGCATTTCGCAAATTGTCCCGACAGAGACGCGGAATAATAAGCTAATCGCGAATGCGGCTCGCGTACAAACGTCGCGGAGGGTCGGTGATAAAAGAGAGAGAACTGATAGACGATGTGCCTCTGCCTTTTACCAAGGGAGGAAAAAGCTCTTTAGCTCCGATTGTCTCTTCTCGCAAACTTGCAAAGTTTTTCCGCGTAGGCCTCGTCAATTGCGTCTACTACCACCACCACCACCCTTTCTCCTTTTCTCTCCCTCTCTCTCTTTCTCTCTCTTTCTGATTTGCCAAATGAAAAAATCCGCGAGACTCTCTCTCTCTCTCAATCTCTCTCTCTCTCTCTCTCTCTCTCTCTTGATAATATGATGGATTTAGGAAACGTTGAAGAATCCCGAACGAGTAAATGTGCCGAAGAGCAAGAGGAAACCCCCTGCTTCGAGGAAACTAAATAAAGAGGCGCCGTCGAGCCAAGTGGATTTTCAAGAAATGAGGTGAGGAAAAAATTGAAATAAAAATAACAGTCCAATCTATTAAGTGAGATTCGAAGTGGCGAAGAGATAGAGATCCCCCCTCGTTTTAAGAAAGGTTTACAAAAGGAAACTCGAATAATAATCATCCTCGTTCTTACCGAGTTTTTCATCGGGCGCCATACAAATGGCCTGATAAAAAAGAGGAGAGAGCAAACAAAAAACAAAAGATAAGATATATAAAAATCACAATTGGAATATTCTCAGCGACCCGGGAAAAGGGATTTTTAAGGGTGACTCCACGCTTGTAGGGAGTCTGTCGCTGTTTCACGAATACACGACAGTTTCTGTGGGGAGGGGGATGATGATGGTGGTGGTGGTGGTGGTGGTTGTCGCGAAAAATCCGAGAAAATTTTCTGATAATCAGCGACGAAGCGAATTTAAGCGCGTCCTGAAAGAATAGCAAAGTATTCGGCGACGAGCGAGTTCTTACTTACGCTGACTTTGGTGAGACTTTTGCTAAAAGATATCTCATCTCGTAATGGGGTTGGAACTGCTGCAGGATGGTGTAATCATATGATGACCGTCTGTACGCGGGTTGGGGGCAACTTTTTTGTATAAAAACATATTTATCCGCATGCATGAAGCCCTCGTAGCTGTAGCACAATATAGAAGAGGGCTGGTAGTTGGAAGGAGGGATTGCGTTCATACTGTTAACTCCACATTTCCATTTGCAATGGAGGAAAAGAGTAGGAGAGAATGCTGAAGCCAGCGGGAGCAAGATAGCCCTTCCGGTAGACTAACTGTAGACCGTGCAACTGTACAAAGTGAACTCATAATGTAATCTCTTAATGGGAGAACCAAGCGTGGATGTGCAACTGATACCTCCTATCTTTCCTAACTGCTCGAAAACTTTCCTCGGTTCTCTCGTTACTCCGATAACAATCAAAAATTCCATCCAGTCCGACAACTTTTTATCTTTATCTTTTTATTTCTACTCCTCTTCTATAGTTTCACATTACTGATTAACGAAAAAATAAAGAGATTAAAGTGTGTGCTGGTGGAAAAAAGGAAAATGCATTTTATACTTGAAAAAAGTCATTTATTTCATTTGCATTCTCATGTACAATAATTACACAGTATTAATCGTCCGATTATAATATGAATAATAGTCGGCATATACACGTATACGCATGGAACGTATCGATGTGTAATATAGTTTTTCATATTGAGAAACTTTATTCTCTTATTATAATAAATAGTTCTTAATAATAGCCTCGACGAACCACTTCTCGGAAAATTGCAAATGATTTCCTATCACAGAGTAGAAATGAATTTGCCGGCGTCTTTTCATATCTTTTAGACCCAGGCGATCCTGTAATGTCGCAAGTATATATTGTTTCACGGTGATTCTGTACTTTTAATTGTGATAGACTAAAACCAATGTACCTCTTTGTATAGTGCAGTCTCTTCTAAAGGCTCAATCTCATTACTTTGTCCAGGTTTATAAAAGCCAAACCATTCTGTTTCTTTGGGAACAACTACTGTATCGTTTAAAAACTTTACCAAGACTAATGTTTTCAGTTTCATCAGATTGGCTTTGTAAGATTCATTAAGATTTAGTTCATTATTAATATCAGCTAAAAAAATATTGTTTTTGTATTCTTCAAGATGATAGGGATCGTGCCAATACGAGGCTGGTACCACATGTTCCTGAACAGATTTTAAATTAGCTCCATAATTTAATAATCTTCGAATGTAATCGCACATGGAATTAGCGCAATTTCCAGCCCCATAGATTCCTTGATGCTGACCACCTAACGATATTAAATTCAACATACGTGGATAAGGACAACGTTGCGCAACTGCTCTCCTAGAAACCATATGAGAATTATTTGCTCCTGATCCCTAAATATTATGCTCTAGTTATATTTACAGAAATTGTGATCCTTGTGAAAAACCAATAGCGTTATAGCCATTTTTTAATGAATCATCCTGCGCTAATTCATTGCACACTGTATCAATCTGCTTGTTGACATTATAAAAGTAACTATTTTTCATATCTTCGATTTCATTATTTCCAATTCTAATAAATTTCGTATAAATACCAGGTATTTCTTGCTCTATTATTTCCTTTATTCTTCCCATACTAAACGAGAAACAACAACTGTCACCTATAAAACAACTAGGAATAACATACTTTATCACTCTATAGTATACAAATTTATTTACCCAGTCCATGCCAAACCACAACAGGGATTGTTGAGGATGAATTTTTGGAGCCATGACAATTATTTATAAATAATATCAAAATAAATGTTTTAATCAAGAAATTTAAAAGAAGCATTTTCACTGAGTTATAATTGATCTTACACGAATATACGTAATGCAACACTTGTGCCAACGATCCATGTACCGTGAAAAATGTCTAGTCACATTTTTTATTGTAAATGTAGACAGCTTAGTTTACCTATTTTGTTTATTTTTCTGACAGATAACCTAACCTGAGCATTAAGAGAACACACGCGACACCATCGACAATAACCAGAACTACAGTCAGAATTTAAACTTACTCACCTAAGATAAAGTTTAGGCGTTTCTTCTTAAAGGTTAAGTGATTTATTTTTATTTAATACATAAATGTTTTATTTTAAAAATCCGTATACAGAATACTGCATTGTTTACAAATTCAAATTATAAAAATATTTATGCATATTCAATTTAATTATATGTCTTCTGTGTCAGTAATTATACTGTAACTTTCCTATGAGTTTCAACAAGTATCTAAATTACAATCGACATGGATTTATTATGAATAAATCTTATGAGTCATGGGAAAGTTATTAGTACAAATGTCATTAGAGAAAAATAAAATAAATCTTCATTTCTTATTATACATTAAAAAGATCCTACTAAATTACCAACAGTACAATATCATAGTAATAAATCCAAATGATGGATTTGGTTAATATTTTTTAATAGAAATCAATAAACGTCTATATAGCTCTATAAAATTCATAGTTTAATTAGGTAAAATAAAGCGTCAAATTTGAAGGTAAAATGGCATGATTTCAAATGAAATGAAATGAAATCGAACGCATGTAACGTTAGAAAAAAAAGATCTTCGACCTTACATTAATGATTCGACCCAACAATTTTTAAAGCCACGTCCGAATTTTGTTTCAGGGCTACACGAGTTATAAGAGAAAATAAATATTTGTCAATTATTCATGGAAATCGCACAAATCAGCCACTTACTTATAATACAAGACTAGTGCACGTTTATCAGAGTCTTAATGAAAAGTTGACCCTGGAAGAACATTATAGGGTACGTACAATGTGAATTCCTTTCGTAAATCTAACAATCGGAGAGAAAGTTGTCAGTCTTTCGTTATATTCTCGTGCAGGAGTTCCATAGATCCTGAATTGCAATATGTACAGCGTGTACTTAAAATGTGCAAAAAGAAAGGAAGAGAGAGAGAGAGAGAGAGAGAGAGGGAAGTAGGAAGAGGAAAAAGAAATGAAACTCCCGCACCGCTAAGGATTATCACGCGAACGCTTTAGAAATATCGAACGAAATTCAGATGCTCGCTAAGAGAAAGGGAGAGAGAGAGAGAGAGAATCGTTTACCGTCGGAGCACCTGGTATCATCTCATCTTTAGTAGGTAAATAAATCTTTTTTTAAGGCATTGCGAAAAAGACTATAAAACAGCTGTCGATTCTTTATCATTCCTGTGATAGAGAATCAAGCGAATCGATGAAGATTCCCAGAACGGCATCTAGGTAACGTATGTCTGTGGACCCTGCAAGCAGCCTCGAAGAACTCCTTGTTAAGATCGTTTAATCTTTTTTCCAGCCTCAGGTGATTCAGAAATTTGTCCTTTTTCGAACGGCTGAAGTGTCCTCTGCCCACGGTCAATCTAAAGGCCGCTTCCTCGGCAGCTGACATGCCGCATTCTCTCCTGGCCTCAGCATCTTCCGACTTTTCCTTCAGTGACTCACGCAATCTCATCTCAGACTCCGAATCGCTATCTGAAATGGGATTCGATGAATGGTGGAGCGGAGCTTCGAAACGAAGATTGAAGCAAAAGCGAATAATCATCGTCGTGGAGATCTTACCGAAATCCGAAGCGGAATCGGACGAACACCCGGACGAGGAGGTGAGTTCCCAAAATCTTACGGGTTGACCCTGAGGAGGAGGGCTGGAAAAAGAGTTGACCATCCTGGATGAGTGCACGAGCCCGTTCGGGTAATTTTTCGTTCTGCCATTGACGATGAGGGCAGCGTCGAAGCTGGACGGTCGCTTCCGGTACTTCAACTGACGGGCTCGTCGATTTCGATTCTCCTGGTGCAGAGAATTGTTGTTTTCCAGGCCGCTGCCAGTCGTGGACCCCGCACCGCCGCCCGTAATTGCCGGCTGCTGCTTCGCGGTTTCCGTTACTTTCGGAGGCGGAGACAATTCGCACATTGCCTTCTCTGCGCATCTGAAATACAAACAGCCTCGCTTATTAGACTTCTTCGCTTGAAAAGGCGAAATACAAGAAAAGAGAGGAAAAAAAGAATCGCTAATTGCACCACTAATCAACCACGCGTCGTTGTATCCTCGCGATGTTCCGAGAATAAATCAGGGAGAGAATACTTGACATTTTTATATGCGCTCATACACGCGGCTGCACGCGTGCACACACGCGCGTATATATAGATTTTGCCTACATTTATCCGTTCGAATGCGTGGCTAATTATTCATGGCTTTATTAGTGGCCAGTGCACGTGCCAACGCATACTTCCACGTAGTTACGCCAGACCTATGCAACATCACGCTCAACGTTTGTGATAATCAACGGAAAAGTGCAGGATACCTTCACAGTCCTACGATAGAGCGTGATTGCAAGTTAATTCGTTCCTTATGTCGACACGATTAATCTACTATGAAGCCTTTATCCGAGCAGTGACTCTCAGCTGAATTTTTAGGGTTCTATCCCTCTTCCTTATCAGAGTCTCGCTCGTCTTCATAGATACACGCGAATCCTTGCAAATCCACGAGATTCGATCGACTTATCGGAGCTACGATCTCATCCGATTTATGCACACGCTGGAAGCCTTGCGATAACGTTACGTTGTTTGCTCGCGCGTGTACGTGTGAGAAATTTGATTGAATGAATTGACTCTGTCGACGAGTGACTTTTTCTTCGGAACGGGAGGAAACGCACATAAGTCACGATTATTTATAGCCCGAGTCATCGGCTTATCAGAGGAGAAAGTTTGGAATTGGGAGCATTTTTCAACAATGATAGTACAGATTACAATTACGATTCATCTTCGCGACGTCATTTAAATCGGCATGTCCAGCTGTGCCGGTCTTTCTGACGAATTATCGTCCAGTTAAAATTCATTACTGAATTTAAGCTCTCGACACCGTTTAAGCATTTTATTACACGTGCTTAGTGCCATGAGAAAGGAGCCCCGGGATCGCTTAATGGATTAAACCAATTATGCTCGATAATTAGATTAACGGAGTTTCTAACGAGTGGAAGCGCGTTCGTTTTCTTTTTCCTTTCTTTTTCGCCCGTTCCTACCTTTTTTCGGAACCTCGACAATTACGACAGAGCGTCGGGGACGCGTTAAATACAATTTGAACTTGTTGTTGGAGTCCCGGTGCTGACCTTTACGGTCCAGGAAGCCAGGTCATTAATCCAATGACCTCGGACACTCAAGAATACTTCGGTTATGGGACCTTGCGATAATCTTAAAATGGCCCGGAACAGAAGGTCTGATACAGAAATAGAAACGATTTATTCAATTCGAATCTCGTGTCGCTTGCGTAGATGTACAAACACTTTTATCGGCGTTAAGTAGAGTAACGCGGATAGGCAAGTTTGCCTTTTTTAGCGCTACAACCAAATATTTGAATACGTGCGTGCGTACGTGCGCGCGTGCATGCGTAAGTACACATGTACCAACGACGTTGATACGTGCAAGGAATCTTTTCCATCGAGTCACAGAACCATCGAGAAAAAGTGAAAGCTTCGCCTCGGCTCGCGAAGGATTCTTATCCCGATATAGGCGTTCTCTCGTGTGGCATTAAACAATTTTCATTCCCGAAGCGAGGGAAAGATCGAAAATCAATCTTCTCGAAAAACGCGCGCTTACAGACGCGCGCTTCGTTCAACAGACACATTTGCCGAATGTTATACTTTCGGCCAATAAAATTTAATGTGTTTTTTATCAACCTTAATCATATCTTGTTTTGCACTAAAAAGCGACCTTGAAATTCTCACGATTTCTGTGTAAACATTTAGAGCGAGCGTTACGGAGGAAGAGTCGAAGAAAATCGCACGAAAACGCAATTTTTCCCCCGACTGAATTTTGCGAGGAAAGATTTTTTAAACAAACAAATCGCGCGGGTCGTGCGGATTTCGCGGGCTCCGTTCGTTCGCTTTCATGAAAACGCCGAATCACTCGCGGCGAAGGTACTCGATCGAAAGTTGCTCATTGAGAATCACTGCGTTATACAATCTACTCGGGCGGGTGGCAAGGTCCCTCTAAAGAGGAATTTCGTGTGCGTTCGACGTTCACTCATTTCACACGTGAACTCGAGCACTGAATTTCAATCGATCCGCGATCCGAAGGATCTTACTCTACGTGCTCTAGATCCCGTGAATTATTTCTTCCAAGAAAGATTAATTATTCCGCGAGACTTCGTCGAACGCTTGGAAACTCGCGTTCGTCAAATCATCGCTGGTCTATCGAAACGGCTGGAAACGAAATAAGAGCGCGTCAGCGATGATAAATATTTTTTATGACGCTAGGACGATAGATTCGATTGTAAGAAATACGCGATATATTCAACGCGTCCAACGCTGCGCACATTAGGACGATCATTTCCCGTCTGTATAGTTGCGTTCCTCTCGTTTCGATTATCTCTCGACCATCATCGTCGTCGTCGTCATCGTCATCGTCATCATCATCGTTCATCGACCTTCGCGTTACGAGTCGACCTTTCAAAGCGCACCGTGATCGTGAGATTACTCGAGCGCATTACCATCCAAATGTTGGACGTAGACTCGAGGCAATCGATAATACATTTTACTTTACCAACGAGTTCCTCGATGGATTTCGTTCGGTGGAGAAAGCGGAAAGGAAAAATTAATGATTTGGACGGAAACGGTAATTTTCCTTGCTTCTCCTCCGATGTGATCGAACTGAAAATCACCACCCGGTATATTCTCGTCTCGGAAATCTATCGAGTCCGACAATAAAAGAGTAACGCTCTTAATCTTATTTTCTAGTTTCAGCAGCGGGGAAAAAGAATCGTCCAAGCGTGTGTGCGTGTACGCGCATCGGTACATCGAGATACCGAGATACCAAAACCAATATCAAAACCAGTGGAAGGACGTGGAAATGAGTTTAAAAATTCTCTATTGGACTGACCCATAGTGTGGATCCAGAAGTCTCTGACAATTCCAAACGATTTGGAACGTCAACGAGATAAAAGTAGACGAAACGATCCCCATGTTATCCTTCGGGGGACTCCCTTCCACCGGCAGAAGCCCTTGTTGCTCGGTCCTCTCGACGCGCAAGAATTTTGGGTGGGCTCCCAAAAGAATTTCCAGCGGCGATGTGGCGGTGGTGGTAGTGGTAGTAGTAGCAGTAGCAGTAGCAGTAGCAGTCCCTTTTTCCTGCAGCCTTTTGGTTCTCGCGTTGCTCCTCACTTTTCATTCCTTTCACTGATAAATCGTCGCGCGAAACTTCACTTTTCAGTGGGAGGAAATTCGTCGAATGTCGTGGTCCTCCTCCTCCTCCCCCCGATGTATTCTCATTGATGAAACTAGCCCTCGACGATCCGTTCGAAAATATCCAATGATCGATGATGACTCGAAATCAGCGTCGGAGTTTTGGGTTTCTTATTCCGTGAAAGGCAGAGTCTCGACGAGGACTGAACGACACGAACCGAACACCTGGAGGAGGATACATGTGGCTTGGGCCACATGCGTGTTGAGTACAGGCGCACGCGGTCGTTGTTGGCTGAGTGCACGTGCACTCGGACGACCTGAACACGAAAGGAAACTCTGAAAGAGCGATCGACGCTCTCGTGGAAGTGGCACGTGTGCGAGTGAGTCTCTCCTACTGGCTTCTACTCACATTTATAGCCGCATGACTTGTAAACTCGTCTCCCTCCAGAACCCGAACGAACCACGTGCTCCCTTGCTCTGGGTATAAAAAAAGATAAGGGATTAGGACGAGAAACTGAATAAAAGAAGGGATGAGATGCGCTGAAGAAAAAAAATCGATAAATTTTTAGAGATCCGTAAAATTTCTTGCTCCTCTCTCTCTCTCTCTCTCTTTGCGTTTCTATAGGCGTTTCTACATGAAGGGGAGAGACAGAGAGAGAGAGAGAGAGAGAGGCCTACAAACTATTTATAATTAGAAAATTTGAAGTAGCGCTGCACCCGTGGATTTGATCCAATGCAATCGTGCGCTTTGAAAAATTGTACCAAACGACAGAGTCCTCGTATGGCTGTCATTTTCGAGTAGAATCATTGTAATTTCACTTGCTCCATCTTTGCCTCGGGGAAGAATGCGAGGAATGAGAAGGAATGGGAAGGAACGGCGTTGAGTGCGTGTGCACCGAGAACCGCTAGCCCTGGCCTTCACTTCCATACATGTAATTAGCTGCGCAATGATTCACGCAAAACAGACTGGATATTCATCGTCAATAATCTCTCTCTCTCTCTCTCTCTCTCTCACTCTGTATGATCAAAAGGGGAGAGGCGCGAAAAGATTGCGTGTAAGAATTATCGAGTTTTCTACGAGTTTCTTCTTGGAATCTGAAAATGTACTGCGGTTGAAAAGAGGTTTCGCGCTAGAGCGAGAAATGCAAAAAAAATTGCAATTGCAAAAGTTTGTATTTCGTACGACAATGCATCCGTGCGCATGCACGCGCGCGCGTGTATGCGCGCGTGTGTGTGTGCGTGTGTGTGTGCACCGAGAGATTTTATCTTTAATCGACGGAACACAAGTTACGTATTCCGCGGAATATTATTTTCGAACGAAGCTCGTGCACTCCTTTTTTTCTTATCTCTTCCTTTGGTGACACGAGAATGAAAGAAGTTTGGCGCAAATTAACGAAAAACTCATGACAGAAACTTTCGAGCAATTCTATTTTAGCGAATGACTGTCGTTGCACCATTTACATTTTACTGCCATCGAGGAGACAATGAGCTGCGTAAATAAGAAATAAGAATAGTGTAATTATTATGAGTGTGCAAAAATGTAGCACATTGTGCACTGCGACGTTTTCTCGTTGAAAATTTTTACAATTTTAGAAGAAAAAAATTACTCCGTCGATTAAGGAATTTTACTCTGCTCCGCCATCGCGTATCGACAACAATGAGCATTAAAGAAGCTAATTTAATTCACTGCTTTTGTTTAGAAATTAAGTCTTATCGCATTAACGGGGTTATAACAATCGTATATATTATTATTCTTAGGCGGCAATAATAATAATTGTTCTAAAAATACGAGTATGAAAATTAATGCGGTTACCACAGAGTTGACAAGCGCTCGGGTCATTTATTTGGCTGTACGTGTTTATAAATTTCGCATCTTCTCGATAAATGTTTAATCACTGTGTCATCGTTAAGCTAAATTAGTTGTAAACTTTATGACTCATAATGACTCGTAACTCTCGGTAATCTAGAGAATATATAGAATTACAAGGTTCCTCTCGTAGAGCGGAGAAATGCTTATCGGAGCATTCGATGAAAGAGTAAGCAGAAAAATATATTTTCATGTAATTTAAATCTAACGAGGATGATGCACATCCCAGGTATACGCCTAATATCATTTTTTAAAAACGAAACGCTTGTTTCTCACATAAGCTCGAGGAGCCAACTAAATAAACGCTAATCTAATTATTTCTTTAACGCTCCATGAGCAATCCTCTTTAATTTCTGATAAATCGATAAAGATTTTAACAGGCTTACAGAGATATACGCGTACAGCGACGAGGGACGTACAGAAAAATTACATAATCCCATTGTAAGAGCACATTTATTGTACGGAGCATGAAATTTCACGGAAGGAAATAATAAAAGTGGTAAGCGGAATTTATGTCCAGAAACGATATGGATGTGGATACGGACATGGTAATGAATATGGGTGACCATTGTCTCTGTTCCATTTGCCGATGTCGCTTTGTACGTTAAGAAATTCCAACATGGCAATGCATGGTAGCTTATCCATCCCTATCACCTCATCGATTTACTTTGCCTATTGTGACGTCGCTCGACCAAATCTCGATGACGGCATCATTATATAAGTTCCCAAGCGAAGTTTATCAAATTAGCAATTTGTTCAACCGTAGACCGATGGACGACGAATATTTCAATGTCGATTATGTCCAATTATGGCTTTGGCTGACCTTTTCCTTTTCCGATTACAAGAGAGACATTGACAAAATCCACTGTATCTATTCGTTTGACAGTCCACGCGACGCAAAGAGGAAATCATTCTTTTTTTATTTGTGAAATTATTGTTCAATTGATAAAGCCACGTTTCTATTAAGAACAAAGTTGAGCGAAGTTGATCGATAAATTGAGAACACCAGTCTCACTAGTTTTTCATTTTGACTCGTGGAAAATCTTTTAATGCCAATTGACATTCTCTGTCAAATGTAATACACATTGATATGTCCGGTCGAAAGAATTATATTCATGTGTTTTTGCATGTCGTGTAACACGCGTCTATTATGCGATGACGAATTCTTAAAATATCAGTATCTCGGGATATGTGACTTTACTCCACGTTGCTGCGGCGCGATCTTAATAATTATTCGTCTCTGTAACGCAAACTTATCAATCTCGTTATTCCTATTAGCTCTCTCGCGTCCTCGAGCATGTATTTTAATTTTTCAGATTAAGCGTCATTTGATAAAGATCTGCAAATCAGAATTAAGCGACTCTAATTCTGTTCTTCAAACGTCGCTTCAAATTACATTAAACAGATGGTTTTTATTGCGTGAAATTCTCAAGTAATATATATATATATATATAGCAAAAAAAAAGGAAGGGATATTACATTCTCCGAGGAGAGAGAATAATTCAGTTTTGAGCGATTCCGTGCTTAAAGTGAAATCCCAGAAGTTTAAAGGATGATCTAAACACTTGGGTGCACGTGTACCCAGCGACAACATTGTGTTCTCGCTCTACCGCCAGTGATTCTCATTTCTCGCAAATGCTTAGCTAGGCGCCTCCGGCTATTGCAAAATTACTCCGAGAAATAAGAAAGTATCCTGCGCGATTATGTAAATTCGCATAGAAAGCTCTCAAATTCATTGTCTATTGTATAATATGAGAGTTTTTCTATGGTTTCATAGATTTATGCGTTCTTAAATCAATACAAAAATTTCTGTGGCATTAAATTTAATCGAATGAATTAATTTGATCCTGGGTTCGAATTCTTGAAATCCCGGAAAATTACGATAGTAATATTTCTGTGCTTTAAAATAACTTGTTACGTTGGATGCTGCCATTTCTGTTAATAACAAAATGGACTGAGAAATTGGCCACCCTCAACATTCTCCTGGATTGCATGGTCTTTGCCAAAACACATTATTATAAACGTTATAAATAGTAACTATTCCATTGCAAAAGCAGTCGAGATTTCTTTCATGCAAGGGAGTACGCAAGTTTAGATTTTTTTTCTCTATACTTTACAAGTGTTTCGGTATATACATCAGATATGCTTATATCTATAAAATATTTATAGTAGTTCTACCGAGCGAGTAATTACGAAAGGTAAAGAAAGTGAAAGAGAGATCTCATTATCGTTAAGGCATTTTCGTTAAACTTTCCGAATTATCAAAAAATAAACGATAGAAATGCCATCTACTAGCCGAAATGAGTAAGACCGTGTGATAATAAGTTTGCTCGCTCTTTTACCTTATTGAGATAATCCTTTCAGTGAAAATAATTAGGTAATTTGTTAATTCCATGTAATGCGGATGACTTTTATTAACATTCGTCAGAGCATATAATAATCTCAATATAATTACAATTTAAATTAATAATTTATACACATGTATCTCGCGTAATAGTTAATGACTGTGGAATTGTACGTACACTCGTATTATCAAAATAAATACAAAGTCCACGAAAACTGTACATATTGTATAAAAATAACTTCGGATAGGATTTATTTTGATCGTAAATATTGAATGTACATTTCTTATTATACGCAATGTTCTTCTCATAAGCCTATTATAAGTATTTTATTAAAAATATGCACTGCACGTATCTCATTGCCATAGTTTAGTGTATGCAGTAAGAGTATTTATCGACGAAGACAGTTAAAAGGCATCACATTACGATTACTTTGATTAAACTAAAAGTATAGAAAATTTTAGTAGAATTCCAATCAAAGTTTCATTGGTCAAAGATGATGACAATAAGCTAGTATACAAATCTTTCACAGCCTTTTAGCATATTAATGAAGTAATGTGAAAATTCCTTTAAACTGTGCCTTCTAATACCTTAAACTGGATCAGGCCTCGTTCTTCCAATGAAAACATTCATTCCTTTAGCCTACGTCTTATAAATAAAAATTTCACATACATTATCAATTTTGTATATATATATATATATGCTTGCTAGCAGTACAAGCCATTGCCTTGATTCTCGATGACATATTTTTGCAGGTACTGCGCTGCCTTCTCGGTGAGTCCAAGAGAAGATAAATCACGCTCAAATTCTTCGAAGGTACCCGCACCTGCTATGTAGCCATTTAATTTAGCTGCTAACGGTGATGAAATTAAAACTTCGGCCGAAGTAAGTCCAGTAACTTCTAACAACCATGGATGACTTTGAAGACGGTACTTTTGATGGTAACTACGAATACAAGTGATTTACATAGAATTTAATATATCTACAATAGAGCAATTTAAATGGCGTATACTTACTCTTCGGCTGGATAGAATTTATTAAATCTCTTGATCTCAGTAACGAATAGTTCTCCACGATTCTTTTGCTCGTACTCCAAAGATTTTTCGGCATGTACTTTTTGTTCGTCGTCATGATACAAAATTAAGGACATGTACTAAAAAAAAGAATAGTAGTAAGTTTCTTAGTCTCACCGAATACTCCATTAAATTTCCATGAGAAAAGACACCGCGCGAATTATATCACACGCTATTTAATCCCACAACTAATTTAATCTTATAAATAGCTTAAAATGAATTTATAACTCTCCCCTTCTCTCCCCTGGAATAATTAAAATTTTCCTTACTTGCTTCTTTATCTTGGTAGTAAGGCCATATTCGTGATTGTTCCAAAATAATCCCAATAGCGTTGCGTAAGAGACTATTTCAGGGTCATACTCAATGTCAATAACCTCAGTATGGTCGCCTCTAAAATTTAAAATGATATATATTGTTAAATGATTTTTGATGAGGCACGAAGGAAAAATGTTAGATGCTCTTTATACGCGCAACAGGTGAGTATGGGAAAAACTTTGTCCTTTGTACCGAGTACAGTAAACGTCAGTTGCGCTTAATATATCTTCTCTATTGCAGCAAATGACTTTAAGAAGAAAGTTTCTACTTACAAATTTCTATATGTCGGAGAGTCCTTTTCTCCGCCAGAGTAGCCGACACAGGTCCTTATTACTCCAGGTAAAACGCCGAATAAAGAATCTCCAGCCCAGAAACAACCCATCCCGAAAGTTGCTCGTTTTCCTTTGTACTCTTGCAGTTGACCAGGCATTTTCCTTGGGAGGCAAACATTGCAATCAAGAATAGAGCTAGCACAATACGAAACGGAGCAGTTGCTCCATGAAGACGCTTGTCCATGAAAATGCAGAAGTACCATGAGGAATATTGATCGTACTGTATTCATTTTTGCTGATGCACATGTTAAGCTATCCACGTGGCTTAATTATCTCTCTCTCTCTCTCTCTCTCTCTCTCTCTCTCTCTCTGGCTCTCAAATACAAACGTGATATACGTAGGAATATAGAAAAGGGAATGCATACACACGCTCGGAACGATGGCGTGCGCTAGAGAGAAATGTGATCAGGAAGATGTCGCTACAATGTGAGGAGGCAGGTTTGAAAAGTTTCTTTCTCGTTGACAAAGGATATGAAAAAGTTAAGAAAGTATAGAGAAATGAGCAATTTTCACTGTGGAAAATGGCACGCGAATCTAATGCGCTTGTCGATAAGGAACGTACGTATAAAAGTTTGTAATTGTTCTTGCATTGTTTTATTTGTTTTTACATTGTACCACAAAACAATCGTAGACTTTAAACATAAAGGGGTCTTGAACGATTGCTTTGTCTTATTGTTCATTATTTAGATTTAACGGAGTCTCCTCCTCTTTTAACAGTGTAAAATAAGCGAATAATTTCTTACCTTGTAGGTATGCGTAGAACTGGACAAAAATGAGAATGTAGCCACGAGGAAGGAATGCACGCGCTTTGGGTTTTGGCTTTTGTGTCTGGAATAAGTCCCTGGATGTTGGTAGTTAAGTGTCGTAAAAGCTACTGTCTTGTACTAAGGAAATCCCGTCATTTTATGCTCTTCGAACTAAGCATCCCCACCAACTACCTACTTCCTTAAATAATCTGTCCCCACTCTCACTCACCATCAATATTTCTATTCCATAATTCGATGTATTTTCAATTAAAGTAATAACAATTTTGATACCAGCTTAAAAATCTTTATCGTCTACATGAAAATAAGTGACATTAAGTCGCAAAAATAGTGTAGCGTTAATACCGAGAGCGATCAAAGTTTCCAAGCAAGTGCTGAAGTTTCAAACTACGAATTAAAGACCGCTCGGTCATTGGCCAGTGTACAAACTTTGAGAAAATATCTGGTATCTTTTTCCCTTTCTATTATCGCTGTGGACGAGTCATTTCAGGAGATGCTCGAACATGAATTTCTAATTTCCAGCAAGTTGCAGATAGCGGACAGGAAGAACGTGCAATACTCTCCGTTTAATTCCTCCTTCTTCCTTGCGCGATGGTTTATACTTAAAATTTAAATAGACCGGGAAGGATTTTTTTCCACGGGGCACTTTTTTAATTAATTTCTTTTATCTCTGGATCACATGGTATTTTAGTAAATATTTAAGTTACAGTAGCAAGGTCAAAACTTATATAAACATTGACAAGTGCTCGATTAATTGAATATATTCTGTCTGACAATATATATGTATATATACATATTAAATTCATTTGACGTACATAGTTTCTTAGATAAGAGCTCTGGGGAGAGAGCACGTGCTTGGGATTTATTCGTCGAAGATATCGGATATAATTCAATTACCGAGAATGAAAATTTTTATGGAATTATCATCCTGTCATCGCTCAATGCAATTCACTTATCTCCGTTGAAATTCCATTATTCACTTCCTGTCACAATATTTATGAATTTCCTGTTTATTATTCTATTCGCGAGACCGTCCAACTACAAGTATTGTCACCTAGGACTTCGCTCTCTTCCCAGTCAAAAACTTGATTATTGCTCCAATTAAATAGCAGTAAACCTCGAGGAATCGTTCCACCCTAGATAATCGAGTCGATCCATAAAACTCGAGGGATGCAACTGAGAGGAGTCAAGTCGGATTGATAAAAGTTGCAAATATCGGTCAATTTCATCGGATCGACTTGATTTTTTCGCAGCATACGGCCAATGCGACACTCGCGAATCACGTGAGTGAAAAAATTTTTTTATTCGAGCGATTCTTCATGGTTTTCTAGGAGCTCCCGATCGGTAGATTTTTTTTCTTCGAGAGAGTGCAGGAGTAATCTTTGCAGAGACAACATTAGACGCCACTAGGGGTGCTCTTTTATCTTTCGAGTGAGAGATAAGAGTTTGACAGAAAGCATGCCTTATCGATGTGTCTGATAATCACCAATATCAGACTCTGTGTAGACACCATTGGTATACACGACGATGTCTTAATTACATATAGCGAGCGGTTACTCACACTGATTTGCAAATTAGCAGTCCCAATAAAGATTCGCCGAGCTTTTTTCGTCAATTCAAATAAATTTTCCAATATCCGATATAAATGCCGACGGAAGACGACGCGGAGGATGAGATAGAAAAGGGATTCGAGAGAATCTTGGAGATCCTCGTCTACGCGCGCGCGCAATGCATGTGTGTGCGCACGTACGTGTGCCCACTCTCCTAATCAATGAATTATTACTTCATTGAGGAAATTCTCATAATTGCTTGCGCAACCTCGCGATCGATTCCGCGATAGATCCAAAAAACAATGCTGAATCTTTTCCCCTCTGTTCTTTCCATGCGTGGATCTCTTCGGGATCGAAAGAAACGCATGTGCAAGTGGTTGCGCGCGATGCACGTGGAAGCCGCGCGATAATGAAAGTATTATAGTAATGGTAACAAGTATCACGTAGCAATTCAATGATGTTTTAGTGGCACCAATTGGCTATTCTCTGGATTAATAGAGTCTAGTAGCGAGTTGCATCAGAAAATTAAGTGGTCCAAATCTGATTAAATGAAGAGACAATTGAGAGAATCGCCTGATGTAATCTTAGCTCCTTTGGTGCTAAGCTATTCATTATCCGCACACTTATCGCCAGCTGGAGTGTGCGTGCGTGCGTGCGTGTATGCGAAAGAGCAGTAATCGTGTAAATAATTAGCATATTGACTAATCACTTGTGTCGAGATAGAGCAATCAACTCGCAGCTTATTTGCGATAAAAGAAACTGGCGAAACGAACAGGGTTCGTCTCTCCTCAGTTTTTCAAAAGACAGTGCACGAGAGATACGTTCGTTTCTTTTTCTTGCTGCGCACTGCTTTTTCGTTTCGTTTGCTTCCTCCTTTTCTCTTTTCTTTTCTTTTCTTCTCTTCTCTTCTTCTCTCTTCTCCTTCCTTCGACTCGTCTCGCTTCAGTTTTATCCTTTGTTCCACGAAAATTTCACGAGAATCGCACAAGAGTTTTACTAATGAACCGCGGTATCTTCTTTTTCACGCAATTGCCAACAGATACAAGTACGCGCGCGTATGCGTGCGTACGTCTATGCGTGTAGAGACATACGTGAAACGCAAGATTTTTTTTGGGGCCCGATTATTCCTCGGATTTTCGTAATTTATCTAAGCGCGGAGGGAGCGCGGAAAAATTCATTGATATTCCGTATTCAATTAAGCGAACTCTATCTTCTCGGTAAAACAACAGTAAGTTGCAAAAATCGCTCGAGTTTTTTTATCGCTAATCGCGCGCTTTTCTTGAACTTGAATTGTCTCGAGCTGGAATTTCGCTGAGAAGGAGAGGGCGAGGCAGAGGCAGAGGGAAAAGGAGGAGGACACCAAGGATACGCGTCGGAACAAATAGTTTTCACTTTGATTAATAAGCAGGACGATAACCGTCTCTATTTTGCCACCAACGTGAGGAGCAATAGTAAAAAGTGATGTTATCGCGATTATTGATCGTTCGCCAAAAAATGATAAGGCCTTCCGCTCATTTACCTTGAGCGGAGGAGAGACCTTTCCTACGGTGGGGTTTTGCGCGCGTTATTAAGGCGACGATGAAAATTTCATTGAGGAAAGAATAATTGGCAGGCAGGCAGGCAGGCAGGCAGGCAGGCAAACAGACGAGCAGACAAACCCATCGTGGATTTGCTGAATTTGCAGGGAATTTTATCGAGACGTTGCCTTCGAAACCGATGGAGGGTACACTTTGAGAGAAGACGATCGAGTACGTAGAGAAGCTTGAGAAACGGTACGCGTAATGCAGAGAAGAAGAGAGCAGAGAGTCTCTCGCGATACCGAACCGCTATTGGGTCAATGGCAAAACTTATGCAATCGTTGCAAGCATCGCACCGTGGCGAACGGCTCCTTCTACAGGTAGCAACGCTGCAGTTTGTTTACAGAGGACAAAAGAGACTTGTATGTAGACGCACACACGCTCGAAGCAAGACCAGCTGGAAAAGAAAATCGCTTCAATTGTATCTGACGAAAGTCCGGAGGGAGAATGATCTTAAACGCTCTTAAAAGGATTTCACGAGTCAGTTAAAAATAAACGTTCCAGATTATTTCACGCTCTGAATATCCGAATAAATTCGACTATACGCGCATGCACGTACGCGTGTGTACGTACGTAGTATCTACGTACACACGTTAATTCACCCGTTTATTTTATTTGCCGAAAGCCAAGAGCCTCTGCCAGATTTCATTTGTGCTACTACGCACAACAAAATTTTGCAAACAAATTTTCTACTCTCTCTCGCTCCTCCTCCTCCTCCTCCTCTTTCTCTTTTTCATTCTCACCTCTCTATCTCCTCTTCCCCTCTTCCGCCACTATGGGGCACGTGGAGAGATAAATTTATTAATACTATTTATTTATAAATTCGATGAAAGTTACAAGAAGGGGAGAAAAAAGAATTCCACCTCGGATTGAATAGAGAGAAAAAAATGTATTGGATATGCAATACATTCATGGAGAGTATAAATATATGTTACAATAAAGTAGGATTATTTATAATTGGTGAAGAGACTCGAGCTCTCGAATAGCGATTAAAAGAAAAAGTCGTGGAAGAGACAAAATTTGTTCTGGCGACTCGATTCATCGACTTAAGTCATTCCATGTTTTACGGAGATTTTCTTTTCTAAGTAAGAAGAAAACGAGAGGGATCGTTAAAGATCCATTTCTTCGAAAAGAAACATTTCTCTAATGATCGCAGAAATGCTTGAAATATTAAACGATTAAATTGTGTGATAATGACAATAATAACAATAATAGCAGTGGTTCCACGACTTTCCTTCAAGTTTCTTCATATTTTATAATCATTTTATCAGGCTTCCTATGGATTTGCCGTTCTACTTTTCTTTCTTTTTTTCTTTTTCTTCATTTATTGTTATTATATCCTTAATGCGAATATTTAAAATTACCGTGTAGAGAACACGCTTGATACACATATGTATAGGTACGTCGATAATGAATTAGAGACTATTTGAGATGCGAAGATACTACAATATTGTCCATACGTGAAAACAGTCTTTTTCCCGCGAAAATCATTGGATCTTTGTGTTGTTTCAGTGAAAAGGTTAAAGGGGCCTCCAAAAAAAATGGTACGCAAACAGAAATTCAGTCTTATCTCCTTCAGATTATAAGTCCTATAATATTATTGAGAGAATTTTCACTCGGGAAAAGTGATTTTACTCCAAAGTAAAATTGCGGCTTAGAATCTCCGCATCTCATCTTGAATATTATTAGAATCTGAAGTACATTGATACGAATTCGTAAAAATTTCTATTGATTCGCGTATACGGCCGTCTCTTCCTTTCTTTTTTTGGAAATGTAAGAAGAGGTCAAACCGTGAAAAATTATTTCGTGACTCTCTATAGTAATCTCGGAGAACTCTTATAATATACAAATGCTTGAATAAAGAAACAAAGACGAGCTATACGTACGTATGCATGTATTATAATAATGATAATAATAATAATAAATTTCATAGGATCTAGGAAAAAGTTAATCTATGATGCTTGTCGCGTTAGATAAAATTTTATCAGCTGCCAATAATGACCAGATTCATTGCTTAATTATACGCACTTAGTCTTAACGTACAATCACATAGAGAGTAACAGAATATTTATATACATACATAATATTTAAAGAGAGTATATGCAGTACGAATATTAATTAATGAATTAATAAACATTATAGAACCAAGTTACCATTAGCAGAATACAATTAATTCGTTAACAATAGTTCATATAAAATATTATAGCTCTCTACCGCACAAAACCCTCTCACTGTATCTAAGGCCTCTGGTTCTAACTCACAGCATAACATTCAATTAGGCAAAATTACAAGAACCCGCGCAATTCTTATCATTCTAAACTTTTTAGAATTCATTTCATTCATTAATTAATTAACATTCTCATTCGATTCATTCACTTATCATATTCATCGCGCACTCAACTTAAAGATGTGAAATGGAAATTCCATCAATCCATTCTTTGGCTTATCTCATATATCTCTTTTTTTCCTTGTCAATTATCTTAAATGATCTCAAAATGCAAAATTTACGTATTAAATTCAATAGCTTTAAATTTAACAATTTGTATGATCGCTCCGATTTATCTTAAAAATATATTTACTTTAAATATATACAGTTTCTTTCTTTTTGTCCAACGCGACAAATATCATACAAAAACATTTCTTAAATTTTACTAACAATTAAATAAACAATTCAAAAAGTTTCCTACATACGTATATATACGTGTGTATATTATACGTATATATATATACACACACACATAAATACATATCTTTGTTCGTAATTTTATATTCTACGAATATGAGATACAGAAATGGACACAAGAAATGCTTAACTAATTAATTTGACTAAATGTGATTACACAGACTTGAATTCTTTTCAATTATAACATTGTTTTCTTCCAATCAATTTTATCTTATACTTAAGACATTTTTACTTTTATTTAGAGTCCTCGTGGAATTGGAATATTTTTCTAAACATTGATAAATCGAGAGGTCTATTATTAATAGACAAGTCTATAAACAGAAGAACGATACTTTTTTTTTTACTGAAAAAAGTATATTCGTAAAATAATTATTATATCTAATTAAAGTAAAACGTTCTATCAATGATCGTATCGTCCATATCGAAATAGAAATCTGATAATTTAGTGTTTTAAGGAGAGATGACACATATATAATGTAGTATATATATTTTCTTGAGAATTGTAAATCCTTCGATATAATAAGAGTAAATACGACCGGTTATAAAGTACCAATCGTCGAATCAGATATCACTTTAGAAACAGTAACTTCTTTATCACACTCCATTTTAGTTTGTCAAATTGTGTTCGTGTGAATCAATCAATAGTTTAGTGCCACAGTTTTTATAAAAATGAACCTGAGAAAATTATTGTTGTCGGTAAATGGATTAAGAAATGTTTTGATTAAGTATTACGCCTTACTCAGCACCGTGTAAGGAATATGGCAACTAATGTGGTAATAGTATCATATGTGTATATATAAAGCAGAATGTGGCCAACAGGAGAGACTTTAAAAATGACGTCAGTTAATCAGTTTTATAAACTACTTGAACGTGTGAGATACACATATATTTATATACATATATATATGTATATATATATATATATATGTATGAACTGTCCTCGAGTTGAAACGAAGGCTGAAATTTTTCACAATTTTCTTTTCATTTTTAGGCCTTTCAACAATATCAAACTATTTTTATTAATTGGTCCACAAATCTTGCCATTATCGCATAATGAATTTTTAATTCGGATCACTGATTCTTTAATTCCTCAAAAGAACACATCGTTAATCAAACATTATTAAAAATAAGTTAAATCTATTAACTTTATTCTCTAAGTATTCTGTACTGGAATTATTATGCATTGGAATGGTTTCGTGTAAGATTACGAACTTCTCTTTTTCACTCTAACACCAAGCTAAATGAGACTAAGAGTTACACGTGTAAGTACTCGCCATCTTAACAATAAATATGATAAAATCCTGTACATCGATAAATTATACAACGGTATCCTACTACATAAACGAACACTTCGTTTATCAACGTTTACGAAATGCTACAATCATATATAAACTTCAATTCGCATACTTCTTTACTGGTCAATAAACTGAAAGGTAATTTTTAATCGACGAAAGATCTTAAAGTAATTTAAGTACTTAATCTTTTTCACATTACAGTCATTTTGAAATTAAAATAATACTTTCTTTCTTTAACTTCAACTATACTCAACTATCCTATCTCTAATATACTGTGTGTAAATGCTGTAACGTGACCCATCCAGAAAAGATGGTCGGAATGTTTAATTAAACATATAAAAGGTGACATGTAACTTGTGAAATCATAAAATCATAAAATCGTGCAAAACTTAATATTTACATCATGAGCTTGGTAAATGCACGTAAGCGAATACCTTGTGAAATTTGAGGTTTCGCATCAACTTCCCGATTCTTCTTCCTGATTAATCGATTGAAAAGTAAAGAGAAACAAGAGAAAGTTATATATATATATATATATATATATATATATATAGAGAGAGAGAGAGAGAGAGAGAGAGAGGTAAGAATTTGGCATTTTTAACAAAGAGGACTCGATAGGAAGAAGTTGGTATTGCCACATTTCCATTGTTTTTCTTCATTCGCAATTGAATTTTACATGAGAACGCAACAACTTTTCTCCGAATGACTGTCACCTACAATCTCGCTGGTGTTACCGGTAAATCGTTGAAAATCGTCGGTGGTCATATCTGAATTGGAAATGGTCGAAATAGGCATAGGTATACCATTTCCATTAGCGTCCACCGAGTTTGTCGAGGTGTGTCTGTTCTGTGCCCTTTGCTTCTTCAGGTCTGATAGGGACTTGACGAAAACTACAGACACGTGAATGTTGATCTTCCCATTGGCATCGCTCTCTGCCGTGTAAATTGGCTGCTGGCTGCCAACCGGAAGCTCAGATCCTGAGACTGCTGGGGCAAATAATCCAATGCTATTCTTCAGAAACACATCTGCGCGATTTTACTCACGTTTAATCCCATCACCTATTCCCTAAAGCTGGACTACCGCCACGAGCATGACCAAAAACAAATACTGCCATGCTCAATAAGCACTTCATGCTCTAAGAGTATAAGCGCAAAATCATGTGAAAATTATGGTCAGCATTTTACACAAGTGAAGTCTCGATAGAAGAAAAATTGGATGATTTGTACAAAGCAAGTTACAGGCTGGCCCAGCTACCATTCTACTATCGTCTCTCCATTTTCTTCTTATTCTGAATTCTAGCGCACGCTCGTTCCAACGATCGTCGCGATCATTCATTGGATTCATTGTGAAAAACGTTTATCTGGGCCAGCCTGTACCGAAGAGATAATACTGGTTGGAACCTACAGTAGAGTAAAAAGATTCTTCCCTAATAGTAACTTGCTTTTATATGTTTCTCTGTAATCAGATGAATAATAGCATTTCCATATCGAACTTGATTACAGTTTCAACGAATGTAATAAAAGAATGATCCTATATTAAGAGTGATATGTTCTTTAAATTGACTAGTTTAATGCTACTCAACCACTACTTCAATTCACTATCTATATTACAAAGATGTCTATATAATGTATTCTATAGTAATAATCTACGAAAATTTGGCTACGCTCAATAGTAAATACCAAGTCAAAATATGAATCACATCAAAGCGCACTAAGTTTAGTAAACATCATGCTTTAGGCCAAAAACTGTTCGGTAGTTTGTGCGAGAATCTTAAAGTTTACCAAACAACTATATCGCTTTAACGTACTATTTATCGTTAAATTACGAAAGAGCCCTCGCGGATTACATCGTTAATCAAAGAAATATTATTTAAAAAACACTCTTGTATATGAAGAGTGCACTTCAAGTAGAGTTTTATACTCATCATAGAGAATCTCTTTATCTAGTCTATATGAATTTTATAGAAATTATCGCATAGTGCAAAATGGAGTTTCAATAATAGTGATGTAAGTTTTAAGGATCATATATATATACGAAATTAAAGTTAAATTAAAGAATAGAAAAACGAATAGGATGACATACCTAACGGTCGTTACTTATTCCCATTATGATAGGTTTTAGCACTTAATGAATTTCTAAATGTTTCGTTAATATTAACATTTAAGGAACGATTCTTAATGGAACTATTTGAATTTCGAAAATCAGAACTTTATCGAGTTTCGAAGGAGCAATGAACTAATGTTGAATGAAGAAATTTCAGTGTCAGTGTGTACATCGGTGAGCTCCACATGTACACGTAAATATAAAAATTTAAGAGATACATAGCTGAAGTAACATATGGAGAAGAGTTAGAAGCAGACCCACTGTCGTTTCGTACAGTATAATTATAGAAATAGAAAAGTGACATAAAAAACTAACCTTGCAATCATTCAGGAATATGCAAAGATAGACAAAAAATTATCAGATAAATAACATTTTCATAGATTATTCACGATAAGTATTTTCTTTTGTCATAAAACTTATCAATCTTTCTACAAGGTTAGCTGCTTAATATAATCTACGTTCTATGAATGACTTTATTTTTATGTGAAATTTGCAGAATTTACATTCCAGCGATTGTTGTGATTTTCTCTTTATTTCATAAGTAAAAAAATAATATTCGATAGTACTTCACATATACAGTCTACAGTAAAAGCATTATAAACAAACATTGCATCATTTCGAGAAAAAAAAATTAAAAAAAAAAGTGTAAAACAACCAATCATATCACAGATAGTTTGTTATTAATTATCTTTAGGCTTGAGCGATTTGTACCGAGCACATTCTACTTTGTGTATTTATATTTTTTCTGCCAATTCATTTTTGATCCATATTTTATAAAAACACGATAATACACGAAATATCCATACGAAGGAAACAGTAGAATTTGGAATTTAGATCGAAGAAAGCCAGTTACCACTATAGTTTATTTAACCATAACCTTCGCAAGCAAAATAAGCTTCGGACAATACCTGAATCCTTGTCAACATCTTCGTGCAGGAAGGAATCATTATCCTTTCCTTCTGGGCCCTTGCGTACTGCTGGCGTTAATGCAGTGGTCTCGGAATCATTCGTTACTTCTTGGGTACTGGCACAGTTCTCGGACGATGGAATGCTCGGAGTTGGAATATTTCCGTAGCTCTAAAACCAAATAATTAATTATTTTTATAACTTTTGAATTTAATAAAAGCACCAATAACTTCAATTGTGAAACCGTTAGATCTGCTTTACGTACTTGTTGCGACAATAATCTCAGCCGAGTTTCTTCTTGAGCATCCTTCTTAGTGGTTAGAACTTTATCTCTAATGGAAGTTCTTCGAACACTTTGAGTCCGTGTGTTTATACTTTGAGATCTACGAACGCGTCTACCTTGTGCTTCTCTCAGACGTTTACTCTCTTGTTCAGTTTTCAGCTCGACTATCCTCTCCCGAATCTCAGGATCTTCACAGATATCTGAAAGGCATTTTTGTTTCTGGGATAAATTATATATTTAAATAAATAATATTTATATAAATATGTGCGTTTACCAGCAGGAGTTTCATCGTGTTTATTTTTTGCATTCAAGTCTGCTCCATTTTGTACTAACAATTCCAATACTTCAAGCTGAAAATGATAGAATAATATAGATCTTTCTCTCATTAAATTAATGATGATGAACAGAATTTTTTCTAGAAATTAAATAACGTACATGACCCCAACATGCTGCCGCATGAACAGGTTGCCACTTATCGTTATCTTCCACGTCAGTGGAAACATGTTGATCGAGGAGGAATTCAACGACTCTTAAATAGCCATTTGCCGCTGCTATGTGAAGCTAGAAATAATTTTTAATAAATTTCAAATTTTATCGCGAACGATATCTTGTCGACACAAGAAATATATCTATACTTACTGGTGTAGCTCCCTGATGATCCTTGTACTCAAGGTCGCCACCGAGAGAAGCTATTTTTTGCAAGTCTCTTAACATTTGAACCTCTGTAGATGCTCTAGTTTCATCTATTAATTCTTGGGTTACACCTCGCCTTGCCATTTCACCTGAAATACAAATAATCTCATGGTGAGTCTTTGAAACTTTCAGAAAAATAAAATTTGAAAGAATTTAATACCTTCTATACAATCTAATGTTTTCTCATCTTCACAAATATCATATGGCATATTTCCATCGGCATTAACTGCTAATAAATTTGCACCTCTGGCAATTAAGTATTTCACTAAATGCAAATGTCCACATGTAGCTGCAGCATGCAGTGGGGTCCATTTCTCACTATCTTCTGCATTCACATTTGCTCCAAATTCCACAAGTAGTTTCATCATTTCTTCATTATCGTCAATACAACATTGATGTAATGCAGTTAAGCCATCCTCATTTGTTGAATCAGGATCTACTCCCTTCTTTAAAAGTCTTCTCACTAGAAATTTATTCAGATTATAGAATGAAGTTCATGCAAAATGAGAAGAAAACTTTTTATTAACAAATTACCTTCATCAATGTCATTTCTTGCAGCTGCCTCCAAAAGCATAACACTATCACTAAAATATATATGACGCTTGTTACTGGAATGCCTAGTTTGATGCCTTAACCATTCCTTTTCCCGCTGACGCCAAACTTTTAACTGTTGAAGTCTCCTTTGACGTGCCAAATACAGTCGCTCTTGCGTTGTTAACCTTTCAATATGTACCATTTCTGCTACCAAATCTGAATGCTCCATTGTAATATATTTATAATTCTTGCAACTATATTTACCTGTTTAAAAACAAAAAAAGAACCAATTGAATTTAGAATAGTAAACTTCAAAAATTGATTACACTAACTCTATTTACTTAATATTCTAAAGTTAAATTATTCTTCGCTAATTCCTAGCTTGTGTATTTCACCTTTTTTCCTATGCATGCAAGATTTCAATCTAAGATACTTAATAATTTTTCTATAAATACTGGACATCATTCTAAAAACTTTCACTTGATTCAATAATATACAAGAAGTTTTAACTATCTTGCTACAGTTGTGTGGCAGAAATGATAACATATTTTAACTCAAAGCTCCATAAAACTTATCAAGTACTTAAGTAAGTAAACATACAATATTTGTACAAATGTTTCCACATACTGATGAAAAGGATCTGTATGAGCAGTAACAATGATTTAACGTCAGCATACGTTTTTTTTTTTGTAGAAATAAGTAGAATACAATTCAAAAGAATATCATTACTTGCATGTTAAGATAACAAGATTTACATATGACAAAATTATAGAGAGACATTTTTTTAAATAAAATATTTAGATTCCTTTGAAATTTTCTTGTGATAAGATTTAAAGATGTTTCTATTATAAGCTTCTACATAAATATATTCATATGAACATATCTATTGAACATATAAATAACATTGTTCATTATTCTAATTAAACACTTTTAATGTGGATAGTTTATTTGGAAAGATCAATCAGGCGTAACTTTAGCTTAATATTAAAGACAGGAGAATAGAAATTTTTGATAGAACAAAAGTGTAGAAAGTACACATATTTGTATTATTGGCATTCTACCTTATCAGTAATTTTATGCAAGCCAATCTGATAAACACAAGTTTTAGCTACAAGCAAATACTAAAAATGGATGTAACGTAAATTAATAGAAATAAATGATCTATCGTCTTTAATAGAATATCGAGTGAATTGATTTAACAGTGATTTAATTCAATTGAATTGTAAAATAGAATGATTGAAAAAAATTTAAAGGACCAGGGTTCATCGAGAGTCAGAAAATTTCCCACGCGAGGTCTTTCCAACCAGTCAATAAGAGTTGGAGAATAAAATGAATGATCGAATATACTCACACAATAAACAATAAGCTTAAATCAGGATGGTGCGGTAAGAATTTTGTCGATTTTACGGTTTTCGTTAGAAAACAGAATATCGTGAGTGGAGGAAGAACTTGCTGGAAAAATTTCACAAGAGAGTCGAACGTTTTGGTCGGCGAAACCTCCGCATTTCGGAATCCAAAGGAATTAGTGGATCATTTTCCGATGATTTCGAGCGATAAACGAAGCTAAACCTGACATCGGACGTCGTGCCAGCACGCACAACGTTTACCTGTTGGCCGCCATTTTTAAACTACCTGTAGGCAATCGTTGGCGCGCCACCCTTCACCGCGCATTGCTTTTTTTCAATTCACTTTGCACACGTCGAATTCCGATTACGATATCCTGCTTTCTATGCACACTCGACAAACGAACAATGAATTAGATGTATTATCGAATAACGCAACTTGATATTTCATCAGTCGTTGGCTCATATATTTTTACCTACCCACACCAGTTTCCTGATTCTCGCTACTTATGTACTTCCGCATTGATTATACGAGTTTATTGAGCAAAACCGACCAAACTTACATCGATCCTCTAAAGAAAATTAAATAAACTCTCTTTCTACAAAGAATTTCCGTCGAGAAAGCGAGGAACCGAAACTTATTATATTTTCCTCATCGATCGAATTACCAAGGAAAGTAATTAGTATATCTGCTTCATTGGATTCTGGCGAATTTAAGAGTTAATTGAATTCCATTTACAGGGGAGAATCGATGATCGAAGCCGATTGATTTTTCCAAGGATTTGCCGTGGTTCGTCGAATGTCCTTCATTTTTACAAAATAGTCTTGCATCCTTTTATTTCGACGATTCTTAAAGTTGTACAAGCGAGCGTATTATTATTATTTTTAATCTATAAATTGCTGGTTGTACGGCCACTTAGCGCGTTAAGTATACTGTACCTATAGATACTGTAGACATGCACTTCCGGTTGCATTTTTTAAACTCTGGCGAATCTAAATGAGATGACGGAATGGAAAAAATCATTAAAAATAACAGCGCCACGTCACAAATGTAAATTAATGATCTCAGTTTGATTTTAGGTCGTCGAGATAAGGTCGTACGAATATGAGGCCAAAAATCAGATAGAATGGTGTATCTTTTTAAAATGGTGCTGCTTGACCCATTAATTATTAGTTATTGAATTTTTGAAAGAGTCGGGGAGAAGCAAGTAAAAATACCGTTAAGGCCCATTTACACTAGAGCGCCATTTCTTCAAGTACGAGAAAAGGAAGATGGCCGATCGGATAGCCGTGGTCCGACAGTTTTTCTAGAATTCTACTGATTTTCGTCAACAGTGTTTTATCTACAAAGAAGAAATCGAGGGGAAACCCTAAAGCGATAGAACAAATCCTCGGAAATATGACCGATTTGTCATCGACGGCTTATTTTGCCGTGTTCGCTGGTGCGTTTGCTACTACTGGAAGCGTTTTCGGTAAATTAGCAGGTGGCGCTAATACCTTGCCAATGGTAAAAGTAGCGGGAACTTTGAGTTCGCGTAAATCCTCCTCAGCCACGAGATTCTTACGTTTTTCTTCTATTTCGATTGCAGGACTCCCTGATATTAAAAGCAGTCCTGCTGATTCTGATGATCGTTAGCAATACCATTGGTTGCACATTTTTCGTGAAAGCTCTACACGGAGATGGTTCCTCTTTGCCCGCGACGATCGTTAGCACATCAACGAATTACTTATGCTCGGTGAGTAAGGGAAGAGATCATCGAGAAGTCAGCGATAAATTATTGATTTGCTCGAATCAAGAGGAGAGGGGAACAAACGAAAAGGAAATAAATCATTTCTTGGAATTGGTCGTCGCGCTGCCGTAAGCAGCATAAGCGGTAGTAGCCTTGGCTAATTCAATTTCCAGAACTTGTCTGAAAAGTGAAAGGAGATTCGTAGGTATTTTATTCAGGTATTATGTCCCCGCGACACATAACTGTGACATTAATTCGTTCAGGAATAATTTGGCCGCGCGCATTTGCCGAATTGGATGAACCAACGACGATGCCCGTATTCTTTTTGCGATCCACTTATGTGTAGTAGTTGGTCGTATCGTGGCTCTATAACCGATCAACGCGGAAGAATAATTTCTAGGTAAACAAGATTTTCTAACGGGTCTCGAAAATTACGGTTTCAACATTTTCTGCCGGATCGACATTTCTAACGGAGTCCTATCGCGGTGTAACACGCCTAGATCGATATAGGTCCTGCAGAAAAAATATAAAAAAAACTATACTTACGGGGGGTAATGTGAAGGATTCCTCGGTTTGATATCATTTTCCTCGACAGTTCGAAATGTGAATCAATGGACAGGACTCTTCGCCAGTTAAAATCGCCAGTTGATCGGACTGCCCTGAAGTTTTTTTTTACAACTCTGTTCCTTCTTTTAAGGCCCTCGCAGGCTTCTGCATCTTCGGGGAGTCAACGTCTTTAACTTGGTGGCTTGGTTCATCGCTGGTTCTTCTTGGGTTGGTCCTCATCTGTAAATCACAAATGGACGGGCAGTCGAGGAGAACGAAGGAGAAACAACACTAATCTCCAGGATTTTTCTCTACGAACAGAAAACGACACGATCTTCGCACAGGGTGACGCAGCTCGCACGTGACTCTCAGATTTTAATACACCTCCCCACCCCACCCCCGCATATTTACATTTATGATACTATTTGTAAATAATGTAATCTGCGAGTTGAGTCACCTGCTGCTAAATCCATCAGATGACCGATTTTTTTTTCATATTAATGACATTACCGAGATAAGAATTTAATTTTTTAAGCTAGCGACATTGAGAGCGAAGATTGAATAAATATTGCTTCTGTTATTTGTGGATGCTTCTTGTATGTTTTTTGGAACAAGCGGAACGTTATATTTGGAATAAAATTGATTTTTTGAATATTTGAAAAATCTTGCCACTCGCGTGAATTAACTTTTCTCGTCGTCGAAGTCATCACCTTCGGATTCACCTGATTATGCACATACGCATAAAAACATTTGTCTTCACGCCAGTCACGTGCCAGATAATAGGAAAGGTAGGACATTTGCTTTACACACAAGCACTCGAATTTTGATCTATTTAAGAGCTCGCTTATCTTTTTTTTTTCGCTGACGTCACACCGAGCAGGCCAAATATGCTTGGAGTAGTACAATCGTTCAATACCGATCAGTTCTTTAGACGAATTGAATTTCATTAAACTCGTTTGTATCGAATTATCATTTGCTCTCTGTCAATTAGAAAAGTAAGGGACCGAAGAGAAGGCAGATCTCTCGGAATATGTAATTTTTAAAATAGAAATAGAATTTCCAATAATCGAGGCTCGCTAGATTTTTGCGACAGCTAATCTCGTATTTATATGAGTATATACTGTAAAGATATATGCGCGTACCGCGCGCGTGTGTACGTGCCAAACTCAATCAGATTTATACTCGAGTACACTACTGGGTCAGTAGGATAAATGCCACAAGTGTGACAAAAGACTTTGAAACAAGTACTTTGTCTCTTTTTTTACGTTTATAATCTCGACTACCGTAATCCACCGCAAATAAGTAAACGTGGGTGTATCGATCATTATTTTATATTGTCATTAATTCGTGAAAATGGAGGAAGAAATTCTTGAGAAGATGGAAGAAGGAAGGAGAAAATAGATCAAGGCATCTTTTTCCTCGAAGGAATAATTTTCGTTCCGTGAGAAATGAGAAAGCGTTTTGATCGAAACGAGGAGAGGAGAGTTGCTAAATTTTAGATGGTCCAGTGAAGAGGAGGGAAGTTTTCTTTTCATAGATCGTTCAGAGACAATGCGACATTGACGAAGACCTACTTCACGTGCTAAAACAAGCGCATCTCGAGGGATACTTTGTCAGATCTCGTTCCACATATACAGAGTGTCTCGAAATTCGCGTACGTCAGAACTACTTCTGGGCCACTTTTGTTTCAATGGACTTGACACGGATTACCCCCGAAAAATATATTCGTAGGATAGATTCCACCTAGGATCTAGCATCTAGAAGAGATGCTAAATTTTCATGGTGTACCACTACTACGATGAAGAGACGTCGGGAAGCAATGGGCGAGGTTGAAAAACGAGCGATCCTTGACGTAAAAATAAGAAAATTGAAGAGTCGTGTACGATCTAGCGCGCATTCGCTCGATCAAAGAGGGAAAGGAGGGAAACGGTGACCAGCGTATTCAACTTCAGTCGGTCATTGCACGCAGACCATAGCAGAAGCAGCGACGACAGACCTCGGACAGAAGCAAATTTTCTCTCATTCCTCTCCGCGTCGTTGTTCATATCGAACTACCAAATTTTTCAGAATTTCCAAAATTTCATTAGCACTAATGCCACTCGCCATCTGCTCCGTGCAAAATTTTCAGCAAATTTGCCTTTTTTTTTTCCGTAGAAGAAACATCCACGAAAGACGGAAAAGGGGAGAATCGCGCGAAGAAATTTGTTTATTGCGGGTGAACTGTTGTAAGATCGATGTAATCCTTGTTCCGTTTTCTCTCGTTCCGATAGCAGATTTATGTTTTGTGGGCCTGTCAGGGATACTTTATTGAGCGGCGCCTGCGTCTGGACGACTACATCGTTGTTGCATTGGCATTCACTGCCTTGAATCCCCTAAGTGACTAAGGTACACCCCTTCGAACCCTCCAGGTATTACCAAAATCTTATTCCCCCGAACTCCTAACCGTGTAATCCTGATCAGCGAGGAATGCCAAAATTCGAGTCGCGCCATTGACATCGCGGCGTCTCTGGAAATCGTCGATTCCACCTTGATTTTTCACAAAATACGATGAAATTAGAAATCGATGAAAAAGTCGATGAACAAATTAGGTATTACGGAAGACGAGAGGAGAGACCGAACTGGAAGAAGCCAGCGAACGTATTAACGAACGTACCAAGCGACATCGCTGGTTTCGGCAGACACGAAGGTCGTTACGGCAAAGGGGTGAGTTTTTCGGAGATCGGCGAGGGTGGAGGAGGGGCGAGGATGAAATTTGATAGAAATACGCAGAGTGATTGGATGGAGGACAGGTGCGAAAGCAGGACAGGTGTTTTCGTCTTAATCGTGGAAGCTGCAGGCCTCGGGTTGGATTGGGGGGTGTTTTCCACCCCCACCCATACCCAGTGTACGCAGGGGTGCAGGTGGCGGGTCTCTAGAGCGACTGCGTCCTCGGGATTCGACTGGCTTCTCGTTGAAGCGGGACAGTCTTCGCACGACGCGCCTTCGCGACACACACCCCTTTCGCGCCAACCCTCACCCCTATCGTTCGCTTTCCCGTGCGATTTTTAAATCCAGCGGAACGAGATCAGCGGCAGTCGTGGAAATAGCTGACCTTCCCCACGGCAGCCGCAGCTCCCCAGCCCCGGTAACAGCGTGCACCTATCCGCAGCCCCACCTTCTTCTCGTCAATCTACCACCACCACCTCTCTGCTGATCCTGCTTGCGTCTATCTTCTTCGCACCCCTTCGCGAAATCAACGGGATACTCGCCGAGAATCTTATCCAGGTGCGTGTGTGCATGTGTGGGTGCGTGTCCGTGCATATGCGCGAAAACTCTCCCAGGAAGATTCCCGCACCCCAGTGAGATCCAAAACGTCGACCCTTCGGCACTCTGAGAATTTCGAGTGGCGAATCTTCCGCAACCCCCGAATGTCCCCACACCCCCAAAATGCTGCGATCAGTCATGGGAGTAATCCAGTGGAAGCGGCAAAAGTGGATTTTAATTGGCAGCTTGCGTAGGATTCATCGGATAAGCCACCACCACACCCTCCTCTCGAAGTGTAAAGCACGTAGGTGCCCCGGTACGTGTGGAGGTGCGCGCGCGCGCGTGTGCTCGTGTCAGTGAGTCCTCGCACACGCAGCAGAAATTTTCAAGGAATTTCTCTGGGGCAATTTCGCTCCCGACCTTCGCGGCGATTTCAAAGTTCCTCGCTGGTATTGGATCGCGTACCCCCATGAATATTAATGGGTGGTCAGAGATTGATTTTTTAATTAGACCCCCTTATCGGCGCTCGCACCCCCTACTTTTCCTCGAGTTTCCTCCTGGCAGTTTTCCAGCTACCGCGAAAAAGCTCGGGCGCCTCGTCGTCAGCTACGCCCTTTTCCATCCGCGTATCGCGTTCGTTCCTCGAAAACATAAAAAATCCACGGGGTCGCGGGTCGGGGTGGAAGTGGGGTTGGAAATCGATGGTTCAACTCGCTCGACAAAAATCCATCCAACTCCCACGGATCGGAGTGCGGGTGCGAGTTGGAATTTATCGGTGGGATGCACCGCGAATTTCGTGATGCGAAGACGGGGGTGTCCCCGCCCCTGTCCACCCCGCGACTCCTGACCACTAGGTATCGTCGAGCGAACCACCGGATATTCTCCGGAGCTTTTTCTTCGATTCTCACCAGCCTTTTCTCCAGATTTTGCTCAGCCCCTGACACGTTATTGGTCCACTTTTGTTGCTTGCCAGCGCGTTCCAGATTGCAAAGCTTTTTAATAAGGAAACGAGTATCGAGCGTGTGCTCCAACAGTAATCGCGCATTAAGATTACAAAACCGAGTGTTTTGTCACGCAATAAACTGGTCAGATCGCTCGATAATTCCTACGTAATGGAACGATGAGGAGGTTTTCACCGGGTTATCGGGTGAAGCGCGTTTGTTCGGTCTCTCCCTGCCCTCCCCCGTCTCTCCCTCTCTTTCTTCCCATGCGTCCGTGGATTTTCTGCGGGAAAATCGAAGCTTCCTCGAGTGGCGAAGCTTCTTTCTTGGTTCCTTGAACCCCGGCGAAAATTCGCACGGTCGATTTCGCAATATTGCAGCGTAATTCCGCGGCGGCCACCTGCGCTGGAAATCGATTCGGGCGAATTGCAAAGAATCAACAAGCATCGATTTCCGTGCAGTCCGTCAACCTACTTTACCGCACCTCTAATCTACCGTGGTCTAACCGGGTCAGGGCCCTTTCCTACTCTCGTGCACAGTACCGGTAATAATAATAATAATAATAATAATAATGAGAAAAACGACGATGATAAGAACGCGAATGTCCCTCTCCCCTCATGTTCGCTTTGGTCCAAAAGACTCTAGAGATTGGAGCGAAAGATAGATAGAGAGGGAAAGGGTGAGAAATATTCTCTGAGGAGAGCAAACCTTTTTCCAGCGTAGGAAAGTGCAGCGCGTAGACCTCGGAGATGTCTCTTCCGAGAGGGTCGAAGGTCACGCCGCAATAGGGAAGGCCCGCGGGGTCACCAGTCGATTCCGTAAGAATTCTGGAGAGTCGCGAGAGTACGAGGGTGAAACGACAGGAGAACCGCGGAGACTGCGGAGGTAGCGGAAGTCGCAAGATGCTCCCGGCTCGAGGGGAGGAGTTCAGGCTCGAGGGGGAGGAAGATCCGAAGGGCACGAGGGACAAAGCGGAGAGGTTAAAGACGGGAGGTTAAAGTCGCGACGGAAGCAGAGCCGAGAGTTGTGAGATTGAACTGATAACGTTATCGGGGCTGACTGTTATCGCGCCTCATCATCGCCCAGTGGAAAACAGTGGGGGAGGAACTCGAGCTGCGCGAAGAGCTTGACAAGCACCACCACCACCACCACCACCACCACCACCACCACTACCACTACCACCACCACCATCATGGGGAATGGCATGAATAAGGCAAGTCCTCGAGATTCCATGTAAATTCCAAAGCCCTGACCACAAGAGGGTACATGGCATACTTTGGAGGGTTTTCTTATTCTTGAGGAACGTTCTCCGGCGATCTTCCAGGTCCTTCCTGGCTTGTACATTGGAAATTATCAGGACAGCAAGGATACCGATCAACTCGACCGGTACCTCATCACCCACATCCTGGCGATCCATGACACTGCGCGTCGTCTTCACTCGGTGAGTCGACCCTCCTTCTCGCTCCCTCTCACAAAACGCGCGACCCCCTTGGCTCACCCTCGTCCCTGCGTTGATCCTGTTTTCCAGGACAAACACTACTTGTGCATCCTGGCCTCCGACAGACCGGAGCAGAACCTCTCGCAGTATTTTTCCCAGTGCAACGACTTCATCCACGCGGCGCGTTTGCGCGGTGGAAACGTCCTGATCCACTGGTGAGTATGTCCTTGAACGGGCTCCGCTGCACCTTGGGGAGGGCTTTTCATGGACCTCGGAGGGTTTTGCAGCCTGGCCGGAATGTCGCGCAGCGTGACGGTGGCGGTGGCGTACATAATGAGCACAACCACGCTGTCCTGGAAGGAGGCCCTGAAGGTGGTGAGGGTGAGTCGCTCGATCGCCAATCCCAACGCGGGGTTTAGGCAGCAACTGAAGGATTTCGAGTCGAGCCGGCTGCCGGAGGAGAGGCGTCGACTGAAGGAGAGGTTCCCTAGTCTGGCCCTCGCCGAGGAGGACGCCGAGATCTGCGAGGTCACGCTGAGGAACTACGAGGTCCTCATCGAGACCAGAGAAGTTTGCAAGGGCAAGTGCCCGATGGGTCGCCAGTGCCCCACGGGGTTGTGCAGGCAGTCCTTCAAACGGTAAGACTCCGATGACCATGGAGGATGACTTACTTGAATTACCGACGGAGCCCCCACTTGCCCGCAGGAGTCCGAGAAGGAGGTCCTCGGCGGCGAGTTCGGGAGCACCGACCGGCAGAACTCCCCCGCAGACGCCCAGGATGCTACCGTCGGCACCCCCTTCCCCGGCGCTGCACAAGTCCGTCAGCCTCGTGTCCACTTCCAGACCCAGAAGCGGACCCGCTGGACTGCACTCCTACACCGGGGGCTCCGCACCACCCTCCAGGTAATCTCCCGCGCTCATCCCCCTTGGAACAACCGTTGGGATGAAACTTTACGGTCCTCCGCAGAGCCGTCTCCAGGATGGACCTGTCCGGGTCCGTAGCCTGCAGCAGCAGCAACGCCAGCCTCGTCAACGTCGGAAGGTCGGCGGGCCCCATGACCGGCAGCAACTGGAGGCTAACCGCTGGTTCCGCGCCGGTCACCCCCAGGACGACACCCCCGGTCTCTCCGCAGCGCTGGCCTCGGAGGATTTCTCGCCAAGCGCCGGAACTTCCGGTCCCGCTCGAAGGCCACTCCTCGATGACGTAGCACACGGGGAACTTCCGCTACGACAGCCTCGACGAATTCACCGAGTGAATGCGCGCGCGCACGACCCTCTTCCACGATACCGGGACCTCCGGTGACGCTTCGACTCCAACGAGATTCAAAGATCCGCCCTGATTTTCAGGCAACTCGCGGAAACTCGCGCGCGAACAGTCCACGGTATCCCGCCGGTGATTCCCAGAAGGAAAATCGATGGATCTCATTGATAAAATGAGCACGCGCGCGCGTTGGTAGTCGACTTGTTTGGATTTTATCGATCGGCGCGGCGCGGTGGGGGTGGTACTACCGGTACACTGCAGGGGAGAAAAGCTCCTCGGGAGTACGAGCCTCTCGATAATAATTGAGATTAACGATTCGTTTAATGAATTAATTTTATGATGACACGATTGCTCAGCAATATTTTTACTTTTAAGCATAAGCAAACATGGACAATCTTTTGTTGATCGCTGGTACGAGAAAACGTAGAGGAGAAACGGAACTGCGCTGGCGCAAGAAATCCTCTCGTAGATCGACGAGAGTGTCGATCGTTTTTAACCGTAAATCGTGGTCCCTCCCTGAGAAAATAATTCGTCGAGAACTTTGCGTTACCGTGTACAATAAAACGGCGAAAGGACGAAAGAGAGAGACGGGGTAGGATGATGAGCTGGGGGAGGAAAGAAGAGGCGTGAAACTACCTACCATTTTAGCCACTATGCATACGTATACCTACTACTTACTGCTTTCAGCGCAAAATAGAAAAAGATATTTTATTACGGTAACGCGAAATCGATTTATAAAATGGGGAAGAGAACGTCCTATCGGAAATACTACGATACATGCATTCAAGCGTACATGTATTACATTGTATTGCATTATGTTACATTTTAGCTAAGAAGCATATACGCGACACACATCCACGTACGCGTTGTGCGATAGAGTGAGAATATCATTCAATATTCTTCTTCGCAACCGACCACGAATAAGCAATCTTAGTAATTTTTGAAAGTAGGGGTCAATCTCGGAACGGCTGGAAAAAGTTCGAAAAAATCCTCGGGCGTGTGTGTAGGTAGTGTGCAGAAAATTTGTTGTCCAAGTTGTTCCGTTTTTGTTGGCAACCGTCCAAACTATCATTGTTGGCTTTATAGCGAATACCGTTTACCGCCAAGTTGTTATCTCGATAAATCGCCGCCATTGAACTAAACGAGTCGCGCGAATTATGTATATTGTTACAAGAGGGTTTTCAGAAAATTTTATAAGCTGTTGGCTCGGATATAAAATATATTATGCGTGTAGGCACTTATTTAGAAACGTTGTTGTTGTTATTTCATGCACGAGCACGAATTAACATCAAATATATAAGTGTGAATGCGCGAGCGCACACGCACAATCGTGTTGGCCAGGAAATAGCTTCCATTCATACACACACACACACATGAAAACATACACAGAATACTATCCCTTGAAAGTTAGAGGGTGTGCGAATAGTTAAGGGGTGAAGCTAAAAAGCAAAAATGTTAAAAGTGGTAAGGATACAAAACGCTTATACATAATAGAAGTGGTATGCTTGATTTCTGAACACGTATTCATACGTACACATATAGACACACACATACACAGAGATACATATTATGTACTCCGTACATTCTCTACTTTTTTACAAGTTACTACAATTACGATGGTTAAGCTAGAGATTTTAAAGTGGTTCTACTTTTATCGTTGAAACATTCCTCAGTAGAGAACTTGTGAATCACCATTCACCAACGACCAAATTTCTTGTTGATTCCTATGACAAGAAAATTGAAGAAAGTTGTCGAATATCGATATTGCCCACGACAATAGAGGAAATTAGTCTGGAAACTCTTAAGATTTCGAATATCAAGCAATAAGCAGCCGCCAGCATCCATAAGAAATGCGGAAGATTCTCTGGTCTTTCATTTTATAGAATATTGATGATTGATACTTATCTCATTTTACCAGCTGAGATAAGGGGCTTTGACACTATCATTAATAATTCTGTAAGAGGGAAAACAATTTTTTTAAGGAGCTAAGAGGAAATTTCAACTTAAACGAGTAACAAAACTTTAACTCTGATGTAATAGTAGAAAAAGAAAGAAAAAAACAAAAAAATTTCTTGGCGATATTGAAAATTGGCGAATCCTTCCTACAGATAGGGAGTTTTGGTTAAAACATTATTATTGTTAAATGAGGATGATGATGACGATAATGATGCATATGCAAATGTATGGCATGGAAAGTGATATTCCACGATGATGGTCATCGACTCTGTGGCTGTGCGTTGTGATTTTATTTAATCACGGCTTGTAGGTGATAATAAGAATATTAGTTACGTTTGATTTTTAGTTCGACTCTTTGAAAATAGAGAAAAACTCTAGTTTTATAGTGATTATTCGATTGCGCATTCGGGCAATGCGCTAACACGATTATCACATAAAATATGTAAATAAATACATGCATAGAGGAATAGATGCACCAATTACTTGGTTGAAATATTTTTGATAAATTTCAATGGATCTGTGATGCGTTTTAATTGGGCACATTGCGAACCATATCATTGTCATTACGCTGAAACCCATCGAAATCATATCGGGAGCAGAAATGTGAATGTCCAATCTAGCATAGATACTATTTTAAAACACTAGATTAAACGTATGTAGTTAAAGATTTAGCCGCCTCTATGTGAAATTTGTAAAAATAAAACAACGCGAATGATCGACGTGTAACATTTTCACTTAAAAGTAAATCAGCTTATAACATATTTTTTTATTTAAGTTTAAGAAGTCTGATGTGGGGGATGAAGATAAGAATGTAAAGAAAGTGGTGCGAATGAAAAGTTTTCTTAGAATCCTTATTGCATTGTGCCTATGAGCTATCCACACAATTGTAAAATAAAAATAGATAAAAATAGTACCTGTGACATTGAGCTTAGGTACTATTATTAATCCTATTTTTTATTATGATTTATTAACAATGGCTGCTATATATTTTCTTTCGCACAAAACCTGTAATCACAGAAATTATTTTTTCTCTGATTTTAAGTTGAACCTCATATCTATTTGTAAGAGGGAAAACGAAGAATGAAAAAAAAAAATAACAAAAAAAGAAAAAAAACATTAAAAGAACCTGTGTGAAATTAAGAAAATTAGACATTTGCTAATAGGTCCTGGAAGAAAAAGCATGAAAAAGTAAGAATTTGTAATAGATTTAGATAACGAAACATGTAATATTTTTCACATTCGTAAATTTAACAAGCGCAACAAAGATAAAGCTTTGATCATGTAGAATCCGAGAAATCCAGTACCTGATTTAAAATTTTCAATTCATAAATCGCTGGGCTTTTGGAGAGGCGATAAATTTAAAAAATTTTTTATCTCAGCAAAGAGAGATATCTCGTAGAAAAAATTAATATAAATTGTATTACAGCAGAATTTTTTCATTGTGAAAAATACACATATACACACATTGTCAATCAGAATTCTGCAAAAATATCAAAGCTTTCACAGAATTAATAAAAAACCATTCCTCCTCTAAACTATTTATTTTGATTGTTCCAAAAATTCTCAAGTCTTTTTTCAATAGGTATAAGGGTTATTTAAAATGTAACGATAATATGTAAACAAGTAAATAATTCTGAATCTATTTATTAGGATTTTTTATGAAATAGACTTAATGACAAGGAAAAAATGTAATGATTCATAAAATACTAGTATTATTATTTTTATTTATATCTCTTCACAGTTTCATCTATTACTTTATTGAGTTTGTTATTTTGCCAATCTAAAGCAATGTTATCCAAGTGATTATCAAAGTCAACTAAATTCCTCTGTTGTTCTTCTCTTATTAAACTGTACATAATATCAGAATTATCTGTTTCACTTTCATAGAATATACTGTAAGAAATAGGAGTCATTAATAAATTAGATAAATAAAAATATAAATATTAATTTATATGTTTACTTTGCTTTATCTTTGGGCTTCCATTTTCCATCTAAAAATTGTGAAATTCTTAGTGGACTACCAGAGGTTAAAGACAGTGCTTTATTATCAATCTAAAAATAATTGAATTCATTAAAATAATACTTTTTTTTTCATATATAGATAATAGTCAGTAGTTATATATATATATATATATATATATATATATATATAAATCAATTACCACAACTAGTAAAGCATTTCCAAAATTTTCTGCAATTTTATCCGCTATCCTGTGAGCTGGTCTATCAGTGCTGTACGATTATACTTAATATTAGTAGAAAACTCATACTTTGCACATTATTATAGATTTAAAAAAATTATAACAATACCTTAAATCATTGATGTTCTCATTTGCCAAATAATAACCTGCAAGTACTAAACCCTTACTTGAACAATACTGATCTATCTAAAATAAAAATTAACATGTTTAAATGATGTAATGTAAAATACATTTTAGAGGTATGAATTTAAAATAAGTGGCTGTTTCTGTATTTGTGTGTAAATTAACAGGTACCATGATTAAGCAAAACATAACCTTTAAAATGTCCAAATAATAACAATAGGTATAACCTTACAATAGAAATAAATTAACAAGTAAACTGTATTATTATAATTTAAATTGTTTGAATAATTATTATTACCATATTAAGAGCAATTTCCGCCATTGGCGATACATGCAAGCAAATGTGGAAAAGTGGGATAGCATCCTCAATATGCAATTCTGACAATTTCCCTTCAGATTTCTTTTGTTTACCTAAAAGTAAACCATTTATGGCACAATGAGGATACTTTACAGCATGTAAAATAGTTTTACAATATGCACGAGGAGAAAAGTAAACGTCTGCCATTTTCACTTAACCGCACGTAATGTACATAAAAATCTACCACGTCATGTTCTATACAATGTGAATCAAAATGATCTATAAACACTATTTCATTAATGAGAAAGGTGGAATTTAAGAAATTAGATATAAGTGAATAAAAGGCATGTAGTTTTTAATTCTTTCAGCTCTTATCCTGACAGTTCCATGGAATTGTTGTGTTTTTAACATAAAATTTACGTCATGTAAGCAGGTTAGATTGATATACCAAGTCACGTGATCATTGAAAGTTGATTTAACTCATTGATGAAGCCAGCTGTTACCATGGTAATTGGACAGCTGATCGTAAACGTAAACAAATGCCATTGGACGCTTCTTAGATCATTCATTACAGTGCATTTAAAGGTTTTTGACAACTTTGTTATATATGTATATGTATGATATGTATATAAGGCACCTACCTTTCAATTATATTCTTTAGATCGGCTTGGTGAAAACATTATTTTCACATTGATTTATACAAACTTATTAAAAATATAGTAATTATTAAATAAGTTTATATACTTATGTATTAAGATATTATTTATGAATAAAAATAAATACGAAACTTTTTATGTGTTTTATCATTTCTTCTTGTAGAGATGGCAGATTTATTAGAGTCGCTAGGATTAAATACAGATAATAAAGAAAAGTTAGGCGAAGATTTTGATTTTATTGATAGTGGCTCGTTACGCAGTTCTTTTAAAAAGAAATCAGACCAAACTCAATTGGAAGAAAAGAAGAGGAGAGCATTGATTCATACGCAAGGTTTGTATTTTAATTATAAATTTCTTTTAAAATATATATCAATCATTGTACCGTTATTATTTGTAATTCTGTGTAAAAATAAACAAGCTTCGTTTTTATCATAGAGAATGAAGATGACCCATTGGCGGATTTATCAGACGATGAATACTTTCCAAAAAAATCTAAAAGTCTTACTGTTGCACGCAAAAGCAGTTTAATGAACGATTTGTTTGGAATTAAATTATCAGAAACAGATTTAAAAAAGAACGAAGAAAAAAGTCAAGTTAGACAAACGGATCAAATATTCAAAGAAGATAAACCGATAGATTTAAAGAGAGAACCACTAAGAAAACAAACTAATGTGGATAGTGGTTTAAAAACTACCGATGAAACTAATTTGAACAATAAACAAAAGCTCGCAAATGAAAATTCAAAGAAATCCGCATTGATGAAAGATTTGCTTGAAAATTTATCGTCGTCGAAGGATACTTATAGGAACTCTGCAAAAGTTGGCATAGAAAGACCCAGTAGTAAATCTCCATTTTCCTTTGAAACAACAGAACAAGATTCTTCGTCACTTTTAACAAGTGGATATGCACCCAGTAGAGATTCACGAAGAAGAAGAGGCTCTGCTATTGCAAATGCAGATCCTTTGGGACTTTTTCTTTCCTCCAGTACCGGAAAAGCTCCTGATATTCAGGATCCAGTAGTCGCAGAATTATCGGGTACTCAAATAGAAAATAATAAGAAAGTTTCTGTGAACGAAGATCTACCAGAATGGCTGGGTGGGGGTCCAAGTAAATTGACTGAAAAAAAATCAGTCGAACCAATTAAAGGGGAGAAAGTTTTGGTTGAGAAAACTGGAGCAAGAAATAACTCAATTGAAGATGGTACCAGGGGACAGACAAGTACCGATAAAATCTACCCCGAACATTTGCCAATTTTAATGAGCTCACAATTTGAACAACAATCAGCTATAATTGCTATGCAGCAACAGGAACATGAATTAAGAACTGCAGCAACCTTATCGAGGCAAAATGATTATTTGAGTAATTTATTGAATAATCAAAAATCCATTCTTAACGAGCAGGAAAAGCAATTTAGCAATTTAATTAGAAAACAAATGGAAAGGCAGGCTTTGCTGGAATCTCAGATGAAAGCTCAACAATCACGCATTGATCAACATATTCAAGTACGTTAAAATGTGGCGGAAAGAATTGTTTTTTCTAAATTTGATGTCAATTAATTGTTTGATTTACTTTTAAGACTTTGATGGCTCAACCAACGATCACTACTTTCCATGAAAAAGAATTCCAAGCAAAATTAGATGAAAAAGAAGCTGACTCTGAAAGTTTACTACAAAAACTTCAGCTAGAAAAATCATATCTGGAAAATACATTAGAGAGCATGAGAGCAAAGCATCAAAGAGAAATATCAATTCTGGAAGAATCTCACAAGTATACTATTCACTTGTTTTTATAAAAATCACAAGAATTTGCAAAAATCTATCTTTTTAAATCTTTTAGGAAGCAAATCTCATTTCTCGAAGAAATGATGGAAAAACTAGAAAAAAGAATGCGGTACGAGGCTGAATGTATGGAAGCTAATTATGAAACGAAACTTGAGAAATTAAGAGAAGATAAGCAACAGATGGAAACTTTTTACAAAGAAGAAATAGAAAACAATAAAGTTTGATATTTTAATAATCTTTAAAATAGTAACTCTCAAAATACTTCTTTTGTGTATAATTTTTTCTTCTTCTTTCTTTTAGAAATTGCATGCAAAGTACATTAATGATGTTTACGAGCAACATGCACATAACGTAGAACTTTTAAGAAAAGAATATTTAGAAGTTTTCGATCATATATCACAGATTAAGCATTCGGAAAATCAAATTGTATCAAATATTACCTCTCATAGAACGGATATAGATAATATGTTAGATAAGACTAAAACAATTATTGATAGTATCTCTGTTATAAACGAGAAATTACAGGATAAACATGATCAATTTACAGAAACAAAAGAAAATATTTTAAAAAAGAACGAAGAATATTTAGAAAGTATATTAATAATAACGATTCTAGTTATTACTTTTTATTAAGCATTTATATAAAAATTGAACTACTTATTTTTTGTAGCTCAACAGCAAGGCTTAAATAAACAAAATAAAATTATGGAAGAGGAACATTACAAAATTATTCAAACAATGCATAAAATCGATGTTCAAATGACACAATTAACTTCTGACTTTCAAAACAGAGTGAAATACGAAAAAGAAACTGAGGAGCGCCTTAAAAAGAAAGAAGAGTTTTTGATGTGGGAAAGAGAACAATTTGAAGAGAAAGTTAAATTAGAACGTAATCATTTTCAGGTAGAAACTTAACTATTACTATTTATTATTTTATACATTGAATTTAGCGCATAAATGGTAAATAATGATTTTTTAAATGCATTTTATAATTAGGCTTTAAAAGAGTCATGGATAAAAGAACAAGAAAGGCAATTAAAAATTCTACTTGAAGAGAAAGAATCACTAACAACAGATAAAGCAAGATTAGAAGTCTTAAGTAGACTAAAACTTAATAATAATGATATTGCAAAAGCAGAGGTACAGGTACACAATTTTTTAAATTTATTAATTATTACTTACTAAATAATTTGTAGCTAGACGCAGCAATACAAGCTGCAGAAGAAGCTATAAACAATACCAATAAAGAGAAACAAAAATGGAGAGAAAAAGTTAATGAACTTGAGATACAACAAAGATTTCTGGATGAGAAAGAGAGTCAATTGGTTTTACGAGCTAAAGAATTAGAGAATCTTACACAGGTAATTACTTCTTTTATATCAAATTGATAAATATGTTGATTATATAATAATTTGCTTTTAGTCTGCATTAGTAAAACGAGAGGAAGGCCTGAAAGCTTTAAAAGAGGCAAAGCGACTCGAAGCCAACCATAAAGAAAAATTAAAACAATTTCAAACACAAATTGAAGGCTTAACACAAAGAGAAAATAAAATGATAGCTGATAAATTTTATCTAGCTAGGCAAGTGAACACTAAAATTCTTTTAGCTTTTTAAAGAAAAAATATATTTATTTTATTAGTAATTGAAAAGCAAGAATATCATAACATATGCTTTATATTATCATAGAGATCGACTTTCATCATTAACTGTTCAAAATGAACAACCGGAAAGAGATTCAAAGAATAACAAAAATCATGGTCTACCAAATAGTTCTATGACTATGCCAGACATAAATTCATATTCTCTAGCACATTTTAAGGTAGGACTTTTAATGACTTATTTACTTTTGTCATTTAAATCAATAATACAATCATATAAATTACAGGATATTGTGGACCCTCATTTAGTTATGTTAAAATTTGACTTAGATCAGAAACTTGACTCAACAAACGAGCACTTTCCAGCTAAGTATAGATCATAGATAAGTCAAACTTTTATAACAAAAATTTATAAAATATTTATTTTATAAGTTTTCTTACCATTTTCTACTACTTAGAATATAGATCCATCTAGATATGTTGTTTCATCTAAAATTACATAATAAATCAAATTAGCTAATTAAGAATTAATAATATAAGTTTTTAAAATTTGTAGATATAAGAAAACTTATGTACCACATGGAAAAATACATTGTGCTTGTATAGTTTCTACATTTTCATTCAGAGTTTTAACTTGTGCAACTGCTGTTTTTACATTCTGTATTTCTGATGCAACTGAGTTTATACACGTTACCTAAACAAATATTTATTATCTGATGATGCAAAAATTTAATTTCAAATGGTATTTCTTTGTGAACTTACAATAGAATCAGTTAGATTTGATGGGTCAACATTATTTTGATCATCAATACTTATAAAAATATCTTTCCAGTCCCTCATAAATTCAGCAGCATCTATGAAAGTATTTACAGCATGCCTAAACAAATCAAATTTAAATTATTAATCTTATAACATATTTAAAGAAATTCTTTATAATATACATACTCCTGACAATCATGAGAAACAGGCAATCCTTCTTCTTTATCAGAACTAACATTTTGTAAAGTTTTGATAATGGAATGTTTTTGTGAAATCAAATTACTAATATTTTTAGTAACAGTTTTTGTCTTTTGCACTCGTTCATCTGCACAAAAAAAAAATTTGTCAAATTTAACTAATTTTTAATAAAAAATCGAGATATTTTTGATATAACACCTTTTAAAGATCGAAGTTTCTCAAATAAATCATTATATTCTTTTTGCCGCTGTAGTTCTTCAATCTTTTGTTGTTGTAAATCAAATTCTCTCTTCTTTTTCAAAATATCAATGTAATGCTGAACATATTCCATAATTTTTTCAAAATTTATTATAAAACTATCCTATTTACTTTAATGGTTTACGGAGCAAACAAAACTCAAAATTTCAAGGTGTCGATTAAGGCGCCACTTATGTCTATTTATGGAATTATATATTTCTAGTAATAAATTTGACAGCTTATTTTCAAGGGAAGATGTCAAATATGATAGGTAGAATTTTGTCATTTTCTAATAAGGACGTTGTTATCATACAATCTGACCAGAGCGTTCATCCTGCTACACAATATAACGCACTAAACATCGAATTTTTTATATTACAATTTTGTTAAAGGCGAAAAACCAAAAATGGGACTCAAGAGGATGTATATCCGACAGAAAATGTCCGTTTCGGGGTTCGTGTCTTCGCTAAGTCCAAAACCTAGCGCCGTCGAATTCAGCGGCTGAAACAGGTCGACCAAAATCCTTCTGAACTTAGTTTGCGCTATAACTATTTCAGCGATGTCGGGGATGATAAGGCCGTCATCGTGTCGGCCTTTTCTATTTATCATAAAATATGTTTACCGACAAAACATTACTAGTAAAAGTTAATTCGTGAAAGTTACACTCGTGGCGGTTTTGATCATCTCCGATAAATTTCTGGGGGATTGCGGCACCTTGAGAGTTAGGTATATTTCGAGTATAGTAAGTATCAGGGAATAACAATAAATTTTTAACCTAAGTTGTTTAAAGTAAGAATTTTCGTAGCTTAGAAAAAATTAAGATTTTTTTCTCCAAATCTTTCATTTTGTAATATCTAAATTGCAAAGTTTAAAAAGTTGTTAGTTTCAAAAGCCGTAGTTTATAAATAAAATTTCGTATTAGTAACAAAATAACAAAATATACATTATCTGTAAAGGCGATAAATTACATGAATGCTTATAAAATAGAGATAAGCACATAATAAATATTGCGATAAAGTATTATTTTCAAAAATGTATATTTTCTGATTATTTTAGTGTTAAAAAAAATGTATGAAAATTTATTTAAAAATCCTTTACACCGTGTATTTGTTTATGGAACTTTGAAACGAAGTGAACCTAATCACAAACTTATAAAAGATACTACTAAAGGATTTGCAAAATTTCTTGGTATTGGAAAAACAGTAAAAACATATCCGTTGGTAATCGCTACAAAATATAATATTCCATTTTTATTGAAGAAAGAAAATGTAGGAAGTGTAAGTAAATCGGCATTTTTTTAAATGCCAGAAGTGACTGTCAGTATGTTTTATTTGCTTATTTTATACATAGCAAATATTTGGAGAAGTATACGATGTCGACTCAAAAATGCTAAAAAATCTGGATGAACTTGAGGAGCATCCAAATTTTTATGTACGATCCGAGGAGGATATTTATTTAGGTTCGGATACGGAATATACGTCAGAAGCTAATTTTGAAGAGGTAATAAGATGATGGATAAAAAAAAAGGTTATAGAAAAAAATCGAATCCTTTCCCTTGTATTTCTAATACGAAATAAATTAATTTTGATTTTTTAACGAATCTTTATTGAATTTTATAGGTGGGAACCTTAACAAAAGCGTGGATATATTTTTTGCCAAAATTTCGAGAATCTTTGCTAGAACAACGAATGTTTAATTCGTACAGCAGCAAAGGCAACCATGGATTGGAATACGCAGAGAGGTATCTTCGAGATCCAACGTTTGATCATCGACGAGAAGTTCAATAATTATTTTCAAGCTTTGCATTTTTTTAGCGAGGAAAATACGGCAAAGCTTGAAGATCTGCTCTGATAGTAATGTGAAGTACGGGAAATTGAATTGAATAATTTTTGATTAACAAATATTTACAAAAGTAATCTATATTTGTGAGTTTGTAATTTAAAGTTGTAGAGAAGAGAAGAAGTGAAAAGGAAGACGAGAATTAATTCTTATTCATTTTTATTAAATTCGTCATTCTCTGGCAATATTTACAAGAGACTCCACATTATTTCTTGACGTTTCACCGCTCTCTTTCAGTTAACAATAGCGATAAAATTGCTTTAATTTCAACTACATATTCTGTAACAAAATACAGGCTTCTTCACAAGAATGAAAAACTTTCATATCTTGATGAAAATGATACACATTACTATACTTTTACGACCAATAACTTCTAACTGAAAGTTATAAAATTGATGACAGAATTTTTTTAAATATAAAGCATCTTGCAAGAAATTCTTATTACATAGGTATAATACATAGTAACGCATAAAATCAAAATCCCTGCAAAACGTGATTGTACTAAAAGTTTATTATAAATAATGTTAAACTGTACAAGGATTTCTTCATCCACTTCACTACTAATTTCCAACTGTTAAAAATAACAGCTCACGCTTTAATGTCTCCTAAAAAGGAAACTCTTCCAAAAAACTATTCATTTCATCTTTTCTTTCGAAAAGAAAATTCTAAATTAACAATGATTACACAATTTTAACAAAAGTATATAAACATTCGATTTTGTAGTGTTTAAAGTAACTGCATGACTGATTTTTATATTGTATACATCATTTTTAATGGCCGTCCATAGTGTACTTCTCTCATATATTTTTTACCGTTCCAAAGCCCAGCCCCGGAATTTATATTTATCTATGTATATATCATATATATATATTCGCGTGTGTGTATATATATATATATATTATTTATCTAAATGTTGCACTTCGTTGGTGAACGCTTCAGCTGTAATGTAACGTTTCTTAATGTACATATGAATTCCTTTAACTAGCACTGAGTTGAGATTAAAACTTTGAGTTGATTTATCTCTATAATTACAATAATTAAAAGGAGCAGTTATATATAATCATGGCAGTAAAGTATATATGCTAAAAGAAAATAGCACCACATACAAAAGAGCTTAATTACATAACAGTGTAATAATACAATTTCTCATGAATAACAGCATGAACCAAATAAAGTGAAAATTCAATGCTAAGTTAATCGATCTAAGTGAAAGATTTACTTATGGAAGTGATATATTTTGAAATTACGAAGTTGTAATATGAAAATATAACAAAACTTTGAGCATATTAAGTTTATAACATAAAATGCAGCTTTCATTGCCATCGTATTTGGCAAGTCTTTCGAGTGTTTTTAAATCAGATTTGATAATAGTCCTTGCAATAATCACTTTAACCAGAATTTGCATCAGCCTTTTAAATCATCAGCATGTATATACACAAAATTGATGTACACCACGTTCTATCCTAGGAAATATGTTCTGCGTCGCAGCTGGGCCACGAAACGGGAGAGACATTTACAGTATGATATTGTGTCAATTGAATATATCAAGGTAGCTGCTTTCAGCTCTGGTCCTGTGAAAGAGCTCCATATTTGTTGCCCAAGGAAAGTTTTGGTACTTGATCTTGGGTCTCCTGCATGCTATACGAACGATTTCCACCTCTATTACGTACTTCTTCAAACGATCCCTCATCTTTTTTCCTAGTAAATTCATTCCCGCATTCAATACATCTTGTTTAACTTATTTATTCATAATTATTTATTGATTTTTATTAAATATATACAACTGAATTCCTACCGTCTGCCCCATGGTCCACTTGGTTCATTATTTTGTTGTTGTTTAGAGCTCAATGTAGGGAAATATTCCTCGCTATTTATATCAGGAGCAATATTTTTTGAGCGTTGTTTAGGACTAGCAGCAGACTGTGTTTGAATATTGCGGAATGCAGGAGGTACATAACTGCTTCCTCCAGAAGGAGCAGGTGGTGGAGGCGTAGGAGCTTCAACTACTTTTGGTGGCTGAACTGGCTGTTGTTCTGTTTTTTTCCACGGACCAGATTGTTTACCTCCACTTTCTCCAGTTTCACCATCAGAACTATTTTCTGTGGTACCTCGTTCATCATCTGACTCGACATCTATGGACTCTGTGACAGTTAGATTTCCAATCTTTAGACCAGTGTAATCTTTTTTCTCTTCTTCAAAATCTTTCCACTCATCCTCATCCTAGAATCATAGGAAAAAAAAAAAACTTAAATGATAAATTCAAAAGGAATGAAAGTTACATAAACCGAAAAATCTTGATCGAATACGATTTTATTGCCGAAATCACATAACCAAGAGAGAAAGAGAGAAACGTGCAATTATATAACATTCAATATATAAGATTGCAATGCAAGAATAAATTTCAAATGTGATGAAAGAAAAAGCAAATGAATTTAAGCGGACAGGAAAGCGGTATGACGTTTGCATGATCAAACATGGCAGCGGCCTGTGTCACCATAATTGACTTTCCCATAAAGGGAATTTTTTGCAAATTCCTCTAAAGTCACACCAATACGATCGAGAAATCATTCTAAAACTTACCTCGATATTTTGAGTTTCTTCGTTTTCCGGATTCAGAGTTTTCTCCTTTAGCTTAGGCTTCTCCAGTCTTTTCCCAGTTTCTTCCAATTTCTTTGCTATCTCCTCAGTCGTGGTAAATTTCTTACCTTTAGCCTTCTTGCGATCCTTTTTTGCGAAGAAATCATCTAAATCTGCCATGTTTTGCTTTAGCGAAAATTATCGTGCTATCCGAAAGTTAAAATCTTGTAACCACGATGAAATAATATTAATTAAAAACCTTAAACAAACACCGCTTGTGCGACCTGTCCACATGGACTTGTGTCTTTACAGGAAATGTTCAAGATATCCAACTATTCTAAGGCAGTGCTGCCAGGGTACAGCTATTTAACGCATGCGCAGACAATGTTCTTTCCGCCTACTAAATCGACAAAAGGGTCGAACCTTTTAAATCAGGTAGAAGAAACCTTTTAACCCATGGTAATTTATCACTTTATTCTATAACAAGATTAAGGAAGATGGTCTTTTCCAATGTTTCTCTGAAACTTGTCCTTTAGATAAAAATTTGTTTATTATTCATTTTACAGAGATTTCCAGAGAAAAATTTCTTTGTACATGCATGCAGACAATATTTATGGCAGGAAGCTACCCCACACAGAAAGGTAAAATTCTTATTTGGCCAATATTATGAAACCCTTTCAATTTTCTCAAAGCAGAACATTTTCCTTTGGGAACATTTTGTCAACAATCTTCGGCTTCTAGTAAAATCATAAATTATTGGTTTTCTTTCCGATCATTTATCTCTTTCTTTCCTACCTGAAAGAAGTAAAATTTATGTGTGTGCATGCGCTAAACCGATTGCTTTTGGTAACACTGTTACAAAGTCAAAACGACTTCTAAAATTTAATTGTTCGTTCGTATTGTTTCATACCGATAAGTCGTAAACCGAGTTTCTCTGATGGAAATGAAAATTTTCTGTAAAATTTAGTATGACCGATGAGGTTCCTTTCTTCTTAGTTCTCTATTGTATTTTGCGTTATTCTCTGCTAAGAAACTTGACTAGCAGCATTTTCTAGCAGAACACATTAGCAAAGAGCATAAAGACCGCTCAATGCATAACCTTCTTTATCGTTAACACGTTTCGAACCATGTGCTTTTGATGGTATTCGTTGAAGAATGAGATGCTTGATAAATTGCGATCAATTATGGCATCTTTGTCCTTAAAGAAGTTGAAAAAGAAAGCACCCATAGAGATTCAGGCAAAACCAAAGAAAAAAATTGATAGGTTTGACGGCCTCTCGGAAGAAGAAGTTCAGAAATATACACTATCAGACTATTTAGAACCAAATTTGGATTTAGTTTTTATTGGAATTAATCCAAGTTTGATGGCAGCTCATAGAGGTAGATATTATGCAGGCCCTGGTAATCATTTTTACAAACTTTTACATGAATCTGAATTGGTCCCAAAGTTTGTAAGTTTTGAAGAAGATTACAAACTTTTGCAATATGGAATTGGTTTGACTAATATTGTAGCACGAGCAACTAAATCTTCTGCAGATCTTAAGAAATCTGAGATTAAAGAAGGTGCTAAGATTGTGGAAGAAAAAATAAAATTTTTTAAGCCAAAAATTGCTATATTCAATGGCAAGTGTATTTATGAGGTTTATGCAAATATAAGTAATAAATCATCATTTAAATTTGGACTTCAGCCAGATCGTATTGATGATACTGCAGTTTGGGTTGTTCCATCCAGTAGTGCCCGCTGTTCTAATTTTCCAAGAATGACAGATAAATTACATTTTTATTTAGCTTTAAAAAAGTATTTGCTATATTTAAAAGGTGAAATTAAAGATATTGATACAAGAGAATTTTTTTTCGAAGGTAAATGTAAACAAGCTATACCTACAACGTCTAAAATGTGGAGGAGAAAGAATTTATCCGCGTTTTTATATGGTGGAAGAGTAGCTAATAAAGATACTGTATCCATAGATACTTCGGATGAAAATGTTGCTCTTGTCAATAGTACTGAATTCATAGTAAAGGAAATTAATTCTAAAGACAGTATTAGCAATGAGCAAACATTTAATAATCTAGATTCTAAATTGAATATAAGTACCAATGAGAATTTAAAAGATGATGTAGGAGTAGATACACATGCAACAGAAGAAACTAATGACAATAATGATAATGAATATTCCATAGAATATTTGTCATCGCAAGAACCGCTTGATGATAAGACTGAGATAAAAAAAGCATCTGGTAAACCTAGACCTGAATGGAAGTCAGCAAAGAATAGTACACCTCCTGATTTTGTTAATTTAATAAAACAAAGACTCTCAAGTAAAATGAATAAGGATAGTAATCAAGAAAAAAGGTTACATGTAAAAAGAATTAAATTAGGATAATATTATTTATTTATTAAAATCTATTAAATTGATATAAGCATGATAACTTTTTTTAATTGTCTTATTTGCGAAGGGAAAGAATAAATATTTTTAAAAAAATTTTCCCATAAAATTCTTTATTACTATATAACAAAATACAAAATTATTTAAAAAATATATGTATATATATATAAATGTTCAACAATATAACATGATAAAACTTGTATATAATGAAAATTTACGTATAATTGATATAAGTAGAATACAATTCCCCAGTAGTTTAAAAAGTTATAAGAATTTCTCATAAAAACATTATATTGCTTATATATGTTCTTATATGTGATGTAAGTAAAATTGTAATGGTAAAAATTACAATTTTGCTTTAACACTATCCATAAGTGTTTTTAACTTTTGCGCCAACATAATATTTCCAGTAATTTTTAATTTTCCCTTCATAAATGCAAGCTGTGGATTCAGTTTGCCCAGTGCCTGAAACATTTGTTGTTATTAAGTGTTTTCCGCTTAGTGTAAGTTGCACGCGATATTTACCATTTGAATCATATCTTTATCATCAAGGGTTAAAGTGGTATCAGCTTTTCCAACTTTTGGTTCACCTTTGTAAACTGCTGCTCTCTTCAGATCAAGTGCTATATAAACAAATTTTATTAGATTTAAAAATTGTATCGATTGATAAAAACGGTACTCACTCCATGTTGACTGACGTTGTCCATCAATAGTGATATGATAAAGAAAGACTCCGTTAATTGTTTTGACCAGATCCGATTGTTCTCCAATTTTTTCTGCGATTAATTTAAACACTGCATCACTTTGAACACTTTGATCACTTGGAACATTATTACTTTCGATAGGTAAATTTACTTCTTCGGAGACCATCTTTATCTCTTTCAAATCAATATAAGCACCTAAAAATTTACAAAATTTATTTAGCTCTTTGTTAATTTCGTTATTTAAATTGCAAATACACAATAATTAAAGAAAGCGAACCAGAGATGACGGTAGTGTTTGTATCAGCAACGACAGTTTCGAAATGAATGCGGTTACCATTCCTCCACATATCAGTACGCAGTACTTGTCCGGGCAAAACCGGTTTCGCAAATCGCGCCTGTAAGGTCAATGAAATTATTCATAGCATTTATATTTAAGATAATTTTGCACGTAATTACCATACCTTAACTGATTTAAATAATGAAGGATCCCCACCAGCATAACTTTTTATTACGTGTCTAACGGAAAACCCAAGAGAACATAATCCATGTAAAATAGGCTTTTGAAAACCAGCCATAGAAGCGACATTTGGGTCAATATGCAAAGGATTATAGTCACCGCTTAATCTGTATAAAGCAGCCTAAAGATGACAATGATCATTTGTTAAATTTGATAAAACATTTGGCTAAATTTGTTCGAATTTAATCCATTTGTGATTACTTGATCGATGTTGGTTTGTTGACTAACTGATATGTCGGGTTTGCGTTTAGGTGCTTCAATCGTCGGAATTACTTTTGTAGAATTTCGTGGTGCATCAATACTGGCACCAACGACAAAAGCTGACATCTGACCGGTCGATAATTTCTCTCCGGTTTTAGTATCGTAAGTGTCATCTAAAAGTAATAATGATAAACATTAATTAAACTTTGTACACATAAAATTTACATTTCACGATTAACAGTTTACTTGCGTTGAATTAAAAGAACAACTCCTTTCCCTTTATTAAGAACATCTTGAATCGAAACTTTAACTTCTATTGAACCCTCTACGGGCAATGGTTTGTAAGTTTCGATATATTGTTCTCCGTGTAATATCTGAAATACGAGCAATTATAGCGAATCTTCGCGCGGTCAAGGAAAAAGAATTATATTTTTTATATTTTACTCTTGTAGGATCGATTTCCAATCCAGGTAAACCATCCTGTAATACTGATGTTTGCATACAAGCCATTGGTCCGTACAAGACGTAAAATGTTGGTAAAATAGCAAAATTATCGTGATTCTCATATAAATATTGAAGGTCGGTTGGTTCTTGTATTGTAGCTCCAACTACGATATTAATCAATTTCACTTACTGTTCTATTACTTATTTCTATTTACCTTATTTACCTCCAAGTGCGTATAAAATGGTGTCTCGATAATTGTAAGAAATTTTAAGCGATATTTCGCCCTGAGAACATAATTCGTCTTAAATATATTTATCTGTGAGTTATCTGTACATTAGTTTAAGTAAATAATTGATGCATTTACCGATGGAGAAGCTTTGCCAGTTTTAAGTTCCTCCAAAACGCTAAACAGTTCTCCCGTTGCATCCTAATAAAAATTAAAGGTCCTTAATTCTTATCTCGATTCGTTCACTACTATAACTTACGAAGTCAGTTTTACCTGAATATTATCCAAATGCTTAGCGGATGACATATCTACTACTTTCTTCCAATTTTGTCGCACATCCTCTGGAGTTACGCCATGTGCTATATCTTGACGTAAATTACATCCTGATGCACGTACTACGTGGCCTATAAGTAAATGTTTTAATATAACACTTTGTAATGCGCTAAGTAGTAAATATGAATATTCACATACATTTTCCAGCCCAGCCTAAAGCTGATTCAATTATAGAACCGTTTTCGTTACAATCTTCGTGACAAAGCCAAAACACAACGGGCGCTATAAGCTCTGGTTTTAATTCATTGAAGAAATCTATAATGAAGTATTATATGAGTATTGTGGTATTTGACGCGTCGAATGAGAGTGGTTTACAAGAGTCTATGATGATTTTGACTCTTTTGCTGTTGATCGATAAAAACAGAATAAATTTCATTTTTCAACCAAGCGTAATAATTACCAGGAGGAACGATATCTTCTGTAAGACGCGAACCAGCAGTTGGCACAATTACATTTGTATAAATATTCCTCTTCCCACCCTCTATGGCTAATGTATTAGCTAAACCAATTAAACCCATTTTTGCTGAACTATAATTAGCTTGGCCAAAATTTCCATATAAACCAGAATTACTAGCTGTAACTATAACTCTTCCATATTTTTGTTTCAAAAAGTATGGCCATGCAGCTCGAGTAGTTTTCACAGCTCCTTTCAAGTGAACATCATGAATCAAATCTGTAAAAACAGAAATCTTTCTTTCTTTAAGCAATTCAATTCAAATTTAATTTTTTGTTACTATAGTTTTACCCCAATCCTTATCAGTCATTTTTTGGAAGGATTTATCTCTTAAAATTCCAGCATTATTAACAACAACATCAATTCTACCAAAAGCATCTATTGCAGTTTTAACGATATTATCGCCATCCAAAACAGAATCATAATTAGCCACTGCTTTTCCACCTGAAATAGTAGTATAGACCAAATTATAGGATGCCCAGAGGAAATACGAGTATATTATGAAAATTTAATGTAGTTTGCCTGCATTTCTTATCTCAGTAACAATGGTATCTGCACTTTTCGTGCTACTACCATCGCCGTGTCTACTTCCACCTAAATCATTGACAACTACGCTAGCACCTCTCGAAGCAAATAACAAGGCATACGCCTTTCCCAGACCTACAATTAAAAATTCTTATAGTAATAAACACAAATACTATATTGAAAATTAAAAAAGTGAAGAATAACCTGCTCCGGCTCCTGTCACAATGACCACTTTTCCATCAAATCTCAGATTTTCTGGCATTTTGAAAGGGATAGAAGGTTTTTTATCACAAAAATCTACAAAAATCGATTAAAAACGCTTATATTTATCAAGAATTAAGTGTTTCTATAATTTATTTAGTATTATAATATATAATGATGAAGCAAATTTATAATAGTGATAAATCAGATTAAAGTCCAATTCGCGTTCCTGTATATTCACTATTATTGACTGTTCGCGACTGGATGGAACTTACGAAACTGTTGTTCGCATACAAAATTTCTTAAATATATAAATGTATCATTCATATTGCTCCATCAATGTGTGCGGTGACTTATAGTATTAAAGAAATCAGCGATAATGGTAATTCTTATAAAAAAAAATTACAAAAATACAAATAATTTCGTCAAAGCAGATAAAATGATAACAATTTGATAAATTATCTGTTTAAACGAGTGAGACAAAATGTAGATTGATCGAAGAAGATTTAAGGCGGTAGCGATTATCCTTTACGCCATGAGCACATGAGTGTATAGTTTATGTAGTTTTGCAGGTCGTACCAATATTTTGCGTTACGCCCTGAAAAACAGAGAAAAAAATTACAATTTCAATTGTAATCGATGAAGAAAAGTTGGTAGATGCGCATTCCGGTTAATTCTCGAGAGAATTAATTCAATTTAACGCAAGAACGTATGTTCAAAGTCGTGACAGAATTGACAGCTCGTTTCCTAGGGAAAATATTAACGAGTCTATGGCCGCCGAGCGTTGATTCTCAATTCTTCGAGCGTACATAGAAACGAAGCTTGAGATCTGGCTAGTAACTTTTCCATCCTGAAATATAATTGGTGCCGACGAAGATTCTAGGGATTTCCATTCAGCCAATCGGATCGCTCGATGATTTGGACAATTCCGCCGTATGTTCTCGGGCGTTCGATCGCTTCATTCGATCCCCAAAGAGAAAACTAAAGAGAAATGTCAAAGAGCAGCAGGAAAACTAAGTAGACTCGGAAAATCGAGTAAACGAGAGGAGCGAGTGGAGAGACAAAGACGAATCTCCGAAAAGATGAGAAAACTAACGCGATATTGACTAGCAAGGTAAGTTCTTTATTTCGATTGACGAGAATCCAAGAAAGCGCGCGCGCGCGCAAGAGAGAGAGAGAGATAGAGTGAGAGAAGCGATAATCGGTCGCAATTCACCGAGTGCATAAAATCTCTCTATTACCATGTACACGTACATGAAAAGAGAGAGAGAGAATCTCTCGCGACAAGGAAGAATCCCCATAAAAATTGAAACCTGTTAAATCATCGTAAGGCAAAAGGTAAAATGAAAGAATGAGAGAAAAGGGGGGTGGGTGGAGAGAGAAGCTCCGAGCATCGACGACGAGCATCGCGAAGCGGAGCGGAGCGGACAGGATGCGTCCGTCGCGCCGAAAGTAAGATAGAGTGGAGTGTGGCGATGGTTGGAGTAGGGGGAGCGATTGCGAGCGTGGTGGGGGTAGACGGTAAGTGGCAAATGGTAGAGTGCGAGTGGTGGGGGGATAGAGTAGGAGAAGGCGGACCAATGAGAGCCGTCGTCGGTGGTTTTGCGGCGCGGCGGTATGAGGCGGCGTGGGGCTAGGGACGATAGTTGGGTAGACACTAGGAGGCACTCGGGTAGCAGGGAGGGCATGCGAACGGAGCACAGTTCAGTAGTCGCCATTGCAAGGTCCCTGTGCACTCGCTTTCGCTGCTCTCTGCCGATTTTACGCTAACCTAACTCCAACTCCCCGCGCGGGCCCTAAGTGTGCCCCCCCGATGCAGAGATATTGCACCGAGCTCACCGACAGATTGTTGAAATCCCTTGACAAGGAATACAATGTAAGTAGCGGGATGAAACCGCGATCCGCTGTCCGTCCGCTCGCGCAAACGGCTATCGGCCCACTCTCGAACCCCCGTGCGCCGTCTGCCTCTAACACTCGCGTGCGCGAGACGATTCTCAGTTTGTAGTATAGCGGCGGCTCCGCGTGTGAGTAAGTCGTATGTTCCTTTTACGTACGTGTGTCGTGACAATCCACTGTGTAACGTGCTTGGTGCTGCGCCACACATTCATACACCTCGACCAGCGTTTCCTACCATCCTCTACCTGGTGTCTAACCTCTCTCTCTCTCTCTTTCTCGTTCTTACTCTTGCTCTCCTTCTCTCCCCTTTTTAACGTACCCATATGAAAATCATTCTCAAACGATGAAACTCTACGATTTTTTACATTTTTCAGATTTTTTTTTTAAGGGAGTCTTTATCTTTTTTCGATATTCGTTACTTCGATGAAAGAGAGAGAGAGAGAGAGAGAGATATATATATATATATATACATATATATGTGTATATCCATCTTTCTCTAACTTTATGTATATCTCTCTCTACCTCTCTTCTTGCTCTCTCTCTCTCTCTCTCTCTCTCTCTCTCCTCCAATTCGACTCTGAAATTATCGTTTCTTACAATTTTCATGATTCCGACGATTTTCGTGCGAGAACGAATTCATCTCGATGAACATCTTTAAAAAATGTATTATGTAGCATGTCAATGTTCTTCCTGACCTAAAGTCTAACCTCTTTGTTAAACATGTTCGAGAAATTTGATATAGAGGATCTCTTCTCTATTATTGCAACGAGGGGATTCTACCATTTGGTGAATTTTAATGATTCTTTTTGCCAGATTTATTCAAAGTTACCTGTGTCACTTTCTAGGTTGAACTTTTTAGGATAATTGTTGGATGTTCCCTTCTTCTTTTCCTATTCTTCGACTTTCCTCTTTCCTCCTTCCTCGTGTACTATAGGGCTTTGTCGAATTTCACTAAAGACCTTGCAAAAGCTTAATATTTTCTCTTCGATTGTTTTCATGTGATTTCATTGCCCTATTCTGCATTTACGAGTACTGTATTACTTTGTCGTGTTAGTCATCTTGGCCATTCATCTCTATATTGCTAAAATTTACAAATTATCAGCATTCCTTTAATGTTTTGCAGCTCGATCTAGTAAATGGGTTTAGATTGATTTTCAGGAAATTTCTAATTGCCGTTTAATCCCATTCGTTTCCAATCGTTTCATCATCAATGGACACTTTCGTGAACACGTATCGTCCTTTTACATATGGCATCTGTCATTTGCCCTTGAATTTTTTCACTCTCTATCCAATAATTTCGATGACCAATATCAAACTCGAAATAATCCGTTAGCCCTAAGCTTTTTATCGAGAACTTTATCACTCTCGCGTTATGAAATTCATTAATATGTCTGTTGTTTCATAATTTAATGTTATTTCACTGGTGCATATCGCGTCAGAGGTAAATTTATAAGATCATTATTTTTTCCCCTTTACCCGACTTGTAAACAATATCAAGTACAAGTATTGAAATAATGGGATTGGGCGTTCTCTCTTTAAGGGATATTTCGGTCACTGCCGAAATACTCAGGTTTTACAATTTGTTAAGTTCCTTGTATTTCACTCTTAATAGGTTTTTGTTTTTTTTTTAAATAAAAAAAAATTATTAGTTATGAAAATTTTATAATAAAAAGTGCACTTGCAAGAAATTATGAATGTTATAAATTAATATTGCAGTAATAAAAAATTAATTTGCAAAAAACAAATAACAATGAAAACTTGTGTGTTCTTAACCTTTTTAATTATTGAATATTATAGATAATAATAGCTCTAACCTTCCTTAATAAATATACTATTTTATATGAAACACCAGTGTAACGAAATTATGATTTGTAATCACTTGTATTATTGCTGTAAATATAATTATTTGAAAATAAGAAAAATGCTTTATTATATTTATAATTATACTTAGGTCGTTGACATGGGAGCTGTTGTGGATGTCATTACGGCCCTGGAAAAGACGACGATCACTAAAGAAGTATTGGAGGTAATTAACTGACATAAGTCTTACATTCTTAAACGATTGTGCATGAAATATAGTTTATGCGTTAGAGGAAAACTTGGATATTCTTTTTCTATAGATTACAAGGCTTGGTAAATACATCAATGAACTTCGCCGAAAGACAAATAACGATGCATTGGCCAAACGTGCAAAGGATTTGGTTCGAAGATGGAGGGATATGGTCCTACCATCGGCTCATTCTACCCCACAACCTACACCAGCTGACACAGCACCTCCAGCTCTCAATGGAGCGAAACCTCAAAGTCCAGCATTAAGAAGTTTTAAACCTCAGAGTCCTGCATTAAGAGGACTTAAACCTCAAAGTCCTTTACTCAAAGATGTTACTCCCTTGAGGGTAAATAATTAGTTTTAGAACTGAAGTTATACTTGTATAAAAAATATGTTCACAAGTTTTTTATGATAATTTTTTATCCTGACACAGGTAATCAGTCCTGCCCTTTCTGTGCATAGCGAGCATTCGTGTTCTCCCAATGCATCTTTAAATAAGCAGTCAATTACACTGACCAGTAATCACAGGCATTCTGACGTGTCTTCAGTTCTTGGATCATCGAGTCAGAATCACCCAATAGAAGCAGTGCCACGAACTCACAGTTCAAACAAACGTCTTCGAAAAGATGATAAGGATCAACACCATCGATTGCATAACGATTCAGACTCGAATGTTGATTGCGAGCCTCTTAGTAAAAGACAACGTCTTAATGGTGAGAATGTATGTGGTAATATGAATTCTCAAGTGCCTAGCCCCACATTCACGGAACGAATCTCCGAGCATTATGTGGAGTCTTCCACAGATCCTGATAGCTCAGGTCCAAAGAAGCGTGGTAGGAAGAAAGGCAGTAAGTCGATAAAGAAACAAACACTCTTAGAAGACCGCGTAAAGGAGAAATTAGCCAGTATATCAAGGAATCCGAAATTAAAGACAACGCAAGAACTATTGGCAGATCTCCAAGCTCGTGGCTCGAATTCGAGTATCCCTTCGAATGCAACGCCTAGTCAAAACACAGAACCACCTAGTATGGAAGATATTCTAAGGAGTAGCAACGACCAAGTTAACAAGTTCCTGCGTTGTACTCAAAACAATTCATCACATAGAAATGTATTAGCCGAGAGTTCTTTGCAGAGTAGGTTAAAACCTGTGGAGAATTGTAAGGATGTTACAGCGAAGAAGGAAGAAGCTTGTAAAGGCAATGACAAGTCGGATAAGGATCATCAAGATAATCAAGAAAAGCAACCGCGAGCGCAACAGGAATTGACGGTCGAGGAGATTCTGGCAAAGTTACCACCCTTAGATCCAAGTTCGATAGACTGGAGTGACTGTGACACTGAACCCAATGAGGATCAAACTAGTAAAGAATTTCCACCTCGCGAAGTTAGTGTGGAAGACCTAGATAGGTTACACACGCAATGTATAGAAGGACTCAATGGAAATTTCCAACCAAAACTATCATCTCTCACTTCTACCATAGAGAAAACTGAAGCAGAAGAGGTGAATGAAATAAACGGTGTTAGCAATGTGCACAACCATACTGGTGAAGAGTTTCGGGAGTGGCATGAGATGCTAGCAAGACCCAGTTTGGATGGCCAAATCCTCCAAATATTGCCTTACGTTATTATTGATTAATAATTTTATTATCCCATTCTCTATTATTATTGTGAGGAGCTACCCCTGTCCCATAAACAAAAAGATGATCCAATTAATTTTGTATCAGTCTACTAAAAACTTGTTTTTATTGAAAAATTAGAATTTTTTTTGTCAGAGCTGAAGTTACTGCCATCCTCACACTCTCATCGTTTCTATCGTCATCGTCAACCTAAAGATCACCATCTTTACTGTCATTGTCATTGTCATTGTCATTATCATTATCATTGTCATTATCATTATCATTCATTTCATTTTTGCAATGACCTTTTGCACGGTTATCGCCAGTCATTTTCATTCTCGTTATCGTTGTCACCTTCATCGTCATTATTATTATTATTATATTATTATATAATTATTAATATTATTATTATTATTATATTATTACACAATATAAAGATTGCTGTAATACAGCTCTATTAGTAAAATCTGCTAGGTTGTTAAGCGAGCCGCAAGCAAAGGCATCGTCAAATTGCTGTGAATATAAAAAAAATACATAAGTCGATGTATAATTACAGATTCTTTATAACACTGAATTAGTTAAAATGAGATAAGTTGTTAATTATAAATAATAAAAGTCCACTATTAAAATTGTTTTATTAAAAGGATACATCAAGACGTCTTTGGTTGGACTAATTCTCACGAGATATTTTTTCCTAATATATTTTACACTACTATTTATCTCGGACATAAACTGTATTATTATTATTTCTTTATTTTGTTGTGTAGAAGGTGATACATATTGATGAAGCCAAATAGCACGCTATAACTTATGTATAGGAAGAAAAATCATTTTGAAAGTTATATCCATTACAGTATTTTCTGAAAGAACAATATCATGATAATATCAAGGAAGTTTCTTTCTATGTCACATATCCTACTTATTGCAGATATTAAGAACAAATTTTTAAAACAGTGTATGTACAATTTTAAATGTTAGAAAAATATATATATAAAAAAAAAGGGAATGAAATTGGGTTAATAAGCGCATATTTAATTTAACGATGCATTTGGAAATTATATGAATTCTCGCTCTCAATAATGGAAATGATGGGGGGAAGGAAACTCTGGTGGAACTCAAAAAATATTATATGGATATAATGTGTAAAAAAATTTTCTTCGTTTTGTGCATGGCAAAGGGTAGCCAAGCTGAATACACTGGGGCCTTAATTAAAACTTAAAAATGAAGGAATATTTGTCTAATATAGTATTATGTTGCACATATTTACTACAATGGAGTGGACTGAAGTGCGTTGTAAACTTTTTCTAACTAAAATTTTCTTCATGTGTTATGTACGAAAAGATTAAAGTGACCATTTTTAAATGAGAAACGCTGTTATTAATTGCTGTAAACAACAGTTACATAGTCACGAAGAGAATCTTGAACACTTTACCTCAGCCATTGGTGCAATATAAAAATGCAACTTTTGCGATAGATAAGGAGATTTTTACAAATATCACATGGCAGTGTAATTTGAGAATAAAAAGAAAAATTCGAAAAAAAAATCAAGCTTTCTGACTGTAAATAACATACAAAGTTGTATACTGGCACCAAAACATTTTCAAAATAAATCAAAAAAACTTTCTGTAATAATCAAGCGAAAAAATGCATTTCTTTGTTATTTACGAAATAAGGCATATAATTACAGTATGACTATGTGTAACGAAATTCTCAAGGAGCTATACCTATTAGAACGTATCTATCATTTTTATAAGAATAAATCACAATTTTTAATTTTTTTTTTAACAATTAGCTTCCAAAAGAGTGAATGCAAATGCGTTTGATTTGATTTGCAAGATTTTTGTTTCCATTTTTTGATTTTTTTCTTGGTTTCTTTCACTCTTTGCCACATTTTAAGATGATGAGAAGATATATAAATTTTTTATTCATCTCTGACTATGAGAGGGAGAGAGGGTAAAAGAGAGTCCCATGTACTTTTTTTAGTATAAAGTTGCAATCCATAAAGATAAAAATATTGTGTTCGTGTAAAAATGTATCTATCCTATTCACATACACATACAAACACAAATACATACAAATTAATTTTAAAAATTATTATTATTATTATTATATTATTATATACTATTATATAATTGTATTTCTTTAAGTATTTATCACTAAAATCAGTAAAAGTAATGTGCATATTAACACACATATGCATGTGTGCGTTTATGTACTTTTCCTTCTTTATACATAATGTATGTACAAATGTTTATTTTAAACAGACAGATGCTGTCTTTCAAAGTTTGCTTTTATATTGTAAAATATTTTTGATATTTTGTCATCTTTTCTACAGTACTATATTTCAACATCCGTGCCTAAATTATTAGTAAAAGAAAAAGAAAAAAAATTTAAATAATGCAATTTAGAAACCAATAATTCTCTATTTTCACAAAGGTACCTTAAAATATTCAAGATTCTTGTGGAACTTGTAAATTTATTATTTAAAAGAAAAATTTGCCACATCCTGTTGAGAAGAGATATAAGTCGAATGATTAATATCGCCAAAAACATACAGAGAGTATCTCAAAGATCAGCAATTAAAAAGAGAAGAAAACAAAAAAAAAATATAAAAAAGATTTGCTTAATGTATATTAATAAAATTCGGCAGAAGGCAACAGATAAAATGGAAAACTGAGCGAGATATTTCTACTGAAAGCGAATTTAACAATTATATTAATGTTAACTGGCACAACAATCAATCCGAGACATATGTTTATTATTATTGTTAAAAGAATCTTTATGTATTTACATGTATAATACTTGTATTAATCATAAATTTGGTTAAATGGAATTAGGGTGTTTTATTGTCACGCTTTCCTGCAATTCTTTGACATTGTAATTGCAATTCTGTGATGTGATTTTAATTTAGCGCAGTCGCGCGTGCATGCGTGCGTCTCCAGCGCGAGAAAGCACAGAAATTTAAATTGAGCGCTTCGCGCATTATTTTTGAAAAGCGGAAAGGCGCACCCTCGCGAAGAACCGAAGAACCACACATTCAGTAATAGATTCAGGTTGTAACCATTCATTCAGAGTTATCTTCAGTCGAACAGGCTAGTCCCGTGTGTGCTGCTGTATGCGTGCGAATAATTTCTCGTTGCTCCGAGCTTCCACGCAAAAGCACACCACCAGTCTGTCAGTAAAATTTCCTTTGATTCATGTGATAATTTTAATTAGAGGAAACTGTGAAAAATGTCGAAGCCCGGTGACAGACAAAGTTATGCACAAACCTACAAACTCGTGGTGGTTGGTGGGGGTGGAGTTGGAAAATCCGCGATTACTATCCAATTCATTCAAGTGAGTACTTTTTATGGTCACTAATGTTTGTTTGACACATACATGCAAAGTGCGCGTATTCATGCTTGCGTGTTTTGTATGCATGAATACGTATATACATATGCATATGGGTGTGTATGCAACTTGCCTACTAGGAAACTACATCGTACAATGTATTTTTGATTTTAAAATTAAATTATATGCTGGAAAAAGAATGATTGTGTAAATTTCGAGGAGCTTTACATTTTTCTTATTATCAGAATATATCGGACATTGAATGATGTACTTTATTAATGATTATGTCATACAAGCTGTAATACGCGTCTGATTGACATATATGGGCATGAAGGTTTATATCTTTCCCTACTTTGATGATAGAAGACCGAAATGTGTTGATATTTATGTAAAAATAACTTTGTGCGGTTTAATGAGCGTCTATAAGAGAATAAACTCGTTTGTTTTATTGATTTTATTTAATATATGTATTGTGTATATATATATACATATATGTGTGTACATACATGCATATGTACGTGTATACACAAATCGATTCCATAAAATTTATATTTTTTATGTTCTTATTATTAAAAAGAGGCTATTTATCTTTTTTACAATACTTTTTGCTTTTATTTACAGAGTCATTTTGTGACTGATTATGATCCAACTATTGAAGATTCTTATACAAAACAATGTGTTATTGATGATGTACCTGCAAAGCTTGATAGTAAGGATGTCTATATATACCGTGTCTATTTATATAATTTATGCATTGATTTCATACATGCTTTACTAACATTTCAAAATTATTAATAAACGACAATTATTGCTCAATAATTAATTTCTATATATTAATTTTTATGCAGTACCTTGGAGGTTACTTATTCCTGTAAGCTTAAAATTTGGTTTATTATTAGTATTTGTATAGATTCAGGTTTAGAATTTATTTCCAGTTAAGATTAAATCAGTATTTTTTTTCTTTTTATTCATTTGAGCTTTATTTTATATTGGAGCTTTCTTTAATTTTACAGTACTCGATACAGCAGGACAAGAAGAATTTAGTGCTATGCGTGAACAATACATGAGAAGTGGAGAAGGATTTTTATTGGTGTTTTCAGTAACCGATCATTCGTCGTTTGATGAGATGATAAAGTTCCACAGGCAGATCCTAAGAGTAAAGGATCGAGATGAATTTCCTATGCTTATGGTTGGAAATAAAGCAGACCTGGACCATCATAGATCTGTACTTATTTTTGAGAGACAAGAAGAAACAATGAGTAATACAATATTGTAAAAATATGTTCTTTTTTTCATTTTAGGTTTCAGTTGAAGAAGCTCAAAATTTAGCAAGGCAGCTCAAAATACCATATATTGAATGCAGTGCTAAGTTAAGAATGAATGTTGATCAAGCTTTTCACGAACTAGTAAGGATAGTTAGGAAGTTTCAGTTATCTGAAAGGCCACCTCTTAAACCAAACTATAAAAAAAATAAAAAGAAATGTTGCATGATCTAATTTCTGAATGACATTGGAAACGTTTTAAGTAAATTCCAACGAATATGTGACATCTATTTTATAAACCATATTTTCTTGAAAGAAGAAAAATCTTCAAGATTAACAAATTAAAACCAAAATTTATATGAGTAATATATATATATATATATATATTACATTTAACTAATGTGCAACCGCAATTGTCTTGAATGAAGAGGTGAAAAAATATTAAAAAATATTGTTGAATATGTTAATAGTTAACTAATTATTTTAGTGAAGTTGAACTTCATCTATGAGATTTATAAAAATATTTAAAACATTTGTAAATGAATGCTGATGACTGCTTTAAGGAATACTAATCAAATTGTGAAAGAAGTGTGTTAAAAACGCTTTTTTAATAACTAAAAAACTTGTGCAAAAAATTAAGGAATTAAAATTTCTTAATAAATAACACATAATATATATGTATATGTATATATATACATATGTATTTAACAATTTATACCATAGAATCTCTTAAATATTAATTATTTAATATATGTTATATTAAAGTAATTGACTTATATAGATAAATATTCATTTGTTAAAAGATATATAAAAAAAATTAATTTTATAAAAGATGGTTTTTAAATTATAGTATGTTTATTTTTATAATGTAGTGCCAAATCAGTGTTTGCTTCCTTTAACATAATTCTAAGGTAATACGAATAGTTCTTAGAATGTATACTTACAAAGAAATGTTTTATATTTGAAGGCCAATGAAAAGTATTGAATTTTGACATTAATCAAAATACTTGAGGTACTTTTTAAAAAGTTTATTTTTATTTTTATTACACATAAACATACATATGTTTAATTTTAATATAAAAATTAATGTGTTCTTATTTATTTATAAATATAATCACCTATCTTAATTATTTAAGTTATTTTTTATAACAAAATAACGATAAAGCCAGTGTCTAGAATGGGGCCAATAACAATTCTAACATAACTAGAAGGACTAACGACATTTTAAATAAATAGTTGCTCGTTACGAATATTAACATTTTATATTGACAAATATATTTTACTATTAAATTTATTTAATGTCATACTAGAGAATTATATACGTTTATTTATAATCTTAACGTTTGATGGTTAATACGATTCACAAGTACTTTCACCACGCAAGTGTGGTGATTCGTAAAACAAGAAAAAAATAGCACCCACGAATTCTTCCAAATGTATTCAGTGTGTGGATAAGAAAAAATAAAAAAAAAAAGAATCTATCTTAAACTCTGTACACAATGAGAAATTTCAATATCATTAACATTTAATATACATATAATCAAATATGTATCTTCGTATCCGTGTATTAACTTATTTAGAAATTTCACTTAATAATCAGTTTTTAAAGATAATCTACTTTTATTAATAATCTCTGTACACCAAATAATGACAAATAAATTATTACCTGTTTCCGCAAAAGAGCGTTTCATCTAGTTAATTTTTAAAATTTATTACAGTGCGCACGGCATGTTTAGCATAATTATGAGTATAAAGTTACATAAGTTAAGAGGCTGTAATAAAATTTCACCCAAATAGGAATGGAGGATAATTTTAGCCCAAGAAATGCAGTAAAAATAACTCCACTCCACAGGTAAGGGTAATTATCTAAACAATAAACTTAAAAGTTTATTAGAAGGTTCTCTAAATACCAAGTATTTTTTACAATGAATTATGCTTTCACGATAATATTAGAAATCAATGCTATTATTTATATTTATTGCTGGCGCCAAGATGACTGCTGGTCATTAAGGAGATTTTATTTTAGCTTTGCGTAATTGAGAATACATAGTTAAGAATCCTGAGATTTCATTAATATTCTAATAATCCTTATAAAGAATTGAGAAAAGGAGAAATCGAAGAAAGGAGAAGAAGAAGATAAGAAGAGTGACTAATTCAAACGATAGGGTGCGAGAAAAGGACGAATAAAAAGAGAAGAAGAAAAGACGTGACTAATGCGAGAGGATAAGGGGCATGGAACTCGAATGCTGCGGAAGATCTACAAGAGGCGACTCAAGAGGCTGCTTCTCGACGAATAAAGAAGGGATGAAGCACAAAACAAGTAAAACTCACATAGCAACCGGGAGGAAGGAAGAAAAAAGAAAAGGACATTAGCCCCCAGGAATCGCACTTCTCTCTACCAAAACTGCTAAAAATTAATCATCGAACAATTTACTGCTAAATTCATCGGCTTTCTCGGGAATGAGATGAAAAAGAGGAGAAAGAAGAAGAAGAAGAAGAAGACGACGACGGTGGAACCTGAATGCACCGGAGTGCATACCCTGCGGCCACCTGAGAAATTCTTATAAGAAGATGTAGACACAATACTAACACATTTCATCCCTGTTACTAAAAATAGCTCGACAACTAAGTAATTCTATAAATTATATAGGATTAACGTGTCTAAATTTAAAACGCAGCCATTGCACCGGGGAGGAACAGTTGTTTCTCGGTAATCACAGGTAATTTTATAGCTTGTTGGTGCAGTTTTCTTAAGGCGTAATGGCCAAGTGCAGGTACAAACCTCGGCGACCGAGAGGAAAAAGTGGAAACTGATGGAGCCGACCACCACTACTACTACTACTACTACTATCATCATCATCGTCATCAGCGGGTCACTACTGCTTCCAAAATTTCAGAAGGATCACAGTTCGATCATTGGAAAGCGACTAGCAGGGCAAGTTTTTTCTTCGCTTCTTCGAGAAAAACAAAGCTGAGAGGACGAAGATAACACTTCGTTTTCTATCTCTCTCTCTAGAGGAAAGGAGGAAACGCTTAACAAATACACGATAATAGTATGTAGATTACTTTCATTGAATATCCTTGTCTCCGCGAGATTTTTTCATCTTATAATGGTAAATAGTCATCGATATCCGCCTTCATCTTCCGTCTCTTTCTCCGTATACGCGATACTCTTTCCTTGGGGGGAAAAACAACAAAAAGGAAAAAAAAATCATGGTGTCCTTGATCGGCATATAGTGTACAATTGCATCTAAATGATCCGCTAGTACCACCGAGTCATTGTGCATTTAGAAATGTAACCGATGAAGATTTCATTGATTTTTCAAAGTCACCCTTATCGTCTTCTTCTTCTTCTTCATCTTCTTCCTCCTCCTCCTCCTGTTATTCTTCTTTCATTACCTACGGCGTCTTCATCTTTTTGCATTTAACGCCAACATTATCGTACAAGTTACTCGGTCTTTGACTTTACTGCTTTGTTTTCGTCTTCTCCTCTGCTTCTCCTCGTCTCATTTTCTTTTCCTCTTTTTATTTTTCGTGGCAAAGAGGTCCTCGGAGCCGACCTTCCGCGGCAGCGCTTCTCTTTGCGGTCGTACGTACTTACACGACGAGTGCATAAGAGTCGCGCGTGTGCGTGCGAACACGCGCGCGCGCGCGCACTCGTGTACTCTCGAATGAAACTTAACGCTAAAACGCATAACGATGATCATTAAGATCAATCAAGAGTTAATCGGTTCGCGTAAATCACAGGCACGTTACAAGATCGAAATCTTCATTGATGCGATGTCTTAATAATAGTGTTTTTTTTTTAATCTTCTTCTTATTTTATCCAACGAGAGACTTTGCGAGTATCGTTGTATCTACGAATGGTAGTAATAGTAGTAGTAGTAGTGGTACAGAGAGATACGTGAACGGCCTTCAATTTGATTATAAGAAAGCGATGAAAACAATCGCGACGATTACTCAGAATCACCGGTGATTGCGGATCTTCAGGGACGGCTATCCGTGGATGTAACTGAGGTTGCCATTTTTATACAGAAATCCTCCTAATTTGCATATATCCCTCGTGTCTATGATATCTCCCGTACTTCCTTCCATCCCAATCAAACTGGACAAAGGGGACGAATTCTCTCGAACGTCTTACACGTCCTCCGCACCCTCCGGTTACGCGCGTCCTCTCGCCACACCGTTCACCGGGTCCTGGAGGATCCAACGAACGGAGCTCGTTGATTTAGGACAATCCTGACTCAACGACTCTACCGAGGCGAGTCGCACAGGTGGTTGTCCCTGGCGTTCCCCAGTCGATTCCTTCGCAATTACACTCGCGATTTGTACTAGTAGTAGCCTCGACGATTCGTCGACCTTGAGGATCGCGAGAAACGAAATCCCCGCGGAGCCTCTTCTTCTTCTTCTTCTTCTTCTTCTGTTTTGCTCGCAAACTCATTAAAACTGGCAACGAGTCTTCCAGCTTCTCCCGGTGGATCTGCCTGGAATCTGTGCGAAATCGGGATGGTCACCCGGGTCGTCGTCGAGGTCGCCGCTGGTCTTTTCGAGGAATCCGAAGGAGGTTCCCGTCTCTCCCCCACTTCTGGAAAGGGTTTTCGCAAAGACCCCCTGGGAGACCCGGAGAGTTTTGTCTCTCTTCATTTCGCATCGTCTCGTCTCCTCTCGTCTCGCGTCTTCCGGTGGCGGGAGAAGACAAGAAGAGGGAACAGAAATGGCAGAGGAGGCGATGGAGGTGGCTGAGACGATGGCGGCAAGTAGCGAGTATGTGGAGAACGGGTTCCTCGAGAACTCCGGGCCCGCAGTCCGACACTCGCGATCGATTATGCCGGCCGTCCGGTACGTGCCCCAGGTCCGTCCCCAGGTACCTCGCATAATCTAGCGATCGCTCGCGATCCCTCCGTGGCAGCATCGTCTTCGTCGTCTTCGGGATCTACACCCCCTCCGGTTCGCGAGTGAATATGGCAGGTTGCTCGGTGGCGGGAAGACTTGATTGCGAGATCCAGAAATTCACGAGGGACAAGAGATGAGAGGGAGCGAATCATCCTGAGCTGCGGAACGAGAGAGAAAGCAATCTTCGAGAGCGACCCTTGTTCGAGTTCACCCGGGAGAGACTCCAGACGCATCCGGAAGGAAAACTTCTTGCTGAAGACGTTCCTTTCTCTCCCTCCCCTCTCCCTATCCCTCTCTATCTCTCGGGCGGAAGACGCATTTTCTTCATTCAGGTAATTGACACCAACGAAGATATTAAAAAAAAAAAAAAAAATCAGCGATTCGCAAATAGAGCTTAAAAAAGAAGTTGGCGTGTATTCTGGCAATTCCGTACCGCTCGTACGTCATTCTCCGCGGATTTAACGAATTCTCGTTTGGCCGCTAAGCGAGAACCAGTCGCGGGGGGCGGGGGAGGAGGAGGGGTTCTCGTGGTAAAAGTAACGAAGCTCCGTAAAAGTCTTTTTCCATAACGGTGCTAAATGGGATAAACGAGACACTCGCGATCGATTTCATTTGCACGGGAAGGAATCGTTCTCCCAAACCCTTGTTCTTAAACGAGGGTGAGGGGTTGATCCCGAAGGTCTCCTCTTCCAAGTGAAACTTCCGTAATTTCGAGCGATCGCGACCGAGGGGAATTCTCGAGGGACGAGCTCATCCCGTGGGTCCGCGATTTGCGCGAATCGTATTTTTCGCTGGGAGGGAGGTGGGGAGAGGGGTAGCCGATTAATCGCCGGACGATCGGCGATTGCCCGAAGGGACCGAGATAACCGCGGCAGGAATTCTCAAAGCGCATACCGCTCGCTCGCGCGGGACCTGGGATATTTTATTATCCTAATGGCCGGGTCTAAAAATAGAAATTATGTTTGAAGGTATCGGCGGCAAGCGCGGGGAGAAAATAACGAGACTGTCCGAGTCGATGCTCTCTCGCGCGGAGTTGGGAATCGCTAATTAACGCGAGCAAACACAGAAGGAAGCCGCCGAGAGGCTCTTGAGGGAAATTTCGCGAGCCTCGAGCTCCTCCGCCTCCTCGGGTGGTAATCCTCGGGTAGTTCCCGGACTTTTTTGCATAATCGTCTCTCCTCGCGCGCCATATCTCGAGGGATTCCGTTAGCTCCGTCGCGATCGGGTCGCGGGGTCACCGGGGGAACGCGTCATATTTTTTCCTTTTTTTTTTTTATTTTCGACGATTCGCCTCTGCCCTCGTCCTCCCCCTGCCGATCGGCCCAAATTTGTTTTTCTGTCCACGCGGCGAATTCCTGAGGAGTTCGCGTGCACCTTGCGCTCGTGCCGATGAACAAAACTCGCGGAGGAGGAAGAGGAAGAGGAGAGGACGTGCCGGGATATTGCGCAATCGCGAAATGGCGATCGGTTTGTCGAAGGGCGAAAGAAGAAAAAAGATTGTTCAATTACAAGTTGTGTCTCTCTTCCTCTCTCTCTCCATAGATATATATGTAAATGACTGAAATTACAGTAAAGCAAACGCTGAAAAATGACACTGGCCGAAGATGAGGAGAACGATAACGGGTGGACTGTGCGGATGTCTGCACGCTGCTCGAATAATGGCGCGCACACCGGTTACGAGCATCCAGAACCCGAAATGAGCGGTTATCGCGTTCCGCTCGTTGTCGTATGCTCAATTTTTAATCGCGAACTTTTTCAAACCTCTTCCTGAGATCGTATCGCGCGCGCGCGCGCGCGCCATTGCACAACGCGCGAGAAGAAAGAATCGCGCCAAATTATGGCACTTCGCATCGGAGAACGGAAGTGGCCATTTTCACAGCCGGAAAATGCCGCGCTACCGCGTCTTCTTCCGTTTGCCTCGTGCCAGGAGACGGGAGTGTCCGGTGACTCTAAAGTCGTCGAGTTACTCTTCTCGTTACCCGATTAAATTTCGCGATTAACTTCCTTCGTCGCGTGTTCGCTTCCGGTCCCTGGCAAAAAATTCAACTTCTCTCTAATTGCTCTCTCGTCCTCGTTCATCGGGACGCGTCATCGCGTGCGTGTCCTCTGCCCACTGTGTCCGATCGCCAATTTTTTAATCGCGTCGAGTTTGCGAATCGGATGGATCGGCGAGGAGAGAGGACGAAGAAAAAGAGACGGAGAAAGGGGCGATGGCGCGCACCCGCGAAGACATCCGTTTTGCTCGTGCAAGAATCAAATGGTGGAGGAGCCGGATCGGGTGACAGGAATTTACCAAACGTATCGCATTGCCGCGTTCAATTATTTGAGGAATGAATGCACGATGAAAAAGAAATCGAACGACAACAAAGTTTTGTAACAGGAAACAATCGTCGAGCGCATATACGTACGAGGCGTAACATAAACTTCCGCTGCAAAAATTCCCCGCTCTCCCCCTCTCCTCTTGCCACTCTTCATCATCCCTTCCCGAACCCCCCACATTGGTATTTACCGTGAGAAATATCAATATTTGCGTTTTTTATATTCTCTTCCGTGCACGTATGCGTTCGTCGTCGGTTATTTCTGCACCGGCAACTTTTAGACCCGGATAGACCCGGAGGACGAGCTTATGTAAGAAAAACTCACGTACGTTTACCCTCCCTCCTCTCTTGGCTGAAAAGCGAAGCCAAGTCGAGTCAAGTCGTTCTTCTTAAAGAAGACGCGTCCTCGCGGAGCCCGCGGGTTCCCTCGTGGCGGGAAACCAGAAAGAAAGATGGCGGCCGACGAATCGAGTTTTTTTTCTTCTACGTTCTTTCCAAAGATTCCCTCGGTGACGTCGACGATGAACGAGGACGCTTGTAACGAGGGAATCGTAACGAGATTAATGAGAACGCTCTTTCGCTCGCGCGCGCGCGCGCACACACACATACGCTAAATTGTGGCTTGCACGCGCATTACGAGATGTTGTTTTCCAAAGAGTGATCTAGCGTGGCGCACGCGCCACGTTCACTCGACTTATTACAGCCAGCCTTGCTCCAGATACCGTTGTGTAATTTTTGTAACACTCGGCGGCTTACCAAATATTGCATCTAAATGCATTAGGGTCGCGATCGCTAAGATTCGCCGATCTTTTTGCTCCGCGCTCTCGCTCTCATTCTTGAAGAAAAAAAAAAAAAATGGCGCCGCCTCGTATTTGCGTGCCGCGCCAGTTTTCTCAACACCGGGAATGCGTTCGACGAAGCGAATACTAACGGACGAACGCAAGGATGTCGGAAAGTTTAGATTTGCGATATTTCCAGGTGGAACGCATTAGCGGAGAGCATCGAGAGATGACGGCGAGAAGGAAAACAACGAAACTGGTGCCACCGGACGGTGGCTGGGGATGGGTGGTATTGGTTTCCGCTTTGATCGTGAACCTGCTGATCCCCGGGACCGTCAAGTCCTTCGGCGTCCTCTTCGTGGAGTTCCTCCACGTCTTCAAGTCGTCCTCCACCGCAGCCTCGTGGATGCCGGCCCTCTGCTACTTCCTCTACAACTCGCTGGGTACAAAACTATTTCTTATTTGCTATCTCGTCGATCTCGTCGAGATAACGATCGTTGTCCGTTATCGCAGGACCGTTATCGAGCATATTGTCGAACAAATACTCGTACAAGACCGTCACGTTGATCGGAGGGACCTTTGCCGCCGGGGGGATGATGTTGAGTTACTTCGCCAATTCCGTGAGCTACTTGTACGTCAGGTGAGTAAAAAAGATTGAATTTCTCGATGAAGATGGAGAGCCAACCACGAGTAAATCCACGATGGCCCCTCTCTCCCTAGCTACGGTCTGATGGTTGGGATCGGAGCTGGACTGACGTATCCACCAACGGTTTACATAGTGACCGCATATTTCGAGAAATGGCGAGGCTTCGCCAATGGACTCTGCGTTTCCGGAAGTGCCATCGGCACCATCTTGCTTCCGCCGTTTCTGCAGTATCTACTGGACTGCTTTGGATACAGGTAAACCACGCGAGATGGAGGTGAGGAGAGAGAGAGAGAGAGAGAGAGAGAGGAAGCTGGGGTGAAACGGTGACCTTGAATTTTTAGGGGTGCAGTTTTGATCATGGGTGCTCTCACTTTGAACACGTTGGTGTGCGGCTTGCTGTACCATCCGGTGGAGCAGCATATGAAGAGAGTACCGTTGGAGGAGGGGGTTGACAACGAGGGTCTGTCCTTGGACGAGTCGCTCGCGGAAGGGGTGGTCGAGAAGACCTCGAGCCTCCCCTCGGCCTTGTCCATCGAGAAAACACGCGAGGAGACGGCGAGGCGGCTGGAGAACCTGGCGGAGATTCTCGACAGCGGTAGCACGACTTCCGCCGAGACCAATCTCAGGGAGGACCAACTCACTTCCGGGAAGAACCTCGACGGGAAGTCCAGCAAGTCCAGCAAGTCCAGCCAGAGCGAATCGGACGAGGAAATTCTGAGGACGGAAACGGAAACCACCAGTTTCTCCAGCGGGAGCGAGCAGGACTTCAAGCCGGATCCCAGGAAGAGTCCGCGGGACCAGTCGGAAGTTTATCGAAAATTAAGCGAAACCCTCTTGAGCGGCCCCCTTCCACCCCCTTCTCCCACCGTTGCTGCTACCAACGACGACGCGACTTGTAAGGAGGAGAAGAGAGAAACGGACAAGACGGGGAGGAGCTCGAAAGAGAGCGTTTTCAGGAAATTCTTCAAGTTCCCGTGGCATCGTCGTGTCCGGCAGGGGCGAGGGGAGGAGGAGGAGGAGGAGGAGGTCAGCGAGAAACAGCCGGAAACCTACAGGAGCCTCTCCGAGGAAAGTTCGCTCCCGCTCGAGTTCAAGGGAGAACTCCAGCGAAGGGTGAGGGCGAGCTCAAGGTCGGTGACCTTGAGCAGAGCAACGGAAGAATCCGTAGGAGTTCTGGTCCCGCGAGAGGACGAAAGGGCGGTGGAGGGTGCAAAGCGGAAAGGGGAGAGTCCAGCTGGTGGAGGGTCGCCGAGAGACTCCATGTTGGACTTGGAGAGACAGGAGGAGAGAGCCGAAGGCAGCAGCAGCAGGTTCTTCGACTTCAGCGTCCTGAAGGATCCGATCTATCTGGTGATACTGATCTCGAACACGACGTCCGCCATCAGCAACGTCAACTTCATGATCCTCCTGCCATCCTACGCCATCGAGGAAGGCTTCGACAAACACATGTCTGCTTTGTTACTGTCGATAGTCTCGGCCTTGGATGTCGTCGGTAGGATCAGCGGGGCGTCCCTGTCGGACATCGATTTCGTTCCCAAATATTATTATTTCGTCGGAGGTCTTGGCACGAGTGGCATAGCGCTGGCCTTACTGCCAATGGCAACCAGTTACACGATGCTGTCATTTTTCTGCGCGCTATTCGGCCTCTCTTCCGGTATGTACATAGGAATCACCACCGTCATCCTGGCGGACATGCTGGGCACGGAGAAGCTCAGCTCTTCCTACGGGATCTCACTGTTCGTCAATGGTGTCCTTCAACTGATCGGTCCACCCATCTGTGGAGTCATTTTCGAGAATATCGGCTCCTACAAGCCCATCTTCCTCGCCTTTGGCATCATCCTCATCCTGGGCACTGCTCTCTGGGCCGTTGTCCCTCTCATCAAGAAGAATACCAAGAAGAACCTGGAGGACGTCTAATCTTCAAGGTTGTTGCGAAGGAACGGCATTTCTTCACTCACCCTGAGGAGGAATATCTCGCTGCGTGCGACCTCCGAAATTTCTAATAATCGCCATTCAGTATAGCTTTCGAGTACAACGAGTGACGTTGATCTCTATACTTTTTGTATTCTCTTCTCTTTATCGCTCACACTTAGCGTTATGTTTTTATACTATCGAAAATTTTCATTAATCGACTAAAGGAAATACCGGACTGCTTGATTCTTTCGCGTCATTGACCCTCGCCTCCGGCTTACGGAGAGCCCGCTGGCGATGATCCGACAGTGATTCAGGCGCGTGTATCTATATGGAAGGTAAGAAATCATTGAAAATGATGCAAGCACTTGTGTTTCATTCGACGACGCATGTATCTAGTCACGCCTGTAAGAATGTACAAAAACGGTCGAGGTTGATCTACGAAAAGTGACAATTTTCCTGCAAGGGGAAGGGAGTGAATGTTCAGTTTGTGAAACTTTTTGCGTCCTGATAGAATAATGGCGTGTGCGTACAATTAATTTTCTAATCGATATTTCGAGCGATCGCTCGTAGAAACGCAATAAAAATTACCTGATACGTATACTACTGGAAAAGTGTTGAGTTTATTTAATCTCCGCTCGAGACTAGCCTGAGAAAATTGATCGACGAGAAGGAGAGAAGGAGAGGAAATGGGAGAATCGCTTTGCAGGACGGCAGAAAAACTAGTGAGAAACTTTAAAACACCTTTATCTAAGAAACTTACGACTAATGTACACACTACAGTCTTGTACTATCCCATAATTTACGCTCTCACATTATTTATTGATACATCATTATTTGTAATGATATTTTGATATATTTTACAAGCTTAAAAATGTCCTCCTCTCACTCTCTCTCTCTCTCTCTCTATCTATCTTTTTTTTCTTTTCCTTCCTACGATTTATACACTTTATCTACAATTGTATTCTATCTTCTTTTCTTTTTAAATTATCTTATTATAGTAAACATTCTCAATATGAAAATAGGTCATAATACGTATTTTTTCTTCAATCTTTTAATTCAGTGAATTTTTTTTTTAACATCGGATTTCACTAAGCAAATTATTCAAAAATATAAATACCATGTATACTTCATACGGATAGTAGAAAATAGAGTAGAGAACAATAGCGCGGAACAAAAGCATCTATTTTCTTAAACTTTTACTGGAGTATTGAAAACAGTGTGAGTTTCTCTCTCTCTTTCTTTCTCTAAATATATGGCAAAAATCTTTATATAAATCGTAAAGATAAACTTATCGAAATACTTTCAAACGAATAGACTAAGCTTTCAAGAAATCCCAAAAATGGGAATAAACACAGTTAGTAGGGTTCCTCCACGAAGAAACAACAACGATAACACAGGGATAATGTATCACCAAAATTAACAAGTAAATATTTAGCAACAATTAAATATCCTGTAAGGTCTGGCATCGAGTGACCACTACCACAGATATTTCCTTTTTCTTTGAGTCATTCGAAACGTAATTCTCTATACACAACAATAAATTTTATATAGATCTCCACCTGGGAATCCAATTGAAAGGAGGCGACTCTTTCGTACAACAAATAGGAGCTTGAACGTTCTGTTGCCACAGAGGAAAACTATTCGGCACGCCGAGAACTCTAATTCTCGTAGATTTTCATGGAGCTAATCGTTCTGGAGCTGTTCTCGTCTCTTCGACGAAATTTCTTTCGCAAAAATTCCTATTGTGCGTAATTAACGTAAGAAATATACTAGAATCAGAGGTCCGGTTATGCAGTTGCGGTGTCTCTACGCCCTGTGAAGGAAACTATGGAACGAATACCCTTCACCGACGTCTGAAACATAAAAGAGAGGGAGAAATTGTCACTGAAAGATTCTCCGATGAAACGCAGCCAGGGTGCTTGCGCGCGGTTTTCTACCTTTTTCTTAGATCCATTTAAAAAGTCCTTGTACATCTCTGACCGAAGATACCTGGAATAGCTGTCGCTCTTCATCAGGTGATACACGTGAGCCTGCGAATGAGAAACTTGGTTTAATATCGAGAATGTTTTCGGGAAGAGGAGGAAAATCCAGAAGAAATTATAACCGCGGCAACATCGTAGGACCATCGATCAGGTTTCTCCATATTCTTCTTCGTGATTTCATATGAATGCGAGTCTACGTTGATTGGACAACTTGCGTCGGGAGCTAAGAACTCGTTCCAAATGTCTCCCGCCTTAATTGGAACATCCTTCTGAGGCAAGGCTCTCAATTCCTGGACAGTCTCCCAAAATCTACGGAGATATCAAGAGCGCGTGGACGCACTTTAATGAAACGCATCGATCCGACGTCGGTCGTTACCAAAACGGTACTCTGATTTGCGGTGGACTCACTTCAAGTTCTCGCTACTGAATTCCTTATCCAAAAATCGGATAAATTGCTCCCTGCCAACGGGGTCCTGCAGCAGTTCCTGCAACCCGAATGCCCATCTCTTCACTCTTCTAGCTGATATCTCCTTCCTGTGCAGGGTAAAATTCGACCTTGAAGAGATATCGCAACGAGAGATCTATCGTGCTACTACGTACGCTAATTTTTCCTGCTCCCACATTTCCGGACTGTCTGAGATCCAGGGATTCGTCAGTTCCGGCTGCACGAAGAATGGATCGTACTCGATGTACTGCTCAAAATATCCGATCAACCTGTAGAGGGAATCGAGGAAAATCCGAAGGTCATCATCGAGCAAGCTCGTATCATATTTCGCATCGCGATACCAGGATCACTACTCACGCCTCGGCAACTTTGGACAATTTGATGTTTCGCCTGTCAAGCCTCTCCTTCAGCATCGCGATTTCCTTCTGCAGGGAGTCCATGGTGGCCTTGACATGGGACTCGTTGTGGGGTGAAATCCGACCACCGGCTACTCCCAGTTGCAGGTGCTTGCTGGGCTTCAAAATTGGCTTGTTGTTCCGACACGCCTTTTTGATATCCAACTCCGTGGTATTGACACAGCCAGGCTGAAAAGGAATGGGTGAGGGGGGAGGGAGGGAGCGATATCATCTCGTACTTCCTCCGACAGGCGTTAGCGATATCGAATCTTTCTCACCATGGGCCTGTGAACGTCCCAGAAGGCTCTCTCTTGACTGTCCAGGACTTTTCTCTCCAGCTTGTCCCTCTTCTTGTCGACCTTGCTCTGAGCTTCCGCTTGCATGAAAATGAACTCCCACTTCCGGGAGAACATCTTTTGCAGCCTGGCCAAATTCTCCGCCTCGTAATCCGCGAGCTCCAGCCGCGTCTTGTTCTGCATGGTCCTTTTGCATAGATAAACGGCTACGAAAGAATTTTAGTCGAGTCATTTGCGAGCTTGGATGACATATCGGGTTCTTTTTTTTACGAATCTGACAGAAAATTGGAAATACCGTAATCCGTGTTTTCCGGTTCCCAGCAATTGGAGGGCCAAAAGTAGGGCGTTTGAAACCTGTAAAAGGTGTTGTCATTTTTGACAGTAAGGCAGTGGTCATCTATGGGGAAGAAGTAGCCATGGGAAGCCATGAGGTGCGCGACGTGAAGAGCCTCTGAAAAAGCAGAGGAATTCGTTAGTCGAAAACGGGGAGGACCGGAAGTACCGGAAACAAGTACCCTAATAGAAAGTCTTGACTGTACCCTGATCATCGATGTCCATACTTTTCATCATCCACGATATTAAGTCCGCTCCTGCAAGAAGTTTGTTGCTCCGTTAAAAGATCATCGTTCGAAAAGAAAATAATTTACCGGTGAAGACTGATGGAGTTTTCGTCATGAAGGTTTTGACGGTCTTCACGGGAACACCGCTGGTCTCATCCAACATTTTCTCTACGATCGCCTCCATCTGTCAATGATCAAAACGATAAAGTATCATTCCCCTCCCCATATTTAACGTGTTTCAAACAAATAGGACAATAAGTGCACGAATCGTACAAATATCCCCTCTGTGTATGTGTGTGCGCGCCTCTGTGTACGCACACATATTGTAAAAAATACCTTTTTGTAGACAAGATAATTAGGAGTATCTTCGGCACAAGAGGCAGTGATGCGTGGGGATGAATTCTGTGCTTTTTCCGCCGATTCTTCCGCTTTATTATCCCGATCAATGCGATCCCTCTCGGTAGATTGCTCAGGGCCACCCTTTATGATGCTCCTTCCCAACGGCTTCCGGCGGCAAGCCGATTTTTCGGAGCTCATAGTTACCATATCCACGTTAGGGAAAATTTAACATTTCCTCCCTGGACATACATTCATCATATTTTTTATGAGACATCATTTTTCACCATTTCTTTTATAATTCACGCGAAACGCGCGACACATGCAGGCGAGCGCGCACGCTTGCATTCACACGTGCATGCGTGTGAATTATTCTTTCTACTCGTGCGATCGTTAATGTGCGATTTTTTAGAGATTTGCAGGGTCGACGATGGTTAGAAATTTTTCAAAGTGGATCGTGGCATCGTGTGGGTGATGTATTAGAATCATTAAAAAGTGAGGCTGCTATCGTGAGTAGAAAGGGTAGAGCAAAGAGTATTGATTACCAACGGACCTTGTGACGTACAGCGATACACGATCTTCCAACTTTATAAGATGTATAAAAATTTTATTAATAACAATCTACTCTCTTTTTTTTTTTTTTTTAATAGAAATATTAGAGCAATCCGATATCTTTGATACATTTACGCGTGTGTGTGTATGTGTGTGTAAGCACACGAGTAGTCAATAGAAATTAAGTAGACTAATGTAAAACGTAATAAATGTGGATTAACTTTTACTGAATTCAATTAAACTGATGAGAGAGGGAGGTTTGTAATGCGGGGGTATTGGATTTTTTTTAAGCAGCTTAACATGCCGCGAGTTTTATCCGAGGATGTTTAGAAATTACGGATACACGTTTACATGTATATTATATATTTAGGTATGTTGTACTTACGACAAAATTTGTATAATCATTGTTCATGGAAAATGAGGCTGCAGCTGCATTCTTATTGCAGTTTTCGGACAGTTAATTTTCGGTATAAGCAAAGCCTAATAATAAAGAAACTGGTTCCTCTGTAATTACATGATTTAAGATACATAAAAAGAGGTTTATCTCACATTCAATTATTTATTTATGAAAATGTTCAATGAGGATCATTCGTGTAAATTTTGAGAAGAGAAAATGTATCGAAGAAAATATTTTGGAAGAGGCAGGAATTGTTGAAAGAATTATTGAGCAACTTATTATTCTGAAAATAATCAACCAATGAATCATCAATGATTATCAAATCAGGCTAATGCAGTGCCACAAAATTTTCAGAAAAAACTTGCAAAATTACGTAAAATTAGAATTTGCAGAACACTGTGTGTATATATAGATACAAATATATATATGTATGTAAATAAATATTAAAAATATTTGAGGAAAAATATAGGAAAAATTACATATCGAGTATAAAATAGTTTGATGAGAGTGTAATGAGCTTATGGGAAACTGAATATAGTATTTCCTTACCATGAATAAAGCATAGCAAATGTAAAAGCATATTCAAATTTTTATCATTTTCTCACAGTAACACAAATTCACAGTTTTAAATAAGATCATTCCACACTCTTTTCACCCATTTAATAACACACATTTGGAGCAGGAATAGGAAGTATTTAAGTGTACCACCAAGAAAAGAAAGTGGAAATGTTTCTAATGATAAGAGGAATCAAGTGTGTGGATGTATTTTATGAGAAAATTGTTGAAAACATGACAATCCGCCATCACATACAGCACCCACGCTTTGCCTCAGCAAAGAAATCGAAGCCTTGCGCAGTTTGCGTGTTGTCTGTACATTTTCACGTGAAATGCGACTGCGTGAATATGATAATTTTCCTCTCAGCTAAACTGACCAACCACACCACAATGATCTTTGTCAAAATCTCATTCTTATCATGGATCATTAAGATTAATTAATATTATTAAAGCTAAGTGAGAGTAAGAATTAATAGTTGCACTACTTTGCATATTAAATGAACTAAAATGAAATAAAAGACAATGAAATAATCGTGTTTAATTAATATTATTGAAAAGCGCTTGACAATTTCAGTATATCATTTTTATTCTTAAATCTTTCAATTCGATAAAATTTTCTCCAAACTCAAATTTTCTCCCATACACGTGCTTCTTTCTCATATACAACTCTGCACAATGTTATATTTTCAATTTAGAGACAACCACAAAATTATTTCACATTCATAATTATTATATACAAATTTAATATACATGCGTACATACACACTTGGACCAGAGGCACACTGCACACGCGTAAACGTATATAATCATTTATTTTATACATATATAAATATGTATATATAAATACATATATATATATAGCAAAGTAAATACATACAGACCAATTATGAACAATGTTGTTCCCAATAGATTCTTTTTTACATAAGGAAAACGTTAATATACAATGAAAGTTTTATATCAAATAAACCTCGTACTTGCATAACACGAAAAACATTGTATTTAATCAAGTTTTTCATTTAAATGATTTGAAACATTTGTTAGGTCAATAAATTGATGAAAATGCCACGTTAATTTACAATTAATTTACAAGGGCTTTTATATTAAATCGAGAAAAGGAAAGACAATGTACAACAAATTAAAATCTTATAGAAAATAATCGATCTAAAAACAGGATGTCTTTAAATAGAAATTTGTCACATATAGCGAGAAGAGCTTACAATTTAACTTGTTTTGCATGATGCTTTATTACTCTAATCTATTTTAATTCCAGCCAGTATTGGCTGTGGAATAATACTTTACAATTCCTGCAGGGAAAAACCTTCCTGTTGTCACATGATAAATGTTAAATAAATGTGACTACAGAGTACGATATATGTACGTAATAATTATAAAGTTATGACTAAAGCATTTTTTACTAATAGATTATGGTACGAAGAATATTTGCCAAAGGCAATATACGAAAATAGTGTCGAGTTGACCTTATTTGAGAAATGACTCAATTTTATTGATTTCAAAAAATAAACGAGGTTAAAATTCTACGTATCTGAATTAAGAAATTATCATTTTTAACATCAAATGCAGACACCCACTGACTCCGTTTAGTTCCTCAAATCAGATAAAATTGGTCTTTAATGTTTTAAGATGTCAGACGATAAAATGACATCCACATAGAAGAAACATTTTCTTCAATTATCCTAAGCCTTTGTACATTCTCAAGGATCGAAGACTCAAGTCCAGATACTTTCTATGGCTATACAAAAATATAAGTATTAATCTACACTTATGTATAATAAAATATATATGCTATATATATATAAGAATTAAATCATCTAAAAACAATAAAAATTTCAAGTTATTAGCAGCCTTGCTCATAAATCAAGTGTGACTTGAGTCTTTTTTTACCATTAGCTTTCTAATGGAGCTTCCAAGTTTTTCTAAATTTCTAATAAAATTTTCTATTGTACATGACATACAATCTCTTCGTGAAGTCAAGTATGTATAAGTCAAGTGTGATTCAATGATTCTTAACAAATTGGCTTTACTAAAAATCATTGACTTTACATTTTTAAACTACGATTTGCGCAAAGTACATGTATAAACAATTTAAAATAGTTTTTACATAATAATACACATTTATATGTTTGAGTTTTCCTAATAAATCATTATAGATGAGTTATCTATTTCAAGATAATAACTTTTCAGGTTTCTCTTGTACTTGATCATCGTTTTGTGCAAGTAACTATATATTTTCATTAATTAAATCTAATATTATTCATTATATATATACTATTTACATGATTTATAAAATTGTGCTTAAACGATGATCGATGCTCTGGTTTTTTTTTTGTCATATACATTTTATTTTTATATAATTCATGTGTGAATGATGACTGATAATTTACGAAGAAAGCCCAAACCTGATTTGTTTGTTGCGATTAAAGTGATTTTCACACTAAACAAATAGAGGTTTGAAAAAACTCTTTGGAGTATCTATTCATCTCTTTTTTTTGTGTATAATTATAAAAAAGTTAGCAAAAGAAAATCATATATACGAGAAATTCGTTTCTTTTAAGTAAATATAAATAGTTAAAGGTGTTACGAATGGTTTTGCTTTGAGGAATAACTCAATATCTTATCATTTATTCATCAAATGCGCCAATTCATGTAACGGCGATACTTTGGCTCCAGATTTTTCTTTAACTCTTCGAGTTCGTTGATCTCATCATCATCATCATCCAAATCATCAAAGTCCAGTTCCTCAAACGTTTCTTCTGAACTTTCCGTTTCACTTTCCCCATTAGAATTATTCGTGACTGTAAAAAGACAATTAGCCTTTCAAGTTTTTCTACACATTATTCGTGTTTCGTTATTGACATTATTTTAATTTTCAACAAAATTAGCCATTTTATTAATTCAAAATGAAGCTTTCGTAAAAGTATAATATAATTAATTAATCTACCGAAGCATATATAAAAAATCTACATTACATACCTTTCAACTATTGAAAGTATCATTATGAATATTTACTTTTTAGGTCTCAATAATCATAAGGGGTTGAAAACATACTCTACACTTAATAATATATAATTGATGAACAAGCAGAGAATGCGCATTAAGATTTTAGTATTTTTAAATAGCTAACATTTAATTTTTCATTGAGGAATATTGTTTATTCTTTAGTATTATCGAAAAATTCATGTCTGCTATAAGAATATCATGATTTAAAATGTGATAAATATATTAGCAAGAGATAAGAATTTAGCTATCTAAAAAATTAATGATAATGATATACAGAATTAGTCAATTGGAAAGAAAAGTCATTAATCACAAATGAAACAAAGGTAATGCGTGGACTAAGAGGCAGCCAAAGCAAACAAGAATTTTTCGAAATAAAAAAGCAAGGAAAAAATAAGCTCTTTATTGAAAATTGTTTTAGTTACAAAATTGATTATTTATAAAATGATAAAGAAAAAATATTAAAATGCAATAGAGCGCCAAGAAAATAATGGGTATATCGTAAAGCTATTTTGAAAACTGATGACGATCGTAACTCTGCAAAATAGATTAAGATTTTAGAAAACAATTTTGCTATACCTTCTTTTATATAAAACAATCACTCACACACACACAAAATCTCTTTCTCTCTCTCTCTCTCTCACACTCTTTCTCTAAATTTTACCCCTTGATGATTAGAGATAAAAAATAAAAATTGTAATATGCACAATGTACAATATAAAATTGAAGGAATTCCTTATACTTACCTCGCAGAAGATTTAGAAAGAACAGAAGCACTATCTTTCGATATAACTCCAGCAGATGCATTGCTCAAAATATCAATTCCAGCCATGGAGCAAGCAGTCGTCACAACGGCACATTTAACAATTTCGAGATACGAACGACTCAAATTGTCCACATTCGTACTCTTGTTCCTTACGAGTTCCTGTTCCATTTCACTGATATCATCGGCAAGAGGAGAAGAAGCCACGACATCCTTTTCCTCCTGAGGCTTCCTCGAAGCTTCCGAGTCAGACTCGACTTTGAGGACGCAAACGGAAGAGCATTCGGACTCGATTCCAGAATCGACACTCTCTTGAAAATTCTCTGTTGGGTTTCGCCGGATACTTTCATCAACCACCGATACAGTTTCCTCGATCCCCGAGTCATGTCTGTTTCTGTGAATTTCGGACTTTTCATCAAAGAGATTCGCGGGTACAGTAGTATTTGCTTTAAGATTCAAGTCAAAGAAATTCGCTGCTAATGGCTTCGATGCATCCGAGGGTATCCAGTTGGAGTTCTTCCGGTTACTCCTGGTCGGTGAAAAATCCTCGGTGGAAGTTTCATCGGTAACGGAGATGTCCGTCATGCAGAATATAAGGTCTTCGGCGTCAGATTTCTCAGCGTCAGTTTCCAAATGGCACTTTTGGGAAACTATATCATGAGTGGACTTAGTACTCTTGCCGCAGGCTTCGAAAACTTGGAAAGCATTTCGATTTGCTTCGGAAGCTGAGACTTTGCTCGAAGATACTAATTTCTTATCTTGACTCCGAGTCTCAGCTTCCGACAGAATTCCAACAGACTCTTCTTCTCTCAGAGCAAACTCTGTGTCTATCGGTAAATCCGTCCTAGCACAATTATTGGCGTAATTGCTTGATAGAAAGTCAGATTTAGGCGATTCTAGCTTATTATTATCTACTGTTGTACTGTTCAGACGTGGAAGCTCGTCCACGAGGCAAGTATCTTCAAGTTTTGTTTGGTTTGGTATATCGTAATTGGTTTCATGATTATTATTGTTACGGATATTGGTAACTACGGTTTCTATTTTCGTCTGCATATCCTCACTATTTACATAAGATTTTTCTTCAAGTAACGCGCCATCCTCGCGAACAGATTTCACTGAAAAATCTTGATCGTTTGCTCCTTTAGAATTGAAACTTACTGCATTCGCATTGTCCAGCGGCCCTATATTATTTACATTATTTAAGATTTCTATATTATCACATTTTGCATTACACGCTGAAAAATTATCACTAGTCAGGTTAATACTGTCTGTCGGGATACTATCACATTTATTCCCCATGCTGGAATCCTTTATGCTTTCTAAAACCTCGGAATTCTTCTGTTCTATTTCGTTATCCCCACTTATTTCTAGAACAGAGTATTCAGGTATATCGTTTAACTTAGGTACGCATACAGTCGTTTTGTTCTCTGGAACATTAATCAATGGAGCATTATGTACAATTTTGGAGCAAATTTCTGGATGAGCTTCTAATACTATATCCTCGGTAGAATGCCTATAATCTTCTTTTGATTGCACATTTTCAGGTAACGATTGATTATTTAAGACTGACGTAACATCGCTTTCTTGACCGCGGTTAGAGCTTTGATTACCGTTCGATTCTTTAGACTGTGTATCTTTGTTAGCTATAGCGCTTGTCGGATAATCAATAGGCTGCTCCGAACCAACTTTCAAGGAAGTAAATAAATTTGTTAAATTTTGCATGCCCGCTACTTGAGCAACATTGATTGTTTTCATAACTTTTTGTTTCATCATCAGGTTGCTTTGTGATTGTGCTTCGTCTGTACTTTCCGAAACTGTCTTCCCATCCCTAAAATACTGATGAAATTTATCACCCAAAGCAATCATAGTGTTAACATTCTCATTTACGGTACTTCTCAATTCTGACTGCCCGATGTTAGTGGCATCGGAAAAAAAATTGCCCGGATGCTGAAACAAGGCTAATAGTTTCTCTAAACTGGAAGATTGCTTTTGCACAGCTACATTGTCTTTTATGCGAGGTGGAGATTGGCGTGCTTCGGTCAGTGAATCATTCGCATCCTGAACACTAAAGCTAGTTGTGTTTTTATCTTTTCTACTTTTCTTTTCATCCGTCGCTAATGCTGCATGATCCTTCTGATTCGATACAGAATAGTTCAACTTATTGTTATTACTATTACCCACATTATCGAGACTCTCATTTGTACTATTTTTTTCCTGTTCCGGTTCTACCTTAAAACTTTCTAGACTACCCGTGTCTTCGCAATGATCAGTAACTTTGACCTCCGGCTTAATAACATTTTTAACGTCAGTAGAATCGTCAGCTTTAAAATTAAATCCAATCGTGACGTTGGATTTAGAGGAGGAAACGATAGATTTGGGAGATGACGATATAGAAGAAGCCGGCTCAACAACGGAAACGCGAAATCTCGAGTATCCACTGGAGGATGATGATGGGAAAAAGGTTGACAATGATCCGAAGGAGGGTGGAGTGACCGGAGACGAAGATGCCGAAGAACTGGTGGAACTTAGCGAGTTTTCTGGAACTCTAGAAACAACAAACCGGTTACGAGAAGGACTGGGAATAGGACTGGCAACGGGAGAAGGGATTGGACTAGGTGCTGGAGACCGAAGGCGGCCACCGCTACTTCGTTTTGGTTCGAGCATTGATCGTCCTGAATCATCAGAACGTAGAGAAGTCATAGGTGGAGGAGAACACGGCAGTGTTTGACAGGTTAGCGAGATTTTACGTGAACTCGCACTACAATATCTACTATGATGATGAGGACTCCCTGAGTCTTCCGTACTTTCATCAACTGGACGATTCTTTACGTTCCGTTCACAACAGTCTCGAATTTCTGCCACAAGGTCCATATATTGTCGTAAGTTACCATCCTGCTGATTAAAGAAATGAAGATTGCTTAAACTAATAACTCCATTTCTTAAACAGAACTCTTGTTCACAAGTTTTTAAAATTACCACTTACAATTCTTATGCGTGGTTTATCATCCAAATCTAATTGCGTTATATGTTTATTTTTCATCATAGCATCGGTAAGAGATTTCACACCGGCTATTTGTATACTATTGTCTCGCAAATCTATTCTCTTTAGAAACAACAAAATATAATGATATTAGTGAACATTGATTCATAAATTCTGACAAAATGATATTATCGTACCTGTAGAACATCATTGCACTCTATGATTTCCGATAAAGCAATAATTCCTTCACACGTTAAATCGGTCGATTGCATTCCCAACTGAAGTAGAGTTCGATTTTTTTTTAGCGAATCTTTTATAGAAATTAGCGTTTCACTAGTGAGTGAATTTTGTCCGATATTTAAAGTTTCTAATGTCTTTGAAAACATCTGTATTTCAATAATAAATTATGATCAATTTTACGGTACTACTCGATGATATTTACGGAAATACTTACAATAATACGAGAAAGGTATGGCGATGATTTTTGGGTGAGTCGATTATTCCATAAAATAAGAATATTTAATCCTTTTCCTTCCTTATCTTCGGTTACTTGATTTATCAACCCTTCTAAAATATCACGAACCCCATCATCCTGGATATTATTATTACTACGGAAAATGGAGACTATTCGTTAAAAAAAAATGATACCAAATCATAAAATATTATTTTCTTTCTTTTTTATTAAATATATTCACCTAATATCAAGTAGCTGTACATGATTGTTTATTCTTAGAAGTGAACCCAATTGTATAGCATCGTATAAATCAAGTCCGTTATCTGCCAAATAAAGTTCCCGTATTCCTGTATTTAGTTTAAGGGCTGTAACTGTTGAAGAAAAATAATGATTTTCAATGTACTACAAAGTATCATTGATTGAAAAAGGAAGATCGCGATCATGAAACCAATATTTACCTAATATCACGATAGGTCTTCCAGAAAGCCTACAATTTTCTAGTTTAAGAATATGTAAATGGCAGACTAATCGTAACGCGCGATTTAGTATATTCATAAATTGTTCATTAAGTATTATGTCTCTTGCTTCCAACTGCTCTAAGCATTGTGTCTGAGTACAAAAATACAATAATGAAATATTACTTTATTTTACATTATTAAAATTAAAAATATGTCTATTATTTTATTATTTGCTAATACCTTTTTAATCATATGAGAACATGCTTGCCAACCACGCAATCCAATATTTTGATTAGCTGAAATATTTAAATGTTTAGCTGACTCGTAATATTCTAACATATCAAACAGGATAACAGCACTCTGTAAATTATATTAAAATTGATTTACTTATTTTTCTATTTAACATGGTATTGGATTTTTAAAAAAGTATTAATTTACTTCATCATCTAAAGATGTTCCTTCTAGGTCTATTCTCTTGAACTGTACTCTTTTAAAAATTTCCTCTAATGGTTCACAGTGTTGCTGATCTAATGTCTCTCCCTTCAAAATAAATTCTTCGCAACGCTCTTGAGACACTTCTAGTTTCTAAATCAAGAATATTCAGTAATATTAAATTATTGTTGAATATTCACATTAAGTAAGCTCTATAAAAAATATGACTTACTTCAAGCTGAGTCAATACATTTTGTAATGGAGCAGTGTTATGTTTTGCACATGATTCTGTATATGCTGAAATTAAGTCATTGCGATTCACATTTTCGGCTGAAATATTAAAAATAACCAATTATTAAAGAATATCAGAATTTCGTTTGATTCTATTAAACTATCTTACATATCATTATTTATGAACTAATTAATTTCAAGTAACTGATTTGTTTTTAACACGTTCACTGCGGAGTTCATCAGTAACTCACCGAGTATTGAACATGGTAGAAATAACTTAATTGTTATCTAGTCTTTATATATCCCCGGAGCATTCATCTTAACTGATTAAAATAAGATGATAATTTATAGCCTGGAAGCAAATGGAAAGATGAAATTAAATTTTCATCTTGTTTTTAATCATCTACTGATTTTAAACTAATCATTTTTCTTTATCTCTTGTTCTCATAATCCATAAAAAATAATCATAACTATTTCTCATTTCATTATCATTTTTACATATTTACCTATGAGTCCACAGAGAACGTATTACTAAAATATATATATATGTGTGTGTATATATATATATATATTCATTTATTGATAAACTTTTATTTATAATAAATAAAAATTATGTATTTGTATAATATGGTAAGAGATCAATGGTTTTATAAGAAAAATTAAGTACAACATATATATCTATATAACTTTTAATAGAAATTACAACTATATTATGTGTCATGCTTTAAGAACAAGTCAAATTTATAATTAGTACATGGTACTGATTGTGAAATCCTAAATATTCTTGACTTGACAGCCTATAAAAAACTTTATAGCTTTGTTACTCATTACAAAAATATCATTGCAATTCACAAATGCACAATGATATTCAATTATTCTTGAATAATAGATATATCATAAAACTCCCTTAACAGATTTTAATGATGCATTAATACAATAGTGAATCTGTTGATAATTTATCATTTGAAAGAAAGCTCAACATTTGTAAAAGACCTTCAATAATTACTTGTACATCATTACAGTATTACAATATATTACAATGAATTTTTAAGCGTACAAAACAATAAAAACAGAACACTTAATCATCAAGTTTGAAACGAAGATATTAGGTTCCTCTGTTGGCTGCTAATACTAGCTCTCTTAGCCAAAGTGCGATGATCAGTGAATTTCTGAGATATCAAGTACACGATAAGTGAATGATTCTCACCATGTTTCCAGGGATTGGCAGGTTCCAAATATCCTGTAACTAAGTGAGTGTCATTCATTGGGAAGCTCACTCGACGAGGGGGCCATTTCTTGGTGTAGGCCAAGGCACTCCGAATTTGTTTTCCGTCGACCCATATGAACGGAGAAGATGGAATTGCACCGGTACCAAACCGCGGCCTTCTACCAGAATATGTTGTCGTTGGTGGAGGAGGTACATCGGATTTGTCCTCGGCTTTCAAGGTCGAAACTGAACTCTCGCAAGGCTGCGTAGTCGAATCCGCTCCTTCGCTCATACTTATGAGATCTCTAACATTTTATTTGTTGAAATTACATCACACGGATGTCAAACTCGAAAAACCACCACTTTTCAGAGTTATTCCAAAACTTGTCACCGCGCCTGGTTAAAACGGACACTAACTACTCACACTCTAGCCGCCATCTTTGTTGCTATCAAGTCGACACTACATTTTCGACATGTTACTAAACAAATATTTAGTCCAAATTCTCATTTTGGACATATTTTTTTAATTACGTCAATATGTTATCATTATCAGAGATCTATAAGGTTTTTTAAACCTTACCGCTGTTATCCGTGCACTATAATGTAACAATTTTATAGATTTTTATAGTTACTTCTAAAGATGTCATTTTTTTCAGATTACTAATCTAGTGAATTGTACATATGAATATATATGTAGAGAAAAATTGAATATGTGTAAATAAGAATACATTCAAAACATTTGTTTGTGTAGCGTCATTTTTACTGTCATATTTGGTCATAGTTGGTCATAGTTGATTTAAGTGGTAAAAGTCCTAAGTGGATCTCTGCTACATCTTAAATATCTAAAGTAATAATTACTTTTTATAAAAACTATTTATAAATAAAAATACGTATATAAATAACACAAAATTTATTATTAAATAAAATTTAAAAGTTCATAGTTAAATTTAAGTTAAAAATCAGAAGGTTAATTTTAATGATATATGTAGCTGTCACTTTATCCTAATTTTCATAAATATTAAACTCTGTTTTATAGTATAACCATGGAAGCTGTTATACAACAAAAATTAGTCGAAGTAGCTAAACACGTAGAGAGTGAATTAGATGCGGAACTTGAGAAATTAGAGAATTTGGACATTAATGACTTGGAAAAATTAAGAGAAAATCGTTTGAAGGAATTGAAAAAGCAGCAAAAGCAAAAACAAGATTGGTTGTCTATGGTAATTGAGGAGTATTTTTCAGTAAATTAACTTTTTGTTTTTTCTTTGATAATAATACTTTTATTTCATAGGGTCATGGAGAATATTCTGAGATTGCAGATGAAAAAGAATTTTTTGAAATTTCTAAGAAATCTGAAAATATTGTTTGTTTATTCTATAAAGATGATTCTCCAAGATGTAAAATTGTGGATCATCATTTTAAAATATTAGCAAAGAAGCATATAGAAGCCAGATTTTGTAAATTAAATGTAGAACGCTGTCCATTCTTAACACGTAAGATGCATATAAATTAAACTTTATAGTAATGTAAGTTTTTACTACTGATATTCATATTACAGAGCGTTTGAGAATAAAAGTAATTCCTACAATAGCTCTTATTGTAAGTGGTAAGACCAAGGATTACATTGTGGGATTCACAGAATTGGGAAATCGTGATGATTTTTCTACTGAGATATTGGAAGCTAGGATAGGACAGTCCGGAGTTATCAAATACACGGAAGACCTAGATTTCATAGAGAACAGTAAAAAACCTTGGCTATCCAATGCATCAAAACCTAAAACTATTAAAGGGAAAGAATCCGATAGTTCTGATGATGAATTTTAAATAACTTTGAAAGTTTTTTTTTTTAATTTTTATATCGTTAACAGCAAATTCTATATATCCACTAATCAATAAACGAAAATCACATTACAATTGTAAGTTTATTTATTATTATTATTATTATTATTATTTCATATAAGAAATTCACATTTGCATATGTAACTGGTCCTAGAAACTTTAGAAAGATAAAATTGGACATAATGGTGTAACCAGAATAATTATTTCCAATTGATCCTTCTGGACTAAGTTTAATGAATGACATCAATAAAATTTCTTTGAATCAAACGAAGCCATGTCTCTTGTGTGAAAAATATGTTTAATAATTACAAATTTTAATTTGAGATAAGACTCTTCCATGTGTAAATTAATACGAGTAGGATTGTTTATAATTAAGCTGCATTCACGGACTCGCCAATAACCGAGGAAGGAAACAAACGGGACAATACATGGAAATGAATCTTTACGAGTAGAGATTGGCTTTCTGCTCGCAAGATGGCGTAATATGTGCGACGCTGCTTTTGACGTTCGTGTATGAGATTTTTTTGGTCTCTCACACTTTGAAATCGCCAGGAAGTGATTTTTTCAATCGCGGGACTTAGTTCTGGATAATCCGCACGAGAATGTGTTGGGTGGAGATAAATCGAGTACAACACGGTGAAATAAAAGCAAATTCAATTTGGAGTACATAGGGAAACACACGAGGAGCCGCGATTGGCCAGTTTATAAGACGACGATGGCTCCGTGAGGAGAGAGAACATGGCTGCGACGCAAGCCGAGAGCCAACAAAACGATGTGAAGCTGAACGAGTCCGTGAAATGTGCACAGAAACGTCCGCAAGTCGGTGGGAATAGTGCAAGTGCCAGTGCGAAGCAGCAACTGGATCCAGAGCCGGCTGAGAAGGTATCCCGGGGCGCGGCCCAGCTGCTTAAATATGTGAATCGCGGCGGGGACACGGGTTTCGAGATGAGTCAATACCGCGAGGACATTGGACATACAACCGGTGAGCTCAAATCACCACGAGAACCCGCTCAACCCCCCCAAGACCCCAAGCAGGAGCCGCTTGACGGACCTGGACACCCGAGTCACCCTGGCCACCCATTTGCTCCAAACATTATACGCGACTACTCCGACGAGTATACTAATAAATCCAACGAGTTTGTATCCAAGCCCCTAGCCGAATATCCCAATAAGCAGGAGTACGTAGGTAAACACGGGGACTTTCCTGGAAAGCAGTTGGATTATCATGTTAAACATTTAGCATCTGAAAGTGAGAGAGTACATCGTGCAGAAATGGAAGACCATTATGCCAGTTCCAAGATCGAATCAAGATTGGCTTATGTAGGAGGAGCTTCGGGCAACTTTCCTGGACAGCCAAGATTCCTTTCTGGTCAAAGTATATCTCAAGCTACAGGTCCTACACCTACGTTGAATCAATTACTACAAGCTTCGACACCTGTTCACCGATTTCATACAAACTATCCTGGAATGGGTCCAGAGTCTTATCAACAGCCTTGGCCAATTCAACGGCCTCCTGTTGTTCCTCCTGTTTATCCACAACCTAGCCAACGTCCTCCGCAAACTGTAAGTTATATAAATATATGGATTTTTGGATATTAATTAAATATATATATTTATGTGACTGTTTATTTGACTTTTTATGGAAATGTTTTCAATTTTTTACCATTTTACTTATATACATGTAGATGTGTTATCAAGATAAAAAGATTTTGTATAGCTAATACTTATTACAAACAATGCAAGATTGAGAAAATCAATTCAGTTATTACAGCTGAAACTGACTTAACCGTGAGACAAATCATGATAATATTTTACAATTTTCATAATGAATATTAGGGTTCACCAAGACTACATGCAGGACCAGGAGGACCAAGTTCTCCAACACCTATGCCATATCAGCCATATACGCAGCGTTATTCATCTCCTACAAGACCTCACGCACCTTACAGTCATCATCAGGTAGATACAATTATTTAATTCTTTTATTGTTATTGGAAACTTGAAAAAAATATGAAAGTAAAATAAGTTTAATAAATTACTTAATGTCTTAAATTTTTCTCAGCTTAATTCATACACTACACAGACTAGCCACCCATCTAGTCTATATACAGAACAAAGAGGTTGGAATCAAGGAGGACCACCCAATCCTCCACCTCCTCCACCATCTAATCAAGTAAATCCATCGAGTCAATCACCACAACGGGCTTTGTCTCAATCTCCAGCACCACCACCCTCTGCTTCACCGCAGCCCCAATCTACAGGCCAGTCTCAAGTGAGTAATACGCAAATGTGTATAAGTAATAGAACCTTACAATTTATAAATACACACACAAAACTTTAAATTATATTTCTATTATATTCAATATTTTTTTCTTTCTTTCTTTTTTTTTGTAATTTTATAGAGTTTTCATAATTTGCAACAAAGGTCAACAACACCAAATACTCAAGGGATTGATTCAGGGGTAAGTGTTGAAACACTAAAGTTTTTAAAAATATATTTTAAAAAATGATGTCCTTGGTTGTAATACCATTGACTGATCTGTTCTTTTATGTGTTGCACTTATTGTGCAAACTGTGCAATGGCCTTAACTACAAATACTCAATGAACGCGTCGGTTACAGCATGTTGCAATACAGTTTACTCAAGTAATAAATGGATTTATCCAAAGTTCTTAAGTATTGGACGGTTTCAGGAATACATTCTACAATTGCAAACAAAATTAGCGCGTCGAACCTTTCGTCATGACTTCCATCGCGTTATATGGTTTATAATCATTACTCGTAAAGGATAAGCTTATAGAGTATCATAATTCGATTTCTAGAGTTTTACTAGAAAAAAATGTATTATTTTTTTTCGCTCATTTCGCACCACTATATGGTATCTTTGAAATGCGGAGTATTAATTGCATGTTTCTACGCGTGGGATAATACATGTGTGTCCTGATGTTAGAAAATGATTTTTTCTATTTATTTTTGTTGTGTTCATCAGTGGAAGATCATTAAAAAAAGCAAGTGAGAGCAGGTGAAAGGGGATTTGTGCATAAGGAATCGACTATGAACGTAGGAGAAAGAAAGAGGGGGAATATGAAAGAGAAGGAGGAGAATAAACGACTTGTAGAGTTCGATTAGGGCGCGAGTTGCGCGGCCGCCGGAGCCCCAGATATTAGCGCCTTCACCATGTTTTCTCTCTCTCTCTTTCTCTTGTGCTCACGGGTACCCTCACTTCCTTTTTCTTCTCTTCTCTTCTTTTCTCTTCACTTCACTTCTCTTCTCTTCTCTTCTCTTCTCTTCTCTTCTCTTCTCTTCTCTTCTCTTCTCTTCTCTTCCCTTCATTTTCCATCTCTGTTTCATTCTTTCTTAAGCCTCATCTTTCCTCTCGCTTACTCCTTGCTTTACACCACCCCTTCTCTTCCATTAACTTCCCTTTTTCTCTCTCTCTCTCTCTCTCTCTCTCTCTCTCTCTCTCTCTCTCTCTCTATCCTATTAACTTGATGCGTCGTATCCAAGTATTTACTGTTTTGACCAACTATCAAAATTTATTCACATTTGTGAAAAAGATAGTTGATCTCTAGAATAAATACAAATGTTACGAACATTCAATCTTTTCTCGCGTGTCCCGTTTTCCCTCTCTCTTTCTCTGTTCCCTCTCTTGTTACGTGATATGCGCGCGCATCAACTTCGCTCGTCTTTCTCTCTCTCTCTCTCTCTCTCTCGTTCGTGCTGTCTCTCTCTTACTTGTTCGGTTATGCCTAGTCTTTCTCTCTTTTTCTCTGTGTACGTACTCAGTTTTGCATTTCCTTCTCTTTCTATACAATGTGCATGGGCGTATTGTCGAAGAAAAAACGGAGAGCATAGGTAAAATCGTAGAGAAGTAGGTAAATGTAGGTAAAAGTGAGTGCACAACGTGATTGGTGGGGGTAAAATGACCGAAGCGACCCCTCCACTCTTCTTCAATGTATATCGTTCGACTATATTCGGTTTGTTAGATCATGCGACTGTCATTCTACCGGAACATTATCGTCGTTTCATATTCTATTCGCTCAAAAATCGATAATTATTCATCGTTTTTTCACCGAACAAATAATTTTCACGGTGTATCGCAGTCTACCAGTATACCACAAGCAGGATTCTATCAATGCATAAGAGCGAAATTCATGAAAGTCGTCCTAAATCGTGAATTTTTCCCAATGTAAATAATAATATTCGATTTATTCCCATAATTGTTCATTTGGAGCAAGATTTCTCTCTTTCTTTCCTTCTCTCTATGCATATATGTGTGCTGTGTGTGCATATATATATATATATATATATATGCATTTGTACACTTACACACATATACACGTATGTATATATATATAATGATATTTTAGAGTTGAGAGTATCTGTCAGAAAGTTACGGAACGAATAATGAAAGCAGGTATAAAAGCGCCTAGAAACTGTGACGCTTTTCCCCTTACATCTGTTTTCGAATGAAAAATCATTGAGAGAAATGAAAGAGAACGTTCAATCCCAATTGAATGCAATGAAAAGAGAGGAAATCGTTAGATACACTGGACAGGTCAATTCTACAGTTAACCTAAAACAATAAACATATATATATGCACATACACACACACACAGAAACGCATATATATATATATATATATATATATATATATATAAACTATTTATATGTACACGTAAATACTATAGACGTATACGAGTCGTATGTATACTCGCAAATACGTGTGCGTATCGAGATGAATGAAATTGAAAGAAAATGATTGAAAGATCGTCTGGAAACGTGTATCGTAAAAGTACGAAGAAATAAATGCAATCCATCTCCATATATTAGACGTAGCTTTGGGTTTTTGGAACACGAGTTCAGCGACGGAAATAGTCGAGGACGGCCGTAGTTGGCCGAACGCTTGTCGCGCCACGAAAGAACGCCCTCCAGCGAGCAGCAAGACGCGAAATCTGTAAACCGAAGTGTCGGAACTCGATAAACGTGACTTTTTATCGTGTCTTTTGGGCCACGTACGCGTAATTTGCGGAGAACTTGTGAAAATCTAACCTGACCCGGGCTCAGCGTCGGGTAGAGAAGGCATTGTTGCTCCACGGGGTTGTCCCGTGATACGAACTTGCTGTATTGACACAACATGCAACGGCACACGGAGCACTAGCGACAAGGAATATTATGCTGGAACCCAAGTGTAGCAGCACCGGCTGCAAAGAGACGCTTTTGCAGATCGGATTTATAGAGATCATGTGAAATAGATGAATTCCTGTGATGTGCTTATGTGTGGAGAGTAGGGTAACGCCTCTCTTCGATCTCGCGGCATGCCAGGAATCCACAGTTAGAGATTTCTAAATTCTATAGAGAGAACGGAAAAAAGCGTTTCGATAGATTTCAGCCACGATATATCTTCTGGTACGTGTGTGCTGACTTTGTTCCTATTTTTTTTTTCTTTTTCTCATTGATTTGCGTTTGAATGTATGTGTGTATGTATGTGTGTGTGTGTGTGTTCGTTCTTTCCCCTCCCTCCCTGCCTCTCTCTCTCTCTCTCTCTCTCTCTCTCTCTCTTTCTCTCTCTATTTCCCCTTCTCAGTCTGTCTTTCTCTTATCGTTGTTCATCTATCTCTCTTTATCCCTCTCTCTTTCTCCCCTCTACTCTCTCTTTCTCTCTCGTTCTCTCTCGCTCTCGCTCTTTGTCCTTCTTAGTCACTGTATCCTTTTCCCTTCTACTATCCTTTTTCTCTCTCTCTCATACGCAATGTATCATCGTGACGACCTGTGCGAACTGTTGTACACACTGCACATGCATATAATACACTGCCTGGACGAGTATTCTACGTAATCTGGATAGGAGTGCATCGTTCCATTCTCGTGGTCAAGGTTTGACGTATGAGAGAACGTCGCTTGATAGAAGAAACGTGTCATAAAAAATCTTTAGCATTCACGGTGCAAATGAAAGCGTAGAAGTAAAATGATTAATTCTTAAATAAATTGGAGTTGAGTTGTTTGAAGTAGAATTTTTGTTTGTTCATTTAAGTAGATAAGGGAAGTGAGAAAAATATAAAAAAAAAAGTACTTAAAGTTAATGCATTATGTTTATTGTAGGAATTATCTGGACAGAATAGCAACGATAGTTCGAATGGACCTGCTTGTCCAGGGACACCAAATTCTCAGGGCATGAGGCCTACCCCTTCACCTACTGGATCCACAGGTTCTCGCTCAATGTCCCCTGCTGTTGGTATGTATAATTCATATTTGTTTGTATATCAATGTTATATATCGGTGTGTATTCAAGTTTCAGAAGATTATTAATATTTCAATCATGTGCTTTAATTTGTAGGCCAACAAAACGTTCAGATGCCTCCACGTCCGTCAAGCAGCCAGTCAGATGGTAGTGGACCAGCACGTATGAGTCATTCTCCCATGACAACTCAAGGTATGTAACAATTTCTTGCAATACGCTTAATAAATTATTTTGATTTATTTCCTTACAAATTGTTTTCTATCTTTTTTTCTTATAGGGGCATACCAACAGCCATTGGGTCCATCACCACACATGCACAGCTACAAAATGAATAGCAGTGGGCCTGGTGTTGTACAACCAGGACCTGGCTCCACTAGTCTTGGTGGGATTAATCCAATGGGTGGTGGAATTGGTTATGCCACTGGTGGTGCAGCTGCAGGCCAACCTGGTGGTTACCATGCTCAGAGTACCTATCCACCCCCACGTCCTCACATGCAGTTTTCACAAGTATATCCATCACCAGCAAATTCTCAGCCACCACCTAATAACCAGTATCAGCCACCCAATAGGCCCAATAATTTGGTGCAATATCCTCCATATACGGTAAATATAATGAACTGATTGAATCTTGCAAATCAAACTAATAAACTTGTATCATTAAAACGATAATTATTTTTTCAGCATAAAATGGGATTCAATAGTGTGTCACCTGGTATGCCCCCGAGTCCAGGTCCACCGCAGGCGTACGGATCAGCAGGAACAACTGGTATGGTAACACCGGGTACACCCGGCGTGCCTGTAATTGGTAATATGGGTCCTCCAACCAGTTCCATGGGACCTCCACCTCCTTCACCCAATCATATAGCAAATCAACCACCGCCTACAAGCTCGGCTGTGTCACATATGCACACACCCGCTGCAACACCACCTTTAAATCACGAAGGAAGTCCAATGCCACCACCAAGCACCACTCCTAATTCTCATCCTGTTACAACTCCTACACCAACAAGTCATAGCACTGCAGATCTTGCCGCTGAATCTTCTAATGACAGTGGCATAACTACAACCGCTACAGGTGATACAAGTAAACCATTTGTGACAGTATTTAAAACAATGTTATAATATATTATATACGAGCTAATATAAATATTACTGTATATCGTAGGAACTTCTGCTATAAACGTTACATCAACGTCGAGTGGTACGGTGACTTCAGTAATAACAACAGGTCCGGATGGAACATCTTTGGATGAAGGGTCACAACAATCCACCCTATCTAATGCTTCTGCAGGTTAATAAAATTTTATTTGGCTTACTTATATGCATATATATACTTGTAACTGTACGTTATAATTATTTGTGTTACTGTCTAGCTTCTGGAGAAGATCCAGCATTCACACCAAAGGTTCGCAAGGAAATGATCGGTGGTTATCATAGTCATCCCGCTACACCTCAAAGCACAGTTCCTTCACCAGGTGCAGCGAGCATTAATTCGATTCATGAGGAATATCCTGACATGAATAGCCCCGGCTGGCCACGTACACCTGCTAGTCCTGTATGTATCTAATGCTTAATATTTATAATTATACACACATACACACACTCACACTTATACTCGACTCAGAAAATATTTCAAGTATTATTCAAATACGGGATTCTTCTCGATATGCACGCGTGTGTATACGCGTATATTGATTGTGTATGTGTATGTCAGGGCAAATCTCTTACTATTTCTAGAACTTGAACATCTTAATATTTGTTGAATATCTTATTACAGGTATTTAACAGTCATGTGCCTCAAGACCCATACAGATCTAAGGTTATTGTTTTTTAATATTAGTCATTCTTATGCTATTGCGAGAATACTCATGCTTCATGTTTTGTCTGTTGTTTACATTTTACATCACATGGTATTTGCTAAATGCTTATAAAATTTTTGTTAATTTTTTATATACCTTGCATTTATCCAGTCACTCGCATTTTAATGCTAGCTGAACTAACATTATTATTTTAAATCAAAGTCTTAATTTATCCTCTCCCTTTATTTTTATTTTAACTAAACTTTTCACAATAATTTATTCACGTATAAAGAAATTTAATTAACTTTAGGTGGAATTAAATATGCTTATAAATCAATCAGCTTCATACTAATTATTAAATGTCTCTCTTATTTAATGCACGAATTAATGGGTTGAAATTGAACTTACATATATTAATTTTACGTAAAACGTTCATATCCTTACATACCTGTTTATTTCACATTATTTAATATTAAAATAAATTAAGCAAATTTTGATTTTAGTGAAATTTTTAAGTAGAGTATTATTACGAACGTGGTAATGAATTTTTCAGAAACCAGATAGTTTGGCGAAATTATATGAAATGGATGATTCTATGGAACGAAGAAATTGGTTAGATAAATTAGTTACCTTTATGGAAGAGAGAAGAACACCAATTACCAGCTGTCCAACGATCTCCAAGAACCCCCTCGACCTGTTTCGGCTGTATCTTTATGTGAAGGAAAGGGGGGGCTTCATGGAGGTATGCAAGGTGCAGTGTAGTTCCATCTAGCCCTTGGTGTCTTATGTAGTTTTTATTATCTTGATGTGTTTTTCATTTTATTTTGACGCTTTTGTGTATTTTTGATGTTCTTTGACACTCTACAAAAAGAAAAAGATATACTTGGAAGTTCAATGATCGACTAAAACTCAATTATTCTCGTTAGTCTAGCGATCGCATTTTCATACTTCCAAGTTATGCTTTTATATTTTTATCTGTGCTGAATCGTGCATGAGTTGTTATATCTTTATTGTTGTCTTTTTTCTCGTTCTGTGTCGTATTAAATTTTTTTAAATTCACTTAATAAGTCTATTTAAGAAACTCTCAGTGTAGAAAGATTAATCTACAAACCTTGGTGCTATATGGAATTATTCTAATACTCTGAGGAAATACATTAATTAAGTGATACATTAGTAAATATATCAATTTGCGGTAAAGATGTTTTTTATTACTTCTTTTCGTTTTGTTCATTTATGTTTGCATGACAAAATTTTTTGATTTTTTAATTTGTTCTCTGGATTGTTTGGAGAAGCAAGAATATACATTAATGTTGCTTCTCTATTCAAGAAATTCAATTAGTGATAAACGTTGTGATATTTTGGTCTTAATGTATTTTTTCTATGAGGTATTGACTGATATAAGAGAATGCTTAAGCACAAGAATAAATTTTTTAGGTAACGAAAAATAAGACGTGGAAAGACATTGCAGGATTGCTAGGTATTGGAGCTAGCAGTAGTGCTGCTTATACCTTACGTAAACACTATACAAAACATTTACTGGCATTTGAGTGTCATTTTGACCGTGGAGGAGTAGACCCACAACCTATTATAAATCAAGTAGAAGCTGGTTCAAAAAAGAAAGGATCGAAAGGGACTGCATCTGTTCCTTCACCGGGTAAAAATCAATTAAATAATAGTAGTCATAGACAACAAAGTGAATAGAAAAAGAGCATTTATTTCATCTATTGTAGGTTCTTCCAATTCTCAAGACTCATTTCCTGCTGCGAGTTCGAGTAATGCTTCAATGGATGGGTATGGCAATTATCAAGGCAGCTATGGCGGCGGTGCACCTGGTGGGCCATCGTCAGAATACACACCTCCACCGCCAAGACCACCCAGTCAAAGTAGCGCTCCGCCCCATCAAGGTAGATTTGAATATAGATTATATTAATTATAACAAGAAGAGTGAAGAAAAATTTAATATTATTTAATATAAAAATTTATAGGTATGCAGCAAGGTAGTTACCAGAATGCAGGTTCCTATCAAAATTATCCCCAGGATCAGTATATAAGACCACAGGGAAATGCTTTATCACAACAAGGAGAATTCAGTCAGCCATATTCGCCTCGATCCCATTATCCACCATATGTAGCAGATGTCGATAGGTATGAAGAATTATATGTACACAAGATAGACGCACGCGCGTTATTATATTAATTTAATTCACGTGTTTTTTTTTTTTTATGAATAGGGGTTATCCCGGAGGAAGCATGCCACCGAACAATACTGGCGGACAAGATTTATACAATAGATATTCCGCAAGTCAACCTGCAAACTATCCAACAGGAACACCATCGAATGCACGAAATAGCAGCTATCCTCCAGCACCTCAGCCTCATCCTCCAAATGTACCACAACAAACAGCAACCAGCCAACCATCGTCTCCTTCGCAACCCACTGGTGCATCATCATACTCTTGCCCGCAAGATTATTATCGCCAAGAACAAGGTGGATATGGAGCTCCTGGCGGAGGGCAAATATATCCTACTAGTGGGACAACGAACAAGAATATGCCTCCGCCTCCTCCAGGACCTACTCAACCAAGGCGTCATCCCGATTTTGCCAAAGATCAACAGTATCCTCAGTACAATCAACAGCGACCAGCTTATCCAGGCAAGTATACTTGTTTTGTTGAAATATTCTTATTAAATCACTTATTTACGATTCCCTTATTTATAAATTAACATCAACTCAATGATATATGTATAATTAATCTTGTACAGGCTGGCCGAATACTACAAATCAATATAATAGTAACAGCGCGAGTAATAGAGTACAATATCCCAGTCAACCACCACCGTCGCAATCTCAGCAGCAGCAACCACCACCGCCGCCTCAAGTTCCTTCTGCCCCTTCAGCAGCTCCAGGAGTCGCGGCCATGGCTACCAGTCAGCAATGGGCCTCGCAGCAACCAAATAGGACTCCAGCTCAGCCAACGTTGAATACTATAGCGCATGCGCCAGCACCATGGGATCACAGATACACGAATCAAGCTTCTCCTCTGTACGCACCACCTGGATCTCACCAGGTATGATGGAGAGTGTGTCATGCTTGCGCGAAAAAGTTGTAAAATTCTTATATAACGCATATTCATTAAACAATTACTTCTTTCTCCCGTAGAATCAACTTGGAATAAATCCAATGATTGGGCAGCAATCAGCATCGAAGAGAGAAATGACATTCCCCGCTGATAGCGTTGAAGCAGTTACTCCACTTTTATACAAACGCAGAAAATTAACGCGCGCCGATGTTGCGCCAGTTGAAGCTTGGCGAATTATGATGGCTCTTCGGTCAGGACTATTAGCAGAAAGTTGCTGGGCCCTTGACGTCTTAAATATTCTTTTATTCGATGACTCATCTGTGAGTATTAAAACTGAGAATCTATCCTAGTTTATATCTTCTTAAAATGAGTGAACTCCTTTCTCATCATGATGTATTTCATTTTCAGGTAAGTTATTTTGGATTGACCAATTTACCTGGTCTACTAGATGTTTTATTGGAGCACTTCTCATGTTCGTTGTCCGATATGTTCGAATCTGGAGCAAACGAAGATGATCGTTGTTGGAGTCAATCTGCAGACGGAGAAGTCGATCTTGGTGCGGTGACGCGTCCAATAGACGCAGAGGACAGAATGAAACTCTTATCGACGCCGAATTACACGTTCCTTTCGAGGAGAGGTCGTCCAGTGAAAATCGTACCCAGAGACGATGATCTCTTTGTTCTTGATTCTCGACGCTCCTGGGATCATCAGGAGTACGAGCTTGACTCTGAACCTTGGCAAGTGGACAGTACAACTACCAAGTATATTGTCACATGTTTTCAATCTGAAATTGGTTCGGTGCCGTTTGCACGTCTCCTTCGTGATGAGAAACCGCCACTTTTACAAAAAGAAGTCGAGGCTGATTCTCACGAATCGAAGTCCGAGTCCAACAATCTCGATAATTCAGATTTAGCAAGGAAATCGGGCGATCTGGATAAAAGAGATGGTGCAGACAAGAAAGATAAAAAGAAGAAAACCAAAACACTGAGCGACGTTTTGTCTAGAATTAAAAAGGAACCGGTTGAAATGAACGATTTGACCAGAGAGTTATTTGAGAAAAAGAATGATGGGATTAAGAAGGATTGCGATGAGGCAAAGGCAAACAACAATGTTGGAGAGCATTTCGGTGATTTGTCGAAAGGGGAAGAAGAAGTGTTTACGAATCAGAACGGTGTGGATTCTACGGGAAACGAATTAGAGAAGAAGGATAAAATTAAGGAAGAAGTGGAAGACGAAGAGAAGGAGGGACCAAGATTAAGAGTAAGGGATCCAGCAGGGACATTAAAGAGAAGGAGAATCAGCGACTACGAGGATGAAAGTTACTCCAGGGATGAAGCTAGTTTATATCTAGTGACAGAAACCCAGGATAATCTGGCACGTAGATGCGTTTGCTTATCCACGATTTTGAGGAATCTCACCTTTATTCCAGGCAACGAGTCTGAATTTGCAAAGAATGTTACGTTCCTCAGCCTGTTGGGAAAGCTTTTATTACTTCATCATGAACACCCTGTACGGACTCAGAAAACTAGAAATTACGATCGAGAGGAAGACGCCGACTTCGCCGATTCGTGCAGCAGTTTGCAAGGCGAGAACGAATGGTGGTGGGATTTCTTGCATCACGTTCGGGAAAATGTATTAGTAATGGCAGCAAACATAGCGGGACACATGGACCTAAGTCAACACCCTGAAGAAATCTCACGACCTGTTCTTGACGGACTTTTGCATTGGGCAGTTTGTCCAGCAGCCCACGGTCAAGATCCTTTCCCTACCGTTGGTTTGAATTCATCGTTGTCTCCTCAGCGGCTCGCGTTGGAAGCTCTTTGCAAACTGTGCGTTACCGAATGTAACGTAGATTTGGTCGTTGCTACTCCACCGTACTCCAGATTACAAAGACTTTGTTCAGTTTTGACAAGACTGCTCTGTAAAAGCGAAGAACAAGTTCTAAGAGAGTTTGGAGTGAATCTGCTACATTTCTTGTCTGCAGCGGACAGCGGAGTGGCACGCACGATTGCACTGCAAACGCCTTGTGTAGCGTTGCTAGTAGCTTTTATTGAGCAAGCTGAATCAAGTGCTCTTGGTGTTGCTAATCAACATGGACTAGCAGCTCTTAGAGATAATCCAGAGTCCATGGGCACTAGTTTGGATATGCTGAGACGAGCCGCTGGCACTCTACTAAATCTCGCTAGGCATCCAGACAACAAAACTCTACTTCTCCAACACGAGTCGCGGCTTCTTGCACTCGTCATGAGTCAAATTCTTGATCAGCAAGTTGCTGCGATAGTTGCACGTGTTCTCTTTCAATGTTCTAGAGGCACGTAACTGGAAATAGTCAAGTATAAGCTCGTGTAGCCTGAAGAATTGAAGACACCGTAACTGGTTAAGAAATATGCTTGACTAATGAAAATGAGAGATAGGGATAAAGAAAAAGAGAGAGAGGGTGAAAGAAAAAGAAAGAGAGAAAGAGTGAGAAAGAAATAAAGCTTCTAAACTGTTAACGAAGCTAGTGTTGTTGTTGACGGGCTTTATAAAACTATTTCGGTTCTTCTGTGGGGACTAAATCTGAAAGGGGAAAAGACAAAGCAAAGGAGCAACGTAGGAAGGGTAAAAGAGTATCAAAGACAAAACTAATAGATACTTTTCAGGAAAGTGTAGTTTACACGAGGAGTAAAAACATTAATTATCGGTGTTAGTGTACACGGGTATGCTCCTGGTACCCCTCTTCGTGAATTGGAATAATATCGATATAGTGTAAGATATTTCTTAGATAATAAAAGACTTCAGAGGCAAAAAGCTGCATAATATAATATATAAATCAACAATGTCGACGAACCTATGGTGCGAAATGGGACTTATCGGGTGACGATTATATATAAATATAACGATTATATAATGCAAATTTTTATATTTGCATGTTTTGTGCTGTAATTAGCAAGTAATTAAGATATTTTGTAGATAACACACTTCCATTGAATCTTATTCGATTTGTGCTGCGGTGGTAGCGCAATCCGGGCAGCCTTCCATGGCTGCGAGAGTCTCGATTTTAGAAGCACAGGCAGAACTAGAACTGAAGAAAGACATTGATAGAAGAGAATAACATGGTGTGTGATAGTCGTTTGTTTGTTAGATTGAAAGTTAGCACGAAAGAAAAAAAAAAACTTTGACAAGGGAAAGGTGACAAGTGGAAAACAACAAAGTTATACGTTCTACATGCGTCTTATGTATGCGTTTTTCAGTGTGAAAGCTTGTGTGCGTGTGTGAGAGCGCAAAGAGCGTGCGCCAAGCGTGCACGTATGTGCGCGCATCCGTATGTATGTTTCGTACGATAGTGCCCAGTATGCAATTGCATATTACTACGAGAGCAAAATCAGATGACGAACGAGTATTTTCGCGTATATGTTGCGTGCACGAAGGATGGGGGTGCAGGTAGAACACGGGGTGGGGACAGTGTCTGTGAAAAAAAAAATAAAGTAACTACTGAACTAAGTAACACACACACACACACAGTAATACGTCGCTTAATGAGGAATTCAATGGGTTTCTTTTTCGATGGCTTCCCAAAATAGCGACACTTTTAACGTATTTATAAACGTAGTTAAACATCATTATTAAAAAGGCGATGGTGTATATGAAGAGAAAACAAAAATCCAAGAATTATCGTGCCATTAAACGATTTCAAGGAAATATTTATAACCGAGACTTTCTGCTTTTTAAAAAAAAAAGTGCATATGTTACTGTAAAACTAATGGAATATTGTCAGCTTCTGCACATATTTTGGTGATTCGTATGTATACATTACCTAATGTAAATCCCACTATGACATCCATTTGAGAGTTAGGAGAGTATGTATGTATTGAGAAAAAAAGCATGCATGAAAGAAAGAGAGAAAGGAGTGAAATGAAATGAAAAGTAGATACATATAAAAGAAGGAGAGTAAGCGTGTGTGTAGTGTAAGTGGATAAGAATGAATGAAATAAGAATGAAAAAAAAAGAGAAATAGAGAGAAAGGAAGAGAAAAAGAGTAGCATTCTTCGCCGCACACCTTCCGCAGGTACTTCCTTATTTACTAGAAAAAGTTATCACATTGACAGAGTTTAGTTTGAGAAATAGCCTTAATTCAATTTAATTGAAGCTAATTAGAGGATATAAGTTAAGCAGAACACTTTCCCTGGTCCCAGCTTCTCCCCAACCCTAAAGTATCCTACTCTATAGATATCTAAATACGTGTAGCTCTTAAATTATTTACTTTAGTTCGAGTGGAGATGCCTGTAAGTGTAATTTACTAAGACTTTTTGTAAATAAATTATGAAATAAACTAGACGTACTTTATCCAGATAAATATGTTAGTACTTTCTTCGAGGTAGATTGAAAAGAAAAAGGATTAACATTCAATGGTAAATTTTTTATTGTGCTGAGATAGAGATGCACATATATATATTAAGGCTCCTCAGACATTATTTACAAACTGATCGATTCACATACTCAACATTTAAACAACAATAGATTTTCTTATACGCATTCTCGTTTCCTCTTACAACATTTAACGGCTTCGATAAATTTTATATTTCTGCTATATAGAATTTTTGGCTATGCGTTATATATAATTGAAGAAATAACAAGAATTCTTTATATTTCCATTTCAACGAAATATTAATTACATTTTTATAGACTTCTAATAGAGTTTACAAAATGTTAACTTCTTTAAAATTCTGATGAAAGACTGACGAGTAATAAAACAAATTGTATAGAAAAATATTGTCGTTACTACTACACTGCTATTGCTATTCTGCTATTCTAATTGCTGTAAGAACATTTATTTTCATCACTATTAATTATTATGCTAGAAGCCTTAAATGTCATTTGTACCTTTCATTGTTAGACAAAAATATTGATTTTAATCGATGACTATATCTTTATATAAATATATCAATAAGTAAAACTATTGACAACAGATTTATCTTATACTCAAAAAAACTGAATAATCTCAATATAATATAATATTAAAAAAAGAGAGAGAGAGAGAAGCCTTTTAAGTGCATAGTTTTGTTCCTTTTAACAGAATAAATGTAATTGGAAGTATGATAGAGAATTTCATAGATTTTCTTTTTTAAGTTCTTAAACATTCATTTATCTGAAGTCAATATTAACATTTAGTACATTGAACATTGAATGTATGAGAAAGATATCGATCCTTCATATTTATCTTCCTCTTGTGAAGCCATTCATTCTTTTTATGAGAACTTACACATTTGGTTTTGTACATATACCGTTTTCCATATTCAGAACCATCGCAACATTTATTTTACTGCAAAGCCATTCTAATATCTCTGGTTCTTTACTCTCCAAGTACCAATCAGCGATTGGCGATAGCACTTGTTCATTCTGAAATGCGAAAATATTGAAATAATAAAAAATCTCATATATATATACATATATATGATATATATATATATATATATGTGTGTGTGTGAAATATAAAAATCACCACAAAAAATTACCTTATTCACGTGTAATATAAGTTTTTTATTCTCAACCTTTGGCGGAGACAATAATTCATTGATCCAAATAGTCCATTTAACATTCCACATTCCCCAAGCTGAGCTTTTTTCGATTAAATATATTTGTCTGTTGAAATTAAGTAGATTTGATCAGTGTCAATGAATAAAACAAGCACTTCACATTTCTTTCGTACTTACTGTATAGATATCAGTACAATATATTTTTCATCGGACGAAAGTGCGGAGTGTGCTAAGTAGAAATCATTGTGCTCGCTTTGATTTTTGCACACTACATTCAACAAGTACAATCCTCTTGCTTTGTGAGTTGAATATAAATCCACGCCCTGTTTTAAAGAATAATGATTATTTCACGTCTCTATATTTAACGTGATATTTTATCTTTAATTTATAAATATACGCTTACCGCATAAGGATTTATGTATCGAGGTAAACGAGTTCGCGATATAAATTTGTGTCCCATTTCTTGAGCCCTGGGAGAGAGAAAAAATGAAGAAATTTTATTTAAATTCGATACTATTTTTATACATTGTCAAAACTTTAAATTACCCACCTCTTTATCGTATCAATAATGACTTCTGACGAAATCTTAAAAGAAGATTGATCTTTTCCCGTGAAAACTGAAATTCGTTTCCCAAGGATTTTGAAGAAATACTTGAGTGATTCTTGATAAATGCCTGGAGAGAAAATCCCTTTTTAAATAACGACGCATTAAATAAATGGATTTGATTGATTACCGATACATACTGTCGGTACCCATAGTCACTAAACCAGACATTTCCAATTCTATCTCCTTGTTAAAAAAGTTATCAACGGAGAAAATTGATGCAGGAACATTTATGTTTTGGAAACAAGGAGTTTTCATCTAAAACGCATGTACTTTTATTTTCGTCTGTATAATTATATGCGGAGGAAAATAGAAGAAGAAATAGAGCAAGAAATTTTACCATAGTTCTAGGAACGTAGGATTCAGAGTTAAAATTTAATGAACTGTAGGAATGTTCTATCGTTCTGTGTCCCAAGTGGCAAGAAACATCATGACATAATTTTTCAGCTATCTCATCACCGGACACGAATATCTGAAAGAAGGAACAACTTGAATGTTACACGAATCAATTGAGGTAGATTAATTTGAATGAAAAATTATTCAATTTACAGCGTCTGGTTCGTAAAAATTATTTCCAGGTAATTTGAAATTATAGCCATTCGGATTCGCTAAGATAGTAGCCGATCGAATTAAAACGCAAAATTGTTGCAAAATTTGATCTGTATAATTTCGTGTTATGTCTATCAATAATTTGTTGACATTTAAAGCAAGGGAATTTTTTTCATAGCATGCTAATCTGTAACGTGAAAAGAAGACATTGCATAGTATACACTATGTACATGTGTGAAATTTCGCTTAAAAACGAGAAGGTTTACCGAAGTTCGGCCTGTTTTTCGGAAGTTCCTCTTTCTGCAAATTCAAAAAGAAATCTTACAACATTTTGGTAATCCATAAAATTATAATTATTAGCTGTAGTGGATTCTTCTGGATTTGCCAATAATTTTACACTTATGATAATTGGTGAAATAAATATATGCTCTACAACAATATTTTGTTTGGTACTGAGTTCCTAAAAGATTAAGTTTTATTTTAAATTGTCTCTCTTTTTATTTAAAAAGAAGCGAGATTCTCAATTACCTTATTGTCTTGATTGAAAGGAATTGCGTGTATATTGAAAATATCTTTTCTTAGTTTTGCGGCAATCGAATGTTTGGTTTCAGTTTTCTTCGGTACTAGATCATTGATTAAACGTACGAGGAACTCTTCTTGTAGATTTATATTAATGTCCCTAATTACAATACTTATCCCTTTATAAACGTTATAGTTTAATTTTCTCTGTTTAAGAGAAATAAATTCTATACAGTGTTTTAGTTTTCGGTAACCAGAAATATTTGTAAAACTCTTCTGCAAAGTAGAGTGTAAAACTACAGGGAAGATTGCATCGCGAAGTTGATTATCTATTTGTATCCGATGGACATATCCATGGAAATAAGTGAAATTCATTGATTTCCTGCAATGAAGCCAAATTCCAGGTGAATAAGTCCTTCGTAATTTACCAAAGAATGGTTTAGTCATGTGCAGTTTAACTAAATCCACCTAAAAGAAAACCCAGCTCTTTTTGAGTATTCTCTTAATTGCGTTACGAGAGAAGATCATTGAAAAATTACACACATCGATAAAATTTTCCAATCGTGCGTTTTTACAGGAATTAATATACTTATTTTCTATCCAGGCACTTAATTCGAGCGTTAAACTCTTCCATTTCTTTCCCATGCAAAGTTCCCAGTGTGCTCCTGAATTGCTAATATTCGCGTATAATAATTCCCTGTTGATTCCATTTGATTTTGCGATCTGAAATTTCACCGGATCGTAAGGAATTCACGTTGAATGCCCATATTAAATTTGATACTTACAGTACTGAGTCCAATTCCAGCTAGAGAGAAAAATATTTCCCTCTTACTTGGTTCGGGATCAATGATACTCTTTACTTTGAGGTAAGTGTCCTCGTGTTGAGTGAACAGTAAGACTCTTTGTCCATTCTCTACGTAACTCACCCAATAAACGATTATTTTGTCTTTTCGCAAATGGCCAATTTTCGGTGGTTGGATAATTTCGTTATCGGCGCTATCGCTGCTACTACTGTCAGGTTCGTCTTGTGATTGAGACGAGGGTTTCAAATGCACAATAGGCTTGCTGGAAGGTGTAGGACAAGATCCGTATCTTTCAAAAGTCACAAATGACACTGTCTCCTGTCCACTGCCATCCTGAAATAAATCATAATCGCTCGAGTATATAAATAACTATACGTATCTCTCATCCAAAAACAAGGAAGAACAAATTGATTTACCGTTTGAAAGTTAGCCTTGTATCCTCTCTTTTTATTATTGTACACGTTCCATATTAGTTCTCTAGATTTGCTAGGATCGTCCCACGTGTACAGTAGACTTTGAAATGGATTGATAATCGTTACTTGGCCCGAATTGATTTGATTGATTTTTAAGAATAGATCCACACAAAGATTATTCACTTTTACAGGTGCATCCCCTGCCATGTATTTCTTGAACACTATATAGTATGGGGAATTATTTCCATTCTCAATCTCTACACACAAGCCTGTCTGAAAATTAAATAATCAGCTTGTACAATATACTTATGTGTGCAATAGAATTCCAATGTAATTCTTAATGAGGTGTCTTACTCCATTATCCATTCTAAGAACAGTTTTTCCAATTTGGGTAATATTAAAATATTGGGAGACCAGCAGACTACTCTTCCATTTAACTCTCATTTTCATGGAATCGGTACACGGCCAGAATGTGATATTTTGTCCGGGTAAAAGATCATTCCATAAGTCAGCTTGACTGTTCTTTTCCATGAACCTTAAAGATTTCTTAGTTTTGTTGCTAACAATGAAGTAGGGTAGGAATGTAATGATTTTTGTCGAAAGGGGCGAGATGTGAGAGTTTTGAGCTTCCGTTAGAATTCTGTAAGTTCTTTTGCGTTCAATATCCTTGCAAACAATTTGAGACATTGAACTAATTCCATCCATACCAAATGGTACTGACCATTCAGATTGGTGAGCTTTTAATCTGACAGTACCCTTTTTGTTAGACTTATGCGAGAATATAATTAATTCATTCTCGTGTAACTCATATATGATGTGAGAATGACATTCCTGAAATAATGTTAACGAATACAAATTAAGTTGCCATTGCATGAAATACTTATTTCACTTCATTCGATGATTACCTGCAAGAAAAGAGGTAGACCAGATTTATTTACTATCCAATACTGAGCTTGAATGATGACAGACCAGCTGTTCATCTTATTTAATTCTACACATATTGCAAATGGTTTTGCAAGTCCTCTTTCGGAATTCGTATTCATCAGAACAAATTTTCTCTCTATGCTAGAATTTAATTTCACGCTACCCGACCACTGCATCCCTAAATAATTGGACTCCTACGAATCAGTAGTAATGCTTTTTACTCTAATAATCGCAATTGTTAACAAAAGCTCTGCCAATAAGCTCACCTTAATTGTAATTTGGAGGTCGCTACTACATTTAAGGTAATGCATATTTATTTTTTCACCAGGTTCAATCTTCACTTCATAGTTTATAGAAGGAACATGAATGTCAATGACAAAAGGTAATTGATTAATGAAGATTATTGGAGGCAATATGCTAATTAAATAATTTGGTACGTGACATCCCAGCCTGGCCATTATCGAGCCCTCGGTACAAATCACTTTGATACCAAATGCAGCTGCTTCCTCATTTTCCTTGGGGTTGCAGTAAACATCCTTTATCTTATTGATGGTATCACTCAATTCTTTCCAATAAATTCCTTCGTCGCTGACTTTGTAATTCCTAATGGAATATTAAGTCGAATTAAAAGGTTTAAGGCTTAAATAAGTGATACAGGTCAATAATTGGATCGTTCAGTGTACACTTACTCCAAGTGAATGGGCAACACATGTATGGGAAGATGATACGCGATGTAAAGAGGAATATTACATGTTCCATCAGGTTCGAGTGTCGCGATCCTCACGTTATCGTCAAATGGATTGATTGTTTCACCAATACTCGGCAGTCTCAATTTCTCTGCCATTTGCTTCTTGTAATATAGACCAAAAACGTAGGAGGTTTCATTTCGAAATTGCAAGGGTGATCTCACCGATACTATTCTGTGAAGATGATTGTCGATTTTGGTTTCTATCACTAAATGATATCGAACTCCGTGTCGTGCCGGTCTCAGCGGAATCAGACTATTATCCTGTTTCTTTGCGCAATACAGCAGAGTGTCCTCGAAACCTGTAAATCCGAGAATCAGTCTAGAGTCAGAATTATCATGAAAATATGAGGTAAGAGTACCATCGAATATGATGTGCAATTGCTCTGCCGTAATTTTCTTATAAATATTCATAGGAGTTTCATCTTGAAATATATTCAACTTCGGTAGTAAGGACCTGTCGTTACGATCGGTGAGATCAGTTTCTTTCTCGATCCACTTGGGACTTCTGGGATTCGAAGAAAATTCAATATCCGGCGTGCTTGGGTTACTGCACGGTGAGGAGTCATTGTGAAAATCTCGCGATGCCACAAGATGTGGAATACTTTCTCCGTTTACCTGCGAAAATACGGTCGATCAATGTTTATCGCTTAAGTCGGTACTTTTAAGCGGTCTATTTAATTTACTTCTTCATGAATAAGTAGCTCTATTCTGCTGGGGTATCCAATGTTATTCTGCAAATTCAACTTATCGATATTTGTTGGGACTATTGGCATTTCAGATTTTACTTGAGTAAATTCATCGCAAATCATATTTATGACTCTAAACGTATTTGTAGATATCGTAAAGTTGATGATATCCTCCGAATAAATGATTGTATATATCGCCGAATAATTCGTTTTCATCGTTGAACGAACAACGGGACTTACTAGAATAAGAAAATCAAATGAGAGCCTGCCAAAATGGTGGAGTCTTACGTTCGGCAAAGAGACCCACGTGATTCTATGTTACAATCTGGTGTTAATTCCAATCCTTCGTCTTCGTAGATACTGGAATCGTCGGAATCGCTGCCTTCATCGCCGCTACTGTCATTATTAAATAAGTAATTAAACGTTTTCGCTAATTTCCTATGATCCTCATCGTCATCGGAATCGGAATCCTCCTCATACTCGAAATACAAATTTGTGTCTGCACAAACATGTTAAGCTTAAAATGCCAATTATGGTGATTCGGAAACGAAAATCTAACAATGATTTGCCTACCGTTTATTTTTGACGAGACTGGATGATCGGGATTAATGAACACCATGTCTACGTTATCCTGTTCGTGACCAGGCACGTCTTTTCTTCGCTTCTTAAAAATATTCTCTTTAACGTGCTGGCACGGATCTGTCCATACTGAATTTATCATATAGGAGTCTTTATTGTACATCTGAAAGAATAAAATGCATTGTGAGGGTACACGAGATAACTAAAATTAAGCGAGATTCCGCTTTTCGGTGTTTTCTCACCTTCACCGTCAATTCCCATGGTCTGTAATAAATGTCGTCTTTTGAACAAAGCTCAATTAGCGGCTCCCAATTTTCGTGATCCAAGTTATAGCAGAAGGCATGGACTTTTATGCAACATTCCAAATAAAATTTGTTGTACCAATCGTGAATAGTACCAAGAATTACGGTTTCGGCTTTTATCAGTGGTAACTTCTCAATGGTATTTTCCATATTGAGAGACCATTTTACACGCACTGGCCTCAAATTAAATGTCACGTCTTCGCCAACGTTACTGCAGTACACTTCAGAATTTACTAAAATTAATGGTAGAGACATTGGACTTCCCGAAATGTACAGTCGACAAAATATCTAATTGTAAAATTTGGACATCACATTACTTTGTTCGGGTTCCCTATACGGTATATTAGAAATCTTCTTTGGCGTCCAAAGATCTTCGTGCATATTAAAGTAATGATTAGTAGAATTCCTCTTCATTGGCTTAGAAGCGATGTTTTTTAAGAACTTGTTAGTTTCTCCTAATATCTATAATCGTGAAAATTAGATTTGGCGAAAATCTATTCTACGGATTTATTATGTTCAACTCACGTCTAGAAAAGTACATAGTACTCCAGCTGAAAGTTGAATATCCAATTCACTAACAGCAACACTAATTTCTGTATTGAACTCAGACATGTCTTCCTTTTTGCATATTTCTATGTCACAAGGATATAAAAGCCAATTTGGTGACTGTTGAAAGTAATTAGTCTGTGTTTTACTTTTGGCACGAACATCACTAAGTGTACATACAATTGATCTTGATCTATTATGACTACTACTTTCAATAGTTATTTCTCCTTGGAACAGTATGGTGTGCGCATTACACGCCTCCAAGTCTCCAAATATTAGAATTTCTGGTTTCCTTACTCTCACAGAAATAGTCATATCTAGTAAGACAAGAAAGTAGCGGTAGAGATTAATAGGACCGATTTGAAGAAGAATCAAAAAGGACAATATGAAGAAAGAGGGAATAAAAGAGTCCTCAAAGAAATAATTTGGTTGTACCTGGACGTTCCTTGTTATATTTTGTACAATTTAATCTACTTGTTTCCCCAGCCGAAGAGCCGCATGTCTTAATAAAAAATTTTCTTAATATCTCTCGAATAGAGCTAATAATGGAAAAGATTTCTCTTACCGTGGCTTGTACATTTCCTTCGTATCCAAAATTCGTTATTCCTCGATCCGGTTGTTCACTGGGCATGGAATCTATGAAGAACTTGCCTAAATGTACGATAAATGGCACGTACAGATTGATCCTAACATCTTGAATAAGAATATTAAAGCATTTTTCTCCGCAAGGTGCTTGATTAAAAGAAATATCGATCACAGGGGACATAGAAACTGATGTGCATGGTTCGAAATCGATACCCAATGGCCTTGCCGGTGATTGAATTATCCTAAAAAACATTATTTCCTTTAATGTGAGATATCACTGAAGGTTTTTAAAAGTCCGAGTTACTCTGGTTTTACATACTTTTTCACTATAGACGGGCCTCTTCTGAAATCTTGCAGTGAAAAGTTTTGCAGTGATAATTTCATTTTCAAGCTATTATCCCCAAATATGTCGCAGGTGTTAACAATTTCTTTAAAACTCAGCATGCATAGTCCGCGATTCAAATCTCGTACAGGTGAACTCAGTACCTGAAGTATAAAGAATAGGTTTAGAGATCGAATCCCTGTAAGAATCAATTTGTTAGAAGTACCTCTTCGGTATCGGTAAATAAATTGATTTGAAGTCCCTCGAAAGTTAATTTCATATTCAGCTCGCAAATATCCACTTGATTGTGAGCGAGAAAGACTTCTAATTGCTTCACATTTGTGTCATCCAGCTTTTGACGATTTGTAGAATTTATACAAGAGGCACACTTATGATCAACGAATGTTTCAGACACGTATAATTTTGAAATATTATCTTTCCAGACCAACACTATTGTTTTCAAATCTTTCTGGCTGAGATTTATTGATATAAAATCAATGGAGCCTTGAATATTGTACAGACCACAAGTTTTGGAATCCAGCAAACTGTGATACTCCGTTCTTCTTTTAATGTCAAAGTGAATGTACATCGGTTCAATGATAGGTTCCTAGAGAATGAGAAATAATCATAAAACACGATTCCACGGATAAACGAAAAGTATTAGTGTTCTTGTTAATTACTTGAACTACGAGGTCTCTCGTAAGTATCATAATTGCTCTGGATACAGTGAAATTTTTCGATTTTATCAAAATATTATCAATGATTGTTTCTTCACCGTGCTTTTGCTCTGTCTTCTTAAAGAAATTCTCTACTGAAAATACACCAGCATCCACCACTAACAGAATTGGAACGTTCTTCTTCACTGGTAATAAAATTGTTGGTCCTTGAATGCCAATAAAAACGTGTAATTTTATAGGATGTTTTCTCAGTTCTTTTATGCACCCTTTCATTTTCACATGTAAATAATTTAAAACGTATGTCTGAAGTAGACTCGTAAATGGCGCTGCAAATTGCTACGGAAGAAAATCAATGTCTTGATCTCAGGGAAGCTGAGTGGATTAAATTTATGCTTGAGAGTTAACCAAAGAATCTCACCTGAAAATCTTGTAATAGTTTTGAAATAAATACGCAATTGATTCTACCAATCGACAGCTTAAAACTACCATCGGACATAACATCATCCTGTTTGGTATCAATATCTGAATTTACGTATATCTTCGGAGTGTGCCTAACGTACTTCAAGTCAAGGACTTTTTCTTCGTCGGTCGATAGTATCTTTAAGAAAAGAGAGAAAATTATTATTTCCCGGACAAAAATCGAGCAGTCTTATAGTAAATCGATTTACCCTGGAGAAAAGAGTTTCGTGATTCAAATCTTCGACAACCAAACTGCGGAGATGGGCACGTAAAACCATTCTCTCGTTCGCATTATAGATACAATCGTTTTCCAGACCTAAGATCTTCACTTCCATCAAGTCTAGATCTTTGTCAGAAAGTCGAAGTTTCAGCTCGTTTAGTCTTGCCGAGTAATTGAGTTTAATTGCGCCTTGAAGAAAGAGACGAGTAGCTATTAAGAATCGCTTAATACGAATAAAGTTGAAATTGAGAACAAGCAGCACTTACCTGGAGGAATGGGTGGGTCATTTTCCTTTCTCTTCAACGATGAGATTTCACTATGAATGTTCTTTATAAACTCAAAAATAGAGTTTGCCACACAAATTCTAATGCGAAAAAGATGATTTCATTGAAATATACAGTTTAAAATAAGTAAGTCTTAGCAAGATACCTATTACTTACTTATACAGGCAATCGCAATAATTCATTATTTTTAATAATGCTGGCTTGTGCAAAGACACATTTATCTTGAGTACATTAACAACCAAGGATCTTTCGATATTTTTAAAATGCGACTTAAAGTCTGGACAATTTGATCTGACCTAAGGAAAATAGAAAATCGTAAAGGACTTTATTCTTTAAGCAGGGTGTAAAGATGAATGTATTCTACATGAATTGCTGCACAAGTTAATATTTACCTTTCGATATGCAACGTCAAGAACATCGTAAGATTCCCCGGTAGAAATTAATTCCAAGTATGAGCCAGTAATGTCAGCATCAGTTTTATCAATCAGCAAAATGGATCCAATGCCAAACTGTACAGCTGGACCATATTCCATGATAGCAGTTTCCAAATACAACGAATTTAATCTTAGATTCAGATATGGTTCTTCCCTCCCCTCATTAATACTTGCAAAATGAATGGACAACTGTATTGCAAAGTAAGCATTGTGTTATCTGCCGTTATACACATAGAAAAATGTAGAAGACAGAAATCCTTACCTCTCCGATGGCAAAACGTAAAAGAAAATTAATATGATTGCATGGAGATATATTATCGTCGAATCCACACAAATTAATACTTTTCGATAGTAATTCCAAATCTTCCTCACTAACTTCTGAGGAAACGACGCTTCTATAAAACATAATGACGTACGATTGATAATCCCCTTAAAAAATATTTTTCAACTATTTACCTGTCCAATTTCAAGGTGGTGTTGGTGAGTAATTCTTTCGTAGTGTTATCACGCACATCGTGATTCTTCACTATTGTCGATAAATTAATTCCAGATCTGATTTTCTCCAATTCCTTTTTCGATGGAAAGAGAATCGCATAATTTCTCTTCTCCGACTGTTTGAAGTAATTCTGATATTTCTTTATGTCGTAGTGATACAAAGTTAATAATAAATTAAGGAAATGCAAAATCAAGCGAAACTTATTTTCTGACAGATTAAACTTTATGCTGGATACCGATATGTTCAACTTTGTTCTGGAATGAGTAACATCAGTGAATTAATTCTCTTCTGCAGAGTGAATCTTCTCCAATTGTGATTCCTCACCTTGGTAATTGACGATATTCTGGTTTAGTACTGTAAGATAAAGTAACAGACGCCTGCACTTTAGGTAGGAAATGATACTCCGAATCTTTTTGTTTTCTCACAGTTCGCCAATCATCGCCCGAATCGCAAATAATCATTTGTCCGCCAGTAAAAGTCATGCAAAATCTGTCATAAAGCAATTCTTCTAATTCCATCAGGGTTGCATCCTCCAGTTGCAAGTTTACCGCTTGTAACTCATTGCTCAGTGATATATTTCCGAAATCCAAAATGAGAATGTACCCATCTCTGAAAACGAGAGAATAGGTTTTTGTTTTACTTTCAGTATTGCACACTGAATTTTTAAGGAATATCAGTCGTTCCTCTTGATAAACTACACACTTCTGAATAGATCCATATTCCGGAAAAACGATGTACGGTGCCTTGATATCCACTTTTAATTTTATTCTTAGAGTTTGCAAAACTATATCATCCTTCAGTAGCAGAAGTTTCTCTTTCGTAGTTTTCCAGCAATTGTGCGCGCACAAAACTTTATTCTCTACGTGCGTATTGTTCAGATCGAAGAATTTAATGATTTCCATCGTGGCGTACTAAAAAAGATGTTAAATAATTATTTGTAAAATTTTAGTATCTCTCTGTGCGCAAGGGATAAAAACTTGATTGTTTTTATAAAATTTACACTATGATAAGTGACTTCGATGGCTTCTAGCTTGATAGAAATATCGAAATGAGGATCCACAGTTATGGGATTTTTTTCGAAATCAATGGCTACGAAATTTGACGAAACATTCCCTGAGAGAAACACAGTAAAACTTATAAAATCTATGATATCTCTTGAGATAGATGATTTTCAAAGATTTTCATCACCTGTCAAAATATTATCAACTGTGACCAAAGGGACCAGTTCACCCTCCATTGAAATCCCCTCGATAACAAAACTTTCAGCTCTAGCGGATACTTTAAATGAGGATTGTACTGGTTGAGTTTCGATACTCGTGAGAAACTGTGTAACAGTTATAACAACAACTTCCTTCTCCTTGCTCAATAAACTCAAAGAACAATTGGCCAAAGTAAAATTATACTTGTACTCTAAAAAGAACGAGATAATCCTCCATTAGAAAATCCTCTTACCCTTATCTTCTCTCCTTAAAAATGATCAATCATTACCAATCGGTCTTGGTAAGCTCTCCAAATTTAATTTCGAGTTTGGTCCATTAATGGTTATATGGTTTGACATGTTTCTATTTTCCATATCAGTCATATCGTTGGTAGCGTTTAATTTCTGATAATCTTCCGGTGTCTCTCCATTCTGACTGGGGTCACTTGTTCTTCTATTTTTTTCCGTTTCTTCCATCTTCTGAATCTTTAAATCTTGCTTAGCGTGTTCGCGAGCTATCACGACGTTCAATATCGTTAATTTGTCCTCGTACTTTTGCAGATCCAGCTTGAGTTCCGCATCTTTGGGCTGGCTCAAACTTTGCATGTACAGCTCTTTATATTGTTTATAATTTTTTCTGTGCTTCGCGATATTTCTCCAATTGTACGGCCTCACGTAATACTCCAGTATGGAATTAAACGCGTACTTCCACCAGGATGAAGGATTATCGCGAACTCCTTCATCGGGACGATTCTTTGCGAAAGATCTATTGATCACAGCTCGCTGCAGCGAATCGTACAGATAACATATAGTAAAATACTGAACATCCAAGATTTGCATGGCTACATCCTGTAGAACTATATCCACCAAAACCCTCGAGGCTTGTGTCTGATTTCCCTTATAAATTATAATTTTCACCTTAGCGGTAAACGGTTTTAATACTAAAAGAGAAAGATCTTTTTTATGTCTATTTCTGCTAAGTACTCTCCTCTTTAATACAATCGTGACACTTACGGAATTGAAATTCTTTATTATTCATCCCAAGCGTTTGTAGAGCTTGAAACATTGAACTCTTCCATGTGAGAAAAGAAGAGAAATCCCAGGTAGAGAGTGGAGTTAACAAACAAGATTTGGTGTCAGCATCCAAATAAATGCTGAGAGACTCTGTCCTTATTAACTGATAAGTAGTCTGTGAATTCAGTGTACTCACACCAGGCTTCCATTTGCTAAATGAAAGAAGATAATATCAATGAACTTTCTGGATAATTGATCAATATTATATAATTATTTATATAATTGTCTGAAATTTGTGTGTACTTATTCGTGGTAGTCATAGATATACTCTGTATACAAATTCCACAGGCACATAATAAATTAGGTAGCAATGATTCTTCGTATCTTATATGTATATTGTTAATAGTTATTTGAAAATTTCTTATAATCGAAGATACCAAGCTATCAAATAATTCAGATGACATTCCTACGGCAAATATTGAAATAAGTTTCCATTCATTTCTTTAAATGAGAAGAATGAGGAACATTACCAGATTTCAGTAATCCTTCTTCTTCAAGATCCTCCAGTATCTTCTTCTTTTCTGCTCTTATTAATCTTTTTTGTAATTCTGCATTGAAAGGACCAGACATTGCAGGTACTGCTAGTATATAAATATCCTAGAAAATTGTCCATTGAGAAATTACAATGCCAGGAGTATGTATTCACAATGATTGTGTGAAATTTGTAGGAAAAATTGGAAATGAGCAAGTACCTCTATACATAATACTATGGGCTGAGAAAATAGACCTGACCATGGTATCTTTAAGATAATTTTCCCTATTAATCCTACCTCCACTCGTATTGGTAATCCTAACTGATACTAAAATTAGAAAAAAGATTCTTTCAAGTCTCATGCATTTGTAGTCCTTAAATTTATTACTGTGTCACTGTACTTGTAAGACAGTTTTGTCTCTCCCTTAAAAATGATTACTTTACATACCTGTTTCTTATTAGAAACGATTGATTCTTCATTCGAGGAGTAAAACTACTCTCGACTATTGTTTTCAATTCATTAAATTAAGGAGAAAAGATGCAGAGAAATCAGACTTACCAGTGCTTCAGGTTTTAATTTAAGATCAGTGAGATAAGTATCGCCGGAAAAGATACCGACGTTGATTTGTTCCAAATCCAAATCCTCGACGTACCTCCCTAATAGTCGGTTGAGGAATGCTGCTACAGCCCCCTCAAACATTTTTATTATTACTTTAACTATATAAATTGTATTTTTCCTAGTTCATACAAACTGTTTAATTCCCTTCATAACCTCGGGAAAACTTTAATTCTCCGCATAGATCAGCCATGCGCGAATGCGAGACATTATTGATTTTTGTCTTAGAATTTCCATTTCCAAGCATTTCCAGCTGGTTTTAATTCTAGGAATAAATTTTGACACTATAAAAAATATGTCACTAAATGCCCTTGTTTCAATAACAATTAAGAATCCTCCCTCAGTTTTTTATAATAGCTCATGCAAAGAATATCAATAAAAAAGCTTTAGGTAATTAAAAGAAAATGTTTGAGAAATTAAAGAAGTTTTTATTAAAAATAGATTTAAGATTTTTTTAGATAATGTATCTTTATTTTATGTAATTTATAATAGAATTATATAATAAGTCAATGTAAATAACAGATTTACTTTACATTTTTACAAGTCGATTACCTTAAACGCTCTATAATTACTTTTATGCGCGCAGCTTTAAAACATGAAACATATTGACTTGTTACAAAAATAATTAGAGTAATCATTATACATTAATGATTTAATCAGGTAAAAAAAATTTGGTGAAACCGCGCAACTTAAATAAAGTCCTTATCGAAACAGAGTACTCAAAAAATAAGATTGATTTACATAGTAATGGTGATAAGGATCTTAAGTAATTTTTTATTTATAAATAATAATAAGAGTGTAATAATGATAGTCTCTAAGCTGTCAAACGATGCTTAGTTTCGCCCGTGATCGGATCTACAATTAATTTTTCTTGCAAGGAATTTGTACTATTGGAAATACCGGAACTCAAATCTTCCACCGGAAGAAACCTGCCATCTGGACATTCCTTAAACAGTAGTTCCGGCTTTTTCTCCTGTTTCTCATTTTCGCAAATCCTTTTCATCGTCAGCGTCAACAATTCAATTATCAAATAAGACTCCGGCTTGTACAGTCTTGTAAAATGCAACTTGATGTGTTCGCCAATATTCTCGTCTTTTCGAGGAATGTAATCACAGTGTGGACAACTGGGTGTCATTCTTTCAATTCCGTGTCTTCTTTTGTGAGCATCCATCGAGTCTTTATCGGAAGTGGAGAACGGGCAACTTAGGCAACGAAGACTGCCAATTTCTTCGTCGCTCAATACCGACAAACCTTTCTTCTGCATCAGCATCACAGACTGCTTATCCTGATTGGATGCATGCATAACAGAGTTGTAATTATTTACAGTATTATAGAGAGAACTTGCGGAAGATTTCAGGCTTTTGCCCGATCTACCCGAAGAACCTCCGGTTGTAACGTCCACGACAAGTTCATGGTCACTGGAGATCGCCTCTTCCTCGAATTGTCTCCTAGAAGCTTGAGCCGCGGCGTTAGCTTGGTGCTTTTTCAAGTGCTGGATATAATTGGCATAATATTTTACGGAATAATCGCAAGTATCGCAGCGGTACCTCTGCTTAGCACCGTGCAGTGTCAAATGAACCCTATATTGCTCTCTCTTCTCAAAAGCCGAAGGACATTTGTGACACTTATAACGTTTTTCCTTCAGTCTTCCATTCCTGAGATATCCTGGATAAACGAAATTTGGATTTCCACGCATGAAAAGTCCGAACTGAGGGTCGGGAGTCTGTAACATTCTCGGCGGGATTGAAGTTTCGTTGTGTCGCCGATGAGCTACTTGATGAGTGACCAAGTTCCTAGCTGTTTCCGAAGAGTAGTCGCACTCGGTGCATTTGTACCGATTGTTAGCTCCATGCAGTGTCATATGGTACTCTAAAGCATCCAACTTAACATAACGAGCCGGACATTTCGCACAGGTAAAAATCTGATTACCGGCGCGAGGACTAGAATGAGTCATTGGAGGAGAATTTATGTAGCTCTCTGGAACATCCACGACTATCCATGCCACGCTTTTCGTCGAAGTCCCATTAGCCTCTTGATTAGCTTCGACACAAGCGGTTGTTGGTGGGGGATAGCACTGAGAGCTACCGTACAACGAAATTAAGTATTTTGTTCGCTCCTGGTACTCCATCGAATGAGCTTTCTGATGCGCGAGAAGGTGAGCTGATTGGCGAGCAGCGTACGAGCACCATTGGCACGAATAAGCTAGTTCAGTCGAGTGGTACCGCAAGTGAATACGCAGTTCCTTTTCGCATAGGAACCGAGCTGGGCATTTATTGCAACAGTGAACTAATCGGGAATCCTTTAAATCCGGCTCTACACCAAGCTGCGGCACTTGCAACAGTCCTAAGAGGGTCGTTAGGTCGTTCAATTGTTCGGAATCAGCTCGAGCCTCATCTACAAGACAGTGGACGATCCCTAGGGATCCTGAGTGCATGTCCGTGTGGGCGTCCATGACATCTTTGCGTGAACAGCTAAAACTGCAGTCACCACAAGCAATTTGAGACCTTTGATTCGGGGATTCAACATGCATGGTCTCATGATCACGCACTTCCGCTCGTCTAGAAGACACAAAAGGGCAGTGGCGACATTTTAACATCTTGCACAAGGTTCCATCCGGTCGAGAAACCCAAACTAGAGGGGCATCGGGCAATGCTCTTGTGTCCAATACCAACGGCGTAGGAATGCCTTGGGTTTTCGAACTGCCAGATGCAGGTCTTGAAGCAGAGTCTTCTTGTTGATTATCATCGTCTGAAAAGACATTGCACGGTTAGAACAATCTCACTCGCTCGAATACTTCTCTGTTGAAAGAATTCATTTTTCCTCGCTGGACTTTCTTACCATCTTTATCATCGTTCGATGACACCTTGTACTTGGATATGGATAATTGGTGTTCTATATTTTGTTGGTGCACTACTGCAAGTTCTTCACCATGAAGTCTCGCGTGGTCCAGTAATTCGCTAAAACATCATGGTTCTCTTTCTTTAATCTTCCGTCTATATCAGTGATGTAGCGTTGAAAAAAATAGTTGCTTTTCATACTTACGCTTTTGTACTAACGTAATAAGGGCAAAGGTAACACTTGAAGATTGCCTCAAGATTTGGACGATGATGTACTCTGTGCAATGACAGAGTGGCCGCATCGGGTGCTGAATACGGACAATCACCACAGCCAAATGCATTTGCCTGCAAAAAAAAAAACGATTTCAAGCTTTTTTTTACAATTTGTGTTTTACGTAGTTCTGTAGAGTTTACATTCAATTAAGATCTTACCCTTTCCTCGACAGGCGAATGATCGTTAGATTCATAGTGGCTTTTAACATGTAACAGTACGATTTCTTTATTAGAGTTTCTGAAATTACACCGTTTACATTTCCACAAGGTACGTTTACCCTCCTCCATGGAACTTGGAGACATCAAATTTCTTGATATTACAGTAGGTGTACTTGACGAACTGGGGTTGTTCTTCAACAACGATTGACCTCTACTCCTTATAGCGGCTTTTAGAGGAGGCGGAGGTCTTAGGGAGACATTGATATTGCCATTTTGATTATCTTCGGTTAAAACGGAAACTGGGGCAGGCGTAAGTTCTGGTGCTTGCAGGTACTCGTTACTTTCTAAAGCTAACAATTTCATGGGAGACTCATCGGAATTTGATTCATCAAAGCTTCGATCCTCCATATTTTGGTTTTCCCAGGATTGTTCTACTTTCGCTAAATATTTATTATATTTTGAGTAATTTCTGCGGCCAGTTTCATCAGTCATGAGAACCCTAGCTGTTAAATGTACAGGATCTTTAGCCGCTTTAAGTTTAATGTGTTTTGTTATGTCCCATCGCCAGTTGGAACGATATGCACAAAGGGAACATTCAAATGGTTTTCTATTTAAATGACCAACGATATGAACGTGAAATCGACTTGCGGTAGACGCCCAAAATGGACAATGTGGACACTTGAAGACTCGCCGTCCCCCTGGATGCATCGATGAACTTTCAACCTAAGAAGAGATAATATACTTTGATATTTAAGTCATTATTTACTAATTGGCACTGATAAACAAGTTTTTACATGCGCATAAATTTGAAACATCTATAACACTGTAGAAGAATCATGCAGACAACTAATGTTAAAAGCTTAAGTGACCTATACGATGTTAATTTTTAGTTAATTTTTTTTTTTAAAGAGATGGCATGTATATTGAATATGATTAATAGGTTAGTATTGTTGATAAAATCTTATGACATATTGTTAGTTTCGCGAGACATTTTTCTATCAGATTATATCTTATTTAAACGTCGTACCGACGATCCAGAAGAATTGTGTCCTACAAAACTCATATCCCAATCCATTTGCATAGGGAAAGTATATTCACCACGATAAGAAGTCATAGACTCTCCTAGATATTCAGAGCTATTTATAACTTTTTCCAAATTATTATCAGAGGAGACATCCTTGGTTGCTGAATGATAAACTTGTATGTGTATTTGTAAATCTGTTAAGGTTTTACACTGTGTTTTACATTTAGGACAACATAACATACCCACTGATACACTTAGAGCAGTATGATGCGTTTGCTTATGCAGAGCTAATTCTTCCATGCTACCAGCTTCGAATGTACACCAACATTTTAAATCATTCACATTACTTACTGCCACTTCAGGAAGTCCATTACTCATTGATGCAGAATTAGTAAGTTTCTCTTTTAATTTATCAAAAAACAAGGCATTCTTTTTCTCAAATAAATTTGTTGCATTTATATCCTTCTTTGAATTATCAGCCTACAGTATATAAATTATTATGGTAATTGGATCTTGAAACATAAAATGTTTATACAAATACTTACTTCTTTGCCAAACAATTTTGCTATTTCCGTGTCTCTTGCTATTTGTGCTAATTCAGGTCTCACCCTGACACGAGGAACTTTCAGTAATGTTGTAGGAGAAGCACTGGTTGAGGAACTATTACTTTTTAAGTTGACTGGACTTAATGGAATTAACATTGGTAGTGGTTTCTTAGGCTTATTTGCCATTGAAGGTGTGTGAGCCTCTGCTAAATGTCTTTGCATTTCAGAGTCCCAGGCAGTTATGAATTGGCAACCTTTCTCTTCACATTTTAAAGCTATACATTCAGCACCAACTATTTCATTGGATTTGTCTGTATCATCTACTGAATTTAATGTATCAGATGTATAAAATTCTTCCTCATCAGGACTCATTGATATAGTAGTAGATCCTAATAAAGTTGTTGTATCTCTAAAGTCACTTGCTCCAACCTAATGAAATTGTTCTCTTATATTACTTATTCAAATTAGTAATGTATATTACAAAGTATTTAAATATTTAAAGAATACCTGATTATATCGCTTAGTGGAGTTTCTTGGTTTACGTTCAAATGGAATACTGCCTTTCTTACAACCTTGCCCTACTGGTGGCTCATGATGATTTGTTTCATGAACAGTTAAACTTTGTCTTATGTCTGCAGTAAAATTACAAGCTCTACATTGAAATGCTCCTCCACCACCATGATTACGTGTATGTCTATCCAAATTCCACTAAAGAAATTTAATTGCAACATTATTTTCTTCAAAATTACAAAAAATAACAAAAAAAAAAAAAGACTGGAAAGCTGTACAAACCTTATATGGTGTTCTAAAATCACAAGCATTACATTTAATCATTGGCATGGAATGATATTTTACATGTTTAGTATAGCGAGCTCGAACATATGTACCATAAGGACATTTTCCACATCGAAAAAATGTTCTCTTCAAATGATGTATCCTTTGATGAGTTTCCAAATCAAGTACATTGAGTGCTGTATATTTACACATAGAACATCTATTTCCCCCAACATCTCTAACTAATTTTCCCTACATGATCATAAGTAAGCATTTAATTAATGTAGCTTTCAAAATTATATTCCTTGTAAAATTCTATTAATAGTTCAATAATTACCTTTTGCTTGTGTTCCTTTTTCAGATGCTCCATGTAAGATTTAAAATTAGGAAAACTTCTTGATTGCTTACACATTTTGCACTCATAATTATGAGCCAAATCTAATATTTCATTTTTATTAGAATTAATACATTGATCATTGGTCGAGTAATCGGATTCTTTAAGTTTATCGTCATTAGACATTTCTTCGACATTCATTTCACTTATTTCGGATTCTTCTTCTTTGCACTTAAGGTTAGCGTCCACCAGATTAGCCGGATGGGTGTTAACTTGAAGTTTGGGCCGAGGCCTTAGTGCGCGTAAGCGAGGTCTTCCTGACATGTTAAATGAAATTTACTTCCATATGTGGTTCCCCTGATTACCAGAAAAATACTTTAATTTACTCTAAATAAAGTTTGTATAAGGAACTAAACTAATTGTCTGCAATTTAATGACATTTCAGGTAAAAATAATGTGTATTCATATTTACGCGATGTCGAAGATAGAAATAAAATTAAAATGATAAAATTTCAAAATTTAATCAAATTTAATTATTTTAATATGTACAATAAGTATTATCTTCTAATTAATACTAATATTTCACACGCAATACTAATAATTTATTAAAAATGCAAGGGAAACATTAGCCGAGTAATGTTAGCGACCAACATCGTTAAGGCGCCATATTTATTCTTGCGTGATGGTAATAGAGATCATGAAAACCTTTGGATAGGGATTTAAAGTAAAGGTAAACCGTAGAATGAAATATATTCTCAATCTTGATTAAATAAATTCAAATTAATTTAAATTAATCAATTGAAAATTCAATGTATTGATAATAAAATTTTCAGCGATATAAGACTGATCCATAAAAAGTCTAATTGGAAAAGTAAGAGATGAAGAGTAAGCGCAACTTTTATTTTTTCTCTTATTTAGGATTTACAACTAAATCAGACACACATGTCCATATATATATTTACATACAATTATAAAAATACAGAAACAGTCGTATCATCGAACTCTCTTCGTTCTTTAATAACAGGTACGAACTCAAGAATTTCTTGTAATTTTCTAAAACTGCTAATAAAATTGCATAGCAGGTAAGCGCAAATAAAACATCGAATGTGTTCAAAGGGTAAAAGATATTTTGCTGTGAAAAAAAAGAGTTGGCATAGCTGATTTTGGAGGAAAGGAAGAGGGAGGAACCGACGAAGACGAAGATCTCCGCCATTTGCGGGCAATTTCCGGCCATACATAGGCTACAGACCAGCCATTTCCGGTGTAATGGTAAACACGACCTACTCAAGTATTTCTGGTTGCATAAGCAAGGCCCGTAAACCGGATGTGCGGTATCGAAAAAATAAGGCTGCTTGATAGTCATTTTGTTAATTAAAAAACAAACCTCCGACCCCTCGTGCACTTCAAGTAGGTTATCTTCCAATCAAGCGCCCGATGTAATGGCGACTGTCGCGATTACGGCGTGCACGATAAGTTGGTGCTGCCTGATGGCCAGAAAGGACCGCTGAATTTAATTCTTTTACAACAAGATAAATCCGAAGATAAAGAGCCCGATAAAAGGCAGCAAGAGTATCGCTGACTAAAACACCTTTTTTAATAATCGGTGGTACAACTACAGTGAGCACCTCACCGACTAACGGTGGCCGACAGAACAGAGGATGGATAGAAGCAAGCAAAAGCAAGCAAACAGCCCCTCCCTTCTGCCGGATGACTCGACTGGCGACGGCGATGGTGAAGTGGCGCAGGCCAGGCGCCATCTGCAATTCCAATTCTGATGCTGGCCTCCACGCTCCTTCTTCCCCTCTCGCGTCGCTGCCCCAGCTGCTACAGCCTCCTGCGGTCCTCGGTCCTCGGAGATCTTCCCGTGTAGCCTGCGATGATTCGACCGCCGCATCCTTATGACTTCCATTCCAATCCAAGCCCATCCTAGTAAACCAAAGATGCGATGACCTTCGCTGCAATGACCATCGATTCTTCTTCGTGGCGCATCGTCTGCCCATCCTCATTTTTTACTGTACCTTCCACCGCGAAGCCCCCAAAGATGCCCTTGAATCGATCAAAAAATACCTAAACGCATTCACCGTTGAAATCTGCTCGATAACTCGCGTGTACGGACGGCGATCGAGAGAGATAAGGTCCTCTGACAATATTCGATGTGCTCTCAATGTTGAGACTCGTAAAGTGTCTGCTCTTGGTCCTCTGCTTCGGCTTCTGCTTTTACTTTTACTTTTACTTTTGCTTCTTTTACTCCTCTTCTTCCTGATCAGCCCTACCTACGTATATCTACTTACGTATGCCGCCTTCTCTTAGTAGATTGGCCTAAATTTTTTAGCGACTCCGCAAAACGATTATATTCCTTTGCCAATTTAGTCTACCGGAAGAAGGAAGAATTTGGAAGGTTTCCGTGGTTCAGTTCGATAGTAGTTACAGAAACTAGTGATGATGACGAGAATGATGACAAAGAACGGAGCAGAGAATATTTTAATTTATCCTCTCGATCTTTTCGTTCTCCCTCCTCTTCCCCTTAAATGTTTCTATTATATTTTCTTATTCGCGAAACTCTTGTGAAATCTACTTTGATCGATTGTACGGATTCAGTATATATAACTGATTCCATGATTTTTTTTAACAGTTCAATTGTCAAACCAAAATGGCTGCAATGGCGCCCGGCAGGAAATCCTTCGAAAACAATTTTGGTTTTTCTCGTAACTAGCGTAACTCTTCGTTATTCCTAGTTAACTTTAGTTAGAAACACAAATTTATGCCTGGCTACTAATTTCCTTTAAGCTGTACATATTATTATTTTTAATATTAATATAATTCTTTGCGAGTAACATCGGAGATCAGTTTTAGAGTTTAAGAAGATAATTGGTTTCACGCAAATTAATGATCAATCACCAAGCGGTCAATCAAGCTTTGTGCATGTACGCACGTGATTCGCGTGTATTTTACTTATTGCTTAATTAACAATATGATAGATAAGTAAAGACATTTGAATAAGGTAGGTAAAGAGTTTGTGATTCCATTTTATTAAAGTTTTTTTTAAAAAAAAACAACAAATATTTATTATAAAAATATAATTACAAATAGAAATAATAATCTTATAAAATGCAATTTTTACATATATTAATTATTTTATGTAGTATATTTATATCAGATTTCAGTGTATTCAGCATTTAACACATATACCTAAACGAAGCTTACATCACCCAAAACCACATATATTCTCTCTTTTTTTTTCGTAATTACAGTCTAATATTTCGCTCGCAAGGAGGAACCCGGCATAGCAACTATAAGTCAACCTTTTAGAGCTTTATTTAAGTTATCCGCTAATTTATTCATAAATTCGAATGTTTCCAAATAGTCCGATCTAGTAACATTATTCATTCCTTTAATGCAAATGGCCAGATCCTTTGTCATAAATCCTGACTCGATTGTACTGATACAAACTTTTTCTAGTGTATTTGCAAACTTCTCTAAATCTTTGTTGTTGTCCAATTTTGCCCGGTGCAATAGACCCTGAGTCCAGGCGAAAATGGACGCTATTGGGTTTGTGGAAGTTTCTTTACCTTGCTGATATTGACGATAATGGCGCGTAACGGTACCGTGAGCTGCTTCAGCTTCAACGGTTCGTCCATCAGGACATATGAGGACAGATGTCATGAGTCCTAATGAACCATATCCTTGTGCCACGGAGTCAGATTGTACATCTCCATCGTAATTTTTGCACGACCAAACGAAACCTCCTTCCGACTTCATAGCGTAGGCTACCATATCGTCGATTAAACGGTGTTCATACCAAATTTTCTTTGCCTCAAATTTTGCCTTATATTCAGAGTCATAAATCTCCTGGAAAATATCCTTGAATCTTCCATCATACTTTTTGAGAATGGTATTCTTTGTGGACAAGTAGATTGGGTAATTTCTCGAAAGAGCATATTTGAACGAACTATGAGCGAATGCCCGAATACTTTCATCGGTGTTAAATTGGGCCTGTGCTACGCCAGGTCCTTTAAATTCATGCACTGTGTGCTCTATTTTCTTTCCATCTACACCTTTCCACGTGATTTCTAGCTTTCCTGGTCCAGGGACCACAAAATCTGTTGCTTTGTACTGATCAGCATGGGCGTGTCTTCCAATAATAATTGGCTTATTCCAACCAGTTACCAGACGTGGAATATTCTTACAGATTATTGCTTCACGAAAGACTGTACCTCCCAAAATATTCCTAATAGTTCCATTGGGACTTTTCCACATTTGTTTCAATTTGAATTCTTCTACTCTTTTTTCATCGGGTGTAATAGTAGCACACTTAATACCAACATTGTACTTTTTAATAGCTTCTGCACAATCTACTGTTACTTTATCATTGGTAGCATCCCGGTTTTCTATACCAAGATCATATGTATGTAATTCTACATCTAAGTAAGGCAGAATGAGTTTTTCTTTAATAGAATCCCAAATAATGCGTGTCATTTCATCTCCAAGGATGTCAACAACTGGACCAGCCTATAATAAATAAAAAATAAAACTTTTATTCAATAAGGAAATACCTTAAGTAAACAATTTAATAATTAAGGAAGATTGAATTTCGAGTCTCCTCATTAAGCATGTAGTATTATAGGTTCTTCAATATGCTGTGTCATTTAGTATCAGGTGAAAGCCATTGATGATGTATTAGAATACAATTACATAATTAGGCAATTTATCTAAATATTTTCAAGTATTTTGACCATAGTTATATAATTTATAAGCAATTCATTTTTATACATATTTTTGCGATAATAAAATGATTTATAAAAAATATTAAATAAAATGTTGTTTTCTTTAATAGAAATACCACAGTATTCCCTGATAAATGTTTAATGTGCAAAAATAACGTTGAAGCATAAATTATTATAATAAGTTAAGATAGATGTGATAAAAGTAGAATTTCATTGATGAGTTTTTTATCAACTTGAAGGACTTTTCTTCAACTTCAATTAAATGGTCCATTTAAATGGCCAAATGTCAAAATTATGAATTACCTTTATTTTCGCCATAACTGCTGTAGAAACACTGAATGTTCTAGCTAATGAGTGAATTACTTGAGATTCCGTCTGCTGTTTCAAGGATAACAACGCCGATGATGTGACACCGTTACTGCCTAGTTGGAAGAACGGTGCACTCCTTATAAATTGCACATTAGCTCGAATGAAACGGTGGGGTGAAAACATGGCAACCAGTGATGTCGCTACTTTCAACTTTTATTTTACTTGATAATAAATAAATTTCTTTCGACACACCTTTCTGCTTTTAACTATACTTTGACTTTCTGTAAATGCGGAGGATATAGAAATAAAGATGAGATCTATATGTCTACCATTTAAGGGAAAAACAGATCTGGTGTGGCAATACATTATTATCAGTGAATGGTTTTTTTAAGACTTTGGAATTTGTACTCAAAATATAATCTATAGTAAATAATTTACGAAAAGGATAATCCTCATGAGTTCACAAGTAGACAAACCTTTTAAACAATCCGCTTCATCCTTTATTTTCCTTCCGTATTAAACAGAATACGCGGTATATGAGATAAGACGTATTTTGTACAAAAAGACATAAACCTTGTTTTACTTAAAATTTTATTTCATATGTACACGCATGAAACAATAATTAAGGTTAATACTACTTCAGTTAAACGTTACTCCTTCTTTCGCACAGTATTCTTTAAGTTATTATAAGTTACAATGTTTAAGAAATTAACAGTTTCGCGTGATTATGAAGAGTCTCGATATTATAATGCCGCATTCATCTGTGCAAAAGTTTACAATTTATTTAAATAAATAATAAATAAAAAAATAATGATCCAAATCCAATATTATTCAATCTCAACCATAAGTAATGTAATAGATAGATAATCCAACTAATCATTGATATATTACATTATTCTCTCTCTCTCCCTCTTTTTCGGTGTTCTCTTTGAACAACGGATAAAATATATATTATATCTATGAGTGTAGACTCATAGTAGCATAAAAAGTGACGTATGAAATAGTTGATATTTCTGGTATAGAGAATTTGGCGAGTGTTGATAAATTCCCTATAGTAAATGTTTGCGGTGAAATCCAGAGGTGGCGGTAAGTATCAAGGAAGGAGAATTGGTTCGTAATCCATGTATGTATGGCATCGTGTATGGCAGATATTCCATGATCAACCGTGTGGTGAAAACTGTTTTCAGTCAAAATTCATCATGTATTGCAAAGAGTTGAGTGTACGTGAATAGTGTTACTAGGTAAAAAAGTAAAAAGACTCGTCATTTTAGGAGTTGTATGAAAAAAAGCAGACGCCTTATTTGTTCAATAAAAAACGGATTATCCCCTTTCTGAACAGCTTCATACAATATCTTGATAATATTCCTCTCTCCCTTCAACCCTTAAATATCCTCTGGTGTTGTAACGAAAATCTTCAGGGATTACTGATTCCTGACAAATGTACATGCTCTATTTGAAGAGTACCATTGATCCTGCGTTGAAGTTCTAAGACGATCATCTGTTTTCACTCGTGAATCTCTCCTTTCGATAGTGGTGCCAATGTGTACACAGGATAACTTTGGAAATTCGAGTAGGAAGCTTCATTAAAAATATCTGTTGTTCTGCAAAATCGGCATGATGAAGGGCAGTGCTCTACCTAAAAAGGAGGGCAAGATGCGCATTCGAGCATTTCCGGTAACATAATGTTGCTTATTAATTAAATACTCTTTTACCTTGCTCTTTCTTTCTCTCCTTCCCTTTCCCCTCTTTTGCTCTCTTGCTATCTCTCTTTCTTTCTCTCTTTCTCCCTTTCTATCTTTATCTCTTTCTCTCTTTCTCTTTCTATTTCTCTTATTATTCTTATTATTATTGAAGATTTAAATCCATTTGAGAAAAAAAAAACAAAAAAAGTAACTTGCAGTCAAAATATATATTGCGAACAAATAGCTATTAGTTTTCAAATACTTATATAGTTTACACATGATTTTTATTGTATTTAATCGCATGCACTTTGTTCCTTTTTACTTGACGCATAACACTATGTACAATGTAGATTATGCTTTTTATTACTTCAATTTTATCTTCTTTATTATAAAATTAGTTCATCAGTTGGTTTAATTTTTAGATTACCCTAGATTATTGCTTATATTATCTTATTAATTTTCATTGAATATTATAGATTATACTTTATAAACTAAAATAGTAATAAAAGTATAGCCTTCTATTGTTTATATAAAGTAACTATATATATCACCTATTTTTGCTAACCTTTTCGACTTGACGATCAAAATTGCCAAAATTATATTTTATATTCAAATATTCATGCAATATGCTAATTTTCATTATACATATACATATATATGTATACAATAATTCATATTCAATATAAAAATGATTTAAATCAGAACACTAAAAAGAAGTAACCAACTTTCAAAATACATTTAAGTAAATTGTCTTTACATGCTGTAGAAAAGGAAAATAAAATAAAAATAAAAATTAAGTGATTAAATCAATTATTAATAAGCTAACTTATAATGCAAAATCAAAGTTTCTTAAAGAGTAAAGCCCATACCCTAAAATTTTCAGAAATAGATTATTCAAATCCATTTATCATTACAAGAACTTTTGTAAGAATCAAGATTCTCTTTTTATTAATAAAATCTTTCTTTTAATATCACATAATTATTTTTGTTTTATAATCTAGACTTCTATGGATGAAAAATATGTGGAAAGTATTTGGGCTTTATTAAAAAATGCAATTCAAGAAATTCAAAAGAAAAATAATTCTGCTCTTAGTTTTGAAGAGCTGTATCGCAATGCATATACAATGGTTCTCCATAAATATGGAGAACGTCTCTATACAGGATTAAAAGAAGTTGTAACAAATCATTTGGAAAATAAAGTAAGAGAGGATGTTTTACGATCTTTAAATAATAATTTTCTTCAAACATTAAATCAAGCATGGAATGACCATCAGACATCCATGGTGATGATCAGAGATATTTTAATGTATATGGATAGGGTTTATGTACAACAAAATGAAGTAGATAATGTTTATAATTTAGGACTCATCATATTCAGAGATAAGGTAATAGATTAAAATATCAAGAAAAATCAATAAATAATAGAGTATATTGAAAAAAAATGTATCTGTAAAAAATCATTTCTGTAGGTTGTTAGATATGGATGTATAAGAGATCACTTAAGAGAAACATTATTGAGTATGGTATCAAGAGAAAGAAAAGGAGAAGTTGTTGATCGAATTGCTATAAAAAATGCTTGTCAAATGTTAATGTTATTAGGCATTAACAGCCGTCAAGTTTATGAAGAAGACTTTGAGAGGCCTTTCTTACAACAAAGTGCTGAATTTTATAGGGTATAGTTTCTTGTCTTTCATTTACATAATGTATTATCCCATCATTTTTTAAAGCAAATACTATAATTTCAATTTTATATTAGATGGAATCTCAGAAATTTTTGGCTGAAAATAGTGCATCAGTATACATAAAAAAAGTAGAGGCAAGGATTTGTGAAGAATCAGAGAGAGCTAAGCATTATTTAGATGAGTCTACTGAATCTCGAATTGTGGAAGTTGTTGAGGAAGAGTTAATTAAAATTCATATGAAAACTATTGTTGAAGTATGCAATTTTTTTAATAATAAACAATTTATTTCATAAAATCATTATTTTTAGTTTAGAATTTTTATATTTTTAAAATTTTTTTAGATGGAAAATAGCGGTGTTGTTCACATGTTAAAAAATCATAAGACAGAAGATCTTGGATGCATGTACAAAATATTTTCAAGAGTATCTGATGGTTTACGTACTGTCTGCGATTGTGTTTCACAATTTCTTAAAGAGCAAGGACGTGCAATGGTACAAGAAGATAATGATGCATCAACAAATGCAGTTATTTTTGTTCAAAATTTACTGGATCTGAAGGATCGCTTTGACCATTTTCTATATTTTTCCTTTAATAATGACAAAATTTTCAAGCAGATGATTGCTTCAGATTTTGAATATTTTCTTAACTTAAATACTAAAAGTCCAGAATATCTTTCACTTTTCATTGACGATAAATTGAAAAAAGGTGTTAAAGGGGTAAGTTTCTAAAAAAAAATAACTTGAAAAATAAATTTACTAAAATTAAAATTACTCTATTTTTCAGATGACTGAACAAGAAATTGAAGGAATTTTGGATAAAACAATGGTTCTGTTTCGATTTTTGCAAGAAAAAGATGTATTTGAAAGATATTATAAGCAGCATTTAGCAAAGAGACTTCTTTTAAATAAATCTGTATCTGATGATAGTGAAAAAAATATGATATCTAAATTAAAGGTATAAATTTTTTAAAAAGATTTTAAGTTTCTAAGTATGTATACACGTGTGTGTTTGCGTGTTTTTTTTACGCGCACTCGCGTATATAACATTTTTATTTTCATTTCTATAGACGGAGTGTGGTTGTCAATTTACATCAAAATTGGAAGGAATGTTTAAAGATATAACCGTTAGTAATACTATCATGGATGAGTTTAAGGATCACGTACTCACATCAGGAGTAAGATTTTTAGTTTTCTAATATATCTTAATATTTTAATGAAAATTTAATTGCCTTAATTTATCTTTCAGTCAACAAATTTGCATGGTGTTGACATTAGTGTAAGAGTATTAACAACTGGTTTTTGGCCAACTCAATGTGCAACTCCAAAATGCAGTATGCCTGCTGCACCACGCTATGCCTTCGAAGCTTTTCGACGTTTCTACCTTGCAAAACATAGTGGTCGCCAATTGACTCTTCAACCGCAATTAGGTTCTGCGGATTTAAATGCGGTATTTCACGGACCAAAAAGAGAAGAAAGTAGTTGTGGGAGTTTAGATGCACCTTCATCCAGTTCTCTTGGGAATAACAGTCTTAGCGCATCTAGTAATAATACTAGAGTCAGTTGTCCTAATCCTAGAAAGCATATTATTCAAGTCTCTACGTACCAAATGTGCGTACTAATGTTATTCAACAAGAGAGATAGACTGACATACGAGGTTTGTTTTATTTGATATGGAAATATTATTCTCAACAAACAAGTCCACAAATTTATATTCTTCCAGGAAATACAAGGAGAAACGGATATACCAGTGAGAGATTTAGTTAGAGCTTTACAATCTCTTGCAATGGGTAAAGCTACACAAAGAATACTACTGAAAAATCCTCGTACAAAAGAAATTCAACCATCTCACTGTTTTTGTATTAATGATAGTTTTTCCAGTAAATTACACAGGTACATTATAAATATAAACTATTGCAAATAATCAAATGATTTAAACTTTTTTAAATAATTATTTTTATTTCTTAAAGAGTCAAGATTCAGACTGTAGCTGCTAAAGGAGAATCAGAACCAGAAAGAAGAGAAACACGAAATAAAGTAGATGAAGATCGTAAACATGAAATTGAAGCAGCTATTGTTCGTATTATGAAAGCTCGTAAATTAATGGCTGTAAGTAAAAGTTTTAAAGTAGTAATTTATACAATAATAGTTTTCTGTATTGAGAGTATATATTAATTAATTAACATATTATTATGCAGCATAATATATTAGTAACAGAAGTTACAGAACAATTAAAAGGCCGTTTCTTGCCTTCACCAGTTATAATTAAGAAACGCATTGAAGGTTTGATAGAACGAGAATACTTAGCACGCACGCCAGAAGACAGGTAAGAAAATCATGTTAAAAGTAATTGAATCATTAATTTTAATTACTTATACAAGTAATTTTACTTGCAGAAAGGTGTATACCTATGTCGCTTAATATTGCGTTCTAATATTGGATCTGTACAGATGTGTAAGTAAATAATTGTACAATATATAAAATCATATAAAATACCTCGGTTATATATATAGATGCATACATACATATAGATATATATATATATATATATTATATATACATATATATATCAAGATTATTAGTCAATCGATTTAGTACTCTTATTCATATATTGTTACCATCCCGTTTTTGAATATAATGTTTTAAAACAATTTGTAGAGCATTCTACATCAACAAAATTTTTTTTAATCTATTATTTTTTAATTTCTCTCATATCAATAATAATGCTTTACGTTTTAGGTCTTGAATTCTATCTACGGTATTACCAAAAAATTTCAGAATAAAGTTGTTTTTTTTGTACAGTACATAATACCTTTAGTACTTATTAAGTATTTTATAAACATCGTGTGAATGGTAATTGCTGTGGTTATTTACTCCATTGATGTTGCGATAAACATTATTGTAAAATTATTCCATTTATATACATTACAAATAAAAATGTAAAAGAATTATTTCTTTTAGTATAAATCACTAAAGAACTGCATTAATTTTTTATTTTATTAAATTTTCTGTAAAATGTTGGTATAGAATGCTTTAAAATGAAGATACTTCAAAGTATTAGACTATATTTAAGATTCTTCAAGACAGATGGTAACGTATAATATCGGCCAGTTAAGTGGAACAGATGAATTAATCAAATTTAATCTTAATCATTAGAATACAAAAGTATTTTACTTGCTAACTTTTTTTAAATCTCTTATTGCCTACTGTTTTCTCATCTTTTCTACTAAGCGCCTCAATCAATTTTATAAATGACAATACACGTCAAAGCCCATCTTTTAGAAAACATTTTTAATTTCTATAACATTAATATAAATTATACTAACGTATGTAAGAATATAGTTTATTGACTAACATCTTTTTAATTGAATTATATAGTCGACATTCTTATATTTCTCTCTTAAGCCACTCGCAACAAATTTTTATTACATGTATTTAATTATTATGAAATAAGACTACTTGGTTTTCAAAATTATAAATTATGTTTTAAATAATATTTGTGTATATATGTATAAAAATGATATAAATTAATAAGAATATTATGTTTAAAGTAATTTATGAGTAATGATATTTAATGGATCTAAAATATTTCTTATAAAAAAGATTATAATGCATTCACATATAAAAATGGTGCTTCTTCATTCATATCGCTATTTTAACGTAGAAACGATCCTATGTAATTATTAAATATTGATTAGAAATAATTTACTATTTTTTTTATTAGTTTTTACTTATTACATCATGTTTTATGAGTTTAATTTAATTGATAATACCTACTAGTGTACCTACTACTTATGATGATTCTAAAAGCTTATTACTTTGACGTGAATTGTTGCGTATAAGGGGCGAGGCCCTTAATTTGTCTTTACTTTAAAACTAATTATCTTTCTAATGTCATGAAGAAAATTTTAATAAAAACTTATTTAGTTTAAGTGCCTTGCCCTATGTATAATATTAGTCCCTAGAAATCGATACAATGCAGAATGTTTATTGTAGTATGCCAAAATATGGGATCTTCGAAAGTGTAAGAGACGCAGAATTTATTAAATGGGATAAAATATGCGCATAAATTTTATTAAAAATGAAGAACTTAAAAATTGCAATTGAACATACATAAAATCGACAAACATATATTATAAAGAAAAAAAAAAAAGGAAAATCATCATATTTTTATTTTCATTTATATCTTTATTTATTAATATAAAGTTTTAATATTTAAACAAACGTTTTACCGTTTCTTACGCAAAACTAAATAAAAATAAAAATTTTTGAATTTCCTGCATTTTTTACGATACTCACCTGAAATGCCTCAAAATTTCCTGAAGTTCAAGGTAAGTGCTAAACAAATTTAAAAGTTTTTTATGTTTTTATTAAATTAATTGTAAGTAATTACTTTACGAGTGAATGCAAGTACAACAGAAATATACATAGATCTGTTACAGAAAAGCAATATGTAATAGCTTATAACAAAACTTGAATAGAACATAGTGCTATACCGACATTTGATTTCAGAAAATTGCTAAAATTCAATCGTGAAATTAAATTAATTAATAGAATCTCTTAAATACTCTTGGAACTAAATATTTTTGTTTTCTGCACACACAAACATACATGCACAGACATATACGCACATACACACACATTTGTAGTTTATTCTTCATAGTTCCCAATATTATTAAATAGAAAATATTTCAAATTTAAATGCTAATAATTTCATATTATAAAATAAAAAAATTATAGTAGTGAAATACAGCAATTGTTACTTCAATAATTATAAAATAGTATAATCCATATACATATTTAAGGTGTTCTTGAGAATCTTTTTTTTAAGTATATATTTTAAAATACTACTTCATTTTATTTATATAAGGTGCAACGTAAATATTTAATATTTTTTTACTTTTTAATTATACTAGTATACACATATATATTATATATTTATACATGTGTGTGTATGTATACATGTATTAATATAAACACAAATATATATATATATACACATATATACATACACACACACATATATATATATACATATATATATATTTTTTCCACACTATTTCAAATATATTTTACTTATACCTGCACATTTTTGGTAATTATACACTTCAGCAAGACAGATATAATTAAGATTCATAATAAACTCAAAAGATACAGACTACTTTCTTTATTTGTATGTACCATAATATATATTGTTGTTACTTGTTAAAAACTGTACTCTGAAAAGTTTTTTCCACCTTATAAACAATACAATTATATATATTTTCTTTATCAATAGATCTACACTGTACACAAGATTTTCTGATTCTGTAGATCATATCAATAATCTTGTTTTGCAATAATTAACTGGTAGGCAACAGCCGTGCCTCTGAAGAGGATTCTCGCCTTTTTTCTGCATGTTTCTTTGTAAATTCCTCAGCATTTTTTAAAAATTTTTTCTTATCTGTTACAAATTCTTCTGCTAAATCTGGCCTTAATGGGTGCTCTGGTTCAGGATCGTTAACTAATGCTATTAGCGACTGAATAACTAAACATTTATAAAATACATATTAATAGAATTGTACATTCAAAACTATTTTGAAAGTCACTCAAGACTAACCTTGATCTGTTTTGGTAGTGGGTTTCCAATTTTCTGCATTTAAAATAGGTAGACAGACTTGTCCTTTTTCATCTACATTAGGGTGGTATATCTTTGTCTTGAAATTTATTCTTGGTGGTTTAAATGGATATTCAGCAGGAAAATTGATTTCAATACGGAAAGCACCTTTATTATACGGAGGATTATCCTAAAAAATATATAAATGGATACCATTCTTTTAACATGAATTTATATTAAACGGTCATTAATAAAAGATTATACCATTTTTCTAAATACCTTTACTATAATAGAATAAGTAATATTAGAAATTAATTACTCTAACAATATGATATAAATAAAATAGAACGTAACTTTAATCATGAGTAATATAGGTTAGGTTAAGTTTAGTATCAAATGCAAAACATACCGGTAATATGAGACCTTGCCAAGTTAATATATCAGATTCATCTACTTGAATATTTGTGAAATACTTGGTTGATGATGCTTTCAGGTCAAATAATTCCTGGAAATAAGTATAATAAAATTACTGAAAACAACTGTGCATACATAAATAGATACTTTTTCACTATTCCTACTATTAAGGAGTATCAAAAATATTTGTTAAAATTTATAAAATTGTTGAATAAATAAGGACTTAATGTTAAAATTTAAGTAACTACAAGAATTAAAAAGAATTTAGTAACTCTTATCGCAACAATAAGAATTAGGTGAACGCATTATTCAATATTGATTAAGTCACTTCAGAAATTATATCACGTCTTGCTTTCATTGTAAACAAAAATTGCAGTAATATTGTAAAATACTAATTAACTGATATTGACAGAAACACAAATTTACCTTTTGTAATCTTCTCATAAGTGCCATTTTGAAGGTTGAACTTATTTGATTTCACTCTGGCAAAATTCTGCTTGCTAATGACTGTGGCGACTGACACGAACCACCAGATGTCTCACTACCAATACATTTCCCGCTAGTGCTCATATCCGAGGGTGCGTTCCATTTCATGCATAAAGCGCATTGAGCGGTCACTCCACTCCACAGTACAATGCACTAAAAATTGTTTCACTTGTATTAAAACTGTTGTTAAGCGTAAAACGAAAAATAGAACTCGACCTGTCACAACGAATCACTTGACCAAATATCTACTAAAAGTTACTAGGAATTAATTGAATGATTTATGTGAAGATGGCACTGTTATCCTTCTTTCTTACCGACCAATTAAAGACTATTATAGGGACTCTTATGGAGGTACTGAGGACATGGTAAATGATGGGTTAATATTAAATTTATTTAATATTAATAAAAACTAAATTTTTAGAGTAATGATAAGAAAAGGGGAGGGGGGAGGGGAGAAGGTTGGTAAGAGTGAGAAGGTGGTGGGTAGTAGCGGGTGGGCTAATATTACATTCAGTTAAAATGATTAAAAATTTAGTTTTTGGCACGGGAAAGGGAGTGGGGATAGGGAGAGGGGGTAGAGAATGGGAGAAACTCGGTTAGAACGGGAGGTAAAGATTTTGAATTTTCATTACGATTTTGCACTCTGACTTGAAAGAATCTCTCCTCTACGTCATTTCAGCTTCCTACATCCCCACCACCACACTCTACGTCACTTTGGAGTGGGAGAAACTCGGTTAGAAAGAGAGGTAAAGATTTTGAATTTTCATTACGATTTTGCACTCTGACTTGAAAGAATCTCTCCTCTACGTCATTTCAGCTTCCTACATCCCCACCACCACCCTCTACGTCACTTTGGAGTGGGAGAAACTCGGTTAGAAAGAGAGGTAAAGATTTTGAATTTTCATTACGATTTTGCACTCTGACTTGAAAGAATCTCTCCTCTACGTCATTTCAGCTTCCTACATCCCCACCACCACACTCTACGTCACTTTGGAGTGGGAGAAACTCGGTTAGAAAGAGAGGTAAAGATTTTGAATTTTCATTACGATTTTGCACTCTGACTTGAAAGAATCTCTCCTCTACGTCATTTCAGCTTCCTACATCCCCACCACCACACTCTACGTCACTTTGGAGTGGGAGAAACTCGGTTAGAAAGAGAGGTAAAGATTTTGAATTTTCATTACGATTTTGCACTCTGACTTGAAAGAATCTCTCCTCTACGTCATTTCAGCTTCCTACATCCCCACCACCACACTCTACGTCACTTTGGAGTGGGAGAAACTCGGTTAGAAAGAGAGGTAAAGATTTTGAATTTTCATTACGATTTTGCACTCTGACTTGAAAGAATCTCTCCTCTACGTCATTTCAGCTTCCTACATCCCCACCACCACCCTCTACGTCACTTTGGAGTGGGAGAAACTCGGTTAGAAAGAGAGGTAAAGATTTTGAATTTTCATTACGATTTTGCACTCTGACTTGAAAGAATCTCTCCTCTACGTCATTTCAGCTTCCTACATCCCCACCACCACCCTCTACGTCACTTTGGAGTGGGAGAAACTCGGTTAGAAAGAGAGGTAAAGATTTTGAATTTTCATTACGATTTTGCACTCTGACTTGAAAGAATCTCTCCTCTACGTCATTTCAGCTTCCTACATCCCCACCACCACCCTCTACGTCACTTTGGAGTGGGAGAAACTCGGTTAGAAAGAGAGGTAAAGATTTTGAATTTTCATTACGATTTTGCACTCTGACTTGAAAGAATCTCTCCTCTACGTCATTTCAGCTTCCTACATCCCCACCACCACACTCTACGTCACTTTGGAGTGGGAGAAACTCGGTTAGAAAGAGAGGTAAAGATTTTGAATTTTCATTACGATTTTGCACTCTGACTTGAAAGAATCTCTCCTCTACGTCATTTCAGCTTCCTACATCCCCACCACCACCCTCTACGTCACTTTGGAGTGGGAGAAACTCGGTTAGAAAGAGAGGTAAAGATTTTGAATTTTCATTACGATTTTGCACTCTGACTTGAAAGAATCTCTCCTCTACGTCATTTCAGCTTCCTACATCCCCACCACCACCCTCTACGTCACTTTGGAGTGGGAGAAACTCGGTTAGAAAGAGAGGTAAAGATTTTGAATTTTCATTACGATTTTGCACTCTGACTTGAAAGAATCTCTCCTCTACGTCATTTCAGCTTCCTACATCCCCACCACCACACTCTACGTCACTTTGGAGTGGGAGAAACTCGGTTAGAAAGAGAGGTAAAGATTTTGAATTTTCATTACGATTTTGCACTCTGACTTGAAAGAATCTCTCCTCTACGTCATTTCAGCTTCCTACATCCCCACCACCACCCTCTACGTCACTTTGGAGTGGGAGAAACTCGGTTAGAAAGAGAGGTAAAGATTTTGAATTTTCATTACGATTTTGCACTCTGACTTGAAAGAATCTCTCCTCTACGTCATTTCAGCTTCCTACATCCCCACCACCACCCTCTACGTCACTTTGGAGTGGGAGAAACTCGGTTAGAAAGAGAGGTAAAGATTTTGAATTTTCATTACGATTTTGCACTCTGACTTGAAAGAATCTCTCCTCTACGTCATTTCAGCTTCCTACATCCCCACCACCACCCTCTACGTCACTTTGGAGTGGGAGAAACTCGGTTAGAAAGAGAGGTAAAGATTTTGAATTTTCATTACGATTTTGCACTCTGACTTGAAAGAATCTCTCCTCTACGTCATTTCAGCTTCCTACATCCCCACCACCACCCTCTACGTCACTTTGGAGTGGGAGAAACTCGGTTAGAAAGAGAGGTAAAGATTTTGAATTTTCATTACGATTTTGCACTCTGACTTGAAAGAATCTCTCCTCTACGTCATTTCAGCTTCCTACATCCCCACCACCACACTCTACGTCACTTTGGAGTGGGAGAAACTCGGTTAGAAAGAGAGGTAAAGATTTTGAATTTTCATTACGATTTTGCACTCTGACTTGAAAGAATCTCTTCTCTACGTCATTTCAGCTTCCTACATCCCCACCACCACACTCTACGTCACTTTGGAGTGGGAGAAACTCGGTTAGAAAGAGAGGTAAAGATTTTGAATTTTCATTACGATTTTGCACTCTGACTTGAAAGAATCTCTCCTCTACGTCATTTCAGCTTCCTACATCCCCACCACCACCCTCTACGTCACTTTGGAGTGGGAGAAACTCGGTTAGAAAGAGAGGTAAAGATTTTGAATTTTCATTACGATTTTGCACTCTGACTTGAAAGAATCTCTCCTCTACGTCATTTCAGCTTCCTACATCCCCACCACCACACTCTACGTCACTTTGGAGTGGGAGAAACTCGGTTAGAAAGAGAGGTAAAGATTTTGAATTTTCATTACGATTTTGCACTCTGACTTGAAAGAATCTCTCCTCTACGTCATTTCAGCTTCCTACATCCCCACCACCACCCTCTACGTCACTTTGGAGTGGGAGAAACTCGGTTAGAAAGAGAGGTAAAGATTTTGAATTTTCATTACGATTTTGCACTCTGACTTGAAAGAATCTCTCCTCTACGTCATTTCAGCTTCCTACATCCCCACCACCACCCTCTACGTCACTTTGGAGTGGGAGAAACTCGGTTAGAAAGAGAGGTAAAGATTTTGAATTTTCATTACGATTTTGCACTCTGACTTGAAAGAATCTCTCCTCTACGTCATTTCAGCTTCCTACATCCCCACCACCACCCTCTACGTCACTTTGGAGTGGGAGAAACTCGGTTAGAAAGAGAGGTAAAGATTTTGAATTTTCATTACGATTTTGCACTCTGACTTGAAAGAATCTCTCCTCTACGTCATTTCAGCTTCCTACATCCCCACCACCACCCTCTACGTCACTTTGGAGTGGGAGAAACTCGGTTAGAAAGAGAGGTAAAGATTTTGAATTTTCATTACGATTTTGCACTCTGACTTGAAAGAATCTCTCCTCTACGTCATTTCAGCTTCCTACATCCCCACCACCACACTCTACGTCACTTTGGAGTGGGAGAAACTCGGTTAGAAAGAGAGGTAAAGATTTTGAATTTTCATTACGATTTTGCACTCTGACTTGAAAGAATCTCTTCTCTACGTCATTTCAGCTTCCTACATCCCCACCACCACACTCTACGTCACTTTGGAGTGGGAGAAACTCGGTTAGAAAGAGAGGTAAAGATTTTGAATTTTCATTACGATTTTGCACTCTGACTTGAAAGAATCTCTCCTCTACGTCATTTCAGCTTCCTACATCCCCACCACCACCCTCTACGTCACTTTGGAGTGGGAGAAACTCGGTTAGAAAGAGAGGTAAAGATTTTGAATTTTCATTACGATTTTGCACTCTGACTTGAAAGAATCTCTCCTCTACGTCATTTCAGCTTCCTACATCCCCACCACCACACTCTACGTCACTTTGGAGTGGGAGAAACTCGGTTAGAAAGAGAGGTAAAGATTTTGAATTTTCATTACGATTTTGCACTCTGACTTGAAAGAATCTCTCCTCTACGTCATTTCAGCTTCCTACATCCCCACCACCACCCTCTACGTCACTTTGGAGTGGGAGAAACTCGGTTAGAAAGAGAGGTAAAGATTTTGAATTTTCATTACGATTTTGCACTCTGACTTGAAAGAATCTCTCCTCTACGTCATTTCAGCTTCCTACATCCCCACCACCACCCTCTACGTCACTTTGGAGTGGGAGAAACTCGGTTAGAAAGAGAGGTAAAGATTTTGAATTTTCATTACGATTTTGCACTCTGACTTGAAAGAATCTCTCCTCTACGTCATTTCAGCTTCCTACATCCCCACCACCACCCTCTACGTCACTTTGGAGTGGGAGAAACTCGGTTAGAAAGAGAGGTAAAGATTTTGAATTTTCATTACGATTTTGCACTCTGACTTGAAAGAATCTCTCCTCTACGTCATTTCAGCTTCCTACATCCCCACCACCACCCTCTACGTCACTTTGGAGTGGGAGAAACTCGGTTAGAAAGAGAGGTAAAGATTTTGAATTTTCATTACGATTTTGCACTCTGACTTGAAAGAATCTGTCCTCTACGTCATTTCAGCTTCCTACATCCCCACCACCACACTCTACGTCACTTTGGAGTGGGAGAAACTCGGTTAGAAAGAGAGGTAAAGATTTTGAATTTTCATTACGATTTTGCACTCTGACTTGAAAGAATCTCTTCTCTACGTCATTTCAGCTTCCTACATCCCCACCACCACACTCTACGTCACTTTGGAGTGGGAGAAACTCGGTTAGAAAGAGAGGTAAAGATTTTGAATTTTCATTACGATTTTGCACTCTGACTTGAAAGAATCTCTCCTCTACGTCATTTCAGCTTCCTACATCCCCACCACCACACTCTACGTCACTTTGGAGTGGGAGAAACTCGGTTAGAAAGAGAGGTAAAGATTTTGAATTTTCATTACGATTTTGCACTCTGACTTGAAAGAATCTCTTCTCTACGTCATTTCAGCTTCCTACATCCCCACCACCACACTCTACGTCACTTTGGAGTGGGAGAAACTCGGTTAGAAAGAGAGGTAAAGATTTTGAATTTTCATTACGATTTTGCACTCTGACTTGAAAGAATCTCTCCTCTACGTCATTTCAGCTTCCTACATCCCCACCACCACCCTCTACGTCACTTTGGAGTGGGAGAAACTCGGTTAGAAAGAGAGGTAAAGATTTTGAATTTTCATTACGATTTTGCACTCTGACTTGAAAGAATCTCTCCTCTACGTCATTTCAGCTTCCTACATCCCCACCACCACACTCTACGTCACTTTGGAGTGGGAGAAACTCGGTTAGAAAGAGAGGTAAAGATTTTGAATTTTCATTACGATTTTGCACTCTGACTTGAAAGAATCTCTTCTCTACGTCATTTCAGCTTCCTACATCCCCACCACCACACTCTACGTCACTTTGGAGTGGGAGAAACTCGGTTAGAAAGAGAGGTAAAGATTTTGAATTTTCATTACGATTTTGCACTCTGACTTGAAAGAATCTCTCCTCTACGTCATTTCAGCTTCCTACATCCCCACCACCACACTCTACGTCACTTTGGAGTGGGAGAAACTCGGTTAGAAAGAGAGGTAAAGATTTTGAATTTTCATTACGATTTTGCACTCTGACTTGAAAGAATCTCTCCTCTACGTCATTTCAGCTTCCTACATCCCCACCACCACCCTCTACGTCACTTTGGAGTGGGAGAAACTCGGTTAGAAAGAGAGGTAAAGATTTTGAATTTTCATTACGATTTTGCACTCTGACTTGAACGAATGTCTTCTCTACGTCATTTCAGCTTCATCCATCCCCACCGCCAACCTCTACGTCACTTTGGAGTGGGAGAAACTCGGTTAGAATGAGAGGTAAAGATTTTGAATTTTCTTAACAATTTAAAAAATTTTTAAGATTATTTCGCTCTATCCCCACCACCACCCCTACTCCTCCCAATTTCTCATTTTCAATTTGAATTCGCTTCCAATTTTTCATTCACTATTCCTACAATCAACTCAACAATTTTAGTAGTTTAGAATTTAAATAACATTATTAGCCACCCACCACCAACTATTCATTGTTCAGTATATTTAATTAATACAGGATTTTTAATTAATACAGTATTACCCAACCACCCATATACGAGAGGAACAAGAATGAGGAGGGAAACAGAAACAAAGAATCTTCTGGTGAATTGAACAGCTAAAGACTGGACAGAAAGCAGATAAGGATGACTGGCTGACTAATATTAATACATCTGAAGGAAGACTCGGGCTCTCCAAGTACAACGACAAAGGGCATCAAAGTGGTGAGTGGAGTGCTGTGCGCTCAAATTTTTTATTATTCTATTCTATTATATTATTTAGTATTTAGTATATTTATTTCACGGGGTATAAGCCCTTAAACTTACAAACATGATACATAAGTCCGAATACCAGTTAAACACGTTCGCGGACGCTAAAAATTTCAGGGAGCTGCAAAAATATATAGGCAATTATTTTTGAAACTGCTTGTACTCTCCGAAATCTGATTATACAAATATTATAAGAGTAGTCAAAATACCATATTTTAACCGTTATATACAATGAATGTTATAGCAACTTAAAAAAAAATAAAAACTTAAGGTTGTATAAAATTAAATGAATAAAAATTGGCTTTAAAATTTGAATGCTATAGCATTCACGTCATTTTACATCACTATGAAAATGAATGCTATAGCATTCGCGTCCGCGAACGTGTTAAGCTATTACAATAATTACAACTAGGTAGAAAAAATACAGAATGTAAGTAAATGCATAATAATATAAGAATATAAAAAGAGATAAATTCATATTATATTCAATTACATAAAATTAATTTCATTATTTTATACTATATACATTATTCTCTGTAATTTTATTGCTCTATTATTCCATCATTTTCTATTACCCTATTACCGGGCATTATAAATCTATTTTCTATTATCCCAAATTTTAACCTGTTTTTATTTTTGTACGTGCAAAAGGCAGCCAGCAAAAACAGCGAGATCTTAGTTTTAAAAAAAATATAAAATATACGCAATTATTTCTTTTCCTTTTCCTTTCCTTTAATGTGCGAGCGAATAATATCAGCGAATTATGCGAGCGAATTAGTTTTTAAGTTTTCCTTTCAGCCTTTCTACAAGAAACTGAACAACTTCCATCGTGGGATTAATTCAAGTAAGTCATTATGAGATATTACAAATTTTTCTTCTACTTTTCCGTGTTTCCTTTTGCTATCCTTCTTTCTCTCTGGTTTTTTTCATATCTTCTTTTTCGTTTGGTTTTCTGCATCATATTAGTATTTAGGTTCGTTTCGTGGGGCGCGCAAGGGGGAGCCGGTCCCCTAAGGTTGTCATGCGATTGCATCGGAGATGCAATAAGGCGCCTCTGACATTTTTGCCTAGATCCTAGCAATACCTTCAAGAGGTGGCCCCGTTTCAACGAAATTGCTAGGGTCGACGTCGGTTTTCTGCAAAGAACTTCAAGACCTTCCGACGTGGGATGCGAGCGAAAAAAAGCGTGCGAACTATGCGAGCGAAAAAAAGCGTGCGAACAATGCGAGCGACAAAAAGCGTGCGAACAATGCGAGCGAAAACTGCGAGCGACTTAGCTGTAAGAATTGTAAAATTTTGTATTAGCTGGCCTAGATACGACATTGACCATTTTGGTCCGCAGTATCTGGCAAAAAACCGATGAAGAATAATGCAATTGACAAAATAGGAACCGCGTAATTGTCAATTTTTAGTTTTAAGTACATCCGAAATGTGCATGCCCAGATGCGACTTTGACCATTTTGGATCCGCAGCATCTGGGAAAAAACTAACGAAAAATATATAATATTCTTCATCATTGCGAGCGAAAATTGCGTGCGAATAAAGCGAGCGAAAATAAATGTTAACCAGAGAATGTAATGTGACCACTTCCGAATCTTTTTTCCCCTTTTGGCTTCAGCTTTCCTAGAAGCCATCTTAGTATTTGCGAGGGCGTTCGGTCGGGGGCGGTCCAACAAGGAGTTCTGGGTTTGACACATCAACGGGGGGCCTCCTGAATTGCAGCCAATCACGCGTTTAGTTGATTTATCAACTACGTGATCCGGGGTGCTTGGTTGTGTTCAGTCCCGCCAGGGGTGGCTTGCACACCCCGGCTTCTTGCAGTTCCGTCACGGCCACGACCCTCACTTTCTTCATCTCGAAAGTGGTCCCTAAATCTCAGGAATGCGAGCGACTTAATTGCGAAATTGTTAAATTTATGTATTAGCTGGCCTAGATACGACATTGACCATTTTGGTCCGCAGTATCTGGCAAAAAACCGATGAAGATTAATGTAATTGACAAATTAGGAACCGCGTAATTGTCAATTTTTAGTTTTAAGTACATCCGAAATGTACATGCCCAGATGCGACTTTGACCATTTTGGATCCGCAGCATCTGGGAAAAAACTAACGAAATGCACTTAGAAATCTTCATCATTGCGAGCGAATTATGTGTGCAAATATAGCGAGCGAATTAAGCGTGCGATTATAGCGAGCGAAATATGCGAGCGATTTATTTTTTAAGTTTTTTTTTTCAGGTTATCTACAAGAACTTCAAGAACTTCCATCGTGGGATTCATTCACAAAATTCACGCCATGTTTACGAGGTTTTTCTATTTCTCTGCTTTTTCTTTTCTTTTTCTTCTCTTTTGCTGCTTTTTTATTTGGTTTTCTGTTTTTATTTTCGTGTTTGGGCTCGCTTCGCGGGGCGCGCAAGGGGGAGCCGGTCCCCTAAGGTTGTCATGCGATTGCATCGGAGATGCAATAAGGCGCCTCTGACATTTTTGCCTAGATCCTAGCAATACCTTCAAGAGGTGGCCCCGTTTCAACGAAATTGCTAGGGTCGACGTCGGTTTTCTGCAAAGAACTTCAAGACCTTCCGACGTGGGATGCGAGCGAAAAAAAGCGTGCGAACTATGCGAGCGAAAAAAAGCGTGCGAACAATGCGAGCGACAAAAAGCGTGCGAACAATGCGAGCGAAAACTGCGAGCGACTTAGCTGTAAGAATTGTAAAATTTTGTATTAGCTGGCCTAGATACGACATTGACCATTTTGGTCCGCAGTATCTGGCAAAAACCCGATGAAGATTAATGCAATTGACAAAATAGGAACCGCGTAATTGTCAATTTTTAGTTTTAAGTACATCCGAAATGTACATGCTCAGATGCGACTTTGACCATTTTGGATCTGCAGCATCTGGGAAAAAACTAACGAATTATACTTAGAAATCTTCATCATTGCGAGCGAAAATAGCGTGCGAATAAAGCGAGCGAAAATAAATGTTAACCAGAGAATGTAATGTGACCACTTCCGAATCTTTTTTCCCCTTTTGGCTTCAGCTTTCCTAGAAGCCATCTTAGTATTTGCGAGGGCGTTCGGTCGGGGGCGGTCCAACAAGGAGTTCTGGGTTTGACACATCAACGGGGGGCCTCCTGAATTGCAGCCAATCACGCGTTTAGTTGATTTATCAACTACGTGATCCGGGGTGCTTGGTTGTGTTCAGTCCCGCCAGGGGTGGCTTGCACACCCCGGCTTCTTGCAGTTCCGTCACGGCCACGACCCTCACTTTCTTCATCTCGAAAGTGGTCCCTAAATCTCAGGAATGCGAGCGACTTAATTGCGAAATTGTTAAATTTATGTATTAGCTGGCCTAGATACGACATTGACCATTTTGGTCCGCAGTATCTGGCAAAAAACCGATGAAGATTAATGTAATTGACAAATTAGGAGCCGCGTAATTGTCAATTTTTAGTTTTAAGTACATCCGAAATGTACATGCCCAGATGCGACTTTGACCATTTTGGATCCGCAGCATCTGGGAAAAAACTAACGAAATGCACTTAGAAATCTTCATCATTGCGAGCGAATTATGTGTGCAAATATAGCGAGCGAATTAAGCGTGCGATTATAGCGAGCGAATTATGCGAGCGATTTATTTTTTAAGCTTTTTTTTTAGGTTATCTACAAGAACTTCAAGAACTTCCATCGTGGGATTCATTCAAAAATTCTCATTAGGTATTACATGGTTTCTCTTTTTATTTTCTGCTTTTCTTTTTTCTTCTCTTTTGCTTCTTTTTTATTTGGTTTTCTGTTTTTATTTTCGTGTTTGGGCTCGCTTCGCGGGGCGCGCAAGGGGGAGCCGGTCCCCTAAGGTTGTCATGCGATTGCATCAGAGATGCAATAAGGCGCCTCTGACATTTTTGCCTAGATCCTAGCAATACCTTCAAGAGGTGGCCCCGTTTCAACGAAATTGCTAGGGTCGACGTCGGTTTTCTGCAAAGAACTTCAAGACCTTCCGACGTGGGATGCGAGCGAAATAAAGCGTGCGAACAATGCGAGCGAAAAAAAGCGTGCGAACAATGCGAGCGAAAAAAAACGTGCGAACAATGCGAGCGAAAAAAAGCATGCGAACAATGCGAGCGAATACTGCGAGCGATTTAGCCTTAAGAATTGTAAAATTTTGTATTAGCTGGCCTAGATACGACATTGACCATTTTGGTCCGCAGTATCTGGCAAAAAACCGATGAAGAATAATGCAATTGACAAAATAGGAACCGCGTAATTGTCAATTTTTAGTTTTAAGTACATCCGAAATGTACATGCCCAGATGCGACTTTGACCATTTTGGATCCGCAGCATCTGGGAAAAAACTAACGAAAAATACTCTATATTCTTCATCATTGCGAGCGAAAATAGCGTGCGAATAAAGCGAGCGAATATAATTGTAACCCAGAGAATGTAATGGGACCACTTCCGAATCTTTTTCCCCTTTTGGCTTCAGCTTTCCTAGAAGCCATCTTAGTATTTGCGAGGGCGTTCGGTCGGGGGCGGTCCAACAAGGGGTTCTGGGTTTGACACATCAACGGGGGGCCTCCTGAATTGCAGCCAATCACGCGTTTAGTTGATTTATCAACTACGTGATCCGGGGTGCTTGGTTGTGTTCAGTCCCGCCAGGGGTGGCTTGCACACCCCGGCTTCTTGCAGTTCCGTCACGACCACGACCCTCACTTTCTTTAACTCGAAAGTGGTCCCTAAATCTCAGGAATGCGAGCGACTTAATTGCGAAATTGTTAAATTTATGTATTAGCTGGCCTAGATACGACATTGACCATTTTGGTCCGCAGTATCTGGCAAAAAACCGATGAAGATTAATGTAATTGACAAATTAGGAACCGCGTAATTGTCAATTTTTAGTTTTAAGTACATCCGAAATGTACATGCCCAGATGCGACTTTGACCATTTTGGATCCGCAGCATCTGGGAAAAAACTAACGAAATGCACTTAGAAATCTTCATCATTGCGAGCGAATTATGTGTGCAAATATAGCGAGCGAATTAAGCGTGCGATTATAGCGAGCGAAATATGCGAGCGATTTATTTTTTAAGTTTTTTTTTTCAGGTTATCTACAAGAACTTCAAGAACTTCCATCGTGGGATTCATTCACAAAATTCACGCCATGTTTACGAGGTTTTTCTATTTCTCTGCTTTTTCTTTTCTTTTTCTTCTCTTTTGCTGCTTTTTTATTTGGTTTTCTGTTTTTATTTTCGTGTTTGGGCTCGCTTCGCGGGGCGCGCAAGGGGGAGCCGGTCCCCTAAGGTTGTCATGCGATTGCATCGGAGATGCAATAAGGCGCCTCTGACATTTTTGCCTAGATCCTAGCAATACCTTCAAGAGGTGGCCCCGTTTCAACGAAATTGCTAGGGTCGACGTCGGTTTTCTGCAAAGAACTTCAAGACCTTCCGACGTGGGATGCGATCGAAAAAAAGCATGCGAACTATGCGAGCGAAAAAAAGCGTGCGAACTATGCGAGCGAAAAAAAGCGTGCGAGCGATTTAGCCTTAAGAATTGTAAAATTTTGTATTAGCTGGCCTAGATACGACATTGACCATTTTGGTCCGCAGTATCTGGCAAAAAACCGATGAAGAATAATGCAATTGACAAAATAGGAACCGCGTAATTGTCAATTTTTAGTTTGAAGTACTTCGTAAATGTACATGCCCTAGATGCGACTTTGACCATTTTGGATCCGCAGCATCTGGGAAAAAACTAACGAAAGATAGTTAGAAATCTTCATCATTGCGATCGAGTAATGCGTTTGAACATAGAGTAATAAATGTAAATGTATATTTATTTTGTAAATAAATCACGCGAATGACTTAGTTATTAAGTATTAATTACAGCTTTTTTACAAGAACTTCAAGATCTTCCAACGTGGGATTAATTCAAACAGTTCTTAGTAAGTTTTACAAGCTTTTACTTTTATTTTTCTGCTTTTTCCTTTTCTTGTCTGTGTTGCTGCATTGGCTTTTTGGTTTGCTGCTTTTTCTTTGGCTTTCTGTTCTTTCCTTAGTCCTTCTGGTTTACTCCCTAGCTTTTCAGGGATAATCATTATTTTTTCTCTTTCTGGTTTTCTGTAAGAACTTCCGACGAAGGATACGTGTGAACAATGCAGGAAATTTATTTATACTACTTAATCTTTAACTTTTCTGTTTCAGAATATCTGCAAGAACTTCCATCGTGGGATTATATCAAAGAGTTTTTAGTAAGTTTTACAAGGTATTTCTTCTTTTGTCCACTTTTCCCTTTTATTTCTTGCCTTGTTTTTCTCTGGTTTTTTTCTGGTCTTGTTTTTTCATTTGATTTTCTGCATTATTTTGTCGTTGTGGTTCGTTTCGCTGGGCGCGCAAGGGGGAGCCGGTCCCCTAAGGCTGTCATGTGATTGCAATGGAATTGCAATTAGGCGCCTCTGACATTTTTGCCTAGATCCTAGCAATACCTTCACGTGGTGCCCCTGTTTTTACAAAATTGCTAGGGTCGAAGTGGGTCGACGCCTATCATCCACCCTTGGGAATGATAAGACCGTCGTCGCGTCGGCCTTTTGATTTTACCATAAGGTATGTTTATGACATAATGTTACTAGAAAAAGTTAATTCATGAAGTTACACCAGTTGCGCTTCGATCATCTCCGAAGCACCACTAGTGTAACTTTCTTGAATTAACTTTTTCTAGTAACATTATGTCGATAAGCATATTTGTTGGGGTTTCGAGATCCACACTAGATGTCTCATTAGAACTAGACGTCACTCTGTTTCTCGCAAGTTGTCGGACTCTCCCGGTTCCATATATGCTATATATATGAAATTGTAGAACAGCATTTAGAAAACAAAATTTTGCTTATCTTTATAATTATGAAAATTGTTTAGAAAAAAGGAATCCAAATATTATTGATACTTCTTAGAAAATTATTATAATTAATTAAATTTACAGTTTTTGTAACTATTGTTAATAACAATTTATTTTAGAAAATTAATTTTTTATAATTAGTCATGCAGAAATTCCAAAAAGCTTTAGCACAAAATAAAGTATCAATAGAGAAACATTTAGAAAAAGCTGCTTTACTTAGTTCATCTAGTGAAGACGAAGATGAAAATAATGAAGATCTTGTACAAAAAACTGTTAATAAAGTTATGTTATCATATGACGGAGATGGAGCAGATACAGAGAAAGTAATTTCATATTTGGGGAATATTTTTCAATCTGGTGGTGCAGTTTGTTTAATATGCATTTCGACTGTAAAAAAAATAGATCCTGTATGTATTATAATTTTGTGTGATATGTTGTTAAGTCTGATAGTAGATATTTATAAAATTTTACATTATTTTTTAGATTTGGAATTGTAGTAAATGTTTTTCCTTTATGCATTTATCTTGCATTTTACATTGGATCAGGGATAGTTTAAGTTATAAACGTGAAAAAGGAATACTTCCAATTTGGGCTTGGTAAGAATTTAATGTATAGAAATATTAAAAGAATATACATGAAATTAATTCTCTTGATTGTTTGTTAGTCCAAAATGCCGTATGGAATACACCGAAGACCAGATTCCAAGAAATTATGAATGTTTCTGTAGAAAAACTGTAAATCCTTCATACCAACCATGGTGTATACCACATTCCTGTGGAGAAAACTGTGAAAAGTTATTACGGTCTAATTGTGGTCACACTTGTGTATTATTATGTCATCCAGGTCCATGTCCACCATGCGCCAAAATGATTTCTACTGCGTGTTATTGTGGTAAAGAAGGACCATTTTCAAGACGTTGCAGCTCCAAATATTGGAGTTGTGGAAAAGTATGTGGAAAGAAGTTTATAGATTGTAATCATTATTGCAATAAAATTTGTCATAGTGGAAAATGTCCCCCTTGCGAAGAAATAGTAATCACTAAATGTAATTGTAAGAGTAATCAGGAAGAAAGATTATGTAATGATTCTTATTGGAAATGTGATAAGCCATGCAATAAAAGTTTGCATTGTAATATTCATATATGCGAAGGAACCTGTCACCTTCCAGGTGACTGTGGAGATTGTCCTTTAGAAAAGAATAGAACTTGTCCTTGTGGGAAAAAGAAACATGCTTTATCCTGTAAGCAACAACAAATACCTACTTGTGGTGATACTTGTGGCAAATTATTGGATTGTGGATCGCATTATTGTAATATGCGTTGCCATACTGATCGCTGTGGGCAATGCTTAGAAGTTGTGACAAAAGTTTGTAGATGCGGTTCTTATAAGAAAGAAATAACTTGTACAAAAGAATTTCATTGCAACAAAAAGTGTACTCAAGTTCGTTTGTGCGGAAAGCATTTATGCAATAAGAAATGCTGTGATTGCTTAATTAAAAATGTATCAAACCCTTGTGAAAAAATGTGTGATAGTACATTAAAATGCAAGAAGCATAAATGTTTGGCTCCCTGTCATAGTGGACCTTGCTATCCTTGCAATCGAACTGATACCATCCAATGTAGATGTGGGAGTAGTAAAATAACAGTACCTTGTGGTACTAAAAAAAAAATTAAACCTCCACCTTGCAATAAACTTTGCAAAATTCCACCAATATGTCATCATTCTAAACAAGAATCTCATAAGTGTCATCAAGGTAATTGTCCACCTTGTAAAAAGATTTGTGGACTGATTCATAAAAAATGTGGACATTCTTGTCCAGCTACTTGCCATTCTAAAGTTTGGATGAAAGTAAAATTAAATGGGATAACACAGCCTGCAGGCCCTTGGGAAAAGGAGAAATTTACTTTACAATTGAAAACATTGCCATGTCCGCCTTGTGAAGTTTCTGTGATGGTCACTTGTTTGGGTGGTCATGAAACTTTACCTTGGCCATGTCATACATCTGCACCAACATCGTGTCAGAGGCCATGCGACAGAGATTTAGCTTGCACAAATCATAAATGCGAGCTAATTTGTCACAAAGTTCTCATGGAAAACGATAGTGAAGGTGTATCTTGTATGGTTTGTGAAAAGCCATGCTCATTTCCAAGGCCTAAAGATTGTACGCATTCATGCCCAAGGCTCTGTCACAAACCTCCATGTAATCCTTGCAAACAACTGGTAAAAATTCCATGCCATTGTGGTATAAGTATTTTATACAAACGATGTGTTGATCTAACTTCTGCCACGAAAGAACAACGAGATGAATTATTAAAATGCGGTAATCAGTGTCCAAAAAATGTAAGTAACGCTTTTGAGAGTAATTATTAATTTTTAATTTTTAACGATACTCAATTTCTTTTCTTTCTTTTTTTAATATTTTAAATCTAGTATTCCTGTGGTCATCGTTGCATTGACAATTGCCACTTGGGACCCTGTAAAAATGAGCCGGACTGCAATAAAAAGGTGAAAGTCTGGTGCAAATGTAAACGTCTCAAAAGAGAATATTCGTGTTTATTAATTAGGCAACAACAAATTGAAGTGGAATGTGATAATGTGTGTCAACAGCTTATACACGAAAAAGAAAAGGCACGTTTAAAAGCTTTAGCACTTAAGCAAAAGGAAGAAGAGTTACGGAATCAAGAAGAAATCGCGAGATTCGAAAGAAAGTTTAAACCGCGTAGAAAAGGAAAGGATAAATTTGAAAATAAGACATCTCAGCCTAACATGACTAATTATAAGATTTTATGGATTTTAGGTATTCTTATATCTATAATAAGCATTGCAGTTATTTTTATAAGCAACATAAATATAATTAGTTTGATTTGGTGATTTTATTACATTTCGTTCCTCTTTGGCAACAATCCATATTTTAATTATATTTAATTTTATTTCCCGATTATAATATTTTTATCAAAGATAAAACTATTTGTACTTTATCCAATGTTCAATAATTTATGTAAGCGTTATTAACCAAAGAATGTGAATTATCTAAATAAAAATCTATAAAACTTTAAAAATGTAATGGGGTTTCAATTGATTCTACGTTAAACAAATTTTTGTAATAAATGATTTCGACAAATGTCAGATGCTCGGCAAAACTACACACCCTGCAAAATTTCATAAACTATATGTAAAAGCGTGTATATGCGAAAGGTTAAAGTTGAATTTTTTCATTTGTTTAAATGCTCAAATATTATTGCAACTTCTAAAAATATATAAAGTAAATTCCTAATTTTCTTTTTTATCGCACTACCTCAAAAGTACACTATGTTATCAGCAGGTGAAGTGAAAAGGGAAATACAAGAATTATCAGTACACACGTACCCATTGTGCAAGGTAATTTAACAGTGTTGAGAAAAACGGCAATTCCAAAGATTAATGAAAATATTTTAATAGTATACGAATATGCCTGATGACATGAAGAAAAAAACAATTGAAATTATTCAAGCTGCCATAGAAAAGCATTTAGATAATTACGAGCTTGCGGCTCGCACGATTAAAGATAAAATGGAGTCCAAATTTAGTCCTCCTTTTCACGTTATTGTAGGAGAAGCTTATGCTTTTTCTATAACATATCAAATAAATTCATTATTATACATGTATACCAAGGGAAAAGTTGCTATTCTCGTTTGGAGAACTGTGGCACTTTTTAAATGAAAAAAAGGATTGCTTAAAAGATATTTATTTATAGGAAATAAATGTATTTTTTTTTTGTACAAAATATCCAATATACATTATACAATATAGTTTATGTAAAACTGTTTAATTTGTTCCATCTGGACCAGCTCTACCAGTAACTTTCGGCATTTTTTTGTTTGTCGAATCTTCTAATTCCTTAGGCTTATAATAATGTGGTGCTACTTCTAGCAGCCATTTGCTTTCAATCTCAGTCACTTGCCTCATAAATTCTTTAGTAGTAAATACTAGTTCGTGATACAGAAGCCACCTTGGCAATTCTTGAAAGAGTGAACTATTCGGATGAATGGATACAGTTTGATTATGCTTCGCTGTTTTGTAATGACCACCTTTCGATAATCTCGCCACATGATAAAAATAGCCAGCAGTAATAGCCTAGAGTCCATAAAAAATAGGTTTTCGTTGTTCATATACTTTCATCGTTGAATTAGAAACTATAAAAAGATACGATAAAACTTACTTTTCTAATATTAATAGTTTCCGTAATCCCGGAAACGAGTTCCATCTCAACGCGCTGCATTAATCCTACTAATTGCTCCCTTACGTCCCTTGCGCGTTTCATAGATCTGTAGATAAAAAGAAACATATCGATGTATTAAAATAATAGAAATGCAATAAGAACATATAGAGTACGGTACCTATGTTGAATAAAGTTTTCATAACACCAGTGTGTGCTGAAGTCACTTTGCGCCCATTGGTTATAAACATTTAGCAAAGTAAGATGATCTCCACCGGGAACGTGAAAGTTTTTACGTGCGGTGTCCGCGTGAATTATTTTATCTTTCGGTCTGTAGAAAATGGCACCGTTTACTGATAGCATAGCTGCTATAGTTGCAATTTCTTCGGAACACCGATACCGTTCACTAGCTATCAGCATTTTCGCCATCATTGGGTCCAAGGGAAACTCGGCCATTCTTCTGCCAAGTTTCGTCAGTTCTCCTCGATGATTAAGTGCACCAAGTGCATAAAGCTGTTCAAGAGCTAGAATTAATGTTTCCTGCGGTGGTGGATCTAGGAAATCAAAATGGACCAAGTCGTTGATACCCAAAGCTTTTAAAGTTAATACGGCATTTCCTGCAATAAAATATATCAAGCTATTACTCGTTTGCGCGTTTAAAGAAATACATAGACACATTCAGTTGTATAATTACCAAGATTAATCCTTTGAATTTCAGGTACGGTATTATCCTCGAGTTCGTGTTGATAAGCCCAGGCTGTATAAAGTCTAAAACATTTTCCGGGCGCAACTCTTCCGGCGCGACCAGCTCTTTGATTTGCGGATGCTTTACTTATAGGAACAACCATTAAACTTTCCATACCGGTTCTGGAATTGAAATTATTCTGTTTAGCGAATCCTGGATCTATCACGTAAACAATATTGTCGATCGTTAGTGAAGTTTCTGCAATGTTTGTTGCAAGCACAACCTGTAAATCAAATGACGCATCAATCGTATTTTTCTAAGAGTGTAAATTTTTGTAACATACTTTTCGTGCACCACGCGGTGTAGGCTGGAAAATCTTAGCTTGCATATCACTGGGCAAATTTGCATAAACAGGTAGAATCAACAGTTCGGCTAATTTAGTTCCCAGTCTTCTGACCCTCTCTTGCAGCATTTCTTGGCACGTTTCAATCTCGTCCTGACCTTCAGATCAATATTTTTAAGTTACTGGATATCTCCAAAAAAATTTGTTGGTAAATTTCCAAACTGATGTTTGCATTTGTGCCCTGAAGTGACAGATTTCTAATGACCTATGTCTACCACTACTACTCTGCGTATAGTAATATTTATAAAAAAAAAATAAAAAACTGACATCAAAGGTAATGTATGATTCTTTATTCTCTTATATGATTCCAAGACTTTAAGAAAAGCAGACGTAAAGAAACATAATATTCACCTGTTAAGAAGACGAGTATATCTCCTGGAGGTTGTGTCGAATGAATTTGGAGAATCGAAACGACGCAAGCATCAATGTAATCAGCTTCTGGAGCTTTAGTATAGTAAACATCAACCGGAAATCGGCGACCTGGTATCCTGAAAATCGGAGCGTCGTCGAAAAATTCACTAAATTTTGTTGCATCTAACGTTGCCGATGATATCAAAAGTTTTAAATCCGTTCTAAATCTCGTGATATCTTTAACCAGACCAAATAATATATCTGTATGCAATGTCCTCTCATGGGCTTCGTCGATTATCATTACACTGATGATAAAAAGAAACGTTTCATTGATTTACTTTAGTAGTTGTTTAATTCTATTGTTAAATAATCAAATTAATACCTATAAGATGCTAAATCAGGTTCACTGAGAAATTCACGATGTAAAGTACCGTCAGTCATGTATTTGATTTTGGTTTTGTGAGATGTACAATCTTCGAAACGAATTGCATATCCAACTTCATTTCCTAATTTAACAGCCATTTCATGAGCAACTCTGGCAGCAACCGACATCGCAGCGACTCGACGAGGTTGCGTGCAACCTATTATTTTATCATCATCCGTAAAGCCAGCTTCGTAAAGATATTGTGGAATCTGTGTTGTTTTTCCTGATCCTGTTTCACCTTCAATGATTAAGACTTGATGATTTTTAATAGCTTGAATAAGATCTTTTCTGAATGGATAAATAGGCAGACTCTTCTTGGTTTCTTGTATAGTTTGTAATACTTTAACTTGAGGTGGCGGACTCGCCTCTTTCTTGCTCTTTTCACTACCAGGCATTTGCAATGCTTGAACAAAGTCTATCTCATCTTCTAGTAGAAGATCATACTCTTGCTTTGCTTTACGATCTTTAGCTCCAAATTTAAATACAGCAGAAGACATCTGCTCAGATTCCCATTTACTTTGTTCAGACTGAGGAGGCTCTGCATCGTGTGTCTCAACTTCAGGTTCAACCTTGCCTTCCAAAGGCATATGATAGCGTTGTATACGTTCAAGTTCCCTTGCTTTTTCATGTTCTTTAGCTAATTGTAATAATTGCTTTTTATGAACTCGTTCTTTTTTTTCTTTTTCCGTTAATCTGAATAGAAAGACGTATAATTTTAGATTATTTTATTTTCATTATATAAAATAAATATTTTAAAAACATTACATTTCTTCTTCAAACAGGTACTCATCATCAAGAATGTCAGCTTCTAATTCAGCTACTTTATCTTCCTTTCTCTTTTCTAAATATTTTCTACGAGATTCCACACGTAGCTTAGGTACTAGCTTTTCCCTCGCATCCGTCTCCATAATCTTAAGTCTCTTTGCTGCTTCAGCTAAAGGATAATTGAAATAAGTTTGAGCATATACACATGCAAATATATGGATTATAAAATTATTAAAATTTACCTGCTCCAGAACCAGCTGGCATAGCAACTTTGCGTATTTTATTCTCATCTTTAGCTTTTAATCGTTCTGCAAATTCGTCTCTCTCTTTAATATCCTTCTTACGTCTTTCTTCTTCACTATCACTATTCTCACTTGAACTTTCTTTCCTTCGGTATTTACTCATTTTTAAATATTAGTAATAAACACTGATTTTTATAGGTTACGATATAACCTTAAAAATGTTTGAAAGGATCTACTATTTCAATAATATACTCTTAACAAATAAAAATTTGATCAGTAATAATATTATTATATTAAAGTAGATTCATATATACTATCATCAACTTTACACTTTTACACTGAACTATTATACTCTTCTTTTCATAAAAATTCGCAAACACGGGTTTTTAGTCGTGAACCACCATTATTTTGTTGCCAAGCAACAAAGACGCGCGTAAATTTTAAACTTTAGAATGAAAATATATCGCAAAGTACAAAACTGTCAATCAATTATTTAGCAAAAACAATTAACAGGGTACTATTTATTGCTTGAAATTTGCCACATATACTATTCTAATAAAATCTTAAACAAGTTTTCTAGACCACATAAAAAGAAATTTCTTCAAAAAGACCATTGTCTCGAATATATTTTATTATACATACATTAATGAAAATATATACACGGTAGACTACAACTTGTCGAAGTAGCGAAGTATCGATATAATCAGTTACAATGTTATTGATAAGCGAAAATCTGTAAGGATATCCTCTCGGTAGCTGAGATAGTCGAGATTGCATTAGGGCCACAGGCCCAATTAGCTATTTTCGAGTGTGATCTCCGTTAAAAATAATTCTAAGGATTACTAGGACGAAGATGAAAATTGGGGTTTTCACAGAGTTATCCCCTGCCTTCGAGAGAATATTCTCGGTAAAAAGACTCGTGCGCTAGATGCATTCCTCATTATGATAGTTTCTTCAATCACAACAACGAAGTATAATCTACGATTAATCGAACTTCATTAGATTCAGTGCTACGTCAGTTTTGTACAAATCTATATGCTTCTATTTCTTCGCTTTAGTGCTTCCTCTATCTTTGTACAGGTTGACCACGAACCTTCGTCATTTGGTAATCGCCGGAATCTCTGGAAAACTTTTGCGATTAGCGAATGAGAAATTTCGGAATCTGATTAAGAGACTGCGCGCACGATTTCTTTTTACCCACAGAGACATGTATGCTAATGTTCGCCGATAAAATGTTTTATCTTCGCTGACTTCGATTATCGTCTCTATCTTTTTCTTTCTTTCGCACTCACACGCTAATTCACACTCTCACCCCATCCCTCGTTCGTGCACTCTCTCATTCTCTCTTTCACGCATTTCATTCTCACATTCTCGCGGATTCTATTACACACTTCGCTTTCTCTTCCTAATCTACTGCACAGCCAAACACTTGCTCGACCACTCGGCTTCAACGTCTCCTCAGTTTCATTATGAATTCTCCTTGCATTGTTTATCATCAACAATGATTCGTATATAATTACGATTAAATGTTAGTACGCCAAACAAAAAGAAGCGAATGAAATCCATTAGGATCGCTGATGGAATTTCATTCAATTCCCTTCGTACTATTTCATATTACTGTCAGTATGTTTTCCAACGGAAGTCTTACTTCAGCAAGCAAGTAAATGTTGTGAAATCTGACTTATCGAAAACGGGATTTCCGATGTATTCTCGCAAAGTACAGGAGTTTTCTGCATATTGTGTGACGGTAGTTCGAGTTCTTAGAAATAGCGTTTCTGTTTAATCGGCACAATTTGTCAAAATGTACGTTTATAACTTGAGGCCCTTTCGCAATACGGCGGCCACTTTTATTTGCGTAAAATTGATTTTGTTCTCGTGGAAAGAGGAACGACTCTGGCGATATACAAATACAAATCGCAAGTAACAATTGATTAGAGTTTATCGTATGTGGTAAATAAATCGCAAACTTTCATCGCTGATAACTGTAAAAATCATCCGTGAAATTGTACGAACACCATCATATCGACGGAGCAATTAACAGGAAACCGAGATCAAGAGGAAATAGCCTTTTGAGGGGTCACAAAAAGCTACTAGCTCGTACAAAACTAAACCTTTGAATGATCAAATTAAATGCAAGTCATGTGATTACAATATTGCTAAGAATTTTATACTCTATGTATATAGTTCTTAAATACACGGCAGTTCTAGAATTTGGCGGAAACTCTGCCATCTTTTAACATCGAGAAAGATTGCTTGAAGATACTTGTTATAATCGGTAATGCATTGATTAATCCTTTTATCTCGATATCCGTTGTACAAATTTATTTCCTGATGCTTAAGTTTAATCTATCAGATTTTAATCGCAAATTTTTGTAAATAAGACATTTTTAGTTAAACCACACATTTTGCACGAACATTCAAATTTTCTCCTCTCGCAAAATTTTATCACGTAAGAACGTATATGTTTCATCAAACCTTAAAACTTAATTTATATTAATAATTTTGTAAAAAAAAAAATGAGAGATTCGCGAGAAATCATGAACTCTAATATATTCGAGTTTACGATTTAATCGATGATTTAAAAATAGATAAAAAAAATGTCAAAAAGAAGAAAGAAAAAAAAAAGAGAAAAAAAGGAATTTTTCCTAAAAATTTGTAAAATGAAAATTCCGTAAAATTTTTTTAGTTTTTGGACACATACATAATTATATCATTTGCATCATCAATAGCAATATCATTCGACGTAATGAGTTCCTTAATTATTTTCCTTAATTATTTATTCTCCAACGAAACATTACGATGATCGTGTTATTCCTCTAAGGATGACATGCAGCGTATAAAACATATCTTATCTATATACTTGTTTACGCTTGTGTATATATAATTGCTTTATCCGTTATTTTGTTACATTCTACATATTAGATATATGCGATCTTATACGCTACCAAGGATTAGCACTTGATACCTTAACGCAATAAACGTTGCGTATTTCGCCATCTTGAATCAAAGTTCTCTAAGATTCTTTATGGGATTCCAGACTTTCCCCCAAACAGTCATAAAATTTGTCAAAGAAACAAATTACTACTAATTAAATCAGTTCTTTAAAATATATAAACAAAAAAAATTGACAAAATAAAATTCAGAGACCCCTTAAGATTCGTCCGGTTCAACTTTCATTTCAAACTCGCAGACATCGAGTTCCAGTATGGAAGACTTGTCTGTTACTCATTATTCGCGCCTCTTACGATTAATCTAATAAATCAAATCTATCGAAAAGAGCATATTTTGAAAAACTCGATCATAAAAATTGTCAATGGTCCAAAATCTTCGACTGTTTGGGAATAATTCTAAGAATTTCCTGCACAATGAAAAGCTTCGGGTCAAGAGAAACGAATTTGTTATTAGCGTCACACTTAGACTTAAGAAGTAAAAATATCAGCTTTTCGCTTGCTGAGATTAAAGTTAATCGGTTAACGCTTTGATTCGTCGTTTGTCAGTCTGTGCTCTCCTAGTCCTTGACCAGTAAAGGGAAAAACAGTCCGGACTGCTAAGAGGAGAAACGTGATTGAGTCACTAACAGTGAAGGCTCACCATTTCTTTTAGAATAAAAATCAACAACAATTTTAACTAAAAACTACAAACTGCTACAGCTACATTTTAAAAACGAACTCTCATAAAGGTCCAAAAGTGTAATTTAATAAATCATCAGCTTTCACTGTCAGAGATTTTAAATACATGTTGGGAGCTAGCTGAAAATGCATCCTAACGCCGTTACCGCGATCAGTAGGGACAATACTCGATTGTGTGTCTCTTAAAAATCAACTATGACGTTGAGAGTTGCTTTAAGTGAATTGTGCGCCGAGTCAAGTTTACTACGTTCTTCGAATGGAAAGAAACTCACAGGTACTTTTCATATTTCTCCTGATTCTTTAATGTATCTCAAGCACACGAACACTAGAACCTTTTCAAATATCAAGAATACAGAAAAAAAAAACTAGGAAAAAAGCCCAAGAAACAATCGTGGGCAACTCGACATTTCTGACAAAAGTCATCAATGATTTAGTTTTACCCATATCGAAACAAAGCCTGGGAAATAATCCAAGGCATAATTTTTTTTCCACTTACTAATACCATCATAGTACACCACTAATCAGTCGTAAAAGTAATGCGATACTTTAAAAATTAATAAAAAGAAAAGAGAAACACCGAGCTCAACTGGAACTCAAATGGCAAAATGGTTCCCGAAAATATTTACGGAATCCCCGAACGGTGGGTATCTCCGTTGACGACTGATTTCAAGGAACCCCCATGAGTCAGTAGAGAGACTAATATAGATATGTATCCGGCAGTGTATCCTAAGAATTTCTTTCCTTCGCAGATACGAGGGTTCCACATTAGCTCATGATAGTTCGACCCTATCAGAGTCTAACGAGTGCAAAGAATTAGCGACAGTAGCGATAGTCGAAGCATAATTATTCATCGCAGTAATACTAGCAACCTTGCCGAAATCTTGCACTCGCTTTCGTGGAGCTTGAAGAATCAAGTTCAGGCTAAGTTTTTGTACCTGCCAGTCTCACATGGAGAAGCCGTGGTGGATCGTAGCGAAGGATCACGCGATTACCGATCAAGACCCACCGAGTAGGCTTATGGACTTCCGGACGAGTCACTCCCCATTATCACGTGAATGCTGAATCACAGAATAATACAGCACCGACAGTACCGCTGCCGGGATGCCCCTGCACTAGGTGGCGGTGTTACTGGTGCGAAATATGCGTGGACCTTAATATTGGGCAGATGCGTCTAAAAGAGAAGAAAGAAAAGCAAAGAACAATAGTAATCAGTATATTCAATAACTCATCACTGAATCCTGAGTAGATCGGGTATTAAAGAGTCATGGGGTAATCATAGTTTCGTACTCTTAATCGACGTATGCCAGATCTGGTAATTAGTTGGCAGTCGTAAAGCTCGATGCGTTCTAGATTGTGGCAGGCCTGCAGGAGGTGGTCTAGACTGGCGTCGGTGATGAGAGGGCAATTGTCCAGCTCCAATACCGCCAGATGCTCGGCTGCACAGGGTGATAACGCGAGCTGCCTGATTCCCTCGTCGGTGATAAGTTCGCAGTGGGACAAACTCTGCGAACGAAGCCCCCACATCGGGAGAGATTAAACGTATCGCTCTACTGCGAGTACGTGGATTATCGATAAAACTTGAAAGAAAAAAAGAAAAAGGCCATTCGTTATTTCTCCTACCAATTTCTCGAGCCTCGGGCAGCCCATCGCCAGGTGAATGAGGGTGGCGTCGGTTATCAAAAGGCACTCTTCCAGGTCCATTTTCTCCAAGAGTCTACAATTCTGTCGAAAAGCAAGAGTCGCAAAAATTACAAAAAGTAGCGAACCGTTACAGACAGCCAGTGGAATGTAACTGGTAACGGCAATAAAAGGCGATTATTATGAATTTCAGTGAGGGACAGGGCCGGGACCAGAGACGGGAGGAGCTTACGCGTAAATGAAACTTACTCTGGCGAGGGCCTGAAAGCCCGCATCGGTGAAATGGGTGCAGGCTACGCATTCGAGAACACTGAGAAGCGGACAGTGTTGGGCCAGGGTGACCAGGGAGGCATCTGTTAAGTTAGGGCAATTCGATATACAGACATAGTGCAATCTGGGACACTTTTCGCTGAGTTCCCTGACTGCGTCGTCGGTTACATTCTAGAGAAAATGCGAACAAGACATATTACTAGAGTGAACGGAACGGACTTATTGGATTCAAGTAAGGAACATTACTCTGCACTCGTGCAAATTAATAGCTTCTAGATTGGGACAGTATCGTGCAAGACACTTGACGGCTTTGTCGGTAAGTTGTCTGCAGCCACGGCTGAAGAAGCTGCGGAGTTCGGGGCAGCCCCTGGCCAGTGCCTCGATTCCGTTATCCGTGAGTAGCTCGCACCACGATAGATTAATGTGGGTGAGGAGCGGACACCCGTCCGAGAGATCTTTCAAGGACATGTCCGTTATCTCCGGGCAGGAGTCCAGGTTCAGTCGTTGCAGCTTCTGGCAATGGCAGCTAAGGGCGGCGCAGGTCGCGTCCGAGATCTTTTTGCATTTGCTCAGATTCAGCTCCTCGATATTGGGACAGGACTGGGCCAACGTCCTCATCGAGTTGTTCCCGATACTCTGGCAGCCCCGCAGGGACAACTGTCGCAGGAACCCTCCGCAACGCCGGGATATATTTTCTATGACCGGTCCCTGAGGATTTCAAGAGAATACTCGTGAGTAACTCGTGTGGTGGCAACCCAGAGACCTCCCCCGCGAAGGGAGATCTATTTCTAGGGCTGCTCGCTCCCGGGCGAAATTACCTCGACGTCCCTTTGAAAATCGAAGAGATCTATCCTCTGCCAGTTGGAACCATCTAGGGCCAATACGTTCCAGGCTTTGCTCACTTGGGCGCAACGGCACAGCGACACCACGTCCAGATACGAAAGTATTCTGCAAGCAATTGATTTCATCGGTTAATCCAAAGAACGAGCGAACGAGCGAACGAGCGAACGAACGAACAAATTCGAGAAAGCTTATCGGAGGAATTCCGACTAGTCGCCTCGACAAATATTTACCTGAGCAGCAGTTCCTTTGGCAGTTTTTTGTTGATCTGCGCCTCGTCGTCGTGGAATACCCATGTTAGCTGCAATGAAAAAACGTGGCTATTGGCTAAAGCGCTAAATAAACAAGGTTTCTGCTGTCTCTCGTCGCCATCGCGAGACGACGCAATAGAAACAGCTGCTGCCTGCCTGCTGGCCTGGCGAACGAACACCTGTAGATCACACACGAGGAATTTTCTCGTCCGCTCAACATTCTCTCCTGGAATGCGAAAAGCGAATGCGCCCCTCTGATGCTACCGATGCCCATCTTTCCCTCCCCGGAACTCTACTTTTCTTTACGAGTCCTACTGGAAACTCTAGTTTTCCTCCTTCCTCCCCAACCCCTGCTCTCCCGCCCATTCTGTGGTCGAATAAAAATTTCAATGGCTATTTCCCCAGAGCTCGAGGAAAGTTGTACTTTCCCTTCCTCTTTTGATAATTGACAAACCTGCATGTACGATTGCTTCATGGTATTGACAGGGTTGTTGTGAGAGTGTGATTGCGATGAGTAATAATTCGCCTGATGATGATGGTGATGATGATGATGATGATGATGATGGTGATAGTGATGGGTATGCTGAGAGGCCGGGATTGGGCACTTCCACCACGAGGTTTCGGTACTGGTGTCCTCGAGAGCCTGTACCCCCTGGTCCCCTCTTCCCACGCCTACGCGACTTACTTTCTTCTAAAACACATTCCAATCATCAATCCACCGCATTCAGGTGGTTCCTGATGGATTTTTTTTATAGGTCGATTCCTTGTAAATCCATTGAAAATAAACGGTCAGACAATGGAAGGGGAGTAAACGAAATAAACGACTTCTCCAAGTCTATCGACAAGAAGAGGTAAGCTTTAATAAAAAATAAAAAAGAATAAATTTCTTAGTTGATTATTTGAGCTCAAATGAGAAGAATTGCTTCGCATTGTTATCATTGTATTCATTGAAACAAATTGACACGATAACTCGGTTCGTTTGTTTGGTGCGAAGCGCATTTTTCCATCGAATATCCTTGATTAAACAGAGGAATTAATTGTGTCGTCTCCTTTCTCTCAGGAGAAAGAAAATTTGTTTCAACAAATAAAAGCCATTGTGAACTTAAGATACGCACAATAATAATAATAATAATAATATTGGTGACGATAACGATGACGATGACTGATACTAATGATATTGATCGCACTAATAATGATGATAATAATATAATAATAGTAATAAAAACAGCAATAATAATGAGAAAAATAAGGATGAAAAAAATCATACAAAAATGTTGAAAGCGTGAAAACTGAAGGATCTATTTGCAGAAGCTGGCTTTTGTTTCTTTACGGTGATTGCCATTTTACAACACTTTACCTCTATCCTGATTAGTTTGGCCAAAACAGGTGTTAATAAAAAATTACTAGGCGTAATTAATGAAAAAAAGAAAGGACAGAGAGAGAGAGAGAGAGAGAGAGAGAGAAAGAAAGAAGGATAATTAGATAGAGCGAGTGTATCAAATGCATTTTTATCGAAACGAGCCCTAAAAACTTCAATTTGATTTCATTAAAAATCAACAAATTTTCTCACAGCAGTTGACTTACAAAGCAAAACGTTGTAAAATTTAGTAAATCAATGATTTTGATCCGACCAATGGGTGAAAGTGTGATTGGCCGAAGAAACGAATAGTGGAGGCATAGTTAGAGAGGCTGATTTTGCGATTGGTCGATCGATAGATCCATCGATCGATCTATCCATCGATTGAATGGTTGATTGATGGATTGACTGATCGATCATTTGCGTTAATGAATCCGATTGATTTGGATAAGCGAGACCTTCGAGTAGAAGATAGTGGAAATAATAGAGCGTTAAAAGAAAACGAAGAGATAAAGGTATTATATTCGGGTATAAAAGCGTACTTACTTACCCACCCGTGAGATCGCAAGTTTACTTTTTTTTTTAGATTCTCGAGACGGACGTAATACCCATGATTGCTGTCTAAGTTCACATCTTAATGCCTATCCTTCTTCCCCAGATTTTTTACTATCAGATACGTTGCCTAAAATCACCGAATGATACCTTCGCTGTTAATCAGATAGAAAATGGCCGCCGGCCGGCCGGTCGATCTTTCATCAGCTATAATCTCGCAGATTTTTGAGCGCGCGTCTAGGTGGTAATTTCGCGGATAAGGTCAGGAATCTGACGGGATCGGCGCGAAAAGCTTACCTCTGCTCCGCCAGTCCTCTGCGAGCAATTAGCCACATTTCAGGAATCCATCGATCGCGGGAGCTTCTCGCGCGGGTTATCGATCGGACTCGATCAATTTTTCCCGCGGGTATTAATAAGCGATGATCATCGGACCTTCCGATACTTCCGGGGGAATCAATTCGATTCGCTTCGCTTCGCCTCGGACTATTTCGGATGTGGGAGAATTATCGGCTCTTTCCACGAAGATCTATTATTCAAGAATTTTACCCTCGATCGAGGCCCCCGCACCCACTCTCACCCCCACCACCCCCGTGTACGGGGAAAACAAATTTTCATGCGTGAGAGCACGACGCGCGTTATGGATCAATGAATATTTTTATCGCTCACGCATGCATTTCTTTATCCTCTCGTTGTCGCTTCTCCTCGGTTTCTCCAATTCTTTCAGTCGAGGACGAACGAGGCAGCGTGTTTTGAAGGACGAGTTGCTGAATGAGAATATTACTGAAGAAGCGAGACGATTAGATTAGAGTGCGTAAAGATTGAAGCTGAATCTGATTGGGCGTAGGTGTAATCAGGAGGAGAGCGAATCTTCTTTCGAGTACCTATATTAAAAAAAAAAAAAAAAAAAAACAAAAACATGTTCGCGTATACGTGCGTATAGTTAAAGGATGATACTGATTGAAAATCCTCCGGGTTATTGTATCATTCGCTGACAATTCACACTCGATGATTAAAAACGAAAAAAAAAAAACCAGTTTGGCTCCATTTTTCTCGGTGCAATTCTCCCGAACCGCATCCTGTCCTCCCTCCCCGCTGTGATTTCCGTTCTTCCTTTTTGTTTACGCCCGAAAAATTGGCCGCCGCAACAAATTACCCGCCATTTTCTAGCGAATGGTCGAGCAATTGCGGAATTAGATGTTAACTTGCTCAGATTGATTCCTGCCAAGGGCAGAATGAATTCTTCACATAGAATATTTCCTTCGACTTCGTAACTCTTGATAAATTTGATTAAGAGACCTAGAGAGAGAGAGAGAGAGAGAGAGAGAGAGAAAGAGAGACAGAAAGAAAGAGAGAAAGAGAGAGAGAGAAAGAGGAGAAGGAGGAAAAAAGGAGATTTATTAATTCACCATCTCTTAGTGGATTCGACAAATTTCGCAAACTTTATGTTCGCCGTTCGCCGATTGGATTTATTGAATTTCATGATTGCCGGATTATTTGTCAGTCGATTACTGTACGTTGACTCGCGGCGCGCGGCAGAAAATATTAAAGCGCTTGACAAGTGGTTGCTATGCTCTGGAATAGCGTCGCTATGAAATAGTCAACGGCGATAAAAGTAGTTCTCGATCCGTAAATGAGCTATTCTTTCATAAAGCGAGACACTGTCCTGAGTGGAGGCGCGAGCATGCCCACCTCCACCTCTTATCTCCCGTCCTCTTCCACGTTTTTTATTTCAGCGAATGTCAACTTCCGCACGTACTTGCTCTGGAACGAACGAATGAACGAGCGAACGAGCACGTGATCGATAAAGGAGAACCTTAAACCGTCTCTTCCGTTTCTACGTTATAAACGAAGAAGAAGAAGAAGAAGAAGAAGAAGAAATTCAAGTCCTTCAAATTGGAAGAGGGAGGGAAGAAAAGGGGTAAAAAGGGGATGAAACGATTTTGATAAAGTCGCGGGTCTCCTTCTCCTCGAAACTTTTCGCGTGAGAAGAAAAAACCCTAAAAGTGAGGGACGAAGAGGGAAGCGAAAAAAAAGGGAAGGGAAGGGACGGGGGTGAGAATCTGTTTGCCCTGCTTACCCTCTGTTTGACGAAAGAACGACGTTTTCGTCGTTCACGAGGAAATTGCCTATTTTTAAAGGCGATAATATCGAGAGAGTGGCATTGCAATTCCATATATCGACTGGTAGGTCAGCGGTGGATGTGTTTGTAGGTGCGAGCGTGTGCGCAACAACACCGCGACGCTGAAGAACAGCAACTCTGTGTGTGTGTGTGTGTGTGTGCGCGCGCGATATTAATGAAAAACGAGCGTAATCCTTATCGAATTACGTAGCACTTAACGCGTGCTTCGCTTAATTTTCTAATGGCCGAAAGAACGAGCACACGTGGCGCAATGTAAATAAATACGTGCAGCACCAAAGCACCCGCTTGGCGACCGAACCAATTGAAACTTTAATAAAGGGGTTGTTGCCGATCGTCGATGCGAGTGGTGGTGGATCGATGCGCTTTTCCCTCTTATCTCTCGATCGGCGTCGCCTCTTGAGAATCTCGATCGTTTCTTCCGCATTGTATCGTGGTTGTGGATCTCGCTCGAGTTATCTCTCTCTCTCTCTCTCTCTCTCTCTCTCTATCTATCTCCCTGCTCTGGCCCCTCTCACCAGGAAACTCCAAAAGAAAAAAAAATCGCGAGATAAGGATACGGAGTAGAAGCGCGAAACTCTGAAATCCCCCTGGTGACTCCTGGTGACTCCTGGTTCCTCCGCGGGGGGAGGGGGCCACGATCGAAATTTAATGGTTCCTCAATGAAATAACGCGCATAGATATCATGTAATGGCATCATTTACAATGTAGATTGGCCGCCGCCAGGATAGATCGTCGCAGTGTGCGCGCGATGTGTACGTGACTGACATAAAGCGGAATTGAAATTTGCCCGGGCGATCGGCAAATCCGAAAGGGACGTCGAATATTTCGATCCTCGAGGGTCCTCGAAAATCCTTCAGGATCCTGGGGGGTTGGTTGCCGCGCCATATTATTATCCAGGACACTCGGTGCGATTAGGGGGTGGAGTGTGGAGGGGAGAGAGAGCGAGGGTCAGGAGGATCGGGAGAAGGACGGGGGGGGGGAGGGGGAGAGAGAAAAGAGAGGAACATCCAGCTGGAAAATATGGGGAACTGCGTGGAAACACCATGGAAAGGAACGGAGAATCCATGGGACTCCCGCTATATTGGAGCACGTAGGGATCGTTGAATTTCATACAAGTCGAGGACCTGGAGAACAAAGGAAAACGCTGCGAGAGCGAGAGAGGGGGAGGGAGAGAGGGATGGAGGGGGAGGGAGAGAGAGAGAGAGAGAGAGAGAGAGATGGAAAGAAAAGCGCGCAAGAGAAAGAGAGTCGGAGAGAGGACACAAAGTTTCGCCGTTACTTGGAAAAGACAGGGAAAATGATCGAAACGGTCCGTACGACCTCGCAAGGCAAACGAAAGAACAAAGGATGGACTTGACTGGTGGTGGTCGATGCAGAAACGGCTGATCGAGAAAAGAAAATCCAGCGTTGAACGGTGTAAACTCCCCCCCTCCCCACCCCCCCGTCGCAGTCGAAAAAGCTCCCGATTGAAAATGCGAATCGAGTCCCGCGGGGGGAACGGGGGAGAGGGGGGCAAGTGAAATTTCCACGGTGGACCATCGGATCTCCCCTTAGGTTTTCACGCTGAAGAACTGGAGCCGTGGTGATTCGCGGAGGTCAGGGGAGCGAATCAGCTGTTCAACAATGACAACATTGGACACGCACGACCCCTGATCGACTTGGTCGCGCGATTTGCCATTCCAGGGGATGACCCGTGCTGACTTACCTCGAGCCTGGTGCGCCCGGAGTGTATCATCCTTTTGCGCCGCGTTATTTTGCAAGACTTTCGGGAACACCCGCACAATTTTCCGGAAAAAAGAACGGGACGCGTCGAGAGGGAAATGGCCGAGTCTACTGAATATGTTCGGAGCGCCGAGTGGGAAAAAGGATAGCCTCTGCTGCGATTTCCCTAGGAAACGATTCGCCGACGGCGGTTGGCCCGCGATAGCCGACTTGGCGACAGCGTGGCCAATCAGGGCCCTTCTAGCCGTTGTTTACACGCTCCTCGTTGGTCGGCTATTTTTACCCAGATGAGCGCGACATGCACTTTGCGTGCATCCCACCGGACTTGCGCAACAAATTTTGTTTACTACTCCGCGGATAAGGAAGCTCCGACGACGACGGCCTCTGACGTACCGACCGACCGAGCGAGTCGCCTCGACGGATAACTCGAATTATCCGCGAAAGGATAACTCGCGCTCGCGTAACCTCCTCCTCTCGCTCGTCCCCGTGCTTGAGTCATGCGCCATTTTGGTGAACCGCGAGATTGGAGAACGGAAGGACGATAAGATTCACCCCCGCGTAACACCCCCCTCTCTCTTATCAAGGCGTTTCTATCTCTCGAAACCTTATTCTTCTATTGATCTTTCTTTGACATTGAAATTTTCTTTCGCGTGAGCTACTTGCTCGATACCCCGTTCTCTCTCTCTCTCTCTCTCTCTCTCTCTCTTTATCGATAAAATAAAATTTTGAAAGTCCAAACGCGCGGTGACTAATCTCGAGCGTTTCTGGGTCTTCGTGAATTTGGAGGCGCTCTTCTCGTAGATATGATAACGATTTGATAAAGTAATTCGATCTAATGTCTAAAATTTAGGTATTTTCATACTTAAGATATGATAATAAAAATTCGATAAGATAGGTGTATTCTTTATAAAGCATAGTAGGACCTCCTTGTTCCTGGCAGTAATTGATTAGGCTAGTTACCTCGCAAGTTCGGTGGCTGGTACGCGCAAATGATTGGTAAGAGTAACAGTTTCCCGTGCAAAGTTCGTTCTCGAATGTGGAAGTTTCGTGGGAGAGTGGAGTTTTTCGAGAGGAGGGCCGTGGTGCCGCTTCATGATAGATTTTTTCTCTTTTTGCAGAATCCTTAATAAGGGCCATCGTGGTCTTGGCCACCGTGGTCTTTGTTAGCGCAGGAAACGAGACCCTCGTGGCGGAATGTCCCGAGAACGATCCAACCGACAGGGCGGTTTTGTTGCCGCACGTGGACTGTACCAAGTTCTACATGTGCGATCATGGCCGAAAACTCGAGCAGGATTGCCCGTTCATGGCGGACGGCAACAGGCTCCACTTTAACGTGGCGGAACAGATCTGTGACTGGCCTTGGTACGCGGGGTGCGAAACGAAGGAGGTCGAAAAAGCGAAACCTGCGACCTGCGAGGACGGCAAGAACTACGAGCACCCCTGCGTATGCGAACAGTTTTACCACTGCGAGAAGGGTCGGATGATCCTCTACGAGTGCTCCTATGGAGAACACTACAACCCCAAAATCGGGGAGTGCGACACTCCTGAGAATGCAGAGTGTCCCCACGAACCCTTACCCATTACCACGAGCACCACCACCACCACCTCCACCACTACTGTCTCGACTACGACACCCCTCCCGTCCTCCTGCGAGAACGGGGAGACCTTCCCCCACGAATGCTCCTGCTCGAAGTATTACGTTTGCGTAAATGGAAGGAAGACCCTCTACAAGTGCAAGGACGGCTTGCACTACAATAGAAAAACTGGCACGTGCGACGACCCCGCGGTGGCGGACTGTCCATATTTAACCACCAGCACATCCACCACCACCACGACCACGAGCACGACCACGAGCACCGAACCTCCCACGTGTCAGGAGGGAGAGCAATTGCCTCACGAGTGCAGCTGCTCCAAGTACTACGAATGTGAAAATGGAAAGTTGACCCTGAAGAAGTGCAAGAATGGCCTCCATTTTGATTTCATCAATCAGAAGTGCAGTTCACCGGAGGAAGCCAACTGCCCCTACTTGACGACGACTTCCACGACTTCCACCACGTCTACCACGACTACCACTACGACTACCACGACCACCACCACCACCACCCCAACCCCAGAACCACCGGAATGCGAGGAGGGTGACCGTACGCTGCACGAGTGTTTGTGTAACGCGTATTTCGAATGCGAGGATGGCAAGTTGGTTCGACACGAATGCGATGAGGGGCTGCATTTCAACAATGTCACGAAAGAGTGCGAGGATCCAGAATCCGCTGAATGCCCATATTTATCGACTTCCACCCCGAGTCCCTCGACACCTCCAACGACACCTCCAACGACTACACCAACAACGACCACTGATATCCCAAGTTGCCCCGAGGGAGAAAAATTACCCCACGAGTGTAGCTGCTCCAAGTATTACGAGTGCCTGAATGGAAAATTGGGACTGCAGAAGTGCCCGGATGGACTCCACTTTGATTTCATCAATCAGAAGTGCAGCACACCGGATGTGGCTAACTGCCCATACCTAACGACACCTGAGCCGCCGACTAGCACCACCACCACCACCACCACTACCACCACTACAACTACCACCACCCCAACCCCCGAACCTTCGGAGTGCGAAGAGGGTGATCGTACAATACACGAGTGTCTGTGTGATACGTACTACGAATGCGAGGATGGTAGATTAATTCGATACGAATGCGAGGAGGGGCTGCACTTCAACAATGTCACGAAAGAGTGCGAGGATCCAGAATCCGCTGACTGTCCATATTTATCGACTTCCACCCCGAGTCCCTCGACACCTCCAACGACACCTCCAACGACACCTCCAACGACACCCCCAACGACACCTCCAACGACACCCCCAACGACACCCCCAACGACTACTCCAACAACGACCACTGATGTCCCAAGTTGCCCCGAGGGAGAAAAATTACCCCACGAGTGTAGCTGCTCCAAGTATTACGAGTGTGAGAATGGAAAATTGGCACTCAAGAAGTGCCCGAATGGACTCCATTTTGATTTCATCAATCAGAAGTGCAGCACACCGGATGTGGCTAACTGCCCATACCTAACGACACCTGAGCCGCCGACTAGCACCACCACCACCACCACGACTACCACTACCACTACCACTACCACCACCCCAACCCCCGAACCTTCGGAGTGCGAAGAGGGTGATCGTACGATACACGAGTGCCTGTGCGACACGTTCTACGAATGCGAGGACGGCAAATTGATTCGTTACCAGTGCGAGGACGGACTGCACTTCAACAATTTCACGAAAGAGTGCGAGGAGCCAGAATCTGCCGACTGTCCATATTTGAAATCTACCCTGGGCCCGGTCAGTAGCACTCCGAAGTCAACCCCGTCTACTCCAGCCTGCGTCGAGGGCTCAAAGTCCCCCCACGAATGTTTCTGCAACCTCTACTACGTGTGCAAGAACCAAGAATTGGTCCTGAAACACTGCCCGAAAGATTTCCACTTCGACGAGAGGGACCAGAGGTGCAAGAAGCCATCGCTAGCCAATTGCAAGTACGCGACCACCATCGTCCCGTGGAATCCTCGTCCCTCGACTCCAGTTGACTCTACCAAGAAGATTAGCACCCCAACTACCAAAAGGTGGACGACTTATCCTACGACACCCCCTACCACCCCTACCACTGTATGGACCACCACCTGGAAGACAACACCAGTTTGCCCGGACCGTACCAAATTGCCAGTGTACGGAAGCTGCACAAAATACTACACTTGCAGGTCCGGAAAGCTCTGGATGCAAGAGTGTTCTAATGGACAGTACTTCGACAATCTGAGGAAGATCTGCGACGATCCCAAGAACGTCAAGTGTCCATTCGATAAGAGCCAGTGCCTGGCCACCGACAAAGGTTCCTACTTGCCCCACGAGAGCGACTGCTCCCTCTTCTACAAGTGCTTCAAGGGCGTGAAAACCCTGAAGAAATGTAAGGCCTCTCTGCACTTCAATCCCAAAACGAAAACGTGCGACAAGCCCAGCATCGCCAAGTGCGTCAGCTCGGTGGTGACGGCAACCCCGAAGACCTCCACACCGATCGTGGAAGAGGCCGTTTGTCCAGCCAAGGGAATCATAGCGATCGCGCACGAGTCTATCTGCACTTCTTACTACCTCTGCAAAAATGGAGAACGTTTCCTTCAGAAATGTCCTTCCGGCCTGTACTTCGATCCGAAGCGGAGGACCTGTGCCTACCCCACTGGCCCCACCTGCCTGGACGACCAGATCTGGTTACTGGAACCTGGTGAGTTTTTCTTTTTTTTTTTTTTGGCAAGTTTTTCCTCGTCGAGAGTTTTCCATCTCGAAACCCTCCGCTGGACGATGTTCTCATTGCTTTTTCAGAAGAACCAGCGAACGAAGTCATGGTCGGGGAAAGGCGCGTGCACTGCAAGGGTAGCTGCCCCCGGGATGGTGTCAGCTACTCGAACGCCAACTTCTGCGACCACCTCTGCCTGTGCAGGTACGGCCGGCCCTTCGTCCTGAGCTGTCCCGCGGGCATGGAGTTCGACGGAAGCAGCGGCTCCTGCGAGGATCCCCAGGTGGCCCGATGCTCCACCCTGGGCAAGACTGACGTGGCTAATTCTCAAGTTAGCGGCGAGGAGAATCAGTCGGACCGCTGGACGTGGTTCAAATTACCGATAATCAATCGCTTCTTCTAGTGGAGCGGCGAATCACTAATGTATTTTCATACTTTAAGCACTAAACATTAAGGAGGAAGCGCAGCTGCTGCGCTCTCTCGTTGTCACTAAACTACCCTTAAGCGAACTCCTATTATTCTCTTTTATAAGACATTTTCCTATCGAGTTTACTATCGAATAAAGCGTTTTTATCAAGTACCTCGTCATTCTTTGAAAAATCCTAGATCACTGCTGAGCCCTGTAATAACAGAGTGCAAACCTCCGTGCGATCGATCTCCGTGTACGTGCAAACAAGAGTTGGCTCGTGATCGGTCAACAAAGTTCTGCTGCGTGAGAATGCACAAGTGCACTCGCGTTCGACGAGTGTCGGTGTGCTTCGGCTCGGCCAATGTCAAATTTTTATTCGAATCGGTAGAAACTGATTTTATTGGCAATTTCTAATATCCAATTTCCAACTCTAACGCTCGATTGAGTGTAATTGTCGGATCGAGGAAAAAGGTTCCTCCGAATCACCCTACATGGTCCTTGATGGATCGTACGCGAAAATGTGGATTAATCATGATTCTTTATTCATACGAAAATAATAATTGCACAAAATTCTTTTTGGTATAGACAATAAGAGACCAGATCAGCGTGAATGCTTTAATATACAGATATATATACATCTAAATATACCTATATATACGTATGTTTGTGTTTGCATGTGCGTGTGCGTGTGCGTGCGCGTGTTTCGTAACAGTGCACGCGTGTCATGTGTGCATCTACCTTGACCAACACGACCATATAGAATTCCAGCATTTGTTTGCCTCGAACCTTGTACTCCCGAGTGTGAGTGTGCCTGTACATGTATGCATGCGTGTACGTGTGTGTGTGCGTGCGTACATCTATGTACGTGTATCTCTATCGAATTGGCTGGAGAATCAAAACTCTTAGGGTAGTAGAGCGTGTTTCCTTTAATAATGAATTTTGAAAGTGGTGGATAGAAGAGGGAGGAGGAGGAGGAGGAGCAGGAGGAAAAAGAGGTTGGGGTGGTGGTGGTGGTGGTACTCGAGACCTATTATACTTCATCATAGAATTTAGCTATCAACTCGGGAAAGTACGTGGATCGCAAGTGATCCACATCCTGAGTCAAGTGATCCTTCTCGTGCTTCTCCTTGTTCTGTCGCTGCTGGAGGATCTGGCGACGCGCGTCCAGCAGCATCCTCAGGATGTCCCACGGGTGCTCCAGGTCCGGTGCCATGGACAGGTCTCTCCTCTTCCCATACCTGCGCTCAACCAAAAGTTCTAGCTCAGCGATTCCTACGAAACCACCCCCGAATACATCGGCCACCCCCAGAAACCCTACCTGGCTCTCCCGTTCACGTTGTAATAGTCCATGACGTCATTCAGGTATCTCCTGAGCTCCTCGGGACTGGTGAAGACTTTGGGCCTGGTGGGTCTCGCCATAGGTTCCGGGTCCCCGTTGACCAACGCGCACCCCAGAACAAGCAGAACGAAGCACGACCAGGCTATGTGCAGCAAGTTCAGATTCTTCATTTGTGTCTTCGTCGACGAGTGCATTTTCAAGGAAATCCTTCTCTGCTTCGAGGTCTCTGCGAACCGTCGATTTCCCATAACTGCCGCGGACACCATAATCCGCTATGATTGTTTATGGGGAAACTTGGCGGGAGACAGGTGGTGCCACAAGGCGCGCGCGCGCGCCCGCGCGCACGCGGTGGCATGAATAAAATTTGCATCCCTCTCATGAATTCCTCGCGAAACTCATCCCATCATATATAATTGATGCAAGCCCGAACAATATTCTGCGGGAATACTATAACTTTGGCTAAGCCTCGCCTACGAGCTGGAACTTTAGGAATTCTCTTCAAGTTAGATACGCTGAAAAAATCTGACACGATTTCTACATAACGGCAGTATCACTGACGCGCGATAAGGGACAATACCCCAAAGATTATTGATAATCATTATCGTGCTTGGGTACGTCACAGTCACTCTCGCAATCGACTTATTATCAAGGTTGACGCGCAACTTGAATGAAATTTGCGAAATAATAGCCGGGAACCCGTTGAAAACCCGGGGAAAAAGGGAGAGGGAGATTCTCCCAGGAACACCCTGGAACCCAGAAACGGAAGTGGCGATGCGCCAGCTTTTATCTTATCGAAGGTACCTGGGATGATCGATCGTATTTAAATAATGTCGGTCGGCTAATTAAGCAACAGATATTACACCGGTATCGTCGAACGATCGGCCAATTAAATCGCTATAATCTCAGCCATCGATACGTTTCTAATTTGTATAATTGTCGAGAGGGCGGAATAATTAACGGGCCGTTACAAGAACGATAGAAATCGACGATTATTCCAATTGAAAAACTATCGGGGGAGCGCGATTGGGGATGGCTATCGAAGTCGAGGACTTCCGGTTCTCGCGGCGGAAGTGGTGGAAGATTCTCGTCCTTTTCCGCGTAGAAAATTCCTCTCCGTCTGGAGAGACGCGAGCGAGTACACGGTAGAAACGTCGGATACTTGGGGGAGATAGCAGTTAAATGCGATGAATGCCGATGGCAGTCGCGGAGGCTCCGCGAAATGGGACGACGCCGAGGACACCGAGTCGAGTTACCTGTTGCTTCATCTGCATTTCAAGGAGAATAATGAAGGACCTCCGTCATACTTCCTGGAGTCCTCTAGGAATTTCATCCCCACTCCGTGCCGGGGTTACACCCCGTCGCGGCTCTCCCGTTCCCTCAACAAAATATTCCCATACACTCGCAAAACTCCATCCGCTAATCTCCCTCGAAAAACCAAACAATGTTTCGCACTAGCGCTGAATTTGTGTCCCGTGACCTTGAAACTTTATCAGTCAGATTGGAATTTCTACAGGCTGGAGGGTGAGTACACGAAAATCTAATTACACGGGAAGATTTAGACGACGGGTATTCCTCGATATCGTATCGCGAGGAATTTTCAACATTCTTGAACCCATTAAATTTTCTCGCTATCTTGATGTTTCGAGTGTGTGTGCGCGCCAGTCTGTCGTAATTCCAGTGTACTGCGTATCTGCGTAGATAAGTATCGGTCTAGGAATCGGGGTGGTGGCGGTGTTGGCAGCGGGTGATGGGTGATTCTTCTTTGGGATCGAATGGCGAATTGCGCGATTTGTTCCCGAACGAGGCTCAACCGGTTTGTTTTTACCGATCGATCGGCGGTTCACCGGGTTCCTCCGGCTAGTTCTATATTGGTACCAAAATGGCGAATCGAATACGGCGTTCATAAAACTTTCCATCGCAGCGTTGATCTGCGTTATCAGACACATATGTCCTCGGCATTCAGGTTGCCGGGGTACTTGAGAATAAGCTCTCGAAATCCCAGGGAACGTCTGGCAAGGTAATGATGCCATCAGAATTGAAACGGTTAAACTGGGGTGGGCTTCATTGTCAGCGGAGAATTGTCTGGAGCCGAGTAACAGATGATGCTTTATTGTCAAACAGTGCCAGGAGGAACAATGAGTCGTATTTTCCTTCTCCACTCACTTACAAAACTGTTGCTCGACTGATATTGGGCTGAACACGCTACCACCGCCACCACCACCACCACTACCATCATCACCGCCAACAGTACCAGCTCACTTTTCGATAAATCAGCCAATTATTTTTATTCGATTAATTATTATTTACTCGAGCGAATAGGAGAAGCGTGAACGAATCGATGATGGATACCACCATACTTCAATTACAAGTTTAAGGTACTCGAAAGTTTTAATCGCGTTAATCCGATGGACCAACATGTCCATAAACAGGGGTGGCCTCCATGTTTGTTGGCTTCCAGCTCTTTGATCGGGGGTGGCAGGTAGCCTAGCTAGGTAAGTGTGCGTGGGTAGGTAGGATTTCGCGGGAAAGCGTTATTTGCTTTTTCTTGCGGAGTCTAACTGAATCTGGGATGAACCTGGCGAAGGGGTTGGGGAAATGATGACGGGTTAACGGGGACGACGACGGGCTATCCCCGATACGACAGGCTAAAAAAGTAATAAAGCGATAAATCTTCGTGCAGTTTACACAAATCAAGTTTACTTTTCGATATATTGATTTCATATGGCGGCGCTTCTGTAAACAAACGTTTAACATGCAGATTAATTAAAATGCAGAATGCCATATGGAGAAATGTGAATTTCCCCGATTATTCACGCCTATTTCCCGAGGAAAACTCATTTATTCTTCGGCGGCGAGGGCAAAGTTCATTTGCGGATGAAAAAATTCGATAAATGTCCTGTCCATGCGAATTTATCGTTCCTGCCAAGCGGCCATTTTGAAAGAATCATGTCGACTTTGACGTCGACCTTTCCGGAAAATTAATTATACGAGTTTTACGGGCCCGTTAAAGCGACAATATCTCCTGCTTTACGTTTTCAGCGAACCACATTTTTCATGAACCACATGCCAAATCGGCCATCTTCTTGCGTTATACCTTCAGCGTCTAGGCAGCTAAAAGAATACACATCGTAAACGCTAACCGTTTCACCTCACTTTTAAAGAGACATTCTCTTTTAGTCTTCTCGAGGCTTTCATTTTCCGCGTGAAAAATTAGTCACGTGCCCTCGCGGCATCTTTTTTTCATTCCCCCGCGAGAAATCTCATAAACTTGAGAACTTTTGGCAAATTATTCGACGTGAGAAAAAATTTTCTTCTCTCTCTTCTTTTCTTCTTCGTCTTTTTTTTTTTTTTTTTCTTTTTTTCATCGTACGATGAATTATTTTCAAACGAGAGAAAAATCGTGTCTTGATAAGTGGAAAATTGATTTTAAGAAAATTCGATGAGTTTCACTCGCGATTAACTAAAAAGTCATTGTTTCTATTTTTTTTCTTTCTCCCTTTCTCTTTTTATTTTAATTTATTTTACTACCGATGGCTTCTCCGCCAGTTTGCGTTTAGTCAATTATTATTCAAGTTGCTTGCGCGGATATTTATCGACACGTTGGCGGTCGAAATTCAATAAGCCCTTTGATTTACATATTTATGGTGTATCCACAAATCTTTCATTTTCAATTAAACAGAAAATTGAGACTAAACAATGTTCTTGGAGAAAATTTATTAATTGAGAGAAAATTAAGGATGCATGGAATTTATGATGGTTTATCAATGTTCTTCCAGAAGAATGATTCTTTTTCACTCTTATCAACGACATTGAAAGATTTTATGACATTCTATTGATAACATAACTTCCAGAAGCTAGCTGCCAGTTTTCCGTATATTCCGATATTTCACGTAGCAAATTCTATGGAAAATTATTATCTAGACTTGGCACAATTGGAGAAACTGCATGTCGGAAATATTTCTTATCTGGTTGTTTTGTTAAAATCTTAATGAACTCGCTAATTGGTTTTCAAAATTCTCCTACAATTTTTACTGCAATTAATTTGAGAATCATTTCTTTTTTTCCAATAATTTAATTAAAACAACTCACGTGCGTCACGCATTCGGATAAATTTCTGACCTTTTGCGCCGCATATTAGATTCCAACATAAAATTAACCAGAGCCAAATTCAAGTTAAAATAAGGGAGAGCAAAGGTGGCTTCCGAGCCAAACGATAATTCACAGAAATTTCAAGCACACGATTCCTAATTTATAAGGCGTTGTACAATCTCGTCGTAAAAATCTTCTCTTCCGATGAATCCCGCGGGACCACGATAAATTAGTCAGGATTCACATTTGGCATCGAATGAAACCCTCTTTCATGGTTTCCGGTGGAAGCAAAACTTTTTCACTTGAAAAAAGTGAGGAGAAAAGAAGAGAGAGAGAGAGAGAGAGAGAGAGTGAAAAAAAAGAAAAAGAAAAATTGGTACTCACTGATTTTCTTCTTTTGGTCGAATTGATCGTCGAAACCGGAAGTGGTGGTGGTCCTCGAACGTAGTCCTGCAGGCCGTTGACGGGAAGGAAGAGGAGAGTGAGGTCGTCAGCAGGACACGAACGTTTCGGATCGGCCGTTTCTGGCGCGGACAGGAGGATTTATACCTGGAGACGCACCCTCCAACGCATCCCCTCGGCTGCAGCCCGAGCGGAACGCGCGACCAATCCTCGAGGACCCACCAACCCCACCAACCCCACCAATCACTTCCCTACTCCTCGACTCTAACTCTTCCTTCCACGCTTTTCTATTCTGCCCATACTCACCACCCTCGCACCCTCCATCACCAGATGTTATACAAATCCACTGTGACTTTTCCACGCCTGAATTCCGGAGCCGATTGCAAGAACGAAGCCAACTCGAGACTTTGATCCGGATATCCGGATCCACCACGTCAGGTGATTTTCTTCTACTCTTAAGAAAAACACCTAAAACTATCCCCTCGGTGGTAATCGATTTAAAAATCAACACGGTGAAAACCGACGATCCCTTCGCTTCCCTTTTCTCTTCTTCTTTTTTTCATGTTTTATTTTATTCCATTTTTTTTTCTCCGCTAAAACAGACGTATAACTTTTCCAGTACTGTTTTTCTGTTAAAATGAAAATTCGATGGACGTGACGTAGAGGGAGAAAAATTTAAATTACTACTGTGTACTACGTGTGATCGCGAAGAGAGAGGAATATTTCATGTTTGATTTGATTAATTCAGTTCGTCCAGTCGCAAAGATTTGTAGTTTTGAAATTCTATGTGAAATCTTATCAATATAATGAGAGAATTAAATATTTTTAGCTAACCCCCTCGAGACTTCGATTTGCTCACCTGTCCCTCTCGGTCCCGGCAGCGGCTACTACCGCTTTAATACGCGCGCACGCGTGCGATATTTTACATAATATTAGAAATTTATTATTTACTTGACAAAGTTCCGCGGCGGGAAGGTGCTCGCGACAAATGAAATTAAGGAATTAATTAGAGAAAGTCATTAAATCAATTCGTTTTCTAAATTCAATTAAGAAAGTCCACGAAGAAAGTCCATAAGTAAATCTAATTAATAGGTTCCTGTGCTAATAAAAATATTGACAGAGAGCGAAAAAACTAATTTTTTAATTAAAATATTCCTGGAGAACGCCGATGGCCTCTCTGCTACATATAATTTGAATGAGAGCGACAATAGCGATTTATCATTGAGGTTTTATCAAGGCTTAGGGACACTTGTCGCGAATCAATATACAAAATGCTCGTAAAAGCAACAGGCTACGGCCGTAAATCAGAGGACTGATAACACCGAGACGGGGGAACTCGGAATAAAGAAACAAAAAGAAACTCGAGAAAAGCAAAATTAGGCAATTCCTCGGAGAGCTCTCTCTCTCTCTAAAGTGCCAGGGAAATCTATTCGCTGATTGATACGTGGAATTTAACGAGAAACATTTCCCAGCTTGGATTTCAAACGAGAGATACCGAAGCTTATCGAACAATGTGAATAACCGGATTAATGATTATTAAAAATAGTCAAATAGTGGCAGATGGTTATATTTTTTATTCACGGAGATACGTTTCAAGTAACTGCGCAGTTTATTAGGAAATTCTTGCGCGTCACGAAAATTCATGAAAAAATTCATTAGTCACGCATATATTTTAATCTACGACGGGGGAGAAAATCGAACAGCGCGGTAATAACGATCGTGCATTAATAAAGCGCAAGATTCGAATGGAAAATTCGAGGGAACGGTGCGCGTTCGGTGCTTAAGCAGGTCCATGGTTTTTTGAATTTTAGTAAATAGCCGCAATATTTCGTAGCGAGCCGAAGAAACGCTCGTAATCGGTCGAGAGAGAAAATCAGCATAGTCGTAAAAACGTAAAACGTAACGTTTTATGTAGCCACTCGATACACGAGGAATAAAACGAACGAACTCTAATTCCAGCGAGGTAAAGGGGGTTGAGGTTTGGTTGGGGCCTGATAAAAATGATCTAAGGCTCACCCTTTAAGATTAGCTTCTACTTTGATATGCGGCGCGAGGAAAAAGTTTTTTATGACTTGTGCGAATTTAATAGTAGGAAGCAGCAGTAAACTGGAGTAAAAAAGTTGAGCGCAACCTGTTATTGAACATTGTAGACACAAGAAATCGGCAAGGCGGTTAGTGATTGAAGAAGGAAGGAAAAAACTCGGTGGCCAAGCACTATCCTCCGTGAGACTCGCATAGATATTTAGAGGAAAGATAGGAGAGTCATGGTGGTATTGGGGGAGAGAGTCCGAATAATCTTGCAATAACTAAGCCTGTTTGGCAGTTCCAGGCTTTGAAGTTTTTAAGATAAAGACGCAAAGTTCCAGGGAAGTTCTGGCCAGGGAACTTGTAATCCTCGAGGCGTGGGCTGACAGATCGCGATGGACACGTCGATAAAGTAGAAAAGAAAAATCCGAAATCCCATTCTGCCGAAAGGGGGATGAGCGTTATTAATAACAAGGCACCCCCGGGGTGCCCCGCCAGGACTTTTCGAGCATTATGAGCTATCACGGATCAATTCTACCTGGATTATCCGCGGGTAATTATATTTTAATGTCGGCCCGGGGGATGATTGATCTTCCCCGTGTGGAAACTTCATCAAGTTTCTAGCGTAGGACCCTTTCTCTCCTGCTCTTCTCTCATCCAGAGTCTCTCGCTTCTCCTCCGCCCCTTTATATTTTCCTCAGGTTTTTGACTAACAATTTCCCCGTGACTTTTTATGAATTCTCATTCCAATAAATTCCCTACGATTTCCTTGGAGTTCCTGGAGATTGCGTTTAGAAGATCATAGCGCCGGAGAAGTTGAGAAATGTCGAACATTCAGAACGTGCGAAGTACTCTGGCACACGTAACGATGCATCTGTCGAAGTACCGGGTCATAGTCGTTAAAAAGTTTATCGCCCACCTATGTGGATTGTTAGGTAAATTTCAAGTCCTCGTAAAGACTCGCCCATACAAAATTTTTCTTCCCCCGGTTGATTCCCAGTCGACTTCCACCTTCTGCCACCTACATTTTTTCGGTGACTTGAATGCTCGTGAAAATTACACCCCGGTGTACCTCTCCCCCTCTCCAAACCTTCGCACCTCTTCTCTTCTCTCTACAGATTTCTAAAGAGCGACCTCCCATGGTTTTTGCCATTGACCCATAGGCGACAGCTGAACGTAATCTCCAGATTCCATAATCCCATCTAGGGGTATAATCCTCTTTGGTTTAGTCGTATCCACTTTTCTCCACTAATTTGCCTTGTTTGGTTGCACGGTGTTTGGAGAGCCTGCTGCCGGACTGGCAGGTAACTTACCTGCGGACGATAAGGCTCCAACAGGTGTTCCCTTATCCTCCTCCCCCTTCTTCGCTAAAAGGAGGAAACCCGATAAAACAATGTGTTCCCCGTGTTCTCACTGGTCATGGAGCCGAAGGAGAAACACGATCCGCCGCGCATTTTCGCATTTTCAATTGAAAAGAGGAAAAGTTCTTTTCTTCCTTCAATAGGGAGAATTAGGCAAAAGCAAAATAGCAGTGTACGGGATCGTAAAGATAAGCGAAATGAGGTCGCGGAGCAGCAGAATTATCAAAGAAACTCACGTAAGAAATCTCCGGCCGGTTGTTCGATTTACGAGCGCATAAAAAAATGGCAAAGTGGCGCGCGGAGTCCTTAGGAGGATCGGGGAAAAAGGAAGAAAGTCGATGAAGGGAATGGATGGTGGAGGGAGAGGGGGAGTGGGGAAGCGAAGAACAAATATAAAGATAGGCAACCCGATACTCCTCCTCCTCTCTCGATTTATTCTCCAAAATTACGCTTTTCCACAAAAGGTGAGGAGAAATTTGAAACACGCCAAGCAAATCATCCCTCGCGATATCAATGGACTTGAATTGCTTCCAGCTCGAGTAACTCCGATGGATTTCATTAAGGCTGCCACCTCTAATTGTCCGTGCGATATATTGCAGTTGCATTAAATTTAGTAAACGAGGTATCATTGAAATTTATGTAAATTCGGTGTTGAGTGCGTTTAATCAATTTCCTCGAGGTAAATTTATTTAATCAGCCGAGAGAGCCAAGCCCGGACAGTTAATCTGCATAACCAGGGTGTATGGGGATAAACAGGCGATATATTAGAAAAATGTAAGGGTTTGCGCGTATATGTGGGTGCTCGTGGGAAATACTGCGAATGTAGGAGAATTATCGGCGAGAGTGCGCGCGTTTCTGTCCACACGGATAAGGTTTGGCTTAAAAATCGCCTACGTCTAGGAGAATAAAGCGAGGATCAATTTTAGCCGCTGGTAAGAGCTGGGTAGGAGAAGCCTCTGCTGTTTCTCTTTCTAAATCTCTTGAATTTATAAAAGACCGTAGAAGCCTCCGATAAAGAGACTTCTGATTACCACCGCTGCTGTATTGCCTTGTTTGGTAAATTTTTCTGATCTCGAGCAGTGATGATTGTTAATGGGGTCGCAGAGGTACCGGTTGGGAGTCCATTGGAAGGAGCGTTAATGACACTCACTGTACCCATAGGAGAAGATAGGAAGGATGGAAAAAGACGGAAGAATACCTGGTCCAGACGAAGAAGATCAAGAAGATGAGAGAGGAGTGGTATTCAGGCACATCCAACGAAGAAAGAAGAAGGAAAAGAAGAAAGAGGCGAAGGAGGAGGAGGAGGAGGAGCAGTAGAAGCGAGAGAAGGAGAAAAGTACAATGAAGGAGGAAGAGAAACGGAGAACGGTGAAACGAGTGAATGAAAGCAAGAGACAAGTTGAAGGAGGAAGGTAGAAGTTTGGTGGGTAGGAGCGAGAGGAAGAAATAGATCGAAGGGAGAAGGAGACTCTGTAGGAAATAGGAGGGGGAGCTGGGAGCAAGAAGGAAGGAAAGAGGATCGTCCAGGAGAACGGTCATTGCCACCACCTTAGCTCGGGGCTCCCGCTAGAGTGGGCACAAAGGCTAAAAACGAAGAAGACGGGTAGTAGTGGAGGATTGGAAGAGAGAAAGACGCGGGTAGTGGTGGAAAACCAAAAAGGAGAGAGCGACTGGGGGAGCGGGATGGGGTGGTGGTGAGTAGTGGAAAATTATCAAGAGAGAAAAATTAGTTCTCTCGGTAAATACTGAGACGAGAGACGAAGAGCAAGGTGAAAAGCGCAAGAAAAATAAAGGAGGGAAGAAAAAAAGAGAAGAAAAGGAGAGGGAAAAAAGAAGAGACTTTTGCAAGAAGGTCAAGAGAGAAAAGTAAAAGAAGAAATAGAAGAAGCAGAAGAAGAAGCAGCGAACGATGGAGAATAAGAAGAGGAGAGTTTGAGCTAGGCAGAACCCCTGGACAGTTTAGTCGAGCGTTTGCCTGGCGTTCGCAGGTGGTAGGGGGCCCGGAGGAAGCGAGAAAGAAAGAAAGAGAGGAAAGAGAGGGCTTTCACAGCAAGTGGCCGCGTTGCTGGCGCAATTCGTGCACGCGGAGCGGAGCTAAAAGCACCTGGATCGACTGGGATCGGATCGCCGAGTCGTTCGTCATCTTCAGCGTCGAGTCCTCGGCAGCAGGAGTCGATACTCCCCGTTTCTGCCACTAGCTCGGGCTTCACCAGTTGCTGCATCGTCGCGGACCATCCGAATACAATCGTCTTCGTCGTTGGCTTTGGTCCGCGAGCACGAAACCACCTTTGAAGGTAATTCAGCCGATTCAGCCGAAACTCCTGCGTTTCGTCCTGTCGAGTTTCCTCGGACGCTTCGGACTCTCCACCAGGGACTCTCGAGGCTTCTCCGGATATTCCGCGGAGGAATCGTTGATCGGGATCGGCAACTTCCCCGAGGATGCTCCTGTGGTGAACCAACGACGTCTCACCGTCTTCGGACACGGGTCTTGGAGCGTGAAGACAGCGCGGGTGGCGCAGGGTCAAGCCGGAGCTCCGAAGGAGATCGTGCACGTGGTTACGGAGAAGGCGGAGGAAGAGGTGGAGGAGCAGGAGGAGGACGAGGATCGATCGGTACCCGAAGGTTAACGCCGTAGATCGCCGACGTGACCCACGCGAATCGAGAATAATCGAGTTTGGAAGGGATCAGGGAAATTGCAGCAGGGAAAACTCGAGGGAAAATTACGGTACGAGGACGATCCCGCAAAAGTTTTCCTCCGAAGATCCCAAAGACTCGACGCACAGGAAGAACCGAGGAAGAGAAGCGGAACTAACAGGAATAAGGAAGAAACAAGTGGAAGAATATTCGGGACTGAGGAAAGGAGGCATCCATTTCCCGAAGTTTTCCGCAGTTTTCCGAAGTCTCCCCGATTGGAATTCTCAAGAATGACGACTCAGGGAGCTTAGCCGCGGGGGGAGGAGATTTATAATCTTAGAGACAAGGAGCGGCCGGTATCGGACAAGGTAAGAGCCACGATTTTCAAGTCTCAAGGTCTCCCCACTGGAGAAGAAGTTGTTTCTTGCGCGAGTGACCTCAGCACGCGTATCAATCAAGTCGCGCAATTATCTATCTTTAACCGATCTTCCCTACGGTCGGAACTCGAGTTCTCATCCGACGCGACAGTAAATTCGAGGAGATCGGCCCTGAAATCCTCAGCCACGTACGCGCCTCCGCTACGGGAGAACCAACATGGCGCCGGCTCCAATTAACGGAAGTTCATCAGTCAAATGGAATCGAAATGGAATGAAAACCTCGCGCGGGAGAGCTCGATGCTCTTTGGTCTTGGGGAAGATTTAGCCTTAGAGAGGTAGGATCGAAAGGAATCGTCGAGAGGGAGGAAGGAGGGAGGGAGGAAGGAGCATTAACAGGCAAATTGCATTGTTTTCCATTTCCCGGGAGATTTTCCTAGTTTGGCCAGCTGAAACGTTCCGCTGGAAGAAATGGAAGAATGTTGTTCGTGCGTCACGTGGTTCGTGTACTCTTTGAATTTGTATCGGTTCTGGCACATGTTTGCTGAAGTAACCCGTATGTCGTTCACGAATAGCGGTACCACTTGCTCCTCGGAGACTTTCACGAATCCCTGCAGCCATTCCCTTCTGCGTGTTGACAAGTTTCGTTGAAACTCACACGCGCGTTGCTTTTCCCTCTCTCTCTTTCTTCCCGTTTTACTGTTTTTTTTTTTTTTTTTCAGAGAACGAGAGAGAGACTCATATTCCCCGATAGCCTTTTATCGCGATGACCCTTCGTTATTAATTTCTGCCGACCTCCGCTCGACAAGGATGAAGAGACTTTGACCGGTTTATTCGACGATTCTCGCGCGAAAAGAAAAGATCGGAAACGAACTGTGGGAGGACCACCATCGCACCTATCAGGATAAACGCGGCTTCTTGGGGAATTTACCGAGCGAAAGTCTCCTCCACGGTAAATGGATTTAGAAATCCATGCAATTGGCATAACTCGCTAAAGTGGACGCGCGTATCGTTAGTCCCAGGTCATTGATCCGTCGGTAAAAATGCTCCCCGTTTAATTTTACGGTTGTGTAGCTGGAATAATGCTGGCCCAGCTCGATGTCAACCACGTGTTTGCCGCTGGAACACTTCTAAACGAAAGTGGTGGGTACCGTTAGCACTCGCACACCATTTGAAAATCACAATGAAACTTTTACCCGGTCGCTCATTCGCTCAAACATCCCACGGGACCCAATGTATCCCGTTTCTGTTTTCGCCATTCAGTGGATAATCCCTCATCGATGTTGCTCGATATCCCGGAATCAAGAAATTTTCCAAAGATTTTCCAGGAACCGCTTAAAAGGGTAGATGAGGATAGAGGGTGGGAGGAACAAGAACTGGAAGGCGAGTATTCCCGCGGGAAACAGCGACGGAGCCTCGGTAGATGGCAAAGTTCAGTAACTTCGGCAGCCGAATTCCAGCTTGGAGTAACTGTAACGGTTTTTATCACTTCCTCCGGTAGCGAGTGCACGCCGAGTGAGGTCACTGCACAATCCCCCGGCTATTAAAACCTCCGTAAACACGTGAAAGGTCGTGTAGGAAAGAAAAAGAAAGAGGAGAAAAGCATCGGCGATAAGAAGAGGAAAAGCGCGGGGAAGGTTTTTGCGAGGTTTCCACAGGGTAGGTTCCCGGGGAACCTACGGGACTCCATTCGAGCTGTCGGTCGAGAGAGTTCACTTCGGAAAATTTATTAATAAATTTCCTCTGAATTTTTACGGATGAACGCGTCGAGGAGAATAAATTTGCCCGCGGGATACGAGGCGCGTGGGAGTTGACCGGGAACACAAGGGCGCTACGATATCGACTAAAATTTAAGAAGTTAACGGAGTTCGGATAGTTGGGGAATTGACTTGACCATCGACAAGTTTAACGTTCCACGTTGATATAACGTTACACCTAAATTCTTCCAGCTGCTGGATAACTGTAGTTCTTGCTTCGTGTTTACTCGCGTGCAAATAACTTTCCGGAAAAATCACTCAGACTCGTTTAATCTGCCAGTCCGGAAAATGGGACTCTGGGAAAAAAAGGGAGAAAGAACGAAGAAAAGAAGGGGAGAGAAAGGAAGGGGAGAGACAGGGAATTCCTTATAATTGGGTCAAAGGTGCAACTGGTTACCGCGAACTTGAACGATCCCGGGAAAACGACTGAAATATTCTTGAGATTCGTTTTTCCGCCATATTGGAAAGACCGGACTTCCCCCCAGCGAAGAAACACGAATCCTTGGAAAAATTCCATTTTATTATAACCGCTATAATTATCTCCCGTTATAATAACGTAACGCGGAGAATCTTTCAGTAAGCTTTTTCCATCTGTTTTCGTAATTCTTGCTTAATGACACAGTTTTCAAGTGGCAGAGAGATAAAACATCGAAATCACGATGGTCCCCGTCGCGTTCAACCTTGATAGATTAATCGATAGCGTTTCCACCTCCCTCCTCCTCCTCCCCTGCACTTGGAATTGAATTCCACCAGAAATATTCGACTCAAGCGGTTTTCGAGAAACGAGGAGAATCTTCCCTGGAAATGGAAAACGGACGCGCGTTCACGAAATTGGACTTTAACGCTGCAAATTGATTTGTCAGGTTTTAAGTGACGCGACACAGGACTCTCCGATTAATCGCGCGTTCTGGGACCAATCAGGGTCTTCGGGGTGTCCAAGAGAATCTCGCGATTGTCTTCGCCGTTGACGAAAAGAAATTCGCCCTTTGTCCATCCCATGGGAAAATTCCCAGTGCGTCCTCGGTGCGCCGACTGTTCCAGGGTATTGTCCCCCGCTGGGAAAAAGAAAACTGGTACCTCCGATTTGCCAAGTATCAAATCTAACGAACGCACCGACCGTAGTACTGTGCTACCTCTTATTACAGGAATTCGAGTGAAATTGCTCCAAGAGAGCAGTGCGTGCTCGTTGAGATAAATAAGTTTTCCCAGCGTCCCCCTCCCCCATGGAATTTCCCCTTTCCTCAACGATTTTGTCCATTGCAGATGTGGGACCAACGGAGCCGATCAGTGGCCGTCGTTCTCCTTGGCAACGTTCTACTGCACTCGATAGTCACGGCCAGCCCAATCTACGTGCCTCATTTTCTACCAGGTGGTAAGTGCATGTGACACAGATTATTTCGTGAGTCACTCGCGGTAGCGCATCTCGTCGTCGACGTCGTCGCCGCCGATGATGATTCACCTATGAACTCGCTCGTCCATTTCGCCCTTGGAATCTTAAGGAAATCTCGAGACAGGAGAATTTCGTCGACCAACCCCTCGCGAGAGACCAGTTCTCGTTGGAGAAAACGTGCTTTCGATCAAATTATTGACTGGACGCTCGATTCAAGATGGCGGCGACCGGTCTTGGGTCGCCGGAGTCTGCGGGAAGGGTGCGAGGGGAGCGCAGTTGGATTTTGGGAATACAACGGGATCGGTAAAAGAAATGGCTCCGAGTTGGGTTTCTGCCGTTGATGACCGTTGGCGAGGGGCCCCAGTGACACACGTGGGTACCGCTGCCCGGGAACGACATTGAACCTACCTTGGGTTCCTATCCGTGCGGTCGAACGTGGGCGGACTGGTCAGTTTTCTACACACAAGTAGGTCAGCCGCGGTCATCGTCGCACGGGACTTACATTGATTTTTCCGACACCGTCATCTCTCTCTCTCTTCCCCCCCTCCCCCGGGTTCTCCTTAGCATTCTACTCGTCATTCGTAACACCCCCACCCTCCTACGCACGCACGCACATTCGCGTCGCAAGGACAAATTGCGCGAAAAGAGGGAGTCCATCTGAAAATTTGCAAATTTCTCGTCGACTCTGTCCCGGAACGGGAACTCTCGCTGTAAAAATTGCAATATTTTTTGCTCACCCCTATTTTTGGACAAATACACGCGAGTCTTTCTTCGATTAGCTTGGAATCGAAGTGAACTTTGAGAGTTTGCGATTCTCGCGACCAGATTAAATTCCAGGACGATAATCTATTGGCCGGATCGGCGGTACTTGTGTGATGTGAGCGGTGGGCAAATCGATACCATCGTTGATCTTTTGCAAATTAATTTCGCCGCTCGAATATGTCGCGAAGTGGGCGACATTTCCGAATGTCAAGGGACGAACGATCGATGCACGTGACGTCATTTCATTCGCGCGGGGTGATCAAGAGTGAAATCTTCAGGGGGCGGAGGGTGGACGCGTTGACCGATTTGCGAGGCGGAGGACACGCGTCGACAATGAAATTCCAGCAGGTTTGTCGCCTCGCGAACTTTCTTCCAAACGCTAGAGAGTGACTCACGCTGAATTTCCGCTAGACACATCGAGAGGGGTTAGGGGGGCGGCAAGAACTTTTTTAGGAATGGCCTCCTGACCTGGAATTTTATTGAAACTTAAAACTTGTGCTTTATCCGCGCATTTTTCTTAACGGGACCCACCACCACCACCTGTACCGTACAGACCAGAAGAGAGTATACGCGTACCTACGCGACATTTATCGTTATTAAACTTCTCGATAGATCCTCTCTTCCGATTCACATACTGCGCTCGTACGAGTGCGGGAATCTCGTTTTTCACGATAAATCTGTTTCTCAAAAATTTCGACGTTATCGTCCCGATAACGTTTCGTATGTTAATTAAGAAAATGAGATAGTGCATTATCTACCGATGGATGTCGTTCGATCAAACCGAAGAATAAAAATCTTCGCGGAAATGAGAAATTAAAGATTGAGTAGACTCGGAAATTCGAGATTTAAGCTATCTCAGCGACGAACAACAGGAATTGATATTGGGTTAAATATCGAAATGACGATTTTTCCTGGCAACTCGGAAAGAATAACCGGGATAACTAGATCGGTAATTTTATTAGACACGATTAAGTTGTTAACCCAATTTTAGAAAACCCACTTTATCGAAAGTTGGTAGATTAAAACTTGTTTACACAGCAACCGGATAAAATTTGTAGTGGATTGGTCATATATTTTTTAATCTACGACGGAAAGTCGGTCGAATCGCAGGAATCAGGAAGATAGGCAAAAAATCGTATGCACGTGTAACCGTGTACGATAGATCCGTGAGACTCCGGCAGCCGAAGTCGTAGGAATCGCGATGAGCGAACCGAGATGAAAATAATGATCGATGACGAGATGTTTGCTCAATTGCGATCTGGTTCCTCGAAAGGGGAGGATCTTCCCCCGCGAAGACGCATCGAAAAATCGTATCGGAAACATCATTGCCCATCGCGTGTGTGTGTGTGGTTTGGATAAAAAAAAAAAAAAAAAAGAAAGAAAAGAATTTTTTTTAGATTGGATTTAGATTAGATTAGATTGCGCTCACTTGTATCAACCAAAATGAATCTTCCAAAAACTCTATTAAGAGCAAGGGGAGAGAAAAGTGAATCCCGGAGTAAAAAATCCCGACTCGAAGAGTCCTTTTCGACGTTGGGATGCACAGTTGGAGGATGGTCCGGGTCAGGTATGCGGGATCGAGGAATGCACGGGGGTCTCCGGAGGATAAAAAGCATGGAGTAGCTAGAGATTATGAGGTGTCTTAGAGTAGGAAGAGACCAGTTACATTGGGCCTATGACTATGACCTACTTTTGTGCGATACGCAACTGGCTCACACATCGAAGTTTAACGGTACCAGAATGCCAAGAGACTGACATCGATTCTTCGATAACTGCTCTCTGCCTATTCGTAAATAAAGCAAATCCACATGGTAATCGGTAACCGGAAGTCCTCAGCTCCATCCGTGCAACGCGTATTAACATAATCGAGTTCCAGCCTTCGAGGTATCCTTTCAGCTCCACCCCGACCAGTTAGAATCCAGTTATGGGAAGTGGAATATTTTCGGTTGTGCGTGTGATAGGTGCATAGAACCGTTCCGTTAAAATTCTTGGTAGATCCGATAGACGGCGAGAGATAGATCGTCCGACGATGATCAGGTGGGAAAATTGGAGGCGCGCCCGTTCGTGAGCGACGGAGGAGCCAACTGGTACCGCTGGAATGTAGAACGCATAGGCACATGCACAGTTACCCGAGGCCCAAGCCCGGGTTCCGCGTCCCCCCCGCTCCCTCCATCATCGAATACTTCGAGGGCCTCCCCAGAAGAGACGCGCTCGTAAAAAGATTGCCGTCTGTATCTCTAACCAGGCACCCTCCTAATCTCGTTTCACAGGAACCGGAAGGAATATCAGGCACCTGCCATGCGTTTCCCGCAGGACGGGAGAGACGGGAGTCTGTATGTTCGCGTTTACCTGCGCGAAGGCGAATGGCACGCACCTGGGCACCTGCATAGATCGCTTCTACTTCGGCAGCTGCTGCAAGATCGAGGAAGAGCCGGACGTTTTCCCACAGGACAACAGCATCGATGACGGGCCGTCCTTCTCAAGGCCGTTCGTCACGAGCCATCGACCACTGGACAGCAACGACATCCCCGAGTACTTCTCCAAGCCCAAACCCCTCGGCGGAAGTACTCAGGAAACTCCGGTTAGTCCCTTTTCCGTAAATCTTCTCGAGTTGCCAGTCCCTCGATCCTTCTATTGAAATTGACATTGGCACTTCTCTTGATCCTAGCTTTGACCTTGACCCCCAGAATAGAGTTTTCAGTCCAATGGTAAATGCACGGAGCGAAATCGTTGGAGTTCGTTCCGTGGATCCCATGAAGACTTTGTTGCTTGACGAGTTTTTCCGGTCCAGTTTAAAACGTTCTTAAGGTTTCTATGAAAGTTTTTCCTTCGATTGTCTTCAGGGAATTAGCCAGCAGGTCAGCAGCTCCCTCGGTCCGGGCAGTGGGGCGAAAGACACGACAAAAACCGTGACGAGGAGGCCCGCTGTCACAATTACGGAGGCAACAACGGAGCCGATTCGTTTCTCCACTTTCCAATCTGTGGGAAATGCCTCGAGCACGGCAAGTGGCAGCGGCAGCAGTCCCATCGGGCCCAGCAGCATCAGGCCGTCGAATAACGGCATTAGCGAAATAGTGACAAGGCCGCTGAAACCGTCCTCTGCGATAACGACGATGGTGACGAAACGACCGGCGACCACTTCCATTTCAGCTAGCGAGAAACCGGTGTCCTTGGAGAGCACAACTAGACCATCGTCGGCCACGCCAGCAATTTCAGTGGCAACCGACAGGCCCACCCCGAGCAAAAAGCCGGCGTGGCAGGCGACTAACCCCCCGGAGACGACCTTGAAGCCGTTCGGCAGCACCCAGAAGTTCACGGTCGCAACGAGGTTCCCCCCGAGAAACACGACGTCGAAGCCTACGCAGAGCGTTAACAGAAGGCCGACGGTCCCCGTTACCAAGAGACCTAGCACGGTCACCAAGAGGCCCTCGACCACGAAGAAGCCGAGTTCTCCGAGCAAGAGACCCGCGACCTCCGGGAAACCGTCGACCGTTGGCGCTAGACCCGCTACGGACAGTCCTGTGGTCACTACGATCAAACCCAATACGGAAACTACCGCGTTCTCCTCTCTGTCGACTTTGCCCATTCAGAAGGTCACGACGAAGAAGCCGCTGTTGGACCAAAAAACTCCGGTCCCCGTTACTGGTAGACCGAGTAGTACCAAGTTACCCTTGGAAAGTGACAGACCACCGAGTTCTACCATAAGTTCCAGTACCTCGAAGCCTTCCAGCGTGAGACCCAGTGGAAAGCCGACCGGAAAACCCTTCGGAGGCTCATCCTCGAGGCCGACGACCACATCGAGACCTACGAGCATCGAGACCAGACCTTCCTCCGGGGTTTCTCAGTCTAGACCGACAATCACGGAGACGAGACCGACGACCACGGGAACGAGACCGACGACCACGGGAACGAAACCGACGACCACGGGAACGAGACCGACGACCACGGGGACGAGACCGACGACCACGGGAACCAGACCGACGACCACGGGAACGAGACCGACGACCACGGGAACGAGACCGACGACCACGGGGACGAGACCGACCACCTCGGGCACTTATAGACCGATAGCCACGGAAACGAGGCCAATCTCCGTGGACGCTAAGCCAACGGTGGAGGAGTCGAAACCACCAACGATCGCGTCTCAATCGAGACCTACCCCTCCGACGACCACGTTAACCACGTCCCAGAGCAAGCCAAAGCCAAGTTTGCCGACGAAGGAAGGCACGAAACCTGCGGCGAACACGACGGAGAAGGTACCCACCACGTCATCCTCGTCGTCGTTCCAAGCAACCAAGTTCAAGCCTACGGAAAAGCCCACGAAGCCTGGCAGCAAACCCACGAAACCCTTGACGAAACCCATTGGCACTTCGACGCCCACTTGGAGCTTCGCTAGCAGCGCGAATTCATCGGATGAGACGACCACGGCGACCACTCAATCATCCCTAACGCCACAAGTAAATATTACCACGGACGCCATTCTGCAAACAACTTACTCACCGGGTCTGGTCACGTGGTCGTCGAACTCTGATGAATTCGCCACGAAACCACCGGAAGTGACCCCCGCTGTCACGAGCAGTCAGGATGGTGAGTTATTCTCGAGATCTTTTGAGCGTTTCCAAAGAGGAGGGGGGACGAGGGGGAGAGGTGGCAACCGCGGAGAATCAGTTTTATCCATTTTGCAAATTGCCTTCCATTAGCGATTAGTCAGCGCGGGAACGCACTCTCGCGGTACTCGCGACTGTAGAATGGAAATCAGTTTCCTCGCGAGGATCCTCGGAGGTTCTTCCTTGGCCCCTATTGTTCCCGGTGATTCCTGGAAAGTGGCGCTGCCACGTTGGGGAGGAGAATGGTGATCGGCCGGAGTTGGAGTCGGAGTTGGAGTCGGGGGGTTGCATTAAGCGCAAGTGGGATTTGATTGATTGCGCTCGAAAGTATCGCGTTCTCCGGCACTTGCACTATCGATTTCTGCCCTCATCAGCGTCGCTGTTGACCCTCGTCAAATTTGCCCAGCCACCACCACCACGCTCTTCCCGGACGGGGAGGAGATACACCGGGAGATCCTGATCGAACGCACCCCCGACCCTGTCAACATTCCCGCGGTTTTAGCGTCCCGCGCTAAAACACAATTACGCTCATAATATTGAGCCGGAATGAAAACCGGGACACCCCCTCACCCGCGAGATCCAGGGATCTCACCCGGAAAGATTCGGTTCGACCGGCATCTCCTCCCCCCCTTCAATGGGGGCGCGGGGGTGGATCGAACCAAAGTTGAGCCGAGGAAAACGGGCGGCGACCGCTCGAGCTCGGTTCGAACTGAAAGGGTCGAGTCGATTAAAAGTTGCTTAAAATTCTTACCGGTGCTTCATACCGAGCCGAATGGAGATGAATTCTATTGGGCTGGGACGTTGTAACGGTTTAAAGAGCCGACCAACGGTTTTATCTTTGCCGCGCCGACAACTTTCGAAGCGATTCGCTTCCTCCTCGCGAATTATGACACCGGCCGATTTGCCACAATCAAAGGAGTGACCGACCTCCCGAAAGATTCCACGGGGGTCCCTTCGCTCTCCGGGATTATTGCCGCATGAAACCTCCTCTTATTTGCCTCTCCCCTTTCACTCGCCAAAGATTTCATTAGGATTAAGAGGGTTTCGATGTAGTAACGAGAGATCCGATTTGTTAATTGGGGATATAATCTTAGGAGAAACGGACGGCATTTGGACCCCCATAATAGCCCCCGATGGCTGGATAATGATTCAATCGCCAACTACCGAAAAACCGCAAACTCAGGAAGAGGCGACAACCAAACCGGTTGCTGAACCCACTCAGCAGCCCGTGACTTCTGGTAAGGCATTCATCGATTCTTGATCTTGTTCACGGCTACTTTGCTTGCTTAGAAAAAAAAAGAAAAAAAAACAGTTCTATGCTCTGGCGCCGCCACTTTGCTCTCGCTCTATGTTTCTTGCGTGGATGTAACGATCGATAAGATCGCCAAGACTTTTTAATGACGATCGAATTCAGCCGGGGCTCCGACTCCATTAAGGAGCGAGTGCCCGTCAAGTCGATAAGTTTCCTGCTTTACTCCGCGATCGAACGAATCTCATGAATTTCCAGAGGAAACCGAGGCCACGACGAAGGAACCGGAAACGAAGAGACCATCGACGACTACCCCTCTGCCATCCCCGGTGGGAGTCACCATAGATTCCTCGCTTCCGGTACCGATGGAGACCCTCAACATGTCGGACTACAAACAAGGTAAATATATTCCGAGCGCGCGCGATCTCCGTTAATTTGGTTTTTGCAGATTTTCGACCCGTGCCCACCTCGCGACCGGAGAATCTGACTCGACTTAATTTTTCCCCTTGATTTTCGGAATCTCCCGTAGTCCCGCGGCATTAATTGCCCCTCTCTCTCTCTTTCTCTCTCGGTACCGTTATTAAGGTCGTGCGAATGGAATGACAAAAACACTACAGTTACTCCGCGTTCTTTCAAAAAAAGAAAAAAAAAATCCGCAGGTCCCTGCATTGCCAACTCCCCGTGCGATATATCGAGAAATAACTACTGCATGGTAACTGCGTATTCTTGAACGGGATGCGAAAAGTCGGATCGATCCTCGTTCTCTGTGCAACATGCGAGAGCGTCATTTTGGTATCCCCCTAATAGACCCGTAACCCCGTTTCGTCCAGTCTCGATATGTGAAACGCTTCGTTTAACCTGTGCTATTTTTCGAAAAGCAACCACCACCATCCTGACTCCTTGGAAGAATCGCTTCGCGCAAAACCACGTTCTTTTTCGAGCTGCGAGCAACAGTACCGTGCGATGACTGGGCGAGAGGGGAGGAAATGGGATAAAAGGGATTGCATAAATTTCACGCAGAAATTCCGAGAGAGATCATTCGCGGCGGCAAATAAACTCGGCAATTAGGTATAAGCGGCGGAGTTCTAAATGAATTTTAAGAATAATCGGGGGCTTTATGTTGTCTCCGAGAATCGATCGAAGGTAAAAGGAAAGAATGGACGCGAACAAACACAATGCGAGCAGTAAAAAGTTAATCCTGCCGTAAGAGGAAGGGAGAGATGAAAGAGAGATAGAGATAGAGAGAGAGAGAGAGAGAGAGAGAGAGAGAGAGAGAGAGAGAGAGAGAGAGAGGGAGGGAGGGGAGGGGGGCAAAAAAGATAAAGAGTAGCACGGGATGGTACCGGTTCATCCAGTCCGATGAATACAGACAACTCGTTCTCCAACGTGGCTCTCGCAATGAGATACACGAATCTTCTTAAAGGCATGAACTCAACAATGCTTCTTCTTGCAGTGTGCGGCAGGAGACTGTTTCCGGAATCCAGAATTGTTGGCGGAAATCGCAGCTCTTTTGGTAAATGGCCCTGGCAGGTAAGAATGGTAGAAAGTGCATAGCTTTTACTGAAAAACCTTCAGTTTTCTTCCCGCGCTATCTCTCCGCGTTTCTTCTTCTTCTTTGTCTCTCCCGTGTCTTCTTCTCGATCAATTTTTCATTCGGTGAGCTTGCTCATTGGAAAATCATTTTTTTTACCGTCGATGCTCTATGAACAATTACGTTTTAATCCCGTGGATTCTCGGTATTCGATTTTAATTAACATTCGCTTCCTTATCGTTATGTCACGGCTTTAATAGCCATTGTCGTAATTGAGTAAACTTAGCATTGAAAATAAGTGCGCTTATCTATGAAATCAAGATATCTCGATAAATAATCCGTCCACGTACACACCTATGGACTCCTCCATTATAGACAATACGATTTATCAAAATCTCTTAAATGCAACGACACTTTTTGATAATGAGAGCCTGATATTGTGCAACAACAGTTGTAGCGGAGAGGTGGAACTTCCGTTGATTAGGAACGATTGTTTATGCAGATTTCGTTACGTCAGTGGAGGACCTCGACCTATCTGCACAAATGTGGCGCAGCCTTGCTGAATGAGAATTGGGCAATCACCGCGGCTCATTGCGTAGAAAAGTAAGAAACCTTGAAATAGGGATGGAGGGAGAGTTTTTTAAAATATATCTTTTTCTTTCGATGTGAAATTAACGTCAGTCTCTTGCATTTTTAGCGTTCCACCGAGCGATTTGTTGCTGAGAATCGGCGAGCACGATTTGGCAAATGAAGAAGAGCCCTATGGATATCAAGAGAGAAGAGTACAGATCGTGGCGAGTCATCCGCAATTCGATCCACGCACCTTCGAATATGATCTGGCACTCTTGAGATTCTACGAGCCACTCTTGCCGTTTCAACCGAACGTTTTGCCGATTTGTTTACCGGACGACGATGAAAATTACGTTGGTCGCACGGCCTACGTGACTGGCTGGGGGAGGCTTTACGATGGTAAGGAAAATAATGGCCCAATATTGGTCAATAATGGACGGATTGTGTCCGCAGAACCCTAATAATCCTGACGCGGGGAAAAATATTCCCTTGATACGTCCTCTATCATTGAGGAATTTTACGAGAAAGAGAACAAATTCTCATTGGCATTTTCTCAAGTCCGTACTACTACGTGCTTGCTTGCTTTTGCAGAAGGCCCATTACCATCCGTCCTGCAAGAAGTTGCCGTACCGGTTATTAATAACACAGTCTGCGAAGCCATGTACAAAAATGCCGGCTATATCGAGCATATCCCGAATATTTTCATCTGCGCCGGCTGGAGAAACGGAGGATCGGATTCCTGCGAGGTAAGAAGACGACTCGTCGTTATTAGAATTGCCATTGCATTGCACCCGCAAGTGCATTTCGTTCGACCGAAGCAACGATGTGGTGCTAATAGATCATAATTTGAATTTCAGGGTGACAGTGGCGGTCCAATGGTAATTCAAAGAGCCAAAGACAAAAGATGGATCCTCGCCGGAGTGATCAGCTGGGGAATTGGTTGCGCGGTTCCCAATCAACCAGGCGTTTACACTCGAATTTCCGAGTTTCGCGAATGGATCAACCAAATCCTTCAGTTCTGAGCCAGAGGAAGATCTTCGTTTCGAGGAGATTGCGTTATTTGCAATGATACGAGCGTCGCACAAATTGCCGAGGTGATCGAGGATGGTCAAAGTAGAGATCTTCCGTTACAGTGTGATGTGAGTGGACTTTAGTGAAAATATCAACGATCAAGCGTTTCTGCTGTACCGGCGAAGAGAAGATCCACGCAAGATGGCGTACGATTGCCGCATTGCACAAATTGCATTTTATGCCAATATCGAACCGGGCACAGCGACAAACTTTTCAAACAGTGATAGTGCGATTGGACACTTCTCTTATGAGGAACGAAGAAAAAAAGAAGGTAGAAATAGAAACGAGAGAAAAATAAGAAGAAGAGAGAACCGAAGCTTGCGTTAGAAAAATTTCGATTGCTTGAGTGAACGCACTCGATTTTTGTATATATATTCACGACCAATCGGGTCTTATAACGATATCTCTATTCGAAAGTAAAGTATAACCGGTTAAACTATATTTATATTTAGCCCAAGGGAATTGTACAGAAACTGGTGGTATTTTCTTTTATTCTATCCTGCTCTATATACACTCTGACTTTCCTCCGAGGTCGTTGCATCTACTCTCTTATCTTATTAGTCTATTTCGATCGAAACCCTTACGGGGAATAGAAGAAAATACCCTACACGATTACACTGTATTGCATCGCTTCTACTTAAATTTACGCGTAACAAGCGAGTATCAGTTTCTCGCGACACTATGTTAATGGAAGCGGTGAATCTTTGTATAAAACATGAATCTCATTAAAAATATAGGTAAATAAGATTGATTTGATTGAACCCCTGTGTGGAAATCTGGTACACTCTTTTTTTTTTCCTTTCCAGGAGAAAACGTTTCACTTTATAGAATCGTTTTATAAGCTCATCCATTATCCTAGGTGCCAGCTGATCGTACTCAATTGCGGCCAATGAGAATACGATTCTTCGAATATCCAAGTATCGTTTCCGGTTGATTTTCATGCTGCTCGTCACGCTTCAACAGAAATTGGGACATCGCCTGATTTTTACTTTCGCAAAGTGACGGGAAGCCGATCTGTTTGATGAACCTTCAAAGAAAAATTGCGTCGGAAGAAGTTCCCGTAAAAAAATGGAAGAGTAAGCGTATCCAGTGTGTGTGTGTGTGTCTGTGCGTGTATGTATGACCATTGAAATAAATCATTGTAAACTGTGCGAATAAAGAAAGGAAAACAAGTCGAGCTTTTATCCCCCGGTTCAAACCCTGTAAAATGATTATCTTGTGTAACGTGAAATATTTGCGTTACTGTAACATTTGAAAAACACGCCTATTTTCGCCGGAAGATTCGCAGTGTTTTATTAGCGGTAACGTCGTCACGTCACCGCGTCGATGTGCGCCGAAAAAGGAAATCACTGGCTGTATTAGTTGGCTGGCCTAGAAACAGTCGTAAGGTTTTTAGATTCTATTTAACGGAGCACCAGCGGACCCATTGTTTTATTCGGAATGTAACTCTCTTTCCTTTCACGCCGTCTAATTTCATATTTTGAAAGGACAACGAGGTGCGTTTCAGGTTCGCGTTTGCCCTCCTCCTCCTCCTCCTCCACTTCCATCACCTCGAAGCACTCGAGCGTTATATTTGTTCGATCTTATAAATTCAAGAGCTGTCGACTAAGATCTGCTATCTTGCAAATCCGGGGAATCACACGCATGAGATCCAAATGAAATTTCATTTGGAGTAAAAATGATCAGAACTTAGAAATGCAGCATCGAAAAAATCTAACTGTAAATCATAAATTATCATAACCAGTAAATATCGTAATGTTATGGTATTATGGCGGTTCCGGAGCTCTGGCATTTAATATGTCATAAAGATGTAAATATTATACGTGCCTTCGACTTTCTACACCAGTAATAACGAGAAGATGGACGATCCCATGCGATCTTAATAGCAGCTTGGAGTGATTGAAGGTGTCGACATACGCATCGTGTACTTACGCCTGTAAAGCGTGCTGATTTACCTAATTTTATTGTGAAATTTTTAACGGAATAGAAAACTAGCGACACTGCCCTGTCTCAATGCCATCTTGATTTCCCTTTGCCCTTTCGAAAGAGTCTCTCTCTTAAGTTCCACGACCTTGACTGATTGCTCAAGGATCTTGGAAAGACCAGGCTTCTCTCTTCCGCTCCTCTCAATAGTAATCTTATTAAGCTTAATTGTGTAAGGGAGGTAAGGGAATTCTAGATAAAAAGCTAGCAAAACTTATCGATAACTTTCAATTGAATCTGATTCGTTAGTTGGTAGACCGTTTCTTTGAAATTACATGAAATATGAGATTCCTCCAGTTCTTTATTATAATTATTCATATCCACCTACTACAATTACTAGAGAGTTCTAAAAGCAAAGTGACCAGTAAAAGCTTTATTAAAAGCAATATCAGTACAGCTGGCACGAGTTTCAATTTCCTTTTTGTCTGCCCACGTGCATCACGTAACAGCTTCGGATCCCTTCGGCAGATTGCACAATAGAAATTCATCCCTGGCTTTGCAACTTGATGGAAGTATCAGGATGATTTTCTTCGGCCTCATGCAAGGGATAAATTAGAAAACTTAATGGAACGCGAAATATGCGCATGATTGCTTTGAGTAATTAAGATATTCCAACGGAGAAAGGTGGGTAGCGGAAAAAATTTTCCAACATGCGGGAAAACTGCGGAGTTTGTAGGTCAAACGCAGTTTTAATGCATGCATCTTCCATTATTTCCAATTCCTTTGCTCGTCGCACGAAATCAAGCGAACGAAAGCCGAAGAAAACTATTTCGAATAAAATCGTACGGAAGAAGCGCATTTAGGAGGGATACTTGAAAACTCCAATTTTCCTATTTCCCCGCGGAGGAAAATTGTTTTCGGAATAGTCCTTAATAACGGGCCGTGCGTGCGTGATTTATCTTTTACAAGTTCCCCAAAATTTTCTCCAATCCTACGATCGGAGTAATAGTCGACGATTGGCGCGTGTCCTTCCACCAGTGCCCGGCAATTCCTACGAATTTCCCGAGGACCAGCGGAGACATTTTTTTTTTTTTTTTTTTTTGCTTTTTTCAGCGAATGGGCGTAAAGGGAACGCGTTCACTGATCTGGCATAGAAAAGCTCCTTGCTCGAAATTTATATGTTGGATCACGTAGCGAGGAGTCGTAAGATGTTAACGCGATAAACGCTAGCGAATGCAAAAGCAAAACTGCTGAAAACGTCAGAGGCGTGACGGGCTATGGATGGATGTTACTGGACCGGGTTAAGTGGCTTTGGAGAAAGCCAGCTACCTCCGCCTTTTCCTTATGAAGTCACGAAACCGTACGCGGAGAACAGATAGTAAATCATTCACCGTCCTTTTCTGCCAGTGGGTCTAGTGCGAAATCGAAAAGTCCCAAGATTCCCGAAACCGTCCATCTAACCTCAAACGAGCCGTAACCCTACTGGTATCCTAGCAACGTTTCTAGTCTCCGCTGCCTCCTAGCAACGTTGCTTCCTAGCAACGTTGTTTCCTAGCAACGTCGCTTAGCTACCGTCGCTTCCTAGCAACCGGCCAACTACTCCCGCGTATCACGAGTATCGCCACCGCACGTTTCCTTGTTCCCGTCTATTTAGATCGATCAATCTCCATTCCCGTACTAAAATCACCTTATTAAAATAGATGAGGGTGATGGCAAAGTAAATGCTGCTTGAACGTTCCTTAACTGTACCCTGTGCCGCTACATTAGGAGTGTCGCTGGATCCTCGCGATAAGCGATTTAACGCGGAACCCATATTTTACTCTCGATCATCGGATACTCTCCGGGGCTGCTGGCCTCTCCGCGGGATTTGCATTATTAACCTGCGCGAGCTGAGGTAACCGATGGTTCACGAATAAAGTACCGTTTTATAGCCGAGGCTGCGCAAAGTGGAGCTTCTTAACTGACATTATTTCTGGCCAGAAGAAGTGGAAGGCGGCGAGCGCAGAACAAAGCCTGGCTTTCGTGCTGGGCAGGACGGAGGAAAGTGGGAAAGAGGAAAGAGAAGAAAGTGAAGGAACGAGAGAGAAGCACGAGACGCGCGACCAAGGATTTTTTCTTCCGCGAACTTTTCAGCGATTCGACGGGAGGATCGAGGAAACTCGAGTTCCTCGAAAAGCGTCTGACAGGAGCTCGGGAGGGAAACGGATTCCTTCCTCCCTCCTGATCCCAACGGCGGTGCACAAGTGGAAGATCCTCGCGCTTCCCGTTCCCGCTCGAATTTATCGCGACGCGACGCGGCACTCGATTCGGCGAACGCACGAAAGTAAAAGATCTCGCGTGCTTCCCTCGATACTCGAGGACCGATCGATTTCTGGAGCCGAAACGAGGAATTGCCATTGCACCGTGTCTGTCTCCCGCCGGAGACTCGGTGAGGACGATTGGCGCGGCGGGAAATCCAGGAAAAGTCACGTGCGCGACATTTCCGCAAGAAAAAGGACGAAATGCAGCGACGAACCCTCGAGATAATGCAACGTGCGTCGGCGCGACTCCTGCCGCTGCTGCGGGGGCGTGATCGATCATGGAATTTCCTTCGAATCGGGGTCGCACGGATTACCAGGGTCACGGACTGACCTTGGCACCTGCCAGACGCCACTTTATAGGTTCGTCATAACAACGAGTGACGGAAGCCCACGGATGCTTTCTCGCTCTCTCTCTCTCTCTCTCTCTCTTCCTCTCGCGCAATCTGTGGCAGGCAATCTCAGAAATGGCCGCTATCCTTTGGATTTTTTCCCGTAGATGCGGAGGACATCCTCCAGCGCATGCTTATGGGGACCGATCACGCTCCTCTCTCCCTCCAGGAAATCCTTTTTCCGACGGAATCCGGTCGAGGGTTTTGAGTTTCTCAGCTTGCACGCTCGGTCCATTAATTAGGAAAAGAGCGAGAGGACTCGGAGAAAGGAGGAGGAGGAGGAGGAGGAGATCAAGGCGAGAGGTTCTCATCTCTCAAGTTTCACGGGAGACCCCGAGCAGGTTGTAGAAGCAACGGTAAAAAAAAGCTGCGTGCGACGTGAAAGGGCAGAGGCAATTCTGACCCAGTTCCGCGGGTGTATCCTGGGTCATGACCATCGATTGTTCCCCGGCTTATGGGGTCGCGTCCTAAATGTATTGGATTCTTCGCTGGGATTCTGCCCGGAGTCTCTATCCTTGGAAATTTATGGTCCCGCGGTATCCTCCTCTAGTCGATGCATCGATGTACCGGAATCCCTTGAGAAACATGCAAAACTGCGCTGCTGGAACGGTTCCCCGTTGACGCCACTATATTTATTACCGATCAACAAGCTCTTTTCTAACATCCTCCGATCCTCCAACCCCCGACCAATCGCTCGCGCAATCCCCCCACCCCCCCTTCTGATCCTATCGGAATCTCTTTATCGGTGATTTCAGATTCACAAGGACTCCGGCGGAAAATTGTCAAGATATTTTTTCACCAGGGGAGTCGCGAGGTCTCTGCAAACGCGAGATTCGGCGGCGGCCATCTTGGCAGAAACTGGAGTGAACGTCGGAATTTCGGCACTTCCCGTCAACGAAAAACACTGTCTCTCTCTCTCTCTCTCTCTCTCCCTTCCTTTCCCTTCTCTTCCCTTCCTCCCTGCCGACCCCTCTCTTTTTTCATGCACTTTTTCACACTCGTTAAAAGCGATTTCACGTATCAATGAAATTCATTGAAAGAGGCACGGGTCGCGACCCACTTACCGGAAGTCACGAGCACGAAACTCGTACGGCGGGTCCTAAGCGTTTCAAGAGTTCAAGTTTATCCTTCGGAGGGAATATAATTATCCTTATTGTCGGCGAGTACTTTTTCTCGCTGCTTTTAATAATAATCTCTAATGTCATCGTGGATTTCTCCTGTGTGGATGTACAGTTAACTCGATTCATGGGAATATTTCGCTTCTCTCTCCGTGTTGGTGTTGGTGGTGGTGGTGGTGGTGGGTGATCGGTCCTCGAAAGAACATGGAGTGGGGGTGAGGGAGAGTTCTTCCCGCAGATGCTTCCGAGGAAGCGAAGGCCGCGAAAATAAATCGAGTGCGATCTCGCGGCCAATAAATAAGAGTGAAATCGATTTCGAAGCGAGACTCGTTGCGTGAGAGATCGTCAAGTGGAACGCTGAAATTTTACTTGAGAATTGGTCAATTATCGGGGGTGGGTCGAAGGAACCCACCTTTGGCAACCCTTCCTTCGGGCGAGGCAAGTCGAGCGAGGCAAGTTTCAGGGAATTCCATTGGAAAAAGTCAATGTATGCAATCGAGTTAATGGCATACCGGATCTCGGGCGGACTTTGGCCGCCTCCTGGTGGAATTCACGCGTTTCGTCGCTCACTCGGATATCGCCGGCTCGAGTGGGGTCGGCCCGTCGCGAGCTCTAATTACGTGAACAGAGTCATCCGCATACGCATTGTCGTTAAAGTAGAATGCTACTTTATACGAGTAGTGGACGTGGTGCGACGTTCTGCGATGAAAGTCTCGCCGGTTCCTGACCCACTTGTGGCCATGGTCACGTACACGTGCACAAAACGAGTCCCTCGGACCCCGCGCTGTCCGTCTGCTCCCCGGGGATGTCCCGATCTCCGCGCCAGAGTCCCGCGACGCACCTGCTGCGCGACCTGCACCTGCTGCGCTACGATCATCCGTCCAGGAATGCAAATCAGCTGATCTCGACTGGGCTGATCCGCAGCACGTGGATCCAAGTGTCCGGGAGGAGCTTTTTCGATCTGGAACTTTTTGTGGCGACGAGAGGAGGAAGGGAGGGCGGTCTTGAGAGAATCACCGCGAGAGCGGAAATGGCCAGGAATGGAAATTAAGGCAGTTTCCAGTTTCCCAAAACGGTACTTCGGCGTATAGTAGACGAAGCTGAAACTTCGCTGGAGGATTCACGGTCGTAATGGGCCGCGTTTTAAGGGGGTCGTTCGGAAGTTGGACGACGAGCACGAGCGACGTTTTACTCGCGCGAGCTTATTTACCCGATCACGGAGGAGAAAATCTAATGATTCTTACAGGCGACGCGACGTGGGAGTTTCATTCGCGGAATTACGACGACGTTAAAATGGTAAATTTGAGTATCGGATCAAGTGGGAGAGGGTGAATTGCTTCCTCCCTCTGCGAGCCTCTGTGTCAAATTAAATGATAATATTGTAGGAGAAAACTTACTTCTCCGGAGGGACGCGCGATAAAGCTCGATGAAAAGTGTGCTTTTTGCACTTGTGCGCGCCTCCCTGAGTATTTATAAATATTTACGAAGCCCCCCATAACTTGTGATATAACAAGATTCAATTATTTATGAGGCGTCTCGAGCTAGTGGAAATGAATCTCTGAGAATATCCTTCTTTTTCTAATGTGGAACACGGTTCTGGTCCTGATTGGGTTAATGAGCACCTTTGAAAATTCATACGTTCAGACATTATGCTTCTTCTTACCGCGCGGACTAATCCACACCCGATTTTATGGACTTTTTAATAATGCCCACCGCTAATAAAACAATAAAAGTGTCAAGCGCTCGTGTTTGTCCCGGTAAAAGTTAATTCCCCTAATTAATTTCATTATTCAGCAGGCTGAATTATTTCAATGGGGAAACACACTCGTGTCGTTATTAAGTATCATTAAATTGTACGTGCCATTAATTTGACACGACCAATTAATTCCATTAATCTCAAATCATGGACTTGTATAATTGAACCCTCTTCTTTATACGTAACTCTTATTGATTCGACGCTTCATTATCTTCATTGAGCTTGACCTTAAATTTTTTTTCTTCCGCCATCTCTTTTATATGCATAATCCAGTTTGGTCGTTTATACAAAGGTTACAGAATGTCAGGAATGTTTAGTAATTTTCCCAAAGGGCTGCAGCACGTGGGGTGGGGGTACCGAAGTTCTATTAACTTACCTCTCGCTGCCGGTAATTGCACTTGAAATTGTGGACGGAAATGAAAGCAAATAATAGTTCTGATGAGTTTCGAGCTCGATGCTTTTCAATTTGAAATGTGTTCTACCTCTCTCTCTCTCTCTCTCTCTCTCTCTCTCAAATAATGAAAAGATTTCGGAAAAAGTTCGAGTGTCTTTGATCGACGAACGAGAAGATTTATTTTTAATCCAGGGAGTTTTTCCTTGACAGCTACGTCTAAGCTGAGAAGAGTACATCACTTTAAGTGATGGAGCAGAAGGTTTACGTCACAGTTCTCACGCCATAACATGATGTAACGGTTTACGTCAGAGTGGAATTAATACGTGCACTTATCCCGATAGAAGCCACCACCCCCGCGCGCAGCCCCGGAACACCGGCATTGTTTCAGCCAGGATTATAATGGGGATCGCGCTCGCTCCAGGGAAAATACTAGCCTAGAAATTCAGAGTATAAATAGTTGACACTCGCCGGGGAGAAAAATCCGATATACCAGTGCCATATATGGAAACTCGATAAGGTGAAGAAGATTTATCAGAGTTGCAATCGTTCACCTATGAAAGTGAAGAACATCGAGTAGCTTTTCCCCGCTTATTTCATTTATCGCCCAGTGTTTTCCTGACAAAGTGCCACTGAATTTCACCGCTGAAACTCGTTTCGTGAAAATTTTCTTTCTCTTGCATTACTTCTGTTTTTTTTTTTTTGTTTTTTTTTCACTGATAATTTGCAGGCGATTGGATTCTTTTGCAAGTCCCGATAAAAAGTCAACACGACTTTTGTGCTGAGAGAAAGAGGTTCTTTCACATGGAATCGATTGTTTCGTCGGAGAGAGGAGAATTTTAAAGGGAATTCTATAAAAGACGAGGAAGTGACAAGAGGCGAACGCGCACGAAAGATCGGCAAGCATGAAATTGGCCGAACGAGTCAGGGAGAGACTTTCGCGGCCGATGACGATCCGCCATGTGGAATGCCAATAAGTTTTCTGGCAGTCGAATTTCACCTCATTTCGGAGTCAGCGCGTCGCCGGTGGGCTATGTCAGCTCTGTTCTCTTAACCAGAAGTGACTAATCATCCAGCCCTGGAGCCTCTCTCTCTCTCTCTCTCTCTCTCTCTCTCTCTCTCTCTCTCTTTCTTGGGGCCTCTTTAAAGTCGTTCCAAAAACTTCTTTCACACGGTATTGCCGATCAACACTCCCCGAATCCTCCGAAACCCGTGCAATAGCGTCCGTCGCGCGTTCACGCGATAATTAAAAAGACGAGAAAACCTCTCCGAGTACGCGAAGAATTAAGAGATGCGTTCTTCTACGAGTCTCGAAATCCATGAAATATTTCAGTAAACCCGTTCAATGGGATTATTCGGTATTATGTTTCCGAGGCTGAAGGTGTTTAGAATTCGTAGCCCGCCGGAGGAATGTCTAATTGATAACGGTGTAAACCACGCGGGGACCCTTCTGTGCTCAACGAGAGAGAGAGAGAGAGAGAGAGAGGGAGAGAAAGAGACTCGAACGACTCCCCACGTTCCGCTTTGATGTAGCTGTCGAGCGCGGTTTTACTGAAATGTCGCCGTTCTTTTTATTTTCCACCTACTTCCCTCTTCTATAGCCTGATTTTCTTCCCAAACGACGATGTTTTCTCTTAATCGTTGAAAATCCTCGAAATTAATAGAAATCCAAGTAAAGATGGGAAGAACGATAAGATGTAAGAGAAGAAGAGAAGAAACCACGAAAGAAATAGAAACGGAGAGGAGGAAGAGATTCGGCAGAAGAAGAAGAAGGAGATAGAAAAAAAGAAAAGAGAAGAGAAGAGGAGAGTAAGAGAAGAAGAGGAAGGAGAAGAAGACGAAGAAGTTAAGCGTCTCGTATAGTCAATGAGTAGGACAGTGTGTCGCAGTTGTGGACGTTGGGCCCCGTTCTTCTCCACGTGACCTGGCCAGTGGCCCACTTTGATTTCTCCGTCCCCCTCCCGCGGTGTCCGTGGCCCCCTCCCGTGTACAGGTGAGGCCCCTGCCACTGCTGGAGCCACCACCATCTTCGAGCTCGCTTATGACTTAGCCATGCGATTCCTGCACATGCCGCCGCGGCACACCGGCCAGACAGGTACCATCCACTTAACCTGCCGGATGGACGAATAACGCGGATCGGCCGATCGAGTTTAAAAGTTTCGCGCCTCGACATTGAGATTGGTTGATGATCGTCAGTGACACGAGAAAAAGAAAGAGGGAGGGAGAGAGAGAGAGAGACCAAGGAAAATCGTTTTAGAGTAAAAGTTCGAAGAGAGGTCGGTAAAAGGGAATCGGCTGGTTCCCAACGATACATGTGGCCCTTGGGAATATCGTACGTTCGTTAAAATCGTGCGGAGACACGGTGGCCGACACGGTGGTACCCGGGGCGATTGGTAAGCGAGAGCAGAAAAAATCAAATCAAAAGGACGAGTGCTGCTCGAGCCAAAGTTCCTCGTCCGTCGGAAGTGCGCAAGTGCCAGAACTGGAGGAGCCGAAGTGCGAGTGACCTTGAGCTTGTTGCAAGCAGGAAGTTATGAGACGCTGTTGTTAACCGGGCTGCTCTCCTCGACGGTTTCTGCGCTCTACACGGTAAGTGGATTCGCCACGAGAACCCGAGACCGGTTAACCCACATCGGAGAACCCGCAACGGATCGGTAGTCCTAGTCGCAGTAGCCGGAAAAAAAACTGTCCTACCGAGGTGATTCGTTTCGAGAAAATCCTACGACCGATAAATGCTCGAATGGCCATCCGGTTCCTACCGATTTTCGTTCGGCGAACGGATCGGTGAGCGGATCGTCGAGCAGATCGAAAGATCCGATCGTCGTCGCTGTGACGCTGGCTGAGGATTTCATCGGTGAACACCGTGTCCACTCTCCAGCACCGCGCGCTACCCGTTATCGCTCAAAGTATCGCTGGCAAAGTATGCGACTTCATTCCACGAGGATTCCCAGCCGCGCGGCATTTTTCTAGGTTAATTTTACGCTGAAATTGTAGGATCGAGTGGTACGATCAAGTTCGCGGCTAGAAGTGGAAAGCCGTTTTGCTATTCAAGTGCGCGAGCGGCGCGTAAATCCAAACAAATATGTATGAAAGAGAGAGGTATGCGGTAGCGGCTATCCTTTTAACGAGACTACACACCTACAATGAAAAGTACTCGAGCAGTATTCCCCGGATCGACCGGATGTAATTTGAAGAATTAATTCCAGCAGAATCCGCTTAAGAATTTCTGCGATAAAACTCGCAGCGTGGCTCCGAGGAAACTCTCGCCGCGGAATTTAACGATTCTCCCCCCGCTCGGATCCCCGTGGATTTTCCGGAAGGTCCATTTTCCCCGACGGCGATTTTCATCGACGAGATGACAGGGGAACAGTTAGAGGTGTAGCAGCCGCTAACTGTACGTAAGTTTGACGAATGTTAATTTCCCATCGTGGCGACTCGTCCCGACGTGGCGAGAACTGTCAATTGAAAAGTCAATTCGAAAAGAATTCTTCTCTCGGGAAAGTAGTAGTGTCCCGGTGGTGCGTCTCTCTCGGTAAGAGAAAGAAAAAACGAGGAGAGAAAAGAGAAGAACCTCGGGTAAAAGCGAATAGGAAGGACGGGAGGCAGGAAATAAGGAGCCGCGGCGGTTGCGATGGTGGGATAGGATTAAAGAGATTTGATAATCCGTGGCAAGGGGAAAATTTCCAATCGAGTGCACAAGTGTCTTTATCCAGTGGCCGATTCCGAGGCTAAAAGTTGCAAGTATGCCGGTTTATTGCTCGTTTATTGGACGATCGTCGGACGAATACGGGCAATTTTCCTCCGCAAATCCTCCGAACGTGCTCAATATTGATTCGAAACGGTAATATCGATCGTAAACTCTAAATGATTGCGCAAGAATTACTTTGATGATTTTTTCCAGAAGCGTTCCGCGAAGGGACGCAGGCGCGGCTCTTTGTTCGAGCGTCGACGGATTAAAAAAATGCCAAGTAAGTTCGCGCGTAAAAGTTGGAGCGAGCGGATCGTTAAACTCGGTTTCAGCGCTCGCGATATCTCTTATCCGCGTGCAATCCTCCTCCTCCCCCGTTTTCCTCCGAGCGCGTATTCCGGGAAACCCGGGGCGTCCGCGGATTAATAGACGCCCGCCATTATTAGGCGCAACGCTAAAACGACCGACTCCGCAAATAGCGCTCGTAAAAAATTCACCGGCGCCCTTCCGCGCATGGTTTCCCCGTGGCTCCATACAAAATCAATACTAAAATGCACCTGCAATTTCCGAAAGCCATGAATTATCCCGAGCTCCTGCCCGAGTCGCCTTGAATTATCGATGAGCCCTGACCCACGTGGCACCGTTTCATTTTTCACCATTCTCCAGCTCCACCACCACCCCCACACCCCCGAGGAGCTGGGGGCAAGAATATGAAATTCTCGATCGTTCACCGACCGATTTCGCTCCTGGCCAAAAATTTCCATCTTTGTCCACGACGAGGGGTTTAGGGAGACCGCTCCTCTCGCCCCGATAAATCTCTGATAGATCTAAATAGGATGATTTCCATGGCCGTCGTCGACTGTTCGACACGCGGAGCGCGGCAGCATCGTCAGATTTCTCTGGGCGACAGGACTAGTTTGGTATCGTTGTTTATCGTAAGGAGGACGCAAAATCGGGAATCGGTGCAGTCGTACAAGGACGTCGCTGGCTGAGATGCCGAGGAGAAAGCTGCCTTGCCGACTTTGGCACGCGGTAAACAGGGCAGCCGCGATATACATAGAAAAGCATTTGAAATGCTTCACTGCCTCAAGATCTTTCATTTTTCTACCGAGGCGAACGAACCGGATGATAAGGTGCGCCGCCGCGGAACTCGCCAAGAAGAAATTCCCTTCTTCCTCGAGGAGAGAGAGAGAGAGAGAGAGAGAATCTTCCAGGTTCCCCTTGAGCGAATTTTCAACGGGGATCCCACAGTACCACATAGGTGACCACCACCGTGGACTCGAGGTATTTTTTATGGCCGACACCGTGATATCGACGATTGTCTCGTCCCCGCGTCTCTCCCGGGTCATAGGTCGAAACTCGATGGACAAACTCAATGAAAACCGGATACGGGAGAGGGGGATCTTTCGGGGAGCAGGAGAAACACCGATGGTAAATGCTGTTACGAATCATATTCGGGTCAGGCTGGTGATTGATATTCATGCGGCGATCCATGAAATTCAATGAGAATTCGCCATATGCACCGAGTAAAATGCTCGTGTGTCCAATTCCTCGTCATTGATGCTAGACGCGCGCGGCTCTTGCGGAGAGAGGATCGCTCCTACGATTACTCGAAATTCCAAATGAATTTGTGCCACCTCTCGTGGCGGAGAAATGCTGAAACATGCAAAATGCGTTTTATGCGCGCACACAGAGACGGACGGGAGACACGTACACTCGCGCACACGCAGCCAAAGTCGAGGATAGCCCATTATTAAACGGTAATTCCTACTGTCCACCGCTGTGGCTCCGAGTGACTTTCATTCTATGAGCTACTTCCACGTATTTATTTTATTCCGGCCGTGTACAATGTTTGCCATTTGTTAATTGCCATTCCTGCCTGATCTAACGTAATTCCAACTTTCGTTCTACGAGCTACTTCTCGGTTACGGGCATCTGTGATATTTTTTTCGGGTTCGACCAGGCTATCCCATGGCAAATTGCCCGTCAGGTGTCTCGGGTTTATAGGGTAAGCCTGCGTTTTCACAGGGGGTGGTGGTGGGGGAGGGCAAAAAGCGAGCAGCGCACTCGTGGAAACCTCGTTCCAATAATTATCGATACACGTATCGATTTGTTCGCGCGATGCCTGGCCTCTCCGGAGAAACTGAAATAATTGCAGGGACCACCCATGCACGCTGTGCCCAACCACTTGTGCGCATTCCAACAACGTTTGCGCTTATTTCGTCTCGTTTCTCCATACGCTGCTTTTCCTCCCACGTCCAATTTTCCCCGGGACGATCCATCGATTCGCTCTTACGCGCATTACCCGTTTAGAAGGACCACCACGCATAGACGCGCGCGCGCGCTCTCTCTCTCTCTCACAATGGGACCACAGTGTCATTTTTGAAGTTTGTCCATGGAACGCGGACGTTCGGAGCCGGTCTGGGTCCGAGGATTTGATAGAACGATAAGAGACGTCGGCGACCAGTCGACTGTCGCTTTCTTCGAGGCTGAATGGATGTGCCGGAACAGAAGCGGGCAAAGAAGTCGATCAGTTTTGCACGAGCGATCTTGCTAGAAACGACCGCCCGGAGGAAACAGTGAAAGCTCGGAACCTGCATAGAACGGTATCTTTCGGGTGCACTATGACGGTAACGGTGATTAATGGAAAGTCATTTGGAGCGCGCTGGAAAATCGTCCTCTGTCCTCGAGGAAAACTCGCTCGTGGAAACCTGCTCTAGGACCGTCGTTCAAGGTCGCGAGAGGAAATGGGTCGAAGGTCGTTCGTTCCTGAGAAAACGAAATGAGTTTCCTGTTTTCGTCCGGGAGGGAGGGTGGGAGGGAAGGAAGGAACGAAGGAAGGACAAAGTGACCGACCGGGCGAGCGGGAACACGAGGAGGAAGTGGTCTGACCTCACCGAGGTAATCGGGTCACCCAGATCCAATAAACGCGACGCCGTGTCGGGCTTTCTCCCCGATCCTCGCGATCCTCTTCCGATCCTCTTCCGCCGCCTATCGGAACTCGCTTCCTGCGAACTCCTGGTGAACGCGCTACAATTTCCGGAAGTACCCCGGCAGCTTCCGGTTCTTCTCGCGAAACGACGGAAGACCCACGGAGAGAGCATCGACAGTCTCCGCGGTTGAGCATCGCGCGTCGACGCGTCCCGCCGCATTACCGAAATTAACGGGACTTGGAGGATTTTCCCGGATAGGAATGTGACGTTGGTACCGTAGAAGGGAAGGAGGAAGAGGCACAGGGGCAAGAGGCGGGGAAGGCGTCGTCTCGCTGGGAAGCGTAGTTTCCGTCATTACGACGCGCTTAGTCCCACGTGATTAGTCCCGGCTGATGACGCCCTTCCGTCCGGTGGATCTTCCTCGTCGGTCCAGAGCCAGCGACTCGAGTTTTCCACTCGAGAAACTCCCCGGGCAACGACCATGGAAAGTGATTTTCCCTTCGGGATCCGGCAGCTTCCTCCTCTCTAGTCCGTACCTTCGAGCTCGCGATCTTGACCTTTGCGAGGAGCAACGACGAGGGAGGCGAAAAAAACTCGTGGACCTGACCCGGGGAAACTGGGCTACGCCGGTAGCGAACAATCAGCGATTCTCACGCGTGCCGAGGTAACGATCGCCTTAACGGTCCGCATGAAAAATCAGAGCGGCACAAACGAACAATTAATATCAAATCAGCTAGTCCGACTCTCGAAACTGGAATTCAATTAAATTGCACTGATTCCCCCCGTTCCTCTTTCCTCTTTCTCCGTCCCGTTTCTCTTCCCCCTTTCCCCCATCCCCGTCGTTCTGCGCCACCCTATTCCCGATCTTCGGAGAGTTTAGTACCGAACATGGAAATCTAGGGAGAGCTGAAAGAGCGAACATCTTCGTCGGTCGAACGGAAGGCCAGCGATTTCCACACGGCATAGGAGCTGCCAGTAATAGTCTGGAAAAGTAGAGGATGAGGAACTCTGGGATCCTCCGATGCTCCAGGGTAACGGGACCCGAGCACACGTAGGCGCACGTGCGTGAGTGCGCGTGGCACGCGGCTCCTCTGCCCGTTCGCGGTGCCTCTCGCGTGAAAGGGAGGGATGGAAGGGGGGAGTGACGCGATCGAACCTCCGCATCTTACTGAAATGTAATCATGGACCTGGGATAACCTTGTCCGTGATCGCTGCTGAACTTCCGTTAGCTTCTCGCCTATTCCCCTGGAGCTAACTCCCTCACCCCTCTCACCGCCTCACCGACAAAATCAACGGCATTCTTTCCAGTCGAGCAAAGTTCGTCTCCCGTCGAATTCCTCCGAACTCCTTGGAGAGGAGGGGACGGGGGAGAGGGTGGGTGCCAAAGAGGCAGGACTCTAATTACGGACCACCCCGCATAACGGATATAACGGAAGTCGGGGAACCACCGCGGTCAAGGCAATCCTTCCGCAGTCCCCTCTCTCATTACGTTTCCCTCAACATTGCAATTTACCCATGAAATTGCCATAAAGAATTATCATAAGAGCGCCTCTACCATCGTCGGATCCCATGAGACGAGGCTCGAAGTTTCCGTCGATTCGGGACGTCCCCGCGCGCGAGGTCATCGGAGGGGGCGGCCCCGCGTTGATTTTCCCGGGAGATCGAACGGCGGGGATCGCGAGGTGGAAACTCCGTTTGTTCTCCGTTCTCTCCTCGTGCGAGCCGACTCGCCCGGAAGTGGAAGCGCCGCGCGCGTCTCCTCCGTGAATGAACCAGAACGAATTTTTCGTTGCCGCGCCCCGAGTCGGAATAACGGTAAGTCCTAGTTGCGCAAGTACATCGGGGAAAAACAAACATGACTCGAAAACGCGGACAATGGACCACGCGAGAGCGCGAAACTTCGATTCTCTCGTGTCGTTCGGTTTCGTAATCCAGAAGAACCCCCCTCTGCCCCAACCCCCGACACCCTGAACGCTCCTGCAAACTGCGTTCGACCAACACTCTCCATTTTCTTTCGTCGCTTCTCTCTGAACCGCGCAATCGCCTCTTTCCCCTCGCGAAATTCATCCGGACCGCAGAACTGGTGAATGGTCGCGCGGATCCCCGAGCTCAGGCCCACTTTGGGGGCCTCGGTGGTTACCGTTACCGAATACCCCGAGATACGCGCACCTGCGAAGTGAATTAGCCATTGGTGAAATGGCCGAGGCTACCTCAACGCGTGGCAATCCCGTAAGGCCAATTGGTTGGGTCAATTCCCTCGCGAAATATTCGACGCGCCGCTAGGACCCGGTGACCTCCGCTACTGCACCCTGTGCGCGGTACCAACTGCATTGATCGTTGACCTTGGGCTGCTTACAGATGGCTGCTGGGAAATACGTGTGCCTGACGCTGCTTCTAATCGGACTGGAGCATGGTTCGTCTCTGCCACGTGCGTCGGAGAGTCAAGGTCGGTCTTCTTGTACTTCTAAACTACTTTTTCTCTATCTCTCTCTCTCTAAACTTTCCCCGAAGCGAATCTGGAGAGGATTCGGCGGATCTTCATGAGACGTGGGCGCTGTTGTTTCAGGGAGGAAGTTGTTCGGGGGTTACAGGATAGTACCAAAGGAGTGCCAGCCCACGATACCCTCCAGGGTGAAGTCTACCGAGCCGGCGATCTGTATGTTCAATTATGAGTGCAGTAGGCGAAACGGGGAAGTGGTGGGGGCGTGCATGGATGGGTTTTTGTTCGGCGCGTGCTGTCAGCTACCCGGGAAGTACGGTCAGGACGAGGATCCCGAGTTGAACACGCAGGAATTGTTGCACCTCCATGAGATTGACCACGTGCCGGAAATTCCGATACTCTTAAATCCCGATGGAACGCCGGTGGGTACCGGTGGGGATGATTCCCTGAAGGGCCAGGTCTCGGGCTCGAACTCCATACACCCGGGAACCCTGTACACGAAGATATCGACTTTGACGCCGTCCTCGGGATCGATGAACGACGCGGTGGAGAACGCGGAGAAACCGCAACTGCAACAGGCGGACATCAGCCACCTGGAACAGGATTTCCCGGCGCTTTTGGGTCAGCAGGAGGTGCTGAACGACCTTCGACTCCCGGGTCTCCTCGCTCACCAGGGTGCTCACAACGATATCCAAGAACAGCAGGATTCCGGGAATCCGATGACCACTCTACTGAGACCCGATCAGGTTCTTCAGATTGCCGATCCCGTAGATCAATTGCCGGCTTTATTCTCTCATGGTCTGGGTCCTAACAACCACTCTTCGGCGGACACGATTCTCCTTAACGAAAACGGTACCTTGCTGGAGGAAACTCATAGGCCAGATGAAATATTCAGGCCTGGTACTCCAGCTACGTCCATCCGTGATGCAACGCCAACTAGCACTGCTACCACCACCATCACCACCACCACCACTGGTACCACTAAAAGGGTAACCCCTAATCTCGTGACGTTGGACAGCAAGAAAAAGGTCACGGTGACTATGGTCACCGATAAGAGGAAAGTGAGTACTGCGAAACCCGAGCATTGGGTTAAGTTCCCCGAACATGCTGCAACCGAGCAGGAGCGTCCTACGACCTTCAACAGATTGCCTGAAATAAGTGAAACTCGTCCTGTCACGGCACCAGTCCACTACATGTCGTCCAGTAAATTGGACGGGGGAAGACCGACGGAGGAGAGGGTTTCGTCGACGGTTTCTCTAAAGTCGAGTTCCTCCGGAGTCGAGAGCACGACCCCTTTAACGGCCAGTAGTTACGTGAGCAAGGACGACCTGGTGAGGGTACCGACGATCACGTACGACGTTCAGTCCGGTAACAAGAAAAACGATATACTGGATAAAGAGGAAATTGCGATAAATCACATTATATCCATTCTGAACGACACCACTCCGGGTCCGGAGAACAAGGTCACCGTGAAGATCCCTTCATCTCCCCAGGGTTGGGTCAGCATCGACGAAACCTCCAAGCCGAGTTTGGTCAAGGTTTCCACGTCGAGGTCACCGTCGACGAGCACCACGACCGAGACCTTCCCCTACACGTTCTACAAACCCGCGAAACCCTCCTCCTCCTTTTATAATTATGAATTAGTCCCCACGGAGACTGGCCACTCTACCTACACCACGTCAAATTCATTCTCAAGGCCATCGACGCAAACCACTTACGGTCCTTACAGTAGCTTCGGTTACTCTAGCAGACCGACGACCAACCCTCCGGCGCCGACCGTCATAGTTCTGGGCCCGCTCGGAACTGAGTTCACGACTGATACCACGCAGAAGGCTGTGACGAGGTCACCGAGCACGCCCAGGCCAGAGTTCGTCAAGCCCAGCACCGTCAGCACGAAGAAGCCGAATGTCTCCACCACCATTACCCATAATATCAGCACCGTCATTTCCACTGGGACGGTTTCCAGCAATAACAATCACGTGGTTTCCACGAGTTACATCAGTGTGAACCTGAAGGACGCCACCAGCAGCAGACCTTCCACCGGGAGCACGGAGAGCTCGAGTTTGAAGGACCAGGCTACCAAACGCCCGACGATCTGGACCACAATTTCCGCGTGGTCCGGTAAGCCCAGCTTCAGGCCGAAACCTTCCGCTCCGAACTTCACTTGGCCAGACGAGAACGCCATTCCAGTGAACACCGCTATCATCATCAAAGAGCCCGTGGTGGATGCTGAAATTATCACCGTTACCAAAACCACTTTGCCCGCTTGCGAAGAGGATACCGCGGCTCCTGATGACCTCATCAATTTCCCCCCTGTGAGGAATCCCAACTTGAACATATCCGCCCCGTCTTCCCAGCAGGAGAAGCCGACGATGGTCGATACCGTTAATAACGTTGGCTACCCGAACATCGAGATTGTCAGCGAGAATGAAATTCCAACCCCTACCTTCATCGAGGACGACGTGCTCACGAATAAAGTGGACGCCTTCGTTAACAAGATCGTGGAGTCTCTGCAAGGCAATTTCATGGATCTCAAGGACATCGTGTACAATGGCGGAAACGCGACGAGCAGCCCTGCCACACCTACCAGAAGGCCATCGGGAACCTCCAGCCCTAGCAGGAGGCCCACCAGGAGACCCGCGACTTCATCCAGGCCAGGAACCTCCCCTAGGCCGGGGCAAACCACGAGAAGGCCCACAACCAGGAGACCCACCGCGAGACCCTCGAGGCCAACTTCCGGTTCTCAGAGACCCGAGAGACCCAACAGACCTCAGAGGCCAGGAACCACCAGGCCGCGACCTACCACGCTGCCGACCACCAGGAGACCTCAAAGCACCACGAAAAGGCCCAGACCCACCAGAAGACCGGTCACCACTATTCCCACGAGCACGTTACCCTCTATAGTGGAATACGAGGCTACCTCCCCTGCGGCCACGGAGCCCTCCTCCACCAGTGAGGAAACTAGTGCTACTCCTGACTTCCGGAATCGTAAGTGTTGCCTTCCTCGTTCTTCGTCAGTCCCGTCTTTTCGTTCAACCCTCATCCTCCCTTTGTTTCGACAGAATGTGGGGTGAGGCCTCTCATCAAGTCCGGGAGAATAGTCGGGGGGAAGGGTGCAACTTTTGGGGAATGGCCTTGGCAGGTTCTGGTGCGAGAAGCCACTTGGCTTGGGCTGTTCACCAAAAACAAATGTGGAGGTGTCCTCATCACCGACAAATACGTCATCACGGCAGCTCACTGTCAGCCAGGGTAGGTTTTGCGATTCGATTGATTCGTTAACGCGCCTCGACTGTGCTTGGAGCGCGAGCTTTAAAAGCAATTGGTGATTTCAGGTTTCTAGCGTCTTTGGTCGCGGTCTTCGGGGAATTCGACATATCGGGGGAATTGGAATCTAAGCGTAGCATTACGAGGAACGTACGTCGAGTAATTGTGAATCGAGGCTACGATCCGGCTACTTTCGAGAATGATCTGGCTCTGCTGGAATTGGAGTCCCCCGTCCAATTCGATGCCCACATAGTGCCCATTTGTATGCCGGACGACAGTGCTGATTTTACAGGACGAATGGCCACGGTAACAGGATGGGGAAGATTAAAATACAGTAAGTTGAGACGGTAAACGTTCGTTTTTGTCAATTGATAGAAGTGCGCGAGTAAAATGTCCGTCTCTCTTGCAATAGATGGTGGCGTCCCATCCGTGCTGCAAGAGGTGCAGGTGCCCATAATGGAAAATTCCGTGTGTCAGGAAATGTTCCAGACAGCGGGACACTCAAAGTTAATCTTGGAGAGCTTCTTATGCGCTGGTTATGCAAATGGTCAGAAGGACTCGTGCGAGGTAGGAAAAAAGTGCCATTTCACCGTCTCTGATTAAACGTGTATATTTCCGTAATTTCTCTAGAAAAGTGAGGACGGTAGGTCAAAATAGTAAGAAAAGTAACCGGGGAGAAAATAAAGTTGTCTGAATAACGGGGTATCTCGAAAAGTATATTGTTCCGAGAAAGCAAGATCACGGTCATTGAAAAAATTCATTGTTGATTTAGGGGGACAGTGGAGGACCGTTGGTAATGGAACGACCAGATGGCAGATGGATTTTAGTGGGCACCGTATCCCACGGGATAAAGTGCGCTGCTCCATATCTCCCAGGGGTGTACATGAGGACTACTTACTTCAAACCCTGGCTGCATAGCATCACTGGCGTCTGAAATACGATGGCACTTGGCTGTTCTATGCCACCTGTATAAATGTACAAAGGAAGACTAATTTATTTCTCCCGAAACAAGACAATCTCCTGCGACGCACATAGCAATACGGATGTGAAAGGTCATTTTGCCATTATTGCCGCTAAATCTTCTATCGTTCTCGGAAAGTGAAAAATATCGTTTCGCGCGAAACTCAGCGAATTGCGTTTGATCTTTGAAAAGGTCACTCGATGCACTTCCCTGCAGGCGACGAATAACTTTATCCATCCTAACAATAACATTAATATTAATATTGCTAGTAAGAAAAATTATAACAACAATAGCAATGATGCATGGATTGCATTATGACCAATCGTAAATTCCGTTGTGTTCTGTGTACATATATATATACATACATATATACATACATAATATATACGAAAATATGCATATATTTAAATATACCATTATCACATATTGCTTATATAAAAATATATTTATATTGTACGAGCCTTATTTATTTTGTTGTTATTTATTAAAATCAATTTTATACAAATGTCCAAGTGCTTTTCTTGTCCTGTCCTATAAATCAAAGCAGCAGCAGCACATCTGTAAAATTTCAGCAATCCGCATGGAAAAGCAGAAAGAAAATATCACTCGTTTCTATTCGGTAGTAACGTCAAAAAATATTTGTTCGCTAGATAGGCAGAAATCTATAATTACAAACTAACTAAAAAGTAAGAAAAAATCAACAGCTGCACGACTGCAGAATGGGATGGAGAAAAGATGAAATTGTACATTGAAATGTCATGCGCAAAATAGAGCCTCTGACATTTTTGCCCTAGGTCGTAACAATACCTCTCTTCGCGCAATACTCTCCGTTTTCACAAAATTGCTGCGGTCGTTTTTACAATTATCCAACTCTGCAATCGCGTATGCTCAATTCGATAATCGCTGAAAGAACTCATTTTCACGCGAATAAATTTCTCCCGAAAATTTGGACTATACTGGTATTCTTTAGGACATTCGCCGTATGTCCGTGTACCTGTGCAGGTAAATCGTGGGCGCTTATATGCGCGTTTGTGTAGTTGGAGCCCAGCTGGAGCAGCAGGACACCTTGGATCAATACGACCGAGAGAGAACTATACAATGTTAGCAGTGAAGGAGCAACGAAGATGGAGCTCGAACACCTACACGTTGAGCATAGTCGGTGAAAAGCTACGTGGGAAACTTAACCACGGAAAGGCTTTCATAAAAAGAAGCGAACAGCTCCCCTCCACACACGCACGGGGAAATATCGTAGACTGAAACACGCATACGCTATACGTACGGGTTTATGCACACGACAAAGTCCCGCAGGATTATTTTTCTAGGTTTTTCAAGTAACTTTCGAGTAAAAATCTCGCGTGACGCTCAATTCCGAAAATAGCAGCAGCGCACCTCGAGAACGCTAATAGATTTGTTCTCGGTGGAAAAATGGCAATTTCTCCCGGTTAGCGCGTAAATTAAAGAGATAATTATCAAAATCACGATGACGATCGATGGCACGCGCAAATTCCTCGAAGTTTTCGCCAGTCCTGGAAAACTTTGGTATCGGCGCGATGGTAGCGGAAGTTCACGGGGAATTCAACGAATCTGCGTGAACTTAAGAGGATTTCAAGGTTGCTCGGGAAGAATCTCCATATAAAGGGTCCATTGGTATAATTGCTGAAAGATGACGTTCGTCATTGCTGCATCACATCCCTCCAACGAGAAAAAATACTAATCTTGCGAAAAAAATTTAAGAAAACTCCTACCGTCCCCGTTTTGTCCCTCTTTGATAGTACACAGCAATGCGCTATTTTCAGCAGTAGCAGCAGCATCAGCAGCAGCATTAAAGGGTTGAACGTAGAAACTCGTGTATTTTTCAATCTGACACAGGACAAGGGTAATTTGAGAAATAGAGTGAATTCGCATATACACCGTATGTACGGTTGTCCATCGGGAGAGGGTGACGGGAGTGGGGTTGGGGGTGAGAGTGGAAAACTGAATGAATAAAATGTCACGTAGGTGGAGAACGCGCGAAAAAGAAATTGGCAAGGGAAATTGCGCATGCGCCACTGGAAAATGCGCTTGTACGGCAAAACCAGAACGACGTAGGAGTATAGATTGCCAGGGAGTGCGAGGATACTTCAGTCGTTCGTCAAACTCCGCCGAGGACTTGTTGATCTCGTGTGTTGTTTTGTACTCCTCCGTCTCACTTTTTCTCTGCCTGCCCGTCTGCCTGCCTGCCTGCCTGCCTGCCTACCTCTCTTTTCCTTTTTGTCGCACACGCAAAATTTCACCCCCTTGCAGGCTAACCTTGGACCTTGGTCTTTGGTAACTTGCTAGATAAGAAGTTGACCAACGCCCACAGCCATCCAGTAAGTGAAATTCTGATGCTTTTTCAAAAATTCTCCACCCCCTTTTCATTGTCGAGACCGATTCTTTAAAAGTGGACTAAATTCGCGATAGGTGAGCAAAAGAAAGGGGTGCTGGATATTTTACGACGATAATTAGAAACAGCTGATACCCTCGGTATTATAGCGGAGACGATAACACCCACGCGAATTGACACGTACCCGTAAACAGCTTTAGGGGAGAGAAAAATCTTATTTCGTGAAATTGCACGGTCGCGTATTGCAGCGCGAGGGTTTTTTACTTTTGACGCGGTGCGCTTACACCAGTATGGAAAGGGGGGTGGGTATATTTCCGGGGATAACAGCGGGAAGCTGTCGAAACGCCATAATTGGAGAGGATGAAAAGGAAACTGCGAGAGATCGATGAGATTTTCCAGATTTTCCGAGAGTTTCCACAAACTTAGGAGAAATCAACAGGTTTTCCAGTGGACTCGAATGAAATCGCTACGAGGAAATCGTTGAATCGTGAAATGGCGCCCTTTACGAGTGACCCCTTTTTACGAAAAGAGTCGAGGAAAATAGAAAAATTGCTTTTCGTCGCGTAATCGCGATTGGCCACCACGATCCGGTCGATTCGCCTTATTCTGAACCCTACTTTGCACCCACGTAGAGTTTCTCCGAGTTTTCCGCGACTCCCCGACTTTTTTCTTCCGCAGATTTTCCCGCAGCAGGGTAGTAGAGAGAGAGAGAGAGAAGAATGAAGTTACAGGCGAGTTTGACGGTCGTCTTGGTGGCTTTCGCGGGGACGATTTTCACCGTGGACGCTTGGGGTGGTCTGTTCAACCGCTTCAGCCCAGAAATGCTGTCCAACCTCGGTTACGGGCATCACAGTGGTTATCTAGGAAAATCAGGACTCCTTCAGGTAATTTTCTCGCCGTCGCCACCCTCTTCTTAAGCTTCGAGTCGTTGAAAAAAAAAGTCGATAAATCGCACGAAACTCTGGCTGATCGTTACGCACCCCCCGAAAAATCTTTCTGGATGATGAAACGTCATCGCCGGGAATAGTCCAGAAAGAAATTATCAGTCGCAGACAATCTCCGCTTTACTCGTGTCAGTGCGTGAGTAGGTGCGTGCGTGCACGCGTACTTTGAGGTAAAATCGCTAGCAATCTCTGCCCAATCTACCGAGTTAATGTCAGCGGCAGGGGCGAGAAGCGGGCGGAGAATTCACCCTGGTGAATTCTCGCTGGCCCGCGCGCAAAGTTCGCCCTCGCTGTATTGTATAAATGCATGCAACAACAACGCGAAAATGGAATATCGATCGATCGAGCCAGCCACCGAGTGTACTGCGACAAAGTAGTCGTCCTATCCCGAGGCGAAAATCAAATTTTCCCCGAGTTTTCCCGTGGTTCGCTATCGCGTTTTAAATCGAGGGCGAGCCCTTGTTAAATTCACGAGATTAGAGCGAAGGGGGAATACCGAGAAAAGGCGAGAATTCCTCGAGCGCGGAAAATTCTGGGAAATCCGACTCGATTAACGAGATATCAATGACTCAGCGGCCGCTGGCCGATGACTACCCGAGCGGCTATGGGAACTCCCTGGACGACATGGTGGAACACCCCTGCGACGAGAGGAAGTGTCTCTCCGGGGAGGATTGCTGCTCCGGACAGTTTTGCATCAACAGCAACTTTGCTGGTGGTAATAGCTGCACAGTTTTCTATTTTCTCCTTTACCTCTGCCGTACACCCGATTACCGGCGAGGGTGGTTCGACCTCGGTCAATTTCTAATCCGACCCTTCTACCTGATTCAATTGCAGAGGAGGGCAAGTGCGTCTTCCTCTTCGGGCTGAAACAGGGCGAAATATGCAGGAGGGACACGGATTGCGAAACTGGATTAATGTGCGTGGATGTGGCGGGGGGTGCGACCCGCTCGTGCCAACCCCCAGTTACCTCCAATAAGCAATACAGTAAGTTGCGCGGTCCTTCTTAAGGCAGACCATGACCTGGCCTGACCTGACCCACTTGAACGAACCACGCTAAACTTACTGATATATTGTCGGAATTTCAGGCGAGGAGTGCGTTACTTCCGGGGAATGTGACACCAGCCGTGGACTCTGCTGCCAGTTACAGAGGCGACACAGGCAGACGTCGAGAAAGGTTAAAAGTCGCGCGCGATCAATCGATGCGCCAATTAATTGCTCTTCTTCGTTCGTTCGTTCGTCCGTTCGTTCATTTTTTTTTAACTCTGAAAGCACTTCTCCGTTCTCTTTGCAGGTTTGCTCTTACTTCAAAGACCCTCTGGTTTGCATCGGTCCGGTAGCTGTGGATCAGGTCAAGTCCATCGTGGACTATACTTCCGGTGAAAAGCGAATTGCCAGCCAGGGCAATAGGCTCTTCAAGCGGATGCCATTTGCCTAAAGAAGAGTCGTCCCCGAAAAAACGGCGGAGGAGGGGCAAACTGCAAAAATCAAACTCTCCCCCACACCCTCTTCTAGTCGATCTTTGAAACGTAGTTGAGATTTTATTCCGATCGTACCCTCCCTCCTTCTCTTCCTAGCATCCGGTAGAGTCCCATGAAAATCTTGATGAAAATATCTAAATATTACCGGTTAGCTGATCTTTGGCAACCCCCCCCCCCTCCACCATCCGTTCCTAGTCACGTGATGAGATTAGGGAAAAGAGAAAAGATAAGAAAGCAACAGCCGAGCGGTTGGTTTTTCCTGCCCCTGTAATGTTGGCTGTTTCTTGTAGCGTAAGAATTTTTTCTTGACAACCCGCTGAAAGTCACATGATTTTCCGATTTGGAAATTCCTGCGCTTCTCGCGTGATCAGGAAGCGGCTTCCATGTTATTTTCGCGAAAAGTCACGACTGAAGAAATCGATACATATCAGCATAGACCGTCTTACAGTTTCTTAAGAGAATTTAAGATTTAAGCGAACGCGCAAGCTCTGTGAACAAAGTCTGTCTAAAACGAAAAGATTTTAAAGGAGACATGCACACAGATACACGTTAACACACACTTATGGATAATATCGTGAAATGATTTGAGAATTGTGCTCCAGCACTGTTTTATCAATTGTCAATTATATATAGTTCACTAAATCGATTCTATAAATTGTTTTGTGAATTTCGTCGCTTCTTTAGATTTATGAATTTTCCTGAATTTCCCAAAGGACGCGGAACCACGTTTGACTGTGATCAACCGGAGTACATTGAATTCCAATGATTTTCCACTGAAAAAAAACAAAAAAAAGAAAATATATCAGCCATGCTTTATCCACAGGGGTTTATTCGATTTTCCATTAATGTGAGAAACAGATTCGCGAGGACAGCGCAAATTATGAAAATCAGTTTTCTCGAGTATGATTCTTGATATTAGTGACGAAGGAAATAATAAAATTAATGATTAAATTAACTGTACGGCGAAGGGATAAAGAAAGTAAAAAAAGGAACAAGATTTTTAATCGTCGTTAAAAATCTCAACTGGCCTATCCGATAAATATTAATAGTGATATATAAATATATACATATGTAATTTACATTCAAGTATATAAAGATATATAAATTTCTATGTACAATTATAGAGCAGTAATTGGAAAATAGGTTGAAGATTAACTCTTTTAATCTATGAATTAACTTTTCTCCTACGTCACTAATCGAAAATAAGGACAAAAGGAAACCAAATATACATATCAATAACTTTTAATATTTCTTACTTAATTATGTAAGGAAAGAGTTAAACATATCACGCGAATGCCTAAAGCATTGAGAGTCTTTTAAATGTGAATGTTATTGAGATATCCCTATCGAAATTATATTTTTATCTTATATCCATATGTATACACCTAAGCTCTATATATCTATATAGCTCTCATATATTTTCTCGAGATGTATATCTACAAATATATGTACCCTATTATCGTATGTATCTCTGATTCGCTAAAATATTGCAGATCTAGAAAAAGAATATGATTTGACATATTTTATTATTCTCATATCGTGCCTATTTAAAAAAATACAACTATACAATATTTATTGCTGCGATATCTACATTTTTTCTTATTTTTCTCACACGTGATTTTATTACATTTCATTTTTATTTCACTTGAGAGAACTTGCCTAATATATTTTAAAGTATTTGCTTTGTCTTTCTCTCTTTTTATCAAATATCTGTTTTCTAAGGAAATTAATATTTCCACCGCAATTTGAATCACTTTCGAAATACATATCATAGTACATAAGTGTTTTTATTTTATAAGAGTGTCTTGAAGTACACGCGAAAAAAGCGGGAAAAACAGAAAAGCAATTTGGAAAACAGATAAATTGATAAAAAAAAAAGCATTTTCCTAAGGGTGCAAATTAGTTTTTCAAGAAGCTAAATCAATTCTACTGTTAAATTGCATTTTCTATTTAACGTTAAACACTACTTCCTCTTCCGGTTTCTCCTGACGATTCGATTCTTCTTTGGAATTGTTTAATAAATCTCAAAAGATACTGAAAATCCTAAAGCATATGTATGAAATAAAAGTAGAACATAGAAAATTTAGCCACTTGGCATTGAGTCGAAAGTACCTTTACCGAGAAAACATTATTTCAGCATAACTATATGTGTATGACTAAATGTATATGTATCGTTCAAAATTATAATAAACAAACTCAATAGCTAAATGTAAATTGATTTGATAGTTTTGTTAATCACGCCAATTCCAGATATTCAATCTGGCTTGATTCTGATTCAAAAGATCCGCTTTGTTTCTCGATTTCTTCTCGATACTACTCGAGAACCTATCGATTCTCGTTTCTATTTAAGAGAAACGCGTTTAATATAATCATATAAAAATATATTATATAATAATTATATATTAAAATGTTCCTTTATCGAATTATTTTTAATTAAACGATATTCCAACTTATTTTATGTGATTAATTCATAAAGGGATGTAAATTTCATGTAATAATTATGGTCTGGCTCCACCTATGAAAGTTGGACCAATACGGACGCCATGGTATAGGAAACAAATGGCTGTATAGGGACACGAGCTATTTGTTCTCTGAAGCGTTTTTAGTAAAAACGCTTTTGTGTTTCTGAAAATATATCATAATTTTCGTAGTGGAAATTCCCTAAGATGACTGCTTTCCCGGGGACTGTAGCTTTTGACGAATACGGTCGTCCATTTATTATCTTGCGGGATCAAGAAAGGCAGAAACGACTGACCGGGCATGATGCGATTAAGGTATACTAATTTATTAATATTTTCAAGATACTTCAAAAGCATCTCGAAAAAACTTATTGTAAAAGGAGAGATTTCACGCATGATTAACAATGATTAGATCTAACCAATTTAATATATTGATGCTGATTAAATCCATTCTTGTACTCTAATACCTCGCCACGTGAGATAGCTGCAATGGCGTCTCAGTTTCGTATCATCTTTAAATATAATTCATTTTATGAGAATATATGCGGTATTCTCAAGAAAAGTATTTGTCTACATTTATTGATTAATTATTAGTTTGTGTTAGATACTTTTTATGGGCATAATTTGAAAAAAAAGAGTATTACTTTCTTATGAGCTCATTCAGGGCTCACTATTTGACCATATAAGGGCATAAGTCATGGAATCATTTTCAGTACTTGAAAATATTTTTGTGCTTTGCTGAACATATTTTACAAGTAGTTTGTACCACTTTTCCATAAGGTACTGAACTGTAACATTGTAAAATATGTTTTTTTTTGTTTTAGTCACATATATTAGCTGCTCGTAATGTGGCTAATATTCTTAGGACTTCTCTTGGGCCGAAAGGCCTGGATAAGTTGATGGTCAGTTCTGATGGTGATGTTACTGTAACAAATGATGGAGCTACTATATTAAAAAATATGGATGTTGATCATGAGATTGCAAAGCTCATGGTTCAACTATCTCAATCTCAAGATGACGAAATTGGCGATGGTACAACTGGAGTTGTTGTATTGGCTGGAGCCTTAATGGAGCAAGCTGAACAATTGTTAGATAAAGGAATTCATCCTATTAGAATAGCTGATGGTTTTGAACTTGCTGCAAAATGTGCTATAGAGCATTTGGAAACAATTACGTATGATTTTGAAGGAAATGAAAATAATTTAGAACCATACATTGAAATAGCAAAAACTACACTTGGTTCAAAAATGTAATAAAATCAATAATTAGGTTTCTATATTTAATGTGACATAAATACTGATCGAGTTTTATATTTTCTCTAGCATTAATAAGTGCCATAGGCAAATGGCAGAAATTGCAGTTAAAGCTGTATTAGCAGTATTAGATAAAGAGAAAAATGATGTAAACTTCGAATTAATAAAAGTAGAAGGTAAAGTTGGAGGTAAACTAGAAGATACCATGTTAGTTAAAGGAGTAGTTGTTGATAAAGATTTCAGTCATCCACAAATGCCGAAGGTATAAATTATTGGCTATGATATATTATAAATAATTATTCTATAATTGGTCTTAAATATTCACTTTAAATGTGTACTAAAAATTACAGAGGCTGGAAGATGTTAGATTAGCGATTTTGACATGTCCGTTTGAACCACCCAAACCCAAAACTAAGCATAAGTTGGATGTAAAGTCTGTTGATGATTATAGGGCATTGAGAGAATACGAACAAACTAAATTTACAGAGATGGTAAACAAAGTTAAAGAAGTAGGAGCTACTCTTGCAATTTGTCAATGGGGATTTGATGACGAAGCCAATCATTTACTGTTGCAAAATAAATTGCCAGCAGTTAGGTGGGTTGGTGGGCCTGAAATTGAAGTGAGTATGTGTAAAAATTCTCAAGTATTATAAGTAATTTACTACTTGCCTAATGATGACAAAGCGCAATGGAAGAGGATGATACGTTGGTTTTTTTGTGAATTAGTAAAGATCAATAATGTGGTTTATCTTCCAAAACTTGTTGGTCTTTCAAGTTTGCGGAAAAACTGGTTTATCATGGTGGCTCTAATGACCATAAGATTATGAGAGCTGAAGGCTAATGATTTTATAATAGTTTAGTTATTATTTGATATAAAAAGGTTTAAGCAGAATCACCAAATTTTCAGTTAATCGCTATTGCTACTGGTGGTCGAATTGTTCCACGATTTGAAGAATTATCGTCAGATAAACTTGGATTCGCCGGTGTTGTTAGGGAGTTGTCATTTGGTACAACGAAAGACAAAATGTTGGTCATTGAAGAGTGTAAGAATTCAAAAGCAGTTACAATCTTCATTCGAGGTGGTAATAAAATGGTAAGAAAGCAAAATCATGTAAAATTTGCAAGGAGAATTTCAGTCATGCGAACTTTATGCATATAACTGTCCAGACACCTTGCTACATCAATGCATTCATAATTCAATCAATTGTTCAATTATTTTTTGGACTATTATTATAAATGCTACAATCAATTATCCAGACAAGTCTTATTAAGTGTAGGAACGAATTAAGTAGCATCTGTATTAATTATATAGATAATTGAAGAGGCAAAGCGAGCAATCCACGATGCACTTTGCACGGTGCGAAACGTTGTAAAGGACTCGAAAATCATATACGGAGGTGGTGCAGCCGAAATTTCTTGTTCCTTACAATGTGCCGCAAAAGCTGATAAAATCGGCACTTTGGAGCAATATGCTTTCCGAGCATTTGCAGAAGCGCTTGAAGCAGTACCAATGGCTCTTGCTGAAAATTCTGGACTTTCTCCTGTTGACACCATCGCAGAAATCAAGGCACAACAATTGGCTGAGAATAACCCAGCGCTTGGTATTGATTGCCTTAATCGTGGAACTGCGGGTATTTTATTCAAGTTCATTAGAATTATTTAGTAATCATTTCAATTTTTGAAGCAATGATTTAACTTTACTTATTGCAGACATGAAAACTCAAAATGTTATTGAAACTCTAACGAGCAAGAAACAACAAATTTTATTGGCCACTCAGTTAGTGAAGATGGTCTTGAAAATTGATGATATTCGATCACCCAATGATGCCAATCAAGGCTAAGAAGATTTAATTGAGAGTTTTTAATTTCTAATTTTTTAAATTATTAAGCTATTCTTGATATAATAAATCACGCAAATCTTTGTCAAGCTAACTAATTATAATGTTTATTAATAATAAAATTATGGAAACAAAAATATCATTGTATCTCATTACATTTGTATAAATTTATATTTAATAATTGGTAAAAATAAATACCAAATTTTTCGCATGTTAATCTAAAATTGGTTTTATTTGATTTTGATTAAAAAGACTTTAAATTCGTTTCTTTTGCATGTTTTTGTTTTTTATTATAGGAACAAATAGATTTGTCACATCGATTCACTTGTGTAAACTGATCTTATTTAAAAAACAATGTATTCTCATGATAAACTGAAAATTATAGATTGAACAAAATAGAAGATGGAATGTCGCCAGATTCCACTTTTAAAATGGCACAAAATACAATTATTTGTACAAATTTATAAATTATAACATAATAATAATGATATATGTATAATTTTCTTCCTCTTCCGCCCTCACTTTCTCTCATTCTTTCTATTTCCCTTTCTCCGGGATCTATTAGAGATCCAAATTCGCAACAGCTCTTTTCGTATCACAAAATATACATTCTATCCCAACAACATGATATATCTCCACGATTTTCCTTTTTACAAGATAATTACATTAAAATATGATTTCTCTACGCAATACACTTTTCTTTTCGATGAAGGCCACTAAACAGATCGCGAAGTTAATAATGGAAGTTAACAAAACGAGTTTAAAATAATGGATGGCTTTTCACGATCCTTACATTTATATAATTACCTATTTTTTAATGCCTTAGATCTCAACATGCATTAGGTAACATTCGATTTTCCACGATCAGTACTCAAAATCTTTACATGAATTTTCAATATTACTTATATTTCAAGTGCTGATAATAAATAAATCCAACACGATATTGAAAACAAAAGATTTCCTAATATCTGCACTACAATTTCATAACGAGTGCCAATGATGTAAAGTACTAGATCTCAAAATACAAATTACTCGAGAGTAAAAAAAAATCTATATATATATATGTATATATATAAAACATGAGATATATCGATGGCCTGTTGAATGCAGTTAACTAAGCTAGAAATTTCTCATCGCTAAATTTTTTAATAAATAGGCTAAGCAAATTCGGTTATTGACTAAAACTTATGCAAACTGCATTTATATGGGCTGCTAATCTTGTATAATAACTTTTTACACCTTCTTGAGCATCGGTAGGTCCAGCACGTCCGGCACTTCAATGTCTTCCAATCGGATATTAGAAGGATTGAATGGGAATCGCACAGTGAACGAATACTTCAGATCCATTAGTAACTGGAGGATGAGAAATCAATCGGTTAAATCAATTGCTAAAGAAATGCTAAACTAATGAAAGGTAAATGACACTTACATGATCGTTACTGTCACCACGTTCGGATAACTTGGCTTGCACTTTTCTAATAAATGATACTGGTACTCTAGTTTCGTAATCATCAGCAGGCGTGTAAAGATTTAAAATCTTTACTATCTGATTCGACGTGAGTTTATTGCACATATCGCAAATAGAATCCACATCCTCATCGGTTTTCCGAGCTTGCAACAACTGAGCAGCTTGAACAATAGGCTGAAGGGCCTCCGCTGCTATCGAAAGTTGTCTGTCTCGACTCCATTGTTCCAAATGACTTAAATTATACCTGTAATGGGAAAAACAAAGAAAACGAAACGTATTAATGGCATTGATCGGTAATCCTGAAAAAAAAGAAATTAAGCTTCTAATTATTTTACCTAATTTGCATTCCTTTGGTCCACTGACAAAGTTCATTTCTCAGCAACAAATTGTTCAGAGCATTGGCACACATGAAGTAGAACAATTGCCTGAAAAGCTGAGATATTATTTCAGGATCTACCCCATGATAAAGCAAGGTTTTGTGCACTTGACTCAGCTCATCCAGAAGCTTGTCAAGCTTTTGCTGCGTGGATTCTGGTTCTTCGCCCATGGACGAAGATCTTGGTCTTCCTGTTTTGTTGGAACTTAAACCACTGATAGCCTCATGCTCTAGTAAGGCTGGTACTGTTAAAGCCTGGATGTGGTCTTTCAAATTTGTAACGATAGTGTTAAATATCCAATGAGCCACGTTGCCTAAGACAACTCGGTATTCGCTCAAATCAAAGTTCTTCAGACACTGTTCATTTTGCCTTGCCGTATTCCCTATTTGGAATGGCTTGTCCCCTGAATATTGCTTCATATTATGTAAAAGTCTTAATGTGTTGCTAAGCCATAGCACACTTGAGTCGAACTCATCTCGCTTTTTAATTACTTTCTTGACGGCACTCAAGTATCCCGTGAGTAATAATCGAACTTTGTCATCATCATTTATACAGTCTGTGTGTCTTATGCACATGAACAGAATGTAAGCTGGTAATCCTGGCAGTAATGTTACTGCCACTCTGGGCTTTAGTTCTGAGAAGAGATCAAATCAAGTTATCAGAAATTATGCAAGTAATTTTTTTGTAATATGGAAAAAATAATATTGACACTTGCCCACGACCAAATGCCTGATTATCGTTGTAATATCTTCTTTCTTGAATTCAAACATCCCTTCAAATTCTCTTTCTTTCTTCCTGATCAGCGGCATATTTCCTTCGGTTGAATTTGTCGCTGACATCAAAGAGGAATCGTTGCTCATTTCCACGGTGTCTGGCACTGCAAAAAGAAATCCCATAGTCATACTTAAAATCATCGTTCTTCGTACCTTTACTACCGAATGAAGAAAGAGATAGGAACTGTGATTTTTCTAAACATCAAGCTGGATTTAATGAAGAATGAGGTGAGACTTCATTTTTATTCCGAGTCGAAGTGAGTTATGGTCCTTTGAATGCTCGAAATGAATGATCAATGAAAATTATTCAGACCACACACTCACCGCCACCCTTTACTATATATACAGGACGATCCTTATATTCCTTAAATTCCTTTGTATCTTCTCCCTCATCTTTGCAAGCAATAGAAGTAAATACTTATCTTAAATATTGATTTTTATTTCTTTTGTCTCATTATTTACTTAATCATTATATTAGTTCCCACACGTGTAATTAGAAATATTTAGAATAAATTGTACTTACATCCGGCATCTTTCAAACGTTTGGCAAGTGCCTTCAATTGTTTCTTTAATTTCCGACATTCCTCCGCTGCTCTATCGTACTTCTCTTGCAAATCCTGAGATAAAATGTTGTTATTAGATCGTTTAATTTCGATCGATTGTTCATTAAGTTCTAAACATTTAAAGAACGTACCAAATTCTCCGATGTTAATCTTGTAATTTCATGCTGCATGTAAGCTTCGGTTTGAGTTTGAGGAGACTTGCTCAAGTTGATAGACAACAATTTCTGCTGTCTTTGAATTTCATCTGTTAACCTGTCGATTTCGGATCTCCATTCATCCTTCTGAGACTTCCATCCCTTTTCCTTCGCTTGCAATTCATCTTCCAATTGTCTAGAAAAAGAAATAAGGAACAACTGTAAATTGCACAAATACAAGAAAAACTTAGGACGTAGAAAAAAATTAACAAATTAATTTGTATTAAGATTACCTGTTGATCTGCTTTTGCGCTTCGAAGGCTAATACCAGTTCGCCGTCTTCATTAATGATATCTACATCTTTGCCATAATTGGAGCCTAAACTTTTCATCCTTTTCGTGTGATCCGCGAGAATACTATGCAAATGAATGCATTCTTCTCTTCTTCTTTCCAGCTCCTCTTGCAAGGCATCAAATTGATCTGTAAATTTGATCGCAACAATTAAGAATATGCGTGTATCGAGGTAAATAGAAAGTTTCTATGAAATTGTTTTGATATTCGGTTCCATATACTTTCAAAACGTTTCAAAAAAAAATATAGGAATGTATAGCAGAGAAAAGCATAAGAAAATAAAAGCAAAATAGTACGTCTTCGTCAAGTTTATTATTATTATTATTATTATTATTATTATTATTATTATTATGTATCTCAAGATCATAAATGAAATACAAATATAATGCTATAAAGCAGAGTGCAGGATATGAGAGAGAGAATATATAGCTAGACAAGATAAGACTTTACCAATAATGTTTTGTTTCGCTGTCGTAGAATCTGTTTCAATTACACTTTTTCTCAATGATCTTAAGTCCTTCTTGAGTTGTGAATTTTCCATCTCTAACTCTTGAAGCTGTAAGTAAGCAATTTCGATTGAATTAATCGGATGAAAAGAGCGATTCAATGAACGCGTTACACCGAATTACCCTGAAAGAATCCTGCGTTCTCGAGGCATCCTCTGGACTGTCTCGTTCCAAATCCTCAACCATCCTGATCAGTCTTCCATTTTCTTTTTCTACGTCCTTTAGCTTCTGCTGCAATTTCAAGACAAGACCAATATCTACAGGTGCATGCGTCGGCCCATTCGTCGACTGAGTATCTCGTTCAGGTGGACTGTGGGAACGTTGCTGGTTCCAATCTATCGTTTCTACGCGAGAGTATGGCGTGGATGAAGAAGCTGTGGATCTCACAGAACCATAGCCGAAATCCTGAAAAAATGTATCAATTGTAATTATCGTTTTACCAAGAAAAACTACTTGTACTACGAGTCTTACGATATTCGCGTCATCCTGAGGAAGTTCCGTTGAGGCAACTTGGCCGCTTCCACTGGAGGCATTGCTCAAAGATCGCGAATGTCCAGGTGCCTGAAGCGCAACCGTTAATTTCTGTTCCAACATTTCTGCATGTTGCTCCAAGTCATGGTATTCCTTCAGCAAACGCTGGTAAGCTCCACGATCCTGATCCTGGTCAAGCAACAATATTTCCTTCTCTTGCTGCAATCTGTGTCTCAGATTTTCATCGGCTCCACGCAAGTTGCTTCTCAGTTTCTCATTAGCCAAGCACAATTCCTTCCATAGTTTCTCGTTTTCTTCCTTCAGTTTTTTTATTTCCTCGTCTTTCTTGATCAAGCTCTTTTCTTTGTCCTGCGCGCAAAAATTGAGGAAAAATGATTGACGAAGAACCTCGTCGCAAGAAGTTCACGTACGTCGCATCGACGTGCAAAGTAGCGGCTTACCTGCAAAATATCCATTTTCTCGTCCCTCTCTTTGGCAATTGTCTGTTGCATGCATTCCAATTTTTTCTCCTTCTCCGTGACGATGCTGGCCAACCTTTTGTTCTCAGCATCAACAGACTTATACCCTTCCAGCTTGTTCTTCAATTCCACCACCTCGTTTTGTACATTTTTCAAGTGCTGGCTCTCTTTTGCCTAGAAGGACATCATCATCGATTATGCGAAGAGTTAGTAGTATGTAACGAAGAAAAAAATTATAATTAATTCCAGTAATTTGGGCAAATATCTAGAACGAAATGGAAAACATCAACTAGCAGAAAATTTGTATGCGTTAAAAAGAGAAACGTTGAAGTGTCTCTTGTTTTACCATTTCATTGATCTTCTGCTGAAGAGTGATGATCTTCATTTCCAGACCCTTGTTAAGAGACTTGACGTGTTCAACGCTTCTAGCTTCGGCTTTGAGTCGTTTGAAGATCTTCTTCGCTAAGAACTTCCTTATGCAAGATTGAACGATGATAATATTCCTAAGTCTCTTCTTGCACGCGCTCCTGACAAGGTATCCCCTGGCAAATCTCTGAATCACAATGGCCGCAGCATTGTCCTTCATCAAGGCGTACCTTTTGCGTGCCATCATTCCTCTGCCATGAGTTTGGATGCCCAAAACGGTCTTCCTGACTTGTAAGAACCATTTTCTTTGCAGCCAACCCTTGATTCTAGCTTGAATTTTAATTGCAGCTTTTTCCCTTCTAATGGCTTCCGCTTTCTTCCTCGCCAGGTAACCCCTGCCATATCTTTGCAAGCCCAATACTGCCTTACGAATCTTCTTGTATTTGTTACGACAGATCAAACCTCGAACGGTTTTCTGCATCATTATACAAGCATCCCTCTGCTTTTCTCCGCGCAGCTTCTCCAGGTAAGCTACCTGACCTGCTCGAAATAGTACTTTGGTTTTTCCGAATTTGAATTTATCCTCGTCCTTGATATACCTGGAAGTTGGCATGACAGCGTGAAAACAGCTTGCTCGATATTAAGCTCGTCGAGCTTTTCGTGAGATTTACCTTTCCAGTATTCGACGACACGTTTCCTTCAGATTATCTCGGTTAATCTCTTTAAACCTACAAAGACACCTAAATCTCTGAAAGAAATCTGCGTATGTTCGTTGACTGGGAAAGCCCGCAGCTGAGATCCTGATGGTCTCCAGGACTCCGCAAGCTCGCAATTGTTGCACTGCGCGTATCGGGTTGTACTCGAACGATTCTTTCGTGTCATTTGGCTTGATGCACCTCACGTAATGTGGAGTGGTCGCGTTCAAGGTTGACATCAACATGTTTAACGAGTCTCGGAATTGAGAACCGACCTGCGAGTAATTTAGAATTTTTGAGAAATCCATGGATTTCTTCAGAGATAATACTGCCCTTTAAATTTAGACGCGTGATTGGAAAATTTCAATTTTTAGTCATTTTTTTGAGGTTTGACTTATAAAAAGTTTTGAAAAAAAAATGAAGGTTGTATACTAAGAATGAAGTGTAGCTGGATTTGGTTGTTTTTAAAAATGTCGATGAGCGAGCAATCTTATCGAGATTAATCAGATATTGCTTGGGAGATTTTGTTACCGTCTTTTTATTCTGCTTTGGATTGCTTTGCACTGGCTTCTGAGTAGACACCTTGATTCTTGCATTTGGCACGACTAGCTTGGTGTCTTCGTCGCAGAATAATTTTTTTAATAATTTATTCTGTAAAAAATCACGTTTATTCGCTTGATAATCGCTGTAAAGTTTAACGCGTGATTAACAACGCTACATACTTCACTGGACCGTAATACTTCGATTTGCTCCTCCATCACAGTATCCCTATTCTTTTCCAGGAAACCCACTGTCTCGTACTGAACTCGGTCAGCGAAATGATAAATGAGAAAAGCGGAAGTGCCAAATCTCGGTTTCTCAAAGTGTTTGGATTTGCTGCATTTTGTATACAGTTTCTCCGACCAGGAACTATCCGAGCCCTTGGGCATCTACAGAATAATCGAAGAAATGAAATATCGCAAGTTTTTATTTTTAACGCGCGATTAAATAAAAAGAGTATTTTCCTACTCGACACTCCTCATCTAGCAAGTCAAGAATACCCAGTCTTGTCTCGATAAGATCGATGCATGGCTGATTATCGTGAAAATCGATAAAAGTCCACTCAATTTCTTCTTTCAGATACTCCTCTTGCTCCAGCTTGAATACATGCTGATTGAACTGTTGCTGTAGCTTCTCGTTCGCATAATTTATGCAAAACTGTTCGAAGGAATTGATCTCGAATGTCTCAAAACCATAAATGTCCAGAACCCCGATAAAGTACTGGGCCTTCACTTGTGATTGAAGAGAAACATTAATTCCCGAAACAATCCAGCGGAAGAGTTCTGCATAAATGTGCTTTGCCAAAGCATCCCTGGCTCCAATCGCCTGGTCCACGTCCATGGGCTTCAGAAAGACCTCTCTCGTTGACACTATTTTTCTGTGGCACAGCCATTTCCTCATAGCATTCATGTCGGTGCCTAGCAATTCTGAGATTGTCAGCAGGTTCTTGTCGGTGGGCTAAAAGGTGACGATAAAAAAATCATTCACCCCCTGACTCTCGTTCAAGGTTCAAGGTTTCCGTAGAGATGATCGCCTTAGGAGGATCATCGATTCATGGACTCACGTAAATAAAGCTAGCCTCGGTGTCGACGTCGTTCTCCTTAGACTCGTAACTGGAGATATTTACATTGCCCAGGTGCAATATAGCAGCGAGGATGCGAAACATGTCATCTTGCTGCTTGGACGTGAAGCCCAACATGGTGAAAGCGCTGACCGTCTCCTCGAAGAACGCGAGGTCATCGATCCCATCGATCACGGGGTTGTTCCCTTGGTTCAAATAATGGAACTCATCCTGATAACTCAAGTGCAAGTGTGGAAACCTCTTTGCGGCCGAGCACAGCTGGTAGAATATGTGGTAGTTTCTCTCCTCGTTTGCCTGGAACACGAAAAAGATCGCGCTGAATCGCCAGGGGGAAGAACCGAGGACGCTGGATGCCGAAGAACAACAACGCGCGGTATACCTGAAAAACGACTCTGGACTTTTCCAGCAGGTACGTTCTCATGCTGGCTCCGGTGATATTGTAACTCTTGTTGAACTGGATCTCGATGAACTTGCCGAACCTGGAGGAGTTGTCGTTCCTCGTGGTTTTGGCATTGCCGATGGCTTCCATGATGGGGGACGAGGCCAGAACTTTCTTCTCCACCTGGGTCTCGGTGGATGATCCACCGACGGTCGCGAAGTATCGCATGGCGTATTTCGCCGAGACCGTTTTCCCCGCTCCGGACTCCCCCGAGACGATAATCGACTGGTCATGGCCCTCCCTGAAACGAATTTTCCATAAGAATCGCCTGTCCAGCTCCTTCCGCGATTCCTTTAGAATCCCCAAAAATGTATCTTGGCAAGGTCGGGAGGACGGGTAAGGGGAGGTGGGGTACCTCTCGAGCTTCGTGTAGGCCTCCTCGGCGACGGCAAAGATGTGTGGCTCCAGGTCCCCCATGGCTTGGCCCCGGTATGCCCAGATCGTGTCATTTCCATAGATGTGCAGCTCATGGTAAGGGTTGTAAGCTACCAGAACGATTCCGCAGTAGGTGTAGATGCAGTGTCGCTGGAAGCGGATCTGCAAGTTGTAAAGAACCGCCGGCTCGTGCAGGAACGACAGAGACGTCAGATTGTTCTCCCCGATCAAAATGTCGGGGTTCCTCAGGTGCGGCAAATCCGCGTCCGATTTGATCTGAATGACTCTGGTCTCTCGGGTGTCCTCGGTCCAGACTTTCAACGTTGGTTGATTCGACTTGTAATCCTCCAAGAGGACCGCGCCCTCCCAGATTTTCACAGGATGCGGCACCCACACCCTGCTGTCCTGCAATGGGAATTTCATGGATTTTCATTCCGTGCCGCTCTCTCCCCCCTGATCATTTCGAGTAAAACTTTGAGTCTGGCGCAGGGTCGGCTCTCAGCGGGACTCAATAAACATCAGCTGTTACGTTGAGTAATCAACTAGCAATAAGTGCCGACGATAAGGGGAATATTAATGGCAGAGATAAGCTGTGTGTTGCTTCTAATGGCAAAAATTCTATTTTACTCCACGGTAATTTTCCTGAAAATTTATCAATGTCTTTTGTTTCCGTGCCTCGCATGATCGAACGCTATTGTCGAAGAGAAAGAGGAAGAGCAGGGGAGGAAGATAAAAAGAAAAGAAATACATGTGGGTTTTTTCCATGAATCATTGGTTTATTATCATTCTCTCGTTCCCCGTAAGAATTTTGAGGACAATCCCAGGATTTTCCGGTGCTTTAACAGGGTCGCTGGATCGTTTCGTAAAAATTCGTGATTTCAATTGGAACCGAACGATTGCACAAATCGCGACACGCATCGGGGATCTAGGTAGGGAGGGTTTCCCAGGTACTTTTCATGGCTTTCTAAGTGCGTTTAATTGCTCGTGACGGCCTTAAGGAGCCCGTTTAATTAATTACAAGGCAAAAGCATTAATACTTGGGTAACCGCGTGCATGACAAGGATCTCCCATAATCGTCCTGCCAATTCATCATTCGACACACTCTTGAAGGATCACCCAGTGTCGTTACTAGAGAAAAAAGAAGAAAAAAAAAAGAAGAAAGAATTCTCGAGGAGAGTGTCATCCATTCGTCCAAGAAACTCTCTCCCTCTCTCTCTCTTTCGAGAGAATCGCTCTGGATGTCGCGCTGTTCGCAGATTCGGAGGAGGGAGCTTTATGTTCCTTGAGCAACGCTTATCGGACGGGAAGTAATTGTAGAAAGTAATGGTGGCTGGTTAACTAGTTCTCCGGTGTCTCCGAGGCTTATACGCGCTTAAATAACTCGTGTCGCCTGTACTTGACATTTTCACGTGCGGGAGGGGGACGGGAACAAGTTTAAGAGCTCGAGTAACGGTTCTCGATAAAACTGAATGGACTTTCGCGTTCTGACAAAGTGGCGGCTACGAGTTGCCTCTTGTGCAACCGAGCGTCTCGCGTAAGAAAAGAAAAGATGCCTCGAGAGTCCCAACTCTGAAAGAAAGAAAGGAAGAAAGTAGAGAGGGAGAGAGAAATGGAGAAAATCGAGAGAGGAGGAGGTTCGCGCGAGAAGAACCGTGAAAACCCCGTGGAATCGAAGCGTCGTCGAGTTCCCGCGTAGCTTCGGACTTAAAAAATCGCGCCAAGGCGAAAATTTTCAGCGATTCATCGATTGCGCAATCGAGATCTGCGCGCACGTAAGGCAAGTGGAAGTACGCATCAGGCGTACTTATCTCGCGGATCGTCGAAAGCGAAAAGCGAACACCGCGCGAACAATGGAGGCTGCAGAAACGATCGGTCGGCCGATCTCGATGAAATTTACAGGGGAACTCCCGGTAGCTTCCCTCTCCGCATTGCCATCGCGCGATTCGCCTTCCCGCGAGTACTTGAAAATTCCCTGACGAAAGACCCGCGGGGCCCTTTTGGCCCTTTTGGCCATTGCCAAACGCGAGAGATCGAGCAATAGCGGCAGCGGCGGCGGCGCTTCATTGGAATTTCCAAGAGGCCGCGAGGTTTCTCGAGGCTAAACTCTGGGGGAATGGTTCCCATGCTTTCTACGTTACATATCCAGAGACCCGAGCAACACACACACACACACACACACAGCAATCATTATCACGAGTCACTCGTGCACGCGGAATGGGAAGAAAAACCCACGAGAGAGATCCCACTCCATTCCCACGTTTCGGAATTTTCGCGCAATGCCTGAAGATCCCCCGGGATTCCCTTGGATCGCGCGTAAACTCGGCGCTATGGGGATGAATCGGGAGATATTCGGGAGATATTTCTGTAAAAAGAGAGAAAAAACCAACGGGGAGGAGAGACTCTCGACGTAACGATTCTATTTGTTTGATTTCTGCTTTGTCTAGCGAGCAACGATCTAGGGCTTCCGTCCTTCCCCTCCCCCACCCCTCCCATTCCCTGAACATTCTCACGAGGAAAATACTTTGTCGAGCCGCGTGGCCTCGACGAGCCACGCGAATGGCCGCAATACAAATCACGAAGCTGGAAATTAGCATGAAAAGTAACGGGGCAGTACCGAGTCCCAAAGTTTTGCTGGTAATTTCAAGTAATTTCCGATGGAAAAAACACGAGAGGTCTAACTGGTCTAGCGTCCGCGGTCATAATTAAATACGATACGCCATTATCGAGACTGGGAGGAGGAGGAGGAAGAGAAGGAGGAGGTGTGGTAGTGGCTGCTGCAATCTTATCAGGATAAGGTCATCCCGCTATGAGTCACCGGAGAAGACTGGTATGTTCGGTCAACGGGGAAACGATGTTTTTCTACAAGAGGAAGACTCGCGATCAACGAACGCTAGGTAACTGGAGTCATTTAATCCAGTTACCACCCAATCTAAAGCCTGAATTAACATACGAGATGTTTCAGTGGTTTCCGCAGTCGCCGGACGCACCTTTCAGCGAGTTCTAAGCGAAAATTACTAGAAAGAGAGAGAGAGTTAGAAAATGCGACGTCGAGAAGGGAGAGAATAAATTATAACGAACTTAGAGCTTCGTGCAAGCTGCAGTTGAAGCTTTCTCTGTACAAGTAACACCGTGTGTGTGTGTGTGTGCATGGTTGTGAGTAGTAAAATCGATCGTTGGCTCTCTAGCGCAGGCAAGACCGTCATACACACGAGTCTATCCCGCATTCAAACCTAACGAGGTCAAGTTCTCCGCGCGATCGCGTATCCTTCTCTAGGGTCACCGAAAAGGTTCGATAAATTTTTCAAAGATGCTGACCAGCCTGCGGGCCGAAGGTTAGCCATCGTCAGGATTTTTTCTAAAACTTTCACTGGAGTTTTTTTCTGTAGTTGCAATACGTTTACGATAGTTTCTCTCTCTCTCTCTCGTTTTAATTTTTTTAATTTTCATCCGTTTTCCCGATCGATGGATCCCGGTCCGCTTACTCAGAATCGCGAACAGCGAAACTTTGATGTTATGCAGGTTCTCATGGGGATTCCACGCAATCTCGATTAAATGCTAATGTCGCTTTATACTTATGCGATCCCCGTAATAATTACGTCAACCGGTAGACTATCAGAGATTAATATCGCGGAGTCATTAATAATTTTATGCTTGTAACTTTCTTGATACTCGGCCATAAAAGTGTCAGCGCCTTTGTGAGAATTAAACGGCTTAAACGCGCAAGCGTGTAATTGCAGTAATTAAATAGGCGGCGTATGAAAAATTTCTCTCGTATCATTGAAAAGTGGATCGTTCGCAAATATCCATGAATATTAATGGATAATAAAAGGCGAGGGAGAGCGCGCGCGATGTTTATGGTTAGAAGTTTATTCTCGCTATTGCACGAAAGGTATCGCAGCAGCCAGTTGGATTCGAGGTTGAATTCCTGGCGAGGAATCCTCTTGGTTGCTGGAATACGCCGCGAAAGGAGAATGACCTATCCCGAGAGGTTTTGTTTTTCCACTGGGAGAGAAAGGGCTCTAGTTGGCCATAAGCAAACTCTGCCGATCACGTTCCATGGCCGATCGTGCAGGCAACAGTTTTGAAACGAGGCTACCTCCTTCCTCGCTTTTACAAACGAAACTCACGTGTCTCTCTTCCTACACACGTAGCGTAGAAGCGTATAAATCACTCGAAATCACCAATCAAGTTCCAGCAAAACTTCTATTATTGTGCTCGCATCGATTACCGTGGCGTCCACGGAAGGCTTTTCAGGACTCCTCGTGATTTCTCGTCATTAAAAGCTGCCATATGGGTCAGGATGGGAGAGAGGGGGTGGGAATATCTAACAGAAGAAGGCGCGAAGAAAAATCAGCTACCCTTCGTTAAACTCTCCTATGAAAATCGAGCCGACTCTTCGCTTTACTTTGGTCGTTTCCTCTCGCCTTAATTAGCTTCATTTGTTTTCGCGAATAATAATGGCGGATGGCCATAAGCGACGAGTTTTTTCTCGATGCGAGATCACCATGATGGTTCTCACCGAGTGCTATATAGATATTTCGATCGAGAAATTCACATTTGTCTCGGTGAATGGAGAAAGGAGTAAGGTAAAGCGAAGAAAAAAGCAAAGCAAAGCATGGGGGTTTCCATTAGAGGTTGCTCCTCTCTCCGTGCACTTCCAGAGCTTCGTAAGTAAAGACAGAGATTTTCACGCGGATGCTCTATTTGACAAGGAGGGATACCAGGAGTGGGCCTAGGTATTTTTTCCTACGGATAGAAAAGATCAAGGAAAAAGTCCCACGTAGTGGAATTCAATAAAAGAGTAAATATACCTAGAAGCCCGTTAGCCTTGCGCTGACCGTCGCACACATTGTCATTTTCACGGATAGGATACCATATATGTGGAACGCTTTATTAGTGGTTATTAATAGGACATTTGCATAATGGATGGTGTTCGCGTAAATAACTAAGCTATTTTTTCGTCAATTTGTTATTTATCGTGAATTTATTGATCGATGCTGCTTCACGTTGCGCCTCCTCTTTTATATCTTACATTGGTCACACACACACACACACACACACACACACACACACACGTGCATACGTACAAATGCGCACGTACCACATCCACGGGTTTCCAGAGAAGATCACGAATCGACCCCTAGAAACCTACGCATTCACCTGATCAGGCCAATAAATCAGGCGGCAATATGGAAAGCTGACCTTAAAGGGGACCGAGCAATCTGGGAAAACTCTCGACCGCTATCAAGATTATCTTTCTCCGATCTGAAATTAGCTCGGAAACTTCATTGACCCTATTGTGACGCAAGGGAAACTTTGTTAGGATATTAGGGAGGCCTGCACAGTTCTTGTTACATATATCGCTGTAACGCTTCCGCGTTTCCCACTGACGCAGCGTTGAAGTTTCACAAGAAGAAATTGCAACGTGAGAAAGGATTGCCACATTGCTTATTGAAGTTTGCAAATTAATGAAGAAATCCTCCTCTGCAATATGTTTATACGCTTGTACACGCGCTTGTACGTACGCACTGTAACTGGTAGTGCCGTATCAGGCTCCAAATGATTTTTGTTGTGCCAACGACGTACGACAGGATGGTAAGGTCCGTCCGTCCCCTGGCATTAGTTCCGAAACATCCTATACAATTTCCTTAATGCGTGAAATCCTATTCGACAGAGTTCTTTTTTCCCTGTCGTTGCGACTCCACGGGCAAGCAAGGTGTTTCCCTCCTCGGACGGGGGAAGCTCCCGTTTAGCGCGTTTTCGAAAGAACATCGCTACTCTCCTTACACCGAGTATCAACCTCCGACGAGAGTGTCGAAGAAAGAAGAGGAATACGCTCGTCGAACCTTTCTCCCGCCCAGCTGCCCACGCACCTCGAGAGAAAATCAATCCCGGTGAACTTTGGCCCGATTTCGATAGAAAAAAAAAAAAAAAAAACGTGAGCATAGAGCTCGAACGAGCTATTTCGACCTAAGATCGTTCGCTCGCCCACTCGCATGTTCTCTCGTGGAACGCATGCATCGCCAAGTCGATCTTAAAGCTCTTATAAGCCTCGATGGAGCATCGATGATCAGGACTCGAAAAAGAGGTCAGTTTCAGGAGTGGAGGATCAGGGTGTTAGGAGGAAGATCCGCAGTGATCGCCTTGGAGAGAAATAAAATAAAAAGCGTCTCTCCCTCGTCTATCGGCGATTCGATCTCTGACCGGTCGAGCTGCGCAAGTTCTTTTGCGTTGGTGGAGCGAAGGGGCTGAGCTGTCCCATTTCCGGCTAGCGCATTATTCCCGCCGACCCAGTCCGGGAGTGGGCCACTCGGTTCTCCAGAATTTAGGTTAGCGGCCATGATATCGATTCGTTAGATTCAAAAAGCCCACGCGCGCATAAACGCAAAACGCACGCACGCTCCCACCCACTCGCACGCAAGGAGAAAAAGAGAGAAAGAGGAGAGAGAGCACCATTTTTAAGCAGCGGACGATTACGAATACCTTGACGTATAGTTCCCTGGTGGTCATTGCGGTTGCTCCAAATTATGCGACGTTATCCCTTGGGACCCGAGCACCCATACACCCATACACACGCACACACTCAAGATTTCAGCGAGACCGGCTTTCCCGAAACATCAAAGCACTCTGAATTTGATTAGAAACGGGCTTGGATCTCTCGGGACATCCTGGCGTGACCTGCGGAGGTCATGGCATGTTTATATTTATCCTGGCTCCCTCTCATTTAGCAGATTCTCCTATCCGGGGCGCAAGAAGCTTTTCGCTCGGGATTCGCTCGTGGAACGTTTGCTCGGAAACCTGCGGCTTTTTTTCTTTCACAGGGCAAATTTCTCAGCAAATCTTCCACGCACCTCCACGTAAACGTCATAGGACGGCACTGCCACAGCTGGTTCGTTATCGGTTCAGATTGGGCGCCCCTGGCCCCTCCACTCCATTTCACCTTTGCGATCCAGACGCGCGCAACTCGCTCCAGGAAGAGGGGGACGAAGCACCCAGGGGCCGACTCTCCTCCGTGGAAGGTCTCGCCATGTCCATGGCGCCACCTGAATCCATATGGACGGAGAACGACTCCGGATTGCCGTACCGTCAGCTGGTAATTTAGAGAATCCTCCTCCTCCTCGTGGCCTCTGCTTCGCCTGCGAGGAAAGAGAAAAACAGCGAAAGAAGGCGGAAACAGCTGAAGGTCACCGTGCCGAGGTGACCAGCGCCGACCATTTTCACGTTTCACTTGGTTGAATTTCCGGAAAGGCAGGACGAGAGGGAAACGATGGCGTTTCTGCAGCTCCTCCTGAAGGCCCGCAAACTCGAGCAGGCCCGACTGGCCTACGAGGATGAGAAATTCAAGGCCATCGAGATCTCCGAAGGTGCCAAGCCGCACTACAGTTTCCGGCAGAGGCTGCGGAAGCGGAAGTTGCGGTAGGCGACAGCGACCGGAAGCAACGAGCGAGGACTGAGTGGAGTTTTCCCCTCAGGTGCAAGAGGAAGGTCAAGGAGTTCTTCGGGAGGCTGACGACCTGCCCGGAAGACTCCTGGTTCCACAGGAAGGCGCTGCTCCTGCGAACGGACGGCACCTTCGACAGTTATATCCTGAAGAGTGTCCTGGGCTTCCTTGGCGGCATTTTCCTCACCTACCTGTTCTTCGTGTTCTTCGTCTTCCAGCTGAACTTCACCCTACGCTCCGCGACGATGCTGTGCTCGCTCTTCGGCATAATCCTGACGTTGGGCTTGGCTTTTTCTTATCGGGTCCGGTAAGAGCCAACACCACCACCATCGGGACCGCTTCGATAAATCTTCAAGTTCCTCTCGTATTTCAGGTGCATCGTGTTTCTCTTATTGCCCCAGTTCTTTTCCAAGAGAGGTCGACAGGCCCTGATGGCGTACGCATTTATCCTGGCCTTAACCGGGCCCGCGAAGAACACCTTGCACAATACCGGAGTACTCTCGGAGTCCTTAGCTTGCGAGCAGGTAATTCGAGAAAGGTAATAGATTGCATTTCACCCTCTGACCATCCCCTATTCTCTCTTACGCGGATCTGCTAGAAACAATTGAAAGAAGCCGTGGAAGCCGTGGTGGATCTAATAAAACAACCCTTCTACGCGCTAAGGGACGCTGTAACGAGGGTGATAAAAACGATCAAGGTGGTCATCAAGAGAATCAAGGAAACCCTCGTCGCCATGAAGAGGGTCGTCCTCAGTATTCGTAAGTGACCGATCTATAGTGGCCTGGCCCCCCGCGGCAGCTGCATCATCCCCCGAGACGCGCAAACGCGGTGGATCTTAAAAACAGAGCGTTGATTTTCAGTGAAGGTGATCAAGTCCGTTTTCGAGTGGCTGGGCAGTGTCGTGAATATCTGTAATAAAAAACTGGGCACCCCTTTCGACAGGTGCCAGAGGGTGTTCGACGGGGCCGTGGCCGATTGCAAGGCCAAACTCGGCCCCTTTTTCGGGGCCATTTGCAATCTCGCGTACATAGTCGGTGCCCTCTGCTACGTGGTCAAACCACTCGACTTCATATGCATGCTGGTCTCCTACATAGCCGACAGCATCGTTGGCACCGTACGGAGCAGTAAGTCCTCCCTCCCACCTCCCTCTTGCACCCCATTCCTCGCGATGCCTCAAATCGACCCGTTGCGCTCGGTAGAGATCAAAAAGTTCACCAGACACATCAGAGCGATGTTCTACGTAAGAGTCAAGTTCTCGCACTCTTTCCATTTCGAGACCAACCAGAGTAGAAGCTTCCAGGAAGTTTCCACCGGTATCGTCACGGAAATCAGATCGAGGACCGACAAGTTCTTGACGGTGTTCGATTGGATGAGTTTCGGCACGAGTTTCTTCGTCTTCTTTATGCTCCTGCGGTGAGTAACGGTAAAACGAGAGACGAGGATCGGCGAGAGGGAGAGGGAGGGGTGTCAGGACCTACCGAACGATTGCAGAGTTATTCACTACCGATACAAGTGGCTGACCAACGAAAGGTTCGACAACCGGTACCTAACGGATGATCTGCGCACGATAGACCTGATCAGGTCTCGCCAGGACAAAGAGACGGTCTTGCCGCTGAATCGTCGAGAACGCAACAAGTACATCCCCCTCTCCTCCGTCACTTTGATCAAGATGGAGAAGGTCAAGCTGGCAAGATCCACCGTGTTCCTGGGCCTGGCGACTTTCAAGCTCTGCATCCACATGCTTGCCGATTACAGCCTCTACTGGATCCTGAGCACCATCAGGTACCACGGGAGGTTCGAGACTAAGGTACTTTGACTCTTGGCGATCTTCTTGCGATTTGGAGTTGCTCCGCTTCCCACGGCATCGGTCAAAATTTTTCTCTCCCGAATCCGACGCGATTCAGGTACAGCAGCCAAATTCCGTGGGAATCTACGTGTCCGGAAATGGCTACCTCGCGGAGCTATACCGGAGCATCGTGAGGTCCTTCTCGCCGCAGTCCTGGAAGGACACGGAGATCGATTCGATCCCGTGTCTGCCGGATCCGATCCCGCCGGATTTCGATAGATACGCGCAAATCGTATCGCTGATAGCACTTTCCTGGTTCATGGCCATCTTCGAACCTTACGGATTGAGGCTCAGGCACGTGGTCATGTGCTACTACCACCCTGCGAGGGCGAAGCAGAGGGCCGTCTGGCTCTACAACCACATCATCAGGTTGGTCCCGCAGGATATTCCGCTATTTCGTTTCTCCGGGCTAGGAAAATACCCGAGCCGACGTCGCAGGTCGCGCGGGAGCTTTCTGAAATTCGCTCGGAGGCAGCTTCGTCGGAAATTCGGCATGGCGGCTGCCGAGGAAACCGAGAGGGTCACGGTCAAGGAGAGGCTGGCGGCGACCTGTCCACTTTTGCACAAAATATTCAGCGAAAATCGCAGCAAGTGCCTGCTATGCGGTTCGCTTCGGCATAACGGCGACGAATTGTACATCGAGTGCCCGACTCCTGGCTGCGTTGGTCTCTTCTGCCCCCGGTGCTTCGTCGACCTTGAGAACCTCTGCACGATATGCAAGATCCCCGTGGAGTACGGAGACATGTCGGATATGAGCGAGGAGCGAGACTCGTCGGATGATGAAACGGGCAGGAGGATCGATAAGCTCCTGAGAAAACACAGAGACAGGGGCGTGGAGGAGGGGAGGGAGGGAGCGAAAGTAGAACGAGACGTTGACGGGGACCGCGAGGGAGACGCCGAGGTGGTTCAATTTATCCTGAAAGACGAGGCGAGTCAGACCGAGGGAAAATTCGACGAGTCCACCGGAAGTAGCGGGTCCCTCTACAGTTACAGCTACCAAGAGGAATCTCCGGTCGAGTCCCCGCGGTTCACCATGCAGAAACGCTCGACATTCAAGGACGTGGAGGCGCAGAAAATCCGAGATGACGTTACTATTCAGATTTTCAATCAACCCTGCAGAGACGAAGACTCGTCGAGCGAAGGTCCAACTTCCTGTTTCGTGGTCAGGGCACGCAGAAGACGTCGCGCCAAGCGGAAGAAATCTTCCGGATCCTGTGTCTGTCCCTCGAGGGAGTTTTCCGAGTTCTCGGAGTCTTCTCGGGATAGCGAGTCCAGCGAGGAAGTTGACGAGGAGGAAGTTGTGCACATCGAGGTTGACGATAGCTCGAGGAGGCTGCTCCCCCGCGAGGAGAAGCGAGACATTAAAGTTCATAGAATAGAGAAAATTATTCGCGCGTTGAACAGGGTCCCTTGGCTTGGAAAGGGGGTAGGAAGATGTAGCTCGTTCGCTCGATCCAGTGTAATTTCAATAATTTGCCATTCCAGGATGGGAGGTCCGATAAGAATCAGCAGCCGAGGAGGTCGTCCCTCACGAGTAGGATTGTAAAAATGTTAAAATCGAGAAGATCCGCTGGTCCTCTGCAGACTTACAGGAGAGTTCGAAAACGCGGCAGCGATAACGACCAAAGTTCCTCCTCCATCTCCTGCGATGAAACTTGTCAATTTCTAAGCTCGAGAGTACGTGAAGAGAACGACGATCGTGGATTTAATATTTATTCGAAAAATTACGATTCTCATCGTGCCCGTCGGAGAAATCTTCGCAAATACGAGAACGTCGGACCACGAAATATTCATAAGTTTCCACTTGCGAGTCAGAAATTTTCAACTAGGGAACCTCCGAGGTGTGATATTGTTTTAATGATTTTTCTATGAGTTTCTTATATCGTGAGAGGTATTTTAATCGTTGAAAATAATCAGGTATTTCAAGTCAATTTCAAGCGATACGAATTATCACGAGATGGATGAAACTCGGAACAAAAGTTTCGTCGGGAAATGCGTTCGCGAAGGAGAACATATCAATTTATCGCCAGCCACAGAAACTTGCGTCCGGCGGTCGAATAAAAAAAATATTATCGATGAACGCGCACAGGTCGACTCGACGGACGAAACCGCTAAAGAGGAAAGCGAGGAAAAATATTTGGAAAATTCTGACGTAACATCCGATGATACCGTGACGGAAGAAAAGACTGCAGAGGTGGATCGGCAGATACGAATCGGGGGTGGGGCAGATACAAGCGATAAACGCAGAAATGCCAAAAGACTCGAACCTGATATTCACGACCCGCTGGCTGGTTTGGAGTTGTATGGCATAGAATATAAGAGAAGAAAGAGGAAAGAAACTGATCGGAACATTCCTGTGCTCAAAATCGACAAAGCTACTGATTTGCCGGATAAAACTAGGGGTGTACAAACAAAAATCCGAAGAGAAAAGGAACCGGAGAGAAATCTAGGAAAACTCATTAAGAGAAAACGAAGAGGAAGGTAAGGAGAACTAATCTCGACTCGATAAATTGTTATTTGATCAAGAATTTTTACAGGGATAGAGATCATTACAGCGAGCGAGACGTTTCAGAAATATCAACGTCGGATAAAGGGAAGTGCTTAAGAAGAAAATGTTGGTTAAAGAAGAAAAAGAGACTGAAGCGAAGACATTTATGGTACAGCATTTTTACGTTCTTTCGATAATTTAACAACATTTAACATTGATAATTTTTTATTAGCACCAGATGTAAAAAAACCCATAAAGAATCGAGAGTTTGTTCACCAGTTGATAAAATAGTTATGTACTCGAAATCAATTCAAAGCTCTCGAATACGGTTGCAAGATAAAGGTTTGCAATACGACGAGGATGAACCAATTTTGATAAGTTGTCCCCATCTTCGTAGAGATTCTTCCAAGGAATATGAGTGTCTCTGTTCTGAACAATCAAGAACTTGCAACGAAAGAAATTGTCCATATCTGTACAAGAGAAAATTGTTTGAATATTCGGAATTAGTAAATCAGAGAGGAATGAAACGAACGATGAAACATAAGATTTCGAGAATGGCTCAAACGCCACGAGAAATGGCATTGAGTCCCGAAACGAAAGACGAAGCTTGCAGTTATTCCTCAATTATCTGTCAACCTGCAGAATCTGTTAATACATTGATGAGATATTAATAATATAAACGACTTAATTTTGTTCGTGAAATAATTGAACATTTCTTCAGGTTCTTGCACAAACTGATAATGAAGAGACAGCACTGCCTTATCAAGAGACTGATGCCTTTAGGAAAGTAGTATGTGAATTTCGTAAAAGAGCGGAGGATCAAAGAGTTCTAAAAAAAGAATCTTTAATCTCCTCATCGAAAACTGCTGACAAAACGAAAGAGCTGCAACAATTATTCCCAACTGAGGAAAAACAAAGATCTAGCATCCTGTCAAGATTTAAAGATCGATTTTCTAAAAAACCCAGGGTAAAGTTCTATTTCTATTTTTCAATTTTTACACTCAATTCCTTTTCTTATTACTATTATTTGCATTAACTCGTTCGATTGTAAAAATTCTAGCCAACGAAGGAAACCAACAGAGCTCACGATTTTCAACTGGATGAAATCCATGAGAATTCTGATGGTTCTGAAACTGAATCTGAGAAAGTATCTTTGCTAGAAAAATATCGTAGAAATAGAAGTTGAAGTGGTAATTTAAGTTCTGCGGAAGATACATCGGATAATAATAAAATGATATACTGAACGTTAAGGTCAGGGATCAAAAAAATTCTGCAGAGGAGGTCAGAAATGGATATAAATATATTTATGTGAATTTCTTTCAGTTTTCTATGATCGTTAAACTAGAATAATAAAGTAGTCATAGAATAGTACATCGTTCAATCAAAGTCTTCTCTCTCTCTCTCTCTCTCTCTCTCTCTCTCTCTCTCTCTCTCTCTCTCTGTTTATCGAAGAACAAAAAAGTTCTTCCCTCTCGACGTGCAACTTTTTTTTTACAACGTGCATAACCTCCGCGGTGAAATTATTAAATAAAATTTTCAAGTCGAATAGAGAACCTCATTAAAAATGATTTCCTGAAAAAAAAAAAAAAATCAGATTTTTCCTACGAGATCAAAGCAGGTAGGGAGAGATGCACGGAAAATTTATTTAAAGAAATTACGAAATGAAAACCAGCTACAAAAATATGCGTAATATGATAAGAAACGATGAAAATATTGTGCACAAATAAAAGTAAGATATTGTAAAGAGATGTTAGATAACTTTTATGTAAAATAAATTGACTTTATTGTAAATGATGCTCGTTTTATTCAATTGCCACTTGCAGGAGTTATGAGTAAGTTTTTATTGTATAATTAAACATAGAAAAGTATAGACAAAAGAAATATAATACTTAATGATCTTGAGCAAGAGCATTTGCCATGCTACGAAAACTATTTGGTTCGGGAAAGGAAGAGGGAAAATACAGAAAGGACCAAAAGTTGGTTCCTTTCGTCGCTTATCCATTCCAGGGGTCCAAATCCACGAATTTTCCGCCTCCACTTTTGATAGATGCCTCGGTTCTGGCCGAGGAGAGACCACAGAAATTTTTGCAAGAATCAAAAATCATTGCCGTTGAACTGAAGAGCGACGATGTCAAGACTCAAAGGGACGAGCTCTCCTGCAATGTGGCGACTTGTGACAGGGGCTCGACCAAATCTGACTTGGATAAATTCAATTCCGTCAAATTAAAGGAAATGATTGATACTTCGATCAAAGAGGCCGTGCAGACAATCGTGAAGCAATGTTCAATGGTATTTTGAGATGCAAGTATCTAGAGATCGTTCCTTAATCGTTAACAGAGATATCTCCTTAATTAAATCGATTCTTGCCCCAAGCGTAGGACGGAGAAAAACTGAAGGAAAGTGTGGAGGATCCGCGAGCAACGGTTTGCTGTAATAAAGACGTGCCATTATTGGCGCCAGAACTAAAAGTTTCTCGCGAAAAGATCGTGCCCTGCGCTGCTGCTGCTGCTGCTACTACCACCAGCAAAACTTTCCTCGAGTCGGCGGAACATCGTCGGCACAGGTGTCGATCAAAATTTACCAAAAACCACGAGGATACTCGAAAATGCGGTTCTTCGAGAAGCAAAGAGAGAGACCGCGAGAGAAGAGAGAGGACCCTGGCAGAGAGGAGGATTCTTCAGAGGGAGAGAAACGCGAAGAAATCCACGAAGAAGATGGACAACCGAAGAATGACGGGAAACGTCAACATCTACATCTGTTCCGAGGCTAATGAGAATCTTCGAACCAAAGTCAAGGAGAAGGAGAAGCCTGAATCTTGCACGGTGAGCAGTTCGGAGGTGACCACGGAGTGTTCGAGGGTGACAGCTGCTCGATCGGCGAGTACGAGCAGCAAATTGCTGGAGAGCATCGAAAAGAAACGAGCATCGAAAACCGAGAGAAAGTTAGATTGCCTCTGCGAGGAGGACAACCAGCCCAGCACGGCCACCTCGACTTCCGGCGGCTTCGACCTAAAGTACGAGGCGCCCAGGAAAATCCTTCAGGAGAGCGAGGATCTCTCGCAGGATGCTTCCAGTGGAAATTCTAGAAACAGCTTTTCTAATTTTTCGAGGGACTGCGAAATCTCCTGTAATTCCTTGCAAGCCAAAAGATTCGACTCGTGCTGCGAGAGGTCGTCGAATGCTTATCGTAAGAAGAACGACGCCTGGCTGCAGAGATCCGTTTGCGTCGACGAAACTGGTGAAAATGATCGCGAGAAGGCAATTTGCAGTTGCTCGGGAAAGAGGGATGATCGCGCGGGGGGACGGGACTTTGAGAGACCCAAACTGCACTCCATTGGCGTTGGACAGAAAAAGAATCAATTCCAGCAGTGGTCCAGGTGTAACTGCATCCCCGAGGAGGACACCGCGAAAAGTGGAGGAAAACTTACCGGTTGCGCGTCAGGCTATCCGGAGAAAAAGTTGACAGTGTGCAAAAGTAGAAAAAGTCCCGAGGAATTGGAAAGATTGCACGGGGGCCACACGAGCGATTCCGGAAAAAAAATGGATATGGAAATGGATGAAAGCGTTGATAAAACCGTCGAGAATCACCAAGAGAATACGACTTTTCAGAAGAAAGTTTCCGCGGTGTCTGATAGAAATTCTACGTGGGTGCCAGAATACTCGAGAAACAATAGTTTGCCCACGGAGAAATTGGAGGAAAAAAATAAACTGTCACCCACTTTGAGACGAGACGCGCCAGCTACGTTGAGAAAGGTCAGGAGCAAGGAGAGACCTATCGCTGCCGATGTGGCTGAGACCAAGGACATACCACTGCACCAAGAAGAGAAGAGGGAAGAAATTAAATCCATCGAGACTAAAGAAGAAATCGAGGAAAAGGGAAAACTAGAATCTTACCTGGGTCAGTATATACGGAGAACGGTGGATGCGGTGAAGAGTTTAATATCGAAATCTCGAGAGAAGAAAGTGAAGAAGGAAGAAAAAGTCGAGGAGAAGAAACCCTCCGAGAAAACAACCCCCGTCCCTGTCTCTCCGAAAAAACCGGATGAGAGTCAAGCGGCAATATCCAGGCCCAAAGCGATCTTGGACATACCGATTATCAGAAAACCAACGATACAAAGCAGAAAACCCGTGACTATCAGGTTTCAAGAGACAAAGCTGAACGTTCCTCAGGGTCAGGGAGCTTCGAGATCGAAATTGGCGACTGCCCTGGCCAATAGGAAAGCGGACCATGTTTTGGAGAAGAGAACACCAGCCCTTACGGCGATGACTGATCGGACAGCGAGAAAATCCAAGGACGGGGCGAGTCTCGAGCAAGTGGTCGAGGAGAAGGACGAAGGGACGAGGGAGAAAGGGAGCGGAGTAGAGATGGGGGAGTCAGGTAGGGAATTTGTGTCGTGCAAAGACATCGTCGTCGTCGACGATGACGACGTCGTCGAGGAAATAAAAGCATGGGAAAAGAATGATTGCGTGTCCGGCAAAAGAACGTGCAGTTGCTGTCAGTTACCAAAAATTGCGTGCCGCTGCTCGCGAAATCTCAAGAGTTGCCTGAGGAGTCCGCTGGAAAAAACGGAGAGTCCCGAGGAGGCCGTCTGCTGCGTCAGCTGCGAGAGGCCGATACTCCTCTGCGACTGCACGTCCCCACGCGGACGTCCCCGCAAGGATTGCAAGCCCAGAACCCTCGAGATTTGCATGGAATGCCTGGAAACCAAGAACAACTGCAAGTGCAAGAAGATAGAGATCTGCGTGGTCTGCAACAAAATAAAGGAGGGCTGCAGCTGCGGAAGCGGACGGGAGAAGGAGCGCGAATCTTGCTATCCTCCCGAGGAAGAATGCAACTGTGGAAATTGCGGAAACTGCGAAAAAAACTGCGCTACGGCCTGCCACAGCGCCATGGAGCGATGCAAATGTTCAAGGTCGAATCACCTGGAGAGTCATGGAGCAAGGAGGACGGTCCGCAGCTGCAGGCGGACTTGCGCATGTGGCAATCCGACAAAGTGCGCGTGCACTTTGCCGAGAAGGAGACCCTGCCGCCGTCACCCGTACAAAACTTGTCAGTGTGATTGTTCGGAGGCCAATAATTGCAATTGCAAAACTGCCGAGAGGAGAAAAATCTGCGTGGTGGCCTCTTGCAAACCAAAGAAGGAGATAATTGATGAATGTTGTTGTGAAAATTACAAACCTTGCGGCTCGAATGAACTTCCTTATCAGCGACTGAGCGCTTTTTCTGACGTGATGAACGAGCTCCAGCAAAAAATCAGTGAATCTGTTTGTTGTTCGCGTTGCCGAAGAATTCCCTGCTGCTGCAGCAGATCCACCAAAGTCGCGAGATGTTGCGTCAGGTGAAACACGCGGTTCCGTTTAGCGGCGAGCTTGAAGCTCCTCGATAAAGAGTCCTCGATCTTGCAGGAGGAAAGTCTGCAGGAAGTCGGAGAGTCCCAAGAGATCGAGGAGCGCGTCGCCGAGGAATTGCAAGTGCGACGGGAGAGACAAAGATCCCAAGGTCGCGGCGACGCCTCACCGAGGTGCTTGCAGCTGCAAGCTGAATCCCTGCAGGTGCAGGAGGGGCAGGGCGACCAGGAGGAAACCACGAGCCAAGTGCTACTACTGCAAGAGTTTCCCCTGCACGTGAGCGATGAAACTTTATCGCTTTTCCACAGGATTTCACCACTCGCTGCGAACTTTATTTTGCAGCTGTGACATCGCGAGAGAGGTCACCGGAATGAGATCATGTAAATATCGAGATTCTTCGAGACGCGCGAGAGAGGAGGAGGAGGAGGAGGAGGAAGGCGAGGATGAAGATCGAGAGGAGGACGAACAACGAAAAGAACAGGAAGACGAAGTCGTGCGATGCGACAAGTTGTCGATGCGATTGAATTAGCGATCGGGGGATGCAGGGGGTTGTTGCTCCGTAAAAGAGTATATTCAAATATTTTTAGGGAACTCCCTCGTGGAAAATCTTATTGGCGCACAGGTCGCTCGATTATACAAATATTCTCCTCTCCTCAACACACGCACACGCACACGCACACAATAATGACGTAGTGTAAAAAATATATTAGTCACCTGACAAATAACAGGCGACGATTGTTTTCACGTGAATAGTCTTATCGATAAACGTGTAAAATTGTCAGGCGTGTCGCTTGAGAGGAATCCATGAAAATATTTTTCAGAAACTCGACAGATATTTCGGGAAATTTCTCGCTTTTATCTGCCACTTCCAGATGGAGGTGAACAGTCATGGCTGCCATAGAGGAGGATTGCCAGGTGAAGCTTAGCAACAGGTGTGCGTGTGTGCTCAGGTTAGAGAAAATTCACATGACTGCTGCGGAATCTCGTGGCATTCGCCCCTCTTTCCCTATAAAAAAGAAAAACAAAAAAAAATACGTCCTGTGAAACGCGCACGACCCACCACCAGATTTCTCTCTCGAGTGAAATTTTCGCTCGAAGCTCGAGACAATTCGCTAATTTCGAAATTTAGTTAGGCATTTGGAAAATGCTTTTGCCGAACTGGTCCAGCAATGCGGGGATGAGCATGACCCGGTCGAAAAGGTTCCTTGTCCCTCTCGGGAAAATTCCCCGGAGAGGATTTCGGATAAGGAAAAGAGGCAGTGTTCGTCGTCGTTGGTCGTGTTGCCGATTTGTCCGAGTGTACAAAATTACGGAGGGCCCTGAAATGGTGGGAGTAGGGGACATTTAACGCTGCATATAAGATGTTGTAGCCGGGATAGTAGACCGACACGAACCGTAGACGAGTAAAGACAGAACTTGTGCACGGATTAGACAGCGCAGACACAGTTTTTCATTCCCTTCGCTCTCCTCCACGCAGACTTTGCCGAGAGAAACTGAATTTTCTCCGATCTGTTTTACTTACACGCGACCCACAGGTATCGCGACGTCCGACTACCGCCGCTGTCGGGACCGAGCAGTTTCTCACTTTTGTTTCTCGAGGGAAGGACCGGGTCCGACCGGACGAGACGCATCACTCGGATTTGAAAATAGGAGGGAACCGAGAATCCCGAGGGAGACTCCAGAGTAGAATTTCGTGAAATCCCATCAACTTGATTTTGCCGGAAAAATGGAAGTACACCGTGACGAGGACGGTCAACGGGTTCTGGGCAAAACGCAGGAGACGCCGCCGAGGGGTTGTTTTCTGCATCCGAAGAAGCAGCTCACCCTCAAGGAACTCATTGGAGAATTGCACGAAGCTTTCAAGACTGACCGTGTGGACATCGACCACGTTCAAAACCTGATGGCCGCCTATAAGAGCAATCCTCTCGAGTGGAAAAAATACGCGAAATTCGACAGATACAGGTAGGCTGTGCAAGGGAGGAAATTCAGGAGGCGCGACACTCGCAGAAACTATAAAGAATCTTTTAATCTTTGCTCTAGTCGCTCACGACCGACTGATCATTGATATGTATTGAAAAAAACAAAAAAAAACTAATGATACTTATCGGACGATTAGAGCGTTATCTCTTCGTGAATGAGAAAAAAATAAAGAATAAATTACGAGAAGCGGAACGCACCTGTTTAATTAGAATATCGGGGAATCCTAAAAGAATTAGCTGAGAAACAATGGGGGCGATGCCGCGAACTGATACTATTCGAAGAATTCCAAGAAAAAGGAATCTTCTTAATCGCCGACCAGTTTTTGGAGCATTTTCAGACTATTATTCGTGACATTACGTGGCGTTAACGTAACGGCAATGGTTTTGGTACCTAACGGTCATGGATAATTAACCACATTCTTCTAACAAAACCAACTAGTTATGATTTACTATGTTTTAGCAGTAAGAACTTTCGTAGTACGGGCCCATTCACTTCAATAATGGATAAATATTTACCTCGGCTATCTTCTTAAATTAAATCGTTGTTGAAAATTGTGAAACGTCGAATGTAGCGAAGTTCATGGGTTATCGGTCTCTTGGCATGGTTCAAAACCCAGATATTTTCCACGCAGACGTAATTGGCACGAACCGCAAAGAATTTTATAATCGCCAACTGTCAAACAATTATTTATAAATCTGTGAAAAATAAGTACAGGGAAAGAAACTTGCGATATCGTTGATATCGTTGACATTGGAGAATAGGACGCGAGAGATTCTTTTTCGCGCATTGAAATCTCTTCTCGCAGGAAATTATTGTTACAGCAAAATCAGAATGAGAGATTCGATTGTAGTTCTCACTGACGGATGATTAATTGCCAATAGATAGTACGAAAGAAATCTCTTCTTCTTTTTCAATATAGTTGTGTAGTGTAGTGGCGGGGGCGGTGACGTTGATGGTGGTTGTAATAGTAGTAAATAAATAACCAAATAATCATATGATATCTCACGAGAAGTCAGATACACGTGGCCTTTACCTCGGTGGAAACCACTGTATTTGACTTGTATCCAATCTTATCGTATACTTTTTTATTTTGAATTTTCAAATAATCCAACATCAATCGTATTACAATTATCGAAGAAAAATTTGACGATTTTCTAAACCAAAGCATTATTTGGATCACGAATGATTAATGAGGAATGTATTGATGATCGTGCCTAAACGATAATGATGAAACTTCTCGAATGGAAAACAATCAATGAAGACATCAATAATTTCTACTTTGTCTATTTGATATCTGAAATGGAACTTCGTAGAGTGTCAGAAGTAAAGCTGTTGAATAGAATTCAATCGAATAGCCCAGGAGAATATTTTCTATTTGGTGAAAGTTTTTAATCAGTCAAATTTTATGTTTCGGAGAAATTCAAGTTACTTGTATCACTTATCTGGACAAGCAAAAATTATTGAGATGAGAATTGAATAAAGAGAGGCATGGATCTCGTTCTACAAAGACATCCTCTGTTCACGTATTATAGTGCGTCTACGAATGATCGTTGATCGTGTAAGGTCGATCACTCGTGACGCACATCAATCTTTTCATTTTCCTGTGTTTCTTTCACCATTTCCTAGATTTCATTCTTATGATTGAAAGTGAATGGGATTCTGGAATTTCAGTACACATTACAGTCTTGCAACAGTGGTCATACTTTCGCGCGTTAAATCTATATGGGTCATTTGCCAGCTGCAAACTATAATTTCTCTCCGATCAAGCTTCTTTTTTATAAAATTACACGGACTTCCGGCTATAAAATCATTAGCGATACTTTGAACTCGATGGATGCTGTAATCCGATTTCTTCAATCGGCTAAACAGAATTTTGCAAGAATTCTTGTATACTTTGCGAGAGATTTTGTTGCCACTTTAGAGAGATAGTACGGTGCTGTGTAGTTTATCAATGAAAAGAATGAGAAGTTCATCGCATAAAGTTTTACAAGGGTAATTACGTAATTTCAGATATACCAGGAACTTGGTGAATGAGGGAAATGGAAGATTCAACCTGATGGTCTTGTGCTGGGGAGAAGGTCATGGCTCGGCAATTCATGATCATGCTGATGCGCATTGTGTTATGAAAGTTCTTCAAGGAGAACTATGCGAAGTAATAGATAACTATATAATATTTATCGATCCTCGTGAGATTATCGGCGAGATCAATGCGTTGGTTCAATCTTTCTCTATTATTTCAGACGAGATACGCGTGGCCCTCGAACGATCAGAACCAAAATGGCATCGAGGAACTTAAGGAACTCGAAAGAAATACTCTTGGAGTCAATGAGATTTGCTATATAAATGGTAATTGAGGGAAAATGTTGTTGTAATAAGAAATTCCTCTCAAGTTCAAATATTATTTTTTTCCAAATATTATTCATTGTAGATTCTCTAGGATTACATCGAGTTGAAAATCCAAGTGCTGTGAACCCTGCAGTATCTTTGCATTTGTATTCTCCACCTTTTGAAACTTGCTCAGTTTTTAATAAGCAAACTGGTCAGAGAACCATTTGCAAAGTCACATTTTGGTCCAGATATGGAGAAAAGCGATCTCGGGTAAATATCTTAGCAAAGTATTAAAATGTTAAACTATCTGGTCATAGTTGTTGATCAATTTTTATATTCAATTTTAGCAAGTTCAAGATTCCAGATCCCCTGAAGATAATTAAAAGAATATTAAAATACACATTCACACACACATCATATTGTATAATATAGTTGTAAACAAGTATATACTATATAAAAATATGTATCTATACTCTCAATACTTTTACTCTAAATTCTTACATTTAACAATGATGTAAATAATTATAGCATTTATACATATACAAGTTTTTTTATTATTTTTTTTTACATACATTTACTATTTAACTTTCATGTTCCTTAATATATAATTTTTTAAATACCTTATTAAAAAAAGATCTTATATTAAAATAAATGATAAACATTTTATATTAATCTTTATAATAAGATTAATTGCTGTTTTACTTTCAACCTTTGATCATTTAAATAAATTTCTTTTTGTGATTACACAGTGATCATGAGTGATCATCAAGTAAATAGTAACAGCTTCTTATTTTGTGCTATTAAGTTGATTATTTTACTCAAAAGATAAAGCACAAAGCATGACAAACAGTTTTAAAGAAAGCAAATTTAATTTTTAATGTTATGGAGAGCAACTAGACTTTTTATCAAATTGGTAAGTCTCATAAAAGTTTTCTAATTTAATTTAAAATAAGCAATTGGCCCTGTTGCATCATGTGATTTTTCTGAACTTGATTTAACCTTAAATCTTAGAATAACCTTGATTAATCTCACTTCAATTTTCTTGGAGTAAATGTTAATACTGTTTTAACGATCTCTCTTAACATAAATATTTGTTCGTAATGTATTTATTACTGGAAACTGTACAATGAATAATTATGGAATTATCACATTTACAACGAGTCAGAAAACTTTATAAAACAATTTTAAGGTTACATCGTGGCTTACCTGCAGAAATGCAAGTTTTAGGAACTAATTACGTTCGTGATGAATTTAAAAGACACAAGACTTGTAATTCTAGTGAAGCTACTATTTTCATGTATGAGTGGACTGTTAGTGTTTACTGATAATTTTGTTTTATATATACATATATATATCTATATTAGTAATAAAATTCATATAGTAAAATGATTATAATGGTCACATTCTACGTTCATTTTTCTTTATAGGATTATGCTATTTCTCTAGCTGAACAATTAGGTTTACGAGGACCAAAAACCGCTAAACCATTAGGAAAAGACTTAAGTGAGAAAGACTTTAATAAATTTCAAGATGAACAAGTGTATCAGTTGTATGAATTAATGATTACTGCAACAGGCAAGACTGATAAGATTTAGTAGAAATTATTGTTAGAATATAAAAGAATTATATGAAAATTGTTGATTTAATGTTAAATATTATAAGAATATATATGTGTGTGTATAAATTATAATATTCTTATTTTATTTTAATATTGTTATAATTTACTACAAAAATGAAAGCTTGGAGAGAATCTGCTTCTTTGATATTAGCAGCATACCAGCAGAATAGCAAACATCCCATAACTACAGCTGTAAGTTTAAAAATAAAGAAGCATGCAAGCAACTAAAAATTTACCTATTATTCATATTTTTTTAGTATAATTATACTTTGCTTTGCTTAAAACGTCATCAGAAGTCAAGTTTTTATCCAGGAACCTATGTCTTTCCTGGTGGAGTGACAGAGTCGGCAGATGCTAATCTTAAGTGGAATAATCTTTTTAGCAAATATAACTTAAACTATGGAAATTTAATCTCTACATTTTCAAATGATTCACAATCTACTATATTAGAAAATAAAGTAGGTGAATTACCTAGACAAGTTTCACTACGTATTACAGCTATACGTGAAACTTTTGAAGAATGTGGCATTTTGATTTGTAAAAATAATGAAACAAAACATAAGAATTCTAACTGGGCAGAACATTTGAAAGGTATAATGAGTAATATGGAATTATATAATAATAGAAATATTAAAAAAGAACTCTCCCAAAAGCAGGAATTAATTTAAACGAATGGAGAACAAAAGTGCATGGAGATGCAACTCAATTCTATAATTTATGTGAAGAACTTCAATGTTATCCTGATTTGTGGTCACTTCATGAATGGAGTAATTGGAGAACACCTGCATATATGGATGCAAATCGTTTCGATACAATTTTTTTCTTAGCATGTTTATCTTCCATACCACAAACCGCTTTTGATAACATAGAAATGGAAGATATGAGAGTATGTGAAAATTTTCTAAAACTTATTTGTATTTATTTTACATACTTTTAGTCATATAAATATTTTTAGTGGGATGTACCAACTAAATTCTTTGAAACTGAATCAAAAATAATACTTCCTCCTCCACAACATTATGAAATAACGAGAATTGGAAAATTTAACATTTTAAACGATTTACATAAATATGCAGCAGAATGCAGTACCAAAAATATAAAATTATTTCTACCTGTAAGAAAGGTTTTTCTAAACGATATACATATAAGAAGAGAGGTTTTTTCATAATATAAATTATTTACAGATACGAGTTGATTTGTCAGATGGTTTTGCGCACGTTCTTCCTGGAGATTCAATGTATCCTCAGCACGTAGGAAATGAAAAGCTGATATTAGATAAGACAAATATGAGTCTTACTGAATTTAGAAATATTTCTCATATAAAGAATAGATTTGAATTCCAATTTGACTTAAGCAAGAAGAAGTTAATAATAGATAATTTTGATATTAAAAATGATGTTTTACTATCAAAAATGAAGCATAATGAATTAAAACATAAGTTATAATACAAATTTTATATTTGTAGATATAAAAATATAGTAAAATTTTATATACAAATAAATAAAAATATTTTAATACATTTTCTGGTATAATATTTTTCTGAAACCCGTATTTCAGTATAGGCTGTATTGAATGAGTTTAACCTAAAACTTTATTTACTACTTTTGGCGGTAAAATTTGTGACATGGTGTGAAATACAAGAATGACATAGCTTTAAGTGAGGTATAAGTTTCGAACTTTAAGAAGTTTATAGTGTAAAAATTATTTTAAGATTTGAAAAATGGAATATAAAGTGCGTCGACGTTATACAATAAATGTGGAAAATAATTCTCTTAAAGAAATTTTTCCATTTGATCTGCAATTATATGATACTACTCCTACAGGTGAAATTTCTCTAATTGAGTTTCAACAAGCAGGTTTGGATAGGCTAAAAGGTACTGTATTTTATTAATATATGTTTTTTCATAACAATTTTCCACATAAAAAAAATCAATTTTTAGCCCTTCAACTAGTAGAGAGTATTAATATAAGAACAGATTTAAAAACTCCTGAAGCTCGAAAAGATGCATTACTTACTGCATTTAAGAAAGATGGTCTTAAGTTCATGTCACATTTATTAATTGGTAAAGGTTGTACATCTCATGAAGATGTAGATCTTCAAGCTAGAAAAAAAGATAGATTATCACATCATATTTTAAGAATAGCATATGCTCAAGATCCAGATTTACAAAAATGGTTCGTTACTCAAGAAACAGAATTATTTAAATTAAGGTTTACTTCATTAAATAAAGAAGGAATTGAATATTTACTTACTACAAGTGACATTAAATGTACACAGGTAGTTTCTTGTTTGTAATATGTATTCATTAATTATATGTACTCGTGTATACATTTTTTTTATTATTTTTTATATTATTGGTTTATAGATTTCGCAAGAAGAAATGGAAAAAATAAAAGAGGACTTATATTTATCAACTATGAGAGTTACATCCATTGATACTACAGACTTTTATAAAGTTTCATTCTTAAAAGTTCTTGATTTAGTTAGAAAACGTCGAGTGTTCATCAAAGAAGGCATGGCTTATATTCCACATATTGAGCTGTCTTCTGTATTTCTATCATATTTTAAACAAAATTTATTATCAGGTTTAGAGGTAAAAGTTAAATATAAAATAAATTGTTTAAACATGAATATATTCTATAATTTCTTTTATTTTAGAGGGCAAAAGAATTTTTATTAAACATTTCTGATGATGATCGCTTACTTTCCTATGTCAGATCTTTACCCAATTCATTCTCAGAAATGACAAAAGTTGTTTGGACAACCAATACTACTCCCGTAGAAAAATTGGATGAGGTTATTAATTATTAAAATACTTAAATAAATTTGTTCTAGTATTATTCTTGTTAAAACTTTTTATATTATAGTTGTCTAAGTCATCATATCCTCTATGTATGAGAGCTCTACACGAAGCCTTGAAAGAAAATCATCATCTTAGAAATGGTGGTCGTTTGCAATATGGTTTATTTATTAAGGGGATAGGAGTAACGTTAGAAGATTCTTTACGATTTTGGCAACACGAGTTTTCAAGAAAGATTGATTCCACTGCATTTGAGAAAAAATATTCTTATAACATTAGACACATTTATGGTAAAGAAGGGCATCGTGCAAATTACACTCCTATGGGCTGTTCAAAAATTATCAGTAACTTTCCTGGAGCTGGAGATTATCATGGTTGTCCATATAAACATATGGATACCGATGCATTGAGACAAAAGTTGGTTAAATATGGAGTTCCGCCAGCACGTAAGTTTACTGATATAGCAAACTTATTTTTTATATTACAAATAAATAAATTATTACAGAGGTCATAGAGATATTGGAATTATCAAAGGAAGGGCAGTATCTTCTAGCATGTACTAAATATTTCGAAACTTATCATAAAAAACTACCGGAGAGACCAATTATGCATCCAAATGCATATTTCAACGAGAGTCGAGCTATTTTGACAAAGGATGAATCACAAGATGAGAAGTTTTCGCAAGGTGGAAAAAACTTTACACCAAAAAGGAACGAAGCTGTTAACAGTACACCAAAACGAAGTGATACATATACTAGCACCCCTAGAAGAATATCAAGTGTAACACCATCGAGGAGCAATTATTCAACTCCTGTAAAAAGCATTAATACCACTCCAACAAGAAACTCATCAATAGTGAATACCCCAAAATCAACTCCCAGGCAGGAACCATTAAATATCGAAGAGCTGTTAAATGATGATGTTGATATGTCAGAAATATTGGATTCAGAGTTTTAATGTCTGTTTCATACTTTATACTCTCTCTCTCTCTCTCTTTTTTTTTGTAAAAGTTCTAGTTTTGTAAAGTTACCTCATAATATTTAATAAATATCTATATTTATAAAATATATAAAAAATACTTAATTTTTTATGAAATATAAAAACTTTATTGTTCCCATTAATCATACATAACTGCTGACTTCCTTTAATTTTAATTTGGGTAAGAAGTTTTTGTTGACATCACGAATCATCTGCTCGACGAGATCTGGTAGATTATACTTGTGGTTCCAGCCCCAATCTGCACGAGCCTCGGTGTCATCGAAAACTTGTGGCCAGCTATTAGCTAACGTCAAAGATATAGAAGAGTGAGGTAAAATGTGAAATCAAGAAATTAACATTGAGATTGCACGAATAAACGAATTTGAAAAAGAAACCTATGTATTGTCGAGCGTCTGGCTTGTAGGAAATCTGTAAGTCAGGCACGTGTTTTTTCAGTTCAGCGAAAAGTTCCTCAGGAGTAAAACTCATAGCAGTCACGTTGTAGCATCGCCTACGCAAAAGGTCATTCGGGGTGTTTAGAAATTGAAACAAGGCCGATAAGCAATCCTCGATGTACATCATTGGTAATTTGGTCGTTGGTTCTAAATAGCATTCATATTTTTTATTGGTCAGACCTTCGTGGAAAACGGCAACAGCATAATCTGTAAAGAAAGAATGTTGGAAAAACCACTGCTTCGTTTATCCAGAAAAATAGAAAAATATCTTCAGATCGTATGATTAAATTCCTTTCAGTTTAGTTGAATTATTGTCCTTGACGACAGATATTATGCTGTTACTGTAATCGTCAATGTTACATGCTCTACTTATTCGGGAAAATGAAGATTTCGAAGAGCCGCGGAGCCTGATAAAGTCGATTTCAGTTCTTTCAGTTCTCGTCTCGTTTGCTGCTAGCATTCAGCTGGATCGTGTCAAGTAAGTTTTATGACATTTAATCAATGCAATCACTCGCGAGGAATCTTTTCCTATTAAACTATTGAATCCAACTTTGAGAAGAAAAGAAAGAGGGAGACTATCGATGGCATAAGTTTTTTTTTTGAATGTTCGAAGTTCTTAAAGATTCCTCTGAGAGTTTTACCTGTGGTACCACCACCTGGTGGATCACTGCTGATAACTCCTGGAAATCGAAGACATCTAAAATCCAGACCAAACCTGTGGAAGTAGTATTCTCCAAGAAGTTCTGCGTGGACTTTGCTAACTCCATAAATTGTGCGAGGTCGTTGAACTGTTACATTTGGCGTTGGATTTCTCGGTGAGTCAGGGCCAAAGGCACCGATGGTCGATGGGACAAAAATTCTTAAATTGTACTGTTTAGCCAATTCGATGACGTTGTGCATACCTGGTGGAATTGATTTAATCGGAGAAATATAATAATGAGGAAAAGGGACGGATTTCATTGAGAGGTCGATCGTTAATTGAACAGGATAGAGGAAATTCAGTAGAAATCCCTCAATTTAGAATTTATCTTACTTTCACCTCTAAATTGTCTTTCGTGACAGTATAATTCTTATCAAATAAAAAAATCACTCGTTAGAGCATTCCATTTCACTCGGGCACTTCTTTAATATCGAAAGTAAGTTCCAGGTTTTAGAAATCTGTTCGTTCTTTCGTTAAAAAAGGAATTGCATTAATAAGAATTGCAACGGAAGAAGTAATCGAGATGATAATTAATGGATTAATAAAAATCGATGCGTATTAACGTTATCAGTGAATAATAATTTAGCAGTACCTTCAATATTGACTCTTACGGCGAGTGGAACATTTTGTTCACCAACCGCACTGAGAAGTGCGCTAAAATGAATCAACCAGTCGATTCTATGATTGACCACAATTTTCTGGAGACCCTTGAAATCCAGGATATCGGCAAAAATGAAAGGACCGTTCGTTAAATTTTCTTCCGTTGGCTTTATGATATCGGAGAGTATTACATTCTCTGATCCATATTGTTTTCGCAAAAGTTTAGCGCACTCCGTGCCCAATTGTCCCAAGCCACCTGTTTTATTTTTGTTTTTTATTTCAATATTTTTAACGATAAGATAGAAAACGAAACAATTTGAAGGAAGACTAGAATTAATCGATCGATTGTGTACCAAGGAAGAATCGCGAAAATAAAAAAGACATGATTTCTTCTCACCTGTTATAAGTATTCTAGGTGGTCTGTCTGACAACTCGGTGTATCTATTCTGTGAATTATTGGCAGAAACACTAAATTTTCTCACAGAACTCAATAAGAAGCCACGAGCAAGTCGTGGAAAACTTTTTGCCAGCATTTTCCAAGCAAATACTTTCGCCCTTTCCTGGGCAGATCTCTAGATCCTTTTGAGTAGCAATGCCAATAAGCAACTAACCGAGTCTCGTATAATTATACTAGATTATAGATCCATAAGAAAACCAGTTATACCACACAAACATCTATGGCTTGTCAGGACATACATAGATTCACACACATAAATCTTTTCTACGAGATATAGCTTTTCGATAGCCTTTCATACACGTGCTGTGTTCTGCCTTGTTTTTTAAAAATTCATCTCGAGAAATGAACGAGAATTTAAAAATATTCAACACTTTCTAAAAATATCCTTCGATAAATTTCCTACTTTTTCTCCATTCAGATTTTCTTTCTATTCTTTTATCGGAATACTTTTATTTCCTAATTTTTCGCTACTCCGTTTTTAATAATCCACACGAATCATTATTCAATCTATTTTTTGTCCCGGAGTAATTGCTTTTGCACAAACAATGATTGTCAATAAACTTGTTTATGATTCCATGATGATGAATAATGAATAATGAATAATGAAATATCATCCGCGATACCGGTTCTTGATCGCGTGATCTTGAGATCTAGCTGTGGATCATGCATAGTATTTCAGGTTTACGTCACCCAATCGATCTGGAACCGGTTGTAGCTTAATATTTTGAGGCATCAGAGCCACGAGGTATTTCTTCCACTCTTTCGCGTGGTCCTTTTTCTTTTCCTTTTACGAAAGGCTATTTTTACGTTAACGGTAAATAACGCTAATTTTAATTGACAGGAAGCTAAACGCTCTGACTGAAAAATGAGTTTGCTTCCCCTTTGAGAAGATTTTCCAGAGGGGAACAAGCGTTTCTTCAATTTGCCACAGTTTTCGGCTTGAAGTACGTGGAGACTCATCAGCAACGGTACCAGAAATACGGTCAAACGTGCTAGTTAAGAACTAATAGCCATAATTGCATGGTGTTTTAATTACTTGGTAGACGATCTGTTAATCGGAAACGCTGGATAATTATCCAAAACGCTTCCCGTTAATTCGATTGTTACGAAGTCTCGAGCGTTTTCGCAAGCATGTCAATTTTTTTTAATTAATTACCTCCAGAGGGGCGGCGGGACTCCAATTTCTGTCGTTGAACAATAATCTAGTTAGTGAGATTTAGTGGAAAGGGAAGATTTCCTGGAAGCGTGTCTTCATGGTGGCTGGACACGCACTTCGCAATTCTCTTTTTCGTCCCTCGCGCCCACACTTCAGTCATATTCCATCCAGTACTTTGTGCAGGTGCACCATCTTCTTACATAAAGTGCCTCCTACGCTGAGCAATCGAGTGCGATCGAGAACCACAAATTTCACACAACGCGATCCACATTGACATTCGCCAAACTCTTATATCGCATTTGCGCGTTAATTTCATCAATCCTCCTATCAAATCTAGTTTCTCTTATCGTTTTCATTCATCAAGCAATAAAAGTAACTCGACTCGAGACGCGCGGTTCAACAGTATTTTGTAACATCGACGCGTTTTTGCAATCCCATTTTGCTTTTATCGTCGTTGTGTTTTGTTGTTTCTGTCATTGTCATCACTGTCAACGTGTTACATTATCGTCAACATTAGCGGTAACTCGGAGTGCTTTTTCAGCCTAGAGTTACGATTTTTAAGCGGAGCAGAAGTCAGTGACACTTGGGCCAGAGAGAGAGAGAGAGAGAGAGAACAGGTGAGTGGATCCGATCGATCGATGATAAATTTTCATCGGAGCTTTTTCTACGAGATTTTCCATGAGCAAAAAAGGAGCGTATTCGTGGTAAAGCGGAGAAGTCGCGTATCCTCCATACATATTGATGCGAGTTTAGCAGATCGGAAAATACGTAACAGTAACCCGGATGAGGTCTCGTTTCTCGTTCTACGCGTTTCCCTCGTGGATTCTTATCGGTCGAAACGACCGATCGGTCGCAAATCGAAGAGCTTCGTGTGGTAGGAGGGTCGCGGTGCTCAAAGTTTTTCCAAGTGGAATAAGAATCGGACGAGCCTCTCGCGCCCATTTTCTCGGACTCGTGTGCGTGTAGCCAACACAACCTTGCGATTTCTGCGGAGTGTGCACCAAGGTGCATGACCTTATTGCCTGTTGCATAAAAAGCCGCGATAGAATCGTCGAAAAAGTAGGCTGGAGGTAAGAGCTGGCACGGATCGTTGAAGATGAATATCGAGGAAGTACGGATCACTTTCACTAGATCCCCCGATGACTCTTATCCTTAGCGGGTTACGTGCCGCTTACAATGCAACCAGAGAAAATCACCGTGGGGAAAACTCCACCCGAAAGCCTGTGTGTCCCTCTCCCGCTCATTTCGCATTCGCCAATCAAACGATCAAGTTTGCACTTTCACTCGGGGGAAGCGAGTCTCCTCGCTGTTTCTCGTTGATCTCGCGGAAATGCGCTGGTTCCTCTATGAGAAAAGATTCGTCCAACTCCCCCCCACGTCTGTCTCGCTCTCTCATTTTCCGACACCGATAAACGACAGATTCTTTACGATCTACCAAACCTTGCGATTTATGGCACTTCGACATTCTTCACGTGCGGCCGGATTTTTGGGTCATCCTAGAATGAATTTGCCTCCACTTTCGGAGGGATTCTCTTACGAAACTCTTGTCACGCGCCGCAGCATTTCTCCCAGGATTCCTTATCCTTCGGCTCTTTAGCGAGATAATTATCGAGCTCCATGCCGATGCTGTCGAGGGAAAAACCAGAGGAGAGAGAATAGCTAAGAAAAATGTGTGCCAGTACAAGGCACTTTAATAAAATGCGCGTAGGGAATCTCGTGTATTCTCCGCGGAGTCCTAGAGCAGCAGCGTCATGGTAGAGGACCAGTGTGTACGCGCGTGTGTGTGTGCGTGTGGGTGGACGTCACGGTCGCAGTTTGGCAAATTGATGCTGCGTGTACCGTAAGCAGAGTTAAAGACCGCTAGGACAATCATTCTCCGTTAATAATTGTTGTCGCGCGAGAGCGCCCGTAATACGCCGTCCCGCCAAAGAAAAACCACCAGTTGGCACCTCCTTCTTAAAACCTCCCGCGTGATTCCTTCTCTCCTCTTTCTCGGCAGTTCTTTCGTTCCACTGCGTTTCTTCGGGATCTTCCAGAAAATGCAGAACCGCTCTTCGAAGTTCTAGACTTTCGTCCAAATGCGCGATGGTCAAGTCTCTGGAAGGCGGAAGCCTCCTAATGGTCCTCTGGTCTCTGGCGCTGCAAGTTCTGGCTGCCAGAGCCCAAATGGGACCGGAGTACGGCTGTCCCCCTCAGGATAAGATCCTGCCGTGCAGATGCTCCACGAGAGACATGGAGTTCCAGATCTGGTAAGTACGTCGCGAAGCGAGAGGAGCGATCGAGTCATCGAAAAATGTGGAACCTCGTCGTCGCAGGTGCAGCCACAGCGAGTTGCCGAAGGTCTTGGAAGGGTTGAACGCGGTTAGCCACTACGTGGCCCGCCCGGTAGACGAGCTGATCCTCGAGAACAACAATCTGCCGAGCTTGCCGGGCAAGGTGTTCGCCACTCTTCGAGTTCTTCGGCTGATGTTGCGAAACAACCGGCTGGAAAGGGTGTCTTCCGGTTGGCTGGAGGGTCTCCACGACTCCTTGCTGGAGCTGTTCATAGTGGAACCGGAACTGCGTTCGCTGCCGATCGACAGTCTGGAGAACCTTCAAGGTCTCGAGGCTGTCACTTTGCAGAGCAAAGTCATGAAGAGGCTGCCCAGGTTTTCCGGACTGCCGAAGCTCAGGTACCTGCAGATCAACTCCCCGGCGCTGCTGGAGTTGGCCCCGAGGAACTTCCGGGACCTAGCGAACCTGGAACAACTCCACATCTTCGGTAGCCCCAGGCTGACGAGGTTGGAGGCAGGTCTGCTGAGAGGGTTGCCAAGGCTGAATCTGGTGAACGTCAGCGATTGCGGGATTCACTGGCTTCATCCGCGAGCCATGATAGATTTGCCGGAGCTGAAGGAGCTTTCCCTGGTGGGGAACTCGATAATCGACGCTGGATTGGTTGGTCGGGCCAGTATCGACCTTCCCGCGTTGTCCGTCATCAAATTAGATCGCAATAGGATAAATCGACTGGCGGAGGCGTCCTTCGTCGACCTGCCCACGCTCAGCAAACTCTACCTGTCCAGGAACCACATCACCGAGGTGTTCGCCGGTGCTTTCCAGAGGGTGCCGATGCTCAGGGCCCTCGACCTCAACCACAACCTGATCCACCGAATCCATCCGGATTTCTTCTCCCAGAGAATGGGTTCGGGTCTGGAGGAAATGTGGTTGATCAACAACGACCTGAGTCACGTGGCTGAGTTAAGATCGGTACTGGAGTCCCTGCCGAGGTTGAAGTTCTTGGACGCGAGTCACAACCAACTGGAGGAAATTCCCTTCGGGGCTCTGAGGGGTCATCCTACGCTGGAGAGGCTCCATCTGGACCACAACAGATTGGCCTTCCTCCAGAGGGAGAGTTTCACCGCCATGCCTGCCCTGAGGGAACTCAGACTCAGCAACAATTCCCTCTCGAATCTGTTGGAGGCTCCATTCTGGAATTTACCGGCGCTCAAGGTAATTCCTTTACCCTGCAGTGACGCAGATTTTCGCTCCGCGTGCTCCTTCTCAAGGGATGAGGTTTTTCGTTTCAGGGCTTGGATCTCTCGGGTAACTACTTCCGGCACGTGGAGCCTCGGCTGCTGGCGAATCTACCGAATCTCCGTCGTCTGGACCTCAGCGGAAACGCGATAGGCCTGATAGAGCCGGAGTCCTTCATGAACACACCGGCGCTGGAACACATCAACGTGTCCGGGAATGCCTTGTCGGTCCTACATCCGTTGACCTTCAGGCATCTGGCGAATCTCTACGAATTGGACATAGGATGGAACCGGATGTTGGAAGTGGTTCCGGGACTGCCCAAGAACATCGAGCACTTGCACATGTCCATGAACCGCATCGTGGCTTTGCCAAGCGTGGCTTCTCAGGACCTGGCACTTCCGGTGCTGAGGTCCCTGGACATCAGCGCGAACGGCATCGAGAGAATTCCGCCGGGATCCCTCAGTGACCTGTCGGCCCTGAGGAAACTGAACCTCGGCTACAACGCTCTGAGAATCCTCGAGGACGGCACCTTCGACGGCCTTGGTAGGCTCGAGCAATTGGACCTCAAGTACAACCGGCTGGTCACCCTCCACGGCAGGAGTTTCAGACCCCTCAGGTCGCTGATGGACCTCAACCTCAGGGGAAACAGACTGGAGGTCATCAGACCTGACATCTTCCAAGAAAACTCCAGGCTCCAGAGACTCGACATCAGCAGGAACAACCTGGCTCAGATCCCGCACGCTTGCTTCATGAACACCAGGTAAGGGTGAAAGAAGGAAGATTCGTCTCTCCGAAAAATTAGTGGAAAAGAGGAGAATTTTCTGACTTTCTTGTAAATCGTGGAAAGCCCCCCTCTTTCCGCTCTTTCCGCTCTTTTCGCTGTTCGATGACGATGGCGGTCTTCTCCGGAGACGTTTCAGCAGACTTTCGCTGAAATTGGAGGACAGTTTCTGAAAGTACGCGCGATCTTGATATTCAGCAGCTGCATCAGTTTCTCCCCTGGTACCCCAGCGGGAAAGCAGTTTCACTCTTGGTTGCCCGGTTGCGTCATCCAGAAATTGGTAGCTAGAAAGTTCTTCGTGACCACGTTAATGTCCTCCTCTCGGTGTTGTGTAGCACCACCCTGGCGTGTCGCCTAATTTGCGTCTGCTGCTTACGTTAATCTCGCGCAATTTGTCACTCCAGAAATGAAGAGAGAGAGAGAGAGAGGCAGAGAGAGGAAGTCAGAAGGAAAAGAGACAAAAATCAAACTGAGAATTTTAGTTTTTGACGAAAAAATTCGGTGATCTTTAATCGCGTAAAAGACGAGAAGGAGTGAAAGAGAGAGAGAGAGAGAGAGAGAGAGAGCGAGAAATATAGAGGGTGGGGGAGGGAGAGCTAGAAAAGAGCGAGTATTTCGAAAGAAAGCTTCGCATGATAGATTCCGCGACGGAAGCAAGACATTTTCGTCCAAGCGATGTCAAAGGGAAGATACGACACGTTAATTGCAGGGACCTTCGAGAGTTGTACGCGTCGCACAACACTTTGACCGAGTTACCCGGATCGTTGCACGGCTTAACGGCTCTTCAGGTCCTCGACTTGAGCTTCAACAAGCTGAACATCCTGTCTCCGGAGACCCTGAGCAGCCTGTCGTCCTTGCTGGAGCTGAAACTCGTCAGGAACCGAATCCGCGAACTTCGCGAGGGTGCCTTCGACAGGCTCCCCAGGTTGACCTTGATCGATCTGGAGAACAACGATCTGAGGGTCATCGAGAGGAACGCCATCAGGGCCTTGCCGGAATTGCAGGCCGTGAGATTGGGGAAAAATCGATTGCAGGTGAGCCGAGTCCCGTGCTTGCACCGAGATGCACCGGGATGAAATGATTCTTCGAGGTACCCGCTGGCACCTCTGTCTTCTCGCGCGTTCCTTTCTTCCTCCCTCGTTTCTCAATCCGCTTCTTTTCCGTTCTGTTGCGCTTCTCGCGCGCGCGCTCACAGTCAATCCCCAGCGGAGCATTCAACGAGCTGCCACTCTTGCAAAGTGCGGAACTACAGGAAAATCGGATCCACGAAATAGCTAGCAACGCGTTTATCAACGTGCCGCATCTCCTCTTCCTGAATTTGAGCAACAACCACCTGGCTGGCTTGGAGTACGTTGGTTTGGACGGACTCCGCTCCTTGGAGGTTCTGGACCTCAGCAACAATCGCCTCTCCAGGATCTCCAGCGACAGTTTGGCCGCCATGGAATGGCTCGTGGAGTTGAAGGTAAGAGAGAGAGAGAGAGATAACAACGGGGTGGAGCAGGAAGGACAGGGGGATGAACAGAAATAGAGATTCCCCGCTCTTTTTCTCCACTAACTTCTCTGGTTCTCGCGCGAGGCTCTCCCTCAATCGCGCGTTGATCTCGCGCGAGACCTTGCGACGTCCAAAATCTCAAGGTTTCCAGCGAGAAAGGTAGAAACCTTGCCGGACAACGCAGAAGGGAGAGAGTTCTCGCGAACAAAATATACTTTCTCGTCGAGAGTGAAACTCCGCCATGAACCGTGCTACGGCCGTTATGCTCGGGAAACAATTATTCGTATCCTTGCATCGTTAATTAGCGAGAGATAGCGATCCAGTTTCGCGTAGCTGGGTTCCTTGAGTTCCTTGCCACTTTTTCCTGCGCAGATGGACAACAATCGGATCTGCACGATCCAAGGCGAGCCGTTCGACGACATGCCCAGGTTGAGGGTGCTGAGCCTCAGGAGCAACAGGATGGCTTCCGTTTCCGAGAACGCCTTCAAGAGGTTGCGGTCCAACATCGCCATCTTGGACATCGACGGCAATCCGCTCTCCTGCTCCTGCGGGATGCTCTGGCTGAGGGGCTGGTTGCAGCAGTCTTCCGCGGAAGGACCACGGTGCGCGGACGGCTCGTTGTTCAAAGAAATTCGGCTGTCCCGCCAGGATTGTCAGAGGGAGAGACAAGTCGAACCCGTTCCTCCGGGATGCGAAGCCGAGATGATCAATGCCGTCTCACCCTCTTCCTCCTCCTCCTCCTCTGGTGGTAAGATCTTTTTTTTCAACGTTGAATCTTCTCATACTCTTCGACTGGATGAAACGATTTGACAACTGGCATGTTTTCGGTACCACCTACGATTCGACTAAATTCTTTCTCTTTTTCTACCTCTCTTCCTTTCTCTTTCTCTCTCTCTCTCTCTCTCTCTCTCTTTCCCTGTTTCTCTCTAGCAGACGAGTGCATTTTAGTTTTCTCCTTTTCACGAAATTATCGTTGCTTTTCACTAGTGTTTGGTGCTACCGAGAAGCTGCCTACGTGGATGAACATAAAAAGTTCATCGACAAAGTCGCCACCAGCCGATGCTGATTATTATTACGACTACGTGGACTATAATCAGAATGATCATAACTCAGGACCGGTAAATGCGACTATTCCTCCGGTACCTGCTAATGCACCGGAAGTCAACGCTTCTGACACTGCGAAAGTCCAGGTTACGGATCAGGCGAATCAGCAAATCCTTGTCAAAAATAATACTTTTCCGCCGGGAAAGAAGAACGGTTAGATTTTAGGCAATTTTTTTTTCTCAGACTTTCTTCGAGAGGAATCATTCGAGTCGTTTCTTTTCCACTGTACGGAGTAAGTTGATGTTAATGCTCGCGGATGGATCTTCCACAGGTATTCCACCGTCCCCGAGCAGTTCGGGATTTACCTTCTTCGGGGTGCCCTTGCCGAGTTTGAGCTTTAACCTTTGGGGGAACAGCGGAAGGAAGGCAGACCGGAAGGAGGACGGTTCCGGAAGGTCGTTTCGAGGACGATACAAGACTTTTCCACTGACGGAACCGGAGATACATCGGGGAGGATTCGTGCCACTTCCGCGTGGTCAGGGAGGGTTCGTGCCGATTCCGGATCCTCGTCTGATTCACCCCAAGGAGGCTCAGAGGAGGCCCGAGGGTCAAAACCTCACGAATTTTAGAGTATCCGAGGAGCGCAAGCACTGGAAGAGCTCGAACGGAACCGTTGCCAAAGTCGAGAAGAATTTCTCGAGGACCAACAAGCCGAGAACCGGATTCAAGGAGAGGGAGGAGAATCCTTCGGAAAATGGAAACAAGGACCATTCGCTGGTGAACAGCGTGAACGTTCAGAAATTCTTCGCTAACGGCACCAAAATCAGGTACTTGCGTAGGCCGAAAGTTAGGAAAGAGGAGATCGAGACTGAATCAATTCCCTCTCGGTCAATTAGGTACAATTAGGTAATTGTTTTTTCCAGCCTGTATATGCCACTGAATGGAACGCGAGGCGATGAAACTTTGTCGGAGGAAATTTCTCAAGAAGCGGTGGAAACCTCGGTCTCGACAGAAATCTACAAAGGAGAGAGTTTAGAAATAAACGTGGAAGGAGCCAAGGCTGGGGATAAGCCGCAAGAAATTGCCAGTAAAATTGTCTGGAGTACACCACCGAGTAGCGTGACTTCGGAAATTAGTAGGAGCGACAAGGACAGAAAAAGCTCGACGAATTATTTCCCGAATAGCAGAGAAAAGGAAGAGGCAACTACTTTCGCGACTAATATGGACGACGGTAGGCAAAACACTTTACGATCTCTACCAGGCTTGTATATATTCGATCTCTGATCATTCCGAAATTCGACAGAAAATATGTATGGAACGACAGTGGAACTGCCAGCCCATTTGACGCAGAATTCCGCGAGAAATAAATTCGACGAAAAATCGCTGATGTCCCCGACGGAACGAGCCACGGAAGCATCGGCATTATCAGCTTTGCTGATTCCCGGAGGTCAAGTGACTTCCGTTCCTAATGGGCCGAGACCACTGGGAAGATCAACCATCACAAAAGTTCCCTCGCCTCATCTTGGCCTCAATGCGGAAAGAGCTGCTCAGAAAAGTTCGGAATCCCAAGAAAATAAAAATAACAAAGACGAGGCCGTCGATGGAAACGTTAAAATGATTGACGACAATGCATTTAATTGGTACTTCCAGCACTACAACGACAGCGATTTAGAGCCTTTTGTTGGTATCGCCTACGGCAAAACAGCAACTACCGCTATTTCCCATTTCGTCTTCGTAGCTACTCAAATTTTCTTTATTCTATATAGCATGTAGAAATAGATATGCGACACACCTCGCTATTTAAGGAAACCAAAGGATTATTAAAGGAGCGATTTATTTTATTAACGACGCAGAGATTTTTCCGACACTTTTCTTAAAAAATACAATGTGTACAATACAATGTTTGAAATTATTTTATGACCTGAGGATATTATCGACTTTTACAGGTGGAACATTGTCCTAAAGTGCTTTGGGTATTAATAGAGCAACGAAACTTTCATAACTGTATATAAATTCTGAGTTTCAGAAACTGTAAGTTGGAATATCGATATTTCGTTATGTACTTATCTTTATTTGCATATTACTAGACATTAAGTAATTAGCCTATGTAAGTGCTCTGTATTCCGAGGATAGGACTTAGATGGATAGGATTTTGGGATGAATCAGGATTTCTTTTTAATATTGAAAAACTTTTGAATTAGAACACTTTCATGCATGACTTTTATGTTTTTACATTTTTAATTCGTTCGAAATGTAATTAAAAAAAAAGTCTGTTAGTTTTGTACAGATTGCAAACAGACTTCGCAAGATTTATCCGATAAATATTTCTTACGTATAATCTATTCTGTAAATAAAATTTTATTATCATATAGATTTACAAGCGAAGTCAGAAAATATTTTTCACTTAACCAGTCTTGAACGATTAATCTCAAGATAATTTAATTTACTGGCTCTTGGCCTTAGCCTTATCTTTTTCATCTTTCTTCTCTTCTTCTTTCTTTTCATCCTTCTTCACTTCCTTCTTATCGGTTTCCTTTTTCTCTGCATCTCGATTTGTTAATTTATTGTTGATAAGATTGTGTAACGCCACAATAGATCTGACAAGGGCCGCTAAATATACTACTAACATTTGATCGTTTGTTTTGACGTAAAGGGAATCTACAAAACTACTTTGCGTCATATCTGGCAGTAGATTAAAGATATCTTGTAGTTGGTAAACAATTTGATGATTTATCGGTAATTGACCATTGCCAACCTGGAATAGAGTAATGTAAGAATTAAAGATCCTTAGTCAAAAACAATGCTCCCATGTAAATATACCTGTAGTAAATAATCCCTAATTTCTCTGATTTGTTCATGAAGTCCTTTCAAGCCAAGGAGTTGATTTGTGATTCTTTGACTAAGAGTTCCAACAGTAGTATCTTTAATATCTCTTAACAAATGTTCTACTCCCACTTCTTCAGCTTCTTCAGCACCAATTTCACTAGGAATATGTTCAAATGTCTTCGATGTTGGTGATCCATCCTGAGACAAATAATCAAGTAATCAGATAAGAAATTTTTTGGACTTCAAAATAAAACTTACATCGTGAACCTCCTCTACAGCTTGATATGCCTCTGTGGGTAGGCCAAGATCTTTTGGTTTCGCATCAATAATGACCAAGACAGAATTTGGACAGTATCTTCTAATTAGTTCATTGATAGCAACATCATTTTGATGCAATTTTGGTCCAGTATGGTACCAGCCAACAACTTTCTCACGTGCTAATAGAAATCAATGGCTTTATTAATATTCATCAGGTATTGATGTGTAAATTTAATTTTGTGCTCAATTGCCTTACCATTAACTTTCTTGAACATTCCATACATGTTTTCAAGATAATCATGATCAAGGAACCAAACACTTTTGTCTTTGTCATCTTCGTCAAAGGGAACTGAAAAACAAAGTTAATAAATTATTAAGTATGATAAATGTAAGTCTAAATTATAACTGAAATCTATTATGTCAAGGATGTAATATATGGCTGTAATTAGTCTAGAAACGGCCAGTTAATATCGAAAAGTATACATTAAATGATTCTTAACCTGCAAAACTGTTTGACACGTCCAAAACACCTTTCGCTCTCCAGCAACCCAAAAGGACACCGACTACACGTTTTTGATTACCTATTTTTCCCATACGATTAAAGTGATCTACTACACTTAATAAAACTAAAGGGTGAACCACCACTTTTGTTGTAGCTACCTCTTGACTCGGCATTTTTGCAATTTTGTGATTTACACACTACCAAAGAGAAGAGAGATTCAAGTAGAGCAAACGCTCGAAGAGTGTGTTCAAGAAACTATTCCACTCTTTATTAGAAAGAAATAGAGAGATGATAGAGTAGGACAGACCGTCTAGCGAATGAAGTCAATTTCAGAATACACTGAAATAACATTTAGTTCCCTGTCGGTACAGTAAACTTAAATACTTCCAATATCACAGAACATATAATAGTTCTAGAATGGAATAAGTAATTGTGAAATTTTATTTACAATATACTTATATAGGAAATATGCAAAATAAATCTTAATAGATTAGTTTTATTTGATAAAAAATTACATTTTAGGGTAACATTTGATTTTATTAGACATTTCATCGTTGACAATTTTTAATTTATGATCGAATTTGATATTAAATACTTTTGTACGAGTTGAATAAGTTTTTCTCTAACGTAAGCAAATATTTTAGATAGCAATCCTCCTAAGTTTGATCTGTTCTTTCAGTACAGCCCGACCAATACTATTGAATACAAGCTGCTTTAAAAGCTAGGTTAGTTTAATTTTAAGATATTTTATCACCTTATACATTACATAAATTGTTCAAGATTATAATATGTTTGGCACTAAATAATGCTTCGATCAATAATTATAGATTTTAAGAAAGTTCTTCACTCGTAAACAACATAATTCCTTTTCTAAATCAACTTGTTAGCTATTAAGAATGGCGCTAGTGAAAATTGGCGGGAATATCAGGAAGGACAAATAATTTTTTTTATATTACGTGTCTTAAAGAGAATTGACAAAAATTTCTGTTGAATAATTTCAGATTCAAAATGACGAAGCCCATAACGTTTGTAACTGGAAACACGAAGAAGCTGGAGGAGTTTATCGCGATCTTGGGAAAGAATTTTCCTCGCACTGTAACTAATAAAAAGATTGACCTGCCCGAGTATCAGGGTGAAATAGAAGAAATCTGTCGTGAAAAATGTAAGGTGGCTGCTAAACTTATAAAAGGTCCAGTTATCATCGAGGACACTTGTTTGTGTTTTAACGCTTACAAGGGACTTCCGGGTCCTTATATAAAATGGTTTCTGGATAAAGTTGGACCGGAAGGGCTGTACACCATGTTAAACGGATGGGAGGACAAATCGGCTGAAGCCGTTTGCACGTTTGCTTATTGCGATGGTCAAGATGAGAAGGATTCGGTAATTTTATTTCAAGGACGAACGCAGGGTACCATAGTAAGCCCAAGGGGATCCAGGGATTTTGGATGGGATCCATGTTTCCAACCTGCCGGATATGACAAAACTTACGCGGAATTATCCAAGGAAGAAAAAAACAAGATTTCGCACAGGAGCAAGGCTCTCGAAGAATTGAAAAAACACTTTTTTAACGAGGCTAAAAGCTAACTTTATATGTATATATATATATATTTATCGACGTTCTCTCCGGTTCTCCATTCTGGTAATGGCTGGAAGAAAAATTTTAACCAATTGACCTATCGCCGACCCAAAAGTTTTTATTAACAATATTTAATTTTTTTATTCAAAACAAACGATTGTTTTTTATTCATTTATCGTCATTTTTAATTATCAGCACAGTTTTTTTTTATTCTTGTCGGTGATTTCCATGTTATACTCAAGTTTTATTTCGAGTTCTATACAACTTTACTGTGATACTGATTTATCACAGAAAATACATGTTCCTTTCTTAAGTATATTGATCCCACATTATCGTGTTGATTTGTATTGAAAACAAGAGTTGAATTTTGGTAAGTCCGTCTGGCTGATATACAATCTTATATACAACGCTGAATAATATTTAAAGAAAATCGAAGGATTTCAATAATCTCTCTCAAAACAATGACGACAACAATAATAACTGCGAATCAGTGTAGAGAAAGAGAGTTTCAATAGAAATGAGTAAAATCATGTTTAATGCAAAATTTCTGTCTTTTTTTTACATCTCTATCCCATTTTTATTTATATAAGTCGATTATACGAGAAACTAGAAAATAGACATCAGAAGTAGATGCAATACCATTCGTTAATGCAATTACAATTGCACATTGCACAGATAAGTCTGAGATTATCGCTATTGTATTTTGTTTTCAATAATTCCACGGGTATTATGAAAAAACAATTTTTAATATTCCAAGATATGAAGTCGCCCGTGAAATCTTTAATGGCACAACAATAAATCTTAAAGAAGTTGACTAACTGAGAGAAGTTTACACGCCCACGAGAATGCGCGTACGACGACGACGTACTCGCTTACCCCCCGTTGATTAGGTCCACGGGAGAAATAGCAAAAACAGCTCCTCCTCGGTATTTTCTCCAATGATCCAATGATCGGTCCTTTCGAAAAATGCCGTACAAAGCACCCAAAAGAAAGTGGCAAATTAAAAAAAAAAGGAAAGAAATTTCCTCGGATCGGGAGCCTACTAAAGCGAGATGGCCGAAAGGGGTTATCTGTGTTGGTGATTACTTCTGCGTGTAACACCCTTTCCCGCGGGGTTATCGAAAGCCTTGCACTTTTGCATCTTCCAGATTTTTCGCCTTATAAAAGGGGAAAAGTTTTGCATGCAAGTACCAGTCGTTCAGCATGGGCCTCGCGAAGATGAAAGTGCTGGCCGGTAAGTCAGGTTTCAAAAATGAGAGAGTGTTCAGTCTTTTCTCTCGTTTATTGCTGCATTATCGGTACGCGGGTCTTAAATAACATCTCAGTAATCTCAATAATCGAATTGTTTTTAGTTCTACTGGCTTGTGCCGTATCGGCCTGCTGCGCGATACCAGGTAAGGCGAAAACGGGTTCATTCTCTGGTGGAATGGAGCCAATGAGCATTGATGGCGGATAAAGCCAGCAGAAAGCAGCCGTACTCAAATAATAATGATGATCGTTCTCAAAAAATAGAGCACTTTCCCCACGACAAGACGTTGATTTACAAATATTACGCGGACTTGAAGGCCGGAGTGAACGATCCAACAACGTACGCGTCCCAGTTTGCTCTGGAGGGCCACCTTCACGTAAAACACGATAATAGCGATCCGACCTTGAAACACGCTTACTACGTCGCTCTGACCGGCGTTAAACATGGACTCCGCAATGGCGTTAAGATGCAGGACGAGCAGATCCCGACGACCCATCCGCTCGTGGACGCCGTCAAGATCATCCAGGATCCATTCTTGATCGTGTACGACGACAGTGGCAAGGTACGACGGTGAGTTTTCTCAAGAGTTCAGAAATGATCGTGAATGTCCATCTCCAGTTCCAAGGTGTGAAGATGCTGAAGGGCGAGACCGGATGGTCGAAGAACATGAAGTTCGCCATAGCATCGCTGCTGCAACTGGATCTACCGTCGATCTTCGTGTGGATGTCGAGGATGGAGCACGAGGGTAAAGCAACGAGTTTCATGAGCACCGAGGTGGGTAGCGACTGATGGGAACACTTTGTGTGCACACTAATGTTCTCTTTGGTTGTTACCACTAGAATACCATCCATGGAGACTGCCACGTTTACTACAACGTACAACCGGGAGAGGACTCGAATAAATTCGTCGTCACAAAAACCCACGACACGAAGAACTGCACGCATTTTGTCCAGACTCTCTTCAGTTCTGTGGAAAGTGAGGACTGCCACGTACAAGTCGAGGTACGAGAAACTCCATGGGGCACACACGAGATCTCCTTTCATGATCAATCAACCACACTCGTACTTAAACTTCCTCTTGGATCGACTTCTTGCAGGACTCCATGACCACCACAACTCATCGAGTCTTCCACATGGAAAACCTGGGACACGCCTTGCTCATGAAGAAACTCGTTGGTGTAGGAATGATCAATTATTTGCCCTGGCATGCGAGATCCGAAGCCCATTACCTTTTGTCCAAGTGGGTATCATCCGGCCTTGCTATGGCCTTCCCCTCGACATCGAGAATCTCTCGTTACTACAAAATTAACTGGCGAATTTCCGCTTTCCTTTAGCCAAACTTTGCTCTTGGAGAACGTGGTACCGGTGCACGAGGTCCAACTGCCGATGGTTAACTTCCAAAATCAACACATCCTTCGCGATATGACTTTCGAGAAACCAAAGAGCACGTACTCGCCTCACGCTGCCGAAGATTTGACCTACGGTCGCCACGTGGTCAGGCAAGACATCCTGGTTCCCAAGGTCAAGAAAATGCTGAGCGAGGCCGCTGACTATCTCGAGGAAAACCACTTGGAAATGAAAGACCTCGACTGGAAACACGGACAGACGATAAACAGGATAGTGCATACCCTGAGTTTTATGAATATCGAATCCCTGCAGCAGGTCTTCGACTCAATTCACGAACACCAGAGCGTCAAAGATGTCACGATGATGTTGGTATTTGCCGATCGACGATTGCCTTTTGCATCGATCAATCATCTTAATTCTCTGTCATCCGTTTCGCAGGAATCTCTTCCTCGGGATAATTCCTCACGTCGGTACTCACGCTTCTTGTCTTTTCGTGAAGAATCTCATGACCTTGAAAACGATCAGCGACGTGAAGAAGATCTTTATGCTAGCGAGACTGCCCATGCACGTGAGGAATCCAACCGGAAGATTCTTGGTGGAGATGGAGGCGATCATTAACCTTGGCGACAATGTCAGCTTGGACGTGAAACAGGCTAGCATCCTTTGCTTCTCCACCCTGGTCCACAAAACCTACATGCATCATCATAGCGAGCACTCCACGGATCCCCAACTGCAGCATTACCTTCGACACTTCTTCAATCACTTTAAGAGTAAGAGCAACGTTCCTCCAGGGAAAATGTGGTGAAATTGCGTGTATAAAAAGGGTGTGTGTACTCGTGAATATCGCGCGTACCATTTGCAATGTTCTCCATCATTTTTCCAGGCGAACCTACGTACACTATGAAAATCGTGTATTTGATGGCTATCAAGAACGTTGGGGTCGGCAACATTCACAAAATGTTGGGTCCTATCGTGACGTCATCGGAGGAATCGGTGCACATTCGAGTCATGGCAGTCTGGGCCATGAAGAAAGCAGTTGGCGACGATGTGGAGTACACCCACAATGTCCTGTGGCCGATCCTGACCAACGCTACCTTGCCAGTGACTCTGAGGGTAGCCACGTACGATGTCCTTGTTAGTCAGTTGCCCCACATGGGAAGAATCATGAATATTCACTGGATGATGATGCACGAGAAAAACGAACACCTCTACAACTACCACATGACCACCATGCAGGGTCTAGCGAACTCGGTTATGCCCTGTCTCAAACCCGTCAGGGAAATGGCTAGGAAGGTCCTCAGGCTCACCAAGATCAGGCACATCGAGGAACAATTGTCCTTCCACAATATCGTGGACTATCACGATCCTGTCTACGGCCACGGGGAGATGTGGAAGAGCTCGGTAGTTTTCCACAAACAAACTGGACTACCGTACGTCGGATACGTGGAGCATTTCACCTCCACTGGCAGGAAACCCATTAACGTCTTTGGCGTGAGTCTCGAGAACTTTGATCCAGGGGTGCTCGAATTCACGTAGAAATTCACGTTACCCGTCTGTCTAACGTTTCAGGTTCACTGGAACGTCGAGGGTCTCGACGAGGTCATGCAGATCTTCAAGCAGCACTGGAACGGAAGTCCCCTGGAAGTGATCACCAACCAGAACGTGAAGAACTTGCTGCACAGGGCAGCCGAGGACATGCCAGCGAATAAGCCGATTCACTTCGACCTGTTCCTGACCATGAACGACCATGTGGTGCTAGTGAACCACTTTGAGAAGGAGACTCTCCTGAAGCTGATGGACATTGGCAAGCAGTGGAAGGCAGTTATGACAGGCCAGTCCGTGCTCTCAAACAATATGCAGACTGTTTCGTACGAGAACATGTTCGAAATGCTTGTGCCCACGGATATGGGACTGCCCGGAGTCATGGGGACCAAGATTCCCAACGTGATGTCCTTCAAGATGAACACGATCATTCCGGACCTGAAGAAGCAGCTTAGCGTACGCTTCCAGATGGACGCTCGCGTCTGGAAACACGGGGAATACGCCATGTCCATTTACAACCCGATGGTCGACGTTTGGCACTCGGTTCACAAGTACGAGATTCGTCTGATAGCCGATTGATCGATCGATCGATCAACCTTCCAGACGTAACAGAGAGATTTTTTTTCTTCCCAGGGTCATGACTCAGGACATCATTCTGCCAATGGACCTGAACCTCGATTACAACCACGAGACCAAGAGTATCAAGATCTCTTTTCCACGGCTGCCCATGACCAAGTTTTCGGTGGGAGGGATCATGCACCGATCCAAAAGCTACGTGACGGTGACCCACGACGAGGCAGATATGCTGAAGAAGAGTTGCGACTCCTGTCACCACCAGGAAGTAGTGACGCAGGGAGTCGCCTTCAAACACCAATACCAGACGGTGTCAGATTCCAAGGACACTGGTCTTCAGTGCACCGTGGGCATTTTCGACTGCGAAGCGCATTTGACCCCTGTAGTCCTTATAGAGGAATGGATGCGGTCAGTCTCCTCCGAGTATAAAAACACGGGGTAGGTGATAGTTTGGAGGGGTAGCGTGCCCTTCCCCTCTTCCTTTCAGCGACTTTCCTCTGGGAACGGAGATCATAAATTTTCACGCACATACTTTTCAGGGACAACGAGAGGGTCTTAATGATTATGGGCATTCGACAGATGGCGATGAATCTCTTTATTTCACCCAGACCTGGCAGCTGTGGCCATTTCATCAAAATCGAACCCAGCATATTCCACCCTACTTCTCAGGTGATTACTGGAGATTTCATGAATTTTCCCCAATATTCGCGAATGTGATCTCTTCTTGTGATCCTTCGATCGTTCGATCTCTCTCTCTCTCTCTCTCTCTCTCTCTCTCTCTCTCTCATCTGTATCGACATTTCCAGGTCCAGTTGAACGTAAGGTTTAACGTAGAGAATCTGGATTACGCGAACGAGGCCATACACGCGCTGAGTCACAAGAAGGTAAACGTTCGCGGCTCCATGGATGTAAAGGCCGCATCCACTGGTGTATCGATACGAACCTGGGACATGAATGTCAACTTTGAATTATCCCCGGGACATATCAGTAATAATGCGAAGATTCAAATCACCAGAATCGTGCCAGGAGAGAAAAACTTGAAGGTTTTTGGTCAATTGATTCATCGATCAGCAGGGTAAGATCAGGAAGAAGGTAACGCAGAAACTTGTTGCAGATCTGCATAGACGCCCAGAAAAACTACCCGCTTTTGCAACAGGACCAATTGAAGTTGAACACCACCGTGGATGAGACCAATGTAAAAATGACCATAGTTGCCGGTCAAACGGATGAAGATAAGTGCGTGAAGGACGATTTCATGGTCACCATAACGGTAAAGGGTGAATTGTCCGAGGACCAGAAGAAGCTTATAGCAGACGACAAAGTGAATGGATTGTGCAAGCGGGATAAATATAACGCGGAAATGTATGAATGGAAAGGAATGGTACCGAAAACGTGGAATTGCATGTACGAAGCTATGCGCCACACAACTCTGAGGAAATACACCGTAAACGTTGACCACAAAAAGGTACGGAGGAAGAAGGGAGCTTTAGGATATTTCTAAAAAAACGTGTTGTTTTCACGAATTCTTCTCTTTTCAGGTACCTTCGAGCATAATGTCGAAGGTGATCATTGCAGGTGACTTATTGCGAGCTATTTATCTGCCGCATATCAAATACACGACGGTTCATGGAGACTCTGGAAACATGCAGATGATCATGGAGTACCCGGTGGGGTCGCATCATATGGATATGACTGTTGTCACGGGAGTTCACGATATGGCATACGAAATTGTCGATATACCCATGGGTCATCCGATCTGGAACATGTGGATGGATAACACACATTTCTCCATGTCGACTTTGCACAAGTTCACCAATGGATTAGTTAGCTACTGTACGATTCATCCTCATGTTCTATTGACCTTCGATAACAGCAGCTTCCCCATGATCATTCCCAAACAGTGGACTCTGGTCTCCGGTGATCATATTCATGAATCGTTCGCCATTTTCGTCAAGTCCTTGAAATCCGATCACGTTCAGGGAAGACTAGCCATGAAGATGTTCGTTGGTGGCCATGAACTCGAAGTCACCAATACCGATACCACTACTGTCGTAACATTGGACGGTCAGGTGGTAGAGAACTATCATAAGGGGTTAGTGGTCCCACCCAACGAGTACGATTTCCCCATGTTGAAGTAAGTGTATTTTTATCGTTAACTTCCACTCCAAGAGTGGAATGAGTTGTTTCATTTTGTTTAATCGTTCCTTTCTTCTGTTTAGGCTCACAGAAAACTACGAGCATATCATTATTCAAACGCATCATGTACCCATCATGGTAATGATCCAGAATAATCAAGTAACAATTGTTGCTGACACAATTCTTCAAGGCCACGTAACTGGTATATGTGGTCACATGGATAACACGCATAAAGAGAAAATTCCGAAAATTTACAATATTGCGAGTTTTTAGACAAATAGCGTTGTGAAAATGTATAAATCATGGATAGATGGATAGATAAGTGCAATTAATCAATGCAATTTTAGTTAATGTTGCACTTTGTTATGTTTTTGTAAAAATATACAATAAGTTTGTAATTGATAGAAATGGGAATAAAATTTATTTGTTGATGATAAAAAAAGTTGTTGTGTCATGTCATTTAAGTACCCCGCTCTTATTAAATGGTTGCATACCCAACAGATAATGTCACTAATGTCGCTAAATCCAGTACCTAGCACCATCGTCGCCTTTAGTGGTTGAAACAAATTTTTGACAAAACGGCTAAGGGTACTCCTTACCATTTTCGTAAAAATCGACATGTTTCAGAATCGCTTGTAATTCCGTAGGGACTTAGTTTTCGATAGATAGAATGCATTGCAGAAAACCGTTTCCAAAAATATTCATTTTTGTGGAAATGGCGACACTTTAAAGATCGAACAAACTTTGAAAAAACTCCAAGGGGTACCACTTACAATTTTCTGAAAAATTGACATCTCTCTGAATCGCTTGTAATTCCGTAGGAAGACAGTATTCGATGTGTAGAACTCATATCCGAAAGCCGTTTCTAAAAATATTAATTTTTGTGGAAATGGCAACACTTTAAAGATCGAAAAAATTTTGAAAAACTTCCAAGTGGTACCACTTGGAGATTTCTCAAAAATTGACATCTCTCCGAATCGCTTGTAATTCCGTAGGAAGACAGTATTCGATGTGTAGAACTCATATCCGAAAACCGTTTCCAAAAATATTAATTTTTGTGGAAATGGCGATACTTTAAAGATCGAAAAAATTTTGAGAAACTTCCAAGGGGTAGTTTTTGATGCACTACTACAAATACAAAAAATACCTACCTTTCACGTTAGAAAGAGAGGTCTTCTTTCTTTGTTATACTTAGAAGAATTATCGTGTTCTCCATCTATACGAGATTCGATAAACTATGTTTCTTTTTCTCTGTTTTATCTGTTTAAGATAAAACAGTCGAATATTTTTAGCAAAATCGTAATTTTCGGATTTTTTTCTCATTTCTTAGAAGATATGATTGAAATTAGACTGTAATGATTTCTTAAAAAAAATAAAATTTTTGTACAGAGCCCTTTTTTCTATTGAATTCCTTATTTTTTTGCAAAAGTACAGATTGTTCATGAAAATCTAGTAACTTTTATTTTTTTATCGATTTTTTGAAAAAACGCTCTGTACTAAATATTCTTAAGCTTCCCTGATTATCCATGTCAAACGATTTTCAAATTCGTTCATTTTTCAGGGAGAAATCCGAAAAGTACGATTTCGGTCGGGTTTACATCCTCTTAACTTTATTCATTCACGATTGAACCTTATAATCTACGGTTTTCACATATTCTATGGTTGCCTTAAAAGAGCCGCAAAACTCACGAGGCGAAAAAGATTAATATCTTCTCGTAAAACTCAGTGGATTATATAAACGTAAGTGATTTAAAAGGATTAATGGAAATATATGAAACGAGTGTCTTCGATTATATGCATTTGTAATTTATAAATATCCATTAACAATTAATGCTAAGGAATTTGTACATTTCATTTACACCGGTTAACAAAATTAGTATTTAGCATTAAATATATAATGCATAAATTCCAATAATTTTGTCCCTTTAACATTAAAGAAACTAAAGTATCTCGGTACTCTTATTTGTGCGAAATATTCTGTAATTTTTATTTTAAGATATCCGTTGATTAGGTTAGGTTTGCATAGTGGAGTACAATTTTATGTAAGTGTTTTCATGTAATGCTTCTTCTAAAATATTTGTTATTATATTTTAGATTATAGTGATATAATGGCGCAGCAAAAAATAGGACAATTTATGAATCGATTGAGTCAATTGGGTATAGGTCTTGCCATTACTGGTGGAGTAGTAAATTCTGCTCTTTATAATGGTATGCGAGATTGTTACTCATTATCGTACATGTATAGCCCAAAAGAAAGTATCAAGATTTAAGATCTAATTTTTTTTTTATTTTTTAGTTGATGGGGGCCAAAGAGCAGTAATCTTTGATAGATTTAGTGGAGTAAAGAATACGGTAGTAGGAGAAGGAACACATTTTTTCATTCCTTGGGTTCAAAAACCTATTATATTTGATATTCGATCACAGCCTAGAAACGTGCCTGTTGTGACTGGAAGCAAAGATCTACAGAATGTAAATATTACGCTTCGTATTCTTTTTAGGCCAATCTCAGAACAATTACCAAAAATTTATACTATACTTGGGCAAGACTATGACGAGCGTGTTTTACCCTCGATTACAAATGAAGTTTTAAAGTCTGTTGTTGCACAATTTGATGCAGGAGAATTGATTACTCAGAGAGAAATTGTTTCACAAAAAGTCAGCGAGGCTTTAACAGACCGTGCTTCACAATTTGGTGTAATTCTAGATGATATTTCTATCGTAAGTGAAGTCAAAGTTATAAAAATGTTTACCTTTGAAAGAAGATCTCTTGAATAGAAATTAGATATAATTTCTATTTTAATATTTCAGACACACTTAACATTTGGAAGAGAGTTTACTCAAGCTGTCGAGTTAAAACAAGTAGCTCAACAGGAAGCGGAAAAAGCCCGTTTCATAGTAGAAAAAGCCGAACAAACGAAGAAAGCAACTATCATTAGTGCGGAGGGTGATGCACAAGCTGCAAGTTTAATAGCAAAATCACTCGGCGAAGCTGGAGATGGTCTTGTCGAGCTTAGAAGAATAGAGGCAGCGGAAGATATTGCCAAGCAATTATCGAAATCACGCCAAGTGTCCTATCTTCCTAACGGACAAAATTTTCTGCTAAATTTACCGCAATAAATGAAAAAATGATGAAAATATAAGTACAGAAATAATCACTTTTATGTTGGATAATTGTTTTAATAAAATAATTTTTCTAATGAATTTAATTACAATGTAAAATGACATTTCCTAACACTGTTACGTGACTGGCACACTTCGCATCATTCAAACAGTTTGCATTTCTAATTCCTGTACTCGGTGAATGTTTTCCTTCTTTAAAGAGAAATAAATCATTCAAGGATTTATTTACCAAAAGGAAGAGACGCTAATTATTATGAATTTTTTATTAGAAATATATAGAAATATAGTGTAATAAAGGAATAAAGAAAACAGTGGCTTATTAAACTTGGTTTTTCACTGAAAAGAGTGGTACGAGTAGATTTATTTAGCAATCTACCTCCAATTTAATTTCTGCCTTTAAGACGACAGAAAGGTAATCCCAATATCGATATGCTAATTGTATTTTTATATACATTATACTTTTAAACGATTGTTATGGAAGAGAAGAGAAATAAATTTGTGTTAAATTTATTCCGTTGTTTTTTGATTCTGATCTTGAAAGATTCACAAATGGTCAAAGTGGCACGCGAGAGAGTGGCACCCTGAAGAAGCCGAAGTGGAAGTAGAAGAAAAAATTGATTTAGTTCAGGATACAGTTGGCAAGGTAATAATCTCGCAGCAGCATTTGCGTGAAATTTCATAGGGCGTTTGTTAGTGCTGCATCTCTATAATTTCGTGTTGGCGTGATGAAGAACGAAGGAGACAAGGGAGTAGAGGAGAGGAGAGGAGAAGCAGAGCGACGAGGGGAGAGAACGGTGTAGTAGCAGAAGCGAGCGAAAGCAGATTAGCGTGAATAATGAAGACACGACCCCGTGAAAGCCTAAGCGGGTCTCCTTAAGTCTACTCCTTCGAGTAGAAGCCAAAGCCAAAGCCGGAAAGGAAGGAGACTCGGGAGGGTAGAAAGGAGCCAGAAGCAGTTAATTACTCCTCCCAGCCACACGGGATAACGACTTCCCCTTATTTGTCGAGAGGTGCAAACAGCCAACCCTCCCCGAAATCCTACATAAGACGATTCGTGGATATTTCGACGTCAGCAAGCTTCCACTCACTTTTCGAAGATCGTTACCGCATTTGCATTATTGGAAAATGGCCCGGAACTTTTGGCGACGACCATTCTCCTTCAAGGAGGAAATACTTTAGTTTAAGAGCGTAGTTGGCCGATTGGCGAACTCGCAAGAAGAAGAAGAATCCGATCGCGATCGAGATCGAAATCGACGACCTCCGCAAGAGGAGGAATTGGAGAACTGCGACAACGGGTAGCACATGTTCCCCGGCCACGCATGCAACGAAACAAATGATAGGTACGTCGAATATGTTGGACGAGAGAGAGAGAGAGAGAGAGGGGAAGAGAGACTAATTACGAAGAAATCATAATAGGCACACATGTACCGCGGGCTGTTGGGCTAACGATCGCTTCCTCCGCGTCTGCACCTGTTACTCCCAGCTCCTCCGGTTGCAGCGATGCACGCAAGCCGCATATGCCGTTGCCAAAGCGACTAAATATGCCTTAGGCTTCCCACCCCATACTTCTTCCTCCCTTCCTTTTTCCAACCCACCACCCCTTTCTCTCGAAAAACTCTATTTCTTTCCCCATCTCTTTTCTTCCCGCGCGACAAATTTATCGGAAAGTCCAGTAGAACGGATGTAACGAATGTAACGGATGTAACGGGGATAAGGTGCCGGAGAAGCGCGAGCTTCGGAATTGAAATTGGATTCTGTCGGGTGCAGCAACCCTTCCGATGGCGACAAAATCGGTCGTTGCTCTCGCTGAAAATTATAGCTCGCGTGTGAGTCTCTCCTGACGTAGAGCCAGAACAGACAGAAATGATAATTAGAATGCTTTAAGATAATACGCGGATAAGTTTTTTTCTGCTTTCACCCCTGGTGCCCCCGAGGGATTCCTCCTTGTTCCTTCGGTAGCGGCGTCGATTCCTCTAAAATCTCCCTCTCTCCCCTCGGGAATAATGGCGGAATACGTCTTTTCAAATGATACATAAATACTCCTTTTCTAAAACCGATAGCCAAAATACTTATTCTCAGCGGAGAGATCTTTGTCGTACCCAAGGCGAGAAAGAGCTGGTCGTGCGATCCTGAAGGAAGAAAAAGAAAATCGTAGGGTCCCTGACCAGAGGGGGTATCTTCGGGCACCTGAAAGAAATTTTTAAATTCCACGAGGGTATTCTCCTCTTCGATTTTTTCAACCATTTCATCCATCTCTCTCCCACCCACCCACCTTTCTTTTCGCGCAACAACGACAGTAATTACAATAATAATAATGACAGCAACGAGAAAAACAGCAGCGACAATGGCAACTGCAACGCCATTACCAGAGACTGGACATCCCTGCTCCCGCGAGGGAAATATTTTGATTTCTATTAGAAGGCTGAAAATAGGAACTAGCGGAAATATCACAAATTCGCAATAACGTCGCATGCCACACATCGTATCCGCTTTACAAGCGCACCAATGACTATTTCTAATGATATGCGCGTCATTTTAATCAGACCGCTCCATTCCGAGGTATCCGTGGACTATTTACGAGTAATTTTCAGCGATGAATCGAACCGAGCTGAACTGGAGGAGAGGTGAGGAGAGGAGAGGGTTCGGAGGAAGGGTTGGAGATTCGAGCGAGAAAAATCACTGGCGTAAAGGAAATTAGCATAACTTTAGAAAATGACGCTCTTATTAAGAATCGATAGTTCGGTGGGCCGCTGGCGATAGTTTGGGTGGCCATGTGCGACCGAGCTGTTATTCTCGAGTGTTGGGACTCATTAAAGGTGAGCGTCGAACGTCGTTTACACGGGTGTTGGGGGTAGCCAGAGCTCGGCGGCAATCTCTTATTCTCTTCTGCATGAAGAAGACCTTTGCGGACCCGGACGGGGATTGCACGCGAGTGGCTCGTCCACTGTTTCCACCGATTTGCCGATTTTCGAGCATGGAAGGGGACTTGGGGGGGGGGGAGGGGGGGGTGTTTGTATGCAGAAGACGATCCGAGTGCATCGCTGCAGCTCAGGTGGAGAGCCCCAAGGGAGTTCTACCTCTCTGGCACTCTCTCCCTTCCTTGGATGGGGTCCAGTCCAGGAGGGGGTGCAGCCCTGTAATCTGTGACCGGCGGCCAGGTCGGTTCCAGCACGCGAGCTTCGACACCTTCCGCGCGGGAATCGCGGGACTCTCCTTCCATTTTGCCCGGTTCTTCCTCGCAGAGGAAGAGGGAAGGCTTCCTCCTCCCTCCACCCCCAGTCCAATTTTTGCTATTCGCCGGCACAAAGCTCTCGGCTGGAAGACGACGAAGCACACGGACATTTGACCGGGACAAATCTTCATTGGTGCTCGTAACGAGCTTCTCTCGCGAGTTGATTGTTTCACGCGTGACTGGCTGGGGAAATGCGTTGAAGGACCGAAACACAAAGTAGCGCTGGACAGAGAGTGCACACGCGCGCGCGTGTTGTTCTACGAGAGAAGCCCGTTAGAGGCTGATTTTCCAGTCATTAATTCGGCTTGCGGTCAGCGGCTTTCGTTTCGTCTGTGCCCGGGAGTCATTCGCCATTGAAAGATTCGCGCGCAATTCGTTTAAGTCTTAATGAGCTTGAAGTCCTCGCAAACGTAGCAAAATTCGCGTGTTATTGGTTCGTCGGTCGCTAGGGGATGATGGGGATGCGGGCGGTGGTGGTCGCTCGCGCTTTCGCGGCAGATGCACTTCCGGTCGGTTGGTTCACCATCGGGAACTTCAAAGATGGCGGCGGCACGAGCGCTCCACCCGACGCGTCGACCTTCGCGGTCTCAAGGTCGCGTGGATGAAGAAGCGATCAAAACGGGGAGTGGGAGGGGGAGGGAGAACTCGCGAGAAAACGCGAATGCCGAAGATCGGAGGGGGAGAGACTGCTAACGAAAGGGGAGCGAAACCCTTGGAGAGGGGAAGAGGGGGAGGAATCGCGTGCTACCATGAATGAAGGATCTTCGTGGCCGGAATCAGCTAAATTGTATGTTGTAATTGCGTACGAAAATGTAAATTAAACAGTTGGCGAGGGCTGAAAAAGACGGGCGAAAGTGCGAGAATGATCATTACATACGGAGCTCGGGGTGAGGCGGGGGCTAGGAATCTCTGCCCCTTTGTGAAATGCCGATTTTCAGATGGCCCGGACTCATACCGGGGCCTTGTCACGCGAGTATTCAATGTAATTCACGTGATGCTGCGCGTGAAGCGGTAAGTACACGCTCGTAATTGATGAAAAAATCTGTAATAACCCGCAATAGCGCGGTCCGGTCCACCCGGGGCACTCTGACGCTTCGATCATTTTCTACCTTCCAGGACAACGTCATCCCGCTAATCAATATCTGCTACCATGCACATTCCCCCTACTCTGCTCCCCCTGCCGATAAGTGTTGTAATGAACATCATTACAGTGTGTTTCTTGTGACAAGACAAGAAATTTCATCTTATTTATTTTGTCTTACCGAGAAGATAGCCCCGAAACCCTTCTGCCCCCCACCCGCGGCCATTTTTATTATTTGTCAAATGTCAGGTGGAGTATCGTAATGATCTTCAATCTTTCCTCACCGCCAAAGCTTTGAACTTTCTTCCATGGAAGGCAGATACTCGCTTTTTCTTTACTTCGTCTTCTTCTTCTTCTTCTTCTTCGCTTGCTTTTTTCTTTCATTATCTCTCGTCCTGCGAAAGTGGCAGTTACGGAGCGGTGGTCCAGGATTTGAGGATAAGGAAGCACGAACGAAGACAAAATATGACAAGATTATTAAAACGTTATGCAGTTCTTTTCTGTGGGACAGCTCCCGTTAGGAGGTTTCCTCCACGGATTTATCCGCAGGAAATTGCGGGGTCATCGCGTGCTGGCCCTGGAAAGACGATTGCGATTTTCTTTTGTAAGTGGTATCCGCGAGGAAGAAGGGTTCACGGTTGAGGATACGGTAGGTCACGGGTTTTCTTCAAGGTCACCGTTATCCTTCGCTCATCAGCTCATCTCCTCCTTGGACGAAACCAGAACGGTTTCTTCCAATGCGGGAGGTGGGAGGTGGGGGTGTGGATCTAATGGGGTGTCGAAGGATCGCGCATCCTTCGATCTTCGTAGTTTCGCGAGAGAAGTCACCCCCTCGAAAAAAAACGAGCGATCTCTCAGTCCTTCGCGGATCCCCGAAAAGGAATGCGCTCTCCGGTGTCAGGTTGATGCGGAGACCGCTCGCGCAGGAAGTTCGGACGAGTTGCCAAGTTTCCACGAGGAGAATTCCGTGCCTTCCGGTTGTCGTGCATGCGTGCGCAGGGAATACGCAAAATACGGGCGACACGCACCCGACGGGACGATTTTCGTGAATCGTGGAACGTGGAAGAGAGCAGCAGGAGCGGTAGGAGCGGCAGGAGCAGCGGGAGCAGAAGTAGCAGCATCTGAGGATGTAGCAATTACGTCTGCGGACTCGTTGCCACAGACGGACAGGACCTCAACCACGGAACGCCCCTTGCGTTACACATATGTTACCTACCCCTTCCCCATTCTCTCTCTCTCTCTCTCTCTCTCTCTCTCTCTCTCTCGTATCCTTTCTTTATCCCCTTCTTTACTCCTTTTGATCTTCTTCTGCTGCTACTGCTGCTACTGCTGTTGCTTCTTCCTTCTTCTTTAATCTTTTTTTCTCGAAAACTCTTCTGCTTGACCCAGTGATTCGACTCCTTCCCTAAAAATAATTCTTCCTTATCTCTCGAATCGATTAGTTTTGATAGATCTGAACTAGTAACGTGTCTTTTTGTAAGGAGGAAGAACGGCGATAGAGTCTGTGAGAACCACGGTGTCCCCGATGCAGGATGAACGGGGTCAGAGTTCATGGCGAAGGAGCTGTCAGCGGGCGGAGACAATTTTATGGAACTTGAGGTTTGATCCCACGCTTTCTTCGGCACGCAAAGAATTATGAATGAAGAAGTCAGGCAGATTCGGTGAGCGAATAAATTTGTCGATCGCATTGACGTGGCTCGGGACAAGTTTTTCTCTTCTCTTAACTTTGTTCTCTATTCTCATTTCTCAGTGAAAGGCAGAGTGAGAGAGACTGTTCCTCGAGGATTCGAAAAATTTATCGCGCGATTGGCTCTATTAATTTAGAGTTCTCCGTCGGGGATTTACTCGGACAGTGAAAACCTCTGGGGTAGCCCAGCGCCATAATTCAGTCGGCCTTAAATTTTGATTTAAGTTGGAAATAAAAGTGAGTGCCACTAGCTCCGAGTAAACGAAGAAGGGTGACTTTTGTTTTAACGAGGACGACTTAGCAGGTGAAATCCTCCATCGTGGAATTTCCATTTCTACCCCGCGGCAGTATTTTTCACGTGGACGCCATGGCAATTTCATTTTTCCCTCTCGTTTTTTAAGAACAGCACGTAACGATACCGGCGAGATTAATTTCTTGCCGGGCGAGAGCGCGAGGAGATAATGTAATAAATCTTCATTAAGGAGAAAAAAGCACGGGCACATGTACACGCAGATAATACGACGATAAATGGACTCGACCCCGCCATTTTCTTCCCACCTCCCGTAGCAGTTGAAAAAATGGACGTTCCATCAGGATCAGGATCAGGATAGGCGAATTGCCTAACAAATTTTTGCGAATCACTTTCGAGACGAAGAAGGCGCGGGATCGATCGACGTCGACGACGAAGACGACGACGACGACGAGTGGGTTGATCCCCGAGGAAAATTTTGCCGATCGATAAGTGGGTAAGTCGCAGTTTTGGCGATTCTCTCCGCTGTTTCGGAGCCGGGATCGGTTTGCTCGGCTCTCGTGACGTCTCGTGCTGCGTCCACGAAAAGAGAAGGGAAGGGAAGAAAAAAGAGAGACACGGGGCAGAGGAAAGGAGAGAAACGAGAGACAAAAGCAGCACAAGTTTGACTTGGCCGCAACAGGTCGCGTGACGAAATGCCCAGGGCGATCGATTCCGCCAAATCGCACATACACACACAGAAGAGGGATATTTGCATCTTGCGTGCCACTGCAATTAAACTAACACCCCGAGAAATTCCTGCCAGCTTAGGCGTGGCCTTGAGACATGACTCCGATCGAAAGAGTCCAATGAAAGCGCGTAGGAATCGCATTAACGGAGAAACTGTCATGCCGGAGCGTGCGACCATTTCCACCGGAAGTGGACCCACTCCGAGGGGTTTCCGTTCAAGCGAGAAACTGTCATTTAAGGAGTCGCGCTACTCAAAATTCACAGGAGAAGCGGAAGTCTCGATTTCGACGTACTTCGGAGCATCGGATTTTGCGAAAGTCCGACAGGAATTACGTGGGAAAATTACAGGTCCGGCTTCCGTTCCAGACGGAAACGATCGGCCCTCCTTCAGCCGGTTCTCCAACAGCGAACGACGACTCCTCCTCGCGGTTTCACCCACTGAAATTCACCAGCGTTTTCGCGGTTTCGGGAAATCACCTATATTTACCTTTCGACTCTTTGATCCCTGGTGAACTTTGACCCTATGGGGACCGCGATCGATGTCTCTTCTAAAAAAAGAAACAAAAAGAGGAAGATCTACGAATTTAACGTTTCACGTTCACCTTGGCATCCATTAGCAGCGGTGAACCGGTGACTCTCCCCCGTGTAATTTAAAGTAATTAAATTAAATATAATCCCGAGAGGAGTTTGGTCGATTCTCCTTCGGCATATTCAAAGAATATCGCGTGTGTACTTTAGATGGCAAATTACCAGCAGTTAATAGACATTAGCCGTGGCCATTCGCAAATAATAAAGAGCGCAGCCATTTTCGTATTTATTTAAGGGGGACTCATCGTTTGTTGTAGCGCGGGCAGATTTCCAGATACACTTCCGGCGGGGTACGCGATTACGGAGATTGATCTCGGACTTTGAGGGATTTCTTTTATTTATTTTGTTTCCAAGAGGGAGGAGAGCGGTGGCGGAGACGACGGCGGCGGCATTTCTCCAGGGTTTTTTCCTCACCTGCGCCCTAATGACCGGGCAAACTTGCCCTTTTCGTGCTTTTTAACGCCAGCTGGCCTAATCGCCGCCCGATTTCAGCTCCTAAGATCCTAATTGAATTAGAGGATCGTAGAATCTAAAGCGGAACCGGGATAACCCGCCATTTACCAGGAGCAACCCTTCATTTTGCTCGAAAACGAGCCCCCGTCCACCCTCCTCTACACTGATCTATTTGCTCGGCAAACGATCCTCCGACAAATATCTGCCGCCCCTGTGACCGGTGACAGGCTGTTCTTTTCCAAAATGATTTCTACTCTCTCTCGCTCGCCTCAATTTCATCCGATAATTTCCTCGTGGATTTTCATTTCCGTCCAAGAGAATTCGGGCCAATGATTTCGAATTTTGTATTTCCGATTTCAACATCACGGATTGCTCTCGAGTGACGCACACAGAGTCACCCCATCCTCACCGTGGCAGAGAGAATTCAGTTTGATTTTATCGTACAAAGTGTGTCTCTGAAATTCTGAGGTAGAATAGGGATGAGGACGGGGACGGGGACGGGGACGGGGGTGCGCGGTAATAAGTAGAGGAATGAGAGTATTAGCGTGCGGCGATCGGCGATCGGCGTGTGTACACGCGGAGGGACCGTGCCGGGAATGGCGTGACACTCAAAGAAGCCGCGCGCCACCGAAATTATTCCGAACAATCATCATTATGCCCGCGGCCATCTTACGGCCAATATTGTCAGTGGAGGTGCAACTGTAAGCAGAACGGTGCACGCATTCGCTCATTTCTTCATTTTCCACCGGGAGACAACCTTCCTCCCCTATCTTCTTCTCGAATCAGATAGACGATGCATGCGCGCGTGTGCGTGTAGTTGCCACATACTCGGAGTGGTAGTGGCAAGCAGAGCCGAGCAAAGCCACGGGCGGAAGATTGAAAAAAATTCCTCGGACTCGATTATTCTAATATTTCGCTAGGGCCGTTGAAAAATATTCCTCCCCCGGCAGTATCAGGCCGGTCGTATCAGCGTGTCCATCTATCTTCTTCAGGTTCCAGGCCAAGATACACAATATCCCGATATCTTATCGCCCACATGATTTTTTTCTGGTCCGCATCTTCTGCGTGTGGGTATATCTGTCCATCGCCCGGTGCTGGCCCTGTGGTGGGGGTGCGAGGAGAGGAGAGGGGTGAGGAGGAGAGGGCGAGCCAGGGTCTTGGGCCGCTTACCATCTCAATAACGCGAATGACTGAACGGCCGAGTCTCGAAATCCCAGCGAGATAACCTTTATTGTAATTACAATGAAGCATTATGCGCGCCCGGGATCCTCCGAGGTCGAAGGTCACTTCGGCTGAGGTCTTCACTCCGCTGGATATTCCATCCCTCTCTTTCTCTCCGGCTTCGATCTTTCCGCCCGTTCCTCTTACGGCCCATCCGCGCCTCGACCCATCATCCACCGTCCCGATTTTTCTTTTCTCCATAACGACGACGACGACGACGACCCATTACGAAATCGCGCGAAACGGTGCGTTGGGAAATTCCGATGATCCTGCGGGAATTCGGCAATGATTTAACGCAGTTTCAACAGCCCATGCGTCCAAGGCACTTCCGACTGGCTTTTCTTCGATTTCCACGGGGATTTTCAGTGGCGAATAATTAACATCGGCCAAACAACGAGCTGTCGGTAATTGATTCCTCGCAATCGTGTAATTAATTAATACCGCAATAATTAATATTACGGCAGCTTGACTGCGGCAGCCAGGCACGCACAGCAGATGGGAATGATGAAATTTGTCACCGCGCCGGAATTCGAGTTCGGGCAATACGAGTTCCAATTTATTCGCGCGTGGGTGTATAGCGGTTTAACTACAAGCGCACACTCTTGCAAATTAAGGAGGAGAGGAGTTCCCGAGAAGGAAGCTGCGAGAAGCTCGATTGAAGATCGAAAATCGAAAAAACCGGCAAATCAAAGTAGCCGGAAGTAGAGCGGGCGAGCTGCTTAATTGACCGGTCTCTCCCCCTCCTCCCAACTCGCTATCTTTGTCAAATTCAATTGACGGCCGGATAAATCGAAGGTCTCCGCGGAAGGAACTCAACGACGCGGAATATCTGTGATTATAGGTCGAGTGAAATTAATCAATGTGGAAAAAGGACGATCGACCATGTGTAAAACTCGAGAAGGAGGAGGGAGTCGGTGCTTGGCATTTGACACTAGGGCCACTGTCGAGCAATACGGATTGGATTATTCGCGAAAACGAGGCTCGCGAACTGGATTAGAATGAAGAGTCTGCGGTAAAATGGACGGCGGGTGCTTAAGGATCGGGTAATGAGGCGATAATACGCATAGAAAATCGTCCGAAGAGCAAGGATATTCGCGGCTGGTCTTTTCGTGGTATGGTAAAGGCGTGTGCGAACGCTCCTGGGATGATAGAGGGGTGGAGAGGGGAGGGGAGGGGGATTAATTTAATACCTGAGTAAAATCAATCAGCGGAAATTGATGTTGGCCCTCCGAGTGGGTGCTGGACACAACCCAGAGGAGGGAGGATTGCCGGCTGAGAGAGAGAGAGAGAGAGAGAGAGAGAGAGAGAGAGAGGGGGGGGGGAAGGACTGTATTTGCTTTGCGACGTGGCGGGGCCCCGTAATCAGTGTAAATCAGGGGACGCGTAAATCACACCCTGTGTGGTAACAGCTATAACGGGTGGCGAGATTCGTGTTCACCAATCGACCATACACGAATCAATTCCATTGAGAAATCTCACGAAGGAGATGAGAGATTCCAATGAAATTTATGTATCACTTTTTCTGTAACTTGTTGCATTATTCTCTCCTTCTTCTTCCTCTCACCTGCCTCTCTCTCTTTTTCTTTCTTTCAATTCAATTTAAGTCGCCTTTTATTAATTTCATTTTATTCGTATCACGTCACTCAGCTCATTATTTTTTCAACCCCTGTATTCCATTAATCACTGCATTAAATGAATGTGGTTTTTTGGGCTACTCCGGAGTAGAGTCTCTCGAAAGTCTGTGTGGTCGACTGTAACGCCCCCGAAGCAGAGGGACGAGGAGAGAAAAAGAGAGAGGGGAGATCGAGGGCGTGCCACTTGTTAATCAAAAATGATTAAATCATTAATACTCCCATAATTATACCGTCTCGATACACACTCGCGCCTACTCCGCGGGTGAAATGGATTTATTAAATAAACATAAACGAGTGAAAAAGAGAAGGAGGAAGGATAAAACGATCGTAGATCATCTCGAGATACTTTGGGATTTATCGAGCTCGTTGAATTTTCTCAGGTGCGGATAGTTTTTCAGGCTACTCCGCTACTCCGGGTGTTGAGTGAAAATGGAGTACGAGTAGCGGAATATTTATCACCTGGTGGACACGCCGTGGCAAATTGGTTCGCGAGGCGTTTAAGAGCCCCCGTTCACGTAGCTGGCCCCACTCTTTTAATCATCCACTTCCCTTTTGCGGGCTCTGCCAACTTTCTACCATTTTTTTCTTGCTCCTTTCTTTCTTTCTTTCTTTCCTCCTTCCTTCTTTTCTCCTTCCTCCGTCTTTCCGTCCCTCTCGTTTTGCTCTTCCGGAACGTCTTTGGCCTCCGCTGCGAGGAGCCTCCGGCAAACGTGACCGGACGGCCCGAATCATAAATTCCGACCGGTAATGCAACGTCCGCCGCGATTATTTACTGATACTTACCCGTTCTGCCCCCGAGACCCACCGTGCACCACCACCACCACCACCTACCCAGTGGCCTTACGAGTTTTCCTCCGGGCTTTCGATCCTTCGCCTTCCGGAAATTTGTACGCTCAATTTTATACGGGACCCGCTAATATTCCTCCGACTACTCGACACAAAGGAAATTCAAGAGTTTCTTCTCTCGCCGGATACCACGAGCGGCGGCCACTCTCGTCTCTTAACGGGTAGCAAACTCTCTACCCTCGCCGAAATCCTTGCGTCCGTGAAGGCCGTGTCTCGATCGATCGCTACCGATTAACCGATTTGGTCTCTAAAAAATATTCGCGCGTGCGCGCATCGTACAGGGTAGAAGAAGGAGAAAAAAGAAAGAAGGAGATAGAGGGAGGAGGAAGAAGCTGCGGCAAAGTTACCTGGAAGTTGAGTGTTGCTGGCGCGTTCGCGAAGGCAGAAGTTGGGGCGTATATTATCCGGGTTGCCGCCCCCGCGTCGAATTATTAAAAGCTAAACTGACTTTGATTTATACGAGGGCAGCAGCACCGAAAACGGCCGGAAAGGGACGATGGGTACAGGCGCTGAGATTAATTTTATTACTTCCGTAGGAATAATTATTGCATTACTTTAGCTCGCAGGAAGTTGCCGGGAGAAGCCGCGCGTCCTCCGGTCCACCCCCGATAATGCTACAGCAGCGCCATTTTCCATTTTCCATTTTCCATTTTCTCCGCTCTCCCCCTCCCGGAGTTTCTCCCGACTCTCCCCGCGCATCGACGTTATTTATATTGTGCGGTACCTCGCGACCGAACTGGATTTCATCGAAATGAACGCGTGACACGCGTGACTTTAATCCCCCCGGGACTCCTCCGACATCATTAAACGCAGGCCATCGTTAATTCTGGCGATATATCGCGATATTCCCTAACGACTACCCTCCACCCCCGGCCCTACATTTTTCTATAGGCGAGTTTGCGGTACGCTCGGCATTGCCGAGGAGGAATCCAGGAGAAAAAGGGATTCATTCGCGGAACTGAAATCTCGAGAAGGACTCGCTTAGCCAAACGTTTCATTGCAAGATGGCGAGAGGGCGAGAGGCGAGAGGGCGAGAGGAGAGTCGAGAGTGGGGGTGGTTTCAGTCGGGAGTTGGTCGGAGTTGAGTTTTCCACTGGTAGCAAGCCCCGAGCACAAATGAGGTGGAAAAGATAAAGACCGTGGCAGGCGATCATTAACATGCACGCTTTCGAGGAGCTGTTGAGGGTTGAAGGGACGGAGGGAGTGAAAAAAAGTGGGAGCAAACCTAATGGCGGCAGCAATTAACAACAAACACCGCTCATTAATCGCGAAACTGTCCTCGCTAGTCCTCCGAGCTATCTCTTTTCAACTCCCTGTGTCTTTTTCACCCCTTTCTTCCCTCTTAATCACCAACCCCCAATCTCTCTCTCTCTCTCTCTCTCTCTCTCTACTCCCTCTTCCACAGCTTTTCTATTTCCGAGTGCAGAGTTTGCACGTTGTATCAAAGTTTCTACCCGTGTGACTCGATGCGTTTGCCAGGCCGTTTAGTCTCTGCCTTTTTACCTATTCCTTTGCGTTCTTACGATCTTTCGCCGAAAATCAAAGCTTTCAGCGGTGTTTGAAAAATTCTAGCTTTTCGAGGAAGCGCGCGAGAGAGGGAGAGAGATGAATTAAAATGAAGATCGAGTTAATTTTCGAGCTACCGGTAAAGGTGCGAAAGAGGCAGGGAAGAGACGAGACAGGAGCAAACTGCGACAGGACATGCGAGCCAAGATGAATTCCGATCACGCACGTTTCCTCTCCGTGCTACTTTTGAGAGCCCCTCGGTCCCCCGTCCCCGCCCGAGGCTACCCACCACCCCTCGTACGATTATCGGAAATCAGGTTGAATATAAATCAACTCTCGTAAGTCCAATCTTCTTCTGCCGCCGATATTTCTCTCTCCATCCACTCTCGTTGTTCCATAGGCGCGTAAATACAAAAGTTTCGCATCGTGAGAGTCGAGGTCGATCGATTCGAGCTTGCGACGCTCGCCGAAAGAAATCGAGCGACTCGACAGGATAGAACGTAATTGCGCGGAGTCCACTAATGAAAAGACAGGAGGACAGGAAGGACACGTTTTTTCCTCATTGAGACGCGGGTTGCGCGCATCTTTTAAAACGCGAGCTTTTAAGACGGGCCAAACGCTCTTTTCTCTGTCCTCCACCGCGCGCTTCCACTTTTATCTTTCTAAGCTTTCCTTCGCTTTATTTCCCCGTGTCCTCTTCAACGCCTCCTCCTTCAAGAAGACGAGTCCCTCATTACGCGCTCCAGTTTGCCTGGTCCTAAAAGAACTCGCGGATGCATTCATGCCACTCCGCCTGCTGTTTCTCTGTGTGCGCGCGTGTGTATATGTGCGCGCGCGTTTGTGAAGGGAGGAACCGCACAATCGCGGTCCGTTTAATTTGCGAAATTCAGTCGGTTCGATGCGACGAGATGAAAAACTTCCACGGCCCGTCACTTTCAATTCGCGTAACGAGGCGGCGGCGGCGGCGGCGGCGGCGGCGCGTTAAATAAAACGTCGCTAAAGTTTCTTGCGTAACCGGGACTCTCTGGAGGATTAGCGCTGGTTTCCGGGCGCGCGATGAGTGCCACTGCCAGGACACGGATTTCCAGCACAGCAGCTGGTCCAGGGGCTGATGCGAGCTAACATTGTAATTTCAGATAAGCGTCTCCCAGGAGACACGCATTGTGTTTCTCACCCCCGGCCACCCCCGTCCCTCCTCCGCCGCCGTGTCACAGGATGTTCACGCACACGCGTGTTACATCCCCCTGGTCGGCCGTTTATTACGCGGCGAGTCGCGATATCTCCAGAGGACACCATCACCACCCTTCTTCATCGGGACCCGAAGCCTTCCCCCGAGGAACTCGCATCGCTCACCCTCCGCCGCTTTTTAATCGAAATCCTATGAAATCGTTGGAATATCCGATGAACGAAACTGGCGGGACCGCGCGGCGAAGAAGACTGGGAAGAAAGCGAGCGAATTTCTCAGCTAACGTGGAAAGAGTCGAGGGGGTTGGAGGACCCACCGCTGGAGAAGGTCCCTAAAATGTCGGTAAGTGTGTCGGGTTTTTAGGATGAGCTACGCGTGTATTCTCTGGCATCCGCACAGAGTCCATTGACGAAACACTTAACGCCACGGTTAACACCCGTAACGGCATCGCTGTGTTTGGTTTCTTCGTGTGTTTTGGTGGGCGGCGCGTGGGCGAACCCCATAAGCTTCTTACTTATACATTCCGCTTAACTCTCCTCGGGGGCTTTGCATAGAGAGGAAATTAATATCGCTTCGAACCGTGAAAGTGAGCCGCTGAAATCAAATTCTTCCATTTTCTCAATGGACGCGGTGCGTGCGTGCGTTTGGATCATCGTTTGGATCTAGGAATAGGAAGCTCGCTCGAGTGAGAACGAACCGTGGATGTGGTTTCGTCGTGTGTTCTTCTCTCCATCACTCGACTCGTTATGAATTGCCGAGAATTCGGCGAGGCGATACTTCGTGGAAATATCGAATACCAGAATGATTCGCAGGGGGGAAAAAGTGGGAGGAGGAGGAGGAGGAGGCTGGTCCGGACCTCCTGGCCCTCTTCTTGTATTTTGTGCCGCCGAGGATCGTTTCGGCCTCGAATTGTGGCCGGCTCGCCTCGACCAAGCCCTGACAGCCGGTGCACGTCATTATACGATGACTCGGCGGCAATCGCTAGATGGAACACCGAAAGAGAAAAAGAACGAGTGGAAGGTGCTCGAGAAAAAAAGAACTTGCTCCAAGTTCCTCAACGATATAATGTTTTTCGTTTCTCCTACAATGACTTCATTTCCTCCGAGAAGCTCTTCGCGATATCCTGCAATTGTGCGGCGAAGGATCGACTAGGGGAAAGAAAAATTCACGCACATATTTATACTCTCCCGCGCGAGACGATTATAATCTTCATTTATCAAATTGAGAATACTAATTGAATTTATTCTTACACGTTGAAAATAAAGTTTAAAGAGGGTACGCGCGAGAAGTGTAAAACGCCGGGAATGAAAAGGAAGTTGAGGGCTGAAAAGGAAAGAGGGGGTGGAGTTGGGTGGGAGGCGGGGGAGGCCCGAAGGAGATAGCACGGTGGTTTCGAAAAGCTGAGAGGGAGAGGGGATATTCTGGAGCTCCGTATTTTCCTTCCTTCCTTCCTTCCTTCCTTCCTTCCTTCCTTCCTTCCTTCCGCGGAGGCTACTAATTAATTACTGTGATTAATCAGAAAAGTTCGTAATTAGAAAGTTTCTTCGCGAAATTAAAATGGCGGAGAGTGACGGAGCTTGCTCGTCTCGATCCCCTCTCTCCTTCCTCCACTTCTATCGTTTATACGCGTACCCCTCGTTCTCCACGGTCTCTCCCGCTTCTCTCAGCTTGCGAGAGTTTCCGATAAACTCATTAATTAAGGTGGATCACCTCCAGCACTGGCCAGGGCAAGAAAAATCGGGGTTGGGGCTGAAAGGGGGGTTGAAAATGAAAAATCAAGAAGCGCGAAATCAAACGTTTTATTCTCTTGCACGACTAATTTTTCTATTTTCTATTTTCAAAAATCATCGTTTTCTCTCTCTCTCTTACACCCCCAACCCCATAGTCGTTCTTGCGAGTAATTTCTTACAAGTAATTTCCGGACGATCTCAAGAAGTTCTCGGGTGTGAAATCGAGCGAATGCAAATCGAAGGAAAACAAATTGGAAGTCCATAAAATAAATTGCGAAAGTTAAATCGCTCGAAGCGAGTAAGCAGCCTCCGTCTATCCCAGGCGTATCGCAAGCTTTCGGTAGGTTTAGCACGATTTTCGCGTATGCATGGGCAACTTTAGACTTTAGATTTTTAGAAACGCCCTGCGTTTCCTGTCTTACGTTTCTTCGTTACCAGCTCTCTCGCTCGTCTATTTGTTTACTGACGTGTGAAAGGATGTCGTGGTCAAAGAGGAATTTTTTGGAACACGCGAGCGTCCCCGCAACGAATTATTGCTTTTCGGCGGATGCAGAACTTTTTCTTTTAATATCCAACACGATGTCACGCGATACCGCCCGGCGAAAGCTTGTCCTCCTCGCGTTAGAATCTTCACCGTCCAAATCCGCGCCCAAGAGAATCCTGCGAGAAACTCGCGTCCTTGCACCTAAGCACTTGCCCCGAACGTTCGTTTCATCGTCGAGTCATTGATAAACGAGTGACGGCCAGAACGCTCGTTTTCTTCTCTCGGTACGCATCAACCGCGGTAATTTCTCTCACGATCGAGCAGTTCCATCGAGGAAAAAAAAAGTCAGCGGTTTTTACTCGCTGCGGTGCGGTGGCCGCGCGCATTCGTGATTTCATTGAATGGATGGAAAAGTTGAAGCAAAACGGAGAGATGAAAATGCAAATGCAAGTTGTCAGCGAGGCACAGGCCAGTTGGTCAGTTCTGATAGCTGATATCATTTTGACCAGCCAGTTTCTCCATTCTCCCCTGCTCCACTACCCCTGCCGCCAGCCCATCCCCAGTCCATTGTTAGCGTCCAACAATTTTCATCTTCTGCTGAGAAATATGAAAATCAAGTGAGAAGCGTTGTCGAAATAACGGGCTGCAAATAGCACGATCATTCCTCCTGGTATTTTCATCGGGGAGCTCGGGTCGTTTCATTTTGCCCATATAATTTCTAGCGGTGCATACACACGCGCGCGCGTACCTCACGTGACGAGAGGATTTATTTAAAATCGGTGGATCAGAAAAAAAGGAGAAAGAGAGAGAGAGAGAGAGAGAGAGTAATTGAAAGTGCAACAATTGCAGGAATTCTCGAGTAGCCTAAATCATCCGAGATATTCGACAATCATCCTGGAGGCCGTTTTATGGGGCAATCGTAGACGTAGGAAAAAAAAAGTGATATTAGCTAAGCGCGGGAAACGTGATAGATGGTCAACGGATAGAGTCACGAGTGAGATAACGCAATCTCGAAGGGTGGTGGACCAGCCACTCCCGCATCCCTCGACAATCCTGCTTGCCTAAGAATTTCAATCTGCGGTCGGAAGGGTGGCACCGCACACCGATCAAGGGTGAACCACCCCCTTTAGGGTACGACGTGATTTCACCAACCCCATACTGCAGATCAACTTAAAAAATGATCTGAGAACTCGCTCCGATTGTCCTCCCCCTGCGTCAATGACCCAATCGAGAAAACCAAATCTTTTTCTCGCACTAATTAAATTGTTTAAACTTCATAAATCTTAGTCGTGCTTCGCGGTCGCGTTAATTTCACTTGGTCAAAACCACGTGGCTATCGTGGCTCGAGTTCCGTTAAAATGACGAAGCGTCGCCGAGAGGAATACGTGAGATTCGTGAATCTCTCGAAAGACGACATGGGACGTTTGGGGGTTGTTGGGTGGTTCGCGACGATCAAGAAAGTTTTAATGGATCAAAGAGGATTTAATCAAAGGAAATAATAAAAAAGGATGAGGGTAATATCGCACAGAACTCTCTACAATATCCTTGCTAGGACACGGCTCCTTTCTGCCGGGTTCCAGTTCCTTGTCCTGGCATTGTGCTAAAGTGATTTGTGACTCCGGTAACGCGTTTTAATTTTAGATATTGGTGCCATTAACCTTAACGCATACACACAGTGTTTTATTTTTTAGAATTTCTCTATTAAAAGTATACATCATAAGCACGCATTGCCACTGGCCTAATCTCGTCTCAAGTCTGTAGCTCTCGTGGTATCTTTCTCTCGGATTGTCGAGGAATTTTTCTTATTTTTTTTTTCTTTTTTTTGCATCAGCCAGTCCAAATAAAATTGAGTAAAAGGGTGACGAAGTAGGAATTACCGAATTGCGATTAAAAGCGACGGTGAAGCAACGAAATAAGGTAAAATTCACACATACCCACATGCATAAGCTCGTCGCGAACGCGAACGCAAACGTGCAGCTGTATGTAAAGTTGTAGGCGATCCCGAGCAATCGTGAGGCTGCAGGGCCACCAAAGAGGACCCTCCCCTCTCCATATTTCTCGCCCCCCTTAAGAATGCGGCCAGCAACATTTTACTTTTTATCTTCCACCTGACATTTATCGATACTTATTTAACTACCCTTGCTTACCTTGAATAAACCAGGAGTATTTCTCGCAAGGCGAAAAAGATTCCAGTAAAAATGGATAAAGCTTTCTTTATTCATTAAGGAAATGTGCAGGACGAGGTGAGTTTCTTCTTTTTTTTCTTTTTCTCTTTTTCTCTTCACTGGGAATTCTTTTCGTTGGTAATTATGTTTTCTGGCAGCATCGGTCTTTCAGGACTTTGCTGGGATGGTGTGCATAATTCTGTGATTCGGGACAGAAGGCAGATTCGAGTGGATCGAATGAAGATCGGGAGTAGAAAGCCAGTGGTAAACAGGCAGGGGGTGTTTTAGAATCCTGCGGGGGGTAGCAAACAAGCAGTCAGCCACCCTCTCGTAATACGAGCACTCGGTGGCTCCCCGCATTTCATCCTCGAGAGGAATTTGGCCTCAAATTAAAAGATCTCGGGGCGAACCCCGAATGAAATCTACCGAGGGGTTGCGATGCGTTCTCTGCTCTTGGCGAAGCCTCCGCCGCTCTGGATAACTGCTAAGTGAAAAAATTGATTTTCAGCCTCGTAAAAAATCACCCGAACTACCGCCAACGCGGGAGTTAAAAAAATCAATCCTTCGTACTTTTGCTTAAAATTTACTCTCTGGAGAACGAGGACAGGCAACTATTCAATGTGCGCTCATGTCGCATTCTCCTCTACACATTATTATATATAATATTTATTGTAACTGGCAATATAATATATACATATATATATATATATTGTGCGCGAATATACATATATATATATTGACGATTAATCACAACAACAGATACAATAAAGAATGTCATTATTTAACAGTTTTTACATTCTTAATTAAAGAATAATTCACGGCACTTTTGGAGCGATTTGCGGCCAAGGATGTTCACGAATGTGGTGACCTTGAGGAGTAGTACCTCGCATAGGACTTGTAGTCTTCGGGGTACTGGTACCTGCAACAAAAATTGTGCATGGGCTCATTAGTCGGATTGGAAGACGATGGTGGATAGCTATAAAATCGTAGCAACAGTTTAAGGTCTAATGAATTTCCATGCGATAAATTCCCTGAGAGGGAGAAAAATAAAAATCACGCGTTACATTTAGAGCACCCTGTATGGGACGACAGTCTTGGTAGGATAACCAGGTGGAAGAAGGAGAGGCGAAGGAAAAAGATATAGAGGAGAGTAAGTATAATATAAGGAAAAGGAAGAAAAAGCAGAAAAAGAAGAATTGTGGTTGTAATCCGAGCAGGAAGTTAGTAGCAGAAGGATAACGGAGTGTATTGGATAGATAGGAGGTGTCGCGGAGGGGCACGCGTCGCTGTAGGTAGTTGTGGGGGATAGGGGGGAGGGGGCACACCAGGGTGGACGTTTAACATATGAGTGGCTACCAGTGTTATTAATGCTGCAGTGCTCGGTTTCTTCCTGCGAGGCCACGTAGACTCCTACGGGCCCGGGCCACCCGCGGGTAGTGGCCCGTACGATGCTACCGGGAGGGGGCACTTTCCTTCTCTCCGAAGAGGAGGGGAGCGGGAGGAAGTAACACGACACTCAAAAACTCTGCCCATTTTCTCGAGAAATTATCCACCGCTTTGGTTTCTCTCTCTCTCTCTCTCTCTTTTTCTCTGTCGAGAGATCCTTATCGGAGGAAAAGGAAAAAAGGCGGGAAAATCACAAGTGGAGAAACATTTCAAGGACATTGCAGAAGAGCTCAGGAGGAATCCTTGGCGAGACGAGTCCGTAAAACTTGTCCTTTTTGATTCCACATACGACGAAACTGATCGTAGGGAGAAACCTGAAGATAAAGAGCAGGAGAGACGGAAGGGTTCTTCCCGGTGTTTGAAATGTAAACCGCGTTTTGGGAAGGATCACGAAATCTTCCGGAAGTTGGGGCCCGACGGCTCATTAGTATTTGCCGCTTCACGAGAATCTCTCAGGGGGTCTCTCTCCTCATCAATATGTTCGAGCACGAAGCATTCGCCTGCTGCTGCTGCTGCTGCTGCTGCCGCCGCCGCCGATGTTGCTGGTTTACCTGAAAAATCCCCCGGGTAGAATCGCATTCTAAACGTTTATCAATTAGACACGTCCCACCCTGGTTGGGCAGGGAATCATTTCTCTTCCAGCCGCCGTCTACCACATTTTTCTCATCGCGTAAGATTTTTTCTCCAAGTTAACGATCGCGCGCGTCCCCGAAGGAAATTCGACGAGACCGCTCGTTCTATCCTTCGAGGTAAAACGGGCAGAGGGGAAAGGAAATGCGCGTAAAATCCCTTTAGGAGAGATCGAGGAGGCTCGGAGGAACAAGACGACCGGGGTACAAGGAAAGTCTCGGGGAGTAATTAATAAATGAAGGTTAATGTGATTAATGAGAAGATAGGAGGTAAAAATAATGATATCTCGACGGTAGCCGGGGGGGAGGAGGCGAGAATAAATTCCCCGAGTTATCTCTGGGAGGAATCAGACATTTCTTCGTGGGTGAGCCATCTGTCCCGGTCGTCCCGGTCGATCCTGGTGCAACGCGATCGTGAGAGTATAGGCAAATATCCCTGCGCGGCCGGTCCAGTGCGAGCGGCGGGACACTAGGAGTTGGTGCTCGGGGGATTATAAATCCTTAATACAGATCGGCACGCGATGCTCGGCTCGTTAGGGTGATGCATGGTCGACACTGGTGTCCTGGGGCGTACGGTAGCTGCCACCGACACACACACACACACACATAAGCATCCTCCGAGCAACCTATTCCCCGTGTCTATTCCCACCCCCTGGCAGTACTCGAGGCACGTGACCTCGCACCGAATAATACCGATACTTTGAGTCAGCGACTCTTCGAACCCCGAAAACCCAAATCCTCCCCCCGTATCCCCGGAGCGATAACGCGAAGCAACGACCGGTACCAATTTTCCTCGTAGCTGCTTCGAGGGTGGTAGCTTCAAGGTTATCAGAGGCAGGCATTTTTAGATTTGGAGCATCGATGAGACACGGTCGTAATGGGTTTCTCGGGTGACTCCATGTTCCGTCCGTCCGGTGCACTCGAAGGAAGAGCAGCGGAGCACCGGAGCACCGGAGAGTCCGCGTGGTAGTGACCGGAGTCGCCTGCAGGTATTTCATCCGGTAGCACCAATACTGGGCTAATACCAACCGAGCGTGGCTCTCCGGCGGTACAACGGGTAATAATGAGAGATCGCAGATACGGCTCAATATTAATTGTGCGCATCGAGTGTGGCTGAGGATGAGACCAGGGACCAGGGACCAGGGACCAGAGACCGGGGACCGGGGATGAGGGATGAGGGACCAGGGAGGACGAGGGACCGGAGGCTGCGGTTTCTGCAGGTTTGCACCATGCAACGGGCCTGCTACCGGCTTACACCGATCTCTCCTCGCGATACGTGCGATATACGATACACCAGGTTCACTCTGACCCCGGGACCGGGAATAACTCGGAACACTTTTCTATACTCCAACACCTTCCCCTCCTCTCTCCTCCCTTCCTCCTACCTATTTTGCCACTTTCCACTTTTCACGGAAAAGCGAAAAATTCCTCGAAACGGAGAGTTTCGTCAATCCTTGCTCTCGAGGTCTTCCGCGATCGGCGAACCGCGAGGTTGAAGGTCACGCGGTTCGCGATAAGGGTCCAGCGCGTTTTCTCCAAGTCGCTCTCTCTCTCTCTCTCTCTCTCTCTCTCTCTCTCTCTCTCTCTCTCTCTCTCTCTCTCTCTCTCCTCTTCCTTCTCCTCTTCAGGCAGAATCTCCGTTGGAGAATGTGGTAACGCGACGCAAAGTAAAGTAAAGGTAGTCTCGTGGGCAGAAGCTGCAGGCCAGGGTCAGGTTCTCGACGGTTCCTGTGTCGTATATCATGCGCGTTGCAGTGGACTTTCTGCGTAAGAGTGTAAACCAGTAGTCGAGCGTTCCTTATAGCCAGTCGCCCCAGTAGACCCGCTGCTTCGCTTATTAATGGCGGACCGACAAACGACACCTTCGTTTCCCCGTAACTCTCCTCCCTCCGCTGGATCCGGTAAAAAATTCAAGGACTCCGCAACGAGGGAAATTCATCGAGCCGAGCGTGGAACGTGGACGGAGGAGCCATTTGTCCTCTGAGATTTCCACGAGAGGCGTCGGGGCACGAGTGCTAAATCCGTTCGTGGAGGGGACGCGCTCCCGATCCGGGTTTGTCGATCGGTCCCCATTATTTTAATCCCGGGACTGGCTGGACTGGTAATTTCTTTCGAGATCGTATCTGCAAAGTGGCCGTGTCGGAGATGAAACGGAACAGAGGGATTTGCGTGGGTTGTTTTGTGAAAATTGAAACGACGCTCCTTCTGTGTTTCCTCCGCTCCTTCCAGGACAGATGCCACTCCTACACGCGACCCCGAATGCTTCCGGTGTTGCTATCACTAACGTCATTTTTCTATAACCTCGAAGAATCGTGGCTGAGGAAGCTTTTGCCAAAGAGAGAGAAAGAGAGAGAGAGAGAGAGAGAGAGAGAGAGAGCACGTTTCATTGTGCTCGTCTTTATTCCGTTGCGTCGTCGTTATTGGTGTTATCGTTGGCATTAGAAGGGAAGGGTGCCATTATCGATGCTGGGGGATGGAGGGGGATGGTACGGAGAGAAGGCGGCTTCGCCAGTCCAGAAGAGCTCTAATCTTTTCCCTGGGACGAAGAGCCCGAGGAGGGCGGAGGGAAGGCAGCCTTTTCTATCCCGACTGAATCGAGCTTAGTCGTAATTAAGTCGCGATTGAAAATTAATCATCGATCTCGCGTATCTCGCACGGTTTCCGGAGCCGATGACGATAAAAAGGAACTCCCGCAAGAGAAAAACGTTCCCGGGGGAGCGGCGAGTCCTTTGATCTAGTCGAGACCACTAGAGGCAAGCTCCTTACGCCAATTATCTCACACACTGCCATCATTATTTTCGCGTTCCGCCATTTTGTCCCTTTTCTTCGGCATCTTCCCTCATTCTTCGACCTCTCCTTGAATTTCTTCCGCCTAAGAGGATTTTCCAATCGATCCCCCGGGTGTGCACGGTTTTCAGGGACTTCTCATTACCCTCTCGAGGACTTTTCACGGTAATACCTGATGTGTATAAGTTTCCTCCTCCAATCTTCCCTCTCGGAACTTGCCATTTTTCCTGAAAATCTGAAACTTTTTTGCCTCCTCCCTTCGTGTCTCTCTCTCTCTCTCTCTCTCTCTCTCTCTCTCTCTCTCTCTCTCACTCTGCCTTCCTTCTCTTCTTCATTTACCAGCGAAACGTGGAATTCTAGCATCTAGTAACTTCATCGGTCAATTACCGTAATTACTCTCTAACAATTTCACTGACTCGCCGCGTTCACAATCGTGCGCGACGTCGACTCTCCTCCGTCACTATTTCATTTTCTTCCACTCGCTTCAAAGGAGGGAAGAACTTTCCAAATTACTCGGCGAGTCGATGAATTTTCTTTAAGGATTTTTCTTAAGGGCCCACAGGGTATCGGAGAGGGCCGAATTTCACTCAATCGGTAGACTCGCACGGATTTGGGGGAGGAGTGCTCGGACACAGTCCTCCTCCTCCTCCTCCTCTTCTTCCTCTTCTTCTTCTCATCTTCTATCTGGATTACGGTAACACCTGCCCACTCGCAATTTTATCATCCTCCGTTCCGGAAGGATTCCAATTTTCTTCCGGCTCCTCCGGCTTTTTTCCAACCAGGGCCCGGAACTCAATCTGTGTCTCATCGCGGATTATTGGGATTTCGCGAGGATGAACGGGACCCGATCCTTCCACGTCTGTCTGTCCCGAGAAAATCGTGTGGCTAAAAGACGAGAAGGACTTTTTTCTCTCCCCATTCTTCTACGCCACTTCATTTTTTCCTAGCGAATCTGCAGACTCGTTATTCGCACGCCGGCAAAAAACTCAGCCTCTTCTCATCCCTCTCCGGCAAGTTCCTCTTATTGGTCAAGATTATCGTGAAAATCGTGAAAATCAATTATCCCTGCTACTACTACTACCACCACTACCCCTTGCACCAACCCCCTATCGATATTTCCTGGCTGACTCGAAAGATTCCTTCTATCCGATCTATATTTGTCTTCCTTTCTTCGTTACCGTCTCGTCTTCTCCTTCCTCTTTTTCTCGAAAGATTATTAGAGTCGAGGACTCGTTTTGCAATAAAATTCTACAAGTCTCTTTGAAGATTGAATTTCACCTTTTATGGATTAACTTTACGATTGAGTCTTGCTAAAACTGCTGGACATTCTCGACAGCTGCAACTGCAGCTTACTCCACGTATTGTCCCCACACTCACACGTACGGGGGAGGGGGCGAAGTGGGATCTCGTACGAATTACCTGGGGTCGGGCTTTTTTTTCATCAAAGTAAGAGCCGATTGCATTTTTTTATGTCTCCGCGGTGGGGCGTCCAATCTGGAGAATCGGATGGAAGGAGAGGGAGGGGTGGACCATCTAATCACGTGTTCCACCCCCGCGAATCATCCCCGTTCTCCCCCTGAAAACCTCTGGGAGGCTCTGAAAACGTCTGATCACCCCTCCTGTTCACCCCAACTCTCATCCTGATCCTTGGACACAATCCTCTTCGTGGTCCTTTTATTCGAGGACCATCCGCCAATGACACTACTACCACCTTCTCCTTCTTTCTCCCTTTCTCTCACTCTCTCTCTCTCTCTCTCTCTATCTCTCAGTGACAAATATATATGCTTGCTCTAGGATATTCTGACCTCTTTACTTTGGAAACTAATTAAATCATTTTTACGAAAAAAAGACATTTTTTACTCTTCTTCTTCTTCTTCGTCTCCTCTCCTCCACTGTCCACGAATAAAATTCATAAAACCCCCGAAAGAGTCTCATTGGCCAATTGAATTTGGCGAATAACTCAAGGAAGGAAATTTCGCAGCTGGTTTTTGTCGAACGTGACAAATTAATTAAGGGAGAAAGTTGGATTTGTGTGCGCGTGTGTCTGAGAATGGCCCGGGGCGTTCTGTACGGAACTGTAGCGAGGAGAGGGGGCTGCGATTTTGATTCCACCCTGGCATCTCTACGTCAGTTCTAATTGCGCTTGACAGTAATTTGCCAAAGGAAAAACGCTTGATTGACGGCCACGGTTTCGCCTCGCTTCGCTTATCCAAACCTTTTTATATTATTCCCGTAGCGATAATAATATCCCCCGACGACCCGCAATTACGCGCCGAAAGTATATCGAGTTTCGAGCGGGCTGGCACGCCCTGATTAAAATACTTAAGTAAACGCGCGGTTATTTTACATGATTCTCGCGGGGGGAATCACAGCGATGGAAATTCACGCGAGCATAGAGAAAATAGAGGAAAAGAGTCCTCCACCTTATAACCTCCCCCTCCTCCCTCAGCATCCAGCAGGGAATTCACGGGAGACCGGCCAATAAATCAATCGAGTCGTTAGTGAAATATACGCGTGTCGAGCATCGATCGCTAATTATGCTAAGCGGATCGGAAGTACCCCGGCTAACGGTATTTCACGCTGTTAACGCAGTGCGTTACGAGGTCGTAGGTCCTGCCATTTCATCCGGTACACGCGTATCCGCGACCACCCCCCTGCGCGCACATGCGTCTCGGTACCCTCGGCACCGACCAGTCGGTCAAATTTTGTCGAATCGCTCGGCGATGCCGAGGAAGATGCTAAACCGAGAGCAATAATTAATTCCTAGCGCAATTACGCGGGCGTTGATGCGCGGCGACGCGTTTGCTTTTCACCGATGCATCGCGGGGAGAGCATTTTTTTAATTAATAGAGCGTGCTGCAGTACCTCGCAGCTCGCCAGCTCGCTGGGTAGACACTTGCGAGCATCTTTCGGTGCTTACAAAAACCTGGCCGCGTATAAACATGTATGCGAGCGCATTATACTCTTGCGCACGGTACTTGCTGGTTGGATACCCTGTTTGCCGCATCTGCCGGTGGCAGAAATTCGCCTTTCGAGAGGGAGAGAGGGAGAGATCCTTCAGCGAGAGAGAGGAGTGGGCGCGCGCGCGCGAGCGAGCGAAAGGGAGGGGCAGGGGGAAGGGAGAGACTCGTTGAAAAAAGAGAAAGAGAGTGGAATGGAGGATGAGCGAAGTACGCGCGTAGAGAGAGTGGAGGCTTTTAATGAGGATGAGTGAGATAAAACTCTGCCAACCCCCGTTTCACCCTTATATCTGCCCTCTCCAAGCTCCCGCTCGCCCCCGCTCGCCCCCTCCGCCAGGAAGACAGGCCTCGCACGCGAGATACCGAGGTACAAAAGAGAAAGTAATTTCTTTTCCATTTTTTTTTCCAGCGTTCCCGCCGGAAGCTATAGTTCTAGCTAGAGTTGAAAACGGGGCTCCAGGATGCATCGCGTATTATTTTCTCGTAAATTTCAGCTTTGCTTCCCGGACTCCGTTTATCTCGCCGAGATTCGACTTTAATTTCCCGAATTAATCCCTTGAACTTCCTCTCCGTATAACCTCCACCCTCCTTCCACCCCCTGTCAATTAAATTTGATTTCCCTGCGAGTTAAATTATAATTCGTGAAATTTTCTCTTTCTCTTTTTTCTTTTTTTTTTCTCTCTTTTTTCATTTCCCCGATTCTACCCGAGTCTCGCTCTGGGGAGAGGAGAATGAAATAAAAATATTTTCCAGAGGAGAATTCTCTGAAAAGGAGAATCGTCGAGGAAGAGAGAAGATTCTTAGGGGGTTGAGACTCCCTCGAGAGGAGTATGCGAAGGGTGGTGGCTAAAACAAAGGGCTGGTCGCTGGTTGGTCGATAGTCCAGAGCAGCCAATAGGGCGAGTTCTCGCTAACCCTCGTCCTTCAACCTGCCAACGGCTAAGATCCTGCAGGATTCCGTAATATTCCTCTCAGGAACCATCTTCCCTAGCTTCTCGAATTACCGACCTACCCCTTTCGTCGCTTTACTATTTTTTTCTCTCGTTTTTGCACGAACCTCGATAAAAACTTTCCACTTGATTCTATCAATCGTACACGCGTATGTCACCGTAAAGATTTTTTTCAGTTACTCGCTATAACGCAAATCACAGAGGGTGGTCCTTTGCCGGGGAAAATTGATCGAGGCTGTTTCGAATGCCTTTTACATGGTGGTCCTCTCGTCAAAGAAAAACTGAAAGAAAAAATGATAAAAGGAGTTTTCAAAGCAATCGATAATTCCTTGCTACTTTGTCGACAAATCAGAAGCTACCGCTCGAATATTCTGCTTGCACTCGGGGCGGGATTCTGTGATAAGTTATCAGTGATGTCACAGGATAAAGGATTCTTTCATTATGCGGGTCGTTCTCCAAGTATGTGTGTGAGCATGTGCTTTATTTTAGGCTGGGACAATGAAGTATACGGTAGCTTCAACGTATCTCGTTTATTCAACACTTACTTTTATTATACATCCTTATGCGTAAGATCTACATAAAAACTTATTAAAATTAGCTTAATCATATGTTCATAACTGGTTCTGGGCTGAGACAGCTTCGCACGTTTCCCCTGGTCTGGTTCTAAAAAATAAAAATTACCACGTAGTAAAACGCACCTCCCAATACTCCATCCGAAATACTATTTTCCCATTAATTTGTCTAGCTCTCTCTCTCTCTTTTTTGCTTATTCTTCGCCTAGTTCTGCTTTCCTTGTGTGTTTGTTTGTTTGTTCGTTTGTTCGTTTGTTCGTTTGTTCGTTTGTTCGTTTGTTCGTTTGTTCGTTTGTTCGTTTGTTCGTTTGTTCATTTGTTCGTTCGTTCGTTCCAAGTTTGTCGTGTACATTGATTAGTTAAGATGATTCCTTTCCTGGTCGATACGAGCTATGTCGAGGTGAAATGAAAAGTTTCGTTTTTATTTCATTTAATATAATCGAGGCTCGATCCTATTCAACGTCGAGCATTCACTCGAAAATCCCTATGAAAATATCTGGAGCTCCGATGACTTCGATCCAATAATTTCTTGGATAGAGCAAAAATCCGTTGATTGGCTGGAAGCCGCAAATCCCAAGGGAGATATAACCGAGGATATATTATCCCGAGTCCTGCGAGATTCAGCCACTTGGGCATGAGTTTATGAAGTGGCAAAGGGGGTGGGGAGAACGCGAGGGGTAGATTGGAGATAATTACTCGCAATTATTAATTACTGCGGACGCGTGCATGCGTCTATTGAAGGGACGCGACAGAGAAGAAATCCCAAGGGATCTACGAGAAGGAGAATAATCATAATAATGATAATAATAACGACAATAATAATAATGGAAGTGAAATGGTTCCGCGTTGACGCCCAGGGATAACTGGCAATCATCGATCTGCGAATTAACCAACGCTTCTTTTCTCTCTCTTGCTCCTCTGCTCCATTCTTCTTTTATTCCAAGTTTTCCTCCCCTCCCCCTTCTCCTTTCTCTCGTGAATCCCGGAGGATGCACCGGGAAATTCATATCGAGATGATTATTACCGATCGAAGCACATTCATTGGCGCTTGTATAATATATTTTCTATTATACCATTCCCTCGCGATGATTTCCTCGTGTCTCTCCTCCCAGCCCCTACCATCCTCCTCCATTCCACCCTCTTTTAAACAGATTTACCGGACGGAGTCTATTGAAGCGTTGTGCTCGTTGAATGAATGAATTTGTAAAAAATTGCATAAAATTCACATAGAAAATACACGTCTTAATCTAAATTTCGACAGGAGATTCGATTAAAAGGGAATGAAGGTCCAGCGTGAAGATAGCACCGAGGTCATCGGAGGGGGCGTCCGTTAATTACAGATTTTCCTCGGTCCGCGTCACTTTTTAATTGACGCCAGAAATTGAGGCGGCCAGCGCAGCTTCGTTCTCGCACAGTCATCCCCCACCCCTTCCACTCTTTCCTTCTTACCAAGAACATCATTAGATACTCTCCTCCAACTTCCTCACACCCTTCTTCTCCCTGATCACGTTTATTTTGCCAAGTATCAAAAAAAGGATTAGAAATTAATTCTCGCGAGATTTATTCAACGATTAATTTCGTTGTGTGTATGTGAGAAAAAAATGAATTAATAAAATTAATAAGTAATATTCATCGAAGAGAAATATCCCTTTCTCTCTCTCTCTCTCTCTCAATGAATTGCAATAAATAAATTTCATTTCATAATTTATCAACCATAAGACTGACACAAAAGTCAGGATAATCGCGAGTAGCTACCCTTATAATTGGAGCCCTTCCATTAGAAATGTCTCAATGGCCCCTCTCTCCCCCCGCAGCCACCCCCTTAACCCTTTTCGTCTCGCCCAGTCAATGTAATTATTTTTACGAGAATGAGATGCCCTGCCAGTGACAGATCTGGCGAGTCTATTTTCCCCATCACGACGACGGTAACCAACCGATGTTTTCCCAGTTCCTGAAGGAGCACCGGCACAAAGATTGTGTCATCCACAGGAACTCCACGGAAACTGACGGGAGAAACACGCGGCAGGAACACGCGGCAGAAACACCTGGATGGAAGGAAGATCTACCCGTGCATATTCGTGATTTAATTCTGCCTGGACAATGTCCAATTATTAAATTAGTAATAATCCAGAAGAATCGATCACATTGTTTCTCTCTCTCTCTCTCTCTTTGTTGGTTCGATAAATTGACCAGGAGAAAATTCTTGTCGATTGGATTTCGCGATTGGTCGGGTGGGGAGAGTTTCTGCGAGAAATCCATTTATTCCGTATAAATCCTGAGAGATCACCGTGAGTGACAATTTATGGCACTCACTGTACTCACTCGACTAGGGACACTGGATCGGCCAATCACGATTCTGCAGATAAGCAGAGCTTTCACAAGCTCATGGAGGAACCCGAAGCTCGTTATGCTGCATGACTCGACGAACTCGATTTCTCGCCCGATCTTCGACGGCCCCACCTCCTTCTCTCACCTTCGACAGCTCCTCTCACCCCTCGCACTACCCTCCCCTCCTCCTCCTCCTCCCTGTACTCCCCCTAAGACTCGGTAGCGTTTTAAAAAGACACGAGCTCGCGTTATTAGCTTTTCCACCTTAATTAGCAAATTGAGTTGGTCATTTGGCAGAGTTGACGAAAATCCGGTGAAAAAAAAGTTCTCGAGTGCGTTCGATCGAAGTCCTTCGGAAGGACAGAAGATTTAGGAGGCTTCATCCCCCGAGGCAGACATATTTCTAAGGGGTTGTTTTACTTTGCAGAGTCCTCGGGATTCAGGGCGAAGCGAAAGGAAGATTGCGCGGCGCAACACACCCGAAGTATCTGCTGCAAATACACATTTATTTATCCGGAATATCGGTGTGCGAAGGACGAGCCGGAGAGTTTTTGCCGATATACGAAGAAGAAACTATCCCGCGGTTAATTACCTGAAATAACCCATTAGTCGTGTATCCAGCGAGAATTACAAAGCAGCCAAGATAACAGGCGTCACCTTTGACGAGTTAATCTCGTTCGGGGGACTCCTCCCTCCCGTCTTCAGGGTGGATTTTGTTGTTTCCGTGAATCAGCGATATTCCGCCAGCGAGGAAAATTGCGAGACTCGAAAGAAAGTTGCGCGAAGCCACGAAATTTCTCCAGTTATTTCTTCGATAAGATTCTTGAGGAATACCGAGAAGGAGATTCCGATCAAGAGAAATAGCGATCAATTAATTATCAGCGCTGAATGAGGAAGGAATTGATAAGGAGAAGAAGAAGGAGAACGAGAACGAGGAGACGAAGGAAGGAGCTGGGGGAGGGGTTAAGAAATTGACCGTGGATATCGAAGAAGGAAGAAATTGGAGAGAGAGACGTTGAAGAAAAAGTGTGTAGGGCCATCGAGGATTTCGCGGGCGATTTTCGAGGTATTTTTCAGTCGACGAGAATGCACCAGGGGGGATGTTAGGGGTTTGTTGAAGGGGTTGGGGGTGGGGGAGGAGCAATCAGCGGCGATTTCATAGCTGTCGTCCTCGTTGGAAGAACTTCGGGTACCTCTTCAAGGCTGCTGGCTCGATCGGATCCTGCGATGACTTTGCGCATTCCTCCCCCATTCCCTTCTCTCCACCACCGTGTTTTCCCTCTCGAAAAAATTCGGGATCGCGACACCTCCAAGCAACACCTGACGTCTCGCTTTTTAATTGACCCCCGACCAACTCACGAGATGCTCTCCTCGGAATTGACGCGATACCTCTTCAAGATTACAGTCGAGTATTTATTCGATTTTTATCCCACTTATTATTAGGCTTCCTCTCCGGTACAGTCCCCCCCCCCCCCCCCCGCGAGTTGCCATTTTCGTTACGTACGATCGGCTCTCCTCCTCGGAGTCTCTCGGAAAATTCGTCGACTCGACGCTACAAGCAGGAGAATCAAGCTATCGGAAAGATCGGTTATGCCATGGAAACCTTAAGAGAGAGAGAGAGCCAGGAAGGAATTTTGAGACGAATCGGCAGATCGGGAAGAAAAGGAAGCAGAGAAAGTGGACGATGCCGCGGTAGGAGAGAAAAGGAGCAAAAAGAAGCGGAAAAAAGAAAAGAGGATGAAAGAAGGAAGCAGAGGGAGGAGAGAGAAAAGGGGAAGCTCGTTTGGGAGAGTGAGATTTTTTACCGATCGCAGAAGCAACTTTACCGACCGTGCAGATCGCTCCGAGACTTAATTAAAGTCTGTCCAGAGCAGCGATCGGTGACACGGTCTCTCGGAACTCGAATTCTTCGATTTTGGCGGGCCGATAGGGATTGGATCGGTCGAGTCTCGATTTTATCGAGCGAGCAAATCGGCTAGTTTGCCTGAGCGGAACGAACTCGCCGTGCAGATCGACCTGTCAAGTGAAACTGGGGCAAAACACTGTTGGGGCCCGATTTAACTGGCCGCGGGAGGAATCGGTCACGCCGTGAGATCTCGTTGAGATCGCAGATCGATCGATCGTTCGATCGAACGATCTCTTCCAGCCTGCCGCCTCTACCCGCGCGCGCGCGCGTTCACTCTCCTGAAATAAATCTTGGATTCTTTCATCGTTGGTCCTTCGTACTTTGATTTCTCACTGCTTCACTGCCCGCTGATTAATTAAATTGACTTTTTCTTCCCCTTTGCCCCATTTTTTTGTCCCCCTGATTCATCAATCCCCTCAAGTTTATCGCGACTAATTCGACACTCGGCTAAAGCTTATTTATTCGAAAGGAGTGTTTCATCGAAAATGAATTTCTCTCTTATTGATGAGTAGAGAGACTTTGGAAGTCGTTTGTTGGCAGTCGAGTGTGTGTGTATGATGGTCGAGTAAAGTTCTCATACAGTGAAAAGTGAACTCACCGTGCCACGCGAAACACTCAATAATCCTGATCCTTCGCCGCTGGAGAATTTAGAGTTGGCCGTCGTGAAAGCCACTCACGTCGGCCAGGATTCTTGTACACGGACGTTGCCCGTCGCGTTCCAATCCCTGCAACACACACCAGGCACACATCTCTATGAGTGACCAGCAAGTATTACGATTGGTTTATCCTCCCCTCTCCCTCCTGCCATTTTTCCAAGAAATTTTACAAAATTCCCTGGTGGATCTCGGGAGGAGGAAGTCCCGAGAGCAGTCCCCAGGGCCATCTTCCCCAGTAGAATTCCACGATGAAACACGTCGATGCTAGGAATTCGATAGCGACTCGCTTGTCTCGTCGAGAGGGAAGAAGAGAGGAAGAGGGATATATATATATATATATATATATATATAGAGAGAGAGAGAGAGAGAGAAAGCAGTCGGCGGAGAAAGAAAATGAAGAGCGAAGCGTTTCTTGCTGTAAGACACCTCCGTGGAGGTGCAAAAGTGATGGATGGCCGTAACGAGGCGGCCGTGAGCGCTCTCACCTCCTCTGCTACGTCTCATTTACGAGCCCGCAAATGTCACGAGATGCCGAGTAATGAACTGGCTGCTTGGCGGCTGACTCTTCGTTACCTTCGGCCGTAGCGGCGGCGATTCTACGCCCACGCGCAACAAACTCTCGTCGAACGTTAAACGCGAAAGCAATCGATGAGCCACCCACGTTTTTTCCACGCTCTCGCTGCTACCAGAGTTCCCCGTCCCGCCCCGTTACACATTTTTTTCTTCTTCTTTTTTTTTCAGTAAGAGTTCACCGCCGGTAAGATCGCGAGAGCATGTGCCGCTTATTTTCCGAGCGGGAAGATTAAATTTACACATAGTAGCGCGGAGGAACAATGCCGCGAGTGCTGTTTGCGCGGACTAGCAAATATTTGAGAGTCTACAACTACCCACTACTACCCCCTTCATCCCCTTCAACTATCGGCCCAGCGAGCCCCTTTGGCCAGTGTGCGCGCTTGCTTGCTTTCTATTCGCAGCAGCAGCAGCAGCAGCAGCAAAGCAGCCCCTGCTCAAACTTCACCACTACCATTATCACCATCGCCGGCAGCTCGTTCTCCTTCCGCACTCTTCCCGATCGATGTTTGCTCCGGCCACTTCGCTTTAATTGCTCGCGAATCGCCCCGTAATGACTATTGTACGTCCGCGTCACGTGCACTTGCCACATCGGGCAAATGCAACGCGCCTTGCTCTCTCTCCTCTCCTCTCTTCTCATATCCGCTCATCTCCAAAGATAAATGATCCCGAAACATTTCTTCCCTCGTTCTACTTTTCGATACTAATGCTACTTGGTAATGTTCGATTTTTTCGGACATAAGCGTCTTCCGAAAAATCATTTAGGAGCCTGTTTTAATCCGAGAGGATTGCAAAAAGCGCGCGAGAGAAAATGATTATTGAAATTTACAGCAGTCGTGGATAGCGGTCCAAGAGTCCAAGAGGATTCAACTTTCAATCGGTCATTGCGCGTCGACCGATACGCGCGCAGCAATTTTTCCACCCCTCGACCGAATTTCTACCCCGCTCGAAGTGGACGGAAGGAATATCGACGGAGCAAATCCCAGCATTTCTTTGGATTTTTCGCCAAAGTTTGGGAAAAATTTCGGAAGGAGAAAACTCGTGGTAAATTCTCGTTAGTAAATTCGGAGGGGGGAAAGCAAAACTACTAGCTGCAAGGACGTACAGAGTGAGATTGTGAGATTACTCTCCGCGAATGAAGAGGGGGTTAGCGGGAGCGGGGAGGTCTAGGGGGGAGAAACAGAGGTACGGAATGGAGGATTCGCCTCTATCAGCCAACCCAGAGGCCAACCAGGCCGGCGTTGGCTCAGCCAACCAGAGCCGACCATGTATCTCGCGATATCCTCGACCAGCTGACTTTACTGTCTGCGCGCATGCCGTCAATAAGAACGATAAACTCTTCGTAGTTGATGGGAAAAACGGAGAAAATCCTGAGGGGAGGGGAGGAGCTCTCAGGATTTCGTTGACACGAGCCAAACTGAGCCTTGTCCAGTTTGTTCATCGACAAGGGTAGGCAACGCGAAGGGAAGAGGAGAGAGGAGAGAGGAGAGAGGAGAGAGGAGAGATGAGAAATGAGAAAAGCCGTGAGAGAGATTGTTTGCGTTAGTCCTTCCGGTTTAACTTTGAAGAAAGTGGCGGAAGGTGAGTTTAGGGTAAGGAGAGACTAATTACTGGAGTGTTAATCAACTCTCGAGGCGGAATTGCCGCTTTCCCCGGAGCAATGAGGCGGCTTAGAGCCCGGCTAGCAAATTAACTCGCGTGCGCAGCAAATTCGCGAGTTAATTTTATGCACCAAGACACGCGAGACACGGTCGCTTATCAGCTCCTCGCACAATCGACTCGCGCCTGCCTCGCAACGTGTGAAAATGACGTCGAGCCGTGAAAATGACGAATTGCCAGACGTTTCGCAGCCTCCGCGAAGAGAGAAAACGACGCATCTCTCCGCTAACTATTAACGAGTTGCTTAACCAACTTGCCTCTTTCTCGGCTTCTTCGGCCGAGGGGCAACTGCTGCTACTACTCTCTCGTGAAACTCGCAATCGGCTCTTCGTCAAATTGCTCGAAACAAGTATCGTGCAAATAAACTGCTGTTTGTCTATGCTTTCTTTGCCATCTCGTCCCCCATCATCGTCATCGTCATCGTCATCGTCGTCATCATCGTCGTCGTGTACCACCGCCGGAAGTCGGCGGTTCTCGTCCATCGGACGAGCCACTGATTAAAATTCATCGCGAAAATTAGTCCTCGTTCCCCAGATGCCAGTACGCGCTGAATCGCACTCGCAGTCATATTTCAGCCTTCCTGAAACGCAGTTCGGGACAAATCACGCGCAGGAAGCGGAAGTCCATATCCACGGGGTGTGGTGGTGTGGTACAGGCAGCGAAAGGGAGGAACGCGGAACAAAGAGAAAAAAATGAGAGATGGAGAGAGCATTAGAGTAGGAAACGTCAAGTAAAAGTGCGGGAGGAATAGAGAGAGAGAGAGAGAGAGAATTTATTTAAATATAACTTTGAGAGAAAAAAAGAGATACGCGTACATATAGGAATTTATAAAATAGAAAAACGTGGAAATACTAGAAAGATGGATAGAGAGAGGGAGAATCGAAGCAGAAAACGAAGAGGAAGAGACTGAAATGGAGTGCAGCTAGAATTGAAAGGTGCAGGGGGCGAAAAAGGGGTGGGAACCGGGATGAGTCCGACTGGACGAGGTCGCGAGGGGTTGCTACTGCACGAAAGGGGTTGGAGTGAGGCGGGAGGGCTTGTTTGGAGATGAGATCGCTAGCCGGAAGTTCAAGCGGACCGGAATCCATAAAAACTGCCAGTCCGCAGCATCGTTTCGCGTTCCGATGTCTCTCCATCTTCCTTCTTTTTTTATTTGCTCTTTCCTTTTGATTCTGCATTTTCACTGCACGGCCCTCTTACCCTCTTACCATCCCATTCCGACCAGAGATCGGACGTACAAATACAATAATGCATGAATTTTTATCCAGCGACTAATTTTTGCTCTTAGCGCAAATTCATGAAACGACTGTGAGGTCGATGGAGATGGTAGTAGCGGCGAGGTTCTTCCGAGGGCAAAAATGGAATTTCTCGAGGTGTCGCTTACAGGTCGAAATAAAATCGAGAGAGCGATCGATCAAGATTAAAGTTGCACCATGAGAGTGTCTCCGACGAGGAAAGAGGGAGGGAGGAAAGGCTACACGCGCCAAGGGGGTAGAGAAAGGGCCCGAAACTCAAAGTGACACCGAATAACTTTATCCTGACAGGGGCTCGCGGATCGATCGCTCGAGGAATTCGCTGACTCTTAGCGGGGTCAGGTCTTGCACGGTGACATCTTCATCCTGCGAGAAAGGATCGCCTGTCCTTCCAGCCTCGATCTTTGCGCCCTTCGATATTCGTCACGATGACTTTTACCACTCTCGACCCTTTGTCGGTCCTCACAGTCACACCTGGTACAAAATCATTCTCTCTGATCATCTTCTTCGTTTCTTCAGGAATTTCGTCAAATGACTTTTCTCTTTTTCAAAAAGGAAAGATAAAAGAAAACCTTTCGCTACTAATCTGATATGCATCCCCCCCCCTCTCTCTCTCTCTCTCTCGATCGAATAGTGAAAAACAATATTTCCACATAATTTTCTCCCGTTGAATGAGAAGAGGTATCATCTCGATGACCGAGTAGCTGGGATCTCCCTCGTCTTGGGCGAAGGAGGCGAAAGAGGAGGAAGAGTTCGAGGGGGAGTATTAATCTCCCGAAGATACAATGGTGAAGTGTCCTAACGGCGGCACGTCATTCCTCGGCGAGCTCCTCATCACTCTCGGAACCGAGCCGTGACCAATCCGGAATAAATATTGGCGATTATTAAGCGGCCAGTCTCGGGATGAGCTTTTTCAGATGAGAACAGCACGCGGAGACGCTTGAGACGTTAAGTGGGCCCATTAGCCGCGTTCCTTGCTACGTTCCTGCATTCCGAACAATATCCCCCAGCCCTCCTCCCCATAGGTGCCACGTGTGCCCCAAGAATTCTCAACCCTTCCTTCCCTCGAATCGCTTCATTTGCTAGCCGCCCAAAAAAAGGGAGAAGATAAACAGAAATTCCCTGGCAAGGGTGCTCTCTCCTTCAGGAATGCGCAAAAAAGGAGAGAGAGAGAGAGAGAGAAAATTCGCTCTCTCAATTAGAGCAGGTGGAAAAGCTTCGGCGGAATTTGAATAGGAGAAATGTAAATCTAAAAATTACGATTAGCATTAGTCGCGCGGGAGCCAACTCCGCAAGGTGAGAGCGAGCCTTGCGATCATTTAGTGGCGAAGAAAGGACGAAAGTATTCTGTCTCAGTGATTAATAAGGTGCTCGTAGAGCTGTTACAGCATCAAGATTGAGCGTGTGAGAAAATTGCCGCTTGCCTGCAAGGTTTGGCAATACCGCCAGCATCATAAATCTAACTCCACTTGGTTATTACTCGCACTGTCCTTATTCCCTTAATCGTATCGACTCGCGCAACACACACGCCCAGCTTGGATAACAGTTCCACGGATTTCTTAATAACGCGCTCTACATTTCGAGAATTCTTCGGAACCGTCGCTCGGTTGTGAAAAACTTCGAGGACGAGGAGGGCCGATAATTGGTAGAATTCGGCAAACGCGTTTGCGTCTGTGTTCGCAGCAGCGGCGACATCGCCGCGGTGGTCGATGGCTATCGAGTTCCGACGGAAGGGAGGAAACTGTGCTCTTGCTCAAACCCCCTCCCCCTCCGCCGCCGGGGCGAGTCTCCTTCCCAAAGCAAATGATATTACAGACGTTATCGCCTCAAAGGCAATACCGGATTTCTCCCGCAGAATTATTGATACGGTTCCTGCATTAAGTTCCTGCGCTAGACGCAAATTATTCCCGCCCCTTCCGTCCAATAGCGTTTCCCTTTTCCCGAACAGAGCAGAGCGGAGCAGAGCTCTTTGATTTATCGCTAAAATTAGTACGGCGCACGGGAAAACTCGAGTTGTCCTCGGCATTACGACAGGAGCGAGGGAGGAGGGGGAGGTGGGAATGAAGCGATTTTCGAGCGGAACGAAGGGAGTCTCGCATTAATCGACGGATGAATTAATTAGTAGCAGGAGCGAAGGAATTCGGTGGAGACGCCGGTGACGACGGCGGAGGCAACGAAGGCGTCGGAGACGATGGACGGACTGAGAGAGAGAGAGAGAGAGAGAGAGAGAGAAGAGGCGTCACATCGGGGGACGGGGAAAAAATTGTAGAACACCCGTTGTATGAGGGGACAGCAGGGCCGTAGGATGGTTTTCTCGGGGTAAGAGCGGGGACCTGTCACATTACGGAGAGAAATTTATGCCCGATGCCCAGCGGCGTGACAAGTTGCCTCTGATGAACGGCCCCACCGCGAACTCTTGGCCCTCCAGCGCGAGGATAAGCAGCAGGACCTCTTCTGCTACCTCTGCGCCTCTCTAAAACTTTAGCAAATTTTCTCTGGAAATCCTCGTAAATTAACGCGACGCATGAAATTCGACGGAAACCTGCGAAAAATCCATTAGAGTCAACGCTAATCGAGATAAATAGTAGGAGGGAGGGATGGAGGAAGGGATTCACGGTAGAAACTCCCCTCTGAAAAAAATCACTGAAATCAACGTCGAGAGACTGCGTTGCCGCAAGATCGGCGGCGGGATATCGATGTGAAAAGTTTTCGCAAAAAATATTTTGGACTCGATTAAAAGAACGGTAAAACGCGTGCACGAGTGATTCTGATCCTGCCGGGGTCTCTCCGGCGAGAAAGAATAATTTGCAGAAATAACTACGTGGTTACATAATGATTTATATTATCGTTAAGCAGCTGGCTGGAAATAATATTCTCAGAATCGATCGAACACGCCATTTATCTTTTGGCGAGCGTTTAGCGAGAGACATCAACTGCAGGAGGAAGAAAGAGAGAAAGAGAGAAAGTGAGAGAGAGAGAGAGAGAGAGGAAAAAATGAAGAAGCAGAGGAAGAGGTAGAGGCGGCGGAGGAAGAGGGAGAAAAATGAAGAAATGGAAGAAATGGGTTTTCGCCGTCGACGTTTCATTTTCTGTCGTCCTGCGGACACGTGTCCTGTGAGCACGCACACTCAGGCAAGATGGCGGCTCCGAGAAATCGTAACTTGGCGTGTTTATCACTGGCGCACACCGAGAAACGGCCTGTTGCGTGGGGCGCTCGAATCGTGTGGCATTTTTTCACGCCGGGACCCCCCGCCCGGGCACCAACGCCCACGCAAACAACGAGAAACTTCGCAGAAACCACAGAAGAACTCACGCCGGGAGTTTGCTTTGCCGCTCGTTCTCGCTCCAAGTAATTAGCGAATTTCGCTCCCGGCAAAATTACGAGCGAGAGGTTCCGTGGGTCCCCCCCGCCGGAAGTTGCGCGGCTGCTAAACTTTCTGCCGAGGGCTCTGCGAATCGCTCCGGGGAATTTTTGCCATTTTCGTCAAAATAAGATCAATAAACAAATAGGACCGGGGAAACAACTGGAGATGGAGAACGAGCGAAGAGAAACAGGATGTCCAGGTTCGCATGGTTTTCAGATTGCAATCTGTCGTTCGAGTCCGGCGATACATCTGCAAAACATACCAAGTGCACGTGCGCACTGCGTTACCACCCTGTGTACACTCGACGTGTCCCCTTAGAGAAAAACAGCTGTGGCACGAGACACTTTACGCAAACTCGGAAAATGATTTTACAACTTTTCTCTACCTACCCTACGAGAGTCCTGCAGAACTGTTCCTTCTCAGGTTTCTGGGCTGTTTTGGTGAAAGTTCAGGAAAGGAAAGATACTGAGAGAGAGAGAGAGAGAGAGAGAGAGAGAGAGAGAGAAAAGTCAATAAGGGAGATAAAGCCTATTGGCGTCGAGGTCATCGAACCGCGAAAAACTGGAGAACCAACGGAAACTGGACGGTGAATAGTTGGCAGAAGCTGCCAATCGACGCATGACCACCGTTCCTCGACAAAGCTTACATCTGTTTTATCGCGAGAACGAGCGCGGCGAGGGGGAGGGTGAGGGGGCGAGGTATACAACCACCAACCCCTTTCCTATCGAGAATCGCCGCCACTCGTTATCGCAGTTTGCCTTTCCATTCGAAATTTCGTTTTCCGCTCCGATACGATATCGACGCCCCGTTTATCTTTCGAACAACGGAATGAAGGAGTCGCTGCTCAAATACCACGCGCGGAATGATCGGGAAAGAAGAGGAACGATTTGCAAGCTTGAAAAATTCACTCTCTCTCTCTCTCCATCCAGGACAAAGGAGCGGGAGGAATGTTTACTTCCTCTTTGTCAGGTGGAGCGATCGAAAAGCATTCGAGAAATTTGACTCGCGCGAAATTTGCTCGACGCTGTCGCGAAAAAAGGGCAGCGTCGACGAAACTTGAAATCCTCTTGGAGATTTGAGTTCCGGCGTTGACCGGATATTCCATTATTACCGGTTTCTCGGAACTGCTCGTTTCGCGAGTGCGCACGTGCCGGGCTGCTGCAGTTCCGGCGATTTCTTTTCGGCCGACACGTCGCCGACTACGTGCGCGCGGTGTTTCTCGTTCTCGTTCTCGCTCCCCCTCTCGAGTTACAGAACGCGGAGAACGTGGAGAACGCGCGCGGTGTCAGGTGCCCGGAGACCCCACGGCTCCACGGAATTTTTCCTCCTGCCGCTGCGGGAGTGGCTGCAAGGGGTGGAGGGGAAATCGCGCCTCCACCCCTGCTCCCCGCTATCCAGACCTTTGCCACCTCGACGATGGCCTGTAAAGAGAAAGTCGACGACGACGCCGCTCCCCTCGCGCCGCGGGAGACGTAGTGGGTGGGGGTGGGAAGGGGGGGGGGGGGGGGGGGGTTCGACGCCCCGTCGACAATACCCGGGCAACTAAATAAGCGGCGAAATCTGAAAATGGACCGATAGCGAGGCAGCGAGAGCGCGTATCTGCGCCTGAAACGGAACGGCCGACATAAAGTTGCGGCTGATAGATACCGAGCGGCGAGCTGCAGCGGCGGCGTCGTCGGCGGCGGCGTCGGCGTCGGCGGTAGTAGTGCCGGTCGATGTAAACTTCCTGGTGCACCGAGAGCTTTTGCAGTTTCTGCGATTCCTCGTGACGATAAGGTTGCGTGGGCGTGGGCGTGGGCGTGTGGGTTCTGCGTGCCATTAACGCGAAACTGGCGCGTCGTTGGCGCTACACCGTCGCTACGACGGAGTTTCGGGTGAAAAGCTGGAGCGGTCCAGCGACGCGGGGAACACCCGCGACCTATCTGATTCCAGCGAGCAACTCCAGCTACTAGCCACTAGCTACTAGCTCGTTTCGCGACGCGCGCTTCGATATTGAAACTCCCACACCTGTCCTCCAGCAAGCTACCACCCAACGCCGCTATCTATTTATCTGCCTGCCTACCTATCTGTCTACCTATCTACCTACCTACCTACCTACCTACCTACCTACCTACCTACCTACCTACCACCTACCTACCATATTCTCCGTCTCGCTCTGTCCCACCCCGATCTCGCCAGCTCTCGCCGTCAGCAATGAAATTTATGAATTTATTCAACGGCAGGAATATCCGTCGAGAGGAACGAAGAAACGGCGGGGAAGCTGAAATTTGCATTTAGAGTAGGAAAAGTGTCCTTTGCCTATTGCATATAGAAAAGAGAAAACTGCCGGGAAACGGAGGAAAGTGTTTGTCTCTCCTCTCGTCTCTCCGCGTCTCCCTCCTCCCCCGCGCTCGCCACCTCGCGTTAACCACCCGAGGGAGCAGCTTGCAGCAGAGTGAAAATTCCTTCTGTGCTTGCCAAAGGTTTTCGCGAAGAGAGAGGATGATGGATATGACCAGCGGAAGAATAATGAGATGTGTGTGATTAGTCCCCTAGGAAACGACCCTAGCGCGCAGCTCGTCTTTTCCAATTTTTCAATGTTTGTGCGCGCCACTAATCAGTTCCGACGCCGTCAACTAAGTAAATCACGTACCGTTTTGGGTCGACGTTTAAAATTGTGTCCTTGTGCAGATGCTAATAATCCCTCGTCCTGACGGTAATCTGGGCGAACCTAGCGTAATTGGCCAACACCCAAAGTCCCTCGATGGCTCTGCGACATTCATTAGCCCTTACCCCGGACCAGACATATTGCCCGAAAACTGCTTGGAAAAACTATTAGGATCGATCGGTCGGTATGCCCCGCACCACTCTTCGCCCTTTCCCCGAGAAACGTGGAAACTTTCACGCCGAATAAAAATGCGGTGAAAATGGCGGACGTTAATTTTTACGATGATCCAAGAGAACTCGTAGCTCAGCCAACTGTTGAAGTACCAAGCGGCAATGTGGACATTTTCCTAGGGATTAGCAGCAATTAGTCCAAGAAGGTCGGAGGGCGTGGTGTTGGCTTGACAAATTCGGAGGAAAACAGAGTGAGAGAGAAGAAGAGAGAGAGAGAGAGAGAGAGGGATTGGAAGAGCGTGGGGCGAAGGTTCAAGGTAAGGGAAGGGGAAGGAGCGAGCGCTATTACCTGCGCATCCCTGCAGGACGTGCCTAACAGGGTGGTCATAAACCAAGTTCGAGCATCGGGAAGGACACTTTTATGGTTGTGCTTTGTCTAGGCTTCTTGTCCTCCGTTTGGTCGCCCGTTTCGCCTGTCTACCGGTTCGCCTCTTCCCTCCCCCCCCCCCTCCTCCTCCTCTTCGTTTCGGTCCTTCGACGTTTCGCGCGACGTCCTTCCACCGTATCGCAATTTCGAAAGCACCTTGTCCCGGAGAGCGAACCGCTGCTGCGTCCCGGAACGAAACGTCCCTCGACTTTTCCCAAAATCTCCCCGCGTTACATCCGCTAGGTCGCGCGGATTACTCGGTGTCGGTCAAGGACCGTAGGGCAAGGGGAACCTGGCTGAGCGGGCAATGGAAACGGAAGAGGAATCGAGCGTCGAGCATCTCCCGAGAAAGGTGCCATTAGCATTTTTCCCAGCGGAGCACAGTTCGTTTATCCGCGGCAGTTTCGAGTTCTACTCTCGGGTATTAAGACGGCCGGGATGGACTGATGAGTCCCGACAGACCAAGTGGTCCTGCGGATCTCGGGATCAGGACGAGTCTCGAGGGATACGAGAACGGTTGGCTCCCCCGTTGCGAGAACGGCGAACTTCAAAGGGCTTCGAGACTTCATCATCGATATTCCGTCCTGATCACCGCCGACAGATTAGACGCCTCGCTTCTTTTCTACATCCTCTCCCTCCCGCCCCTCGCTCTTTTCCATCCCCCCGACCTTTCTCTCAAGGACATCTCAGGTTTTCGCGGTTAATTATCTCTCGATTATCTTTCAATTATGTCCCGTCGATCGGGACCACGGGGTTCGGGACTCCCCCCTTCTTCCCAGCCCTCTTCCACCCATCCTTTCAACGAGGAGGAGGTTCCTTGGAAATGACTGTTCGGATCGAGGCCCTCCAGCAGCGAGAAGTGGCGATCGGCGGTGTTTCGCGTTGGAAACGGATAGAGCCTCGAAGTCGCGAGAGGAGGAACCGTTCGACGCGACTAAGCTTTTTCGGCCGCAAACTTCTTCTCAACAGGTAGTCTCGAGACGGAGGCTCCGTGGCACCCACACCCCTCTTCCCCTTGGCGAAGGCCTTTTACCACTTTGATTCTCTTACTTCCGCAATTCGACGATGGCCACTCGCGCGATTCGACGAGGCCTCGGCTCGCTTTATCTCAGCCGCAAATAAAAACTTTCTCCGGAGTCTCGAGGAACTTGCTCGCTCGCTCGCTTTACTTATTTACTTCCTCGAGGGAAGTTGGCTCTGCGTGAGATTTGCGGTCCGAGGTGAAAGACGCCTTCTTGGAAAACGCGCGCAACGCAACGCGCAACGCGCGATAAAGCAGAAAAGCCTGAAAGTGCCTGCTGAAAAGCTCTCCCCTTTTGTTTTACGATAAGTTATTCAGTGGCAGCGCGTATCTTGATAAGAACCCCAGCCACCAAGGACAATAAGGAAACGCGGAGAGCCCGGTAATAGTTGGCGTTACGCTGCTGCCCTTTTGAATAATTATAGAAGCATTTAGAGCCGGCGTAAACCTACGCGCCGTTAAACGCCGTTAAACGCTGTAAAATCTTTTATTTCGATCCGTCCCGCAGCGAGCCGCGCTTTTCCGGGGATTACCCGTCATCGTCGTCATCGTCGCCATCGTCGCCATTGTCGCGCCTTCTCGCTTTTCGCCCTCACGAATATAGGACGGCGATTGAATTTCACGCGATGATTCAGGGGCGAACGGACGGACCGAGGAGAGAGGAGAGAAAAGTTTCTTGGGCGTTCTGTTGGCACAGCAGCTTTCATCGCTGATTTTCAGAAACATGATGATGGAGCACGAGCCGAGTCAAACCGTTTGATAGGGTTAAGTGTCAACTAAGCAGATTAAATACGCGATACAATGGACGAGTAGCTTTTTCATCTTTCGCCGTCCCGAGACGCGCTTGACTCTGCTCGGGAACAATAAATTAGCGGCGCGTGTGAGAATCTCATCTCCGAGAGGAGAGGGGCTGGGGGCAATAAAAGATCCGGGCGACCACGATTCATAATCCTAGGCTATCGGTGCTGACTAATCTCTAGCTCTCTCCCTCTCTCAGTCTCTGGACAAACCTTCTCATGGTAAAACCTGGGGTTAAGTCATCGAGTAAATTAGCCGAGTTAGGTCGGAGATAGGGTGCACAAAACAACCCTACGACTCGTGATCGGGAACGTCGTTGGTTAGGGATAGGCGGGGGCGAGAACTCATCGAGGATCGCCTTAAGAGAGATATCGTCGCGGAAGAGGAAGAGGAAGAGAGAAGTAGCAGCGATGAGAAACAAGGCTTGCGAGTTTCGTCAACAAATTGTCCGGCTCTGCGCCTAATCGGCTTAAGAGACACCTGTGGCAGCAGGGAAAGTCTCGGTACCCGAACCGCTTCCTCCGACCTTGAGTGGTATCCGCCCGGAAAAACCATGTGTCCCAGCCAGTTACGCGCACCTGCGAGGTTCACCCTCCCGAATTTCGTCACGTCTCTCATCCTCTCGTCACGGTTCTGGGAATTTTGGAAAATCCGAAGATCGTAACTGGGGAGACATTCGTCACGGCGATTTCCCGAGAATTTCCGGGAAATCCGGCCTTGGGGGATTTGCAGTAGGAAGAAGCGAAGAGCAGCGAGGAGCGAAGGAGCGAAGGAGCAAGGGGGTAGCCAGCCGTCACCGCTAGGACCGTCGAAGGCGCCGGGGACTTCCGGGGTATGAGGGGGGGAGGAGAGGTCTTGGCAAATATTTGAACGGGCAGCTCGCTCCACTTGAAACGTCAAGCGGACGACGTTCCGTCCATCCGTAGGCTGCCGCTTGATAAATTGCGAGTTCCGGCTGCGTTTCGGTGGCGTAGAACGTAATTTCCTGCACAGGAGTCGATGGAGGATGATGACTGGGAGCGGTGGAGGGGCGCCGCGATGCGGGAGCCAACGGCGATCGGAAATTGGCCCGATGACATTGATTAAAGCGTTTAGCAGTGTCCACAATGGCATAATTATTAATCAGCGGGCTCCGCTGCTTCGATGCCGCGGCAAGATCCGAGCTGCCGATACAATCCGGAAATGCATGTGTCGTTGCGCGCGTACTTTCGTAATTGAGAAAAACACTGTCACGTAATTTCCTTATTTTTCCCGTCCCGGTGATTTAGCTCGCCGGATTGCCGATTGTTTATTCCGCCAACGATTCTCCCGACGTTTTTTATTGTCGTCATCGCGGCAGCCGATTCCGCCGATCTCGCGCTGCTCCTCTCTCCCGTCCTTCCGTATTCCGCGCCATTTTCCTCGATTCGTAAAAGCGCGTGATTCCAGCATGGACAGATAAAAATCCTGTTGGATTCTGCTTCTCCGTTGCCTCTCTGCTGCTGCTGCTGCTGCTGCTTTGCCATTCGCCTTGTATTTGCCCACGTTGCACGCGCGCAATAGGGAAAATGGCGACTCGGTCGAGTCTCGAGTACCGGAAACCGGCGCGCATTCGCGGCCCGGGTGCTCGAGTGCACGGGCCTGAGTGCCACCGTTGCTGCGAGCACTCGAGAGAGCGACGATATGTATGCACGTGCATGCTCCAGTGCTTTTTCACGTGGGTCAGCAGAGTCTCGTGAAATTTTATCGGCGATCGGAAATCCGATCGACGTTTCCCTCTTTCTGCATTCGGTAAGAAAATCGAGTACCGCGATGCCGAGGAAAACCATGCGAGATAATGCGTTGAGCAAACGAGGGCGAGTGGGGGGGGGGGGGGGGGTTGGTGGTGGCGGTGGTGCACGGGGGAGAGTCGATATTACGGAATTAGCGAGGCACGATTGACCCATGAAAATTTTATTAGTCAATCAACGGGGTGGGATTGATCCGCGGGGATTACCATGCCGATTAACGATATCGCGAGCGTTCGCGCGGTTCTTGCTGAAAACAACGGCGGGATTTCGGCTGGGCCCGACGCGCGTGGTTGGGACGGTCCATTTTCGTTTCTGCAAGTCAACCCCGTGGGACTTTGAAGAATTACCGACGTAACGAGGTTTAAATCGGCGTGGAATTCCGTGAAACGTCTTCGCACCTCTTCCCGCCCGCCCACCCGATGACGTCGTACTTTCGATCTTTCGAATTCTCTCCGACTCCTCGAGAGCGGCCCTCCATCGGCTTCACAGACGATTTTCCAGCCCCCCCTCCTCCTCTTCCTCCGTCATCGCGCGAACGTGAAACAATGTCCCGCGCGAGCAGTCATGCTCGGGAATTGCCGATTTTCTGCTTCCCCCGACCTCCCCCTCCCCGAATGGACCGTCAAACTACTCAACAACTTTATCCTCCGCAGTTTGGAAAAGTTCTTCTGTCCCTCCCTCTCCTCTGCTTCTCTTTTTCTTTGTCCACGTTTCTTTCCATCTTTCTCCATCGCGAGAGGAGGAAATTTATCTCTGTTTTTTTGTCTCTCGATCACTTTTCTTCCAATTAATTCATCGCGCATCGGTTCCTCTAATTAATTCGCCACGCTTCCTTTATTCCAATTAAACGGTGTTATTCTTTCGCATTAAACACAGCGTGTAACCCGCTATTTTCTTCCATGCTTTACATTAAGGGAACGGAATTTATGCCGATACGAGCATGGCCATTTCAGCTATCATCTCCCGATGGCCACTCAGTCAACATCAGGCGGATGCTGAGTTATGCCGGGGGCCCGGCTTCTTTTAAACCTGCCAATAAATCGACCGGTTCCTTCTTTTTATTCCCCCGACCTCGCTGCAATCCTACTGCACCTCCTTTTGCTCCAGGTAGCGCGCGAAATTCATCTCTACCTGCCTCCTTCGGAGGTGCGAAAATATCGGCTCGTTTGCTCAATGACTGCAACTGCCCCCTCTCTCTCCCTCTCTCTCTTCCACAACATTTTTCTTCCAATTGCACACACATACGCACGCTCTGCGTGAATAATTGATAAATCACCGCCGCTGACACCGCTGCTAATCATTGGAAACGAAGTCGAGGAAAAGGATTCTCTTCTTTTTTTTTACTTTCTGAAATCTCGAAAATGCTCAGAGAACTCGAACGCGGGAGAATGAACGATAATCATCCGAACGGAGAGTGGCACGCGCGAGTTCACGGTGGGGAGCTCATCAGCAAGCAAAACTTGTGGCTGTCATTCGTTCCCTTATTGTAGAATATACGCGCCATACGTGTGTTTGTGTACGTTTGAGAGGGAGAGACCGACGGAGAAAGAGAGAAGGCAGAAACAACCCTTAGAGGGTTGCTCGAGGGGTAAATATCGTGTAACCACCAGGGAAAATGGTGGGTACGCACCATTCGTACTAGCATCGGGCGATTCTATAAATATTTTATTGGCTCGTCATTCGATTTTATTGCGACGAATAATCGAATGATACGCTGGATTACACCCCCGCACTTAACATCGCCGAAGGGCAAACTGAGATTTTAGGTGCAATTAATTCGCGAGAGATTTTTCGCTCATTGAAAATGGCAGGAGTATCAACCGATGGAGGTTGTCACACAACGCCTCTTAAAAGAACAAACTCCTGTAAAATGAGAAAAACAGCGAGGGAGAGGAGAGTGAGAGGAGGGTGGAGCAAATGCCGTTGGGCAAATAAAAACAAATAATGTCGAGACGGGGAAGACGCGGTGAACGCGCGCGCGCGAGGATGGGAAGGGCATGTAAAAATAATTTTCAAACTGCCAGGGTGGCAGGGTGAATTTTTCACTCGGACCCGGAATATTTTCCGGGAGAAAATTCGTCTCGCGCGTCCAGCGAAAGCGGGTCGAATCGAAGTTTCGATCGAGAAGCGTAGTTGGCACGTGTGGAGATCGACTGTTGGGCGACGGGTAACCCTCGGAGGGGCAGCTGGGGCTGAAATTTCCTTTTTTCGCGCAGCTGCCCTGCAACCCCTCGAAAAACCCGGCAGAACGAATCTCCGCTGCTTGTGCGCAGGAAATTCCTGCCGTTGGATTACACTTACCTCGACATTATCGTCGCTGCAATCCTTTCCCGATCGCATTCGTTTCACTTTCGACCACGCATCATCTCCCACCTTCCGGAGAGAGTCTCTGGGCTAATATCGAATAAGTGGGGAGGATCCTTCAATCCCGTGACCATCATCCAGGATAATGCGTTATGAATAATTTCACTGGCAAATCGCCGCGGGTGATGTCGCAACGTTCCGGAAAAAATGGTCCATTGAGAGAGGGCAGAGAGAGAGAGAGAGAGAGAGAGTGGTAATACACAACGATCAACAGAGATTCCCGAAGGAACGATGACTCTTTAAAATATCGTTGGACTCGTACACGCAGGATGCTCGCTCATTCGCGTGTGTCGAATCAGATCTCCTTTATTAAAACTGCTGGTGGACTCGGACGGATCCAATGGAATTGCCGTTTTCACGCATTTTCCGGAAAAGCAGTTTTCGGGAAAACAATTATTGCCGGGCACAAAAAAGTCTTCTGGAGCAATCATTCGGAAAATCGAAGAGACGGGAGGAGCAAAAGTTCGCTTTGAAATATCCGAAAATTCGTTCTTCCTTTCTCTTTCCGAGAAAATCGTTCGGAGAAGAAGCCGCCAATGGCGATCCTCCTGGTGTTTTTGGGTAACTCAAGACGGGGCGGCGAGAAAAAGGGAAATTTCCAAAATATTAATTTTCTCTCATCCATCGTAGGAGCTTGAGCGCGTTCCCCGCGCCTCCTTTATTAACTTTCCTCGTTCATCCGGTTGTTTCACGGGCTTCCACCGATTAACCTCCCGAGTGGCTTTTTCGTTAATTTCATTTAACCGGAGAAAACTGTTGGCCGATTTATGGGATAATTAACGAAAGAATGGATCCAAACGCCGATTCCGAGAAGCGACCCATTCCGATCTTCGCGTTTTATCCATTCCCGAGGATTTGCATACATTAGGTGTTATCCTTCTCGGAAGTCCCCGAGAGTATATTTGTGGATGCTCCTGCACATAATACAAATTCCATGCCGATAGAATTGCTCTGGCGACTTCATCACGCTCGGCTCTTAACTCGCGTGTAAACGTCAGCTTTGTTAAATAAAACACAATGCGAGATTGTTGTTCCTTTGTGGGAGAACATTTCTCTCGATAAGTGCCGCGAGCTCGCGAATTCCCCCCTTTCGAGCAACCCTGTTTATTTTAATTTACACCCCGATCCGTGGTAATTCTTTGGATTTCTGTCTAAACGAAAAAAGAAAGGGGGAACTAAAGAGGAAAGAACAACCCTCCGAGACTCATGGATATTAGCGTGATTTTATCGATGGAATAGATAGAGGGGGTCCGGATAATGATGATGTCCGGAATGCGCGTTTCGTGCAGCTATTTGAAAATTTTAATAGACACGTTAGCCTCCCTAATGTATACCTGAACATCTCCGGACACCTTTATCGATCCCTCGCGATCAATGATCCAACTCTGAGCGTCCACCGAAGAATCGTTCAGAATTTCAATCGAATAAAGCCACGCGCGAGATATTCTAGAAATTCATCATAGGCAAAAATGGGTATGTTCGATTAGCGCAAATGAGAACGGGGATGGAGAATAAAAGAGCAATGGAGAGAGAGAGAGAGAGAGAGAGAGAAGAAAGACTCATATCCAAAGGAGAAAAATGAGATGGCAATGTACGTTAGAGGCAGTAGCTGTTCGGAGAAACAGCAGGAGTAGCACATTCCGCAGGAACAGGAAAAAGGAAAAAGAGGAAGTTCTCTCATTCTCTCGCGGAGTGTTTGTTTTGCTTATCTGAGACAAATTTGCTGTCTTGTAAGCGACACCGAAGGGTCGCTTTGACAAACTGGGGTGCTTCTGGGGGATTGGGATTCGTGTAGCGACACACACGGACAACTTGCACAGGTCTCAAACCAGACCGGTCCTCCACCTCTCCCTCCCCCGCTACACCACTTCTCCCGAGTATCCGTTCATCGTTTCGCCAGCTTCGTGAAACTTGACCAAGTTTTTCTGAAAGCGCGCGGAGGAGAGCAGGCTTTTGGAGGAAATCCTGGACCTTTTCCAAGGTGGTTCCTCCTCCTTTATCCAGCATGGAAAACACAGAGACCCAAATGGCCATGATAATGCGAGCGAGAGACACGAGGCTTTGAAAAACTGGAGAAGAAGAGCGAAAAGGGTGTGCCCGCGAGAGGGGATGATCCGAGGCTACACCCTTCGAGGATGGCGGTCGGGGGTGTTTGGGGGAAAATTCATCGAGTGAGTTTCCCGGCAGCGCTCACTCGTTTGTCTTGGGGGAGCTGGGAGGAAGTCGTTACGTCGTTGAGAGAGGTCGCTGGGGTCGAGTAATCCTAATTAATAATTAATTACCCCTGGAGACACTTAGCGAGGGTTAGGGGGAAGTAATGCTCGATTGAATTCTTCCTGCTTTGTCGGGCAACGCTGATTTATCGATTCGATTCCACTCCGCCAGTTCCTCGCCGACTTTGCTGCCTTATCAGCTGAAAAAATTGTCTCCCCTCCCATTCTCATTAGCTCGCACCACCACTCACTCCCTTATCCTGATTTATAATCAAAGTTTTAGCTCGGAGAAGCAGCGATCGACCGTCGACAGGGTTGTACCGTATTACAAGAGTACAATAACAGGACAGGAGTAACAGGTAAGGGTTAACATAATTGCATTGTTACCTTTTGCGGCGAAAAGTTCAATACCACAAAAACTTACAACATCAACACCCATTTCAACAGCTGTTTTGTATCATCATCCGGAATAATAAGTGGTTTAGCAATGATACCGTCTATTTTACTTCATTTTACCTTTCTGACAAGAAAATCATCGGTTTTAGCGAGTAAAAACCCCATGTTCCCCTACTGACCCTGACAATGTGAAAATGCTTCGGTAGGAAAAGCTAGGGTAAAGAATGAAAGAATGGCCATTGATTCTATTTAAAGGAGAGACCTAAGGTTTCGAGTCTTCCATAGAATCTTCGAGTGTCCGATCAATGGGGAAAAGGGAGATGTGTACAAGTGAGAGAGGAAAAGGAAAAGACAGAGAGAGAGAGAGAGAGAAAGTGTTCAAAAAACTTAACTGGTTCAAGGTTATTAACAGGTTCCACACGAGTCTTATTCTTGAAATTCACTGGCTAATTTGATAGAGGTATAAATAATAGCGATGAATCAGCCGTGCACGAGTAGTTTCCTCCGATTCTTTTCCTCGGTTGCTTTCTTTCCTCGCATTATTTTTCCCTCGGAGAGTCGCTAATGCGACACTAAGTCGACCTTATGCAGGGGACCGCCGCAAAGGCGTTAACGGCCAACCTTAACGAATCCCAGGATGTTTCCTGACACGTCTATGGGATGTGCGTGCAGCACGCGAGCTTTCACGAACGATTTCACGTGGTGCACTCGCACTATTTTTCTTTCCCCTCATCCGCCACCGCCACCGCCACCGCCACTTGCTCCCACTTTTGATTCCGAGACGTTTATACCACTATAAATACCCTCACTCCATTATACTTCTTTTCAACACTCTCCTTTCCTCGCTAAATATATTTCGCAATTCTCTCCTCGAGGTGCTCTTTATGGAAATATTAAGCGACGATCGCGACTCCTCCGAAGGCGCCCTTACCGCGAGCAGCATCCTCTTCCCCTCGGCGGTCCTTTCGCATTTCCCTCCCTTCTCCCTTCGGTCTCGCGCGAATCTCCTGGCGTGTTCGTGGCCGCATTGGCCAGACCGATTAAAGTAATGAAATATGAAACGGTACACGGTTCCGCGGGATGAAGCGGTAAAACGTTTTTACGCTGGCCAGGAGAGCCCACCGGGGAGTTAATTTCACAGGGACAGAGGGACTAATTACGTTTTTGCCACGGTCCATTAGGCTATCGGTGGTGAGTTTCTTGTAGGGGGAGTCACGGAAAAGGAATCGGCGCAATTTCGGCCCGGGGTAGGCGCGAACGGCCTGGAAAGCGGAAGTAAATCATGCAACCCCCGTGACGACGTCACGCGATGACAAACGAGTTCGTCGACGTCATCACGCAAGAAGTGGAAGTGACATCTGATAACGACCTTAATCGCATTAAGCCCACCCCTACCACTCCTTCCGAATGATTCCTTCCGAGTCCTGATCGCCTTTCCTAATGTCCTGAGAAAAGCCACCCTCTGCACCCTCTCGAGCAACAACCCAGGAAAAATTTCCTATATTTATTCATGGCTGGGGGCACTCGCGCGATTCACGAGTGAAGATCGCGTGCCACGTGCTTCGAATAGTTTTCACTTATACGCGACGATGAATAAAACTTTAAAACGATCATTTACTCGAGTGACAAATTCAATTGGCGCCACGAATGCGTTTCGTGAGATCTCGTCTGACTAGGAGGTAGGCAGGCAGGGGAAGAGGGAGAGAGTTCCCTCGATCACTCGATTGAGTTATTTGATCCACCCGTTGCTCGTGCTGCTGCTGTTGCTACTTCAGACGTAATGGCATTTTGTGAAAAATGTAGGTACCGTGATTTCAAACTCTATTGCTTAATTCTAACATACCGAAAATGAGAGGTTATTACCATGGAATTAACTCATTCATCCCATTACGAAAATCCCTGCAATCTTTCGGTAACTTGGAGCTTTGCAACGTGTAATTTTCAGGCTAGTCTAGAAAATTGAATCTATTGAAATTGAAGCCGTAATTATGGTATTACTTCTAGTGGTTCTTTCTGCACGTCTAATAGCATCTTTACCCGATTGCATCGAAAAGCAACGGTGCGTGCAAGACATGGGCGTGAGGGAAAATTTACCGGCTAGCATGTGTACAATACACGCTGGCTCGTCGATAAGGATAAATGTATCCTTAATAGTAGCTTTTAATATCCAAAGCCTATCGCTACCGCGATCTTTTATATACACTTCAACTCGACGCATCCTTAAAGCTTAAGGAGTTAAAGATCCCAATTGTTTTCGCTCCTCGCTTCTCGCGCATTGGCGTCGTTTCATCGCCACAATCGCACATACATCTATAATTATTAATTTGAAATTTTCTCACCTGTGTCCTCTTCTAAAGATTGCGTTTCACGTTGCGCTGAAACGCGCAACTTACGCGCACACGTAAGTGTGTGTATATGTGTGTGTGTGTGTGTGTGTCGGCAGCACAGACTCGCGAGAGTATCTTGTTCACGGAGAAGATCTGGGAAGCAGGGAAAGAAAAAAAAAAAAAAAAAGAAAAAGTCTCTTCTCTTTTAAGGTGATTCTCGTCTGGCTGCTGCAGTCAGCCAATGACCGCAAATTTGCACGCGACTCTCGTGTACTCGGTGGTACAAAGTCGTCGTCGTCGTCGTCGTCGTCGTCAGCGTCGTCATCGCCGGCGGCGCGCATGCAGCTTTGTAGGTAATTAAGATTGCGCGTTAATGAGGCTACGCGCCGGTGATTACGCGGCACGCAAAGTGAGATATCCGAGGGCGATTAGGGCTACCTGTGTAATTCGATTCTAAACTCGCGTTACACTGGTAACTCATCTTTATGTAAATGCCGACACACCTTTCCCCTCTAATGAAAGGAGACTCGTTAATCGTATGCCGGAGCAGCCGATAAATTTCATCGATTTACAAGGCTCGAAAGAGTCATTAACAGTCGAAGCCCGTTTAAAAGCCATGGAGGACGGGAGGGGGACGGCTGGGGGATCGCTATATAGATAAATTCGCATTATCTGTACTCACCATGTTCGCACTGACTCCGAATAACAGGCAGCTTCGGGGTTTATCATTTTGCGATCACTTTCCGACCTGGAACACAAAACAATTGAATTTGTTAATTTAACACACGAAACTGCATAATGTTGTTATAAAGTCCGCCCGCCGCGAAGATTTCAATTTATATTATAGAAATCCGATGTCCAGCCTCGATAGAGAGAGGGTTTAATGAAAGAGCGGAGAGCTCGAGCGCGCGCCCGGTGGGGTGGTAGCGAGGTAGCATAATGGTAGCAAACAGCAACGATGATAACAACAATAATAATAATAATAATGATGATAATGATATTAATAACAATAATAATAATAGTAATAATAAGTAGAAAGAGGCTCTGTCGATTTTTATGAAAGCGTCTGCTTACTCATAATAAACTGAACTTAGCAATAACGAATAACTGGACGGAGACGCGTGAAGGCGTGGCGAATTCCGGTGTCGCCGGGAACGACGTGTGTCGATACGTTTTTCCTATCTGCGGTACAGAGGAGAGCGTTAATAGCATAAAAGTACGCGGGCAGCGTTTATAACATAAAAGTACGCGGAGCGCTTTCACGAGCGACGTGCCGATGCATTATCGCCACTGAAATGAATTTTATTCGACTTTTTCGAGCCTGTATCGACTTCTCAGAGCGGACTCTCGCATTGTTGGAGATTGCGCGCGTTCGCTCCCTCTCACCCTCCCAACCCTCTCCACCACCATCTTGGACTTCCTGCCTCGCGATGCTCCAATTAATATTAGGAATTAATATAAAAGAGAGAGAGAGAGAGAGAGAGAGTGAAAAGCGGGAGCGAACTGTCTCCCGATGAAATAGCAGTATGGTTTTTCCGATGGCGAGAGGAGAGGAAGAAAACTACCCCTTTGAAGTAGAGAGGGAGGGAGGGGGGCATGAAAAACGCTTGCCATCGGCTATTTGCGTGTTGTGACAGGGCGCATTATCGGTGCCCGATTACGAGAGCTGGCAAGGCAAAACCCAGAATGCGCCCGGGGAAAGGCGGGGGCGGGGGTCGTGAGAACCCCATCTGTCCGGAGTTGAGGGTGGAAATCAGTGTCTGCAGGCATTAGGCATTCATGCGTGCCGGTTGCGTGAGCGAAACTCACGCATACGCGTGTTCCAGTGTGGGAATGCCACGCACGGTCAACGCCATAATTCGAAGGGTCGACGGGAATGTGATTTCTGCCGAGTGCAATATGTTGACGGGGGTGAAAAACCACCGGGAAGATTCTATTCCGTAGAGTTTTATTAAAACACCATACCTCGAAGCTCGAGCCTCCACCGCTTGCGATCGCTCCTACTAATCTCCCCTTTAATAGTTCTTTCGGGAAAATCTGGATTTTATGATTTTTCATTCTCTTTCTTTTGTTTTTTCGTTAATTGTATTGCTTTCATTGTCGCTGTTGTTGTTGTTGCCGCGCCTTTTACAAAGTTCTATTTACCCCCGAAAAATATGGGGTTCCGCGCGTTCCATGCCAACTATTTATCGTCGATTAGTTGATTTTTATGAAAATAATACTCGTAAATAGTTTGTTTGCCAAGTTAATTAAATGGTGCTTTGTCGGGGCTGCTCGTTTTAATTCCCCATGCTATTTAATTAGGCGATTGACTTAGTTTCGTTAATATTATTCGTGGAAATTTTGTGCAAGCGCATAGCTTAAAAAACACCGATTCCAGTACTGCATACACATTCGCGGAACTTTGTAATTTGACGAAATGCAACGCGAAACATTTGTACGAGTCTCGTAACACGAGAGCTGAATAGTTACGAGCAACAACCGATAGTAACATTCGGCTGATTTGTAAACTGTATCAAATTTCGTTCCGACGATCAAGTGGAAATATGTGTCGAGCATGGAATTGCTCGTACTTTTCAATGGGAATTTGTTTGGAGCGTTTTGTACCTCGATTAAAGCCCCGGCAAAATTAACTCTCGGCGAAGCTCATCGATGGGGCACCATGGGCAAAAATTTGCTTTCGAGGGTCGAAAACACCCTCTCTCGTTGAAAATTCGAGGAAGAGAGCGGAAGAAAATCAACTTTGAGGACATTCTCTCGAGAGATGCGGCGCGCGGTCGGGGTAGGGGGTAGAGGGGAATTTAACGCAACGGAGACTACTCGCTATTTAGTAAAAGAGCACAGGTATAACGAAGGTTGGAAGGTCGCGAGGTGAACCGCGCGTTGCGGGGGGAGAGACAGTTATTTTTGTCCCCGATGGCTTAATAGGGAGGGTAAAGTATGATGCTTGAAAAATGGCGGCGGCGGCAGGAAGATTAATATTTAGCGAGATTGAACTATAAACGTATAAACGACTTCTGGCATAGGCCGGGCAGGCTGGCCTGGTGATTTTTTCAGCTGCTCAAGGCGAGTTGCGTCGACAGGGGCCGTCAAAAGGGAACCTGCCGACGTATCATCGCGAAGGTAACTAATGGCAGGAGGTTTAAACAAAATGTTGCATCTGGTTGCTTGAGGAAATTGCCCGGCAACCTACCGCACGCTAAACAAGAGGGGCCCATTAGGCCAAATGACTCCACTCGGCCAGCCAGTCATGATTAAACGCTCGATTTGTTAGATTCTACCACGCAGTCCGCGCTAGTCCTTGCTAAGGGGGTGGCCGGGGGGCAAACTGCCAAGCGGAACTCGGCACAGCCACGACGGCCCTCTTCTTCTCCTCCTCCACCTCCTCCTCCTCCTCCTCCTCCTCATCTTTATCGACGAGGTCACCTTGATTTTTCCTCGAGTACTCCGCGAGATGATTTTCCCGCGGTGATTCAACAACGATCCTCTCCCTAAAATTAAACCCCGCTCGCACTTCTCGCGCCAAAAAGAGAAGGAGCAAAGGGAAAAGGAAGAAGAAAATGCGAACGGAGGAATGAGAGAAGCTCGTTTCGCAAGACTCGCCGAGGTAAAAGCTTGAAGGAGAAATCTTTTGGGGAAGAATGGGCTGCACCGGTGGCAAAATAGGTTTGATCGATGATGGGCTGCTGGTGGGGGAGGATTCTCGGGCGGGGGTGACAGCGCGGGGGTGAGATTGCCTTGTCACCTTGACAAATGGTCGTGGAACGAAAGGTGCTAGCGGTGAAATGTTCCGCGTATCTGCCTTGAATTTCCTTCTGATTTCGTCCTCTTCGACCTTTTCCTCAGCTGCTTCCTCCCACGACACCCTCGCCATCTTCCCCACCCCCTCCCCCACTGCCCATCCTGCCGATTAGTCATTAATTATCGATAGACGCCAACTGCTAAATCGATACACGCCCATATTTTCAGCGACAAATCGCTTACTAATACTAATTAATTAGAAGCGGAGAGGAGGAGGAGGAGGAGGAGGAGGGGAAGGAATAACGTCTAACCGTTGGAACGTTGGCGACACGAGTCGTGAGAGCATATCCGATAAAAGGAATTTATGTAATAAGTTCGCGTTCGTCGAGATGAGTTATTTATAGGATGTCCGCAATCACACGCGATTAACGTCATTGGCTGACTGAATAATCATCCGTCGAACGAGATTCGTTAATTTTCAGACAACGACGACGACGACGACAGCAGGGCACCTGATCGTTCTTCAATTTCCATAAATGTTCTCCAAATATCGCGCTCGCACTCGTTAGGAGCTCTGACGTAATCTCGGCGGAATGTTCCCGCGGCAAACACACGAGGTGAAAATTCTCGTGGGTCACCACCACCACCACCACCACCACGGGGATGACGAGTCTGTCCGGCGGACTTTCAGGTTCCGATTCCAGGGGTGGAAGAGACGGAGGCGGCATTTCCGGTCGCCCTATGGGAATTCTGTCTGGCAGGTGAAAGGGGGTTAATTAGGGGTGAATTGGTGACTTCTTGTGGGAAATCTCGGCGAGAAGCACCTGCCAAAAAGAGAGTGAGCGAGAAATAACGCGACAGCCGAGTGTCACGTGATTCGCTTTGGTTTCAGCGACGTCGAGGTTGTGGGAATCCGGTCACGGATCGAGTCTCTCTCTCTCTCTCTCCGGTGTTCTTTTAAATACTGTCATTATGCCGGACACGGTACTTGCGCGATGGGTACTCGCGAATTACAGCCCTCTGAAAAATGTCCTCTCTACTCCTTCGTCCATTGTCCAATAGGGAGCCTCCGATCGGCTCCTCCGACATTCCAGGATATTCGAGGAGAGCGACGTCCGATCCGATGTCCGGAGCAGCGCGATTGCATCGATGACGATCGGAGACAGGAAAGTCAACGAGGCGATACGTTCCATCAACGAGTAATCAGTGCGAGTCCGGCACCGTCCGGGACGTACCTCTGCCAGTTCCGCGCCCTTCCGGTTCCGGTGTTCCGGTAGGCTTGCCATCCCCCTCTCCTCTTCACTGGAAACCCTCGACTTCCGGTTTTCAGGTGGGAAACACGCTCAGCCGAGCACTCGGATCCATGGATCCATGGATCCTCCCCCTCCCCGACCCCTCCCACCGCTCTCCTGGGGACTCCCGCGAATCGCTCAGGACTATCGATCCTACTCTCCAAGGTACTTCCGCTGACGTCACGCCGTATTACGAGATCTTATCCGGTGACGATCGTCGTGATTGCACTTGTTGCGCAAGGAACAAAATATTTTCCTCGTATTTTTATCTCTCCGCCAGATTAGTCAATTTTCCCAACAAATTAGTGGTTTTGAGAAAACTTGTCTCTCCCGTCCCACCCGTCTCCTCCGTATCGTTCATTTCGTTTGATCATCCTCCTTTCGCCTCTCTTCCTACTTTCCGTTCGAATATCAGGCGGCACGCGTGCACGCAATCTCTCTGAGCGAATGAAAGTGTGCGGAGCAGCGGCTGTGTGCTACCGCCGCGCGCTTGCTTCTCGCTTTTCCTCTTTTGTCGTTTCTCTTTTCTTCTATCGAGTTTACCGATATTTTCGAGCGTCGCATTGGGCTTCGCGTAATAGTCCAATTATTGGACTCATTATCGCCGCTTTTTGTGGAAATCCCGCACGAGCGTGACGCTCCGGGGTTTTAGGATCGGCTCTGATGAGAAAAAGCGATCTCCAGCGGAAGTCGGCAGGCGGAAGTGGAAATTGAGGCAATGAGAGCGTTGCTCAGTGTCGCTTATCAAGATATTGCCGGGCTCTCGTTTCCGCAATTCCGAATATATCGGTGCAAGGGAATTTATGAATAGAAAGCGCACCGTGAATGGCCATTCCGTGCGATTCTGCGTTTCTTTCTCGATTACAAATCAAAAAGTAGTAGTGGTAGCGTGGAAAAAGGCTCGGTGGAAAATTCATACATGATACGCGAAAAACACGAGATTAATGAGCAAATGGTAGAAAGGAAGGAGTGAATTCGATGGAATTGATAACTGCGTCGAATTTCAACAGATCAACTCGAAGCGGAGAAACAAGAGCAAGAGCAAGAGAAAGAGAGAGAGAGAGAGAGAGAGAGAGAGAGAGAGAGAGAGAGAGGAATTCACCCTTGCGGCAACATTGCAAGAGAGCACACCTGGCAGTGACTGTGCAGCTGCAGTTGTGCAGCCCCCTCGGGCAGGGGATGAAAAGGGAGGGGGACCGACCACCGGTAGCTGCTTCAGGGGGCATCCTAGCCTCGAAAGGGAGAGAGGGGAGGAGGGTGGATGCTGAGATTTCAGTTAGGCGTTTCGGCAACGACTCTCAGCCAGCTTCCACCCTGTGCGCCTCGCACAGGGTACACGCTACACCCTACTACCCTAACGAATTTTATTTGCCAAAATATCAATATCTCCCTCGTGAAAGCAAATTGGTTCACGGAAATGGACGTTGAAGGCAACCAAGAGACAAGAGATACGACAGTGGTAGAGATCAATTGTTTTTTCGGCCAATCGCTATTGATCGCGGTAGTAGAGTAGATTGGAAGTAGGAGGAGAGTCGGAGGTGGTTCTCCAAAGCCCATCGAGAGAACAGCGGAACCTGCCAGGAGAAGTTGGCAGCAGTAGGGCGCTAGAGGAATTTGTGTCTTTGGCACGTCACGCGACGGGTTTCCGGGTTAGCATGCATGGTTCGGGGTATTTATAAACAAATTCCCGAATCGTATATCACGCTTATTGTTGAAGCACCCCTCGGGAGGCGACAGAACTTGCACAAAAGGATCCTGGACTGACAAAAAGCCCGTGCAAGAACGGATTATTAGTTGAGTGAGAGAGAGAATGAGAAGAGGAAGGAGTGGGAGAAGGAAAAAGGGAAAATCAGAGAGAGAAAGATCGAGTTAGATGCTCGTGTCGATGAGTGGCGGCCTTTTGAATTGATCGGCATTTGAATAAATTCACCTGCACGCCCTCGAAACGGGTATTAGCCGAAGAATGAAGAGAAAGGGGATTCCAACGCGATTTACGTGAGCATTTATCGCAGCCAGCAGCCATCAAGTGCAGCGAATAGCTTTTCAAAGCTTCTACTTCTCGAAGAAGACAAGTGCACCGAAAAATATCGAGCGATTTTTGACGACAAGCCACCACCACCACTATCCGGAGTTACCTGCCTGCCTGTCTGTCTGTCCGTCTCTGCCTATCTGCCTGCCTATAAATCAAACCTCAAGCTCCGATTATTGACCTCTCGGCAGTTCGATCGCTTTTCTCTCGATTTTCCATTTTTCCCAAGCGTCTTGATTCGACTTGGATCTCGATTTCGATTTCTCCTCGAGCAAAACTTTTTTATCGGTCGTTCCTCCTAAACGAACGCAAATAACGAAATCCTATTTCCGAGAAGAATCTCGACTGGAAACTTTCCCTTTTTCCACCGCGTCTCTCCCACATTGACATAATTTTCCCACGGGATCTCGGCGAGCTCCGTGGTGGAATTCCTGGTTTGAATTTGGCAGTGCGTAAGCTGAAATCCACGTCTCGGCACTCTCGGATGAGAAACGGTGGATTCGAAAATATCGCGAGGAGAGCGAGAGAGCGCGCGTTGAAGAGTAAAGAGGGGGAGATCGATGAAATAATGATTTCTGATCGATCAATATTTTCCATGGGCAATTTCACGCTTGTGAAAGGGATTACTACGAATGCAGGTCGGAACTCATGGATATATACTTCCTTCCTAGAGCCGGTGTCACTGGCATTCTGAGCGTACAGGTATAAAACGACATTGTTCAAATATTAACACGGAAAACACAGGAGATTCCCAGACCTTGCTTGGTTTCGTAACACCGGTAGTCGAGTTTACACGTTTCCCCCGAGGTTATCCAATCCTGTTTGCAGACACCTTCTCTCCTTTGGATGTACAGTGGCGGCTATAAATATGGAGCGAAGAAAGAGCAGAAAAACATGAGAAATGAAACTAAAAAGAAAAACAGAAAGAAATTCGAATGTCGATCCTCATTGTGGGGGGAGGAGGATTCTCCTGACAATTTAACGGAAAGAGATAAAAAAGTATAGGAATCGAGTCACTTTCGATTTGCGCTTCTGTGAACAAGATAAAATAAATTCCCCCCCGTTTATTCTCTCCCTCTCCCCAATCCATCTCTTCCTCTTCCTTTCGGATGAACATTTCCAACGGGCTGAGAATCACTGGCAGTGTGACAAGTATGTACGACTTCTCGAAGAACCGTGTACAATTGATGGCAAATATCGCTATAGGCAATATGCAAAAAGCTTTCGATGAAATTTCTCGCGGAGAAAGGGGGGAGGGGGCGACGATATTTCGTAGGTAATTCGTTCGAAGCGTTGGACGATCGATCGGTACGGGCGAGAAACGGGGGGAGTCGTCGATCTCCTTCCAGACCCAGGGGTCCCGATAACATTGAGAGCCACTGGCAGGTATATGTGGAGGAATGGCTTAAGGCCCTGGAAAAAATCGGCGGTACCGCCGACGCTAAGAAGGAAGGGTCGAGCGTGAACGAGGAAGAATCGACGATTCCGCCACAGACAGTTGGGCGCCCGATCTCGTACCGGGAACCGGGAAAGGTCTGGAGAACTCAGGTAGCCAGAACCCTCGGTCCCCTTTGGCCAGTCTCCCCCTCTCAACCCTCCGATCGCCTCTGCATCCGCACGAACCCCTGAAGGACTCCGCAGATCCCCCCACCCCCCCGTGGGTTCCCCCTAAACTCCAACGAACCCCACCGGCACGTTTCCGAACAACGCACCTGGTATCCCTGGAAGCTAGTTCCTCGTCAACAGGATTCCTCCCCGCGGAAAAAAGACCGGGAAACCAACACCGTTCCCCTTGCCTCCCTCTCAGTCTCTCCCTTTAGTTTCACCGCGTTGAATCTACCGGTCCTTCTTAGATTGGTTCCAGAATCATGAGCGAGGGAAGGTGGGGGGAATCATGTTTGTCCCGTTACTTCTAAACCCCGCAGCGCACGAACATTGAATTTTTATCATTTTTCGCCCTATCCGTCGACGAGGCTAATTTTGGAAACGGCCACGGAGAAAAGTGTTCGTCTACGGGTCGTCTACGGCTGACAATTACTTTCCACTTGTCATGCTAATCGCAGTGGCGCGCGAGGGAATTCCACTTTGTGCGTGACGGCCTTTTTACCCTCGCTCACCTACACACGCGTGATCACGACGCACGCACGCACGCACGCCCGCACGCACGCACGCTGGGATATGTTTACGGATAATTTCGGTGCTAGAATTCCCGAGCGAGAGGCCGCTGAATAATACCTGGCGATGATTCCGTGCAACGGTAGAATCGAGAAAGAAAAAAATTGTACGGACCACTGAAAAACCATGACCCCCCCCCCCCCCCCTCCTACACCCTCGGCCGCCTACGCCACTGGAACAAAATAATCCACCGCGTCGTGATGGATCGACGTCACTCGACGCCTGTTCCCGTGACCGTCCCGTCAGGACAGTCGCGCTCCCGCGGGACGTTTCTCTCCGTTCCCGTTCCTGTTCCCGTTTCTCCGGCGAGGACCCTGGCTGGATTCTACGCCAGGTAACTCCGGATTGGTAATCGTACACCGACGGAGACAGAGATGGCCGAATAGACAAGGAACGGGATGGTGGCCAGGAAAAGGGAGGGGAGGGAGAGCGACGGTTTCTCGTTACCGAGCTTCCTGTATGGAAATGACGAGCGCGCCGGTCTCTGAAGTCCCCAGCGCAATAATCTCAGATTCAAATCTCGAATCTGGGATACGTGGGCGAGGCTGAGGTCTCTCCTCTGCTTCCGGAACGCGCTCAACTTCCTTCCTTCCTTCCTTCCTTCCTTCTTTTCTCGAATGTCAGAATCGCGCCGTTGACGCATTACCACCAGATTTTCGTCGAATCTCGCGGCTCCAGCGGTGGAAATCGTTGACGACCGATGAACGTCTTCCCCGGGGAAAACGAAGGACGTCGCTGGTTTTCAGCCGGGGAAAATTCCCCGTTTCGTTATCGTTTCTTCTCTTTCGATGGGCGTGCGCCCGCGCGTACACGGGATATAACGGGAAGACACGCACACTCGTATACGGAGAGAGAGAGAGAGAGAGAGAGAGAGAGAGAGAGAGAGAGAGAGAGAGAGAGAGAGAGAGACAGAGGGGTTTGGATAAATAGAATATCCAGACGGAAGATATTCCAGTCGAGTTCATCCTCTTCCTAGCTATCGTGGACAAGATCAGATGGCTCGAGACCGTTTTGGCGAGGGAGAGGGAGGAGGGGGGAGGGAACGAAGCGGCTAAAAGAGAAGAGACTTCCTGGACTCGGGGAGAGTTTAGCCAGGGATGAAATCCGGTAGCCGCGAGCACGTCGACCCACGTTTGTGTTCGGCGGTCTGCGAAAAAGCTCCTTCAGCTTCCCTCAGGTACCTGGGGTACCTGGGGTACTCGGGATATTCGGGTACATCAAACACTTTTTATTTTTTGGGCCCGCGCGCCTCTCTCCTCTCGGAGAGTTCGGTCGTCCGTCCTCTTGTCCTCTTCGCGTCTCTCGCGCCTAATTGCACCCTCCCCCAACTGGAACCCGTCGCTTTCCTCGAAGAGCGTACGCCAGACCCTGGCCAAGGTGACAGCGGAATCACGCGCGGATATTCAATATGCTTTGCGGGGAAGCCATGTAATCCCTCGGGAGTAATGAGTAAGAGCGCGTGCCCCTTCCGGAATCAGCCGGGAAAGGTAATGCGCGTGAGAAGAAAGTCAACCTGGCCCACGTGGCCGTCGGTCATCCGTCGTCGGTCGTCGGCCACCATCATTAATTATTCGACTCGAAGTAATTGACATCGGCGACCAAGCACGTTTCGCGCGACGAACATGTCCACGTGCCACTGATTCTTCGAGGGAGGGGGAGGAGGTAGCAGTTTCCAGGGATATTACCCTTCGCCGGAAGTTCCAACGACGACGGCGGGAAACTTTTCGTCTCTTATTTCGTCAAGGGATCATTTAGAAAATTTTAACAAGGTCGATTAGCTAGATCGCGAGCGGGGATAATGATCATCATTGGCGTTGAATGAGATTTTCACGAATAGAGAAGCTTCTGAAAACTATGCGTGTGTCGACGGAAACTGGAATAGTTTGGTTGGTGAGAGGGAGAGACGAGACGCGCGAGTTGGCTGTGACAGCTTGGAAATTATTACTCGAGTACGGAGCGTATCTCTCACGTATGCATTCCCCCCGCTTCCTCCCCGACCCTCGTTTGTTCTTTCAGCGTTCTCTTCTCTCGCACTTTCTCAAAATGTCCTCGCCAATTTCAGCGTCTCGCCTTTTTATTGCCTACATGCGCGCGCGCTACACGGAACTTAGCGAGGGTCTCGATATCGAAGAGCGTATTAAATTTGCTGCACGGGGTTCTCGCGAGTCTCTAGGAGTTCCAGGAGTCAAGGATCTCAGAAATCTCAATCTGGATCGGACCTGGGAGAGGAAAATAAGAAAATTCGCCGGCGGTCGTTCGCTCGCTCGTGGCAATGAAACGCTCGACTTAATTGAGGCGTTTCGCGAGCACCGCGCGACTCCCACGCGTGGGTGGAAAAAGTTGCGTTGGCGGTTCCACTCCCGTTCCCGTTCCCGGTTCACCCGGTGCACCCGGTGCACCCGGTGTCCATTGTGTAATTGGAACTCGGACGTGTTCTCGCAGGAAATGGAATACGCGCGTTTGCTTGCGTACTGCGTCTCGTATGTAGTTACATCGGTTTTTGCGTTCAACTCTGCGGAGGTCGCAACTCGGTCGTACTCTGTGAAAGGAGGAGGGGGGGGGGGATTTTCCGTCAAAGATCTCCCGTCGTCCCTCACCCGGGCCGCCAGTCTCTTCCTCCAGTTAATTAGGTACGTTCGGGAGGAATTATATGGAGATCCGGTGAAACGTGTGTGGGTTCCTCGACAGGTGAATAGCGCGCGCGCGCGCATTTCGCAGATTCAGATTCGGTCACGGTGGCCGACGACACCCTCCACGCGTGGTGCGCGGACCTCGAAGGTACCCACCGTGTTTCCGGTCTGGCACATGTGACCCGCGCGCTCGTGTCATCGCCGAAAGGATTAGCGAACGCGTCGTTTTCGCCGAGTTTCCCTTCGGGTGGCGAGGGGAGAGGAGGGGAGAGCTCTGCCAGTCGTCGGTCGGAAAACTCCGCCCGCCATCTTGTTCCTTCGGGAGGCGACGACGGTGGGAAAAGCCGAGAGAGCCGCGGGGAGCCCTTCTGGGTTTTCCGGAACTTCCAAAAGTTTCCTCGGGTCCCGTCTCCTCCTTTGCTTCCCTCTACCCCCTGCCAGGTCCCCGCGCGGCTAGAGGCGAGAAACTCGAGTTGCGGTACCTCGATAAATTCACGAGTAGTTAGTTACAGCAAGAAACTCCGCGCTGGTTTTGACGCACAGACACACACACTCGAATGCGGCGTTGCCGTCGTTCGAGGGCCGCACAATCGGCGCCAACGCGATATATTAAGGCAAAGCCCTCCGCCCTTCGCCCTTCGAGGAGCCAGTGCAAAATCAAGTTTTCGATCGAAGCACCCGCGCACCACCAGCAGCCCCTCGTCTTTTCTCACGACTCTCCGCGCCCCGTGTCCCGTTTTTCGCGAGAACCGGAAGTGCCCGTGGGACTGGAATTTTTCCAGAAAATGGCGATCGCTCGCAATTAGCGCGGCGACGTACGATGCGCTCGCTCGTGATTTTTGAAAGGCCACGCAGTCGATATCTGGCGAGTGCGCGGTGTCAATAACCCCCTGGCATGATACCTGACACTAGGCACGTACACTGGCACGCGTGGCCGTGTGTGCGTGCGTGCGCCTCTGCTAGGAGGCAAAGTAGAAGAGGGAACATGGCACGTTTGCTGGTCGAACATGTGCATCGTGACTGGGCAGTTAACACCTCGCCGAGGCATCCTGACTCATCGAAAGTCCAAGCGGCGTGGAATCGATCCTTGGCCAAAGTGCCGATCACCCAAAGGTGCCGAAGAACGCGTCGAGGTGTTCAGGGGATGAGGGGGGGGAGCGCCCCCCGGCCCCGGCATTTATTCCACTCGCGGACCCCGTGCCCTCTCCCCCTTCTTTCCACCCCTCGCCGAACCGACCAATCTCTCCCTCCATTCCCGTCCATCCCGATTTCCCGTTCGCCAATTCCTTTTCTAGGGTTTTCGGCCAGGGATGGAAATCGACCCCGAAGAGATTCGATAACGGGGTGATGATATGGCCGGGGGGCGGTGCAATGGCTACGACGACGACGACGACGACGACGACGACGATGGTCTCTCGTTGGTCTCCCGGTAGCGCGTGCCGCGTTCATTGAAAACGAGTCGACGCGGTGCGCGCGGCGCCGAGGAAACTTCGCCTTTGTTCTCCGCTGGAAACCGATGGAGCCGACTGGCCTTAAAACAACGTCAATATCCGCCATTGAACTTTTTAATGGAAACTAACATCATTTCCTCTCGCGGTATCTCCGCTCTCGCTGACTTATCTCGGGCGGATCGTCTATTTCCATTAACGCGCGCCGCCCGCCATTCTCAGGGCGACTCTGGAACTTGGCAACGGGGGTGGGGAAGGCGGCGACCCGATCAGTTTAGGAGGCCGAGGAATACGCCGCGCTCGCTCTAAATGAACTCGACGTAATAACAAAGCAGCAGCGCGCACTTGTTAATTCATCTGGGAAATCGCTGAGAAATCGAGGCCGTTCTCACGAACCTTCCACCCCTTTCCCTTCTTCTTCTTCTTCCTTTAACACTGGCGTTTTTCTTTTTTCTTCATCTTTCTCCTGGTTTTTCCCCTCTTTTCCTCGATTCAGACGTAGTCGCAACTTGCAGCGGCGATTAGTTCCGGTTGTTTCGCGCGTCGGGCCGACCAACTTTGCCCCGGGTTATTTATGGCCGGAGGAACCCGCGCACTGTTTTAACAGGATCGTCGGAGAGCGGACCCAATTAGTCCAGTCAAGAACCTTCGGTTATGGAGGAGGGCACCCGGTTGCAGGGTTGCGGACATTGCTAGTTTTTTTGCTTCGGTAATCAGGAGTCAAACGAATGTCTACACAAGAGAGAGAGAGAGAGAGAGAGAGAGAGGATGGAGAAATCACTCGTAGTTCATTCGGTGGAAAAGTCTTCGTTAAATGGGTATTTGTGTCATTGCGCGCTATAAGGGGAGGTAAACCCGGGGCCTTCGAACTCCCATTGTCATTGTAATCGTGGCAGCTTTGTTTTGTCTTTTGAATTCGTCGCCTCTCGAAAACGCCGCGGAATAATTCAAGTGCAAATCACATTTTGCATACGAAATGTATATTTCACAGGCACTTCGGACTAGGGGAGGGTGCGGCGAGGAGAGGAAAAAGAGCAGAAAAATCAACAAGGTACTTTGAATGCAAGTGGAGGGAGGGGGTAGGGTGGCGCGAGTCGATCGAATTAACGAGGGAAATTCATCGAGGGATCTCACCGAGCTCGTTTTTCCCGTAATGCGTAATTTCTCTTCCGTGAAAGCAAACCTCGAAGCAGGGGGAGGGGGGCTAGGAGGAGGCGAGGACAGGAAGGAGTAGAAGAGGGTACCATTTTCGCTGGTACCATTCGTGACGCACGTGGCCGGTCAGTTGCTGGCATAGGCCTAATTAAGCTTGCGTACTTTAAGTGCTCTCACCGCTCCCTCGACCTCTTCACATATTTCTGCGAGCGCGCGCGCGCGTGTGTGTCCACGGAGAACCCTCGCACACGCGCGCACGTACGCTCCAGTGTCGGGACGATGGTGGTGGTGGTGGTGGCTATTACTCGGTCGTTGAAGGATCCTCGAGAGCCGAAACTTCAGCTGGATCGGGCGAGTCGCGCGCAGTAGGTAGTAGCATCCGTTGGTTCGACGAAAAAGCCCGAGGAACCTTCGTAGATTGGAGGACGCGCGTGGACACGGACACCGACGTGGGTCTCGCGGAATGCCCTTGAAATCCGATCGGAGCTCGTCCTTAATGGAAGCGGGCGAGATCCATTAGACATCCATATCTCACCCTCTCCACCTCGAATATCCAATTTTCCCCCGTTCTCGGACTTTTCCGGAAATTCCAACTCCCCCGCCGCGTTGCTCGTACACGTGTCCAGAATACCGCGAACGGGTGCTAATCTCGACGAGAGGAGGGGGATCGACGAAAAACGCCATGAATTTGCCGAGAGTGCATTAACGCGGAGGTAGCCGCTAATTATCGAATTGTGGGAAAGGATGAGACGTTGGCGCGGACTCGACGTGGCAGGATAATTGCAGGATATCAAGAAGGGAGGCGCGCAACTCCCACCGTCCGTTTGCTCGATTTTCTGCATTAGAGCCGATTTTCTGCCGAGAGCGCGCCGAGTACTCGTCGAGATAACGCGATTCGATCGATGATCCACGATCAGGAGTGCTTAATTGCCAGTTTCCCGCGCTCCTAGGAAATCGGTCGAGGAAGCGCATTAGGTTGATCGCGGGAAGCGTGGCGAAAAAATCAGCGAGCGAATCAGCGGCTAATTAACGAGTCCTCTTCCCGGACCGGGGGGAGGGGAACGGGGGGAGGGGTGCATTCAGGAGCGCGAGGAGGCGTTTGATGAAACTGCAGGATCCTCCCGGAACGATATTTTTGGAGATTCGGGGAATCGCGGCTCGTTCGTGAAAACGCCAAAGTAACGAGAGAGCGTGGAAAAGGGAAGAGGAGGGAGAGGGAGGGGGTGGGTCTCGCGAGTACTCGCTGTCAAAGTTCTCCACTGGCGGCTGCGTGTGGTAGCGGAAGGAAATTTATCGTCGGAGGAGAGTAAATTCGCAATAAAGCGAGTGTCACGCTGGAGGCTGGCGAGGATGCAGGGAGTCCTGGCGGGCGCATCCTCGAGGCTGTGCCGCAGCCACTGCAGTCGCGAAGCGAAATGATTTAATGCCGGGACTGCCCCATCCTGGAATGCCGTTCGCGCAGGATTCTCAAAAATAACGCGCGCGGCCACCGCGGTAGTGGCCAGAAAGAAGAGAACGGAGCCTCGTCGCTCTTTTGCAATTAATTCTCCCAGTTAGTATTTTTCTGCCCCGGCCGACCGGAATACGCTGCTGGGGCTCTCTGGATAACTGTTCGGTGATGGTGGTGATGGTGATGGTGGTGGTGCTCGCTGCTCGCTCGACCGCGGGACCCTGGGGCTAACTGGACAAACGTTTCCGCTTTGGATAGGGCAATGTCTAAATTTCTGACGATTCACCCCCCCCCCCCCCCCCGCGCAAATTTTCAGCACTCCATTCTCGTACTCTCGTACACGGAGACTCGTCGTTTATCCCCCGTTCATTCAATTCGTTAATTAGAGTTTGCTCGCGATGCTCGTCCAGTCTCTCTCTCCCCTCTCCCTCGTCCCTCCTCACCTCTGGGGTGGTTTATTGAATTCCGCGAATTCCGAGAGCGGAGTAGGAAAGCGGCACTCGCGACCGTGCCATACTTAAAGAAAATTAGCCGGGCTCCTTTTTACGGTGGAGGGTTCTTCGACTTTTGCCATTTATTTAGCTCCATCATCGGCGGCGGGAGAAAATTGTGCCAATCAGCGTGGCCGGGGCACTCGTTGCGTGATACCGCAATATTTTCGTGCGAGACACGGAAGAGTCGTTCGGGGAATTAGCATTGGCGAAAAATACTGGAACCCGGGGACCGGGACCACTCGCCGGCGTGTATAATTTATGGCTAAACGTGCGCGAGCAAAAGGATATCGGCCGTGCCAAATCGCTCGAGACTTTTTCACGGCAACGCTGGAAAAACGCGTACCATGGAAAATTTCAGGCGTGGAAATTATGCAATCCCACTTTCGCTTCGAGCGAAAGAGAGACGGAGAGATCGAGAGAGTAGAGATAGATATAAAGAGAGAGAGAGAGAGAGTAGCATTAATCCTGCGGGATTTGTCGGCGGACGCAGGTAAGGGGGCCCCAAAGGATCGAGAGTCACGCAGCAGTCCCACAGCAGTCTCGATAGGGGGGTAGTCTGGAATGCTCGAGGAACGTCCCCCTCCTCCCTCCGCCGCATTCTCTTTCGTAGCTCTTCCATCAATCGTATCTCGCGCCGGGACTTTCCCCTTTTCGTCTCGTTAGACCGGACAGCCAGCCAGCCAGCCAGCCAGCCACCATACGAAATTAGAACGCCATTAACGCCCGCGGTTCTACCATGGTTCCCGAGAGTTTGAGCGGTGCGTTCGTAAAAAGTGAAAAATGCCTAGTTCCCCGATAGAGGACGACGACGACGACGACGACGGCGGCGACAGTAGTGTTGGTGGTGGTGGTGGGGAAGGAATCCCGGAGTCCTGGTTATCCTAATATGACACGTCCAGGCGTGACCGGCAGTCTCCCGTCGGGACCAGAACTTTATATATTTCTACCTGGTGTCCTCCACGGCGGCCGGTCTCCCTCCACCCTCCTCCTTTTCAGGGCCGCACCGCACCGCACCCCATCCCGACTTGTCTTCTCGCGATACATTTTTTCATCACCAGTTACCATCGTCATCGTCATCGTCATCGTCGGCATGCGCCGGAGCATTTTCACGGGGAATTTCTCCATGGGATAATAGGAGGAAATTTTTGGAAAATCAGTCCCGCGGACTGCAATCGCGTCGATTGATCGAAAGAACCCGGTCGGTCGGTCGGTCGGTCGATCGATCGATCGGTCGAGCACGAAATTTTCAGCGGTCGGCAGTCGTGGCCAAGTTTTTGCTCTAGGATGTTGCTGCTGTTGCTGCTCCTGCTCCTGCTGTCCAGACGGTTTTTCGGTTCGGCCACAAATCATCGACGAAGAAACGTTATTTACGAGCCCGCGGCTTAGGCCGCTCCTCCTAGCTGGACCCACGAAACGTGGGAAGTTGAAAAATGCGAATGCCCATTAAAGATTCGCAGTTCCAATGAGCCGGACGATTCATCGGTTACCGGTTCCTCGACGATTCTGCACCGCTAATTTAATGCTCGCCCGACTATTAGCGCGGGATTCTTTGTCGCGCTTATCCCACAGAGTCAGTGTGTCATTGAATAATCAGCCACACTCCATCCACCCACCCACTCTCTCTCTCTCTCTCTCTCTCTCTCTTTCTTTGCAAATCTTTCAGACGTCGTTCGAGGAAATTCCTGTTGATCCTCGGCGTTTTGTCTCTGCGAGGTTGTCGCTGGATAGCACTGGTGCAATCGACGCCGACCGGAGCAGCGCAGGCGCGCGCGGAACACGGCGTGTGCCAATCTCCGTAGAAATGCGCGTTTTTCCTGGTGAGACGCATGCGCCCGCCCCCGGCCAATCCGCTCGGGATCCTCCGCGGATGAGAGAGCGAGGAGCAGAGCGAGCAGGAACGCTGGAAAAATGGCCTTCGCGCCCATCCAACGGGGGTTTATCGACTGGACGACCGGACGACCGGACGACCGGACGACCGAGCCTGTTGTCAATTGTCCGCGATGATCCTCGATGCTCGTCCTCGGGGAGAAACTCGATGCTCCGTCACTTCCTCGGAAACTGCGACGATGCCTCCTCCCTCCGCCCACGAGAATTAGCATAAACTCCGAATCCCGTGAGCGACGAACGGAGAGAGAGAGAGAGAGAGAGAGAGAGAGACGATTTTCCTCGTCAGGAAGGAGATTATTGTCGCGCCACGCACGAGCAAATACAGACTCTCCCGGTGATGTCTTAATTCGTAAGGAGAACAGGCACCACCTGTGCCACTTGTGCCAACGCTGCGTTATCGCGTGCGAATGTTATCGCAACATCAGGGAGTTACGAGAGAGATAAGAAGATGGACAAATAGATGGATGGATGAGTGATGTTTGAAAAAACCCGTGAAACTCGTTTCTCTCTTCTCGTCGAACGACGGAGAGAGGAATCATTGATCCTTTCGGGAAAGAGGAGGAGGAGGAGGAGGAGGAGGAGGGAAAAGATTTCACACGCACACGCGCACACGCGCGCGCGTGAGATAATCATCCGCAGGGAGATATTTTCGAGAGGAGACGGCGTTTCGATTGTGTAGGTGGTTACGAAGAATTTTACTAACTCGCGAAACGCGCCGAGTATTTCTTTTCGTGACTGCGATAAGAGAAGTCGTGGGTGAAGGAGGAGTGGTGAAGAGGGAAGGGAAGGGAAGGGAAGGGGAAATATTTTTCTTTCTCCTAGATTACATTGCTGCTCGTTGATACATGTGTCTTTTGGTTTCCGCTGCTAAAAAGAACAAAATGCATTGTTTATACGTCGAGTATCCCCGCTAATTACTCATTAGCACCCCCGGACGTAGAGTGCACTCACATTTGGATCATTCCCGTAGTCATGTAAATTATTTCAATGGGAAAGCGTACTCGCTGATATAATGAATGTAATAAGTGGCAGTTTCCATTGATATAAATGCGAGAGAGAGCGAGAGAGGGAAAGAGCTCTGATTTTTCGCAATTATTTTCCACTTTTTATGTTAATAAGGCTGAGTAATTAAGAGGCACGATCCTCCGCGCGCAGCTGGGAGTCCGCCATTTGAAAAAGGTCCTCGACATCCCGTGAATCGCGCGCACTTGTAAACACCACTGGGACATTCTTCTCGTTTGGAGCTGGCCACCGTCGAGTCCGCCGATTCACGCCAGTTTTGCTCCTTCGACGAATCAACGAGTATATTTTCTTCTCTCGCAAAGTTTCTCACCATCCCCCCTCTTCAATCGCAATTTAGATTTCTCCGTGAATACCATTCAGTGACAATGGCCTCGAAACTTTTATTGTGTCCTCCTCATCCTTCCACCACCCCGTTGAATCAGGTATAAGGATCAACGAAAACTTGACCTCTTCGCAATTATATTTGAAGAGAGAGAGAGAGAGAGAGAGAGAAGAAGCCAAGCGCAAAAGCGAAGAAGAAGAAACTGTGAAGAGGAAGGGTACGAGGAGAAAAGAGAAAAAAAAGAGGAAAAACGTGAAAAGGGTGACGCTTGGCGTCCTACTAATTACTTAAACTCGCAATTAAGTGCACCCTCGTGCCAAGAAAGAAAAGAGTCACGGGAGCGTGTTTCACACCTCCCATCCTCACCCCTCGCACGACAACACCCCCTCTTTTTTTCTTTTTTTAGCATTCGCGTTTGTCGAGATCCTTTCCACCTTCCTCCTCCTTCTTTTTCACTCTATCCTTTCTAGTTAATTCTTTAATTTCTAATCGACTCTTGCGCGTAGAAATGCGATAGTGAGAGGAAATCTTTCAGGACGCAGAGGGGAGTTGCGAAAAGTTTCAGGGGGTCAGCCAGCCAGGTAACCTTCCAGATCAGATGTAAATTCGCAGCTGAGCCCACACTTGCATACACTTGGCTCGGCTGCACACAACTTTGAATTAACGGCTCGAATCGACTGATGAGAATATAATTGCAAAGTCATTCATCAGGCATCGGGTGTAAATTGTGTTAGAGCGGATAGCATGCAAAGCGCATAGATCTATACGTATAGATAAACTCGATTCCCTCTACGCTATCCTCGGCTGTGTGTGCGCGTGTGAATTCCAAGCGCCTATTTCGAAAACACGGACACACGTGCGCGGGCGCGCGCACGCACCCAGAGGGGTACTCTTAATTAGAATGATTTCAGAAAAATGTAGCTAAGTGAAATAACAGGTGACATCCAAAGCGTGCGTGTATCCACAACGAAGAAGAAATTTACATGGAGAGGGGTAGAAGAGGGAGAGGGAGAGACCATGCAAAGGTAGCCATGTCGGTGTGCGTTTCTCGGCCCGTACATTCCGCAGAATCATTGGATTCCAGAGTGGAATCGCATTGGCTTTCTGCAATCATCCGGTTTTCCTCTGACCCGTCCCCTCCTCCCGCAACTATGTTTCGCGTCGCGCATTTTCGAGCAACGGCGAGAGCCGAGAATTCGACGATGGAATTTCACGAAGAAAATGAAACGGCACCGGCACCGGAGATGAAACAACGGAGATGCCGGTTAAAAGTTTCGAGTTCGCGTTTGGCCTCGGCGAAAAAAAATCCGCGCGTGTATGGGAGCGCGGGGGGCAGCCCTCGAGGAATTCCTGAGGAAGATGGCCGCGCGAGTATTGATATTTAAAGAGCGACCTATAAATCCCGGGCCGTTTAAATTTCAGCAGAGCGGATATTTGGCGTAACGCACAATGGCCAGATGGAAGCAGCGTAAATCTGAATTAAACTGTAACCCGACATTATGCTATGCTCTCACCTTGACACCGTCTTTCTTCGGCTGTTCGCCACGCCATGCGTGGAACCAAATTTATTTCTCCGATGACCCTTCGGATGACTCACCTCCACTCAACATCCATCCGCCAGCAGCTCCCGTAGTCGATTCCTATGAGAGTTTGCCTTTGCCTTTGCCTTCGCCTTCGCCTTCGCCTTCGCCTTCCTTCCTTCTCGTCTTCATCCTCGTAGTAATTGCTCTCGCCTGACGGGGGGGTAGAGACCGTTTTCTTACGACCGACGAAAAAACACGTGGTACCGTGCGATCGAGTGGAACCACCGTAGAATCCCTTGGAACTCGACGAAAAGGCGAGAAAACAAACCGGGAGAGTTGGCCGGGGCGTCATTGAAAAAATCGGAGGAACTTGTGTAATTGACCGAAAAACCGAGAGTTTCAAGGGTGGGGGAGGGGGAAAGGTAGAAAGGGTACCGCAGGCAAGTTCCTTGTGTCTTTGCGAGCTTCTTTCTATTTCTCGTCTCTCTCTCTCTCTCTCTCTCTCCTTCTCTCTCCACGGCCATTTGCGCGAGGTTTAGATGTCACGGCGATAGCAAATTTCATTTATTATTTTCTCTCTCTAGGCGACAACTTCTTTCACGGGACACAGCCGACATTTATCACGCGTGTGACATTTTAATTAAATACGATGACACTCGGTCCCAACGTTCACGTTTACCTCTATGTGTGTTACGTGAGTACGCGGACTCCGTGTGTGCGCGCCTCCGCGCGCGTGTGCGAGAAAGAGAGAGAGAGAGAGAGAGAGTCGCCATTTTTGACTCCTACGCTCATCGACAGTGTGTCGTGACGTCGAGTCTGGGCGAAAATTTTTTCAAGTTTCCCATTCAACGCCATAATCTCTGCCCCATTTAGCGTGGAGCAATGCCGCTTATTAATCTGTATCCGTTTCATTAACGAAATTCCACGCTCGATTCCAATGGGAGGGGCGAAAAACTCCAGGGGTACGCGTGAAAATGAGAAAATGGGCGGGTGGCGATAGCGATGGTGGTGGTGCCCTTGGCGAGCAAGATGCCACGCGATATCTCCGAGCAGACGCAGAGGCGCATTAATGATAATGCACGTGTAAACGCACTTGGACGTGCATGCTTGTCGCGCGTCATCTTTCTTATGCAATTTTCTATTCTCTCACACTCACTTGTCATCGCGTTCGTGCCTAGCGCTCTCGCGGGATCACGCCCGCCGCGCATAAACCGCCGCTTATCGAGTTCGACGCCGGAACCTCCGCGGGAATCGGGGGAAATTTTGGAAAAACAGTCGGAAACGCTCGGTTAAGGACGAAGGAGAAGAGGAGGAGAAGAGGAGAGAGAGAGGATTCTCGAAGGTCGCGCAAAGCTTTCCGCTCCGCTGAAGCCGGACGCGCGTGAGAAATTAGCCGAAATGGCTCGCGAGAGACTGAAGAAATTTCTAATCGCCGTGACGATTACGAATTTGCACGCGACGTGATTAACGTGAGAGTCGAGAGGTAACGCGGTTGCAGCGAAATCGCCGAAACGCTCCGTCCGTTCTGCCGCGCCGCTAATTAATGTTAACGCGACAATTAGCGCCGGCGGTTCCAAGGACTCGCACTCGCCGTCGCACCAGGGGACACGGCGACGATTTCTCACTCGGCAGCTATTGTGCGGATTTCCGGCAAAGCCGCGTGAAATCACGCGCTCTCCCTCGATCGCTGCGGCGATTCCTCTCCGGAGAGAGAGAGAGAGAGAGAGAGAGAGAGAGAGAGAAAGAGAGAGGGTGCTGGTAATGCAGGAATCCGTCGCTCGACAATTCGATCGCGATTCTTCAAATGTGCCTAGCAATCGTCTTCTAATCGATTCGAATCCGGAGCCGGTCATTGGGAAGAGACGTATAGCGAGTGCGCTTTGAAGAGACGAAGAGAGGGAGATGAGCGCGCCTTCAAGAAAGCCGCCAAGAGCGACGGCGCCGAGGAAACGGAGAAATAGAAAGAAACCGGTCTCGCGCGAGTTGCTTGAAAGCTGCCACACGGCAATATCGAATCTTCCAATTTCACAATCTCGTTGATGCAACGAGACAGTCGATCGAGTTTAATTGGACGCCCTCGAATATCGGAGAGTCCCATCCTCGCGCCATCGGAAGGGGTGCGTAATCGCAGTTCCCTCTCTTCCCCTTCCTCTTCTTGCAACACCTTCTTTTGGCTTCTCTTTTGAAGCTCTCGGATCAGCGTGTGCGCGCGCGCGTAATCATCATTCGACGAGGATGCTAATGCGTCGAGAGACCGAGACTCCTCCGAGAGAGAGAGAGAGAGAGAGTCGAAGAAAAGGGGAGAGGAAGAGAGCGACTGGTTCGACTAGCCGGTGCAGCCAGTGCACGCTTCTGGTCGACCGGAGTTTATCGTGGATAAATGGGTTACGTTTCTGCGCCGCCATATTTCACGGGAATTTATTGTTTATTATTCAGCCGAGGTGGAGTGATATAAGGGCATGTTTGTCCGGGGGTAGCGTTAATGTCGTTAAACGGCACTACCGCTTCTTCGACGAGCCTCGCACCGCACACTTTCGCGGCTCTCGTTCATTCTCGGTAATCACTCGATAGTTGCCTTTGGATTAGTTTTATAATTCCCCTCCCCACGTCACATCCCATGACTAATAATGAGCGTGCGAGAGAGGAAAAGAGGTGGAAGATGGATTTACAACTGTATTCGCACTGTCACAGGCAGTCTTATCTGAGGGGGGAGAGAGAGAGAGAGAGAGAGAGAGAGAGAGAGAGAGAGAGAGAGAGAGAGAGAGAGAGAAAGAGAGAGGGAGAGAGGTTCCTAGGCGGAACTCCGAGTGAAAGGGACCGAAGAAAGTGGAGAGGGGTAATTGAGACGCGTGTCCGGCTCGAAATTAAAGAGACACGAGCCGAATTCTAATCTGCCGGATCTCCCAAGGCGATAGACTTGACGCGAATTCTGATAAGGTACTCCTCCTGCCCCCTCCTCCTCGGGCTCTCCTGAGGTGTCTCCTCCGAAATTAAGACAAATACGAGCGATTACGATCGCGTTCAATTAACCTGCGCCACATGCGGCATTTGCGGCACATGCGAATCAGGCATTAGGAAGGACCCCCTTTTCCTCTCTAATGTCGTTGAGCTTTTGCCGTTGTTTTCGTGGCCACCGCCAGACGCGATTACTCACACGATTATCAGTTGTCGCGCGCACGCCCACGACTTTTGTCGGCCTCTTGAAAAATCACCGGCTACCGGCGCTCGGAAAATCGCCTATTCTCCGATGGGGCTCCATTTTGCTCTCTTCGAATTTCGTCCTTCGGACCTTACACTTTTTTATCAATTATAAAAAGCACGGGTCACACCGCCTTGCCGGTTTCATCCGAAAACTTTACTCCCCGAAGAGGGGAGAGATCTCTTGGAGAGAGAGAGAAAGGAGGGGAACGATTTATGAATCAATTATTACATTTCGAGTTCAGCAATTATTATATTTGCTCATAAATAATGACGTTCGATGCAATTGGCTAAGCAGCATAAGTGCAGGAGGAGGCGGAGGAAGAAGGCGAATAAAAGGGAGGCCGTTAGCGAGAAATCGGCCGAGGAGACGCTGCAAAATACGAGTGTGCATACGTTATTGTGCCAATTAACAAATTGGAAGGTCCACTGGTATACTCGATGACGGCCGTTCGTTGCAATAACTGTCGCACCCGTGCCATAAACCCAAGAAACGTCAGGAGCTCGAAGAAAAAGAGATGGGGGGGGGGGGGGCGGGCAGGAGAGCGAGAGAGAAAAGAAACGACACGAAATCCCGTGGCAGGTATGTGCGGAAAGAATCCAGACGAGAAAGAACTCGGAATATTCGAGGAAAACCTTTTAAATTTGGTCCACATCCTGGAAAATTTTCACCACCGCCTCACCCTCCCTTCCCCTTCCAATCGCCTCTTCGACACCAATTTCAATTTTTCTCCGTTTAATTTAATTTTTTCCCGTTTATTTCGTTTATGCGGTTTCTCATTGTTCAGTTCGTCCCTTGCTCTAAAATTAGAACGGCGTTTGTCACAGGCGGTAGAGACGAGGGTGCCTCTATCGTAGGACGTTTTTCCAGCGACATTATTTTCATGAAATTTTCTGAGGTAAAGTAGTAGCAGCAGTTGCGCGCTGGCGGACCGTCCTTAGCTTCAGCCGCGTGATTTACGGCGACAGTGCGTAACCGCAGAATCCGCTGCTGCATTTGCAAACACCTCGCGCAGAGAGCCCTCTCGGCGATTAGTTTTTCCGTTTGCTATTTGCTCTTACGGGAGCGAGATGAAAATTGCGCAGAATACAAAAGCAAGAGCCACCGTGCTTGGTCGAATTTCGGAGCGAATGAAAAACGGGCGAATCGCCTTGTTTCCTTCTCGCTGCTGCTTTACGCCCCGGCCCCGGGGGAACTTTCCACCCGGCAATTTTCGATGATGCTTTCCCGATCGGGATAACCTCAGTCACCCCTGAGTAAGATAATATTCACGGCCAATTACCTAAAACGCACTCCTTATGGATCCGAACGGCAGACGCGCAGGGTTATTGGCAGTCTGCCATCGCGCAATCGAGTATCCGGTGTGAAACGACCTTGTTATTAACGTTCAAGTAAGCTTTACCAGCCAATAACCCGACCTTCCTCTGGTTTTACGCGAAAAAGGACTCGTCGGGGATATACCACCGCAATATTTTCTCTATCCTTTCCGCCGTTTTCGATTAAACCAACAGCGAACGAAAGAGCTGCACATGAAGAAAGAAAAAGAAGCAAGAGAGAAGCAGAGGCAGAAGAGAAGAAAGAGAGAGAGAGAGAGAAGAGAAATCAAGAGATAATAAAATTTGGCGAAACTACGCGCAATGTTTAAATTTTCATCTTTCTTTTTCACAAGTAATCCCTCAAAATGATTTCTACGCGAGATAATGAATAGGACATAAAGAATGTGGTAGTGGCTTGTTAAGTTTGTTAACGCACGGCCAGGTAATCAGCAACTGTCAACTCTGGAGAAAAACGTTTGTTATGCCAACGTAAGCGTGAGGATACAGAAATATATGATTGGAACTGATAAGTGTCGATAGTGGAAAGTAACGTGATTGTCGGTGGATTTTTGCCGATGTGTGCGCGTGCACGCGTATATATACAAGCAGCGAGCAATGAGTCAAAAGCAATTTGAAGGAATTTGCGAAGGAAGGAGCCCAGGGATCGGTGGAAAATTTCGAGAAACAGACATAAAAAATGAAATTGGATAAAAATTCTTAAATATAATTAAATCTAGCGCGAATAGTAGACAGACGAGACAAAGATCGATGATGCGTGTGTAAGGTAAGATTCCTTAGCATAATACGACACACGCGACACGGCGCCGGCACACGCAAGAAAGTCTTTGAAACGGGTTCGATAATGTCGATGATAACAATAATACACATCGAGCGCAGATATGTGTGTAGATTGAAAGGCAAAAACATACCTAGGAATAAAACACATCCTTTTCGGCACGCGTCTCTGTCTAATCGTACTCGTAGCGGATGACCAGAAAACCAAACCAGTTAGCAGCTTCCACTAAAGTTTTTCGACTTCTTCTTCTTCCTCGCTCAAGTTCAAACTCTGTTTACCTCGTCCTATTTCGTTGAATAAACTATGTTTATTGATCAAAGAAGAAATTCGGGTCCTGTGTACGTAGCCTGTGCTTTTGCTAATGAAATTCAAGGCAATTACGTATGGAAATGGAAGGATTGCTTCTCGGTCTATTACGCGGCGCCAGAGGATCGTCCGCACGCGCATGCGCCAGCGCGAGCGAGCGACAGGGAAATTTGTGCAAGAAGGTGGAAAAAGTTGGAGAAATGGAAGGATAGGTGTAGGTAGAGTAGGCTGTTGCCGATGATGAATTTCACCGAAGGTATCCTCGTGGGGCGTGAAACACTTGAAAATCCCGGTTATGTAAAACATAGGAAAACGGCCCTCGAGGGCCAGGACGTTAGGTGGAACACGTAATTGAAAGCACTTTAGAGACCCTACGGCACACACAACGAGCACTCGCATTTGCATTCAGTGGCAGAGGGAATGCCTTTTAACCGAAATGACTGCGTGTGTATGACAAACGCCAGGTTTATGTGCCGGAACGATGGGAATATTTATTGGCACGAATTAATGTCTCCACTCGTCCGTGCGGAGCGTTTTATTTATTGGAATGTTTCGTACGAACGACCTCCCCCCGAGAAAAATCTACAAGCAACAAAATAAGAATGGATTCGACTACTCGCAACTTTGATTCCTCTCCTGAACTCGACTCGACTCGACTCAACTCGATTCTCCTCCTTTCTCTCTTCCATATCTCCTATTTTCTATTTCTCATATAGAATTGATCTTTGCGCAAATTATCATCGCTGCATTCTTCTTCTTCTTCTTCTCTCCGAAGAATAACATAGTTTTACTTCGTCTTTTTACATTTAATGTGAATCTCAAATTAAACAGTATCCCCAGATCCGAGAAAAATACGAGTAGCATTAAGAATGAAATTCTTTACAATTAATTATAATTATCTAAGATTGTGAGATATAATGGTGTAAAAAAAAAAATCAAAAACTTTTATTAAAAGTAATATATTTCTTCCTTTTATTTATCTATCATGGTAATTGCGATTGTTTTTATATTTCCAATATACACTTTATAACAATATCATAACGCAATAACAAAATTTGTTCAACATTCGGCGTTAAATGCTGATATTCTGGATAGAATTAGAAAAGAAATATGAGAAATAATTCCAGAATTTGTATAAAGTGTAAGAATTGAAAAAGTAATTATTACATTTCATTACTGTACAATTACATATCCACTCTTCTATTACGATATGTACAAATAAAGTAAAATGACAAAATTTGTACAATGCTTAATGTTTTTTTTTTTAACTACGAATAGAACTACTTAATGGTATATCGCTAATTTTTTAAGCTTAAATTTTTTTAATTAATGCAAGCAACAAATGAAGAATTTCATTCAAAGTTCTTACTATACAACAAGTCATACATGTTTAATACCCACGATATATATATGTGTATATATATATATATATAGCATACGCTCGTATCCACACACACCCACACACACAACATATATATATATATATATATATACGTATATATATACATATATATTCACAATCTTGTGCTTGTTGTAAGAACGATACCTTGTAAAAAGCCCAAGTAACATCTATAAATTTATTTTAAAATGCGGTCAAGACTAATCAATTATTCGATTTAAAATTCAATTAGAAAAATCTAAATACTGATAAAAGAATTTATATAACACAAATTTATAGCTACCGTAACATTGGACTCTTCACTAATTAACAAATTTTACATAAATAAGGCAAACTTTCGGTGTGAATTTCACAAGTAAAACTATCCATGTAAATAGAGTCAGTTTTACGTGACAGCATATAGTGCTTGCTATAGTTTTGCAGCGAGTATAAATTCACAACAATCGTCAAGTATAATAGTCGTACACTGAATTTAATACAAACATTTAAAATGTACAATTTGATCTCTTATCACAGATTAAACCGTATTTACAGCAAACAATTTCACGTGTTTGTCCATGAGGTTATCTTCTTAAAAAAGTGAAAAATCACTTTTTTCAAATAACTTTTCTCGATCCCTTCATGGTCTCTTGCGTTCTTAGGTTTCGAGAGGTGGCTGCAGTCCACTGTTCAATTGCTCGTGCATAGAAGACCGGTCGCAAAAATACGAAGAGAACGTTGAGTGATATGTCCTATGGGATTATATTATATGTCACTATAAAATACTATATAATAACATATAATTATTCGATAAGAATCAAGATGAAAATATCTGTATCTAAGAAGAAAATAATTCAAGGATATGAGAGGCAGGAAATGATTGTTGCAAAGACTTGGAAAGGAACCCAAAATTAATAGTGAAAAGTATAATTAATCATATTAATTAAAGAATACAGTGGCAATAATAATATTCGCAAGTAATAAATAGATCAAATTCTCCAAATTTACGTCAAATCAATGCTCGTATTTTTATTTTTATTGTTGGTTCTTATCGATGCTTTTCCCTTTACTTCCTCTTTTATCTTTCAAAAGAAAGAACTTCTTATTTGTACAAAAGACAGGAAGATTATTCGAAAAATAACAGAGTATCTCCAATGAGCATCACGTTCGTGATTAACGACTAAATTATCACTTAATGATCATTCATCTAGCTTCGATCTTTCTCGGAACATAGGGGAAACATGTACAATAAAATTATATACATGCATATATATATATAGAAAAGTTTTTCTAATATCAAATTAAGAATAACATCAATTAGTCCTCGATTTTCGTTCAATGAAACTTTTAGTCTATTTTTTTTTTCTTTTCCCTATTAATTTTCGAAGATCTCAGCGAATCCTTTATTAAAATTTTATAATTTTGGT